>CM042836.1:56335805-58735805 GCA_023653725.1 Bungarus multicinctus | reverse complement strand
TTATGTTATGAGGTTGTTAAAAATTTGTGAGTCAGTTAAAAGCATCCATAGTGATAAGAAGAATCAATACAACTTTAGAGGTTTGTTCTTGACATCCTACTTCTGAACTGCAGCAGTAAGACTAAAGATCCAGTTGAGCAGCTTTTTTTCTTTCCTCACTTTTCTGAAAATGTGATAGTGCCACTTTTCATGGGTGATTTCATAAGATGAATAACTAACACAAGACTTTCTAAGTTTCACAAGACTGATGTTCAAGGAATCCATGGGCTGAACGAAGACAAATTCAGATTAGAGAATGATGGTTCTGATCAGATAAGGTAGCGCTAGCCATAATGAGTATCTGTGTGGAGCAAAATGCCGGTTATAAATCAAATAAATATATTTCAGCTTTGTAAAGTGATTAGGACTACCTTGCAGCCTATCCTTAAGCTCTATCTCTAAATCATACATAAGAAACTTGTTTTGCTTGAGTGAGAAAGCAGTACTTTTAAAATAGCTATATCTCATATTATCTTCACAGGAAGGCCTGTTTCTAAGATAAAAATTCTATCAAAGAGGAACATGAAAGGAAAATTTTGTGGCTTTAGGATTTTTAAATAGATTGGAAAGCCCCTTGTTCAGAATCAGTTTGACTGCTGTTAACAATCTATTTCACACCTATACACTACACTTCACTAAATAAATTTCTAGGTGACTATTAAAATCAACACTCCCTCCTCGTTTTAGTACTACTAGGGTTCCTTGAAAGTCTAGTATAACTTGAGTCTCACAGATATTGTCCAATTTTAACTATATATATTTATCTACATGCATTAATAGGATAAGCATTATTCCTTTCAATAGAAGAGATTATTTGTAGTTCAGGGTTGAATTGTGGAGTAATTGGTGCTCTCTGAACTTGATTACAGACATTTAAATTATGCAAGTAGATGACATTAAAACAGTGGCCCGCAATTTTTTGGGGCACCAGGGACTGGTTCCATGGAGGTTTTTCTGTGGAGTGGAGGGGGGCATGGTTTCGTGTGCTCCTGCATCCTACAGATGAGACCTTGCTTGATTACATGGCCCGGTTTCTGGCATGCTGCGGCCTGGCACAAGTCCATGGACCGAAGGTTGGGGACCCATGCATTAAAGGATTCAAATTGATGATGTTATCTAGTTGGGTAAGGAAATGTTTGCAAGCAAACAACAAGCTTAGTAGAGAGTACCAAAAACTCCATTACCATTTCCTTTTGTTTTTGGACAGATACATAACTGCCCATTTGCAGATATACCAAAAGGTTTCATTCTCCAGCCTGTATGGATGTCAATCATTGCTGGGTTATTCACTCATTAACTAAACATATGTTGGTATTGTATTTCATACTTCAGTTCTTTTGCCAGATTGGTTATATAATAGCAGATGAAAAACTTATTAGCTTATTGATCTGCAATCATAATTGTAATCTAATTCTCAGTTTTATTATAAACAGTTTTCAGCAGAATGCAAGTACTTACATTTAACTATTGCAAAGTTATTTATAGATCACCATATTCAAAACAATGTGCACCAAATTATTTCACACACATTAAAAAATAATTAACAATAATATTTTCCAGAATCACGAACTTCATTACAAATGCATTTCATTTACTAACAGTATGAATTATGGCATTGATATTCATGTGCAAATGTATAGGGTTTTTTTAACTCCGCCCCTCCCCAGTGAGAAAAGAAAGAGGCAGAAAAAGTAGAGAGTACTACATGTGAACATTTTTAGAATAATCAAACCAACAATCCGATTAAAGTACAAAGGATAGCTACTGCTTGAATGCAAATTACTCAAATGCAAATAAAATCCAACCATAAAATTCAATCTATGCATACGACGATTCTATCAAAAGAGTCTCAGAAGGATTTCTTTTAAAATCATATTGGAATATTATTGTGCTTTTTAAAAACAGATATTTCAGTAAAATATTCATTAGATCTAGCGGATCTGAGTGCAAAATGTGGAATGACCACTAGATGGCAGAAAACAAATGCAGATAACAACTCATTAATGCCATCTAGCGATGTCAGCTTTTAGCAGCCCAGACCAGGTAGCCCAAATATAAATTGCTATCAATGTATTCCCACGCATAAAGCCTAGCTTCAATATTTGTAAAAAAATGTTTTTCAAGAAAAGAAATGTTTGGAAATATCTATCAATCCCTACTGCAAGAATTAAAGCACTTTAATATTTTTTAACAGGATCAATACATCTCTCTTCTTGAGTACAAGGTAATCAGGGATAAAAAGTGACAATTTTATACATCATGTTAAATAGTTAAAAATTCCAATATTGTATCCCGGGATTGAATTATTTTATGCACAATCTCTTTAAGGGTTTTTCTCTGTCAAAGAGAGTAATGGAGTAAGATTATTAGATGCCCAACTATCAGATAGATGTATCTCTTCAAGTGGAGTTACCACATATGCCATGATAAAGAAAGAAATGTTTCATCAGAATATGATGGGAAAAAATGAAAAAAATGTAGCTGTATAAATATATACACAGTGTGAAAATGGTTTATAATTTACAAAGGATATGTATTAAGAATAAGTTAAATAAAAAGTGGTTTCCATAGGTTTTTTTAATAAACATCTCAAAAAAGATTAATTTTTAATACTCCTTTAACAAGCACAGGTAATAATATTTTTTGATATGGTACACACAACCTATTTATATAACAAAATGATGTGGTTTTGCTTCTTTCTGCTCTATCTGATTTGGTTTGGTTTAAAGAGGTAGGGTACAAATAGGAAACTTGATGAGAAAGACTATTTTCTCCCCCTATACTTCTGATTTTAATCAATGAAAAGTGCAATGTGTTGGCCCAGTTTTGTCTCCAGGCAGCCTTATAAATCGAAGCACCTCTAGCTGCTTGATGCTCTGATCCCCTTGAAAAGTTCATTCAGAAAATGAAGAGGTGCTTGCAGGTTAAAAGTGAAAAATGTTTTTGTGGCACTGAGATTTCAAACGTTCTTCTCCATTCTCATAGAAAGCTGTTGCAGTTATGGATATGAAACAGATCCTGGGAGAGAATGCACAGAACTGGTGCTTGAAGCTTGAGGCGAGCAGGTTGCCAGGTGCTGTCCACCTGGGCCAGCTTCTTCTTCATTAGTCTCTTCCTTCTGTAGAGTATTTTGGGATGGGCATTCAAAATGTACACAATGGAATACCTGAAAGAACAAAAGAGAAACTTAAATTACTAAAATAAAAGCACAAGTGTAGGTAGATTGAAATGACTTGCATCTAGCATATAGACAGACCAAACAACTTTATTTAATTCCATCTCCATGGACTAAGGGCCATATTCGCTTCCTTCCCTCAACAACAATATGTAATTTATTATATGATTATGCAGCACTTTCAATTTGATGAAAAAAAATGTTTCAGGATTATATGAGCGTGTATATAGCTCTTTAAATAAAACATAACTTTCCCCAGATTATACTGCAATGTTTTAGGACAACTCTCAGTATCTAGAAGGATCATTCTGCATTTAAGATGATCCATTAGAAAAAAAGGAAAAGCAGACCAAACAAACAAATACAAAACCTGTGCAACACCAGGTTTCTCAACTTCTTAACATAAGTGAGGCACTTCTATCTAGAAATAATTCTGAACTTTTTCTCCCTCACAATAAAAATGTACATACATATTTGTATGTGTCTACATATAACTGTAAGAAACCAGTGTCCAAAACAGCATAGGACAAGAGAAATAATAATACATGGAAAGAATAACAGTTTATTAAAATCCATTGTCATACAATAAATATACAATCATAACAGAAAATTCACACTGATATACATAAAGCTACACATACAGAGCCATTCTTCTCCCAATTTCTGGAAACAGAAAAAAAAATCCAAGATAGTGATAGAATCAGAGGGAAATAACAAAAAACAAAAAAAAGGAATAAAATTGGATAGTTATAAAGCAAGTAAAAGTTATGAAATGAAATATAAGCTCTGTTTGGGCTTTACAAAAAGTGTTAAAAGCTCTCTTTTAAGTCTAACCTTAAAAAACATCCATATTTTCCAACAACAATATCTGCAGTCATTAATTTGTTTTCAGCAGCATCTTCTTTTCAATTTATATGAGAACCTTTTCATTATTATTTGGTAAAAATCTTCCCATCAATATCTCAGGGTTACATTCCCTAAATGTATATAGTATAATATAATATAATATATATATATGTGTGTGTGTGTGTGTAAGGTTTTGAGCTGATAAATAATTAAATAAGGGAAACTAGGATAGATCTATTTCGAGCTAGTTAGCTCTCTTCAGCTAGCCATACCCTTACTGGGATTCGAACCAGGGAAGTATTACATGTGAGGCAGTTGAACAGTTGAAGTATATATATATACTTATATATATGTAGTTGAAGTATATGTATGTATGTATGTATGTATGTATATATATATATATATATATATATATAAAAGCGGTATATAAGTCTAAGTGCTATTGCTATAATTCACAAAAGCCTAAGTGTTTTATTAAAGGTGGTTCTTGTTTAATGACCATGCATTTAGCGACTGTTCAAACAACTGTGCCAAACAAGTGGAAGTTATAACTTATTCTCTAAGTTTTGGCTGTGCAGCATTTTTGTGTTCACATGATTACAAATCCGGGCACTCAGTGCCTGGCTCACAATTATGTCACAGCAATCTGTGGTCATGTGATCACAATTTCTGATGTTTCGTCATGGCAATTTCCTTTGCTCTAATGATACCAAGAAAACATACAAAGTTGACTGAATTTCACAATTACTCACTTGATCATAAACAACTGGTACTTATTTTTTTCCATCAGATTTTTCCAGATGCGTCTACTTACAATATATTTCTGATTGCTGATGCGTTTGCATTGTCTTTAATTTTCATTGCCCTAACAAAATTATAGATTTGTAAGTTTTAAATTATTATTTTAATTTGCTGTATTTTTTGCTGTCTCATTTATTTAATTTTGACAGAAAAATTAAATAATTGTGGCAAACATAAATTGCACTTTAATTCATAGTCCAAACTGAATTTCTAAGTATGAATAAATATTGGGCTGCAAAAACATAATTCTTATATTTGATAGCTGTCGTTTTATAGCCTATTTATAAAGCTAGCAACAACTCTGGGAAAACTCGACATGGTATCAACATTTTCTCTAATAAAGACTTATTTATTATTTATTTATTTATTATTTATTAATTACATTTATATACCGCCCTTCTCCCAAGGGACTCAGGGCGGTGAACAGCTCGTCTAAAAACCCCACAAATACAAAAGTTAAAAAGTAATTAAATATTAGAATCAGCTGCAGACTAAAATTAGAAAACCCCCCCCCCACCCTTAAAACCCAATTTAAAGTTAAAAATGGAGATCAAATTTAAAATCATTATCTCAGCCCAGGCCGGCCTGCTCAAAGAGCCAGGTCTTTAACGCACGCCTGAAGGCCCTCAGGTCCGTGCCGGTACGAAGTTCCGGTGGCAGAGTATTCCAGAGGGCGGGGGCACCCACAGAGAAGGCCCTACCCCTTGGCGCCGCCAGACGACACATAGCGGCCGACGGCACCCGGAGCAGACCCTCCCTGTGGGAACGCACCGGCCTGTTGGAGAACGTTGGTAGAATGCGGTCCTGAAGGTAACCTGGTCCCATGCCATGGGTCGCCCTAAAGGTCAAAACTAGAACCTTAAAGCGAACCCGGAGAGCCATCGGCAACCAATGCAGCTCGCGCAGGAGAGGCGTCACATGGGCGCTACGCGACGCCCCCATAATCACCCTCGCGGCTGCATTTTGCACCAACTGGAGTCTCCGGATGCTCCCCGCAGGGAGCCCCATGTAGAGGGCATTACAATAGTCCAGGCGAGAGGTGACAAGGGCCTGAGTGACCGTGCGCAAGGCGTCCCGATCCAGGAAGGGCCGCAACCGGTAGATCCGACGGATCTGATGAAACGCCCCCCTGGAGACGGCCGCGATGTGATGTTCAAGCGACAGCCGTACATCCAGGAGGACTCCCAGGTTGCGAGCCCTCTCTGTGGGGGGCAGAACCTCCCCCCCAATAGCCAGCGAAGGTGTCAGCTGGCTATATCGGGGCGCCGGAAACCACAGCCACTCGGTCTTGGATGGGTTGAGCCGAAGCCTGTTCCCGCCCATCCAGTCCCGCACGGCCTCCAGGCACCTAGACATAGTCCCCACAGCATCGTTGGGGTGGTCCGGAGTGGAGATATACAGCTGGGTGTCATCTGCATACAGATGACACCTCACTCCAAGACCACGGATGATCTCGCCCAGCGGCTTCATGTAAATGTTGAACAGGAGGGGAGAAAGGACCGACCCCTGAGGCACCCCACAAACCAGGGGCCTAGAGGTGGACCTCTCCCCCCCCGTCAACACGAATTGCGAACGGTCAGAGAGGAAGGAGGAGAACCATCGGAGGACGGTTCCACCAATCCCCAACCCCTCCAACCGTCGCAATAAGATACTATGGTCGATAGTATCAAAAGCCGCCGAGAGATCTAATAGGACCAGGACAGAGGAGAACCCTCTGTCACGAGCCCTCCAGAGATCATCAACCAACGCGACCAATGCTGTCTCAGTGCTATGTCCAGGCCTGAAGCCCGATTGGAACGGATCGAGGTAAGTTGCTTCCTCCAGGTACTGGGGGAGCTGACGTGCCACCACACTCTCAACAACCTTCACCACGAAGGGAAGGTTGGAGACTGGACGATAGTTGTTTAAAATAGCTGGGTCCAGGGAAGGCTTCTTGAGGAGGGGGCGCACCACCGCCGCCTTCAGGGCGGTAGGGAGCACCCCCTCTCTCAAAGAAGCGTTGACAATCCCCTGGAGCCAGCCTCGTGTCGTCTCCCTGGCGGCCGAAACCAACCAGGAAGGACACGGGTCCAATAAACAGGTGGTGGCATTCAGACCCCCCAGCAACCTGTCCACACCCTCAGCGGTCACAGGATCGAACTCCCCCCAGATAACACTCTCAAGACCTGCCCCGGACACCTCCCCCGGGACCACCCAATTGGAGTCGAGCCCTTATATATGACAGATATAAATGTAAGATGCTATAATAAGAGAATCCAAAACTGCAAAATAATTTGTTCCTCAGTACGGAAGAGTCCACCTATGTACAGTTACAGTATCAATTGTTGAATTCAAACAGATTTATGAAGCAGAGAATGATAATTTAGTGATTCCTAATATTCTCAGTAAGGTATCTTTGTTACTGCTATTTTTAAATGTGGAAAAGGTTCTCTGAAAAAATAATTGTTCAAAAGAGTAAAACGTATTATATGAATAAGTATATTTTTTAAGGTGAACTCTTTTAAAGGTTTAATTTACAGTTGATATAATCACCACTAGCCTATGGTGATAATTGACACATAATTGTATTCCATGATATAATAATCTTTATCCCCTATCCCCATGATATAATAATCTTTATTCTATCTGTAAAGTAGCAATTTCTACACTATGCCACTGAGAGCAGTATCTGCTCTGGTCAAAAGTAGTAGAATTTTGAATGAAAACAGAAAAAAAATTGAATTATTCAAATTGCGTGCATATATGCTTTAATAAGCAACATCAAACATATGCAACCCCCTGCTTCAACCTAGAACACTGTATGGAAAGACTTTTAACCAACTTTAATTATTTGAAACAGCATAATAGAAACCTGCCCCTTTTTACCTTTGCGCCTACTTTGAAATAAAACCAGTGGTATTTTGCACATCTGAGCTCTGTGAATTCAGTAGTTGGTTGGGGCTTCAGGTTTACTGTTTCAGCTTGATCTCATTTGTAAGACTTTAAGACTTTAAATAGATATGTGAAGCACATCTATTGCCTTTAGTTCACTGAAAAATGGGAATTCCAGTAATACCCTGATCATGTCACTTGAACAAAAGCTTTAAAAATTATCTCTCAGGCTCCTTGTTGGCCAAGATATATCTTGTAAGAGATAATTTGTCAAAGACTTAAAAATATAATTTTGATTGCTATTTGTTCTATACATATTTTGGAAAAGACAACTGGATAATATGTGCTACTAGAGTGAGATTATAAAGGCTTAAAGAACATTAGTGCCACCAGTGATATTAATCAAACTTGAAATTTGGTTAATACCACTTGAATATGAATTATAAAAAGTGGTTAAAATACTTCTAGTTGAATAAAATTGCCACTCAAGGGGGGAAATATGTAATACACTTTTATGATTAACAGTTATAACAATTCTGTCTGTTTGGACACTTGCTTTAGATCAATGAGGAAGATGCTGAATAATTTAGAAAAGTTTTTTTTTCCTTTTAAACCAACACAGAAACAGATTAGCTAATAATATCCTATATCTTACAGTTAATGCTAATTAATTTCACAGAAGAACATTGGAAATGAATAAATATTATCCAAGCAGTTAAAAAAACAATAAATACCTTGACCTTACCTGCCACTTTATTTCTATCTGTGGATTGTAGAAATATTATCTCCAGCCTTCTTTTAATAGTAATTAAATTAAACCTTTAGACATGATGTTTGGTTGTTCAAAAAGATGTGGAGGCTCAGTAATTGAAGATACGTCTTTAAAGTCCAATAGCAATGGGCTGTTCCATTACTCAGGAATGTGTGTCATCATATATCTAACTTGGGGTTGTTTACATTTGATAGTTTTGGCGTGGAGAGCTGCCTGAATATGTTATTCTCCTTATTCCATCTCTGCCTGGATCCTCATGTTCATTAGAGAAATAGCACAAAGAAAACGTTCCTATTACAGGATGCTTTTGTAACTAAATTTTAACTGGGGAGGGGATGCATATTGTTACTGATTATGTAAATACTGATATCTTCTTACTGATAAAGTAATATAAACATAAAAGAAAAGAGAAAGAGAAAGGAAAAATTCCTACTGTCAAATCCTCAGAGATTTTTCGTTCATTTATTTATTATTTTGTTCAGCTGTTACATTGCCATGTACTTCCAGAGTTCTATCTGTATTTATATTACAGTTCTTCCTTCAATTATCTGAGTGATTTCTCATTTCCAAATGTGGGGATATGTTGCTTTGAAGGCACTTTACAAAACACAATTTTCATTTTTTTTTTTAACAACAGCTGCTGCCATTTTTCTATTTATCACAATCTGAGAATTGAATTTCAGTAAATTGATCAATTATCTCAAACAGAGTGCTCTTGGGGGGGGGGGGGGGAGTTGCACAATCAATAGTTAAATCTGAAGGTCTAAAAGCTGCTTCAGCACAATTTTAGTATTTAATATATTAGCAATTCCTTTCCAAAATGATCCTGCCCTAGGCAGGTAATAATAACTTCTCACATAACTAAGTGTAATAAAATTATCACAATAAAATATATTCTAATAAACACAAAGACAACACTAATCACATAAAATAATCAGTTGAAGATATCTATTTCAAACCAATACACTGAAAACCAGCATCCCTAGGAAATAATTTTCTCAGTGGAAATATCAATCCATAAGCTGTATATCTGGTATCAGCAAGCATATTGGAAAATAACACTCATATTAATGCTGAACTAGGTTTATTATCTGTAGTCTTCCAGGAATTTTAGCCCTGAAGTATTTATGGCTTGAAAAGTCACATTCAGTGCTATTTACTTCTCTAATCAATTTAAAAGCCATCTTATTTACTCCTGCAACTTTAAGTAACAAACAGGTAGTCCTTCAGTTACAGATAGCAACTGAGACCATGACTGCCATCAATAGGCAATGTGGCCTGAAAGCATGTTGTGATATGATCACATTACTTAGCAACAGCAATCCAGGCAGTTCTAGTGGTTGTAGTAACCCCAAACCTCATAGGATGACAACTGGGAAGTGGAGAGACTCCCTGATAAGCAGCAACAGGGGAAAATTAGGTTGAATGCAAGTTGGGGCTGAGGGCTGTTGTGCTGCAATGCAAACGCTGCAAGCTTCAGAAGGCTGGAGAAGGAAGGTATACTGGGTATGCAAGCACAGGAATAGCACTAGCAATATCACTTAGACTTATATACCACTTCATAGTGCTTTATAGTCATCTCTAAGTGATTTACAGAACTAACATATTACCCCCAACAATCTGGGGCCTCATTTTACTGACCTCGGAAGAATGGAAGGCTGAGTCAGTTAGGATTGAACTGCTGGCAGACGGCAGAATTAGTCTGCAGTACTGCATTCTAGCCACTGTGCCACCAATAGGCTCTAAGAAAGCCCAAACAGGAAGGCATTGATGAGTGCATATGTGTGTTAGCAAAGGGAACCCCAGGACAGGATGGTATCGGTGGGTGTGTACAAATGTGCAAGTGCATGGAGACAAAGAAGGGAGTACATGCAAGCATAGGAAGAAGGGTCTTTGAGGGTATGACTGAGCAAAAGGGGAAAGTGGGCACTGGTGGGTGGGTGTATATGTGTGAGTGCAAGGAGGCCACAGAAGGAGGACACTTATAGTTCATGTGTGTGTGTGTGTGCAAGTACTAGGAGGCCCAGGAATGAGGATATTGATAGGCATGAGCGAGCAAAGGCGGGAATAAGGACATGGTGCATACATGCATATGAGCAAGTAAAGGAGAAAGGAAGGCAAGGTTGAAAGTTCCCAGAGTTTGTAACCTGTTTGGTAACTTGGTAACTTGAGCTTCTAACAATCTGCAAACAGGAGATAAACGGAGGAAAAGTTACAAGAGTCGTAACAGCCCAGGTTCAAGTGCCAGAGAATTGTATCAACTGGCCCAAATGTCAACCCAAGATCAGAATCAGAGCAAGGAGGAAGAGCACAAGAATATAATTTCAAAGCTGGAGAGTTGTTGCCAATGGAGGCAAGAGCTTGGAGGCTATTCTTGATCAGGAGCACTGCTGCCCTCTCATGTCAAGGAGAAACATTTTTAAATCTTCCATTTTGCTTATATATACAGTCCAGTGCCAATTTCAAAGGTATCCTTAAGCGACAGCACGGAAAGATATTTAATTGACAGCAACATATTCCAAACCTCAGACAATAGGAGCACATTCTTAATCTAGTTCATCATTCAAGGTCTATCATCCAAGATAATAAAACTGTTTCAGTCCTATAACTCAGCCTAATGCTAGAATGAAGGGGATATCTATTTCATCCAAAAACTCTGGAGTTGAAAATCACTTATGAATTATGGGACCTGAAATTTTAAAAACTGGAAAGGTCACAGATCATGTACATCTGTGATACAGTTCTCAACAATTACAAGACTCAGCAGATACTAATAATAAAATAAACAGAGAATATCAGCTTTAGAGTAAATCTTATCTAAGAATCTTCTTTGGGTCAAACATCATATATAGGAAAATAAATCTGGCACATATAAAAAACATGTCTCCTGAGTTCTAAGTCAACAAAGTTCTAAATTTTTATAAGAAATCTTATAGAAAAAACCAGAAAAAAAAGTCTAACTATGAAAAGAACATAAGGATGATTGCAGCACTAAGTGAATTTGAGGAATATTAATGAGACAATAATCTTTTACAAGGAAAAAGCTATAGAAAATTGGAACAAATATTGGAAGATCAAAGTAATGAAAGATACAAAATAAATAAGACTAAAACCCAACAGGCCTTTTCAAATATGTGAATATCTTCTTGGTATATGATGGAGATTGTACAATGTGTATACCTTTTCTCCCCAGAGATTAATAGAGAAACAATTCTGTTAACTAAACAAAGATATACAGCAGGTAACAGTAGCTGCCCAAGCTCATCTAGGCTTAGAAACTAAGCAGGGTTGGAAAACAGCCAAGAAATTCCAGGCCTGTAGGCTATGATGGGAAATTGAAAAATATCTTAAGAGAAAGCAGTTGCAAACCTCCTTTTATTCTTGCCAAGAAAACCGCATTACTTTGTCCAGACAGTCATCAATAGACAAACTTAGCTTGAGGGCATCTTCATTTTTAATCTACATTGTTCCAAACAAGAATCCAAGATGAAAAATAAACATGACATACTATTATCAAGCATGACAACAGATTACATGTGAAAGATAAAGAACTGGAAAGTTTCTGCATTTCCCAAGCAATTAAGAAATAATAATTATGCTACAACAATATGTATTTAAGGTAAGTTTA
Source organism: Bungarus multicinctus (assembly GCA_023653725.1). NCBI lineage: Eukaryota > Metazoa > Chordata > Lepidosauria > Squamata > Elapidae > Bungarus > Bungarus multicinctus. Next base: position 58,723,673 of record CM042836.1, on the reverse strand, counting down.
GTGTAGTGGTTGAGTCATCAGGCTAGAAACCAAGACCATGAATTGAGTTCTAGTTTTGTCTTAGGCACAAAGCCAACTGGATCATTGCCTCTTTCTTAAGCTCTAGGAAACAGGCAATGCCAAACCATTTCTGACAAGCCTTGCCAAGAAACTGCAGGGTCTTGTTCAGGTAATTGCCAGGAGTCAAAAACTGATTCAAAGGCACACTTCCCCATAAGGTATTTAAGCATCTAAAGACTAAGTTGGAAGAATTGGATTGTACACAATATTATACCATCAGTCAAGTTCTGCTACTACCAGTGAGTTTGCAGCAAAAGTTGACATACATGTCCCAAAGGAGACCAAGAAATTAAATCATTAATAGCCTAACAAAATCTCAGAATTGCCTTATATAAAACTGAAAATGCCATTGAAATAGGAAGTAATGTTCAAGAAATACCAACATTTTTTGGGGGAGTGCGGAAGCAGAAAGAAAGCAACATCCAAGAACCTCACAATAATTACAATTTTTGTTAGCCTTTGAAGTTTCTTATTAAAAGCAACACACCAGGTGGTAAGAGACTAGTATTAAACAGGCAATAAAAATATGACAAAACACAAATTTATTAATAGCTAACAGCTACCACTACTTCATTGAAACTATAAAGTCAATTAATATATACCAAAAAGTTTATGGAGATTCTCAGTCATCTGGGTCATAGTTGACCCAAAGGTGATTTTTCAAGAGGCAATTGGACTTTCTTGTTTTTCTTTGAAGACATTTTGCTTCTAAGAAGCGTCTTCAGCTCTAACTGGATGGTGGAGAATGGAAGAATTTATTCTCCTTGCAGACAGCTGGTCATTTGCATTCTTTTAGAGAGTTGTTGAGGCTACCTCCAGCCATCAATGACCAGCTGTCTGTAAGGGGTATAAATCCTTCCATTCCCCACCATCTAGTTAGGGCTGAAGAAGCTTCTTGGATGAGAAGTGAAACATCTTCAAAGAAAAACAAGAAAGTCCAGTTGCCTATTGAAAAAGCACCTTTGGGATATACCAAAAATCTTATGTATGATAAGTCCAATTGCACAGAGAATACAAAGGTCAAATGAAAGACCAAGGAAACTGGCTTCCAACTGTTTTTTAAAGAATAGATTTGTGATTTTAGAATTATCTGGTAAAGGTTTTTCAAGGGATTAAGTGACCATCTTTATACTTGAGTAGTATTTTTCAAATAAGAATAGCACAGAATTGGCATACTGTATTAATTAAATTTAAAAAGGGCTGTAAAGCATTGTAAAATGGTATATAAGTCTAAGTGCTATTGCTATATTCCTGAAATATTAAAATGATATGCATATTATATATATATAATACACACTCTTATTCTTCAGACACGTAAGCATATAGTTTTATTTCAGTTTTGTTGTTCTACCTAAATCATACTGAGGTCTATAAAATTTTTGGTGTCTGCAGTTATATAAGTAAAAATAAGAGAGCAAAAAATATGGCATTTTCAATTATTTTTCAGTATAATTCACATCTTGCCTAGATAAAAACAATTGAAAATCTATGTGCTCTTACTTTAATCAAAAGGATGCAATCATTATAAAAATATGCAAAAATATACAAAAGCAGATAGGTTCCAGTAGCACAATGAATGAACACTTCTAGGATCAAAGCATCTTCTAATACCAAACACAATAGAAACTGAATAGAAGATAGGGAATGTCCTACAGGCATACACTTTCCCCCAAAAAGCCTACGATTTCATCTGGAGAAACATCTGTATCTGTGTCTTTATCTGTAGTTAAGTTGTCTTCCGAAAATAAATATGTAGCTTGAAACCAAAGATAAGGGAGAATATTTATAGCTCAGGGTTGAACTGTTGTTTTCAAAATATATTGTCAAACATTCCTCAGGGCATATATCTCTTTGGGATCTTAAATGCTTATATTCATTTCTAACTTTCTATTGGGCAAAGAATAACTTTCTTTTTAGTAAAACACAATTCTGTTTTAGATTAAAACAGACAAAATCATGTGCAAGATTATAAAGTTAATTTAGCATGACAGGGCATCCACACAATCAACTCACTATTAAAAAAGACTTCTAAAATAATTGCTTAAAAGATTTATCTGAAACATCAGCAAGTAAGAAGGAATCGAGTTATCCATTTCAGATAAATGAGTTTCCTTTGAATCTTCTTTTGTATAATATTTTCTTATCAAATATTTACCTTATGATTTATCTTTTGTACTGACAAATATTTTTATATCCATTTCTTATCAAATATATACTTGCATATTCCCCAAAAGCCAGCCTATGATGGTTTAGCACTCAACTTTCCAGCTTAGCATCCCAGCCCAGACTGGGAGGGGGGCATGTTGAGTGGTAGGCGCATGTACACACACCCTCTATTCATGTGAATGGAGCTCCATGTTTCAGCGGAGGGTGCTTACACTTGCACTCACTCCCGTGAGCAGAGGGTGCTGGTGCTCGTGAGCAAAGCCCCATTCATGCAAATGGTGCTTCACACGTGAGAGGGAACATCCTCCGCTCACATTAATAGAGCTTTGTGTGTGCGCGCTTGCTCATCTCTCCTGCATCCAGGTTTCGAACAGGCCACAGCCTGGGGGTTGGGACCCCTGGTTTAGGATTCAACAGTATGTAAACTACTAAAGCTCTCTTTCCTGTAGCTTTTAACTGAGTGAAATGGTGCACCATAGGGGAATTTTTTTCAACCAAGGTACTTCAAAGAAGCTAACTTATAGAATGCATCCAAAATTTGGATTCCTCTAGGTATGGCACAGTCAACTCATTATAAAAAACTAAATCTAGCATGTATCATACTTGGGTATCTGTGTATGTATGTACACATGTTGACAAGGCTACTGAACTCATGATGGTCATGAGATTGAGAACCAATTTTGTCTAATGCTTAAGTCACATGCTACAAACTAGGAGATGTGAGTTCTAATCCCACCTTAGGCATGAAACCACCCACTGACTAGGTGACCTTGGGCCAATCATTCTCTCTCAGTCCAGCCTACCTCACAGATGGTTTGTTGTGGAGAAAATAGGAAGACGAAAGAGTATTATGTATGTTCACCAATCAATGTGAGATAAAATTAATTAAAATGGCCACAAAATCCTGATACCATTCTACACGACTGGTTTTGGCATGTTGAAATTGCCAAGCAATGGCAGCATGGAGGAATCTCAGCCCCAAATCTGATATCAACTCCTCTTATTGTTGGGTAAGGACATCAAGAAACCTAGATAATGCAAAATTGTTACATTGAACAATTTGTGCCTTTGTCTTTAGAATAAAACGTTATCTCCTTCCATTTATGTGCAAATATATTTTCTAATAATAGCCTCAAGTAATTTTACAGATCTTACTTTTAATTCTATTTTATTATTATTGATTTAACTTTCCCCCTTCTACTAATGTCTAAATAAATCTACACCTAAGTGTTTTTAAATTCATCCCTTTTAGATTATTTCTGTTCGTAATCATTTTACTAAGTATTCTGCTTTGTTATATTAAAAATGGGCATGAGGGAGGAGGGAAAGTTCCAGGTTTACTTACTTTTCTGAACTACATTCCCCTCTAAACCAATCTATGAAAAGTCAGCATCTGGACCACCGTCTTTAGCAATTCTGCTCCACAATTCCTTTTCATGACATCCCATCTTTTCTGCCATTCTGTTCATTTGCCCAATATTTCTTCTCTCTTTCAGAGGTTGGAAACTGCTTGAGGTCATCACACACCATTTGTTCAGTGTTCAGAACTTCCTAGTTCTGATATCTTCTTTTGCTCCACTTCGTTCTTTCTTTCAGCATCTTCAATCATTCTGCTTGCTTGGTAGACAATGTTCTCTAGCATACCAAGAAAGCAGCCCCCCTTCCCCATGCTAATCTGCCTGCCAAATCTGCCCCCTTTTAAGCCCTGCACAAAGGGGAATAAATATCACCCACAAAGGTTCTAGTGCAGCCAGAATATTTCCAGATATCCTGATATGCTTGTAGTAGCAGGCAAAAGAAAAACAAAATCAAACTTTCAAACTTTGAAGAATCCCCGAAATAATTTCAGCCATTGCAGCTCCCCTGTCTGCAAACACTTGACATGCCACAAAATCTCTGATCTGCTGTGGTAACCCAATTGCAGTTACTCACATTCAGATTCTTTCATCTTTCTGATTTATTTGATCCTCGGAGGATGAATGAAATTCTTGACAACACTTAGAATAAAGAAAGTAGGTTGCTTCCTATTAAATTAGCTTATCATTAGCTAGATGATCAATTCACTATAACTTTAATAGTAAATTATTTCTCTTGGAAATTTTCTATACAATTTGCAAATATTATTGTTCAAATTAAATTACATAGGTGATGCATCAATTTTGCAATACTGCATGGCAATGCTAACTCTCAGAGACCACATAGACAAATTTTATCCACGACAATCCATCTCTAACCCAGTGCTTCTTGGCTTTTTAAGCTTTTTTCAGCAACTTTAAGTAGTGTTATGTATATATATTCAATGATTTTGTATATATCCTGACACTTGCAGGAAACATTTTCAATCCAATATGTTCTGTATCTTTTCATTAAAAGAAGAATTTTTCTTCTTCACTGAATTTTTAAACAGAAAGAAGTTAATACTAGTACAATCTTTTGAGTAAGGATAATTGAGTGGCATGTTTGATATGTCAGTGTTTAACATGCCACAGAATTTAATCTATTACATTACCTCATTAGCTGTGTTGTGAGTGCCAACAATTCTGATAAAAGATGCTGGTTGTCTATCAAAAGTTACAAATTGCCAGGATCTGCACAAGAAAGAAAAGGAAAATTAAAACAACTGCATACTTGTTTTTTTAATAAACATAGATAATTTTTCCTATAGTGATTCAACATATTCTTGCATTATTATGCACACTTATTTTTTATCTGTTCAATGCTAGGATTACCTTTCTGGGGGAGACAAACAGCTATATAATAAAAAAATCAGAAAAGCAGATCATCTCAAGGTAGAAGTATAGAATACAAAATTCAAAAGAGCAATGCACCTTTAGTCAGGCAAGTGTATATTAGTTACTGTATTTTTGGAAAATAGAGAAAATAGAATATGAGAACAATGTAAAAGAAATACTGAAACATTTAAGCAAAATTAAATCACTTCAAGCATATGGCATTGGTTTTTTTCTAATGTCAGGTTTCACAAGTGGAAGCAGCTGAAATGCTGGTAGTTGCCACATTCTGTTTCACTTTTAAACAAAATGAAGGAATAACTGAATGAAAGAAGAGCAAGAATTTATATGGTTCTAATAACTGCTCAGAAGAGGTAGGAAGTACAAATTTTCTTATCCCACATAAAAGTGCCTTTTCTTGTAACTGCTATAAATGGAAGAATTCAATTGCTTTAACTGAGCCTAGTTATTCTGGAGATAAATATGGATCAATAATAAAAAGGATCTATGTTATGTAGTACTTAAACAGCACCTGGCTTTTGAAAACCTAAGGTTTCAAATAGATAATTATGGCAAAAAGGTGGGGTTATGTTATTCCTGTGGGCCTCAAACTTAGGACTTTCTAGATTCCTCCTCTTCTACTATTTTAGAAAAGAACTGTGTTTTTTCTTAGCTTAAATTACAATTCTGTGTGTTCTCTACACCAAACTACAACTGGGTTTGTGCATCACATTAAATCAAAACCAACTGTGTTTACTGTTTAGCATAATATGTGAATTTTATTAACAAAAAGGATGTAATTGCTCATACTGAAGGAATCAGCAATGTGAAACTTGAAGTACCTCAAGGACCTAACATAATGATTTTTAAATTGTTGCAGTCTAACACGATATTATTTTCTTTTATGGTGCTGGAAAAGGCTCATGACCATGTCTTTATGCAAGTATAATTTTTGGCACCTCTTTCTTCTCTCAAGAAGGAAAGAGCAAGAAGATTTGAATATTTCCTTATAAACAGTAGACATCATTACATTGGATTAATACATAATCAGATTATCTTTTCTCCTGAAATCAATTTGAAGATAAAATTACAAACTTTATGCATAATAGAGCTTAATATAATTAAAGAAATGATACTAAGATAGCTAAAGCAATTTGATGAACTTTTGAAGGAGATTATCATTTGGATAGCATTGCATTCAAAAGATACATACTACTAAAAAGCAAAATGAAAAGGAAAGGAAAGGAAAACACTGAAAGAACTGCAACGCTGATGGTTACATTTATAACCAAGATTTGAGCTGGAATATTGTACAGTGTAGCAAAAAGCTGTAAGAAAGAGTTGATCTGATCTTTTTATGACATTTTTGCATACTTATTCTTTTAATTCCATTGGGCTTCGGAACTATAATGAAGCAGAAAATAATTCCACTTTTATAAATTCAAGGCATCAACATCACCAAAAAGAAATGTAATATTTTAATAAGCACACACACACAAAAATTGCTTTCCTCTATGCAAAATCACATGAATACAATCCAGCAACAGTTGTACCTTTCTAATGCCATCTACATTAGTTCTAACATAACTTTGATAGTGTTGGTTTATTAAGGCAAAACTTTAGCAGACTTGGTAGAAAAGCATCTAGCTGGATAGAAAAGGCTTAGGCACATAACTGCTGTCATACACAGAGCAAACATGTAAATTAGTTGTGTCACACTAATTTCAATACATCTACTCTAATTGATGACTAAATTAATTTCAATTTCCTGAATATGCCACATTTTTTCTGGTGCCCTTAAGTCAGTATTGATTCCTGGTGACTGCCTGGTCTACTATTTGCAGTTTTCTTGGGAAGCTTTTCAGAAATGGTTTGCTATTACTTGCATCCTAGAGGTGAGAGAAAATGACTGACCCAAGATCACTCACCTGGCTAAGATGGGTCTAGAATTCACAATCTCTCAGTTTCTAACCTGATGCCCAAATGTGTTACCAAACTCACTTGCATTATCATTTTTTTTAATTTTTGGTGTTTGTTTTATCTTGGGATAGGAAACTACAAAATCAGCTATAGCTAGAGCCCAATTTAAAAAACCAGTGTTTTGATATGCCACTTGCTACAAAACTATTTCTCTATAGTTGAAATCTGTGCTGATTACAAAAAAAAGGGAGTGGGGGAACTTACATAGACATTCGTAGACAAGAACAGAGTTATGCCCTTTGCAAGCCTATGATATTATTTTAAAGATTAAAGAGAAAATGAAGTCTCTTAGCAAATACTGGAACTTCTAGTATGTTATTTACTTAATACTAGAATGCAGTAGAACAGAATCAATTTGCACAAGAAAACTGCATGTACAAACATTGGCATTATGCCCATCTAATTGGATACCACAAGAATTGCAGCTCCTAAAATGCCAAAGTGCAAAGATGTACATCTCATAAAAAGCACTCAGAAGGGCACAGAAGCTTTTCCAAATTCTAACTGACCCTTTTCTATCTCTGATAAATAGTAGGAGCCATATACATTCTAACTAAGAAAGCTGTGTGGGGCATAATTAATTTAGGACAAAAGACAATTTTCAGTCCAACCATTCCTGAAGATTAGCTCTTAACTATATGCTATCAACTTTATATAATCTAGATAATTACAAATTTAACAGGAATTATAATTTTAATTGTTTATCTTTGAGTCAATCAGTTAAATCTGAGCAAGTTTTTTTTATTTCCAATATATCATTCTAAATGCATTTTTCTAGGGAAAATACTGACATACAAATTAGCAAAATTAGAAATGATTATGCAGTAAGAAGAAAAATGTATTCATCCACAGACTATTTAAAATAAACTATTTAAAATAAACCTGAAATACAATTTCTGTCTTCCAAGGTGGCATGTAAAAATATTCAAGGGAGCACCTGAACTACTAAAAATAAATGAGAAATTTCTAATTCCTGGTGTTATGCATTAGAGTCTTTCCAGTGTCTATGTAAAAACAAAAGTGAATTTAGGACATATAAGATATTAATATCTACGTGCTGGAAACACAGAATGAGAAGATGTATTAAATGCATACTCACTGTGTCCATGAAACTGTTTCATATACAAACTGAACTGTAAGATTGAACTGAATTTTGTTTAAATGGACAGAGACCATTGTGCAGTTTTTATGCAATATAAAACTGAATATCTCTTTGTGTCAATAATTCTCTGTGCTACTTTGCTTCAGGAATAGTCATTAACAAGTAAAGAACTAGTTTAGTAGGTTTAGTAAAAGAAGCAATGGATAATAGACTATTTTTTCTACCACACATGATAGCGAGAAAATAGAAATGAAGATGTTATCCAAAAGATCAAAAATATATATCCGCTGGGATTTGTGAACCTCCAAAACATATATTTATAAAAATCAAAAGTTTATAATTAGGGAAATCAATACTTTCATTTGAGGCTTACACTTTGCCAACAAGACCAGCAATCAAGAGCCTATGCTGATATGAGGGTCCTCAACCTGAAAGGCAACACTGCATAATGAACAACCAGCACAAGTTTCCCAGTACCACAGCTTCATCTTTTAAAAGAAATTAGCCATGTTGCAGCCCTAGGGTATGTTATTTAATACTCCATATTTCACCTCAGCCATCCCCCCCAACTCTCTTGTTCTGCTTGAGTCCCCTAAGGAGAGCTATAATTGTTGATTAGCATTCCAAAGTCATGCTTGCATCCTGTGAGCCCGTCATATTTAATTACATTTTAACTATATTCGTCTTCAATAATAGCCTGAACATAATTTAGATAATTATCCCTTGCGTTCTCTTTCTCAGAATCTGTCTGTCTCAGAGCTCCTTGAAATGAATATTGCTTTCTCTGCTCAAACACATAAACAGACTCTTGGGCCAAGTACTTTCATCTTTCAAACAGCAACAGCTGTCACTAAGAAATTCCGTGGCTCTGTGCATCCAGTCAATTCAAAGTGTAATCTTCATGCTTTCTGCTGTTTTGTTTGGGAGGCAGAAAAGAATACAATTATCAAGGATAAAAGTTGCCTATCAAAGTTTTTTTGTTCCTTAAAACTTTAAATTTTTTGGCATTTAAATACTCGACTGATCAGCTAGTAAAGTGATTAAAGTATTGGTCCTGGCTTAGAAAGAAGACGACTCAAATCCTCACAGGAAAATAGGACTCATTGGATGACTAGGAGCCACCTATTTTCTCTCAAATTTCTTATAGAATTGATATTTGAGCTCCTGGATAAAATGTCAGAATATAAATGAAATGAAATATTCACATTTCTGCTTAATTTACCTCAAAATTTCTCTTCAGATAAACCAAGGTTAAAGGGATAAAACAATCAGCCATTAATCTGTAATAATAATTACAACTTAAAAGGTTGCTACTGAAATCACCTTTTTTATATTGACATTGTCTTCATATTAATGAAATAAATTATAATCAGGAAAGCAGGAAGAAAATTCTACTATACAAATCCTGTATCAATCTACTTCAACTTCTTGATTCTTAATGATGCAACAATGACTTCTATTGAGAAGCTGTGTTGCACAATGTGGAACACATGTTTTTCATGTGTAAGATCTTATATTCAATCTTTAGGCAAAAATTCTTTAAGTAAACACTGCTGAAAAAATACCTGTTGATAAATTTTGGAAGGTTAGAGATGGGTGAATGATGGAAACGTATGCTGAGACTAATAGTATTTAACATAGCAAAGTTTTTTAAATTTGCAAAAATTACAAGAACATATACAGGAGTCAGCATGTGACCTAGAAAAGATGAGATCTCTGTCTCCCTTATTAGCCAAGAATTTATGCCAATTTGCAAAATAGGTGACTCCAAATATTTAGAAAGCAAACTCATCCCTTACGATTTATCAATTTAGAATATTGATCTTTGTTATAATTCTGTCAAGAATAACATAACAGTAAGGCATCAAAGAAATTGATACAAAGAGAACTAAGTCTGCTTCATACAATGTCTCCAAAAGTTAAAGTAGGTGAAAGATGAGCAGAAGACCTCTGGACTACTTTTGGTCACAGTGATTCTCCCTTAATTATAGCTTCCATTCAACATTCCACAATTGGTCTTTTGTTTGCACAACTAGATGCTATCCTTTGTCTTTTCTATTGCATAGATACCAAGTCTACTCTTAAAAGTGCTTTAATTAGTAGAACAGGTTTGGTAAGGCATGAGATGTGTTGAATGGAGGTGGCAGAAGATGAGGATGAGTGGGAGCAAAATGTGATCTTCTGGCAAAATACTCAAAGAGAAGACAATATTGTTCCAGTTTTTTTAAAAGATCTGTCTCTATGTTGCTGACATAAATTAATGGAATTCAAAATGTGGAGAATTGAAAATTTAATAGGATTTCTATTGTTAGTCCTGAATTTTCTTTTTTAAAGTATCATTTTGATTTTTAATTAGAAGCTAAGTTGAACTATGGAAAATGAAACTCCAAAATGCTAAACTATTGGTAAAACCTAAGCATTTTGTGTTATGCCAAATTTACATCAGCGAAGTTCTTATAACTTTTTGTTATTATACTAATTTATCATGCCTCATTTAATGAAGGAATAAACTGTTACTCTTTGCCATATTCAAATTTCAGATAATTCTAGAATAGATACTCAGTAGGCATAATGAACATACTGTATTTGACCAGCCAAGTTAAATATTCTAGGCTTTTTTTAATGTTTGGTAATTGGGTCAAATTAACCTTCTATATATTTAAGTTCCCAAATTATTCACACAACTATTCATGAACATCACAGCTTACAATCATGGAGAGGAGGGGATAAATAGCTTGCCTTTGAAATACATGAGGTAATATGCATCACCACAGGGGAAAGCCTTTAAGATCATGAAATATATAATTTAAACTTATCTGCAATAATTCAAATGGAAAATTATTTAACCATTTAAGCTTTGAAATTGCAAACTGCAATATAATAATGCACATTCAATCAACATATACAGTAGATTATTCAATGAAATTGGACAAAATCAATGTAAGTTCATATCTTAATTCAAAGATCAAAAACAATATAAGTTATCAAAAGATCATAAAATATGAAAAAAGTAACATAATTTACACAGCTATCTTGGACCAAAATTTCCAGTTTGTAAAAGAAAAAAATGATTAGCTTTGAAATAGCTCAAAAAGTTTAACATGTCAAATATTATAATATCCAAAATCCATTATTTTTCTATCTGGGCCAATGAAACAATATTTAGCAAAACACTGCAAATAATGAAATAATATTTTGCATCTCCAATCTAATTTATTTTAATACATTTATATTTAAGGTGTTCTTTATGTTTCAACTAGTCAAACACCATAAGAATTTTATTTACTTAAAATGAAACCCATAAAAAATTTCTGAGGTCCACCTGTATACCGTACAACTGTGAAGTACTGTTTAGTGAGATGTTAACATTGTCATGTCTGTACAAAATGAATCTGCTAGGGCCTTATATTCTACTTTTATATGTTTTAGATCTTCAACCCAGAAAACGACCCCAATATAACAGATTTATGCAGCATGAAAGTTTGCAATTATTGAAAGAAAAGAAAAGGAAAGAAAGAAAGAAAGAAAGAAAGAAAGAAAGAAAGAAAGAAAGAAAGAAAGAAAGAAAGAAAGAAAGAAAGAAAGAAAGAAAGAAAGAAAGAAAGAAAGAAAGAAAGAAAGAAAGAAAGCCCCAACAGTTCTCTGCCCCAAAGACTTACAATCAGAAAATGAGAAAAAGAAGTTGGTAAGCAAACAGCTATAATTTATTTTTAATTGTGAATTGCAAGAGATAATAAAACTTTCATGAATAAAGGATGACTTTGGGAATAAGTCCAATGTTGTGATACTTGATCTGCAAAATAATGTTTCTTTCAAATCCCCACTGCTAAATAAAAACAATCATCCTTTTGGTCAAAGAGTGGGCAATGTATGGTTCCCCCATGTGCTTTTGCTGGGAAAGGCTGATGGGAATCAGAATTCAACAACATAGGGAGTGGCAGATGCTGTCAACTCTGCTTTGGGCTCATAAAGATAACTCTGGTTTCTTCATCCTTAGATGGCAAGGAAAACATGAGCCCATGTTGGGCTATCATCCAAGGCCCTATTTACTCAGTCAAATTTTGCAGTTTGACTTTTTTCAATATACACTCTGAGTGAGGTGTTACCATGATATTATAGACAGGAAATATCCTTACAGATTGCTTATATAATTCAGACTCTACTCATGAAATATCTTCCTACCATATATGAGAATGACAATAATCAATGAGGGGATTTTTGTGTAAATCTAGACAACATTTTATGCTCAGTGATTTACAATAGAAATAAGTCAGAAAGAACAATGCATCTTTATTGCAACAGAAAATCTATCAAAAAGAATTAATGAAATCTAGATTGAACTCATAGCATTTTTCTATAAAGTTCTTATCATGCTTGAAAATACAGAAATAATGTTAAAATATGAAACAACAAAATGTGTAAAAAGTAAATCAAAATCCAACTATTGAGTTTTTTCTATATCCACTAAAGACTTCTGATACCTGAAAAGGATCAAGACATAGATATCAGCAATTCCTCAGCTCTGTAGCCCCCACAATTGCCAATTAGAATAAATTCTAATCATTGTTAATAAAATAGTATTAATTTAGTTACCATTGATTGAGGTATCAATGGTACTAGGATGAAAATATGCAAGTGTATTTCTAGAGTGTAAAATTCAAAAGGGAACAGGAGCTGCTAGAGATGGAAAAGAAAAAAATAGTGAAGTTTCCTGAAATAACATATCTCAATGTATGTGAGTGTGTGTGTATGCATGTCTATTTGTGGGTGTGGGTGTGTGTGAGAGAGAGAGACAGAGAACTTGTGACTACCACCTTTTAAATTATGATTTAATTGTTCATGGGAAGCAATGAAAGCCATATCATTAGAGATCTATGAAGACTGATAATATAAATTGAGGAAATACACTTTATAGAATAATCTCACAATAACCTCACAGGGGAAAAATTGAAGACCTAATAATTCCTTTATTTTTTGATTTCTATGATTCATGTATTTAATTTATACTGGTAAAAGCTTCTGTAAAATGAATCAATAGTTTAATACTATACAATTTTAACTGCTTTAGGTTAGATAGATGATGTTAAAAGATTCACAAGACTTACATCAGCAGTTAGTATGAACTATGATTTTCAATTTTCAATAGCAATCAATATTCTAGTTAGGATATAAACTATTGCATAAGAATGAAAAAAAATCACCTGATTTTAGGAAGCTGTCAATTGCTTCATTACTTAAAATTACAAAAGCTGTACTTTTAAATGAAATCTTTTAGTTGTAAACTTTTGTTCTACCTGGAACAAAAGATTGAATTCTTTAAAAAAAACATGTTTGGACAAGACTTTCATCCTAATCTTTTTTTAAAAAAAATCAAAACAAAAGCATTTTCCCTCAAGAAGGACTCTCATAATTAATTCCAAAATCTTATTGGCCCCTTAGTGTGTTTGTAACTTTTCAGAAACAATGTTCTAATCAACTTTAAGAGCCGTGGTGGTGCAGTGGTTAGAATGCAGTACTGCAGGCTACTTCTGCTGCCTGCGGACTGCCTGCAATTTGGCAGTTCAAATCTCACCAGGCTTAAGATTGACTCAGCTTTCCTTCCTTCCAAGGTCGGTAAAATGAGGACCCAGATGGTTGGAGGCAATATGCTGACTCTGTAAACCGCTTAGAGAGGCTATAAAACATTATGAAGTGGTATATATGTCTAAATGCTATTGCTATTTAATCATAAAAGTGATTAAGAAATGAGGCTGGTGAACCTTATGGCCATATAGGCTACATTACAGCTGTGAGCTTGGTTGAAAATGACTCCTGAGTTTTGCTCCGGTGGCTGTGGAGGAAATTAGGAAAGGGCACAGGCTGGCTGGGCTTTCAGAGGAAGACCCAGGCCCACTCCCCCCTTCATCCTAGGGCACACTGGGAGGAATGGATAATGGAGCGTGCCTTATCTTTGTTGAGGCGCCCTCCCAACCGTGTGTGCCTTGTTATCTTTTGGAAGTCTGCAAGTTATTATCCTGGTCTGTTGTGTTAATTACTTCAGCAAGGTTTGTGTTGTTTTTTTATTTCTACTTTATCTGTATTTTAGGTTCGGACTGCATTTCTTCCTTTTGTAGACTGTTTTTGGAAGAGTTTGATCTCCCACCAAGGATAATTGGACATTGGGGGCCAAGTTGTAGGCATTAAAAGGAATGTATCTACTTTGGTGACTTTGTTATTTTTGTGCCACGCCCCGGGCCATCACACATTGCTTGACTCACAAGTCAATCATAAAAACTTCAGTTTCTGCAATTTAATCATGAGGAACAGCTGTCAGGAATGCATGGACAATCTTTTTTTGATCAGAATTCATCACCTGACCACCAATCTATGCTGCAATATTGTTCCCATTCTTCATGGACAGTAATTCAATATCAATCCTCACTGGAAGCAAATTGTTTTGTGTTCTGAAAAACGTTATATGTAATTGATACACACTATCTGTAGTTCTCTCTATTTTTAATGCTCTAAGGACAATTAGAACATACTTCTCTAAAATATTTTTCATAGAACAAGAGAGCATTCTCAAGTGGTATATCAGCTATACTGGGTGTGTTTTGTGCAGCTTCTCATTTAACAGATAATACTGTACAATTTCTACAGTGATAAAACAACTGTCATTAACTGTAAAATTATCACTCAAACATAGACATATTCTAATTCTGAAAATCATGTGTTAATATTCTCATGGCGCTTGAAAAAATAAATAGGAGAAATTATATTTGGTTTAAGATGAGCATGAGTTACTCTTACTATATCATATAAAAATGTAAGAATTGAAGGAAGTTTGGCGATCATCTAGTCCAATATTCTGCTCAGTGCAGAAAACAATTAATATAGCATTTCTGATAGATCTAGTCTCTATTGAAATACTTCCAATGAAGAAGAGCCCACCACCTTTCAAGGCCTGTTCCACTGTGGAATATTTTTTTCCATTCAGATTGTGTTACTGGTATCCAATGGAAATCCATTTCCTTATAATTTAAACTCACCTAATATGGTCTTGTGACATCTCGTGTTATAACCACATTGCATAGTAATTGAAGCTCTAGTCCCAATTGTGATTATAAATTGAGGAATGTTTTTTTTAATAATTTTGATTCTTAATATGTTGTCCTTTTTAAAATTTTTGGACTCTGTCAACTTCTGTAACAATTCCACAGAATGCTGCAAGCTGAATCATTCAAAAAACCCCAATGTACCACTCTCATTTGTGGAATAAGTGAAATATAGCAATTGCTCATGAATTGTGTTTAGACTTTTAAAGCAAAATGCTACATTTTCTAATTCTAGGTGATGCATACTGCCAGGATTCAAAGTACCTTGTGTATGGATGACAGAATGGGTCTTACTGAAAATAAGAGCTATGAAATAATGAAAAAACCTGAAAGCACTCTTTGAAATCTTGAAATATGAATGTCTAAATTCACAAGCAGTACACGGTGAATGAGACAAAAGTAGTGTAATAATATATGAACAGTGAGGTTTTTTTTTTATTTTACTAGGAACTTAAGAGAAAAATTATGTCCTGCAACAAATGTATTAATGTATTATAATAAACTACACCTCTTTTCATTGTACCATGAAAAATTATATATGTTCCACAGTTTACAGAATTGAAAGTTGAATATTCAGTGTTCTAATGGCCAAGCATATTATGTGAATTTCCACTGATCTATAAGCACTTATATTTTAAGTTATGCGCAACAATAATTTATTGCTAGACTAGGAAGTTGTATAAACTTAAGACTCATGCAATCTTAGCAGTGAGAGCTTTTTAAAGATGGCAATATGAATTAAGGAAAATGCTGAATCTGGTTGCTAAATAGATGTATTACACCACTTAGAAAAACATTTTAACATTTTCAACTTCACTAAGGTTATTCAGCTTCAGAAATCGCATAATTTACATTGGTTAACATTTATGAATATTAAAAGAACAAATGGAAGATAACAT
Source organism: Bungarus multicinctus (assembly GCA_023653725.1). NCBI lineage: Eukaryota > Metazoa > Chordata > Lepidosauria > Squamata > Elapidae > Bungarus > Bungarus multicinctus. Next base: position 58,707,643 of record CM042836.1, on the reverse strand, counting down.
TTTGTACACTACATTTTCCAAGTAAATGTAGCTGGATGGATTGTTTTAACTGCATTATATATTTATTTAGTCTGTAAAGGATGTGTAGGACTTAATTTTCTTAAGTGGAATTTCATAGCAAAAATGATCATTAATTTTAGATTTGTGGGTTCCTTCTTCTATTCTAGGTGGCTGACAAAAATGGGTCAATTAAACCCTTCTGAAAAATTCTTGTACTAAAATTACTTTCCAAAGCTAGAATTTGATATTTCTTTGAAATTAACCATAAGATTACACCAAATTGTTATTAAGTAGAAGTTTAAAGTTCTAAGCCCCTTCTCTCAATTATTTGGACAGAAAGGAAAGAGCACACTGTACTGTATATACCAAAAAATTCATTGTGTCTGTCTGAATACAAAGGGCTAAAAATGGTTTAACTTCCATAGATGTATAGTCAATGTATCTAAATTTGGATGGGATCTGAATTGAGAAATAAATTTATATTCTCTATTATTCAATTCTGCTTAAATAAATAAAAAATGACACATTATTTTGATGCTTATGCAGAAGAGACTCTATCTTCTCACAATTAAACCAAATAGTTATGGCAGCCAATCAGGGGTGTGATCCTACTGGCGTAACAACTGGTTCAGTGAGCACACACTTTGCATTGTCCTAAACTCAGCAACACTTTTTTGGAGATGTCAGGGGCTACGTCATACACTTTAGGGGAATGTAGGAGGGGAAGGAAGGTGCAAATGATAAAACCAGCTTTGCACTGAACCAATGCAAGCTGTTTCCCTTTTGAACATGTACCATGACATCACACACATGTACAAAAATAGCAGGGCTTCAATAGTTTTGACCACAAGGTAGTGGTGGATCTTGCAAGTGCTTTTGATGAAGGACCAAGGATGAAGGTATATGGCACACAACTACAATTACTAATGCAATGAAAATTACAGGGTTTGTTATCCCATTTAGACGTTGGTGACAGTTTATTTGAAATATAAACAAATGCATACAGTGATAGATCAAATAGATCACCAGAAAAATCCAACAATTGAATCCCATTATAGGGATTCATTATTTTTTTTTAAACTTTTTTCCCTTTATCTTTTCTTCCCTTAGGAATTAAAAATGTTTTCTACTTTGGGCCCTTGAGACTTTAGGCTGACTCTTCAAAAGAAGAAATATTTTCTTACTTTAAATTTGTTTTTTTTTTTTCAGTTTTACTCCTGTTGTTGACAAGTTACCCTGAGTCTTTTGGGACAGAATGGTTAGCCTTCTGAGTATGTCTGAATAGATTTAGGCTTCTCTCCACAAACATAATTTTTGAATTTCTCCTCTTCAATACAGCACTCTGATTTTATTAGTTTGCTGGAGAGGGCGCGCAATTTGGGTGTCCTCCTGGATGTATGGCTGTCGTTGGAAGACCATATAGCAGCCGTTGCCAGGGGGACTTTTTATCAGGTCCGTAGGATCTACCAATTGCGGCCCTTTCTGGATCGGGACGCACTTCGCACGGTCACATCCGCCCTCGTCATCTCCCACGTAGATTACGCCAATGCTCTCTACATGGGGCTCCCTTTGAAGAGCACCTGGAGGCTCCAGTTGGTGCAAAATGCAGCCACGCGGGTGGTTTGGGGGGCTTCTCGGAGCTCCCATGTTACAGCACTTTTGCGTGAGCTGCATTGGCTCCCGGTGGCCTTCCGGGTGCGATTCAAGGTGCTGGTGATCATCTTTAAATTGCTCCATGGCTTGGGACCTGGGTACTTACGGGACCGCCTACTGCCACCGTCGTCCTCCCGTCGACCAGTGCGCTCCCAGAGGACGGGCCTCCTCGGGGTGCCGCCGGCTGGACGGCTGGCGACCCCAAAGGTTCGGGCCTTCTCTTTGGGAGCACCCTCCCTCTGGAACGAATTACTCCCGGAGATGAGGACCATCCCCATCCCCAACCTATTGACCTTCTGATGCGCAGTAAAAACCACTTATTCCATCAAACCGGTCTGGGCTAAAGTTACGTGTAGGGTTTTAAATTTGATTTTAAATGGTTTTAGCTTTCTTAATCTCCTAATCTTTTAATCTTTTGATAATGGACAATCTATTTAATTCTTTTAATTCATTTTAATTATTGTATGTGTATTTATATGTATATTTTATCTGGCTGTACACTGCCCCGAGTCCCTCTGGAAGAGGGGTTGGTATACAAATTTAAATAAAGTAAAGTTTGAAGGGCTCAGAATTCACTATTTAATTTTTGTTTTAGCATTTTCCTCATTTTCTTTTCATAGATGAGTATTTCCAGGAAATTAGATTTGTATCTAGACTTTCAGATTGTTGTCTTCTATTTTCATCCAAATATGGAAGGAACTTTCCCTGGAATATCTGCTCCTTATTAAACATCTATAAAGATTTCCTACTTGATTACTATATAGTTGAAAATCTTAGAAATTATCTTTAATTAACTTGGCTAATAGGAATTCAGGTGAGGCTAGAATTACATAATTAAACTGCTGCTAACTTTGCCAAAGGGTTCCCCCCCCCATAATTTCATTAATGAATACAATTTTTGTCTTTCTTTTCTAGCAGATTTTGCTAAAAATGAAAGTGAATTAAATTTTAAACACTGTAAACTCTGGATGTTACAGTGACCCCATCTTGTGGTTTACATCCATAATTGTAAACGCTGTAATTATTCCTTGTTTCATATTCTAATCATGCATATTCTTTTGAATTTAATTTTTCCTAAATGCATACATTTATCCTATGCATATAGTTTTACACAATAATAATGAATTTTTACTTCATAAAATAGGAAATATTTAATAATTTTCTTTTTTAATTATCATACACACACACACACACACACACACATACACACACACACACATATATACACATACACACATCAAACAAAACAAAACATTTTTTTCTTATGAATTATATAATTCATTAAAAAAAACCAAGAAACGTCTGGATAATATACTGACTTCGTTCATATGAAACAATTGTAATATGTCAAGATTTTGCTGATGGCGTGGAAACAGCTTTATAAAAAATAAAAGTTCACTCAGATTTGTCATTAGTGGCTTCATGGCTTCAGTCTTTAGAATTTTGTTTGTTGGCTACTGAACAGTTTTGCCAGCACCTTCTTCTGGGATATTATTTAACTTCCCATTCTATCTTATACAAAGTCATATTTTATGAAAAGCCAAATAATTTGATTTTGAGGAAATGGAAAATGGCAACCTTACAGGATCCTGCTGTTGGTATCTTGACTGTTTTTCCTAAGATATATAAATGAGGTACATCCTAATAAACTATTTCTATTGCTAGCTGCCTATTTTCTTTATAAAATACTGCAAAACCAAAATATATCTTCCAGTGGATGAGGAATATTTAAAATTATAAATAATTTATAAATAAAAAAGGAACACAACAACAAAGAACTCTGGGAAACACTACAATGAAGGTTACATTTATCCAACACACTTATTATTTATCCAACACACTTTATTAGCCTCTGTGTTTTTATTAACAGAATAATTTATTTGTACAAATATTTTATATTTTTTCCATTTTCTTTTCTCACCATTATTTTTGTCCCTGATTTCTTTTCTTTTCATCTCTATGTATTTTCCCCTTATTTTGTTCTTTCAATTAAAAACAAAAAACCTGTACACATTACAGCATGCTGATATTTAAAACTAGAGAAAGAATATGTTTATTTATCTACAAAAGTAATGTACATTTTTAAAAAGTTGTTCTACAGAACAGGGTCCCCAACCTCTGGGCCACCATAAAATGTTTGCAACAGGGTTGTGAAAACTGCAGGCAAGCATGTGCATGTGCACCCCTACTTGCGTGAGCAATAGACAAGCATGTACACACGTATTCCATTTATGAGCAGTGGGCGTGGGCGAGTGTGGATGCTGCTCACGCAAATAGAATGTGCTTGCATACTTGATGGTTGCCCATACAGAACCATCTCCTTCCCCCCACCCACCCCCCGCCAGTCTACAAAGCTGGAAAGGTTGGGGAACTCTGTTACAGAGGATTATTTATTTAAAACTGTAAACTATCCGATAGCCAAATGCTCTGAGTGGTTTAAAACAAGTAGCTAAAATAATTTCTGACAATAATGATTTCTGTGAAATCAACACTCAGCGGAGCTTACAGACTTCCTAGTAAAAGCAAATTCTGTTTGTTATTTGGAAGACAGCAGGGACAGACTTTTATTAGGGGCATGCAAATCTTTTTCTGCTCTAACATTCCATGCACAGAATATTCAATTTTAGGCATAGAACTGGAACATAATCATGGAATGAAATACCCACAATATTGGACAGTATTTGTCCGATGTCCAATCTTCCCTTTTAAGATTTGCTAAGAGGGTGGTTGGCTCACAGTTACAAAGGGCCTTGAATGAAGTGGATTATTTGGACCTTCACAGTCATCTTGGGGCACAGAACCGAAATGATATTGGTGATATTATCAATGTCTTTTGGAGGACTCTGGACAGAGATGGACTCTCTGGATTTCTCAAAGGTTTTTAACTATGGTATCCTTCTGGGTTGGCTTTGGGGGTTGGAAATAGGAAGTACTGTATTATGGGGTTATCATTTGTATTCCATGGCAAGTTCCAGTCAGTGTTGGTAGGAGAAGAAAAATTGAGCCCTAGGTCCTTGTAATGTGGGAGTGCCCCAGGGCTTGAGTCTTCCGCCTCTCCTTTTTAACTTCTACAGATAACCACTAGGGGAGGTAATCCATCAGTATGGGGTTTGGTTTCATCATCAGCATGCTAATCATCTCTTACACACAGAAAGTAATACCCGTAAGTCTATGTTAGCCTATTTTAAAAGGAAACTATTTTGTCATACAACTTGGATAAAGTGCAATCACGAGTGGGCTACTGTGGGTTTGCACGGGTTTGGGTGATTCTCTAGCTAAGATTCTGCACAGTTCAGTGAACCCCCAAATCCCACCCCTGGCTGGCCCCACCCACCCTGCCCTTCCCCTCCCAGGAGTCCCCACACAGCCCATTTTGGATGCCAGGTAAGTACAGGGCCCACACGGAGGCTCAGGGAAGGTGAAAAACGGGCCTCCTGGAAGTTCCAGAAGGCCGGAAAGAGGCCCATTTCCAGCCTCCCAAGGGCCTCCGGAGGCAAGGGAGGCAGTTTTCACCCTTCTGGAGGCTCGAGAAAAGCCTCCAGAGCCCAGGGAGGGCAAAAATGACCCCTCTTCCATGGTGCAGGAGGTCAACTAAGCCATGCCCACGTCCACCCAGCAACCAGGCCAAGAACGAGTTGCTAAAATTTTTGAAGCCCACCCCTGAGTGCAAGGACAATGTTTTGAAAATAGGATTGTGTAACAGAGGTAGATTTTAGTCTTTGCAAAACTGAAAAACTAAATACTTGAATATAGACTATAAATGTATTGAAAGGCTTGGGTAAAGTCTGTAGTCCACAGTCCTTTTCTTTTCAGCCAGATTTACAATAATACAACTGAAAAAACTGGATCAAATTTACACTCACATTTGGAGAAAAACAAAACAATTTATACAGTTGCATTAGATCTCTGACAGATTAGATGAATGTATTAACATTTTCTATATTTTTAAACAAAGCCTAAGAAAGGAGTTAATTGGGCTAGATATTCTCTCCAGTAATGTGGTCAACCCCACTATTTTCTCTCTCAGCAGCCAAAATTGGGGTTTTTTTAAAGGTAGCCCTGTCACACAAAAAATCATGTCAGTCCAGTTCTACAGAAGTAAATAAGCAGGCGAAAAGAGATCAGTTGAATAATTTTGATTGATCTAATGTAGATAATATAATTACAATAAGAGTCACTTTGATGTAGTCATTAAGGTATCAGGCCACAAAATGAGATTGTGAGTCACTTTAGGCACAAAGCCAACTGAGTGACCTTGCATTTATCATTTGCTCTCAGCCCTAGAAAGGAGGCAATGGCAGATCACTTCTGAAAAAACCTTGCAAGAAAACTGCCAAGGAGTTCAAGCAACCTCTGAGAACTGGATACAATTGAATGGAAGAACAAAAACGCATTTTTAAAGATTAGGAACAGTCTGAAAGTTTACAGACAACCATGAGTATGTTTGAGAATGGGCAAAGAATATTTAAAAGCTTGATTTATCAACTTCAGTGCATTGCTCATGTGGAAGATCACTTTCTGTCCTAAGAAGGTCAACATAATTTCAAACCTAATATTTTCAGACATTATGGCCTTTGTGGTTGGCAGATTTAAAATGATGTTACTGATTTGGATTATTTTTGTTTGTTATTGTTCAGATTTATTTATTTACTTGGTTATCTTCCTGTATGAAATAGGTTTAGTATCTTTCTATACAATTTTTTAACAGCACATATTTCTCTTATTAGAGCCAAGAAACCAAACATCAGAAATATTTGCCCTTTCAGAGAGAAGAGAACATGAATCCATTTCATTACTGTCACGCTGTGTTGAGAAGACAGAATTTTTCCAGAAGGGACTTTTTATAAAAAACCTGTATGCAACATTTAAAATGACAATTACAAGGGCAATATGCATTAATTGGCTTCAATTTAAAGAAGACAGTAAGCTTCCTCTCCGAAGATAATAAATATGCCAACATTTCCATCACCAGCATTTTGACAATTAGTAAGAAAGGTAGAGGGCTTTAAGAATAACCTGTCACTTCAGGCTCTGAGTTCTAAATAATTAATTTACACAAAAAATACATTAAAGCACAATTAAACCAACCAAAGGCAGCATATGCAGACCTGAAAACAAGTTTTCACACTTGACTAGACTATCACATACATTTTCTGACATGTATACTGAATTTCATTTTCTTCTCTTTTGTTTCTCATTATTTTCTTTGGCACTCACTGATCAAAGAGGTTTACTGAAAATGGTGTTGTCTTAGTTTTTCCTGCTGAGACATTACAGGTACTCTTTATACTATAATCTAATTCCATAAACAAAGGATTAGCTCATCAATGCTGGATTAAGCAAATAGGAAGCAGTACGGAAGGAGAATACCATTATCCAATCACACAGTAAAGAACATTAAAAAAACTCCATAGAACTAAACAGTCCTTGTTTAACAATTTACTTTTTAAACTGGATTCACCAGAAATGTCCTTCTGTACTGTGATTCAAAGGATGAATGCTCATAGAATAACAATGAAGGCTCCTTCACAAAATTTTATTCTTAATTTTGATCTTGGCCTAAGTACAATACAATACAAAAGCTTCAGTGGTGGGATTCAATTTTTTTTACTACTGGTTCTGTGGGAGTGACTTGGTGGGCATGGCAGGGGAAGGATACTGTTTAAACTCTCCAGTCAGAGGTGGGATTTGCCGATTCTCTGAACTACTCAAAATTTCCACTACCGGTTTTCCAGAACTGGTCAGAATCTGCTAAACACCAAAAAGCTTCTATTGTATTTATTATGTATATGTTTTCTGATCCAGACATTTAGATACTTAAATGAAACTCACTTGCAAGAAACTTTTGTTCGGTCAGCCACCATGGTCCATTGCTGTTGATTTGTAGAAACTTCAATGTAATAGCTGTAGCTCCTATCATCACAATCCCAGAGGAGTAATCTGAAGGGCAGATAAATAACTCAAAGGTTACCACTATCTGGGATTTTGTATTAATAATTGAGCTTTTAAATTAATTGCATAATATTTGTCATAAATAACATGTATTATTTAGCTTTAAATTTTCAAGAGCATACATTTAAATATACAGGTAAGCCTTTCAAATACAGGTAGTCCTCGACTTATGACCACAAACATTTATGTTAAGTGAGAAATTTGTTAAGTCAGTTTTGTCCCATTTTACAACTTTTCTTGCCACAGCTGTTAAGTGAATCATTGCAGTTGTTAAATTGGAAATATGGTTGTTAATTGAATCTGGCTTACCCATTGATTTTGCTTGTCAGAAGGTCGCAAAAGGTGATCACATGACTCCAGGTCACTGCAACTGTCATAAATATGAACCAGTTGTCCAGCATCCGAATGTAAATCATGTGACCATGGGGATGCTGCAATGGTCATTAGTGTGAAAAATGGTCATAAGTCACTTTTTTTAGTGCTGCTGTAACTTCGAGCAGTTACTAAATGAACTGTTATAAATTGAGGACTACCTGTACTAAGGATGTTTTTGATAATCTGGCTTTCTAATATTATCCCGCTTCAGATTTCCTAGCACATAGTAATTCTGAAAAAAAAATTAAAGCTACTGTGCACTGAATTTATCAATTAGTTTTGTATATATGGGGATTAGTAAGAGGCACTTTAAATTGAAGCAGTTTTGTTTTTTGGCAGCACTTTTTATTAAAATGGCCCTGAGATCTTTTCAGAATTCCAAATATCTTTCTCTAATTTTCTGGAATTTCCTATTTTTTTAAGTTTGAAGAACAATGATTGCTTGGATATATGGACACTTGAAGTTTAATAAGCAAATATTAATTAAAACATATAAAAAAGATGTTATTTGCACTGGCAATTATAACAATCTTCTTAGACTATTTATATTTCATATGATGAATTACCTCCTCCCCAATAGAGTCTCCTTGTTTGTTTTCAACTGCTGAAAAAAGTATTGCTTCTACAAAACCATTTCATTATTCACTAATAGCTATCTTAAATGCTTTGTTTTAATGCTGAAGGATTGTTGTAAAAATTGATGCTTTTTTTTTAAGGAAAGAAAGTTATTCATTTGAAATAACCACTGATTTAGAACTGGGCTTATTTTATAAAAATATTAAATGTTATATAAAAGAAGAAAAAGCTTCATTCTGCAGAACTGTAAATCTTTTAATATTGATTAGGTTGATATACTGGCAAACAAGATTTCCAAAACCTACTGTAGAACCCTCTATATAAACCTGGTGTGTTATTAATAAATAATTTTAAGAGCCAAAATAAAAGAACTCTGAAAAAAGAGACTTTTAGTTCTCATTAATGCTGAGTTTCTGCAAATTAAAAATTCAGAGCTGATTCCATTAAAGCTCCCCAAAGCAGCACTCCACATTTGGTTAGAATAAACATCCAGCCATCTAAAGTTCTGCTTTCTCACTCACTGGCTTTTTGTTTAGCACAAATGTCTTTTGGTTGCTCTAAGCAAAACCGTAGCTAACTTGCTTATTAAAAAATCTGTCAATTTAAGGACAGAATCTCGAATGTGTGTTGAGCTTATAAACATAGTTGTAAATCAATGCAGAAGTTTTAATTATGGATAAATCTTTTGAAGAATTACAAGTACTGAAACAAAAACATGTAAAACAGGAAATAATCTAATTAGATTTTCTAGTGAAAGCATTTTTTATAACTGGGGACTCTGCAGTTTCCTTGATTCAAATTGTCAGAGTAACAGAAATTGTACAAAAAAATCAATTATTTTGAATTGAACATCAGTAGATAATATGATTTTGCTGCTTAATACCTTAACTAAAAAACCAGCAGCGGGGGAGAGTCTTAGAACAAAAGGATTGTGTATATATATGGAACATTTACGTAAAGAACAGAATGGTTGATCATTACAGAATATTTATCCAGTGTTAACAAAATGATAGATAATGTATGCAGTGCTTCAAGCTGTTTTAGTTTCTTGGAAGTACGCCAATTGTGTAAGACTATAAATATTCAGTCAGGTAAAAAATGCAATTTATTCCAAAATGTCATGATGAGTATAAAGTCTCTTGTAACAGGTTAAAAATTACTGATTTATTACAGCCTAAATTTTTATGAAGAAGAAGGAGAAGGAATGCTTTTCTCAATTGGCAAGTGTTTACATGCATGGGTTAAGTTCAGACAGCAATAAAAGACGCCACACATGGTTAACAATGAGTAATTTGTAAAACATAAATAGATAGAATGAATAAAATAGAATGCAAAATCTAAACTCAGTATCAATTCAATTAAATGTTAAATACAGGCTGAATAAATATATAAACTTTTCACAAGAGCAAAAATTAAATGAACACCTGCATCTTTCAAAGGAATGTTGTAGTATAATAAACTATTTTTTTACAAACTTCTGAATGCTGTTATTCCTTCGGTAAGATCAATATGCATAATACTATCTGTTTATTATATTGAGAATCAGCCATTTTTTGGTGGAAAGATAGAAGACAAGAGCTAATAAATGAATAAAAGCTTTTGTCATACTAAATATTTTAGCCTTCAGTCTTTCTATGTATAGCTTTTTTCCCCTTGCAAAATAGACTAACATGACTATTCATCTACATTTAAAAATGTTATTTCATGATTCCACCATTTTTGATACCTCACAATAATTTAACATGCATTATTTGCTCTTTCAATCTATCACTATATGTCTCCCAGATAACTATATACTCTCCAATATATTGTATCCAGTAGCTAAATTTCTTAAAACTTCAAAAGAAAGCAATTACAGGAATAAAGAGCTTGAAAAAGCAAAGTTATGTGATTGATAGGTTAAGGTCAAAAGAAAATAAAAGGGGGGCAGAAGGATATATTTCCACATATATTAGGAAATCTTCCCTATAGTACAATGAACTGTTTTTTATTATCAGCTTGCTGTGGGCACAGCAAACTCAGCCAGCTCACTTTCATCAATATATACTATATAGAATATTAAACATTTGCATTTCTTGCAGCAACCTTGTTCATGTTTTATTAATTAAAATAAATAACAATGACTCTAATAAAAATGGGATAACATCCACTCACATTTTAGAAAGCCTCTCTGAGCCTACTCCTTTAAGGGAAAACATGTAAACCTGTTAAAAAAAGTGAAGCACAAGAGCTATACCTTAAAAATGAGTAGTCATAAAATTAATCTTCCTTGGTTAGTAATCCCAGTTCTATACTATGACTTATTGAGCATAATATTTCTATCCCATCTTAAAATATATACGTGATTGACCGAGAGTGTATTTGTGTATGGCTATTTGTATTATTGATATTTTTCATCAGTGAAATTTGGCAATTCTATCCCTTTCTAATATTTTGCTAGACTCAATTTACCTCCAGATTGCATTTAAAAGTGTTACACATGTCAGAGGTCCTGCTTTTAATAGTTTGCCTTTGGACCAGTAATCCTGCAGGTTTGTCAGTTTCTGGAACAAGAATTTTTATTTCTGTTGAATGTTTTCTCATTATTCTGAAGTGGCAAATTTGGGATGCTTAGAAAATACCCTAGAATAATGTTTCTTGAATACTTGAGCACATAAATCCTTTCAATAATTTTGCTTTAAGATAAATTATATACTTTATAAACTGCCTTTTCTTGCCTTTGTGAATAATGATTTAAAATCCCTAGGGCTCTCTCTATCAAAGATAAAAATGCAACATTTTAATCTCCCACTGAAATTCTTTCTGAAATTTTATGTGCTAATTGTGCTTTAGAAAAGTGTATCAGACTTCACACCAGGCCCAGCAATAAATCTTGACTCTCCAGATGTTTTATTTTGCAATCAGGACATTGCTTATAGCAGTGGTTCACATACACAACAATGCTAGGTAAGTTGTTTTACTGCAGACAGGACATAAACCGTATATGTACAGAAATCAAGCTTTATATATGTTTTCTCCAAAGTTTGAATTCAAGGTCTATTTCCTTCTTGCTTTTACCAGTGTGTGAAATTAGACCTTGAGATTAGAAGAGGAGCTTCTTAAGTCTTTATAGAAAAATTCTGTCTAGCTGGAAGATCAAAAGTCCAAGCATTATTAACTTCATACTTTATGCCACCAGAGGTTGTCTCCTCCCCTTTCCCTTCATCAGATGCTTCGTCCCCTTCCTCTATCTGATCATGGCTGGCTGGAAGGCATATTGCTCTTTTTGTTTCTTCTTTTTTGGCTGAAGCTCTTTCCTTTCTGGGCATTCTGCCTCTGTCTCTGTCTGAAGAGGTAAAGTCAGCAAAAATGGAGGGATATCTCTTCTGTTGTATTTCTTTGTCATGATTTTCCCTTCCATTCTAGGAGTCTCTATCTCACTGTCATTGTTTTTCTCTTGATAGTTGTTCAAATGTCTCCTTCTTCAATGTCTTCTTCCCCCTCAATGACAGAAATGTTGGCAGGTGATGAATTCTGAGTGTTCAATCCATCAGGTGATTTAGGCTTCTGAGGACACTGAAAATGGAACTGCCAAAATAGATAAGAGGAACGTACATCATCTGCTACTTCCAATGAACATTCTGTATCTGAGTATCCTTTCTGATGAATCAGATATTCCAATTGGCCTTTCCTATACTGACAACCCAAAATATATTCTACTTCAAACTGTTTCTCTCCTTCAAGTTGGGAGGAAATGGTGGAGCAGAATTGCATAAGGAGGTATAGGGAGGGGCAATAGAAAACGGAATTTGCTTTTAGTGTGGTTGGAAGTTATAGATAACAGGCCACAGGACTGATTTGTGTAGTTATGGAGAATGGTTCAACAAAGTTGGCTTCCAGATTTGTAGACAGTTGTTTGAAGGGAAGAACTCTGATAGAAAGCCATATGTGGCTTCCAACAGCAGCAGGAATGAGTTTTCTAGTAATAATGGTCAGCACAGCAAATGAAATAAATGAAATAAAAGTCTTTGGCATAATCCAGCTGTTTCAGAAAATGCTAACGATTCTTGGAAAAAATGGGAGGTTTCTGAACTGTGGACAACTGCGAAGCATTTGGCAGCTGGTTTAGATGGCTCCTGTAGGTGACTTGAAATGGTGACATCTGAATAACAATATGATTATATTATCAATAGCAATTTAAGGTTTAATTAAAAGATCTAGCCAACTGTCTCGTCAGTATACACAAAAAAGGTATTATTCTAAAGTAACATTTGTTCCTTTAGGTAGCTGCGTATAAGAGGCAGAAAACAGATGAATTGTTACATCTTAAAGGTGAAATATAGTTTGCAAAAATGAGTTGTAAATTGTATATTCCTATTAGAGATATGATTGGGTAAACAGCAATAAAGTCCAAGGAAACTGCATGTCAAGACTGGAGTGGGGAGGATGCAAAAGTCAAGCTGGGTGGTTGTTTAGGAATTTGGCATGGTAAAAAAAAAAAAAGCTTTTGATAAGCTTTCCCATTATAAGTTATGGAAAAAAAGAGGATTTATTTTAAATGTCCTGAAACATCCAGTTATCTAGCTATCAGTGGAGAACTGCAATTCTACCTCCCTCAAGAAAGGAAGATCTTATGATTGTTATGGTATGGTTTCCCCTACTTGTAAAGTGATAGGAGAAATGATGGCAAAGATTCTAGAAAGTCATCTTTCTGAGACAACATGTATGGGTTATGCTGAGTATGGATTTAGTTAGATGGGGAATAATTCTCTTTTTAGCCCCCAAAGTTGGGTGTTTAGAGCAGGGGAAGGACTACAGACATTAATGGAAATCAGCAGAAAGCTATAAAATAGCTAATATTCTGCCTTACATGAAAGAAAGTATCAGTCTACTTGCTCTTGAACTAGGTATGTAAATTAAATTAAGAAAAAAACTGTGCCAATCTGATCCGGTGCTGAAGATGATCCACATTTCTCTTTGTAGATGATCCAAATTCCTGAGATCAGATCTTGATAGTATACTCCACTCCTTGGAGAATATCTTAGTTTATAGATTTGTTGGTACAATCAATAATTCATTGTTTTCTCTGTGATTATGAATCATCCAGATGTTGAGGCTATAAAACAGTCCCAATCCACAATATTTCTACTATCATGCTTTAGAACCGGGTTAAGACTGTTTTGTTAGACTGCAGTATTTTGTTTTCAGCAAATATGATATTTATCATTAATGCATAAATGACATTACTAGCACTGGAAAAGGTCTATCTTGTGCAGTAAGAAAGCAGATCTGCACCATTTCCAGGAGCTGAGAGACACAGCAAATCTGGGATCACTGAAGTCAATGTGGCCAGCACAATGACCACTGTTACAAAAAAAGTGTGGTAAATCATCTGAAGAATGCCATCTTTATGAATATATTTTCACTGTCAAGCATTTTGAAATATAATCATTATTTTCTCCTTCATTTATGTAAGTGCGTCTCATATCTTCACTATTCTAATATCAAACTATAAGAAACCCAAAATAAAGAAAGCATAATTCCTTGCATTTTATTTTATCATAAGGAAGTGTTTTTTTTCTTTATGTATCTTATCGCAGTTATACTATGATGAAATCCTTTTGTATCTTAAAATATAACAGCTTACACATGGAGAAAAATCGTAAATTCTTTTTAAAAGATGAATATTTTGAAGTAGTCTCCAAACCTTTCACACACATCTTTAAAAAACTTTCCCTTTTCCTTCTCAAAGACCTCTAAGCAATTCACATCTTTATCTTTGGTTTATTTCACAAATAGCGTTATCCTCCTCCAACTTGCCCCCCATACCAAAGCTTTAAAAAATACTATTAGAAGGGAGGGAGCAGTTGGTCAGAAATTATATACTGAACTTCATGGATACCCAGGAACTTTATTCTACGCTTTTTTCTCATTTAACACATTAACATTTCATTTTGTTCACATTGACTCATAAGATAAATTTGAGGAGAAAAATAAATATTTCATCAGCTGAAGGCTATACAGATGTAAAAATCACACAGCAATATAAAATAAGACAAACTGGAGGCATTTTGATTCTGATGCTATTCTCAGCACAAAATAAATTGATTGCCCTCAAGTTATGTCACTATTTTCATATCAAATGTGTCTGTATGCATACACATGCTGGTTTGCTTTCCAACTTAGGTTTTGTATGTTAAGAATACTATCAGAGCATGAAAATATGAACTTTTCACAGCAGCTATCAGGAGGCATGCATTCTCATTACTGAGCTATTTTTACATGACAAAATAAATCTACTTACTGAATTGATCCAATCATGTATGGCTGCGCCAGCTGTACAACTATAGCACCACTGCCTAACTGATGGCATGTATACCCGGAATCCCAGTCATAATTCTTTGTGTCTCCATTCAACAAAGCATTGCGGCTACGGCTCACGCCCTCAATCACGCTGGCGCAATCTGCAACTGTTGCAACATTCTCAGTGGGAACTGAAAATTAAAATACAAAAGAAATCAAAGGCAGGCACAGGCAACTTAGTCCATCAGTTTCTCTATCTGGGGAAAAATAAAAATAAGCAGAAATGTTGCTCACACACAGGAAAACATGGATACATTTCAGGGGCAAGATTAAAAATGAATGAGCAATGAGTGAATTGTATCAGTGAAGGCCAGAAATCTTTTAACTTCAAACTAGTTATACAACAAAACATTCAGCAAACAAACATTTAGACATATTGTAACAATTACTGTGATTAATAAACTTGAATTATGCATTTAAAATCCATAATCAAAAATTGTTTCGAAGAAGTGAATGAAGCTAAATAGACTGTCAAGGAGAGAAATAATGCGACCAATAACCATCACACCAAACACATAATAGACATAGCTACAATTTAAGTGTGGTTGTTAAGCAGTCCTTCTTCTGTTACTTTCCAATCATCTGAAGTATCATTAAATTTCTATTGAATCAAAACATGCATTGTACAGATAAAGATGTATATGTCCTATCTATTCAGTTTTTAGAAACAAAATTCAAGAAAAGAAGATGCAGCGTAATTATTTATCTATTAACTCATTTTTCTCACATTTTCAATTGATGCTATATACCTGAAGATTTTTTTTATTTTTATTCTCTTTTTTGCATATATAAGATAAGGTGAAGGAACATATCAATATTTTCTTCTATTTTGCCCACAACTGCAATTCTGTGAGGTCAGTTGGCTGAAAGTGACTGACTGGGGAATGCCTAATGTAGCCTAGTACCAGTTGCCTGGGATCCAAGCTGGCACTTTAATCACTACTCTAAATACATTTTACATTAAGAGGATTTCATTCATAAATGAATTTAATCAATCAAACTTGATAGGGTGTGTTTTTATTCTAAGGTGTTCCTAAAACTTGCTTTTATTGTTTAATTAGTCTCTTGTCTATATGAAAACAAACTATATTTATTAAAAATGATCTTTTGGACTATTTATGAGTAATATTGTCCATTATGTTTCTTAATACATGCCAAGGAAAAGCTTGTTGCACTATTTTATACAATAGGATATTAGAGATTAATCAAATAATTTCAGCACACAGAAGGTACCATGCTATTTCAGTTCCCAAGAGAGGATTGCCACTCCCCATTTTGAATGTTCATTATTGTCTTTCATATCCATCCGATAAATGTATTAAAAACACCATCTGGAAGGGATGACATTCCATGAAGCATTTCAGGTTTTTTGGTTCCCTTGGATTTTCCCTATGGTATTTCTGTCTCAATCTGTGTCACTTTGTTTATAAAAATGCACTACCAGAAACAACAGTCTTGCTTCTGAAGGTTTTTTTTGTTCTTCAACTAAATATTATATGTAACATCCTATAAGATGGAAAACAGAATATGAATTATATCTTATTATATATATTTTCCAGAACTTATTTCTTCACAAATTGAATCTATCATTAAAACGGAAAACAATCCATATTAATCTAAGTACAACGCTGAAGGAAACAAAATGTTTATTTTAATGTTTTTAAAATTGTTTTATAATTTTAGAATTGTTAGCTGCCCAGAGTCACTTGGTTAAGTTGGAAGGTTATAAAAATTGAAATTGAATAAATAATTCAATAAATAAAAATAAATAAATAAAAATTTCAAAATAATAAAAATAAGTAGATAAATTTCATATTATTCTTTCTGGCTCGTATCAGGCAACAGGTAGCCAATAGACTGAACATATTATGACACAGTAACATTTAAAAATAATGCTATTTCCAAGACATGACCTTAAAATTATGTATGTTATGTATGGTGTGTGTATGTGTATATAAATATAAATATGTATATATATTTATATATATATGTACGTACACACACACATATATATAAATATATTATCTTCAGTAATACCTAATGACAAATGAGCAAAAGGGGGAAAAAAGCCAGACATATATCTTTAATTATTTTCTAATTTGACAATCATTTTTTTAAAAGTCAGAATATTATTTACTGAAATATTTTTTGCATTAATTGGATTTGGACTAAAATTTCTTATATTTATTTCAATACATTAAGAAAATGCTAATGAAAGCACACATTTTAGACAATGGCTGAACTATAAATTCCATGAGTTATCAAATATTATGTCTTGTTCTGTCCACATTTTGAACCTTCTTCTGTGCTTTACATGTGAACAGAAAAGCACAGGGTTTCCCAACAATGTCTGACAATTTTATGATGATAAAAGTCTAAGCTGCCATCTTCAATATCTATTTTAGTTTTATTTCTGTATATAACAAAACAACTGACATTCTTATATATAATATATAATTATAATTAAAGACTAAAAATAATTACTGTGTTAACCTTTAACACATTCTTTTATATGCAATTGGCAGAAATTGGAAATTCAAGAAATATTGATAACTGCTAAGTTGGAGGCAATTCAATATTACTGGTTATAATTGGATAGAACAATAAATGGAAAAAAGTAGAGATAATCACTCTTAAGAACTGACAGAGGAAGACCACTAATCACCCTGAGATAATGAAATCATTACAATGGAGAAGACATCATTATTAAATTGATACAGCATTTTAACATGAGCTAACATGGGATTGAGTGTTTAATACAAGATAATGGAAAAGAAAACTGATATGGCACAGCAATTCAGACTGCTGCTAAAGCTTCCCTCTTCTGAGTTCAATTTAGTTGTTAAGTAGAAGTGGAGGCTTCTAGAAGCATAGGAAATGTCTGTAGAGATTCTCTGTCATTCAGGTCATAGTTGTGCCAAAAATGCTTTTTCAGGAGACAATTGGAGTTTCTTTGATTTGGTAAATGCAACAATATAGGAGATAAGTTACCTGAATTTTACTGAGATAGTTTTATTGCTAATAATATATAATTCATGCAATATCAATGCAGATTCTACACATGAAATCAAGTAGATTGCATAATACAAAATAAAAGGAAAAACGCAATCCAGTTACCATTTTCAGGTGCATGAAAAGATCATAGGAGAGTAGATGTAAGTAGTAAAGTACAGGTAGTCTTTGAGTTCATTTAGTGACCATTCAAAGTTACAATGAACTGAAAAAAGAGACTTACAACCAGTTTTTTCAGTTACGGCCTTTGCAGCATCCCTATGGTCACATGATCAAAATCCAGATATTTGGCAACTGGTTCATATTTATGACAGTTGCTATGTCCCAGGGTTTTGTAGTCACTTTTTACGATCTTCTGACAAGCAAAGACAATGGGAAAGCTAAGTTCACTTAGCAACCCGGGTTACTAACTTAGCAAATGCAGTGATTTATTTAACAACTGTGACAAGAAATGTCATAAAATGGGGCAAAACTCATTTAACAAATGTCTCACTTTAACTACATAAAATTGTGCTCAATTGTGGTCATAAATCAAGGATTACCTGTATGTCCTGGAAAACATGGACGGGAACCATGGAAATATATGGACATATATAAGGAAACCATGGAAATATATAAGGAGCATCATGAAGACTGATCTAGGAAAATAAAACCCTAACCCTAATTCAGAGATAAAAAGATTTGAGTGGCTTTCAAAATAGTTTATTATGATAGCATATGCATGCGCACACATGCAATACACAAAGAGAAGATGAATATGCTGAGCAACAAAAATGATATTTTGCCACTGAATCAAGACTTCCAGTTTTATACAAGTAGAATATTGATATTCTATATATATAACTTGACTGCAGGAAATACGACTTCAGCAACAGAGTGGTCAATGTCTGGAATACTGTACCTGACTCTGTGGTTTCTTCCCCAAACCCCAAAAACTTTAACCTTAGACTGTCTACTATTGACCTCACCCCTTTCCTAAGAGGTCTGTAGGGGGCGTGCATAAGCGCACCAACGTGCCTACCGTCCCTGTCCTATTGTTTCTTTTTTTTTTCTTATTCGTATCCATTTCATGTATTCATAATCATGTTTATACTTAACACCTGTTATCTAACAATTGCTTGACAAAATAAAATAAATAAAAATATGGAAAGCCACCTCAAGCAAGAATTTCAACAAATAAAGGAAAATATCAATAAAATAAAATATTTTTAAAAAACGGATTAGAGGAATCATGGGAAAACTTACAGGTAAGGCAGGGATACTCAAGAATAATTATGGAAGAAAACAATGGCAAATGAAGTGAAATACAGAATGAAAGACTACACGTAATCCCTTTACAAAAAGGATTATACATTTAGAGAAACAATGAAAAGTAGAAGTACAAGAGGTAATAAATCAGCAAATAAATCAAATATGAAACATCCAGCAAACTATTAAAAGTTGTAAGAGAAGATGCTATTCAAGTATTATCAGCTCTTTGACAGCAAACATGGAAGTAGACTGTGTAATTCAGAATTTGGAAAAGATTAGTGTGTATCTACCTGGATGCAACAGAATGTGCCAGTAACAAATTCACTGCATTAATCTCTTATGTAAGAAAAAAATGCAACCACGGAATGGCAACAGCTTCATATAGAGAACACATTAAATTGGTCAAAGAACGCCTCACTAAGAGAAAAATAGAGCAATATTTTACAACACCAAGGTAATGCTACTAAGAAATTGATTTGACTTTTTCCTTTTGTTGGACATTTAAATGATTTCCAAAATAACCACTACTGAGCAAGAGAGAAATGAACATTTATTCACTTTCTCCTTTTCCCGACATTTTAAACCATTTATCTCAGGCACAAAAAGATACGCAAATGAAGCCTTAGTGATTCATAAGGGTTAGAAAACTTTCTCTGGAGTCTAGAGGATGTCCAAGGACATCCCATTTTTTATATCCACTGTTTGGTCTGCAACCATTATTCACTCTTCTCTCAGTACTATGGAACTATCATAAAGAAGGGGTTATAATTTGGGTACCTGAAAAGATACCGTGTTTCTCCAACAATACAGCCTCCCCCAATAGGAAGTCCCAGCATGTTTTATAGGCTTAAAATGAAATTAAGCGCCTCCCCCAAAATTTAGGCCTATTTTAAAACATGCAAAATGAGGGAAGGGCGGGGAGGGCAGGGAGGCTTGCCGTTAGGAGCGTGCCGCGGGCAACCATGCCTCGCCACCAACCTCCCTACTCTCGCCAAGTACTTTTGCTGCAGATCCAGGTATGGTGCTGCCTGGAGGCCGGGTCAGCAGGCAGGTGGCGTTGGCGTGGATGTCGGCCTCGGTACTGGTAGGGCACTTCATATCTGAAGACCTTCCACCACCGTTGCTTTCCCTTCTCCCTGTGCTGCCGCGGTGTTTGGAGCACCGCCGCGGCATTTGGAGCATTGCCGCGGCGTTTGGCGCAGCCACGCGTGGCCGGCCAGGGCTTCTCCCTGCAAACAGAGCCCCGCCAGAGACACTTGGCTTCAGGCGCTCCTGTTGCCATCTTCCCGGGCATCATTCGAAGGAAAAACTCATTCTTTTAAAAATGATGCCCTACTATGACAAAGCCTCCACTGCCCGAGAGGGCAGCCCCAAGTGGGGAGGTGAATCTCCCAGGGCAGGATTGACTCACCCCAGGAGAAGCATCCAGCTGCCATCCCTGCCTGGCGCCAAGCAGAGTGCAAAAAGCTTCACCTGGGGCACCCCAGCTGACAGGTGGGCCCTCCTGCCTGGCGTCAGAGCTCTGGCCAAGGCAGCGAGCGCCTCCCTACCGGGCCCTCCGCTCATCCCGCCAGGGCTGTGCTGGAGCTGGGCGGGCTGGGCATAGCTGGGGAAGCGAACCATGGGTGCGCGCCCTCCTGCCAAGCAAAAGAGCCGGGCCAACCCGATCTTGGCTTCCCAAATCCTTCCAGCTCGACCCTGAAGGGGCCACCGGAAGAGGCTGCCCGAGGCAGTGATAGTGCCCACCCGTCTGCGAACAGGGAGGCGAGGCGATGGCCTGTGCTGCGTCCTCCCCTGAGCTGAGCCCTGCTGAGTGAGTGCCAATGCCCAAGCCGCTGCAGCGTTTGGAGCGTCACTGCCGCATTTGGAGCTGCTGGCGCATTTGGAGATGAGTGGGGATGGGGGCGGGCTGGGTGAGGAGTGGAAAGGATGGGCGGCTGTGGTCTCCACTGGAGCCGCCAACCAGGGAAGCAGTGCTGCTGTCGCCTCGCCTCCCTGTCCGTGGACGGGTGGGTGCTATCACTGCCTCCTGGTGGCCCCTTCAGGGTCGGGCTGGAGGGACTCGGGAAGCCAAGCTCGGGTCAGCCCGGCTTTTGCTTGGTAGGCGGGTGCGCACCCGCGGCTTGCTTTTCTGGCTCTGCTCAGCCTGCCCGGCTCCGGCAGGGCCCTGGTGGGATGAGTGGAGGGCCCAGTATGGAGGCACCCTCTGCCTTGGTCAGAGCTCCACCACTGGGCAGGAGGTCCCCACTGTCAGCTGTGCAGGGTGCCCCAGGCAAGGCACTTCCGCTCTGCCTTGCACCAGGCAGGGATGGCAGATGGGTGCTTCTCCGGGGGTGGCGGGTCCTGCGCTGTGGTCCCGGGAGATTCACCTCTCCACGTGGGGCTACCCTCTCGGGTAGGGGAGGCTTTGTCGTAGTAGGGCATCTTTTTTAAAAGAATGGGCTTTGCCTTCAAACGATGCCCGGGAAGGCGGCAACAGGAGCGCCTGAAGCCAAGTATCTACGGTGGGGCTCCAGTTGCAGGGAGGAGCCCTGGCCAGCCCCTTGTGACTGCACCAAACGCCGCGGTGGCACGGGGAGAAGGGAAAGCAACGGTGGTGGAAGGTCTCCCGATACAAAATGCCCCACCAACGCCGAGGTCAACATGCAAGCCGTCGCCACCCACCCATCCGAGGATGCAAGGGGGGGGGAATTAAGTCACCCCCGAAAAGACATCCTAGCCATTTTTTCGGAGGTCAAAAAAAATTAAGACCCAGCCTTATTATATGAGAAACACGGTAGAGATTTTCAGTTGTGCCTATAAACATTAAAAAAAAAACCTTTGTCTTCAAAAAATATCTAACAAACAATAAATGGTATTTTTAATACTGTAGTTTGAATGGATTTTACATGATAAAGAGTTATTCAATTATTTAAAGTTAACAAGTTCCTATTTTTTCCTAAAGCAAACTAAGTGTATAGAGTTTAAATAAAATAGAATGAAATTATTTGCCAATTTGTGGAAAAGTTTCTAACCACTATCTGTAGGCCTCACATGTTTTATTGTGACTATCAATGACTATAGGAAACCACTACACAGAAATATCCAGAATTTTGAAAGTAAACATTGCAATATAGAATTTTGTTTTTAAGATGAGGACTCATTTACACCAACATCATTCACTACAGTACTCCTCTCCACATCTTTTTTTATTGTAAAACATCCTTGATCCTATGATATATGTTTATAGTTTTCTATATATTACTTCAAACATTATATGCACACAACTTTTCGTCTTCCTTGCAGGTTTGTGCAGTCTCCAAAGCTATTTCACCATATTCAAGATGTGAACATAGCACGTATCCGCAACTGGTTTTTTTTTTTTTTTTTGGGGGGGGGGGGGAGGGAGGAATGCATAGCTTCCCTCAAAAGTGTAGTTCTGGATCTAAGATGAAGCATTGCTTAGCATTATATTTTTGTCTTTCTTGCCATTGGTCTTATACAAGAAACCAATACAATTGTTGATGAGGGGTTTTTTTAAATCAAAAACTGTATCTCTTCTGTAGTCTGGAGTTTAAACCCAATTTCCATACCGAGATTCCTTTGCTTTTTTATTTGTTTAATTTGTTTGTCTTTTGAAATGGAGAGATGTAACATATTCCTTTTTCCTCCTCACCTTTCGTTTTGTATTCTGTTTTCATCAGCAATCCCTAGTCTACCTAGTTATTCAGTTCAGATATTTTCTTAGCACTTCTTCATGTCTATGTATTTGGTGAATGTTGTTATTCTTCAGCATGTCATAGATATTCAGAATACAAAACATAAATATATTAAGAAAGTAATTTTCTTTTCTGGATAAAATAATGTTTTTCTATGCCTTTCATTATCTTTGTAAACAAAAAAATAAACCTGTACATTTTTTGAACTTTAGATCTTCTCTGAGCAAATAATTTTATTCATTTGTTCTTTTAAGCAAATTACATAGCTGTTCATCTCACAGCAAAGCCTAGTGCTGGGAACAATTGAGGGCAAAAGAAGAAGGGGATGGCAGAGAATGAGGTAGCTGGATGGAGTCACTGAAGCAGTCGGTGTGAGCTTAAATGGACTCTGCGGGATGGTAGAGGACAGGAAGGCCCGAAGGAACATTGTCCATGGGGTTGCGATGGGTCAGACACGACTTCATGACTAATAACAACCATCTCACAGAAGTTACTTTGGATGGTAAATAAAATGCTACAACCACAATGAAATCATAATACAGCAGACAGTAAAATATCAACAACAACAAAAAACAGACCAGTGGCAATTTTGATATAAATGGCAATAGAAATTCTGAGAATGGAAAACTGAACAAAAAGGAAACAATCCAGTTTGGAAAGATCGATGGGAAACTCAATATGATTATAACAAAAATGCTGGATGGATAAAAGAATTTGAAGATGAATTTAGCAAAAATCAAATGGAAGACCTAATAATAATAGCAGAAAGGGTTAAAATCAAGTAAAAGGGTTAAATACTGGGTATCTCCTGGAAATGATCAATTGCATGGCTTTTGGTTCAAATGTCTAACTAGTTACATCCAATGATAGTTAGCAGCTTAATGAAGTATTCCATAAAGGAGTCACCTGCAACTGGTTAATAACTGACAAAATGTATCTGATTTAAAAAGAGCAAACTAGCAGGGGGACCCCCTATATTTCCTTCAGAGTAGTTTCATTTGTCACCTAACCTGAATAGGCATCTTAGGTAAGTAGGCAGAGAGTTGTTGGGATGTAAATATTTCAATTCCTACATTTAAGACAGGGAAGATAGACAGTATGAGAGAGGAGTGAAGGAATCCATTTATGCCAAAGTGAAAAATCCTTCCCTCAATAGAGATGGAGGTCATGATCCTCCCCTTATTTATGCTGTTCTTTCATCAGTATTCAGGAAGATTAAGATTTCATAGGTTCAACAGTAGGGCTACAGTTAACAACTCACCTACAGGAAAGGATTTAGGACTTGGAACATTTACATTCGAATGACTCTCTGCCTACTCACTTAACAAGCCTATTCAGATTAGGTGAGAAACCACCAGGGGTGGGATGCAAATATTTTTATTACCTGTTCTCTGGGAGTGGCTAGGTGGGCATGGTCATGTGACTGGGGGGGGTCTTCTTTCTTTTTTGCAGCACCCCTCCACATGCTATGTTTTTGGCCTCCTGGGCCACAGGGAAACCTTCTTGGAGTAAAAACAGTCTCCCAGGAGCCTGAGGCCCAGGAGGCCAAAAAATGGAGCACGTTTTTTGTCTCCTGGGCCTCAGGGAAGCCTCCTAGGTGAAGCAGTAAGACAGTGAGGGGGATCATGGAACAGCTGATTGCCAGAACAGCTGATTGTCGGGAGGAAAAAAAAGAAATACTATAAGAAGTGACTGAGCGGGCTGGGGCTGGCGGGGGAGAATGCAGTTAGCGAGGTGTGCGATGTCTGACTGGGTGGGGAGGGGAGGGTGGAGAGGGGTGGGGCTAGCTAGGGGCACAATTTGCCAGTTCTCCAAACTTGGCAGAATCGTAACAACCGGTTCTATAGAACTGGTCCAAACCGGTATAACCTCATCCCTGGAAACCACCCTGGAGGACATTTATGGAATCCTCCAAACCAACATGTTCAGACTGAGGAAGCAATTTGGATAAGCAGCAAAGTATTTTGAAACAACAGAAAAATAAATCCAGTTGCCATGACTCAATTTCCACCCAACTCTAGCTGGATGACTGAGAATCTTCATTGACAATGCTTAAATACTCACAGATAAAGCAGATAACATCCAAGATTATTTAGAAGAAAATAACATCCTTCCAGTACAATAAAAGGAAAAGCATCAATATAAAAGTAAACTTCTGATTGATAATGGTTCTGGAAAATTGCAAAAGTTGAAAAACCATTTTACATAAGATCTGGATTGATTATTAAAATATGATTAGTTTTGCCAGTGTTGCACATTCTTCCGGGTTTCTAGCATTGGCAAAGTCTCTCTTTTTTAGTATCATGCCAAATGTTCACTGCAATTGCAAACCAATTACTGATTAACAATTGATCTCTATGAATAGCCCTTTTAATTCAGGCATGGTTTGTTATCTAAAGTGATACCATTACGGATAATATTAATTAAGTAATCAATTTTTATTGTGAGATTTGCAGCAACATTTGGCATTTACATGAGAGACTGCCACATAGACTCTATACCTTAGCTTCATTTCATCATTATTTGATAAATACTCGACTCATAGGACAATTCTACATTTCCCTGCTACTTTACCAATTCTGCTACAATATGCAATGTTGCCAGTTCTGCAAAGCAACACTCAAAATATGACCTGTCTCATAAAACAGTTTTAAAACCATGTAGACTAGGGGTCTAATAAGATCCAATAAGAACTGGCTCTACAGTAGGTATCATATTTCTCCAACAATACGCCATCCAATAGGAAGGCCCAGCATGTTTTTTAAGCATAAAATGAAATTAAGCCCCTGCCCCCAAATTTAGGCCTAGTTTAAAACATGAGAAATGGGGGGAAGGGCAAGGGGGCTTGCCATTAGGAGCGTCTCGCAGGCAGCCATGCCTCGCCACCAACCGCTCCTAACGGCTGATCATGGCGAGCGCGGAGAGCTCCCTACTCCCTTTGCTGCAGACCCGGGTATGGTGCTGCCTGCAGGCCGGGTCAGTGGGTAGGCGGTGGTGGTGTGGATGTTGGCCTCGGCGGCAGTGGGGCATTTTGCATCGTAAGACCTTGGGTGCCTGCCACTGCTGGTTCCTCTTGGAGCATCGTCTTCCGTTTGGAGCATCGCTGCCGCATTTGGAGCTGCCGCCATCTCGTTTGGAAGGTCACCACCGCGTTTGGAGCTGTCGCCATTGCGTTTGGAGCGCTAACATCCACCACCACTGAGGCTGACATCAATGATGCCAACGCCCGCCCGCCCAAGGATGCAAGGGGAGGTCCTAGCCGTTTTTTCAGGGCTCAAAAAAAAATAAGACCCGGCCTTATTTTATGAGAAACACAGTAGTATGTGAAACCATGTCCATGGGGGAAAATAATTCAGTCCCTGGTGTCCAAAAAGGGGGGGGATGGGGTTGCTGACCATTATTATAGTGTTTTGTATTAGATTTGTTGTATTATTTGTACTAGATAGATTTAATTTGTCATATTTGCTTTTATCTATTCTGTTAGATTTTTTTTAAGATTTCTTTTTTATACATATATTTTTAGCTTTTTAAGTAATTTCATTTTTGCATGTTTTATACTTCACCCTCCTTATGGTGGTCTTTGCCTATCTTAAGGGTCAAAGACCACCATAAGGAGGCTGAGTTACAAGAAATAATAAAGGATTATTTGATTTGGGTATATTTTTTAAACAAATAATAAAGTGCATCATTGGCATTATCGTTGGCATTGTAATTCCCATTCATATCACGTACCTATTAGTCCTCTGTCAAGGGTGAAGGTTTTGTTGGTGAACATGCATTCAAAAGCCACAATATGGAAAACTTTGTTTACTGTGTTGTGTGTTCCAACTATTCTGATATACCTGTAAGTTAGAACAAAACAAAACAAAAATCAACAGAATGGAATATGTAACATAGCACTGATCTTTACAAATGCTGCAAGGATCAGTTTAGATTATTTCTGTACTGAGAGACTGAAGTATCAAGGGAATGAAAAACACAGGCTTGTAGGTAAGTGCATAAATAAATATTCAAGCCATATGAGAAACATTTCCTCCTTTTCAACCTTTACCCCCATCCCATCTAATAAGGAGTACTTGGCCAAAAAAAATTTTAAGTACTGTGGGAGCAACAATACAAGAAGATTTTAGGGCAAACCTTAGTAAAAATGAGTCAAATTTTAGAATATTAAAGAAAGAAAACAATTACATAATATTAGAGAAGCAATCTTTTCTTTAATGCTTACTAAACCAACTTTTTCACTGTTTAAAAGGTTATTCCTGCAATATACAAAGTTGTAGAATGTTCATTTTATGCAGATAAACTATCAGAATCAGAATTTTGATATTGTAGAACAATAGGCTGAGCTGCCTTCCTGATTTCAGGCCTTGATGAATCAAACAAAAGCCGCTGCAGGTCAATAATTTAGATTTTTTAAAAATCTAGTTACCAACGAGGCAATCAAATCAAAAGATAGACTGCTGCTTACCTCAGGAATGAGGTAAAACTATAATTCAATATATCATCACACCAATCAGCATGAGGAAAAGAAACTAACTCCATATGATATACAATATTGGATTATTGATACATACTGTTCATCAGTGTTTACATTTGTACAGAAGGATTGAAGAGCATAATATTCTAGAATTTCATTTTTAAAAAATGATGCTTTAACCATCTACAGCAGTAGTTATCAACCATTATGCCATAGAACATCCTGTGCCATGAAACGTCTATGGCTGTGCCACATCAGCAAGCCAAAACAAATGACATGAAGTGCTCCACAGTCAGAACCCCATTTTTATGATATCACCAGGGGTGGATTGACTTTATTTCCTCTCCCAAGTCCCAGCAACTTGTGATGTCATGGGACTTCCAATTTAATGACTCAAATGTCCCACCCATAAAAGGTATCCTGTGGCATGAAAAATGTTGAAAACACTGACCTAGAGAAGAAATAAGGATTAAACTGCCAAAGAAATAAAGGGTGGGGGAGAGAGTGAATGGATTGAAAAGAACAAGACTAAGAAATTTGTGGTAAGCTGAAGAAAGATGAGAAGTTTAAAGAAGAAAAGGCAACATATGAAGTACTTTATGGACTCAGTGGAAGCAAGGATGGTTTGTAAGGAAAAAGGGAAATACATGCATTTTGTTAATATAAATGCTGTTTCTTTATTTAATTATCTTCATCTTTCACCTGTAGTTTCTTTGTCTGCACAGTGTGGCTTATCCCAACAAGTACAGTGTGATAGGCATATATGTATGTTTTACATCATAATGTTCCACATTACATCTAGAAACTTTAAACATGTATTCGTAAGAGAAAGATAAATTGGCAAGATGCAGAGAAGGATTTTTTAAGACAAAACCTTAATTTATTCTTGTTACCTTTAAAAAAATCAGACTGGATTTTATAAGCCAAAAAACAAGCAGAGAAAAAGCAATTTAACCCAACCCCTTTAATATGCCCATTATACGCACTCGTATCAAACTACAAAATGATGCATGCTTCCATTTTTCATTGTAGACACAAAGAAATTTTATTATTCACCACTTTTTCATCATAATGAAAGGTTCCATAAATCAAAGACAAAGACAATAAATCAATCCTCCTCACCTAAAGAATAAACCTTTCTCTTTTTAACTGCCCCTACTCTCATTCCATACTATAAATACGCTCCCTCTTTTTCTCCCCTCTCCTATATTCACAGAAACACACTGTATTTTGTGTATGTTTAAAAGTTTTATTTTACAAGAAGCTGTTTTTTTTTTAATTTTCAACTGCAACTCCCTCTGCCGTAGTTGTAATGAAGGATCATAAATATTTAGCACGTTTTTAGCTATATGTGAGATCCTACAAAAGGCCTGAAATATGTGTAAAATCCTATTATTTGTTGCTAAACCTTTAGATTTTGTTAGCTAAAGATATTGTGAACATAACTCCTGGATACCACTACAAACCCAGATAGAGTTCTTGAAAATACTGTTCCATTCCATTTTTGCAGTATGTATGTATGTATGTATGTATGTATGTATGTATGTATGTATGTATGTATATATGTATGTATTCAATTTATAGGCCACACATCTTAACAAGTGTTCTCTTATAATATAAAGTAATAAGTATACAGCTTGTATAACAGTGTAAATGTTATACAAAATAACACAATACATAGCCAGCCATTAATGTCTAAACTGCTGGCAACAAAAGTGAGTATACCCCTAAGTGGTAATGTCCAAATGGGGCCCAAAGTGTCAATATTTTGTTGTGGCCATCATTATTTTCCAGCACTGCCTTAATCCTCTTGGGTTCACCAGAGCTTCACAGATTGCCACTGGAGTCCTCTTTCACTCCTCCATGACAATGTCACGGAGCTGGTGGGTGTTAGAGACCTTGCACACCTCCATCTTCCATTTCAGGATGCCCCACAGATGCTCAATAGAGTTTAGGTCTGGAGACATGCTTGGCCAGTCCATCACATTTACCCTCATTTTCTTTAGCAAGGCAGTGGTCGTTTTGGAGGTGTGTTTGGAGTCATTATCATGCTGGAATACTGCAGTGTGCCACCAGGAGGGGAAAATGGCTACTTGGGCCCAATTTGGACATTATCACTTAGGGTGTACTCACTTTTGTTGCCAGGGGTTTAAACATTAATGGCTGTGTGTTGCGTTATTTTGAGGGGGCAGCATATTTACACTGTTATTCAAGCTGTATACCCTCTACTTTACATTGTAGCCAAGTGTCATTTCTTCAGTGTTGTCACATGAAAAGATATTCTTAAATATTTACAAAATATGAGAGGGTGTACTCCTGTGAGATACTGTATTTTAGGAAATATTAAAAAGGAAATATTTAGGATATATTAAAAAGGTAGAATATTATATTTCCCTAAAGGAGGAACATGTTTCTAAAGACAGAAACTCAGAGCTCCTGCTCCCTGCTCCCAGCACATATTTTTGTGCACGCTGAGAAGGACTGAGCCAGCCTATTTACAAAACATGGGATGATAGGATTATCCTTCAGGGCAAAGCCATTTAGCCACAATAGGGATTAACCAACAAAGCCCCTTCATTGCATCAGCCCAAGCTTCAATCAAGCTTGACAGATAACCTAACAAAATCAGCTATGAACCCTGCATAGCCTCATGGGAGTCTGACAGCAACCAATAGAATACATGCCCTTGCCATAGGAACAGGAAGCTCAAGGGCAAGGCCGAAGAGAGGGTATAAATACCTCTCTCTCAACTCCATGTAGTCAGCTGCACCAGGACCATGTGCTTGGTGGTCCTGTTCACCATTAAACCATCTTTCCAATCAGTCTCCATGTTTCCAGTGTCTTTCTCCCCACTTGGAACTGAATCAGATGGATATTTCTCCCAAGAAGTGGCAAACAGAATTAACATAACATAAACATTAGAAGCAGTGAAAAAATAAAATGCAAAGCAGGAAGGAAACATCATAACCCAAATTACTAATGCAAGTCAGAAGCAGGCCTCTGCATACCCTAGGGCGCTTGGGGAATGAATAACTTATGCAATTTACATGTGCTGCTGCATTCTGCACCTTTAAGTTTTCAAATGTTCTTCAAGAGCAGCCCTACATGAAACATACTGTAGAAATCAAGACAGGCAGTCTCTTTTGCCCTAGGACTTAACTTTCTACAAGCATTAACCTTGAATCAATATGTTCTCTTGTTTTTAACGGAAGAATGAGTCCAGATATTAATGAAATTAGATTATTAATAAATGTTCAGAAAAATCCCAAGCAAAATAATATACAATATTTCATTGTGCAATAAAAAATCACAAAACTATTAGAATATAATTTCCTATCATCCAAAGTGAAAAATGCATAATATTAAATCAACAGCTATCTACATAAAAGAAATTACATTTTAAAAATACAATTAGAATTTTGCTACATATTCCTTGAAGATGATATAATTTAACTTCAGGGCTATTTGCCATACTATTAATGTTGACAAGCTTAGATTAAAAATAGATTTTTGAAAAGAGGTTTTTTAAAACTAGATTTTCATTAATAGTTTTAATGCTTGGATTTCTATGAATATTTGGGAATTTACCACAATTTTTTTTCAAGAGTTGTGTTTCAGTGGGATTCTTCCTTTGTAGAATACTGTGATTTTCTTCCATTCCTTTTTCCTTTTTCCTCTGTTCAACACCAAACTATAAGTACTTCATTAACTATCCTTTCTTTTAAAATGAACATTTTGCTCTCTTAAAATTATTTCTTTTTTCTCCAGAAACTACAAAAATTACATGAAATAGTTGTAGTATGTATATATCTTTAACTGAAAAGTTCTTTTTGCTCCTGGGAATTATCCAGACCTTAAAAACTCTTCAAATGGAAGCTTTATAAAAGAGAAAGAAAGTTGAAATTTGGTCAATACTCTGGTCATCCAAAGTATTGGAATCAAACTATATTTTAAGAAATCATTAGTAAAATATAAAGTATGGCTATTATGCTCAAGCACAAATAACAACAATTGGATCTACAGTCCCAACTAGGCAAAAATGTATGCTTTCACAGATATGACTGTTCTTTACTCAACTATAAATTGTTAATTATATATGACATGTAAACCTGAACTCAGGTTCAGAAATAGAACTCAGATTCATAGAAATACAAGCAATTGTATGTTGACTAGAGGATGACTATAAATACAATCAATAAGATTTAATTTACTGATTACTGTCTACCAATGGTTTAGTTAAGTCCTTATTAAATGGTATCTAACCATATTAAGATCTGAACTGAAAAATTTGGGCAAAGACAAAAATTTCCTTCTCCTTTAAAGAGAAGGGAATGTGAAGGGGGGAAAGTGATAATAGCTGTAAAAATTCCTGTCTGATAACAAGTGATGAAATGCTATAATGGCAAGCATATGGTTAAGGGAAATAGTGTGAGAAAACTAATTGGTTTAAAATGTTCTGTCCGTGGTGATGGCACAGGGACAATGACAGTTCATATTATAACATATAAAATAGTGTATCTGAATGAGATTTTTAGATAGCATTTTCAAATGCATTCTGATATTCCAAATTAAAAAAGGCATTGCTGACAATTTACATCCATCTTTGGGGGATATTCCATGGAGAGAAAATGTGTGCTTATACTTTATTATCTCCAAGGACTACCAGAACAACTTAAACAGATGGAAGATAATTAAATCTTAAACATGGCAGATATTGAACAGATTACCTATCTTTGATGAGAATCAAAGTTTCAATAAGAATAACAATACATTTGTTGTAAATAGGATAAACACAGAGATTATTTAACTCCAGATAAATATAATACCAATAATTAAAATGCTCAATACTTCCTAATTTTTTTAAACTACATCCAATATTCACCAAATGAATCTACCCCAGCAGTTATTGACACTACTCTTAAGGATATTTTTTAGAAGAACTGCATTGGCCCTATCTGTTCCTCTTATTACCTTTCCTCATCTATTTGCAAAGCCCCCGCCAAATCAAGTTCCTTATAGATTTGTATGACATACCCATATTCTGTGAATTGTTACCTCTAGTTCTTAATCTCAAGGTAGCAGCCAGTCATCATTTTATCCAAGATTTATTTGTTCCTACTTTTTGTTGTCCATGCTATTATTAATCATTTCCAAATCAATTAATTCAGCAGCACCTATTTCTCAAAAACCCAGCTTTCAGAACTGGAAATTACCAACAGAAAAGCCATTACTTTAACCATTTTGATCTTTACTGGCACAGAAATCTCTGAATCTTTATGATCTTGATAGTCAGCCTTATTTTCTCAAACTATTCTCTGTGTTTCCAGTACTTTTTTCATTTGTAGGTGGTCAGAAATACATTTTGCATCTTCATATCTCCACATCACTTAAAGTTCATTAAGCATCTTAAGTACTGACATTATATTATTTAATATCAATTTAAAATTTTCACTTTCTATTTTTTATTTCCACAATGAATTCTTCCAATGTATCATTTCTGTATCTTAATTTTCTAAAAATATTTTAGACAGCCATTCTTAAAAATATTCATTACACAAGTCAAACATATGTAGAAACATACTTCTTTATCTCCCTTTCTGTTTTTGTGTCATTGTATTTTCTGGATCAAGTACTTCTAGACACTTCTTGTTCATTCAATCGTTCCTTTCTTGTTTAACATTGGAAGTCTTTTTTCAGTTACCATCCATCCTTCTTGCTGCCCAAGACTTTCACTGACTTTGAGTATCATGATAGTTTTTCTAAAAGCTACTAAGATAGCTTTTCTTTGTGACATTTCAAGAGACAAAAAAAAAAAAAATCAAATTCAGTTTTCTTTTACCTCTTCCCATAGCTTCTTTACATACATTAATTCTATAATTGTTATATTCATATTTATTCTAAATTTTTTAACACGTCTTCCAATTCAAATTCTGCTAGAATATATATATACTTTAATTTATTAAAATTATTATTATATTATACACCAATAATAAATCAACTTGGTACACCAAATTCAGTTATTTATATTTTCAATTTTTAAGGCAGATGACTTACCAACATTCTAGAAGGCTTAACTTAAAAACAGACAATAGTACAATAAAAGAAAGAAACAGCTACACCAGTGAAAAACTCCAAAAGTTAACCAGTTCCATCTCAAACTGCAGTTTCAGGCCAGTAGCTGTTGGAAGAACCAGATCTTTAATGCTCTCTTAAAGGTTAGCAAGCAGGCACCTACTTGCACTGCTACATTCTGGATTATCTGAGAATTTAATTTTAATCGTCCAAGAGATTGTTAGGTTGGAAAAAAGGGCAACGGCTTAACTTCTTTGCTAGGTCCAGTCATTAGGTTACCAACTTAAGTATTTGCTAAGGATCAAGAGATTGTTTGGATTACTTTCTCTCACATGCTGTATAGATATATTTGAATATTAGAGGTAACTTCAAGTCTCCAAAGCTTAAAGGAAAAAAAAGGAACAATAATGTATTCAGTTTCCCCATTTCCAATTTCTTTAAAACATTGTTTAAAAAGATTTACATTTTTGAAGAAAACAAAGTGGCAAGAATTTCCTCTTGCAGCTTTCAATAAGATATATAAAATCTAATCCTCATAAAAATGACTTGCACTCCAAAACCAGTCAAAATACAAAAGTAGGCTGGTTGCACAAAGTACTAACCTACAGCTCAGCTATGTTTACTATGCTCTATATTAATCAACACTTTTGTCTCAGCATTGCCATCTCATAACCTGCAGACATGGGATCAAAATAACTATTTGTAGTTAACTACAACTCTAAATTAATTATCACATTTGCTGTTTATTTGAAGGATAAACAGATCTTTGTAAATCAAAAAGTGTTTCAAAGAACTAGAATCACTTGGAAAAAATAGTAAAGATCCCTCTCCCTCTCCCCCACCCTCACCTCTCAAAATGATTGGCATATTTTATAATGCTAAAAAGTCTTCAAGATGTAACTATACTTAAAGAAGAAAGTATTTTGGAAAGAATTTATTCTCTATAAAAAAATAATTAAACCTACTATGTTAACAGTTATGCTTGCATTTATAAATTGAATTTTCAATCGGACATACAGTACACTAAATCCAGCTTCTCATTTAGTCAATACTACAAAATAATTTCAAAAGTCAATATCTGACAATAGGAACCTAATCTTCTAGTGAACCAAATAAATTCCATGCTTGGAATATTTTAGTTATGAACAAACTAACCATATTTGAATGACAAATTCAATCAGTGTTAAGTCTATTTAGCCAAAAGATAAGTTCAATTACACAAATCTAGTGTGATAATAAAAAACAAAATTAAGCGATGGAGATTTTCAGAGGATTAGTAATGACTTTGCAGATATATTCAGATTTTCATAAACATTACAAATTGACTTACTATAATAAAGTAATAATAGTGGTTATAATAATTATCTAAGATCGCAATGTTATGCAGTATAGACCACCATTCTAAGAATGAGGGGCTTTTTTTATGTTGCCTAAATATATGTTACTGTTTCTGAAACATGACTTTAATATGGTAACTGAATCAGGGCATTTTTCAAAAATGCCAATCCTTGTATCAATTTTGCATTTTTATGCAATTTTTCCAGACAGAATCTTCTTGCAGAGAATATCTTTACTCCTTAGATAAAATTGTAAAATGTTGACAAAACTATTGAATGAAACATTTTGAATTAACAGTTGTGACATATATATATACTACATATAAGTATGTACTACATTATAGGAGATGTAATAAAGCTTCTTTACTCTGCCCCTTTGCAATCTACAAGGCCACATAATATTTATGATCACATAAACATCAAATTGAATAAGTGTAAACTTAAGGAAACAATGATTTTAATGTTTCTGGAAGGAGATCTTATTGAAAAAAAGGTTCTACTGAAATCAAAATTGTAGTAGCAACGGAGAGGGGAGAAGTGGCAAGAAGGAAGAAGAGAAAAATAGAAACAAAGAAAATAACATTCTAAAAATGGGCTAAAGGACCTAAAGAAAGTATAACAACAGCTGCAGGACTGAGCACAGCATGGAGAGAGATAGCAATAGACAGAAGTAGCAACAAAGCTATCTCCACTTTTGTCTTTTTTCACCGGCAAAATCATGCAACCTGGAAAAAAAGTTACTTAAGGTCCAAGGCACCAGCAGCTATCAATAAGGCCAGGTATTGACATCTTCAAAGAGCCCAGGTGTTGGTAACAATAAAAATATAAGCAATAAATATATAATAAACTTAAGACAGAAAATCCAACTAAGATAGGAATATAGAGCAAAAGACAAAAAAGTACATAGTAGAAAATAAAACAAAATAAAACAAAAGAATTTATAGAGAAATACTGGAAAGCATTGGACTTAGGGAAATACTAGAAAACAAATTACAGAAAATAAGCTAAAATAAAAATAAAAATGATAAAAAAAAGGGATAACTGTTATGTATTAGATGGCAATCTTTCCATTCCTTTCCTGATTTCACTAATTCCAATACACTTTGCCACTTTAAAAAGAGAAACTAACGCCTGTTTGCAATTCTCTCTGGAGAATTACATAAATCAGATGCTGCAACCATTTCCAATATAGGTAAGAAAAATATTTGACTAGTTTGAAGCAGATCACCGAGGCAGGAGGAAAGTGATCTCTGTAGAGAGCAGGGAGTCAAGCAACACGCTGAAGTGTGAACAGGAATAGGAAGAAACTGATTCGACTAAAATTTAAAAACCACTTGAGAGTCTGGAAGATTTAGAAAAGACAATAGGAATCTTTATGATAGAAATCCAGTAGTTTCTGAGGTACATGTAATATCAATCAATCATTATTATGATTCAAAGCCAGCATATATAGGTAAAGAGGCTGGTCAAAAACCCTCCAATATTGTTTACTTGGTGTCCTTTTATTCTAATGTGTATCCATCAGTTAAATGCATTAATGTTTATGAGATTTTTGTTTCTGAACTTATTGTTTTTATGTTCTCTGATCTGCTAAATGAATTGATTTTTTAAGTAACTTAAAGTATCTTCTTTTATTTAAGATTTTAAAAAATGAACAAGCCAGTAACACATTTCATGGCTGATATTTTATATTATTTTAGCAGTGCTATAGAACCATTTTTTCCAACAGTGATGGTTTTTGCTTCAGACTGCTTACATCTTAGCTTATTTTTAGTCAAAGTTATTTTCAGAAAAGTCAACCTACTATCAACCTAAGGGGCAATGATCTCAAACCTACAAGGGACATGAGATGATGTAAGAGAATTCAGATGATGGATGTGGTGGTGGTTCACAACAGTTTAGGCTAGTCAGGCATTCAGGTTTGTAAGATTACCCATCTGCCTTACATGCCAGTTTTAAAAGGGAGGACCCTTAGTAAAAGACATAATCTAGAAGGCAGATAACAGATAATCAGAGTTGGAAGGGACCTTGTAGGTCATCTAGTCCAACCCCCTGCCCGAGCGGGAGACCTTACACCATTTCTGACAAATGGCAGCCCAATCTCTTTTTGAAAGTCTGAAATGATGACGCTCCCACAACTTCCGAGGGCAAACTGTTCCATTGGTTGATTGTTTTCACTGTCAGAAAATTTCTCCTTATTTCCAGGTTAAATCTCTCCTTGTTCAGTTTCCATCCATTATTCTTTGTCTAGCCTACAGGTACTTTAGAAAATAGCTTGACCCCTTCCTCTCTGTGGCAGCCTTTCAAATATTGGAAGACTGCTATCACGTCTGCCCTGGTTCTTCTTTTCACTAGACTAGCCATGTCCAGTTCCTGTAACCGTTCTTCATGGTGGTAGTGAAATAATAAACTGCTATGCCCAAGTAGAAAAACAGTGGCAATTAGTGGTTAGGGCCCTAAAACCAGTGAGAACAGCAAGATCTTCCCATCTTATACCCAGCACCAGCAACCACCAATCCAGCAACCTATTCCTGTTCCAGTACATTTTTAAGGATAGGAAATAAAACCCTTTTTTGTTTGGTACATTAAAATTTCTTATCATTTCACAAACCTCCCTCCACCCATCCCACAAAAAAGTTATATAATTTAAAAAACCCCTCAGAATACATTCCTTTTGTAGCCCTAGTGAAATAAATAAAACAGTAGAACTTGTTTTTAAGTTCCTATTATTTTCCCAATGGTGGAACACTTATATTCTTTAGGGTGCACAATGTTCAAGCTATTTTGACAGGTTTCCCCAGTGGAGCAGTTCAGTCCCAAGCTGAAAGCAAAATACTTTTCTGTTTTCTGCAAGTCTCTACTAAAACAACAGAGATCAAAAAAAGTTTTGCCATATGATCAGTTGCCTGTTTGGGAAACCTCTAATTTTCTTGAGGAATAAATTAATGGGGTGACTTGGGAAAAGAAAAATATAATTTTCCCATGAGTGGTCATAGGAATTTCAGAACTGAATTTCCTTTATATTAGCTCTGTTGTATTAACTCTAAAAAGTAGGCACGCTGGAGTTGAATATCAATATTATAAACATAATAGACTTGGTAACAAATATAAATTGAAGTACAGTGATTGGGAGGATATATAAGAATATGCAGGAATTTTTACTTTACTTACATTTTGCATTATGAAATAGAATGTTAAAGTAAATGAGTGGGAAAAACTTGTTTGTACACTCTATTGAGGCAAGCATTCATTTTATCTTGCTGTTCATTTTGTTTTTGTTTAAATATATCACAGATCAATAGGCCCAAAGAAATAAAAAGGCCAAATTTCTTTTCAATCTTCTTTTCTACAGAGGTATTTTACAATTGCTATTACCAGCAATCGAGAGCTGACATGACTAAGACAATTAGAATCAAACAACATTCACAATCTGGTAATTACTGTCTTTACAAAGTTGTTTAGGCAAGAGAAATGCTCTTCAATTTACATCATGTTCAGACCAAGTCTCAAGGATATTAAAAGGCAATTCTTCATTGTCTCTCTGTAAAAAAGGAAATGGTGTCATTCAGCACCATCTAAGCTGCTATTTATTGCCAGATGAAGGGCACATTTCTTATAGCTCACACAGCTGAATCAACACATACATGAAAGGATGATATGTGAAAGAACAAAATCATTATTAAAAATATTAATTAGAAAAACACCCATTTAAATGAAATGCCCTTCTCAGTAAAGCCACAGTCTTTATTGTATTGCAATGGATATCGCTGCCTTGTAAATGTTAGGAGCTCACAAACTGAACATTGAAGCTGCTGACCTTTATATCTAGTAGGGACTTAAAATAAAATTACCCTGGGCTATTTTCCTGAGTAATTCCTGAACCTTTCGTGTCATGCTTTATTCCTCTTTCACTATCAAATCATTCATAATGTTCAGCTACAAGCCTGTGTGTTACTGTTGAAATTATCAATTGAAAATTAAAATGGTTTATATATTCATGGAAACAGGTTTTTTTTTTAGAAAGCTTAAATATGTATAGGAAAAATGATGGCAATCTGGAGTTAAATCAACACAGATCTAAAACAGAATTAGGAGGAAAGGCATAAGAATGATCCATGGATCAGCAGCTGCCTCTGCTGGCGAAAGAGGACAATGAAAGTAAACTGAGGCCAGCGGGGAGGGGGGGAGAATGAAGAGCAGCCCAAAAGACAAAAGATGGGGGAAGATGGGTGGAGTTAAGTAGAGGTGAGCATGGCAGGGCAGGAAAAATGTGAGGTACTTGCCTGGCGCAATGCTCTCCTAACAATCACAACTGGGACTACTGGAACCGCAGTCACTAAGCAAAGCAGTCACATGATGTTTCCTAGCTTAGCGGTAGAAATTCCAGCCCCAATTGGGGTTATTAAGTGAGGGCTACTGTACCAGTATGGCAAGGAAATATGCCACTAAATACTTATGTTCCCATTCTTCAGACATTTAGAGATAAATCCAACACTTATTTTAATGACTTATTTTCATTGAGTTCAATGGGAAGTATTATAACTTCAGTTTTACATACTACTGTCTATTACAGAATTAGGAGGAAAGGCATA
This sequence comes from Bungarus multicinctus, assembly GCA_023653725.1. Classification (NCBI taxonomy): domain Eukaryota; kingdom Metazoa; phylum Chordata; class Lepidosauria; order Squamata; family Elapidae; genus Bungarus; species Bungarus multicinctus. The sequence continues at coordinate 58,668,306 of CM042836.1, read as the reverse complement.
AAAATGATGCATCGGTCAGCAGCTGCCTCTGCTGGGAAAGAGGACAATGAAAGTAAACTGAGGCCGGCAGAGGGGGGTATATAAAAATTTAAATAAAAATCTAAATGTATCTGAACGGTGACATCTATAATTTCTTTCAGGTAACCTAAATCATGTAGATTAAATAACTTGTAACATGGGCAAAATCAATAATCTATTAACTAAAGCAACAGCAGATTATATTTTTTCTGTCCAAAATTAATACAAAAGTTAGCATTTTTTAGTTCTTTAGTAATATGAATATTGTACTGGAAGTTGAACCAGAGAGACAGATCCCAGCCAAGGATGCTTCCTGAGTGACTTTGGGCAGATACTCCCTCAGCCCAATCTATCTTTACAAGCTCTTGCTGGAGAAATGGAGGAGGAGTGCTATGTCTACCATCTTGAACCTCTGACTGAAAAATGGTATAACAATATAACAAAGATACATTTCTGAAGAACTATTATTTACTTTTAATAATGCTTTTGTACAGAAATGTCAGGTACTTGATATTTGATCAGTATTTTAAAATCATAGAAAACATAGCCATAAAACTGTAACTCTATACTTTTTAAATAATTGTATCCTAATATCCTGCAATACCAAAAAGGAAACTTAACAGAGTATACAAACTATTGTAAAATACCCCTAATTTTAGAAGCTAATAAAAATAATGCTTAGAGTCATCTAGCAAAGATCAGAGCTCTACATGGAAGAGATGCCAGTGGTTCAAGTTGGCTTTAGAAAATTTTTAAATCAGATTTTATTTCTGTTGTTTGCTAAATAATTGACAAAGCCAAAAAATACCAAAAAGAAGTCAGTGAGTGCTTCGGTGTTTACAGAAAAAACTTTGATTGTGTCTAATGACAACAGACAGAACAACCAGTCTTAAAATTGACAATGAACATATTGAAGTGCTAGATACCTCCTGCCTTTTAGGATCAACAATTAACAGCAAATGAACAAGCAGTCAAGTAATACACCACAAGCTAGCACTTGGTAGAGCAGCCAGAAGCCTTGGAAAAAGATCAGATGCCATATGTCTACACCAAGAAAGGTCAGAATTATGAAAGCCAAGGTATTCCTGGTGACACTATGGAATTAACTGAACTTTAAAGAAGCTAGAAAGAAACAGTATTGACACTTTTGATGCCAGAGAAGACTCCTGAGAATACCACGTGCAGCCAAAACATAAATAAATGGATCACCAAACAAGTCAATTTAGAGTTATTGCTTGAGGCACAAATGACCAGGCTCAAATTATCCTATTTTACACACATTATGTGAAGGCCCTGCTTTCTGGAGAAAACTCTAATGTTGGGAAAGGTGTAACAAAAGAAGAGAGCAACCAGCAACAAGGCAGATGGATACATCAATGATGAGCGTGCACCATTGGAAGACCTGAAGAATTAGCTTTAGGGAAAGATTGTCATATAGAACATTTATATGGTGGCTAAAAGTGAACACTGATTTGATAGTACATAATAAATGCCCTTTACATATCTGCCTTGGAACCCTAACCTCCTAATCCTCTAAAATAGGATTGGAAAGGAGCCAAAGCCTGCAAAACTGGGAGAAGGGAGAGACATTCTTGCTAATGTTATATGCTATGCTGAGAAACAGCCATCACTGGGCATAATCCTTTCAGCATAATGTTACTCACAGAATAGATTATTATAGTCAGTAATTTCCCAAAGAGAATAAAGTCTAATACAATTACATTCACCATGTTATTGATGAATGCAGTTGAAACTAACACTTCCTCAGTGTAATATATTGTAATTGTGTCATAATATACCTCATTACATTTAAATATTTAGAGGCATGTTAATATTTCCTTGTTGTAGTATTACTGCTTTTAAATTTAAGAACCAAACTTATTCAAAATAACAAAATACTGTTGTAACTGTTTAGAGAAAAGAATATTCTTCTAAATACCCAACAATCCTTTTTTTTTTTCCAAGGGAAGAAAATATATTTTCACACCTGTTAAATGATCACAGTTCATACATATTGAACTATAATTCGTGGTTTATGCCCCAATCACTGTTGTCACACAATCTGGCAATCTTAAATTATACTTCATGGAAATAAATTACATTAAAAACAAGTTCAAGTCTAACTCCGGGAAAACATACTGAACTGAAGATAACTCTGTGAGAGCAGAACTGATAGCCACAGCAGAAAGAGGGGCTCTCGGATTTCCCACTCCTGGAACATAAACCAGCAGTCTCCAGCAAATTTTAAAGCTCTGGCCATAGAGTCAGCTTTGTCCAAGCCACAATTCATAGCCTTTAAAGACATACTGGGTTCACCGACTTCTTTTATTTGATTAAGGATTTCACTGAAAATGGCTTGTAATTTGCTTTTCAAATACTAATAATCTTCAGAATAACAAGTTTTATTATGCTGAGTGATTTTCTTTCAATTCTCAGCAAAAGATGTTTCGTGTAGGTTTAAGAACTTAAAGAAAAGCTTTTTTATTTGAAAATAAACAGTGAAAAGGTGATGAGAAGATTGATTTGGAAAGATTTTAAATAAACAATTAGGTCAGATTGATATGAAATAAGATTTTTAAATAAATATAAAGCTATCTTTGGTTGTTTAAAATCTTATTAAAATATATGAAGATTTCAAATTTAAATGCAAGGAATCTTTCTCTGGGAAAATTTTGTGGATTAGAGAAAAACAAGGTAAGAGAAGACTTTGAAGGGTAGTTTTTAGAAGCAACTAGAAAGAACTAGATTATAATTAAAGAAGAAGTTCCATTAATACAGAATGGATAAAAGTATTGTAACTCTGGAAAAAATCAAGGATATTTGACAATTTTCAGATTGTCCATTACTATAAAAATGAATCACAAGGGAAGATAAAAGAGGATACAACTGAAAATGAAGTTGTTTGGGATATCAATTTAAAATTGACAGGATATAAGAATGGTATTGACGAAGAAGTTATACAAGATTTACAAATGAAATCAGTTAATATTTTAATAATTAAAATGGACGCACAAGTAATAAATCAGAAGAGTGATTTAGACAGGTGTATTTTAACTAAGAAGAGTGTCTTGGACAACTTTGTTACTTTGGATTTACAAAAGAGATATGTTGTACCTATGAAGGAATTCCTGAGAAAAGATAAGAATGAAAATAAATCAAGTTTCTGAGATACTACTTAAAAGAAATAAACATCAAGATTTTTAAAAGTAAAAACAAGAAGTATAAAGTTTGTTTATTTGACCAAGGTTAAAATATACAGTGGATATAGAAAATCTACACATCCCTATTAAAATGCAGGTCTTTGACATGTAAAAATATACCACAATAAATCAGAATTTTTTTCCATCTTTGATATAACACATATGCTGCACAATTCAGTTGAAAAACAAACTGAAATCCTTTAGGTGGAAAAATATCTAGCAGCTTTTAACAGGTTTTTCTTGACCAGGAATGAATGATGAGGCTTTAAAGTTTTGTTTATAGGTAAGATATGGGAAGCTTCCCAGAGTCACCATGTAGAAGAATGGGAAGCATGAAAAATTAATTAATTTTAAAAAAAATATTTTTAGAGAAAGCAGTAAACTAGCAGTAAACTAGCATTAAAATTAAAGGAAAGTGTTAAACTAACAAATGAGTTTCTGTACAGATGAAGAGAAGATTAAAATTAAATTAAAATTAATTAAAAATTAATTTGTAGAACATTATCTAATCAGATTAAATTTCAGTATGCTGTTGTTTCTGATAGTCCTTAATGGAACCTTTTCTGATTAACTTTGAATGATGAGGCTTTAAAATTTGTCTGTACACATGAGATAAGGTATGGGAAGAAGAGATATATTTGTATTTTTAGAGAAAATTATAAGTTGCTGAGTAAAGTAAATGAAAGGAATATGAAATTGATTTACTTGGTTACATGCACACACATAAATACACACACACAGAAAGAGAGAGAGAGAGGTAGTTCTTAATAAACTTTTACTGACTGAAATTGAATGACAAGATTTATTATTTGCTAATAGATAAAAAATGAAATATGGGATGAAAAGACTACTATTTACAGTCTCAACACAGAAATTGTGTGGAGAATGAGGCCACCTCTCCCATAAAATAATTTCTTAATCATAGAAGACAGTTTTTCTTCACAACAAAAGAAAACCAGATAGTCCTGTTGTTATACTGCAATAAAGCCCAATCATTTTGTTGCAATATTGGTCTTATACCGATAGTTTTGTTTTACTATTTATTTATTTTCACTATTTATATCCTGCCTTTCTCCTCGCTGGGCATTCATACTATTACAATCACACGCTAATGAAACATAAATTCATTATATTTAAATGGAAAATAAATTATCCTATTATATATGTCTATAGAAAATGGAAACAATTGAGACGACAGTTGCTCTTAAATGTTCTTTTTCTACAGAAAAAAAGAAACAGATTAGCCCCTTGCTCTTAAACATTTTTTTTCTTTTTTTCTTTAGAAGAAAGTAGGTAGGGAGAAGATACACTATGAATTTTTTCCCCTGTAAATTGTTTTCCTTTAATGTCAAGAACCAACTTAAGTTGACCTAGGTGGGTGGGAGGGAGATAAATTGGTTCAAAAAAACTATCTAAGGGAGAGAAAGTAAGAGCTAAAATGCATTACGATACTTGGAACAGTATACTGAAGAGGTAGGACACATTATCCACTGAATGAACTAAAGCTAAGAGCCATTGACTATAATACAAAACTCCATTCTAAGGAAGTCAAGTAAGCTTTAACCTTAAAATGTAAAAGGTAACATACTACAAAATCAATCCTTTTCAAGGTGCTGATTTTCAGAGTCTGGTCAGGGAAAAAAAATCAATTTCCTATACTCAGCAACTCATCTTGACTAGCCAAATGTATGTTTACTATAGTATCATTTATCTTATTTTCAGCAAAAGCTCACTAACATACAAATTCCTGAAATCTTCAATGTAGTCTACAGCTAACAGCTAATTACTGTTGACTTACGAAAAACATTATATTGCCAACAAATGGCATACAATTATTAATCATCAGTAGACAAAGCACCAGAACCAAATGCATTATATGCAATAGACCTAGTTATATTAAATCTTACTAATAGTTAAGATGGCTGTACGTACATTCATATTTACAACATTACAACATAAAATTTCAGGGTTTTTACTCTTAGATAGATATAAAGAAAGCGAGAAAAATAAAACAGAGTAGTATTATATACACATGTATCAAACATCTTTTCATCTCTTTCTTTGTCTCTCTCACACACGTAAATAAATATTTTGCGATTTTTAGAGATTGGAAACATCTAGCAGCATTATCAGTATGTCTTTTATAACCATCCTGGTCATTTTGCTCAGCAAGTAAAATTTGAAACATAAACTTTTTATACAAAATAATGTAAATTTTTCACTATATTTTTATCTATTACACCACTTATTTTAAAAGATAAGTGATATTGATATTTAATATTGAATTTAACATTGCTGACAACAATTCTCTTTCATCAAATTAACCCAGAACTGGTACAAAAAAGAGGAAGAAAATTACCCACTCCTACTGAGATATTGTTGGACTTGCTGTGTGTTATATTCCAACTCTTCAATCCTACAAAAACAGGTTTCATGAATTTGTAAAGATAAAGGAGGAAAAACTGAAGAAAAGTTAGTAAAAGGTTGAAACAGTTAACTGCAGAGAAACATGATTAATGAGACAAGTCAGGTGAGCTATATAGGGTGACATCTGGCTTATAAGATGTACAGTATATCAGCTGAAGTATATGTCCATTCTTTGGGAAAGGTAAATATTCATTTGTAGAAAAAGAAAGTTCCAGCAATTTCTCAGGGGTGAGAGGTGATTAAAAATGTCCTTAAAGAGGTGATTAAAAATGTCCAATAGAAAAAGCTCCTTTTGATGGCATACCTTGGGATTTAATTGAAGTCTAAAAGCAGAGGAAACTTATTGAATGAAATTTACAATGTAAAAGTGTCAGATGAAAAAAAGAAACAATGGGGGGGGGAATGTTCAAAATAAATTGCTGTTGTTAGTCACGAAGTCATGTCCAACTATCACAACCCCGTGGACAATCCAGGCCTTCATGTCCTCTACCATCCCCCGGAGCCCATTTAAGCTCAGGCAAACTGCTTCAGTGACTCCATCCAGCCACCTTATTCTCTGCCATCCCCTTCTTCTTTTGCCCTCAATCGTTCCCAGCATTAGACTCTTCTCCAGTGAATCCTTCCTTCTCATTAGATGGCCAAAGTATTTGAGTTTCATTTTCAGGATCTGGCGTTCTAAAGAGTAGTCAGGGTTGATCTCCTCTAGGACTGACCGGTTTGATCACATTGCTGCCCAAGGGACTCGCAGGAGTCTTTTCCATCACCATAGTTCAAAGATCTCAATTCTTTGGTGCTCTGTCTTCCTTATGGTCCAACTTTCACACATAGCAACTGGGAAAACCATAGCCTTGACTATATGCACTTTTGTTGGCAGGCTGATATCTCTGCTTCTTAGTATGTTGTCTAGATTTGCAAATAGAAAACTACTAATATGAATTTGCTAATTATAAATACTAAGAAGTACACTAGGTTAGGAATAATCATTTTGAATGTTCTTTCAAATTTTCTTTTTTAAGAATGAAACTAAAACAAAGCATACCTTCCATAATTAAATACTATATTATTCCTTGCTGATGTTCACAATCTTACAACAGCACAATCAGGATTTGTTATTAAATTTGGCATTAATCTATTAAATATTCACATATAACTTAAAAATCAGCATTTTTACTGCAATAATACTGCATTTCACAATTTATATAATTTGAAATAAACTTTTGGCATGTATGTGATTGTTGAGAAATATATTCTAAAACAGCCAACATGTATTTGTTAAATAATTAACTACCATTTTTTTTTTTAAAAAAAGAAGAGTATCTATTTAAAACCTAACAAGATGCCACTGGCATAGAATATATATGTTTGGAGTAGGGAAGTTTCTGAATCTTTAAAAAATATTATTTTGGGTGATGAGTGGAGGAGGGAGCACCTCACTGTTGTTGGGCAAGGTCGCCTCTTTCAATCAGAACTGTGCCATTAATTTAGAGGCGAGGAAGGGAGAATATAAGCGCAGATGCCCCCTCTCTTGTAGGTGTTCTGAGATAGGAGAGAAATGCCTCAGGCAGATTTAAACTGACCGTGCACTCCTTAAAACAGCGTGGCAGCAAGGGCTTCGCAATGGCAAGTAGTTTTAAAATGCCTCAAACTGCCGCAAAAGCAGCTGACTGTTCCCTGAGGAGCCAAACTTCGCTCCAACGGCTATAATTGCCAAATTGCCATTGGAAGTAATTACTTTAAAGTTTGGAGAGATCCCGTTTTAAAGGCTGTGAATCAAACCTGCTCTTTTCTTCCTATTCCGGCCAAGGAAAAAATTTGTCTACCCAATGAAGGCTGAGCAAAAACTGGGGAACACTGAGGAGGAGCCCGTGGAGGAGGAGGAGCATCCTGTCAATAAAGCCCAGCCTATCCGAGCAGAGTCTAAGCACCTCCCACTACTGGATGCTTGGAGCAGCTCATTGGAGAAGTTTCTGAATCTTTAAAAAATATTATTTTGAGGGACGAGTGGAGGAGGGAGCACCTCACTACCCTGTTTCTCCAACAATATGGCCTCCACCAATAGGAAGACCCAGCATGTTTTCTAGGCATGAAATGAAATTAAGCCCCTCCCCCCAAATTTAGGCCTAGTTTAAAACATGCTGGGGGGGGGGGAGGCCGGGGGTTAAAACATGCTGGGGGGAGCGCGGGGGGAAACTTGCATTTAACAGTGCCCTGCGCGGTGCTGCCACTGTTCTCGCACCATCCTTTATACACTGAGCATCCATTTTTCTCAAATATTCTATCAGTTCACATTAATTCTGAATCAAGTCCCTTTAAATAAGCAAATAACTAAAGAGCTTCTCTGAATTTGATTGAAAATGCCAAGGTAGCATTTGATTCTACTTAGTCAGCACAGATCCCTCTAAAGTAATTGGTTAGCCAAAACACAAAATAAGTTAAGTAGGTACTGCAAAGGTAAATAGACTACCTTCTTGTAATTTTGTTTCACCTTGTATTACAGAAGCTGATTGATGAAGAAACACTTGACAATTTCTTGAAATGAAAAATCAGCCACAATGTTGTAATAATTGAAACATTGGAAAAATAAAAATATTTCATATTATAGTAAAATACCACTCTTTATAGTAATTATATAAAATTCTAAGGTTTATAAGAATTGTGAATACTTAATCCATGAGTTCTAGAAGGCAAGGTTATAGAAAGTATAATATAAAGATTATATTTAAAATCAAAGATGAAAATGGTACTATAAAGTTGCTCGTGCTTTATTGTTTTTCTCCTCTATTTGTTTTTTGAATAGACCTTAGCATTAGGAAATGCGCTTTGGCAATCTCTCAGACACTTTGTCAGATACAAAAAAAATAAAATAAGGAAGAATATGCCTTCAAATACTTAGCAATATAAAGAAATTTTCTTGATACCCTAATTATATTTTATACTACACAAAATAATGTCAAGTAAAAAAACAATAAAAGTTTTATCTTCAGGAAATAAGGCAAAATCTAAGTTGCAGAAATCAGAATAGCAAGTTAAGAAATATTTTTATGTCTTTGCTGATATCTAATAGTTATCTAATTTTTTGCTACCCAGAAAATGGTAGCCCTACCAGAAAATATGCGTATGTATTAACAAATAATGCAGCAATTTTTAAATGCTAATCCTTTTTTAAAAAATATTCAGTAACTTTTAATCTGAAACCCCATTTATGCCTATGATTTTAGAACTGTGTATTGGGGTATTTCTAAGTTCTTTGGAGGGTCCTTAACCATATTTTATTTTCATTAAATGTAGTAATCTGAGACAGATAAGGAGGTGGCATTATTAGCAAGGAGAGGGTAGATACAATTATAGTATTTTAAGAAATTATTAGTGTCTAATTTCTAGGTTGTCTGGCTTCTTTATTTATTTATTTGACTCTGATGACCACTCAACTTGCAACAACTTTGGGTGATTCCCAATTTCCTGAAAGAATTAATGTCATTTTCATTTCTTTTTACAGCAGATAAGAATTCTTCTTAGTGAGTCATTTCTTTCAGGGTTACAAAATTAAAAGAAGACTTAAAGATTTAAAATATAAAAAAATATTTGGCAAAAGGTTTAATAAGGGATTATCTAACAAAGCTTAAAACGGATAAAGGGAATTGTTATTTTTAAAAGATTACTTTTTCTATTAAACTGCATCAGAGAAACTGTAATTGAATTAGATAATTTACTTAGACATTCTCCGGAATGTTTTTTGCTTTCTTTTAAAGACTGTAGGCAATTGTTGGAATCTATAAAACAAAAGATATGGGCAACATGACTAGACTAGATCACTAACTATAACTATGAAGATCTAAATGTATCAAGTGCCAACAATTACGGTATTAAAGGTACAACAAAGTAGAAGAAAAGAAGGGAGGAGTTTTGTTTTTCCTTTTCTCTTGTTTGAAACTTTCACTTTTAGACTGCAACACAATGATAACCTGCAAAGCTGCATTATTGGAGGAGAGAAAAGAATTGTTACAACAGCCTGCAAAGAAAGCAATTCCATTAGATATACTTCAGAAAAGATTTGATCCACTTGGCAATAAAAGTAACTGATTCACTTGAAACTAAATTTGCAGTTTTAAAATTAAAAAAAAAAATACTTGAGAAGATGGAAAACTATATAAATGAATCTGGAGATATAAAACAAGATAATGGTAAAATGGAAATAAAATGGAGTAAAACAGATGTTTTAGATGGAAAAATGGAGACAGTGCCAAGATAATTTGGCTCTGCTGAAATTAAGAATGAATTTTGTTTGAAACCTAGAGTTATTGGGGGGGGGGGGGGAGGATTGAATCCAGAAAACTACAGACCAATCAGTTTCACATCAATATCTGCAAAATCCTGGAAAAGCAGTGTGTTTATGGGTACCTAGAAATGAATTGGGTAATTATTAGAAGCCATCATGAGTTTGGTAATGAGAGAAAAAATTATAAGTTACTCTTTTATAATAGAATTTATATAGACTAGAATATTCTCTTTTGCTCTTGCTGATGCTTTTTATTAAGTTTCCTCTTTTTCTCTTTGTCTGCATAAGACCCCCACCCTATAACCTAAAATGTGTTCAGTCACAAGTACATGATAAATAAGATAAGAGACATCCTCCCAAGGTAAAGCCCAGTAATCCAGCAGCAAAACTAAGATAAGACACTGAAACACAGAAAACAATGTCATGCTGACCCTCAAGCTTATAGTTTAGAATATAGAAAATAAGGTGTGTGGGGGGGGGAGGGCTTTTTAGGCATGGCGTGGTCTGTGCAGGGGTATAAAATGTATTGTTTGAATATGGAAGCTTGCTCTTCTTGTACCCAATCCACTTTGGAAAGGACTTGAAGGCCTGTTTGCAAACACTTATTTTTTTTTAATAAACCTTTGAATTGTGAACCAGACTTGTTCCTATGTTGTGAGTATTAAATAATTTGGTTCTTACATCTCAGAGTAAAAACAAGTCATGCCAATTTTTTTTTACATAAGTGATAAGTGTGCTGCAGCGGACAATAAAGCTAATACAGTCCTGCATCTCACAAGGAAGCTGAGACTCTAGAAAGATTGCAGGGAAGAGCAACAATGACGATAAGAGTTTGGAGGCTAAATCCTATGAAGAATGGCTCAAGGAACTATGTATGCTTAGTTAAATGGAGAGAATATTGAAGGGAGTCATGACAGCAATATTCCAATATATGAAAGGCTGCCACAGGGCAGAGAGCATTGATTTATTCTCCATAGCAACCTGAGGGTAGAACAAGAAGCAATGGGCCAAAGCCCATCACAGGGAGATCCAACTGGAAATGAGGAATTTCTTGACAGAATTATTAAGCAGTGGAACAGCTTCCTTCCTGGAGTTGTGGGTGCTCCATTGCTAGTGGTTTTCAAAAGAAATTAGAACAATCATTTATCCAAGATAAAAACTCCTATATTGAGCAAGAGACTAGATATGTCTACATATCTATGACATGTAAAATAAACTGAAATGTGCAGGATTCCGCAACCTGTTTAATTTATACAGAAGGCAGAATTCATGTCTTTTTTATTTTTTTTGCTTGAAAAAAAACATATAATTTTAAATCAGAAAATGTTAGCCAATATTATTAGTATGGCTGCTTAGGATAAGTTTACATGCAGACTGTTTCATGTATCTAAAATAAAATCAATAGTAAAGTAAGATATAATCAAATCTCTTTCTCAACAAAAGATATTTTAAACTCTTCAATAACAAATCATTAGCTGGATTAGGTTCAAGTTTGTTTTAATTCTTATGTTTAGTGTTAACTGCCTTGAGCCTTCTTGTTGAACTAGACAATCTAGAAATAATTTTTCAAAATAAACAGACATTGCTCCCTTGAAACAAGTAGCAAATAAATGTTATGAAGCTCTTTCATAAATTGGCTTTTAGCTCCCCTGTATTTAGTACCCTGATCTTCCCAATGTGTGCATACCCTCTACCTTTATACATTTTAATTTCATTTCCTTCAGGAAATTGCAATTTGCTATGATGACCCAGGTGAGCAAACTGCGATTTAATCAAGCCTACAATTCATAATCTCTTCTTCAATAGTTATCTCTAATTTTGTTTTCTTTGTTAGTTATATCCCACCTTTCCTTCAGGCACTTGAAATCGTATAAATAGCACTCTCCTCCCTTTTTCCCTCCGTAAGACTCAAGACATTCAGTGAGCTTCTCCTGAATGAGTGGGCTTGAATGAATGACTCTCATGTAGTCCAACACTTTATTAAGGTATGCTGATTCTCTTTCAAAAGATACATGTTAATACAAGCTACAATTTGACAGATGCAATACTCTTGTTTTAACCAAGCTCACGTTAGGAGGGTAGAGATGTAAATTCATTCTAGACATTGTTCTAACAAAATTAAACCAGCTAGCTAGCGGTACCTGGACACACTTGTAAGTGGATCATACACTTCCTAACAGACAGGAAGCAGCAAGTGAAACTAGGCAGAATCATATCTGATACCTGTACAATTAGCACAGGGGGCTCTCAAGGCTGTGTGTTTTCTCCACTTCTCTTCTCTCTATATACCAATGACTGCATCTCAATCGATCCATCTATTAAAATACTGAAGTTTGCAGATGACACAACAGTGTTTGGTCTCATTCGAGACAACGAGGAATCCGCATGCAGACAGAAGGTTGTACAATTTGCCTCGTGGTGTAATCGGAACGATCTGGAACTGAACACACTCAAAACCATAGAAACGGTGGTAGACTTTAGAAGAAACCCTCCCATACTACCATCTTTTACAATACTAGTATCAACAATAGAGACCTTCAAATTTCTAGGTTCTATTATATCACATGACCTAAAATGGACACCTAACATAAAAAAGTCATCAAAAAAGCACAACAAAGAATGTTCTTTCTGTGCCAACTCAGAAAGCTCAAACTGCCCAAGGAGCTGCTGATACAGTCATACAGAGGAATTATTGAGTTTATCATCTGCACCTCTATAACTGTCTAGTTTGGTTCTGCAACCCAACAGGACAGATACAGACTTCAGAGGATAATTAGGATTGCAGAAAAAACAATTACTACCAACCTCCCTCCCATCGAGGACCTGTATACTGCACGAGTCAAAAAGAAGGGTGTGAAAATATTTACAGACCCCTCACATCCTGGACATAAAGTGTTTCAACTCCTTCCCTCACTATATAGCACTGCACACCAGAGCAACTAGACACAAGAACAGATTTTTCCCAAACGCCATCACTCTGCTAAACAAATAATTCCCTCAACACTATCCAATTATTTACAAAGTCTGCACTACTATTACTATTAATCTTCTCATCCCTCCTTATCACCTATCCCCTCCCACTTGTGACTGTATGACTGTAACTTTGTTGCTTGTATCCTTACGATTTATATTGACTGTTTCCTAGTATGATTTGATTGCTTATTGTACCCTATGACTATTATTACCTTATGATTCTTGACTCTTGACGAATGTATCTTTTCTTTTATGTATACTGAGAGCATTTGCACCAAGACAAATTCCTTATGCGTCCAAACACACTTGGCCAATAAAAGAATTCTAATTTTAAATTGAGAACTGCTTATTCCTGTGTAAGCATTTCAAATAGAATTCAAGAATAATTTAACATATATATATATATATATATATATATATATATATGTGTAAGGTTTTTAAGCTGATAATTTTTTTTTTTTTTTTTTAAATAATAAATAAGGGAGACTAGTATAGATCTATTTCGAGCTAGTTAGCTCTCTTCAGCTAGCCATACCCTTACTGGGATTCGAACCAGGGAAGTATTACATGTGAGGCAGTTGTAATTGCCTCTACACCACTGGCTCTCTCCTTATCAGCTCAGGCAGGGGAATAAGTATATACTTTGTATTACAACACCCTGTTAAGCCCCAATTAAGGGAGAAAGCATACTGCTTTCTTTTCTGTCTTTCGGCTCATCACCAGAGACCATACCGACAGAAAGCTATTTGTTTCGTTGCCTTTTGTTTACATGTGTGTAAGGTTTTTAAGCTGATAATTTTTTTTTTTTTTTAAATAATAAATAAGGGAGACTAGTATAGATCTATTTCGAGCTAGTTAGCTCTCTTCAGCTAGCCATACCCTTACTGGGATTCGAACCAGGGAAGTATTACATGTGAGGCAGTTGTAATTGCCTCTACACCACTGGCTCTCTCCTTATCAGCTCAGGCAGGGGAATAAGTATATACTTTGTATTACAACACCCTGTTAAGCCCCAATTAAGGGAGAAAGCATACTGCTTTCTTTTCTGTCTTTCGGCTCATCACCAGAGACCATACCGACAGAAAGCTATTTGTTAAAGCTATTTTAAAAAGGCAACGAAACAAATAGCTTTCTGTCGGTATGGTCTCTGGTGATGAGCCGAAAGACAGAAAAGAAAGCAGTATGCTTTCTCCCTTAATTGGGGCTTAACAGGGTGTTGTAATACAAAGTATATACTTATTCCCCTGCCTGAGCTGATAAGGAGAGAGCCAGTGGTGTAGAGGCAATTACAACTGCCTCACATGTAATACTTCCCTGGTTCGAATCCCAGTAAGGGTATGGCTAGCTGAAGAGAGCTAACTAGCTCGAAATAGATCTATACTAGTCTCCCTTATTTATTATTTAAAAAAAAAAAAAAAAATTATCAGCTTAAAAACCTTACACACATGTAAACAAAAGGCAACGAAACAAATAGCTTTCTGTCGGTATGGTCTCTGGTGATGAGCCGAAAGACAGAAAAGAAAGCAGTATGCTTTCTCCCTTAATTGGGGCTTAACAGGGTGTTGTAATACAAAGTATATATATATATATATATATATATATATATATATATATATATATATATATATATATATATATATATATATATATATATATATATATATATATATATATATATATATATATATATATATATATATATAAGGTTTTTAAGCTTATATATATATATAAATAATAATCTAGGAACTCATGCATTTACAGTACTGCAGTGTTAGCTAAAGTACATTTTATATTTCCACAGGTCACAGACCTGTCTACATTTCACTTTAGTGAACCAATAAATTACATTTATATTGGTTGTACGAACAGACAAAATCTTACAAGCTCAAACACACACACATATAAAAGTAGATAGGTAGTTTTGTTTTTTAATAAAACCAACTAACTCTAACATAGAAATCACACTCAGCTTACTTTTCTATTTTATTCCTGATATAGTTTTGAAAACTACTTCCTATTCAATATAGGAATTACTGTTCACAAAATTTGTTCACAACACTACAAGGCATGTGAACAAACTATAGGACTCTCTGAATAATGAGCAGAATCAGAATGAAATTCTCTTCATAGCTGTCAGTTCTACTCAAGATGAAAATTAATCCAGTTAATTGTTTTTTCTTTAAATGTATATATTGTAACTATATAAGAATGGGAGCTGAAATTAAACAGACACAATTAGATCATTTATGTACTAATTCTTCAATATTTGAATGTTACATTATCTTGAATGCAGTTATATTATCCAAATAACATATTATATGTAAAACAAGTTAACATGTCTTACCTCTTGGGTATAAAGTAAAATCTCAAATTTTCAGCTGCTTACTTTTTTAAAAATAATTAAGTCATTGAAAAAAACCATGACAGAAAAGTTGTCATTTGCTTTTATCAGCACAGCAGAAAACAAGATTAAAACACTATTAATCAAGAATCATTGGCCACAGAATTCTAAAACTCTGTGGGCTGCAAAAGAAGATTTTTCAGATTTTTTTGGTACCATTCCATAGGTCGTGTCAATAATATTATAGCTTTTGCTTTCACTTAGGCCTATGTAGCTACTTCTTGCTCTGGAGTAAATATATTAATTCCATCTTAAATAGTCATGAAGTTATTCATGTGCTAAATCAGTATTTGTAGTTGATAATGTGGTAGAATACAAATGATATTACAATTTGTTTTCAGGTGATTATGATATATGGACATATTCATTATGGTTTTGTACAAGTGGGATAAGAGGTAGTCCTCAATTTTTCAACCACAGTTGAGCCCACAATTTATGTTGTTAACTAAGACATTTGTTAAATGAATTTTGCCCCAGTTTATGACTTTTTTGTCACAATTGTTAAGTGAATCACTGCAGTTGTTAAATCAGTAGCACAGTTGTTAAGTGAATCTGGCTTCCCCATTGACATTGCTTGTCAGAAGGTTGTAAAAGTTGATCACATGATCTCAAGACACTGCAAAGGTCATAAATATGAGTCAGTTGCCAAGTCCGTTTTGAATTTTGATCACATGACTGTGGGAATGCTGCAATGGTCATAAGTGTGCAAAATGGTCATAAGTCACTTTTTTCTGTGATGTTGTAACTTGGAATGGTCACTAAATGAACTGTTGTAAGACAATAACTATCTGTATATCCAGCCCAGAAAAAGAGTTGGATGAGGTTACAAGTAGGCTGATGTTTTCAGACCTTGTGTTTTGTTTTGTTTGTTTGGAAATTTTGTACATTTTTGCATTCAAGAGTAGGAAGGTTAAAAAACACAGCAAATGTCTTAGAGGCTTAGGTCATTTTTACTTCTTAAAATATCAAATCTCTCCAAATCAAGCTCATTATTCCGTTCTTTGGGAACTTAAAGAGTTGCAGTCTTAATGGTATTACCAATGGGAAAAACAGATGTGCAACTTATTTGGAGAGGGCGGATTTTGCTATTATAAAAATATACACAAATTTAAAAAATGAAAACAAAGTAAAAAATTATAATAAAGTAAAAAATGTAAACATCGATAAATTAACATTTAAAAATGAAATAAACAAAAAAGTATACTCCCATTCTTACAAACATTCCCCTTAGCATGATGCACAATCAATGTCCACCAGTAACCAATAAGTGAACAAAGAGAAAAATATGAACGTGTATGTTGCAACATAATCTTCAAACTAGCCTTCACTAAGCTAATTTCAATGCCTAGCCACAGGTAAGACAGAGAAGAACACAGTTCAGATTTATTAAAGCACAAGTAAAGTGGATAAGGGAATATTAATGCATTCCTGAAATACAAACTGTATGCTTCTGATAGTGATTCCCAAAGGAAGCAGTTCTTTTGGGATTTATCATGTATCTCATTCTAGTTTAGCCATTATTTTTATCTTTAAAGAAAGCAAAGATTTTTGGCATCATGAATGTTTAGCTTCTAAAATAAATGACTGGAATGTATTCAGTTCTCAGTACTTGAATTCTCATGTGGTATGCTAGCATAGATTTCTGTGAACTCCATGATAATGGAGATTTAAGTGGTTCTGAGAGTCAACCCTATCACATAAAAAAGAGATACCTCTGTTTAATACCATGTGTTGCTGCTATGAAACCAGAATCAATACAATCTTTTTAAGACTAGCATCAAATTCCCTTTGAGGTAATTTACTGGAGCAATATATCAATGATTGATGAACTGAAATATGCAGTAGGACAAAGTGGGCCAGGGACCTAAAATAGAAAGAATTATTCATTCTCTTTTTCAGATATTCTTTTTCTTCTTCTGAATCTCATTCTTCCTTTCTTCACACAGAAGATTCTTGATGAGTAAAGAATCTCCCCTACCTTGGCCAAGTATAGATTGCTACATATCTTTCTATTGTTTTTGGAATAATAACCAAATTGGAGCACAAATAAGCCAGTCTCTCCAACTTAATACTCCACCATACTTACCGAACTATGTTCTCCATTATCACTATTAAATATGGGTGCTGATTTATGCTATAGATAATAACTTAGCATATTTATGTTATTTAATATAAAAGAGGAATTGTGTTTATATCAAATGCAGTATAGTTTTTATTTCCATGTAAACCAGCATCCTGATATTTGAAACCTACAATTTCCAATTTAAGAAAGAACAGTCTAATCTGATTAGCAGGGAAACATGTAATAGGATACTGATTAAAGCTACATATCATTTCTGAAGTGCAGTTTTAGATGAGACAGTAATTTAGGAAACGTTTTATAGCGTCAAGCTTTTATTTCTTACTATTATACACAAAGTAGAATTTACTATTAGTACTATTAAAGGAACTGAAAAATATTCTCAAAATATTGCACTAGCACTAGTTTCGGAATATGTGTGTATCAGAGTTTATTTTGCTTTGGTTTGAATAATATATAAACATGATTCAAAAGGCTGTATTTCACTTCTTTTCCTGCAAATGAGCTCTCATCACCCATCTTAAAATATATCTATCTTATCTATCCATCTACCTACCTACCTACCTAAGTTATATGGCACCCATTTCACACTAGTGATTTTGGGCAGTACACAAAGATTAAAATCCACACAAGGTTAAAATAACAAACCTCAACTTGCAAAAACCACTTTAGCAACGGAGCTCATCTAATCTCCTGGGATGCTATCCTTCTTTTATATTCTATGTTGGTCAGATCACACTTAAAATATTTTGTCCAGTTCTAAGCATGATATTTTAGTAAGAATATTGATAAACCAAAGCATGTTTTGTGGCTCTTCCATGGTCATACCATCCACCTTTTACAACTTCTTCCTCTTATTCCCTCAATCTCTCCAAACATAGTACTTTTTCTAGTTCATCTTCTTCTCATATCAAAATATCTTTTTGTTTGCTGATGTGTTTTAAGGGAATAATTAACCTTTACTTGGTACATTTGCTTTTTGCATTGCATAGTACCCTTAACTGATTCCAAATCCATATTTTAAAGCTATCTATCATCTTATTCTTACCCTTACCAATATAATTTTCACAGCCATGCATTACTTCTAGAAAAAATATTACTTTAACTATTCCAATAGTATATGTGTGCAAATGTTTACAAAATCAAAAATGACCCTTCTCTGTATGACTTTGTTTAAATCTGCCCTTGCTTTCCTCACGATTAATCTCTTTATTTTTCAAGCACACTGTCCATCTTTATCTATTCTTCAGGTTAACAAAACAAAATTAGCTATTACTTTTACTTATTTGCCATCAAATATAACTTCACTAAGCATGAAAGATGACCTTTGTCTCTTAATATTTAACATTAACCCAGATTTCACTTCTTGTTGTTTTACTTTCTTAATGAGATCCTCTCAGTCTTGTTTTGTTTCAGGTAACAAAGTATTGGCTTTTGCATATCTTAAACTGAGTTTCAGTTTCCAATTATTAACACCAGCTGCCATATTTTCCAATCATACTTTTCTTATGATATATTCACCATATATACTAACTAGACATAGGGATAGTAAACATGCTTGTTTCATTCCCTTCCGTATTTTGAATGATTCTATTTCTTCAAATTTAATTGTTAGAATAGCTTATTTTCTATTATAAAAATTTCATAGGAAAATAATCAGGTATTCTGACACTTCCATCAGCCTTTATTCCATTTTATGTATACTGAGAGTATTTACACCAAGACAAATGCCTTGTGTGTCCAATCACACTTGGCCAATAAAGTATTGTATCGTATTGTGTTGTATTCTATTCTATTCTATCCTATTCTATTCTGATATGATTAACTCAGTCAAAGCCTTTTGTAATCAATGAAGCAGAAATTCTTTGTCGTATTATCTTTTCTCCATTATCTATCACATATTAACTATCTAATTCTGTCCTTTTCAGAAACCTGACATTTCTCTACATAGATTAACTTTTATTTATGTCTTAGGCAAAACATCCAATGAAGAATTACCATAGTGTAACTCTTCCATAATTTGCAAATTCTCTTGCAACTTCTTTATTCCGGTGGCTTTTTCCCATCTCTCTCTTCCCATTTTTTCCTGTATTTCTCTACATATAGTTTAAGGTGCTTTAACCATCTCTCGTCCTACAATTTTAAACAGTTCTATAAACATTTTGTTTGTGTCTATTTATTTTCCTGCTTGACAGTTAGTCTGTTGCTAGGCCTAAAGCTGTTTCTAATGGGGTACGGTCCTTTATATCTTCTTCCTCTACAAATGATTCTATAATCTTGTGTAAAGGATTTCAATATAGTTTTTCCAGCATTTCATTGTTACTAAGTAATGAATTTATCTTAAAATCAAGAACTTTCATAATCATTTCCCCCAATGTTGTGTTTTTTCTTCTTCCACAAATGTCAACTTTTTGATTAATAGCAAGCAAGAATAGCTGGCCCTGTTTTACCTTACCATATTTTTTGCAAACAAAATAATCCAAAAAGACAGTTTCAGAATTTCTTGAGATCACTGTATGGCAAAGTTTGTCTTCCAACAGATGTCAAGTTTATTAAAGTTCTCCATCACTACTACTTGATAGCATTTTTTCATTTGTTTCTTGAAAATACAATCCATAAATTCTTTCTGGTTGGGCAGGTAATATTAGTTATCAAGAATAACAAAGTCTAGAATCAAGCACACACACACACACACACACACACACACACACACACACAAACAATATTTTTAAATTTTCTTTTTTTTTGACGATGCACCGAAGAAGCATGATAGCAGGTTATTTTTAAGAACACCTAAATATAAGTAAGAACCAAATCCCATGCACATTGTGTCCAATCAGAAAAAAAATCTTGTAAATATATACAAAGACTTTAAAATGCAGGCCTTAGATAGGAAGGCATGTTTCTAATAGAACTCAAAGCTTAAAGGTCACAGTTTTATTAACAATGCAAACAAGCTTGTTAAAAGTTCAGTCTTCAAATCAGAAAAAGCTTTTAATAGGCATAGCTTCACTTTCAAAACATCTTCACATTCAAAATTAAGCACCTGCATAATTTAAGAAGAAACTCTTGAAAGAACATTGTGGCAAGAACAGAAAATAGCAGGATCAACTAGAAATGGACATATATACAGGCATATCTATTAATCCATCCCTGGTATAGAAGCAATTACTTTATATATTTGCATTTTATATAATCATCTTTTCTGCTTTCCATATATTACCATCTACCCATAATTATGCTAAGTTTTCCTCAAGATTGTTTTCTGTCATTACAATAATCATCATGAAACTGATTTTGAAAATTTTCATGGGTGACATAGATGACAATGGGACTGGTTCAGAAAATTGCATATGGACTATATATTCCGTGTTACTGATTGCTGTGACTTTTCTCCTTTGTCATACTATCCTTTCTATATGCACCAAATGTAATTTTTTTAAAATGTTGCATTACACACCACTGTATTAAGCAATCTTATATCAGTTACATTTTCTAAGCATCCTAAAGGATATTC
This sequence comes from Bungarus multicinctus, assembly GCA_023653725.1. Classification (NCBI taxonomy): domain Eukaryota; kingdom Metazoa; phylum Chordata; class Lepidosauria; order Squamata; family Elapidae; genus Bungarus; species Bungarus multicinctus. The sequence goes on along the minus strand of CM042836.1, from coordinate 58,647,414 downwards.
AGTTTGGAAATTATTTTTCAACTGAAAGAATCTCCACATATTTCAATTATTGGGCAATGATGACTTTAATGCTAAAAACAAATGAAGTAGTACGTTTTTTACTTTGTAAGTTTTTTATTTCATTGAATATATATTCAATAAAGTCAAATTTTGGTGTGAATTTAATCCTATGGTTATTGCTATCATTTCACTAAAGACTTCAACGTTTTGGAACTTTATCACAGCCCTCCTAAATATAGAAGATAGTCAATAAACACAAAAATAGAACACAATAATGATTATGTAAAGGTATATGGAAAAACAGTAGAGGATCCCAAACCAAAGAGAAATAATCACAATATGTGATTATAAGATTAATGTGTTAAGTCAGAAAGGCCTAGCAGAATTTGAAAACACTGTTTTTTTCTGTACATGTCTGTAATGGTATGTGGTAAAGACTTTGGGAGACAGGTTGAAAAGATGCTGCTTAGGGCAAAGATCTCCAACTCCCGGTCTGTGGACCAGCACTGGGCCATAGCTTGCCAGAAACTGGGCCATGCAACAAGCAAAGCCCCAACCGCAGGATGCAGACAGCATGTGAAACCACGCCCCCTCTGGTCCGCAGAAAAGCCTCTCTCCACATCCCTGGTGCCCAAAAGGTTGGGGGCCGCTGGCTTAGGGAATGGTTAGATAAGAGACAGTATAGCCTGCAAGTGCATACGGTTGGAGCAAGAGGCCTGAAGGGACCCTCCTTAATTTTTTAGGCTGTAAAGATGGCAGTAACAGTTACTGGCAGATTTCCAAGATTCTATTAGTTTTGCAGTACAATAAACAGAACTACTTTATTGGTCATATTTCCTGTCTGGTCTACCTGACAACCTCTGATTTTGATAAACAATGAGTCAAAAATTTAATGATAAAAGCTTAGACTGGACATAGACGGATTTCTACAACTTAAAGGAGGTCAGCCCAAGAGGCAGCAGAAAGAAGGTAAATTTCCACTAACTTCTATTGCTCTCCCCTCCCCTGCAAAGGAAATAATCAAAAAGAAGAAAAACTGCAGAAATACTGTGTGAATGTTCTAAAACAGGAATACATTTTAAGTAATATTCAGACAGAGACTTATAACATTCTTGCCTTATAAAGGAGCAAAGGAGAAGAATGAATATTTATTTGAGCAAGGTTACAAATAATCAATTCTCCATCGAAGCACATTTCTATATCTTGTAGCTCAGAATTCATCAGTAGCAATTATTCCTTTGAGTAGGCATCGTGTGTCAAAAGGGAAGAATGAGCAGTTTTAATATCCAGATACTTATATCTTTTTGTTATTAATTGGCAACTGTTATTAACTATCAACAGGTATATAAATTTCCACTCAGAAGTGATCTCCAAGAAACTAATTCTGAATTGAATGATTATGTACTATTTTACTATATTAATCTATTACATCAAATAACAGACAAAATTGTATGTAGATCCTATGGGATTCAGCAATTCCTATTACTGACTCAAATCAGTTTTTTAATATTTACTGGACAATAATAATTTATTTTCATCAAATAAGCTTTGGCTTCCATAAATACCCCCCAAAAGAAAGGTAAATTACAACTCTAATGGAATTGTACTGTAATGGAACAATCAACTTACCAAAATAAATTAAAATATTATATAATTAGGAGCATAAGACAAGATAAAAAAGTATAATTAACGAAATCTTCATGGCATGAAACATTTTCATAGTTTATGCACCCAAGAACCTTAATTATGAAACCATAATGAGAAAAAAGTTTACTATTTTAACTGAATTAGCTATAATTATGTTATTGTAAATTATTTTCATGTAGTTTTTTATATCTTCCATAAATTATTTTATGTTGAATATTAAATATTCAATTAATATTCTATAAGGTCATTATAGTGCTATTCAAAATAGTACCCAGATTTAAGAATTGTCTTATATGCAAACTGGTCTCACATTATATAATATAAATTTTTTATCTCCTTAATAGGAACAGAGAAGAAAAAATTTGAGCCTTAAAATAAAAAAAAACAGTTTGAAGAGACACAGCACCCTCCAGTGGTCAAATGTAAAAAATACAATAACAAGCCTTTTATGTTGAAATTCTTGTACATCCAGGTAAACCCTCAACTAATAGAACTCAATGAACATCACTGCATTCAACATTTGTTCATGGTAGAACCAGTCTTTATGATGTTAGTTTCTATATATGTATAAATCCTAATCCTATGTTTACACATTAATATATGTGTGTGAAACTATACTTTTCCATTGATCCATTAAATCAAATGAAGTGTTTTATAAGCTTAGTTATTTATAAGCTTATAGTTCCAAGTTGTATAAATCAGTGTAAAAATTTCCTTATTCCTTCCAAAGTGCAGCTTGCAAATTAAGAACCAACTCTGTTAATAGGAATTTCTTTTTTTCTCTGGTACAAATTATCTCTGTTAGGTATGAATTATTCTTCCCTTTTTTGCCATCAGCATCCTTCATGATTACATACACACTTAGGAATTTGGGTAAATCTAATCTCTGCTAAACCAAATGCTAGAGAACCTGCTGAATATTAATATTTTTGGTATTTTGGTAAACTAGAAACCATAGGAATTTTTTTGTGTGTGGCTGGTCCCAATTAGTGAAAATAGTCAGTAGTCAGTTGTGTTTGATCTGCTTCAGTTACTACATATTTAGATTGAAACTAACACATGACTTTCATTATAGTAGCCCATTTAAAGGATTCAGTTTTTACTACTGAGTAAAAGAGATAAGAAAACTCAAAGATTTTCATTACACTATAAGATATATTGACGGGGAAATCCTTTTTCCAATATTGGAAACTTGCCTCCTCCTTATTTTTATATTATTTTATTTGATTATTGAACACTGCCCAGAATCACTTCCTGTAGGATAGATTATGTCGTGTAAATATGAATAAAAAATAAATAAATCATCATCACAGTTCTTATATTTGCAATAAGAGAACTACATGAGAATTATACCTGGCATGGGGGATTAAATTTAGCATGCTAGTCTAATAAATACAGGTCAGAGTTATTGAAGTCAACTGTACCTAACTTAATCCTGTTGCATATTTTTGTGTGTTCTCTATGTTTGTTTGCTTTTTCTTTCAGATTTTCATTACAAGAACAGGCCACAAGAAAACATCTTCAAGAACACAAAAAAGTCAACTAAAAACAACTTTAACAACCATTATTGAAGTTATGGAAGGACTGAACAAATGATCCCCAAAGTTACAGTCATTGTGATGCTACCACAATCACATGATCAAAATTTGGGCACTTCACAGTTTGTCCACTCATGACTGCAGACGTATTTCAACTTCCTCCATCTGCTGATCTCTTCCCTAACTCTGCCCTTTTGACTGCCCTGCATGGTGATACTTCTTGGCCCGAGTGGTGCTGCCATCAGTGCTAGAGCTGAAGAAGACTCAGGGCCTTCTTCAGTCTTAGCCAGGCATCCACCCCTGGGCCTCCACTTCAGCCCCAATGTCACTGCAGAATGACAACTCACCCTGGACAGTCAGCCACCTGATACCACTGCATAAAGTCAGCCATTCCCACCACAGGACGTGCCACCCCCAGCTGGCCTTCACCATCTTCTTCCATCTGCTGCAGATGAGGCAAAACAGCTGCTGGATGTGCCAGGCCTTCTTCTTCAGGCTATGCATGCCCTTCTTCACATGCATATCACATGCACATTTCACCAAATAATTCACTGCCTTCTCAAGATGCTTCTTGTGATGCTTCCAAGACATTCCAAAAGCTTGCTAGAAGGCTGCGCCCACCCTTTTGCAAATCATTTGTGAGCATCTTCTAGTGAAGCTTTTGTGAGGAGTGCCACCAAGTAGTGCTGTTGTTCAGAGTGGCCAAAAGGGCAGAAATGTGGGGAGGGGGGAAAGAGGTAGGTGGGGGAAGTTTGCCTAACCAAAGCTTGGGACTAAGCAGGGGCTAAGCTGGGAAACATTGCCCCATTGCTCTTGCTAAACAATGCATGGAAATTTATTTATTTATTTACAAGGTTTATATACTGCCCCCCTCTCCCTGCGGGACTCAGGGTGGTGTACAGCCATTAAAAAATACAATAATAACACAATAATTAAAAACAATTTAAAAGATTAAATATCGTGGCTGAATAATAAAAACGAGACAAGGATTTAAAAATAAGGACTAAAACCAATTAAAACTGAATTTAAAACCCCATAAAACCCTAGGCCAGACCGGCTTGATGAAATAAATAAGTTTTCAACGCACGCCGGAAGATCAAAAGGTCAGGGATGATCCTCATCTCCGGGGATAATTCGTTCCAGAGGGAGAGTGCCCCAAAGAAAAGGCCCGCACCCTCGGGGTCGCCAGCTGTCCAGCTGGCAGCACCCCGAGGAGACCCACTCTATGGGAGCGCACTGGCTGATGAGAGATCGATGGTGGCAGTAGGCGGTCCCGTAAATACCCAGGTCCCAAGCCATGGAGTGCTTTAAAGATGGTAACTAACACCTTGAAACGCACCTGAAAGACCACCGGGAACCAATGCAGCTCGCGCAAGAGTGGCGTAACATAGAGCTCCGAGAAGCCCCCAAAACCACCCAGGCGGCAACATTTTGCACCAGTTGGAGCCTTCGGGTGCTCTTCAAGGGGAGCCCCATGTAGAGAGCATTGGCATAGTCTAGGCGGGAGATAACGAGGGCGGATGTTACTGTGCGAAGCGCATTCCAATCCAGAAAGGGCCGCAACTGGTAGATCCTATGGTTCAGATTAGGTCCTTGCCTAGCAATCAATGAGATTCAGTTAAAGATGGCAGCAGGAACTGCCAGCATAGCTGTTGCTGAACAATGCCTCCATGTGACATCTTGCTTTATGACCACATAACGACAGAAATTCTAATTCCAATTATTGTCATAACCCAATAACTACTTGTTGTCAACTCTAAGCTATGTATGTTTTTCACTATTGTGACTTATTCCTTGCTGAATGTCATAAGGTTTAATTATTCATAATCAACTCAACTCCACAAATATCTGCAACATCAATCTTCAGTCTAATTTCCTAATTCCAAATGATTATGCCTTTGTTTTCTTTTTCTCTGTGCACACACATTTGTAGTTACTGTTAATACATATTAGTTAAAACATGGACTCCAGCAATATTTAAGGGGCTGTAAGTAATATGGCTTTGTTTAATCTGGTGATAGGCTCCCTACAACATGACATTCAGTATATATTATGTTTTCTGCATATACTAATTTTATTTTCAGTATGATTATAATAACTTCCCTAAAAGTAATAAAACATTTTATAATTATAAACTCAGTGATACAGGCAAAAGTTAAAATCCTATTTCGCAAGATAAAAATCAGAATTCAGAGTAATTTGCTTCTGTATATATTTCTGTACTTTTGAATTTGTAAAAAGAAATATGAAACAACATTATTAAACTATGATAATAACCCAATATTGTTGCTAATTGTGTATTAATGTATATAAACTATCGACATACTATATATTAATCCTGTATCAATCAGTGGAATAATTAATTACACTAGAATGCCACTCTTTCCAATCTTCTATGTAAAATATCTCTAGAAAGCAGGTCTGATTGAATGAAGTCTTACTGTAAATTGTCAAATGCTATCTCTTCTTCATGTCTGCATTAAGAAGGCACTCTTAATCATAAGAATTAAGAACAATATTATTTTCACTGGTGGCAATTGAAAACATACTAGAAAAAGTTAAAATAATTTCAGACATTATGCCACAACCATTTTTGATCATGCAATAGTTTTTATCCTCATACTTCCTGTGTTCTTTTTTATGAGATAATGCAAAAGTTGAGGTAAAATAGAAAGGTGTCAAAGTGAGAGATATAAACATTTTCCTAAGCATTTAATGAGATCTCCAGAGCCAAAGGCAAACCAGTAACAAATCATAACTTTCCACATATTGAAAAAGGGCAGGAATTAGGGAGAAGAATGTTAGAGGACCCTGTAGCTTGTCAGCTGGAATTAATTGAATTTATCCATGCCAAGAAAACCTTCCTTTTCTAAATTAATGTTTTTACACCATGAGAATTCATGGTAGCAATTTCATCTGGATTTTTAAAGAAGTACTTGTTTGTTATTTTGTGCTCATGAAGAAAATCCCGTAGGAGTAAAACAAGGAACAAAAAAGAATTCTTCTAAAAAAACACCATTTAATTTTTCATTCTTCCTTTTTATTATTAGAATGTTTCTATCCTTTGAGCAAAACATTTAACTTTTTCACTGTCATGATTATACTGTAGTTAGCAACAACACAAATATAATTAACCCTAGCCCTAACCCTAGAATTATATTAGAAAAGAACATCTTAGAACCGATTCCTTTGTTTGGCACTATCGTTACAAAATTTATCATTACAAATTCTTATCTTATTTATAGTTATACAATATGGTGCATTCAAAAAATGGCTCTGTGAGGAAAAATATTAACTACTCCCATTTATTGTCTTGTATAATCCTTGAGTTTTATCAGTTTACCAACAAATATAATGAAGTAAACATGACTACTTTGCTTGTTCTGTTTTGACAATCTAGTCTGGTTACAAAAAGCTGTATTTAGTGCATCCAACCATCTTAGCAGAATTTTAATAATTATTAAGATACACTATGAAAACTTCATAAAAAATAAATGTACTGCCATTATTGATACAATGTTGGAAAATGTCCCCTGCACAAATTCTGGGAAATCTAGCATATCACTCTATTTAATTATGTAAAATTATTTATTTTTATTTATTACATTTACTGACCACCCATTTTACCACAATGTAACTCTGGGTGGTTTTCAACATCAAAAAAATAAAATTTTACAAACCGTATATACACAATAGGAGCTAAATAAGAAAAAAAGATATACAACCCTAACCAAAAGATGGGGAAGGAGGGAGTAGGATGAGTGGGGGAGGGGATCTCCTATTAGTCTGTCAATCACCCCCTGCCTCCCATTGGAGCCCCAGCCAGATGGCTGAGACAGATCTTTAAGCTCTTGCAGAAAGATTTGAGTTGATCTCGGGGTGAGAGGAGCAAAATGTTCCAAAGGGCAGGAGCAATGGCAGAGAAAGTTCTTCTCCCGGACACCGCCTGCCAGAATACCCTGGCTGATGGCCCCGCAGCATGCCCCTTCTGCCAGCACAGGTGGGGCAGGCCAAACCCAGTGAGTGAAATAATCCTGCAAGTAGCCATGCCATGAAGGGCTTTAAAGGTAATTCCCAACATCTTGAATTGCACGTGGAAGCAAAACTACAGCCAGGGCAGTTAGCTGAAAAGTGGTGTTACATGGCCCATTCTTGGGGCCCCAAAACTGCCCACGCCATCACACTCTGCACTAGCTGTAGCTTCCAAATGTTCCTCAAGGGTAACCCTATATAGAGCGCATTGTAATAGTCCAAACACGAAATGACTATGGCTTGAATGACTGAGTGCAGGGGCTCAGTCTGGATTGATTATGTCAAAAGTACTAACCCCAGTTTATTCTAATCCAGTAATGCAGGCGCTTTATTATGCAAAATATTTCTTTTCTTTTTGAAAAAGCTGTAATAAATTTGGAGTTCAGGAGGCACTTCCTGACTGCATGAATTACTGTACCAATTAGTAGAACAAGCTTCCATATGACACAGTGAATCCTCACTTCTTATTATCACTTCTTATTCTCATAGAGAGGCTGGATGGCATTCATCACATATAATCCACTAGAGCACTAACAGGGAGTATAGAGGTTCAACTGGATCAATTCTATGATCTCTCTCAACTTATGATTCTTTCATTCTGCAAAAAGCCCTGAAGAGTGTTGTGGTCTGCTGGCAGCCTGCGGAGATGGCAGCAGAGTCGAACGGTGGGGAGGAACATGGGCCAGTCTGCAAATCTGGGAAGGATTCAGATGCGGATCCTGCGTCTGATACAGAGATGGAGCGAGAGCCATCTGGGAGTTATGCACTGACTCCAGAGTCTCTAGTATCTGACAGCAGAGAGGCAGAGGAACAAGGGAAGGTTGTTCCCGGTGTGTGTGTGCACAGAGCTGCCAGAAGGCAAGAACAGTTAAGACAAAAGGGGCACTTCAGGAGTAAGGCTTGGAGGTGATTGGCCCTCCCATAAGACATAAAGGAGGAGCAAAGGGACAGGAAATTTTGCAGGAAGCAACTTTGTTCGTATTGGTCAGTTTGAAACTGAAGCTCTGTGTTGAATTTGTGCTCCATTTGGCCTGGTATAATTAATTGGAAATTGAGTCATTGGCAGCATTTCAAGGAAGATAAAGGTATGTGCTTATTAGACTTATCCTGAAGGACTTTGGCAAACTTCCATGGGACTATTTACAAACTTTGTGAGACTCATTACGGGCTGTGAATGTCTAAAATTCACAGCCATCGAAATAAAGAAAAAAGGGTTTGGGGATTAACATGTGTTTGTTAGTGTCTCAATAAGCCTTGGTCAGAACAAAGAGGTAAAGAGCTTTATCATCTATAAACTATTATTTATGAGGATATTATCCAACCAAATTAAAAAAGCTATTTGGAATCCAAGCACATTGTTTTCCTCTGTATCAAGTTCAAGAATTAAATGTAATTTATAGTAAATTATTTTGATGTATTCAGACTACACATTTACCTTTGTTTTTGAAGCACATGCTAGCAATCCAGAAACTGTGTTTGTGTGTGTGCATGCATATAAAAAAACCTCAGATATCTATCTTTAAATTATGAAAAAGCAAAGAAATAAATGCAATTAGTTCCCTCTTTAGTGAATTTTATTTCATCAAAAACAAAGCTTCATATACAATAACATAGCATGACTATTTGTTCTGTGGGTTTCTATATATTCCTTAGCACTGCAGCCATTTTTATATATTACAAAGATAAATAATATAGATTGATAGGTGAAATATAGTTAAAATCATTAGGTAGGTTGTATTATTTCCATATTTATTTTAAATTTGTTCATGCCATCTTAATTTTATTTCAAATACACTATAAACAGAAATATTCTGAAAATATATGTAGCACAAATAAAAGACAATAAAAGGAATTTTCCAGTTTTGCAGATACTTCTAGAAACTGTCTAAAGGATTAATCTGCAGCTATTCAACTGCAGAACATTACTTCTGTGCTACAGACTTGAAAATGAACTATTAAATCTATTAAATCAATAGCAATTCTTCCAATATACTATTAAAAAAATGATTTAATGAGCAGTACATTTTTGTTCATGGGGCAGGAAAGGCCTTTTTCAGCAACTGTGGCTGAATATAAATATATACAATCTCTGATCCATCACTGCAATTATATAGAAACTGAAACATGAAATATGAACTATTTAAAATATACATGAAGGCCATAAAGATTGTATTAGAAGATGTAACAGGAACAATTTGGAATACAGACAAGCTAGAAAAATTCTGCATACAATGTTAAGAATAAGAAACTGTTATTTTTCAGTTAGACAACTGTTCCATAACCTATGCTGCCTAATGGGTCAAAGACAAGAATCATTCCCAGAAATATCCATGACTGAGCCTTTTCACATGATCTAAAATGGACACCTAACATCAAAAACGTCATCAAAAAAGCACAACAAAGAATGTTCTTTCTGCGCCAACTCAGAAAGCTCAAACTGCCCAAGGAGCTGCTGATACAGTTCTACAGAAGAATTATTGAGTCTATCATCTGCACCTCTATAACTGTCTGGTTTGGTTCTGCAACCCAACAGGACAGACACAGACTTCAGAGGACAATTAGAACTGCAGAAAAAACAATTACTACTCATCTGCCTTCAATCGAGGACCTGTATACTGCACAAGTCAAAAAGAGGGCTGTAAAAATATTTACAGACCCCTCACATCCCGGACATAAACTGTTTCAACTCCTTCCCTCAAAACGACGCTATGGAGTACTGCACACCAAAACAACTAGACACTAGAACATTTTTTTTCCCGAAAGCCATCATTCTGCTAAACAAATAATTCCCTCAACACTGTTCAACTATTACAAAGTCTGCACTACTATTACTGCTAATCTTCTCATCACTCCTTATCACCCATCCCCTCCCACTTGTGATTGTAGGACTGTAACTTTGTCCCTTGTATCCTTACGATTTATATTGACTGTTTCCTAGTATGATTTGATTGTTGACTGTACCCTATGACTATCATTAAGTGTTGTATGTTATGATTATTGATTCTTAACGAATGTATCTTTTCTTTATGTATAGAGAGTATTTATACCAAGACAAATTCCTTGTGTGTCCAATCACTCTTGGCCAATAAAGTATCTATTCTATTCTGCATGTGCAGCACCAAATTGTGGCCATTTCCCAAGGCTATTTATTTATTTATTTATTAATAGGTTTTATATACCGCCCTTCTCCCGAAGGACTCAGGGCGGTGAACAGCCAACGAAAATACATATAGACAAATATAAATATTGTTAAAAAAGAATTAAATCCTAGGCTGCCCCAATAAAAATCTAAAACCCCCAATTAAAATAAATTAAAACTTTGTACCCCATCCCAACTAATCTAAAACCCCATTTAAAATCCCATTTGAGTCAGCTCAGGCCGGCCTGCTCGAAGAGCCAGGTCTTCAGGTCACGTCTGAACGCCCTCAGGTCATTGGTCGTTCGTAGTCCCGGGGGCATCCCGTTCTTCATTATTAAACAGCAAGGACAAATGTATAAAGGCTGTTATTCCAAAGAGGGTCTTGTGAAAATAAATTGTTTACAATGTGAAATTAGCAAGCCATGTGCAATTAAACATTTTGTAAGATCATGCTGAACAGCCTTTGTCACTTTAATATTCATTCTCCCAGTTTGGTGAAAATGTGTTAGAACTCTTCCTTTATTTCAAGGCATCATGATTTTTTTGGTCTCACTGTAAAATTCTACCTCATTAATTATCCTGAACTTCTACATCTGAGAATTACGTCAAACAAAGTTGGCAATAGAGAAAAGGCATACTTTTAGAGTGTAATACTCAATCCATGTCCCAATTATTGTTTCAGAGATATTTCCTTATCTTAACAGAGTAATTATGGTGGGCACAACAGCCGTAGAAGTGGGAACAACTTCAGACTTCCTTATTGAATTTCCTTGTGGGAACTGATAGAAAGCGTAATCAGCCGCAACTTTGCCAAATTTCAATCTCATGGGAGTAATGGTTTTCATATTTTGGACATATTCTTTCAATTAGCCTATCTGAGATAGATCGATTTAGAAATTGTTGTCCTTGTGGTGCACTATTTTGCTCAATTGAACATTAGACAAATGAGAATTTTATTAATATATAGATGACAAACTAACCATGTAAAATTTGTATAATATTTAATAAAGAAGACTTTTTTTTACCAAAACATGGGAAAGAAACCAGTTTTGTTTCTTTCCCATGTTTTGGTAAAAAGAAGTCTTCTTTTCTGTTCATAGAATTACAGAATTGAATAAGGATATTGAGGCCAATTCCTGCTTAATGCAGGAAACCAAATAAAAGCATTCATACAGATTACAGGTAGTTCTTGAGAAATGACAAGACATTTAACAATGATTCAAAGTTATGATTGACATCCAAAATCTATATACAGTCTTGTGTCAAAGTTACATCTGTACTGCCACAACTGTCATTTGCTCTTATGATTGACCATTGGAATGCTGCAGCACCACCATCCACCTCTCTTCTGCCCCCATCCTGTCCCCATGGGACCTGCAGCAAGCAGGCCTCCTCCCCATGCCTCCTGGAAGCAGCTACAATTTTCAGGGTTCCAACAATTCCTTGTGAAAATGGCAGTTGCTTTCCAAGCTTTCTGTGACTATCAACTGGCCACTACTCAGCTGGTCATTGGGAGGCCGTAAAGCTTCCTGCTCTTGCCTGGCTTTGGGAAGTTGGCCCTTGCATAAAAGGCAGCTTCAGGATAAGTTTCTCAAAACCTTCCCCTTTCTTAACCACCTCCCTCCCTCCCCCAGAAAGCCACATTTCTTTAAAAAAAAAAAAAAGCTGGAAGGGACAGACTTGATCTCCTGCCCCCACCCCCAATCCAATTAGGTGCTAAAATTAAACTCTCCCTCTGACCTCCGATCTCTCTCTCTTTTAAAAAACCTATCTTGACTCCATGCTGAAGAGTAGAGGAAGAAAGCCACAAATAAATATAAATCTTTCTGCAGCGTTTTCCCTTGAACTAAATGAAAAAATGTCATCCCCAAAAGTTGCACAACAAAATAGAGGATGCTGGATCTTTGCAAACTTTAAATGTCTGTCTCACTACATTACCGTAGCTAGCTAATTTTTGTAGATGAAGAGGGTTATTTTCCCCAACACAAAATCTTTATACCTCCTTAGTAGACCTATCTATATAAATAAAAGCAAAATACCATTCACGCATTATCATAAAATCTCCAGAACCGTAAAGCCTACAAACTTGACATTTGGCACCTATGTTCCCTTTGGCTTCTAGGTGCTCATTAAGTAAAGGATTTTTCGAAATGACCATCAGAGCATTAGTATTTCCTATATTATTATTAACATGCTCTGATGCTAAGGAATTCTACTCCCCCTCCCCACCTGAAAAGAAATCTGTTCCAAGTGCAATGCACAAGCAGAGGAGAGGTGTTTCAGTTTCAGAGCAGCAACCAAGTTTGGTACAGTTGAGCTAAGACTCCTTGCTGTCTCCTTCTTGCTCACACAGCAAATACTATTTCACTTTCCAAACAGCCCTCAACTCTCTCACACATTGACAGGATGCTAGCCAGATGAATACCGATGGATGCTGGTAGGCAGAGGCCAAATTTTTTCCCCTTATTTTCCTCCCCAAAAATTAAGCCCAACCACATAGTTTCATAGCGAAGAACGGATATCGAGCTAGATTTCAAAACATTACTTTTTTGTTTTACTTATGGTGACTGTTTCTACTCTATATTATTTGTTGTGAGCTACAACAATTTTGACAGAAGTCAAAATTATTCAGAAGTGTAAATATAAATGTTATGCCAATCTACAAAGTAATATATGTATAGCTCATAGTAAATAGTTTACATACTGACAATAAATTAAAAATATATTAGCAATAAATATTTATACAATTTAGGATACTTTTTATTTCGTAAGCTATTATAATAGTTAAGATTGGATAGAGACCGTGGACGGTCCTCCCCTCACTAGATCTAAGGAAGTCCCAGTCACCATCCATAGTCAAATCTACAGTGCAGTTCTTGGGGAGGATAAAATAAAAGGTCCTCACATATGCCACTTTGGATTTCATAAGAAAATATAAAAATACATGTAATAAAGAAGCATTTGTAATATATCTGTAAATTTTCTCCTGTGGCATGCCAGGTTTATTTCCCTACAGAAATGCATTGCTCAGTGTACTGTATGTATCACAAACTATTTGGGATGTATCCTTAAAAAAATATGTTTACAGGATTCTGCATTGAAATACTACATGAGAATCAGGCTGAAACATAAAAGGCCAGATTTATTCCTAGCAATGTACAATTAATAGCTATTCAATCATGCCAACAATTAAAGCAAACATAATACTAGTTGACAGCTGGCTTGAAAAAAATTGGCTCCTGAAAGTAACAAATATGCATCAATTTTCCTGTTATTCTAAAATAAAGGTATGAATATGCATGATCACCAAGAATTTGTATCATTATCTGTATTGCACTTCAAGTATGAATTTAAGCAGGATAGTTTGTTTCAAAAATCTATCAACAAACTGTAGTCATCTGTTTAGAAATATGGGCATACATGGATTTTCTTCTAATGGCATTAGACTAATTCAACAGATGGCATTCACAGATAAACATACCAACATAAACTCAAAAGTTATGGACAAATCCAAAATGAAAATAGACCATTAAAAATTTAGACAGATTAGTATAGCTAACTCTGGCAGCAAAAATAATATTGGGAACATACAGGGCTTTAAGAATGGGGGGAGGGGACTCATTTCAGCAATCGGTTCTATAACCTTGTGTAACACATAACAAATTTGCAAACCTGCGACATACTGCAGAATTATTAATATTTGCAATGTGTGAATTAATTCTTCAAGCAGCTTTATAATTAGGCCTCAAATGTTATACTGAATAGTTGATTCAAAACTTATTTTTTCTAGTCAGAAAACATTGTTGCAAATCAGATGGAGGACTTTATAACACAAGGCAACATGCTGGCAATATGAGTTAACATGCTGATGAAACGCTACTATTGTTTTAATTTCAGATCCCAATTTTTCACAATATCTGAATTCCTCAACTTGTAACTGGTTATTTAGGGACCATTTGAAGTTAGAATGGACCCCCCCAAAGATTTTTTTAAACTCCTTTTGTGGTCATGTGATCACATTTTGGGCTCTTGCTAACCGGCTCACATTTACAGCTATTTGCAACATCCATGGTCATATGATCACAATATACTTTTTTTTTTTTTTGGGGGGGGGGGGCAGCTTCACTTAATGACTGCCATAAAAAAAGTCATAAAATCAGATTGGTTATATAATGATCTTCTTAACAACATACAATGCAATGTCAGGCTCAGTTATACTTGTAAATCAAGCACTAGCAGGGAAAATTAATCTATACCATTAGATTATACCTGGGTGTCCTCTCCAGGTGCAGTCTCTATTGCAGGTTTATTGAACATATTTTTCTCATTCCATAATTTTTTGCTTTGTACTTTAAGGACCTCTTAATTACCTTACAGATCTCAAGAAGCTTTTTCAAACAATTGAGTCTCAGGAGACAACTGTATACTCTCTATGTATTTTCCTGGGGGCAGGGGGCGGGGAGAGATAGCAAAGAGAAAGGGTTTCAGATATCCTATTGATTTCCCAGTCCTGTCAAAAATCAGATTTCATTGGCTCAAATCCTAAATATTAACCCCCTTGTGCTAGTCCTGCATTAGAGCACTTGGAAGTAGTGCTTTTGTCCCTCTTTCTCCTTGAAACTTATAGTAGGTTTGCTCTTTCAGAAATATGAAAGGTACAAAGATGTGAAATCGTAGTGTCAGCAACCAGAGCTTTGGCAGAAGAGCTGTTACATGATAACCATAAGCACAAGTACAAAACCTATAGCTTGTGAACTCTCTACATTCCACCAGGGTATTGTAATCATTGTAATGGTGAAGAGAAACAATTTTTACACCATTTCCTCTATATGCACAATATGGTTTTCCTTCTAAACTCTTACACATAATGTACCATGGCAGGGGCTTAGATTTTTAAAAGCAAGAATCTGAGCTCCCCTTTCTTTTTCTCCTCAGCTGGTCTTCTTGTCTAGCTGTTTTACCCTGATACAACTATCAGAGTGTGACTGCTTTCTTTCAGAAGCGTTCTGCAAGCTCCATAGTCAGCAACCTGTAGCAGGGAGATTTTGATGTATAATAGGAAGTTGTTATTGTGGAACCAATTGCTGTTGGGTAGTGTCAAATGAGGGTCCTGTCAGAAAAGTGAAATGACAGAAAACAACAGCAAAAAATAAAAGTGGCTCCAAAAGAAAAAAAAAATGCAAATCCTATATGGAAAAATATTAGGAAAAGAACTAATCTCTTCAAATAATGAATATGAAAGTGGCCACTAGGAGAAAGGATGTAGAAACTGTTAAAGAGTAAACTTTAACAAAACGTTCCTTTTGTGAGTTGCCAAGTATGTGGAGAATTTTAAATGGGTAATTCAAAAAGGATGCCAATAGAGCGGGGCAATAAAAGGGGATATTTGTAGCTCTCTGAGGTCAGGGACCACCAAGGACCCCAAGAGGATATTTGTAGCTCTCTGAGGTCAGGGACCACCAAGGACCCCACTAAAAGGATACTTAGTAGTGTGATGAAGCAAAAAAGACTGTGGGTGAGCTGAAAATACATTAAAAAAGAATGACTGCTGGAAAAATGAAAATGAAACTTATTGTAGAGTGAAAAAAGGACAGTTGGCAAGAATGTAATCAAAAACAACAATAATGGTTAAGATTAAGAGAAGCAAAGAAAATGCAGAAAAATTTGGATGGAAATAAAAAAATATTTGGGAAGTGAGTAAAGGAAAGAACGGAAGTTCAAAATAAAACTGAGGGAATAATATAGAAAGAAAATGGGTTAAGTAAATACTGGAAATAATATTTGAGAGTCTATAAAGGAAATGTGTGGAAAAATGGAATTGAAATGAATGGATTTCTCTAAGAATGTTGAAAAAATGATGAAGTGACAAATGATGATGAAGAGGAAGGAGAGGAGAAGACATAATCACTGAAGAATGTTTGAATATGAAAAAGTTTGCACAAATGCTGCACGTTTACTAAAGAAGACAAAGTATAAGGTAAGTGAAAATTTTTAATAATGAAATGTTTGCAGAAATATGGAGTTAAAGTTTTGACTCAATGTCATAACAGCAGTATAGTATATGGTAGAAATAAAGTGTAAGAGAGATATACATTGAATGCTTAGCAAATAGTTCAGTAAGGAACAGGATGAAGACAAAGATATCTGATTTCTCCATGGTTCTTTAATGCATTTATGAATAAATGTATAAGGAATGCTTCTGATGATTGATGAGGAAGTGAATGTACATGTACTATTTGGCCATGTTGTTAACCAAAAACTTGAGTGATCTGTAGTGAACAGATGTAATGAAATGTGTGGATGACCTTGGGGGACAAGGAGAAGAGATGCTGCCTAGGAAACAATCAAACAAAAAGGAGAGGAGCCCCCAATGTATTAACAATCAGAGGAAGAGACTTAGGAAGGATTTGCCCTAATTAATTGGGAAATTAAAAGTGGCAGCAGGAAATTTCTACTTTCAGACTTTCAAGATTCTGTTACCGTAGCCTTACAATAAAGGATATCACTATAAACTATAACACCAATACCATTTGTTTAAAATGGTATAGAATTTCCTGTCTAAATAAAGGGTTGATTAGAAGACCTCCAAGCTCCCTTTCAGCTTTGTTATTCTGATAATTAGTTCATATAGATGAGTTTCCTGTCTGGTCTATCTGGGAGGGGTGACACAGCGCAAACCACCTAGCAGGGCTTTTATCGTGGTGAAATGAGCAGGAATTAGATATATTTAAGGGGAGGGAGAAAGAGACAGAAGACAGAGAGGGATGGAGAGAAAGAATGATGAAGGGGGGGAGGGAGGGATAGAGTGGGGGGTGGGATAAAAGTAGAACAACCATAATAACAAAGAGTCTCACAAAATGTGCTCTTTCTTAGGCATATCCCCCCCCAAATAGCAAAGAAAACATTAGATGATTGAATTATATTTTAGTGACACCATGTGGCTACATGCCAATTTGCTATCTGCTGAATTGAATTTCTTGTCGTTGTGTAGGACAGATGAAACCTCATAAAGAAACATAATTCAGAAAGAAAATAGAGACCTTGCTGATTTACAATTTAAGAAGCACAACTAATAAATCAATAATCAAATCTAATAAAGTGGATTAGAGAAGGAAGTTTGTCCAAATTTGCTTATTTTCTTGTATTGTCACACTGAAATGCATATTAATCACCAATTTAGCACTTATTTTCTAAACCTAAAAACTTATCCAGAAGGATATAAATCAGGAGTGTCAAACTGGCAGCCCAAAGTCCGGATGTGTCATGTGCAGATCACGCCTATCCCAGCTCTGCGAATGGGAAACACATCATGAAACCTCACATGACCGCAACGTGACGTGGCGAGGTTGACACTCATGATATAATTAACACCTGAATTTTTAGCATACTGAGATTTATCTAGCATCTAAATTAACTTGCTTTACTATGCCAGCAATTTACCTCATTTCACACAGAGAAAAAAATATTACCATTGATACTATTACTACAGCTATTTTACATTTAGATTTGCAACAGTTTTTCTATCCCTCCGAATTCTGACAAGAAAATTATTGTTCTATTTGGCTATGAGATTGATTTACTGTTTTATGAATGACAGGTAAAATTCTGCTGGTTTTTTGCTACAAGATAATCAGAAAATACAAGAATGTTTTTAAAAAGACTATAGCACTTAATCATAACAATAAGATTTAAAAGGAAGTACATGAAGCCAAAATTATGACACGGTTCATACATCACATTAAGCTGTAAACCACTGTTTATCAACTACACTACTGACTTCATGCATTTCAATTTAAAAAACAATCTCACGCATTTTGAATTGTGAATACAACCATCAGAGTCATCCTGTAAAAAGGATTTTTTTAAAAAAATAGAACCCTACTATTTTAAATATAAAAATGGTCCAATGAATTATCTAATTCTAACATTTCATTTAAAACAACATCAGTGAGAATGTTTTAGTGAATTCTTAGGAATAAATGTTATACTTGCCCAGAGTTTCTTCGGCATAAGTAATTTCTATAAACCAAAGAAACCCAGTTGCTGCAAGGAGACAAATTGCTGGGGAGGCAGAGGCAGATTTTTTTTCTTGTTTTCTGTCAGCCTTCAAGAATCTGTCTTCTGACTGCCATAGTAATGGGGGAGGGGAGGGAAGGAAGGTTGCATTAGGCTTAGGGGAGGAGTGTGCTGGAAGCTTGAGTTGGTAAAACTTGGAAAAGCTTTCTTGTTTATGCTTACTTGCTTACTGCACAGCTGAAGCATTCTATCTATCTAGACTAAGGTCAACGGCCAGAAGTCTGCCTGAAGATGGCCCACATGACATTATACACATCTCAGACTGGATGGCCAGTTTGAACTATTATGGGTGCCTAATTTTTCAGATCGTGAAATACTTTGATGCTACCACTAGATTTCCAATAAAAGTCCTTTTCTCTATTAACAATGGAGACTAGTGGTCTCTTTCTTGGATTTTAAATGGAGCACAGCCTGACATTTTCCTCCCCAAAAGCTAGGTGCGCCTTATACTTTGAAGCATCTTATATTCTGAAAAATATAGTATACCTATATGTGGATTTGGGAAAGGATATTTCCCCATGAAATAATCCTCCATCTCCTTTGTGATAAAGTTGTGGCCTATTTTCTTCCAACTTCCAAAACTGCACTTGACAGTGGGACTGTGAAACTACATATTCTTGCCATCCTCCGACTATTCCCAACATTTGGATATCACCAGAAATACACCCAACTATTCAGGTCCAAGTATTATTCTTGTTGGTTAACATCTTATGTTCAGTTAGACCCATTCATCGTTTCCTATCCTTTCCCCATATTTTAATAGAATAATAGAATACCTTTATTGTCACTGCATTCCACGAATACAATGAAATTTGAAAGCTACTCCAGCACAGTGCCCCAAACACTACAGAGTATTTAAAAATTAAAATAATTATAATAATAGGACTAAATCACAAATGCACTGTTTGATTCAAGACAATTACTGCCATAAGAAATATCAAATACCATAAGAAATATGAACAATCATATTCCAAGTTAAGATCAGTTCAACTCCCCTTTTTCCACCACAGTTCCCACATTTATATCTGACACATAAATCAACTTCATGTCATTGCTATGTTGAGTATTCACTAACCCATTCATAACATCTCAGGATTTTTTTTTCATTACTGTCCACTTCCATTCTCGAAATAGCAAAATATAAAATAGTATGCAGCAAAACAGCATTTTAGTGAACTAAAATGGGGTGGATGTGTATATTATTATTTAATCATAGAATGTTATCACCTGCAATTGTATATTATCTACAGTGACTGTACAATATCAGTACACAACTGGTGGTATTTTGATAATGATGTCATTACACAATCTTGTTAATCAATATGGAACACTGTTCTATTACATACAACTGAGATTTCACTGTAAGGAATTTGGACTGGATTGTAACACTGAAGAAAAGAGACTATGCAATGAAACAAACCTACAAACCTATCTACCTCCTACCTGCCTATCTACTTCTTCAAAGACTGAAAATTAAGGAGAAAATTGAGGAGAAAATCCCATTGCTGCTTTTAAACTAGTGTACTAGATACTGGTGATTTTTTATTTTATTATAATATTTAATTTATAAGAAACCAAATGCAACAATTAGTTACCATATTTTATAAGACTGTTTCTAAAAGCTACTTTTATTAACATTTCAGCTACTTTTATTAACATTTTATCAGCAGCTTGAACCACTATCTTAAAATTATTTCAATATATCTACTCAAATGTTAGTTTGCTTTATTCTAATATGTACTGGACTAACCATTGTAGCTAATTCTAATCAATTAAAGTAAAACAATTTATTTCAACATTAAAATAGTATGGAATCAAAATAGTCACATCACACTAACCTGCAGACACGGGCAGGAAAATACAGTTTCTGCCAAGATCGACATAGATATTTTGAATGATCAATTACGCGAATCCAGTCTAGTTCATCCATGGATACCTCAATATAATAGGAGTATGACCTTTAAAGATAAAATAAATTAAAAATATTGCCATTATCTATCTAAAAATTTCACACAATATTTTAAACACTCTGGGGATCACTATGTTACATTCAATTTTAGACCAAAAAAAATCTATATTTAGGCCAAATGAGCTAATCTTGCTTCCTTCTGTCTCTGTAATTCCTTACAAAGATCCAAAATATATTCAACAGTTCTGAGAAAGGGGATGAACAATCTTATTAACCTGTCAATTTTATGAGGCAAGATAAAGTTAAGTATACAACAAATCCACCTCACTTTCAGGTAAATGCAAATATTTAACACACTTAAGATACAAAAGAAAGTATTCTGTGTTTTTAGTTTTAAAATTTAAACTTAACCAGAAAAGTTGTATATAAAAAATCAATAGGAACCTGAAAATATTTAATAGATGATAGACATCATTAAATAGCTTGAACATGTGGATGTATTATAACTCACTTTCCCATAATTTTTATTTGGCATTTACTGTATTTTATCAACATCTGTATCTATTTAAAACATTTATATACTACCTGACTTCTATAAAAACAGTTCAGAAGGCACACAAAACTACAAGTATAAATCTTTTCCTACCCTTTGGTACCCTTTTAAGGCAATATTAACTTGTGGTGACTAATTCTGACTCGTCCCTGCAAGTTTTTTCACAATATTTTTCAGAAGTTGTTTATCACTGCCTCTTCCCTAGGGTTGAGAGAAAAGTTCACTCAGTTGGCTTTGTGCGTAAAGCAAAACTAGAACTCACAGTCTCCCTGCTTTTTATGTGGTGCCTTAATCACTACACCAAACTGATGCTCATAAAGCAAAATAGGGAATTATTAAAATGTTAATAAAAATATCTAAAACAGTATTTTTATAAAAGCAGCAGTGAAAATAGGCATTTAAAAGACTCTCATATCAAATCTTTATTACGGTTAAAAACCAATATAATTAAAACACTTTTAGAACTTGTGTAACAAAATATTAATATCATTTTTTAAAATAACTGAATATTCCCATTTATTTTTACCATCTTTATCTTTCATTATACTACGTTATTTCATTTTAATGATTTTATGTACTTGAAATCATTCCCAATCAGATACGTTTTCTTCAGTTGAATTTCTTAAGTGTCAGCTGAAGTTCTCAGAGTCTGAAGATAATAAAATGATCATATTCTCAAGCTCATTTCAAGAATAAAAAACAAAAAGACTTAGAACCTACCTGCTATCTCGATCCCATAATAGTATTCGTATGTGATTGATTATTGATGGCTGACCCAATTTAATTTCAATACCAGAACGGCAATCATCATCGATAGGATGTCGGGAAAATCCATGGTCTAGATCATAGTTCTGTGTGTCTCCATCTAATAAGGCAGATTTCAATTCCCCTTTAACCACTTGGGCTCCATATTTCATAGTGGCAATGTTCTCACCTGGTACTGGAAAGAACAGCAGTGAAAGTGGTTTTAATCTTTCTTTCCACATTTCTAATTGATTGATAAAGATACATTACCTCTTCTCTGTGACTATTGTTAAAACAATGAAACATTCAATAAATACAACAACATTTTTAAAATTAAAATATTTTTAATGAAAAAGAAATTAAACTAAAAGAAATAAGAAGAAATGTATAAAACCTTCCTTTTCAAGTATCAAAATACTTACTTAACATGCCCCTATAGTTGAGGTCCATGTCCCGACTTTCAGATCGAACCTTAATGGCATCCAAAATAGCATCAGGAGATAGCAATCCCGAAGGTCTTACGACATTTAAAAGCTCTGTTAAGCTCATCAATGGCAAGCGCACTGCCTTCATGATTTCAGCATGATTTTCCTTAGGATTGTGTTTACACCAGTTCATCAATGCTTGAAAAATGTCCTTCTCAGGAGCTGCAAATGAATCCCTCAGTACAATACTGAGAAGCGCTGGCTAAAAAGTAAAAAGAAATGGCAGTAATATAAGATTGCTCAGTCAGCTCCAAGTAAAACTATACTATTTGAATTCTACAAGCTCTTCATTGTGAGCTAATAAATTCTGTTGACAATAAACATTTGCTTATAAAAACAACATCCCACATATCTGCATAAATTTTTTATCCTTCCTACATAAAAGCAATATTAGCAGCAGTTCTTTACTAATCACATTCAGGTATCTGAAGCTAGAGGAGAATATTCATTTCTATGATATAAATTATGTAATTCAATACAATCCTATTAATAAAATTAATAAACAAAATTAACTTGGAGCAAAACTGTTCCTATGGCCCATTACTGAAACTTATTTTAGTTTTGTGAAGATGTTTTTTATTATGTGGGTTCCTTTTGGTTTTGTTTGTATTATTATTTTTGTTTTACTTTACCCAGAATCCTCCAGGATGGAGCAGATTATAAATACATATTGATACTTCTAATTAACTATTACAGAATTTCACGCAAGCATGGAAACTTTAATCTCCTGAACACAGAGCTTTTTCAAGAAGCATCTTCCTAATTTCAACGTATTTCAGAGAAGGAAAGATTAAGAACTGAGG
The DNA here is from genome assembly GCA_023653725.1 of Bungarus multicinctus. Lineage (NCBI taxonomy): Eukaryota > Metazoa > Chordata > Lepidosauria > Squamata > Elapidae > Bungarus > Bungarus multicinctus. The sequence goes on along the minus strand of CM042836.1, from coordinate 58,624,488 downwards.
AATAATTGTGGCTGAAAAATGGAATAATTCAGGTAGAATACATTTCAGGAATGACTGATTATTGAAAGGGCTTGTGCAGGAAAAGGAAAGCAAAATTATTGTTGAATACCATCTGGTCCACTGAAAGGTAAACATTTGGATTATAGTTTTAAATTCTATTTCAACCATTTCAACAATATTTTCCCAATATATATTTTAAAAAACTTTTAAAAACCCTAAATTGTTGACATACCTTAGAAAGAGACAGAAAGCCTTCACTGGAGAGTACCTCTTGAGCATTTCTGTCCATAAATATGAAGCACATACATGTCAATTTAGGTAGTGAGTAGAGATTAGCAACGTCATAGGTCATGCAAACATTCTGAATGTTAAGAATGGTGCAAAGATATTCAGAGGTGGAATCCTCCAGTTCTGGAAACCCATATTTATGTGCTAAACTCAAAAAATCTAACAGGACTTCTTCTTTCTCATCTCTTAACGTGGCACGACCTGTATAAATATATTTCAATAACATTGTAAAGGCCTCTGCTGTGGTATCGTGGAGAGGGATTTCTGCTTCAGGCTGGGATTCACGCATTCCACCATATAATAACGCTCTGTTCAAATGTAGAGAAATAATAAAAGTGATTAAAATTTATATTTGATAAAATCACGCAAACTCTAAAACAAAAAGAATGAAGTAACACAAATTCCAAAATTTCCAAAACCTCCAAGTAATATTTTAATCACTGTAAAATCATCACACTTAGTTCTTAAGACAAATATTGTAGCATTTTGTTTGGATTTGAGACTATGGACAGCTTGTATCAAGCAGTTAAAAATTACTTGCAATTGATTCCTGGATGCAGTTATATACTGTTTTAACATACAGAGACTATATGCAGCAGGTTTTGCATTAGAAACAAGGAACAAGGCAATACTGAACACTATGCTAGCGAAAGGAACTCTGCAGTATTTGTTCTCTCTGTTCCCTCCTTCCCCTGAAGGCCTGTAGCCTTTGAGGAATAGTTATTCAAAGATTAGGAGGAGTTTCCCAAATAGAATATGTAATCTGGGAAGTTGAGGAAAAAAATAAATTTAATTAAATTTTAATTAATTAATTAGTTTAATTAATTTTAATTTAATTAAAATTAAATTGGAAATGGGTAAAATTACCCATCACAGACAGTCATTTGCTCTAGATTTGGGGATAATTTGGGGGACCATTTTTACAAATTCTGAAATCATTACTATTACATTTTCTTCAAAAATATTACATACTACACAACAGTAAAAGTATTATAGAAAATTATACATGCTGCAGGAAAAAAATAAATTGGTCCATGATAAACTATGTACTTAAAAAGTAAAAAAAAAACACCTAAATAACAGGAAAAAGATAACAGAATTAAAGGGCAAAAGAACAATAATACCGAACTGTTTTCCTCTTCAATTTTTAATATCAGATCTCAACCAAAAATTAATTTTATGACATTCTTGCATTTTGAAGAGTTGGGGACAAATAGGTAACATGGAAAATTTCATAATCTGCTTCACAGCATTAACTCCTGTTTTGTTAAAGCTGTTTTTACTGGAAACAGTAAAAACAGTAAAATGTATGATTATTCTGAATTTCAATCCTCCTTAAATGTAGCCTATTAGTTTGAGATACTTATGTAATGAAAGTATAACCGTGCAATGTAATTCATTTTTTTACATTTAAAAAAGGCATTGTTGGACAGATAATATCAGGTTATTTCTTAATGGCTTTTTATTTCATCTTGGTTACCCCGAAACTCAAAGTACATCTGATAGAACACTATACTTCACCTGAAATATTGACACCTCGCAGCCAGAATCACTCTGTGTGCAGGAAAACGTTTCTTTTCCACTATAAAGGTAACATCACTATATTCCTCCCCATTCATCAGAACACCAACATGATCGGACAGAATGTGAACATGGTCTATTTCACCTACTGCTGTGTAAGGTCGGAGTGGATGACTGTTGCTCATGTTGTACAAGAAATGTTTATGCTACACCTAAAAAATACAGCATAAGAATAATGAAGAAAATCATTATAAATGTTAAATTGAACATAACGTATTTGTAAAGGTACTGGACTAGGACCCAGAATTAATCCACTAACTTGCCAAGGAAGCTAACTGGGAGACCTTAGGCCACTAACTTGCCAAGGAAGCTAACTGGGAGACCTTTTTCTTACAGCTCAATCTATTTCACAATGTTCTTATGGGAAAAGAAATCAAAAAAAATATATGCATCAAGAAAGTACCACCTAGAAAATAAAGCAGAGTATTATTTAATTAATTTAATTTTGAGGCTGCCCTATTTCTTAGCGATTCAGAGTTTTACAATTAAGAAAGAAACAACTTCTATATAAAAAACCAAAACTCATTAACTTAGTAGCAGTAAAAAAAACTAAACTTAATTGCCCTATCCTAAGGCCTGGGAAAACAAATACTTCAATCATTTTTTCAATGTAATTTCATACATAGCAGACATCAACAAAATGCAGCAATATTTTCATCAAATCATTGCTACAACTGTTATGTTGATATATAAACCATATAAAGAGGCCCTTCTAAAATTAAAATAAACCAAATAATTATGTTATAGTGCTTGCTCAATTGTATACTCTCTACAAGTTAAAACTGATTCTGTAACCACAGCAGATCAGTTAGGCCCTATATAGAAGCACTCAAATCAAATACTGAAAGCTGTAACAGAACCTTTCATGCATAATTAGCTAGAATATGAATATTTATGAATTCTTCTCCCCAGAGTCTAATTAATTATCTGAAATGGAGATAAGAGTGATTTTTAATTATTAATATTAGAAGATTTTCCTAAGAAATAAATTTAATCAAGGCAAAATTAACTATTCACTTCCTGTAAAACTCTAGTTGGATACAATCTCAGAGTATATAGACTTCACAGAAAATGAAAATTCAACTATTTATAGTCTAATACAGTAGTTGCCAGCTAATGGGCCAAGGACCACTGGTGGTCCGTGAGAAAATTTTGGTGGTCCACAGAAAAATGTCACCCCAAAGCACTCCCCAAAGCAATTAATCCAGGCTGTATGAGAACACAAGGCTGTGCCGCCCACATGGCCCGCTGGAACACAAGGCTTCCATCACTTGTATTGTGAACAAGACGAGGTAGTGAGGGGAGGGAGGAAAAGGCAGAGAGGTGAAACTTGCCCCACTCACTCCACGTACCTTGCCTGGCCACCGGGCTGCTTCTTTCCACTTCTTTTTTCTTCTGCTCAAGGAAAGCAGCAAAAGTCTTTCTTTTTCTCCCCCAAACTCTGCCAGAAATGAGTCTTTGGGACCCTGCAAGGCATCCTGCTCCAAGAGGCTGCGCCAGCGTGAGAAGTCTCACAAAGACTCATTCTGGCAGACTTTGGGGGAGAGAAAGACTGTTGCTTCTGCTGCTTTCCTTGCATGAAGCCAAAAGAGTCTCTCTCTCTTTCTCTCTCCCTCTCCCTTCTCTCCCTCTCTCTCTCTCTCCTCCTGAGAACAGAGCTGGAGATAGTATCCTGTGATCAATCGGTAGGAAAACAGGGTGGGGAATTTTCCTGCAGACTTTTTGGGGGATTTTCCCAGGGTCTCTGGTCTACAGGATTTAAAATCATGAGTTTGGTGGTCCCTGAGATCCAAAAGGTTGGCAACCCCTGGTCTAACAAACCTCTGAAAGGAATGCAGCTAGCCCTCCATTTATGAAAACAATTGGGACAGGACTTCTGGTCATTATGCAATGTGATCTTAAGTGATTCATCAGATAATCAGACTCAATTTTACAACCATTTTACCGCAGTCATCAAGCAAATCACATGGTCATTAAGTAAATCGGTCTTTATTGACTTTGCTTTGTTGGAAGCCAGTTGGGAAAATAGCAAATCATGTTCAAGTGTCTGCAGAATATTGCAACTGTTGTAAATGCAAACCAGCTGCAAGTACCTAAATCACAATCACATGATCATGGACTGGTTGGATGGTCATAACTTCTAGAATATATCATGTCACTATTTTCAGCACTGTCATAACCTTGATCTGTTGTTAAATGAATATCATAACTCAAGGACTATTACAGTACATGATATTTGCAAAACATACACTTTTACCTTTTTTCCCCATTCATGTTATTATGTAGCTTGAAGTTATTTCCCCCCCAACTCCTATTTTGGGAGGGAGGGAAATAAAGCTTTGCGCACATTTAAAAACCACTTGTATTTTCAATAAGAGGTTCTTATTGAAATGTTGTTTTCTGAAAAGTAGTTCCTTCTGTATGACACAAAATGTAAAACAAACAAAAACCCAGCAACAAAAAATCAAAACATGATTTTTAAAATTCTTTTGACCTTCAAAAATCATTGATAATTTTTACAGCTTTTTCACAACTTTTTTATGAAACTGTAATGCAGGTCAGAGACAAATTCTACCTACTTTCCTTGTCAAGGAGGAGAGGGGAAAGTGTTAAATTGGGGATTATATAGGGTATTCTCCAAAGCACCTGAAGGTAGAAGCAGCAGCAGAAACTAACCAAGGAGAAACCAACCTAGAAATAGGAAGAAGTTTCTTCACAGTTAGATCAGTGTGCTATCAGAAGTTGTGGATGCTCCGTGACTGGAGGTTTTTAAGAAGAGCCTGGACAACCACTTGTATGAAATAGTAAAATATAGGTCTCCTGCTTGAGCAGAGTGTTGGACTAGAAGATCTCTAAGATCCCTTCCAACTCTGATATTGTGTTACTTTGTCAAATATATGGAACAATATTAAATGTTTCAGGCAGCAGAGCAGTCAACTAGTTTAGTAAATCTTCCTTCTGCAGCCCCTTTAATGTCCTCAAAAGCTCTGGATGTTGAACTATTCTTTGGAGCAGATATATAAGCTAGAATCTCTGGCCAGAGACAATAGATGGCAGATAATTTGTATGGGGGAAAAGAAAACCTGCCTTACTAAATTTCCTATACTCTCATGTGGGAAGTCAAGATACTACATGCAGTTCCCCCATAATTTTTCCTCATAACCCTATGAGATAGATTAAGCTGATGTGTTTTTTGAAAAGCAGAAAGTAGAGGAATCTGTTCAAAAGGTTCTATCAAAGGATAGATACCCCCCTTTTAGATACCCCATACTTTTGACTGGTTGGTTAAGTAAGAGTTACCCTCATTTACAGAGAACAAATGACTGAAACATGTTTTGTGATGTCACAATGCAAACCCATCAAACATCAAGTAACAAATTTGAAATGCTTGAGTTTACATTATGATGCTGTGAGGTAGATGTTGTCACTTTTTCATCAGTGCATTTTGTACATGTTTATGCCAGCAAGCATCATAGTTGGGTGAGTATTTAAAGGCGGATCTGACTTCAACCATTACATTGGCACAAACTTTAGCATATTTAAAAAAAAGAAAATAAAAGATAAAGATTAATTTTACAAGTACCATACACAACATCAACAGCATTAACCGTACATACATATTTAGAAACCCAACTGAGTTAAACGAGGTGGATGAGAGTTGCAGTCTAAGAATCTAATCATGACTTTTCATAAGGCTGATCAGAAATTTTGGGGACAAGGGCAATGTATTCAACATTACCGAACTATCACTAATTACTCTATTTAGAATGGTTTTCCTAAGCTTGTGTTTTGGGGGTTGGAGGGGTGTAATTATGTTATTTAATTAAACATACGACCCTGGCACATGAATGGCTTTATGTTGCATTTTAGCTTTTATTTTACCAAGGTTTGTATGCAAACACTATAATAACTTAAAAAAACCCGGGATTCTGCATTCCGAAGGATAGGCTTAAAGGCCCAGGTACGTAAAGGGCGTCAATTGCACACAACGCCCCTACTTCTTCCAAGACCTCAATTCCAGACGTACGCTCTCATGATGGAATGAACGAAGCCCCATCGCCACTTTGCAACCCCAGGAAAACCGGACGCGAAAAACCTGCTACATATTCCGAGGCGGAGCCCTTGAGGGAAAGGGGAAAAAAAAAGAAGCAGTAGCAGAAGCTCGCAATGACTCCTTCGCGATACCCATCGGATGCCCTTTGCCTGCCATGAAATAACCTCGCTGAGTGGCTTAGAAATGCTCAGGGCCGCGGGGTTATCCGGCAAAAGGAAGGGCGAACCGATATTAACGGCCATGGCTGCTTGCAGCCTGCGCGCGGCCCTACGAGCCAGCGAGCGGGGGGGGGGGGGGACACCGAGGAAACTCCCTCCCCCCCTTCCCCAGCTCTTTCGCCGCCAGACTTACCGATGGAGCGCTGGAGCAGGACACCCTCCCCCCCTCCTCCGCCGGCCGTAGCGTTCAGGCGTCGCCGCGAGCACTGACGTCACCCTGGCAACGCCAGCGCTCGGCGCGTCGACGTTATCGCGACGGAAACGAAAGGGAGACTCTGACATTGCTAGATTACACATTTTTGTAGATTGTCCCTTTTTTGGGCTCTGGTATCGTAATTTCCAGAGAAAGAAAAGGGAAGGAAAAAAAAGGGCACCCCGTGTTTAACCTATCTCTCCTTGGAAATATTTGCTCCTTTAAAATCAATGGAGAAATTGGAAAGCTGAAATTCAAGCCAGGCGGACGGGCGCCAGCGTGGGCGGTCAAAACATAATCTTCCTTGTTCGAACTGCGACGAAAATTAAGAAAAAGAAATTTGAGGTTCATTTCAATATTTTATTTTTTTGTTAAACGGAACCGTAGCTTATACTATCCGACCAGAGGTGGCATTCAGCAGGTTCTGGCCAGTTCTGGAGAACCGGTAGCAGAAATTTTGAGTTTGGAAAACCGGCAAATACCACCTCTGCTTGGCCCTGCCCCCATCTGTTCTCTGCCTCTTGAGTCCCAGCTGATTGGTTGGGTCTTTTTGGTTGCCTGAACAGGAGAATGGAGCTAGAAAGCAGGTTAGTAGGGTGGGGAAGAAATGGCATTTTGCATTAACCTTCCCCCTGGGGTGGGGAGAGAATGGAGATTTTACAGTACCCTTCCCCTGCCACACCCACCAAGCCACACCCACGGAACCGGTAGTAAAAAAATTTGAATCCCACCATTGTATCTGACCCGATTCAACTTATTTTCGGCATTAGCTCATTGCTATTAAGAAAGATCAATTGTGCTTTCCTTTTTTTGGATACAACCCTCAAAAGGAGTTTCTTTCACAACATACATAATAGGGAAAGTCACACTGGTTTAGGATACATAGGCACAGTCTTAAAAAGTCTAAATTAGCACGGAGTCAGAGAAAATAAAGTCTTTTTTCCCAATCATCGGCCTTCTGAATCCTTGCTTCCATCTATAGTTTGCAATTTCCCCACCCAGTAAAAGGTAGATAAACTACAGATAAACTACTTTCCTCCTAGTAATATCCTTTGCATTAAGCAAACTAGAATAGTGACATTAAAAAAAAAATCCTTGCAAATGTGACGCAGTACAATCTCGTAGCCCTTTTTATGCCATAATGCAGTGAAAACTGAGCTTTCATTCCTTCATTGATATAGGGTTCAGAATGCAGCAACCAGTTTATAGGATGAAAACCGCACTTGCGTATACAAGAGATACTTCTATTATTAACCTTTTTATTTCTGTAGCCTCCAATTATAGTTGGTTGCACAGTCTGCCAGATTGCCACAAATCAGTCAGATTAGACTGGATTTGGTATTTTTATCAAGCCCTTCTCAAGGACCCAAGATAGATGTTTGATGATATTAAAGGCACTGTTACATGATGCAAGGTATTCCATGTAAGGGGTGCTTTTTGCAAATGACCAGTGATGATTTTGTCAATGCCAGTAGAGTTCAATTGGTGTTTTGGGATTGCAACCAAGGCACATATTGCTATTAGTACCCTCTTTGCTTTCTTCGCCAGTCATTCTATTTGCAGATCTTTGTATTTTATGATTATTGAAGAAATACAAAGTTCAGCTAATTCCCTAACAACTTCCTAGAAAGACTCTCAGTTTTCTTGGCAGACTTTCAGAAATGATTTGTTATTACCTGCTTTGCTTCCTATGACTAGAGAAAGTGACTGGCCCAGGGTAACAGCAGGCTTCAAGAACTCACTCCCGGTTTGTAACCTGATGCCTTGCTATATATTTCGTAGTGTTTTAGTTGTTTTTATGTTTTATGATATATGCTGCCCAAAGTCACTTACTGAGGTGGGCGGCTATAGAAATCAAATAAATAAAACCACTACAAGTAATCCTCACTCAGTGACCCTAATTGGAACCAGGAACTCCACTGCTGAGCAAAGCAGATGATAAATGGGAAATCATGTAATCACAACTGTGCTTTCCAGCTAGAAAGACAAGACTAGTAAGTTTTATACTTTGTTTTCTGTCTGCCTCTTAATCCCTCTCACTCTTTGGAAGGCTTGTATAGATAAAAAAGCAATATGACTGTGCCGACAGCTCACAGGTGTGGAACTGCTGACATGCCAGGCAAACATCCTACAATACTCTCTTGAAAACTCTTCCTAATAGCTCCACTTGTGGGGTGGCAAACCAAGTAATTTCTATAGGCCAGCTCTCCTTTTCCTGACTCCACATACACAACAAAGTGATGAGGAAGGGATTTCAATAGAGTACTATGTACTTCTGCATATCAAAAGCAATGTGTTTGTGCATCGACAATGGGAAAGAATCGGACAAAGGAGAGATTGCCTATAGAAATCGTGTTTTCCCCATCCTCACAGAGCAGAAAGAGGAAAAGATTTCACAACAGTACTGTCAGCTATCTGTAATGGGCTTGCAGCTTTCAGATCCAACTTGCTTGTATGATTGCATTAGTTTCAATGTATAGAAGAGCAAACAGCTTACTCTCTTACAATCCCTTCCTCTCCAATCTCTCTGCAGTGGGGGGAAGGGAGAAAAAAACACAAGGCAGGCATAGGACAATATGTCCTGAGTGTAATGATAACCACTTGACTAAGGAATGCTGTGAAGATATTAAATGGTAGTAATTTGGCTGTAAAATTATTTTTAAGCACCTTTGTAACTTCAAACAATTGCTGAAAAAGTGGTTGGTAAGAGAGGAATATTTATACTAAACTGGCTTTCAATATAGTCTCCAAAACCAATATTGTTTTATAGTTTCCAAAACTAATATTGTTTTTCCTAGTTTTTGTTTTGCAAATAACCAACAGATCCTGAAATTATTTTTTTAGTGCCAAATATAAGGAAGCATAAACAAGATTCCGCAAAGTTGAAGAGTCAGCTTCAGCAACAGAGAATAAAAAAGAGTACAACTTCACAATTTAGTATGCAAGTATTTAATATTTGCCATCTTCTTCCAGAGTCTTAAATTGCCATTTTGATTTTTTGTCAGCACTTCAAAATGATCCAAATACAGCAACCATTATTTACTGAACATGAGCTAGGAGCAAGAATCAATTTGTATTGCACTAAAGAATTCACCAACATAAAAAGTGGATATTTTTCCAGAAAAAAAAAATTGACTGCATTCAGGCACTACGGCAAAATAATATATTTTTTAAAAAGTTGGCTCTATTTCACTTAAACATGATTTGTACTAATTCTGGTTCACCACTTTAAAAAAATCAGTTATAAAGGTTTGTTCTACCCCAAGAGATCCTTGCTTAGTAGAAACAGAAGTAAATTTCTTTTTTAAAAAGCTGAAAGCTCTGCTTTTTTCTATGGTAGATTTGGAAATTCAAACCTTGATAAAGATCTTATCAACACTGGTTTTGAGAATGACTCACAATAAACCATGGGTTTACATGCCCCAAAAGAAAAAATAGTAGAATATTCTGTATTCAGGTTAAATGGGAAATTGCATGCAAGAGCCAAAATTGGCCTTCCCATCTCTTCTTGCACATAAAAGGAAAAGAGAAAGGAATTTTAGATCATCAGTATACTGCTACTCACTTCCCTAACCTCCAATCTGAATGGTTCTTCTGCTGTATTACGCTAAAAGTATTCAAGTTCACAACCAAATTCATAAAGTAAATAGGGAGAGAAGAAACAGAATACAGGATCAGCTACTTTATTTTCCCTGATTACATCAATTGTTTTCCCTTAAAGAAGTTACAATAGTTCTTCTTGAAGGTCTCAAGTGATGGCGCTCCCACAACTTCCTGTAACTAACAGTGCATTGTTGTTATTTCTAATCTAGATTAAAATCGCCATATGATTAGGGTTCAGGATTTCAATCCAGTAGCCATCAGGATCCTGAATAAAAGCCAGGCCTTTCATTTTACCTATAAAAGAGGGATATATATAGTTTTAATCAATTCCAGTGTAATTCTCATTTTAAGCCTTTACAAGGTGTGTGTCCCAGGATAATGTAAGATCCAATCTAGGTCAGTCACCAGAATTTATTTATTTAGCGTATGCAAATACATGGACATATAGTGGTTCAAATGTTAATGTCCAGTCCACCACGCCATTCAAGGACAGGGTGGTCTATGTTGAGAAAATCAGACATTGGGCCAGTGTAAGCTCTTGATGGACATTGGGACACAATGCGATGGATATATTGTCGAGGAGCACACAGTCACACTGAGGGGATTACAGAAGTTCCCTGAAGATGGGCTCCAGCATGAGTCCAAAAGCTTGGAAGACAAAACCTCTGGTCCCAGATTGCATATTACTTTACAACTTTGCCAGATTAATATTATATCTTCGGCATGAATTTTTTTCCAATGACAATATTTTTATCATTTATTTGCAAAAAGCAACCTGAAGACAGACAAATAGGTTGGAAATACACATCACGCTACCCTACATATGTGTATATACAATTTGACATGATCGATGTATTCACCCATTAATTTCAATACTACATACAAAGAAAAAGGCAATTATTGGTTCACAGCACACTCACCATCATCTGGTTTTTTCACAAATTTTACCCCCAGTTCTTCAAATCTTTTACAAGCTTTATTTACATCAGGAACAGCAATTCCAATGTGACCTAAAGAACATCAGAATAATCAAAAACAGTGCTACATTTGGTAATATGTGAATAATGCCTTTGTTCATAAAACATTGATGTAAATCATCCATTTTTTGAAAAACAGGAAATACAACCATTATTCCATTATACATACAGAAGAAATCTATTCATTGCATTAAAAATTACATTTAAAAGGGAACACCCCCAATCTGATGTAATCCAGAGGCATTGGTACAACTCCTATAATTTCTGTCCAGTTCTGAAACTCGATGGGATTATGGAAATTATAGTCCAATAAACTTAAGAGATTATCAAGAAATACAACTTTACTGAATGAACCAGAGTTTCAATGTGGATCTTACATCTAGTCCAATCTCTAGCTTCTGCAATATGCTAAACCAGCAGTCCCCAACTTTTTCGGCACCAGGAAACGGTTTCATGGAACACAATTTTTCACGGACTGGAGAAGTGGAAGAAGCATGCACCCTAAATCCCCTGCATGTGCAGTTTATAGTAAGGTTTGCACTATATGAGTCTAATGCCTGATGATCTGAGGTGGAGCTGAGATGGTGATGCTAGCACTGGGGAGCAACTGCAAATAACAATTGAAGCTTTGCTTACTTGCCTGTCACTCCTCCAGCTCTGCAGTCCGGTTTCTAACAGATCATGGACCAGTACCAGTTTAGATATGCATTAAATTGTCTCTAACAAATGTCTGGCAACATCCATTGTTGTTGTAAATAAATACTCAATTTTACGATAGTAAAGCTTAACTATTCTTCCTAAGATTTGGTTTCCAAATCCCATGCAGCACACTTGAACCTTATTCAGGTTTTTTCCCTGGGAATTGCTTGGATCTGTGCTTGCAGTATCTTGTTTTTAAGGATTTCCCACATTGTTTGTTTTTAAGATTTCAAGCTATAGCATGCTGCCCATCTTTCTCCTTAGTACATTCAATTCTAGCTATTTTTTCACCATTTTTCTCTTCCTTTGTGTTTGTGAATTCCAGAACAACATAGTCATTTGGCCTCAAAGTGCCTGACTCATTCATTCCTAGGTCTAATTCTGACCAATCTCCCTATTGGTCAGAATTGGATCTAGGAGAGCCAACTCTATCATCATGTAACACCATCTTCTTAATAAAAATGCTACTTTACTCAAACCTGTCTCCTTCTTTCTGGTTTAGTTTTTATTCAGTTATTTCAATTTATATAATTGCCATCTCCCTTATCTGACTTTGGTCAACTGACAAAAAAAATTAAAGGAGTTGTTTCAAACTATTGTTGAAGTAAATTGCAGTACACTATTTCTTTGTCTGCCCTTGAAGACACCTCAGTATATGCAGAATGCTCAGATAGACATGTTGCCTGGTAAAAGTAGAGCTTTGTAACACCTAACTGCAGACTGCACTGCTGGCTTGACCTTATAAAGGGTCTATTCTTGATCTTTACTCTCACCTGCTCTCCAAAATTCAGTTATTCTTTACATTAGTTGCCTTCTGGAAAGCCATTACAACATAGCTGTTTTGACAAGCCTTCAGAGTTGTGGTATGTCTATCATTTATTTAGTAATATGCTTTAAATTATATTTTTTTCACTGTGATATGCAGTTTTATGATTTTGCTGTTTTGTAATTTTGTTTTGTGAATTACCTATAGAACATGTGGCGCTATGCAAATAATAATAAATACAATCCAGATGTAATGAATATGATAATCAGGCATAATGTTCTTTTTGTCTGAAGTTCCTCCAGTAGAATTACATAGTAATTGTAAGCATGATTTATCTTACAAATGAAGCCCAACCTAGAAGAAAATTGATGCTGCCATCAGATTGTGGAAACTGAATACAACCAGATGCATTACAACCAGATGCATTGGGGAGAGCTGATCCTAGAGCCAATGCCATTGTTTTATTTCATGGAGAAAGTTTTCATTCATGAAAAAATTAAAAAAATATGAAGTTGGAATAGTTTTTCTCCCCTTCCCCCCCTTTTTTGAAGATTAATACACTTTTCTGGAAATAAAAGACATGAATATAATACATTTTGGCTTTTTTCAAAACATACCAAATCCTCTGGGGTCTGAATTGCCATTGTGATAAGCCTGATTCTCATCATTTTCAGTGCCCCAGTTGCTGGAAAGAAGGAAGGGAGGGAGGGAGGAGACAAATGGAACAAGTAGAGGACAAATATATATTAAGCAGTTCCACCACAAATTAGAGGCTAGCCAAACTTTTTGAAAAAACTTGTGTAAGCTAAAGAAAAGCCTAAATTCAATATAGAGAACAGTAAATATATACAGTAAATTTGAACCATTAGAAAATTACATCCAATTAAATTGGGATTATTGCTCTAGAGAAGGTAAAGCTACTGTATACTAAAATAATCCACATAAAAATGAGCTGCATCTAATAAACTTATAAAGAACAAAGATTTGCGTTGATATAAGATTGGAAATAAATCATTGGGTAGGAATCTGCTTCTTTATTGCACAGTAAGTCTGTTACCCAAACTTGTAAAACTACAGGTAGAACTTGCTTAACAACCATTCATTTAGTAACTATTCGAGTTACGATGGCACTACCCAGTCTTATATAAAACTGATATAGTTAGGGGTAGGATCCGACCAATGTAACTACTGGTTCGGTGATTTACGATTTCTTTAAAAAAAATATTTTAAGGATGTCCTCTTTAAAAATTATTTTAAAGGTGATCCATAGTTTGCAAAAAGATCATTCCTTATTCATTTCTCAGAACCTCCAGGTTTGAAGATTATATAATAGATGAAAACCTCAAGACTGGGGAAAAACCAACATGCAACTGTCACTACATTTGAGAGAATACACTCACTGTGTCAGTTCTATTGTGGCCTTCCTAGAAAAGGTCCATGCTATCCTCTCATTATTATCTTTTGGAATATCATTTTTATCTTCATACGCCAAAAAGTAGAGGGAGAACTTCATAGAAGGAAAGTCATATTTTTGAAGTAAACTGAGGAAAAAAATATACAAATTATTTCATCCTAAACATGAAGTGATTTGCCAAAAATTTGTTTCACATGCTTGAAAATTTACTGATTTCTTGAAGTAAAAAAAATATACCAAGAAAACAAAATTCATCACACCTCAAAGATCAATAAACTCATTTGGTGTAAGCTTTCAGAGACCTCTACAGCTTTAAATTGAAGGCAATCAAATCTTTCTCAAAATAAAGCTGATTCCACCCCACCTCCCAATTTCCTCATTGTAACATAGTACCAAGCCCCTTGATGATCAGCTTTAGGACTGCTGTTGGCAATTTTTTAAATTAAAAAAAAAATCAATTAAAAATAAACCTGAGGTTTACAATGACAACAAAAGCATACAAGTGATATTATTTTCTTATATAGATCAAATCCAAAAGGACCCTTACTATGGCAATGTTGAGGAAAATGCAACACTTTTGCTTATATAAAATTCAGTTTTCACTCAGAAAATATTTAGAGGAACATTTGTGAGGAACAATTTATATGCACTTCACAATATATCTCCCAAATCCTTACTTAATATGTCAATCAGTTTTAATTTAGACTACATACAACAAGTATGGTCACCAAAAGCATTTGGTTTCTTGTTATTCCAGATATGTTTTTAGTTATTGTTCTTAGAAAATCAAGTATGTAGGGTGCACATTCCTTTTATCACATGCAGCAAATAGAACCTTCCACTCAAGAATGTTGCCTCATACTTAAATATATTCCAATCTACTGGCAGGGTGTGATGAGGGACGAACAACATTGTTTCAAACCTTGGAGAAAAGGCAGAGTTAAGCATGTTTCTCACTCTAGTTATTGACAAAAACATTACACCCACAAACAAACAGAGTCCTTTTACTGAGCTGAAGTTTTCATCAAAGAAAAGGAGAAATATTTTTTGTTTCTTTGGTAGTTCGTCTCTTCTGTGCCAAGTTTTCTCAAAGGCTTCCAAATCATTGGAGCAATTTAAAGCAGCTAAAAATCTTTCTCATTAGTGGAGGACTAGATCCAAGACTCTTTTGTTTTAAAATGGTTCAAATGCTAATGAAAACAAGTAAATTGTTTTTACTTACGTCATCCCAAGAATTCTAGTATAAAAATCCAGTGATTTTTTAGGATCTTTTACTCTTAGCATTGTCTGCTGCATAAGAAAATCCTATAGAAAAATACAACTTTGGTAACTCAGAAGACTCAACAAAATACAGTTTTCCTAGAGACAAAAAAATGGCCAAGATTTTGTTTTGACAGCACAAAACTATCTGGTCAGTACTTGCACGGTTTTAGCAGGATTCTGGTGGGTGTTATTATTTTGATGCCTAGGGTACTGAATAACAATCGAAGAACCATTGTTTTGAAAAGGAGCTCCAAGTTCAAAATTCTTTCTCAACCTAAGAATCTAAATTAAAATATGATAAAAGATGACTGTCCAGGGCCCCTTAAATACATCGTATTACTTGATAACTGATTCAATTTACACCTGTTCTTACTGATAAGAATATTTCTAACTTTCACTGGAGCCTTCAGGAAAATTATTCCATTTGGTACACTCTGGAACACCAGAAAAGGTAGTTATATGTCACCCCTTCAGGGATTTCTAAAGTGTGATCTTGTTATCCTTAGATTTTGTTTTTCCAACTTAAATGAACCCAGTTCTTTCAATCTTTCAATTTAAGACTTAAAATTCATTCCCTAATTTTTCTTTCTACTTATTCCAACTTTCTTTAAAAAAAATATTGGACATTGGGATGCAAAGATAACCAATTAGAGCCTCATATAATGAAGGGCTGTAGAGTGTTCGGATTCAAAGATGCTTCAAACAATGCCTGCCTGCTATTCCTTGCAATGCAATCCCCAAAAAAGATGTATTTGACTTAAAGAATTACAGATAGGTACAACCATTTGTCCAGTGACTGTTCAAGTTACGATTACTGTTTAAATTCAGGTTACGATTACTGTTCAAGTTACCTATGAGCAATCTATAAAGTTGACATCCTCAAAGAGTCCCTGCAGTAACATGATTGTCATTCAGATACTTGGAAACTGTCTTGCATTAAGAAAGTTGCAGGATCCTGTAGTTAGGTGATCATCATTTGTAATATTCCCTGGCAGTTTTCCACAAGCAAAGTCAATGTGGAAGGCAGGGAAGGTCACAAATCCATCCCATAAGCTACTCTCACCACTTTTTCTCCTGAGGAGCTCCTGGGCAACTGAGTGCTAGAATGAGGAACCATTAGTGAGAGAGGTTTGGTTTAAATAACTCTTGCAACATACTTCTATTTTATCTTTTCAAAAGCATATTATACTATGTTAAATGGAGATAATTCCCAAAGATATGTGTAAATAAGATTACAATCCACTACCTTGTTAAATCTTCCTCAACTTGGTAGAAATACCAACACAACTGTGTTATTAATAGAGAAGAATATATAGTACCTTAAAGGATTCTGATAACACTTGAGAAGGCATCTAGAATACAGATAGTCATCAACTTATAACCACACTTGAGCCCAAAATTTCTGTTGTTAAGTGAAACATTTGTTAAGTGAATTTTGTCCTATTATGACCTTTCTTGCCACCATTGTTAAGTGAATCACTGCAGTTGATTAGTTAGTCACCCAGTTGTTAAGTGAATCTGGTTTCCCCATTGACTTTTTCAGAAAGTCGTAAAAGGTGATCACATAACCTTGGAACACAGCAACGGTCATAAATATGAACCAATTGCCCAGCACCTGAATTTTGATCACATGATCATGAGAATGCTGCAAAGGTCGTAATTGAAAAACAACTCTGAAAGGTCACTAAATGAATTGATATAAGTCAAGGATTACCTGTAAACAATTCAGGTTGCAATGTGTAATCTTACAATCCTAGACAGATATGTACTCTCTGAGCTTGATTGTTTTCTTGCAGACGTTTCATTTCCCAAAGTAGGTAATATCATCAGGCCTGGCACTCGTTTGAATAAGGAAACGAAATAAGGACCCTTCATTTCAATCCTGAGTTACAAATATTCTTCATTGGCTATGCATATTTATCATGGTTAGTAGGATAGTTAACAAAGTATAAAGTACAGGTGCAGAATTGCTTTCCTCAACTTGGGGCTTTCCAGATATGAATTAAACCAGGGGTTTTCAAACTTGACAGCTTGTGGACTTCAACTCCCAGAATTCCTCCTCCAGTCATGTTAACTCAGGAATTCTGGGAGTTGAAGTCCACAAGTCTTAAACTTACTAAGTTTGAAGGCCCTTGAATTAAACTCTCGCTGTATAAGATTTGAGATGATGAAAAGTGCTGACCAAGCACACGGATCAGGTTGGAAAATAAAGAATATTTGCAGCTCAGGGTTGAAAGGAGGGGTCCTTGGTGCTTTCTGAGCTTGTTTTCTTGCAGACGTTTCATTACCCAAACTAGGTAACACCATCGTTGCTAACATCAGGACTTGCACTGATATTACTTAGTTTGGATAATGAAACGTCAAGCAAGCTCAGAGACCACCAAGGACCTCACAAGCTGGAAAAGGTTGGCATATGAGGCAACAGCATTCCGGGCAGGATGTGATCCTCCGGCAGCCAAGACTTGAGGTCACTTTTTGCTTGGCTAAGGGCTCTCTCTTCCACCAGAGTTTTCTGCAACTCCTGAATCCTGCGAGCTCTATCCGTTCTTTCGGCGGAGCGAAAGTCGCTCGCAGTGAAATCAAGAGTGTGCCCTTTCTTCCCACTTTTCAGCAAGCTCTCGCTATTTGTTCAACGCTTTCCTTCTCCTTGCAAGTCACGCCTTTCCCTTTACCTTCGTGCTGGGATCGGGGTCGGCACAGGCGCTATAGGCTTCCTCATCGGGCAGACCGCTCACCTCGCCTTGCTCCGACATGCTGCAACCAGGGAGCCGAACAGACTCTGCGAATTACGCCCCTTCTCGTCCCTTCCCTGTCGCGTATTTTAGAGACGATGAGGCTCTTCAGCCAATAGAGGCAAGGCATGCAAATCGGCAAATCCGTTGGTCCTACAATTCCCAGCATTCTTTGCAGCAGAAGAGTGTTTAATTCCACACTTCGTCTTTGCATCCCCAATTCCTTTCAAAGAAAAGATGATTCATCCTCTATAACTGATGAGAAAGCTAAGGGCTACTGCTAGTTCACTTTTGACCTACGGCCCAGAAAATTAGACTAGTAGTTGAAAGAGCAAAAGCAAGAATAGTCGACTGCAGAGAACTGAAACAAAAGAAATATAGATTAAAACAAAAAACAAAATTATGCATGTTAATTCTAGGAAAACTTTTAAAAACTCTATTAATACCGTACATCCAATAAAGCACAATCAATTTGATCCACATGATCAAATCTGAACCACATTCATGCTCTTCAAAAGCAAAGAACTGAGCAAAATACTTCACAGCTTCAGGAGTCTTAATGGAAAATTTTATGAAAATTGGTATTCTCACAACATCCAATTTTCTGAAAACTAATGGTAGCTGTGAAGCATTGGTTTTCAAAGTCAATGTTTATTATAGCAAATAAGACATCTGGTAATAAATAGTTGAGCAGAAGTCTGCAATTGAAGAAACGGTTATTAAAGCAATGCTCTCCAACTTAATATTGTCACCATATACATTGCCCAAATGCTTAATAAAATATGAGTTGGCTCAGTTAATGCAGCAATTCGTTCATTCATGCCTTCAAGTTAGAATTGACTTGGCAACTGTCTGGACCAGTCCCTGCAGTGTTCTTGGCAAGATTTGTAGGAGTAATTCACAGCATAGTAAATCATAAACCATCATTTATAAATTACAGTATTTGGTTTAGCAGAACACTTCTTGGGGATAATTTTCTTGGATTAATCTGGCAGACTGGAACAATAGAGCAGGTTTTAACCTTTTTCTGCAGAGCTTTTGAAAGTATTGTCCTATACCTTCTTTTCTCCAGGCTAAATTACTTTAATTCTTTCAGTCACTCAATTTAAACTTCTCTTGCCTGATCCTTCTTGTGTGTACTTTTCTTCTGAATCATTCCAACTTCCCAGGAAAAAAAATCATGGTGTAAAAAAAATGCACACAGGAAGGAAAAAGTCACTGACCATTGTCATAAAGAGCAGCCTATACAGGGCTTCTGATTCAAAGTTGCTTTGGAGAGTGTATGTTTGCAACTCCTTAAAGCAGCTTGGTTTACAGTGCAATCTCAGAAAAAACTGTGTCTGCTTTAAGGAATTCAGAGAAATAGGATGCTTGCACTCCTGCCTGCAGTAAAGCACATTTTTGCCTTTAATTCAAGGCATTGCAAGTCATCATATCAAAGATCTATTAGAATTCACTGCAGAATTATGAGAGGAAAAATTATAACCTGAAAACTTCAAAAGCCAGTAATAATCAGGTACAACTAGATTGAGTAAAATGGATTAACAATCTGAGTCAAATTTACTGCAAATTTTAACTTCTTTATGACAAACTTTCCAGAAGGTTCTGAAGAGACATACCCTAGTCTTAAACTGAACATTTGTTAAGATGTTTGAAAAAGTTGCATAACAACACAATGCAGTAATTCAGAAGTGTTTGCAATCATGTTGTCATCCTTTACTAACAGACGCTAATCGAAATAATGATCAAGAGAGTCCAGATTTAAAGGGATTAGAAGGATATGTCAAGATACTGGCTGAGTTAATATACCACAGTAAGACAATAAACCATGGTTTATAAATGGCAATGTTTGATTTACCACAGCACTCTCTCAGGTTGTGTTAACATAGGATGCGTGCCCATGATTAAACATGATTTAGCTACACCAATTTTGAGGTTAGAATGACACGCTAACCAACAAATTATTTACTTTGAAGGAGTTATTTATTATATATTATAATTATATCAGTGATGGGATTCAATTTTTTTTACTACCCATTCTGTGAGCTTGGCTTGGTGGCTGTGGCATAGCTTAGTGGCTGTGGCAGGGGAAGGTTACTGAAAAATCCCATTTCCTCCCCAACCACTAACCTGATTTCCAGCTCCATTCTTCTGTGCAGGGCAATAAAAGAAGACCCAGTCAATCAGCTGAGACTCGGGAGGCAGAGAATAGATGGAGGCAGGGCCAATCAGAGGTAGTATTTACTGGTTCTTCAAACTATTCAAAATTTCTGCTACCAGTTCTCTAGAACTGGTCAGAACTTGCTGAATACCACCTCTGAATTATATGATGGAGAATTGAAATGTGGAGTTTATTATTCAATATAAAATTAATATTTCTGAGAACATATTAGGAATTAAATGAAATGCTCAAATTTCTATAATATTTTTAAAATAAGTTAGAAGCAAAGATGAAATAAAGTCTCCATATAGTTCTTCCAAAAGTGAGTACAATAATACAGTGGTTAGCAGGAAAAAATATGCTGATTTCAAGTGTTCTTTTTCGTTTGATCATATTGTGAATATTTGCAAGTTGGAAAAGACTGCACTCCATTAATCATCTGTTTCAGCAACAGCGCTATATCTATGAAGTATTCCTACTGCTGGGCAATAATGCTGCATTTTGATTCCATCCCATTATTAGATTGATAGAGTCTGGCCTCAACTGCCAATGAGGCCCTTGCACAGCTTAAAAGTTCCATGTCCTTCCACTTATAGTCCCAGCTGAGTGCTTGAAGTCTTTTGAAGCTTTGCTGCAAATGTGCTTTCCCTGAATTCTTCCGCCCATCTTTATTAGAGTTCCTTTTTTTTAGCTGAAGAGGGAAACTGCTTAACACTCAGTGGATGAAGTGAACTTCCTAGTCTGTCCATTTCCTTGCATCTTTTGAACAAGGTCAGTGAAGAAAGAATTTTGATTTGAGTTTGATTTGAGAAAAAGATAAGGAAAGTTGGTTCATTTAGACACAAGCTCATTGCCCTCTTATTCTACCAATAGCCTGTTGTACTGCTCTTTAAAGATAGCAGTAATAATTATATAAATTAATGTTTTTTATGCAACTCTAAAGTTTCCAGTGATCAATTTCCTATCTTTCAATATGTGAACGATCATCTCATTTTAAACATTACAAGAGGAAAAGAACTATTTTAAATATATTTTATTTAAAACAATTGTTCGTTTCTTTTCAGTATTGTAATTTTGAAATAACTTCAAATATAGAATAAATCAGCATTAAATAAAAATTATTTGCTACACACCCATTATCTTGCTCCATATTGGGGTAAACCACATTTTGCCAAGAGCAAAAAACAAGTAACAGTAAATAAAAAAAATTAAAGACATGAGATCAAGAAAGAAAAGGGAATATAGTTAAAACTAATTTACATCATCATTCATATCTCCCTGTCCTTGCTAACAAGCTTCCAGCACATTTATATACTGTTTCATACATTGCTTTTTTGTTCTATATAACAAAAACATGCAGAGGTAGCTCTTGACATATGATTGATCACAAAATGCAGTGCCACCCATGCTGAACAGAAGGAGCAGGTTTAGCAAAAGAACACCAGTTTTATAGTAGCTGTACTGATTGCCAGTATGGATGCCCTTGTTTTTAACCTATAAAAGAAGATATTTTCTAAAAGAAAAACAGAAAAACCAACAACCTAAAAGGAGAAGTGTTCAACAGAATACCTTAGTTATTTGGGCATACTTGATAGTCTTAATAGAAAAAAGTATTTGTAGTTCATGGCTGAACTATGGAATTGATACTTTGATATACCAGCATCTCAGTGATGGGATTCAACAATTTTTACTACCACTTCTATGGGCGTGGCTTGATGGGCATGGCGTGGCTTGATGAGCGTGGCATGGGAAGGATACTGCAAAATCCCATTTCCTCCCCACCCCACTAACCTACTTTCCAGCCCCAGTTTCCTGTGCAGGGCAACAAAAGAAGACCCAGCCAATCACCTGGGACTTGGGAGGCAGAGAATAGATGGGGCAGGACCAGTCAGACATGGTATTTTCTGGTTCTCCAAACTACTCAAAATTTCCATTACCAGTTCTCCAGAACTGGTCAGAACTTGCTGAATATCACCTCTGCAGCATCTGCTGAAATCAATTATTCCAGACCCTGTTGTTTTATTATACCTTTTGGTTGCATTACCCTTGTGGCCTGAGTTTCCAAAAAGTATTTTTGGGAAGCAATAGGTGTTGTTCTGCAAAAAAAGCAATGTGAACTAGCATTTTTCCCTAGCTATGTGGTGGAAGATCTGAAAAGTCATTAATTTTGAAGACCGGTTAAAAGATCATTTTTCCTTATCACCCATCCCCTCCCACTTGTGATTGTAGGACTGTAACTTTGTCGCTTGTATCCTTACGATATATATTGACTGTTTCCTAGTATGATTTGATTGCTGATTGTACCCTATGGTTATCATTAAGTGTTGTACATTATGATTCTTGATTCTTAATGAATGTATCTTTTCTTTTATGTATACTGAAAGTATTTACACCAAGACAAATTCCTTGTGTGTCCAATCACACTTGGCCAATAAAGTATTCTATTTTATTCTATTATGGGGCTTTTTTGCAAAATGGCATCACTGCACTGCAGCAAGTGCCAAGAAAGTGTATTCTTTCAGAATATTTTCTTGATGTGAAAAACCTTAGTATTGTCTTCTCACCCAACATCAACACAATAGAATAAAACAGTCCTTGCAATTTTGTATGCCATTCCACCAAAAATTCTTTATTTTGGAGAGAAGCATTATTCCAAAGGGAAATTTTTGAGGGTTGCATAATAGCAATGGCAATAACATTTAGACATATATATTGCTTCATAATGCTTTTTAGCAGTTTACAGAGTCAGCATATTACCCCCAACAATCTGTATCCTCATTTTACTGACCTCAGAAGGATAGTAGGCTGAGCCAACCTTGAGCTGGTCAGGATTGAACTCCTGGCTGTGGGCAGAGTTAGCTTGCAGTACTGCATTCTAACCAGTGTGCCACCACGACTCTTATGTTCAGGGCCAGATACAAACAAAGGGGGTCAAAGTGTTCCTTTCTTTCTCTATCAATCCTTCATTTTCTCCCTCAATCACTTTCCTCAGTGGGCTATTGAGAAAAGGACAAAATGGTCAAGTAGTAGATCTGTTCATTTTAGAATGCTATGGTAGATGCTTAGAGGTGGATTTGAAGTAATTAGGTTTAGATATAAGATATAATTCTTTGGAAGGGATACACACTTTAAGACATTTGGTATCTTCTATTCTAAACTGTCACTTTGCAACAATTACAAAAAGTTTTATTTATAAACCACAGGAATAAAAATGGAGAACACAGCAGATAGCAATCCAGACCCTGCTCCACCAGAGATTATAGAGCCTGGCCCTGGATCACCTGAGGATGAGCCTGTCTCAAAACTGAAAGATGCAGATTCATCCGACCGTTCCCATTTGAAACCCCCTGTTCGTACAAGTGGAGAAACTGCAACCCGTAGAATGTCTAAATTCCGGCGAAGTAACAGTGGAGTTCAGTCACTGCAGGAAACTCTGAAAGAAAAACAGGTTTGTAATCATGATGCACACAGCAATAACTTTTAAACTTTCAAAAATTAGGCTTGATTCCTGCCTGTTGATCCAACTATTTAAAGTTCTTTGTACTCTGTTAATATTTTTCTGCATTACATACTACTGTATAATTTGAGGCAGTCATGTGGGCAAAAGTACAAATCTCATAAATTGTTGCCATGACAATATCCCTAATAACCTTAGGAGCATAATATATTAACCCTAGGATAATATATTGTTCAGATTCAGATCCTTTGATTTGATTAACATCCAACTTAGAACTGGCCAAAATATTTAGAATATAATTAAGATGGGCAAAGCATATATTCCTGGCTCCACAAGGAATATTATATAGTGGTCCATTAGATATTTGCAAGAAGAACAGTATAGAGAGTTGCAATTCATGAATGAGTTTAGGAGGGCATTGTCAAATCAATAATTAATGGCACAAAAATTGAGCAGGAAAGATGTTGCAATATACTTAATAATACAGCACAATACTGCTTTTATTATTTTGATGAAATAATCATGTTTTGGGGCACCAATGTTTCACACCATTTCTTTAAATGAAGCCATTGATTTTTATTTTTAAAGGCCAGGAATTTTTTCTCAGAAGAACTGATGGAATATTTTTGATACTCCTAAGTTGAAAGATCACATTATGATTTACAGTGTTGTACCTTTGAAAATAAATAAGTTTTTATTATAATTCTTTTTTTTTTTGCATCCTTTTTTCCTCTCCTTTTAAAATTTTGTTCACCACTGATTTGTTGTTGTTGTTGTTAGGGCAAATATTTTCATTTGGGGCTTACTACTAAAAAGAATTATTTTGAAGTCAATATTTTAAATATGCAAAATATTTTGACTGACTAAATGCAAAAATAAATAAGGGGCTTGCTGCCTCTCATTTTTCATTAGTCCCATTATGAACTAAGAACCCTTCCTTCCTTCCTTCCTTCCTTCCTTCCTTCCTTCCTTCCTTCCTTCCTTCCTTCCTTCCTTCCTGTTATATATTTTCTTTCTTTCTTTCAAAACTAGTGTTTTAGCTGAATAAATTCAAAAACATATCAGGATCAGTTGTAACTGCAACAATATTGAACAGAAACATAAATTCCAGTGTATATATAATATATAGTTGATTTTTTTGTTTCAGATCAACATTTTGCATATACACATTTGCATTTCTATGAGCTTGAAATAATATGCATGCATGTTTATTTTATTGTGTAAGCATTTAAAGAATTCCTACCTCAAGGAACTGTTTAGAAAATTAGGAGGGAAGTAATAAAGAAAGACAAGAGAAACTGAAACAGGGATAAATTGTTCAACATTGCTCATTATTTAGTTTCATACCATTTAATATATTTGAAATAAACTGTGAGTACCATAGAAACAATAAACAGTAAACATACAACTATGGCATAATTTTTCCTCATTTTTCCCAACTAGGCACGATACAAAGAAGCAAGAGAAGGCAGAAAAATGAAGGTTAATTCTGCATATAAATATATCTTTGAAATTCTATCTGACAAACTTGGGTTAGACATTGGAACAGTAGAAGAATTAATCCTGGATGGTCCAACAGTGAGTTTATTTTACATTTGTTTTACAAGGAACATTTTTAAAACTTTGTTCATTCTGTTTTCCACACTTTACTACTAATACATTGATAATTAATATCATAATACATGATATGTATGCCAAGATTTTCAGCATCAGAGTCAACAAAATGTAAGGCATGATTAAATTCAATGTGTAAATTCAGATAAACATAAGAATAACTTACATATTGATTTTTGTTCTAATCGAATGTGCACACTGTTATAACCAGGATATACTGTATTTGTATTATGACTTTTTGGTCTGATTATATGAATTCCATTGTATACACATACATTTATGCACACATAGTTACACAGTATGGAATGAAAGGCTGGGAAATTAAGTTAATCAGACCAAAAAGTCACAGTATAAAAAATACAAATACTTTCTGAGATGCCTTCTACATAACAATACATAAATTCAGGAATCCAACCTTATTCTGATTTGGTCAGCCTATTATAGGAATATAAATATAATAAATTAATTAAATATAAATTAAATAAATTATACACTCTTCTTAGATCATCATGTGCAATTTTATAATATCCATTACAGGTATTTTTTTTAAAGTTAGTATTCCAAGGTTTAAGTTCTAGGTTTTTCCTGTCCAAATAATGACTCTTTAATTTAATTTGAGAAAATAAAAGACATATAGAATTTATTAATATACCTGTTCTCAGGGGTTTAAGAATTGCTGGTCTTTGCCAGGTAGATCCATCTCTATGTTTTTTTCTAATAAAGCTAGTAGGGAATGTTACACATAATTACATAATGACAACTAAAAACACCTTTAAGCATAATCTGGTGATTTGGCAAAATGTTGAATGATCTTTCCTTTTTAATAGTTACAAGCATTTGATAGTTTTTTTGCCAAAGGAGGAAACAGTACACTGAAGTTTATCTATCAAGAGGGTGAAGCTCCTGGAATAGGTAAATGTTAAAAATGATTTTCATCTACAACTTCAGAGAAAAGTAAATTGTTTGGGTTTGAAGTATTAATAACATGCATATAAAAAAAGAGCCAATCAAGTTTAATAATAAAGAATTTATACAAATTGGATTTTATCACTTCTTGGTATGATATATAGCATGGGACTATCCAATGCTAATAATAATGTTGTACTTTCTAAATGATGGCTTGGAAACTCATGTTCAATATTAATTTTAGAGGTGCCATGGAATTTAAATATAACCTGAATGATATGAGGGTATAGCATTAGCATAAATGTTTTCCATGAATTATTTTTTTCAAAGCTTTATATTCTATATTTTAGAAAATACATTTGTTATTATTAACAGTCATTTTTTGTAGTACATGAGAGGTCAGCATAGGACAGATTTAAATTATAGATTGAGGGTAAATATAAATTAATATGACTAGCCAAGGACCTTATACATTTTGATTGATTGACAAGTTGATGTCAACTTTTAGCTGAAATTTTTGCCCAAGGGAAGCTGTTCTCAATCTAATCCATCAGTTCTTCCAAGGTTATAGGCACTGCTGCTGTACTTCTTTTGCACAAATCAGCATATTTATTACATAGCAGTGATTTGATGAAAAGATAGCTAGGAAAAATTTGATACCCTAATCAAAGGAAGTGCCAAAGTAATTCCACTACAGCTAAACTTAGCTTAATAACAGCAACAATAACAACAATTTATTCAACTGCCTTATCCTCAACAACTCTGGGCAGCTCACAATTGAGGAAATTATAACAAAATCAACTTTTAAAAGATAAAATGATTTTTATCTTTTTTTTTTCATTTTCAGAGTGTGGGAGAGCAATACCAGGTATACTGAAAGGAACTAAAATGATGAAATTGTATGTAGATGAATCTCAAGACAAATTCAAAGGACAGTGCTTATTTTTTGTACGTGCTAGAAATGACTTGCCTGTGAACATTAAGACAATGCATGAGGTATTTTTATTTTCTTTCTCATTATTGCCTCTCATCAAAAAAGCAAGACCATCAAATTTGTAAGGAGAATAATAGAAATAAGGCCCATAAATTATAAAGAATCTTAATTTTTGGTGAATGAGTGCATAGTTATTTGGTTTGAACCACATAAGTACCACTTTTTTTTGTTCTTGGGCCCTCGTGTCAGATGTAAACATTTAAGCCACATAGATTGCATTATGACATTACAATACACACTTCCACATCTGAACCCCAAACCATCCTGTAAATGCCAGTGGGTTGGTGTAATGTTACAGTGTCTGGGTTTACAAAGTACAAAAGGCCATAATGTATTTGTATTGCTAATGTATTAATAATAAGTTAATAGAGTATGTGAACAGAACAACTGTAAGATTCTTCATAATTTAGGTAGTATGAAATACTAGGAGAAAAAATTCTCATTGCAACATAAATCTTTTTTTAATGAAAGCGTTATATTTATTTTTAAATGCCAAATATTATAGCATAATAGTTTTTTTGATTATTTCCACATCTAATAACCATAGTATTTTAATCTTCCCTGTTTAGGACATATACTATTCATCATTGGATGGAAGTGAAGGTCTTTTGCTTGCCATCAAAAATACCTTGTCAACAGTTTTTCTGCCTGCGGTTCTTGCCACAAGCAATTGGGGTGCTTTAAATCAGACCAAGCAGGGAGAACTTGAGAAACAAAGTTTCATTGAAACCTTGAACAGATATTTGGCATTTTTGGATGGTAAGATCAAATAGATCAAACAGAAAAATAAGCCGAGCCTTCCATTTTACTTTTTAAAATAATTGATACATTGTTGTACTGTCTATATCTGGTTGCAACATATTGTATCATTGGCTAGCCGGGATAGGATTTATTCCTATCCTGTCTAGCCAAAAGAACTGCTGATGTGGATAGAAGAGAAGAGCTGGAAGATTTGATTGGCTAGTCAATAGCATATTTTTTTCTGTCCCTTTTTTAAAATACAAGCATCTTTCTGGGAATTCACTAAAGATCATTAAAACCTTGTCTGATCATATTAAATGTATTCTTCCAAGTAGAGTTGGGAAGAACATAATACTATAAAGTTTACACATCATAGCTCTCTTGTGTCAAATATAAGAAGCTGATTGTTTTATAGTATATGAAAAGTCATCATAAGACTGACTGAAATAATAAACTGGAATGAGCCAGTATCGTATGATTACAAGTGGGGATAACTTCCACAAATCAAATATTGTACTTGATTTTGTGCAGTAAGAGATGAGTCTTACTCCAAGGCCAGTCCTAAAATTGTAGAGAGGTAATCTAAAGCAATTCATGTTTGCGTTATATTCACTGTCAATTCTAAGAAATTATTTGTCCCTATATATCACATTCCTATGACAATCTGTTTAATAAGACAAATACATTGTTAAAACTTCCCCAGTGAGTTCCTCTGGATTTTCTCTGATAACAGTATGATTATTCATTTTCTTAGATTTTAAGCAAAAGTGTTGTACTTATATGTTAAGCACTTAATATGTTAAGTAGTTATATATGTGTGTGTTGAACCACAGCTCTTAATGCTTTGTTTTCTTCCTTTTACTTTTTCAGTCTTTCTCCTCCCATTACTGTAAAATTTTTATCCGTTTATTTCTTGAGGCTGTCTCTTACTAGACTCATCATTTCCTTTTTCTCATTTTCCTAGCCATGCATCCAGGTTAAACCTTTCTGTACCTTTCCTTTCACCCTGAGCATTTGTGTGTGTTATAGTTGTAGCTGTGTCTTTCTTGAGTTTTGAGCTTCATTTTTTGCTTTTGAGACAACCTCCCCTACTCCCTTGGAGATCTCCAAATCTGGTTTTCTTACTGACTCTGCAACACCTCTTAAGAAGTCATTTTATCTCTTCTGTGATCTGCAACACTATCTCTCAAGCTATTCTGAGGATCCCATTTCTTCTGCTTCTGGCATCTTCTACTTACAACCCTGTGAAACCAGACTCTTAGTACTCAAATTAACTGCCTAGATTCTGGAAAGCTGTGGTCTATATATACGTATTTGTATCTTTGAGGTAGGATTCTTCCCCACCTTCCCCCCATCTTTTCATTCATAATAGCACCACCTGAAAAATGTGCAAAGGCTTGGAAAAAGGGCATCTTACATGTTTTTCCCTAGAATGCAAACTGTTGTAATGAAACAGCCCAGGAAACAAATGTTAGAATCTGAAAATGTTCTTTCTCATTATACATAGGTGCTAGAGTGAGCATCCAGGGAACTGTTCAACTGAAAAAAATAGATAACATGGATTTTTCCAAATTCCAGTCTTTTGAGGAAGTGACAGCAGCAGCTGCCAATCCTGATATTATACATCAATTGGAGGATGCACTTATGATATGGTACAAGCAAATTGAGCAAGTAAGCATCTGAGCTAAGCAGAGGAGTATGTATGAGAAGCATAGTTAGAAAAAAGCCACGAAGAAGGCATTTCTGAGGCATCTTTTTCAGCACAGAACTATTCACTGTGGTGGCCAATCACATTATAAATTACAGGCACAGTTCCTGTATGTGTGACAGTTCCAAGTGGGTGAAAACTGGTTTATGTCAACTTTCCAAACATGCATTTTAAAGAAGAATCTTTTCTAGACTAACCAGTTATTTGCTTGTGTTGTGATTTTACCTTGAAGGGAAAGTGGTTTCTCTTTGATCAAGATAAGAAACTATTATTTCAGATCAAAATGAGTTGGTGCCACATTTACTCTTGGAGCTGTTGTAAGGGCCAATAGCCTGAATGATACACAGCTATGTTTCAGCAAATCAAATATTATTACAGCCAATATTTAAATATTCATTGAAGATGGCAGTCTAAGGTAGGGGTTTCAAGGAGCTAATTTTGGATATCTTAAAAAAGCAGCAAACTATTAGCTCTGATTAAGATAGTGGTCATGATGATGAGGAAGTTCTGATAGCAAGGAACAGAAGCACCCTGCTTCTAAAACACTTTTGTACTCTTCAGCTTAAGTTGCAAGATGAAGGCAGTGGTTTCTGTGCTGGAGGCACAAGGAACAGAGTGATGCAACAGCATAACATTGCAAGCCTCACCCTTTGTCTACATGCAGCTTGGAATGCAGCTTGGAGCATGGTACTATATGCCAGCACTCATTTTTCTGAGGAAAGCAGTCAGGGCCTGCATACCCCGTCGGAAGAATGGAACAAAATGTCATGTGACAGTCTTGAATGGGACATAGCAACACAAACATGATATTTATCTTGTTCAAATTTAACATTGGCAGGTTTTGATTGAGAGTGAACAAATGAGAAAGGAAGCCGATGACTCAGGTCCACTTACTGAATTAGAGCACTGGAAGCGTATGTCCGCCAAATTTAATTTTATTATTGAGCAGATTAAAGGACAACCTTGCAAATCTGTCATAAATGTTCTCAATGTTTCACGTTCCAAAATTATAAAGGTAATTCTTAGTTGTTGGGTTTTTCATTTTTTAAAAAAAGTGAGGTTTTAATGAGTTTATACAGTCTATTTCAATATATCCCCTTTTAAAAATAATATAATCTCTATGAAAATCTGTGCTAAGAGGCAATACATAACCATCCCAGGATGATTTAAACAAGTTAAACAGGTTGGGCCTGTCTTCAATTTGGATGGGAGGCTACTAGAAAATTTTACTACTGTAGACTAACTTGGGAAGTTGAAAACAAACCAGATTTAAAAAACACATACATATTTCCGCCAGGAAAATTACATACAATCATCGAGAGTTAAGCTTGACTCTGTACCTCTTTAACTTCATAAACATGTTATCGCATGTTTGGAGTATTACACTTTTTCCATTGACTTTAATTGATTCAAAATTAAACTGCTATATTTGTCTGATGCAGCTCTAATTGCTAACATGTATTAAAATTGTGACATTCTCATAAGCATGCATTTCAGAAGAAGTATTTGTTTTAATTTAATCAAATAAAATGATTACATCAATCCAATGGTAAGACACATAAATTATGATCCAGATGTAAAGGCCAAGTAGGTGAGATGAGAATCTGATTCTCACATCAAAGTTGTTTTGTAAATAAAGGAGAGTGCTTTCAAGGCTGAGTAAAGAAAATATGGGAGAAACAGATCCACAATTTAAAGCTAGGCCCTCAGATACTGTACATAAAGCGCAAGACTGGGTGACTGCTGGTTGGATAGCTTCTAATTCTTCACAATAAAACTACTTATCTAACATGTCTGCTTGGAAATGTGGAGTGGATAGAGTTTAAATAGACATAGTATTTGGCACAAAGCCTCGACTCTTCAAAAGTTGGGCTTAAATTCACTGCCTTGTGGTTTCTGTGCATGTGCTAGCATTCAGATGTGATGCAGATATTTCTCTAAGTGCCAGAATTGCATTTGACAGCAATATGATTTGGTTGACTGTTTGATATTGCTGCCATTATATGGGGTAATTGATTTATTATAATTTAACATTCAGAAAATTGGGGCTGACTTAAGGCAACTTTACTCAGATATGAGTATTAACATTTTTTGGAAATCCCAAGTCCAACTTTTGATCACTAAATTAAAACAGCTTTTAGAGCCAAGAGGTTTGGAGAAACAGCCAATGGGTTGCCACTGCTCTCAGCAGACAACATTATAAGCAGATGCCCTTCCATTTTTTTATTGCATTTCCACAATCTTTGAATTATGCCACTTCCCCAGTATGAAAGTGTTCCCCTTCAGTCTACATGAATGCATTAGTATAGCATGGCAATATCGTAATATATTGTTATGCTGCCTTAGCACTCAGAACAAATTGCAAGTCAGCATGACTATTCTGTCATGGCACTTACCCTGATATAAATGGCCTCACCCCTGATATACATGTCCTAATCCTGATGGCCTTCAGGAAAAATATAAAACTTTCCCCCAGGGTACTGGTGTTAGTATGTGGATAGAACTGACATGAGGCGGCTGGTGGATGATGTGAGTTTTGTGGGACCTCAACTTTGTTGTTTCAAAAGTTTTCATTCTGCTCACTGTCCTTTCTGATAGATGGGAAGCTATATAAATGTATTTAATAAGTAAACAATATAGCCTTGCTGCATATACAGTATAATCCCTAGTCTCACAGTGAGTGCCATCACCGGTGATAAAATGAAATAATTTTATTTAAATAATTTATTAATGAAATGTAGTTACCAAGTATTTGGATCTGTAGAAATTTAAATTTATTTATTTGTTTGTTTGTTTGTTTATTTATTCATTCCAAGTATAGCTAGAATGTAATTATATTTCTACTACATGAATTCTTCACATATTATTTCAGTGTTTTAAAAGTTAAACATTTTGTTTTTACTATAGCTGTGGCGAGAACTGGATGCCAGAATAACAGATACAGCAAATGAATCCAAGGATAATGTTAGATATCTATATACACTTGAAAAAGTTTGTCAGCCACTCTATAATTACGATTTAGTGAGTAAATTTTGAAGACGTCTGCATACAGTTTTGTATATATTATATAGTTACATTTTCTATTACATACATGCCCTAAAATAAATGGCTTTAAAATGTATATCATAAGCAGAAGATTCTAAATCTATAGTCTAGATATTCTAGTGTCACAAAATATCTGACTTTTAGGGGCAATTATTATTATTAATTAATGACTTACATCTTTCTATTGATGATGTAGATTTAAATTAATTATCAAGACTCAGTTGTAGATAGGAATCTAAAATAAGGAAGAAACAAACAATAATCCACAGTATAACCCAGATTGAAAGGAGAACCTGGAATGCATTCATATGAAATACAATAGAAGATACTTGATAGAAAACATTTTATAATTTACTTGTTAAGAAGTTATGTTTTATTATTTTTATGGGTCTATTGTAAATTCCCTTAATGCTTCTTGGACTAGAAGAGTGATTCCAAAATGAAGATTTACTTTTTTAAAAACTGTTTGTTGGGTGCAAAGAAAATGGGAGAGAGTAACTGAATCCAGAAATTTGGCTTTTAACTGCAATGAACAAATTCTTCATCCTGGCACTTCTCATTTTAGGTATTAGGAATTTAGACTTGTTCTGAAAACAGCCATCTCCCTCTTGCACCCATTGTCAGTCCCACCTGATAGTTTAAAGTATGCCATCGTTCACGCTCAATTCTACAAAATATTTCTCTTAGGTTTCCATGGCCCATGGAATACAGAATTTGATTAATGCTATAAGAATGATTCATAGTGTTTCCAGATATTACAATACTTCTGAAAAAATGACATCTCTCTTTATCAAAGTAAGTGCTTTTAATCAGAGGACTGGAGAGCGTTCTGAACATAAGTATGTTGTGCAAGCCTCAGTGTTGATTATAGTTTTCTATTGTAAACAGTATATTTCAATGTTTTATATCTGCTGGTAAGTGTATCATTAAACAACCATATGTATTGCAAGAGCTATTAATACATATTCACTCTAAATAGCCAAAGGGCCATATGAAAACTCAGTAGGACACCTTAGGTTTCTCAAGTATTAGCAGATATCATTTTCCTTGGCTTCAACCAGACTCCCTCTCTGTTTGTTTTTTCACATTTTAATTTAAAGTTATATTTTAAAACATTTAATTTTAAAAAGGTGCCATGCTTGAAAGCAAGTTTCCAGCTTCACAGCCACTTTCTTGGAAAATTAAAATAAGTCACTGCTATCTAGTCATCTCTTTGAAAGGGAGCACAAAGGAAATGGGAGGGAAGGGAAGTTAACCAGGGAGAGTTTTCTGGGAGTTAGAGACGTGCTAGGTGGCATTCTAGGAGACCAATAGTGGGCTATGTTCCCCCCTTGCAAACTTTGTGTGTATGAGCAAGCAACTGCTACCTACACAGCAGCCATTTCTCAAGAGCACTGAGGGGCACACATGACATGTATTTTATAATTGTTAACTAACATAGTAACTTTGACCTTTAATATATCTTTTCTTTCTCTATTTTAAAATGATAAAATCATTACAGACTGGAATGTAGGGAAATATATTCTGATAAGAGAATGTTTGTTAGTGCTAATTGGCATCTGGGTTGTCTCTTTATGAACTCCAAAAAAGCTTTTCCCTCATTAACACCTTACATTTTACACCCTTCTGATATCAGAGCTCATTTAAATGGATATACATGGAACATATTTGACTACATGTAACTGATTCCCTATTCAAAGGGGAGGTTACCTTTATCTCACCCAATCAACTTTTCTCTTGCATTTTCTTTGATGTGTTAGCTATAAAATTGAATGTAAGCTAAGGATCTGGTTAACAGATAACAGATAATCACAGTTGGAAGGGACCTTATAGGTCATCTAGTCCAAGCCTAAGCAGGAGACCTTACACCATTTCTGACAAATGGCAGTCCAATCTCTTCTTGAAAGTCTCAAGTGATGACACTCCCACAACTTCTGAGCACAAGCTGTTCCATTGCTTGATTGTTCTCACCATCCCCGCTTTGAACGAGAGGAATCAAAATATACTAATAAAGATGAACTCAGTGGTGGGATTCAAATTTTTTTACTACCGGTTCTGTGGGTGTGGCTTGGTGGGCATGGCAGGGGAAGGATACTGTAAAATCTCCAGTCAGAGGTGGTATTTGCCGGTTCTCTGAACTACTCAAAATTTCCATTACTGGTTCTCCAGAACTGGTCAGAACCTGCTGAATACAACCTCTGGATGATCTTCTTGGCTTGGTCTTCTCATTGGAAAATATTCATATGTGTGCACACATAGTATATTTAGTTGTGGAACAATTAAATGCAAGGAAGAGATGGTGTCACACTGCAGAACATGCATCTTTGTTTATTGTGCCATCAAAGGTGGAATTTAGTTCGGTTGTAAATCTATTAGTATGACTTTTAAAGCTTTCAAGCACCCTCTTGTCTTTAGGATTTATGTAATAAAATAATGATTTTTAAAGATGTGATTTTACTGTAAATTATCCAGTTTTTGTGATAATCTCAGGCATAATACAATAGTTTAAGAACAGACTGAGACCGTAGTCTGATGCAAGCTTATTTTCATTATAATATCTTGAACGAAAAGGGGGAAAAAAGGGAAAAAAGCATACAATACCAAGGTACTTGTAGGAATAGTTTCTTTTAAATTTTGAATCCCACTGCCTTCAAGTACTGATGATTTGATTTCTTTTGGTTTGTCATTAGATAAGCAGTTGCTGTGAAACTTTGACCATTTATTTTTTTACTGTTAATGGGAGAGCACATCTAAATAACTAACTATATACAAGATTCTGGAAATGCTGAAGGTGAAATGCTGAACTTTGATGTAAAAAACTCAGGGGTGGGATTCTACCAATTCGCACCTATTTGCTAGAACCAGTTGTTAACATTCTAAGCAGTTCAGAGAACCGGTTGTTAGAAGAAATTAATGGCCTAATCCTGTAAAGAAGGCAGGAAGGAAACATTCTGGTGTTGCTTATAGAAACTGCCTCTCCGTTGACCCTTATTACATTCTTGGCAGGACTAGACTTCCTGTCTCAGGAACTTCCCTGGAGTTTTTTTCCCCTCCTTTGCTGGCACTTTGCTTGTGTGGAGTGACCATTCAAAGTTACAATGGCACTGAAAAAAGTGACTTATGCCCATTTTTCACACTTACGACTGTTGCAGCATCCCCACAGTCATGAGAGGCCAGGCAAGGAGATGCGTGTCTCGATGTGAGTGATATTGAGTTGGCCACACCCAGTCAAAAACATGACCATCAAGCCATGCCCACCAACTTAGCCACACCCACAGAACCGGTTGTTAAAAATTTGAATCCGACCCCTGAAAAAACTATGTATATTTTTTCCTTTTTAAAAATACAATAGGTTACAAATCAGATGGTCACAGCTTGTAAAGCATATATTACTGATGGAGGATATAGCCGTGTATGGGAACAGGATACTCCAACAGTAATTCAGAAAATTAAGGTATGTTTGTAATATCGTATATATTTTCAGCGTTATTGTTTCTGCTCCCTACTGAATCCCTATAAAGGAATTAGCATGATGTATAATCGCTATAAAACAAGATTTTGGTTTTCATGTTAGCTAACTTATTATCATGAACTCTCATTAGTGTTATTAGCCAAATTCATACAAAGCCATAGTTTACCTGATTGTTTATTAAAAACAATTCCCGTGTGGAGTTTTCTGTTTAATTAGGCCTCTGGAGATTTACTATAGTATTGCACTTCATAGTCTTTATGCTTGGAAATTAAAAGAAATCAATTGTGAATTATTAGAAAATAGTGAGCATCTTGTCAATATTTTCCCTTAATTAGCAAGAAATTATTAGCAATCAGTATAGGAACCTTATTATGTAGGCTAAGAAAAAATTATCTTCAAAAGATTCTGCTTGCTTCTATGAACTAAAACAGATTTAGATTTCTTCATATTTCAGTTGACAGCATTAAATCAGATAAAATATTAATATGAAGATACAAGCCTAAAATCAAGTTCTAATTGGAAAGTCCTTTGCAAAAGATCTATAAATGGTGGGCTTTTTTCCTACAATAAATTATATGTATACATTAGATTTATTGAATTTATATCCACTGTAATCATAAGACTCTAAGTAATCTTACTAATCACACTCTGATAGTAATTGCTGCATAATGTTTTTTTTTTAATATTTTAGGACTGTATTTTTTTGTTTAAAGAATATCAGAAAAGTTTTCATAAAACAAGAAAACAAATTTTGGAAACTTCAGGGGAGAAGACTTTTGAAGTATCTGAGATGTACATTTTTGGCAAATTTGAAGCTTTCTGCAAAAGGCTGGAAAAAGTAAGTACTCTTTAGAAAATCTCAGTCTTTTGCCTAACTTGTCCCTAATTCTCACTGTGGATTAGGATGTAACACTTCAGGCTGATAGAAAGATTCATGAATGAAAAAGTTTGCCTTTTAAATATGGAGTTTCTTTGGTATGCTACAGCAAAAAGCCATGTAATAGCATCCTGGTTTATTTCAAGCCAGGGCTTAGTGCAACAACTGACAGTAGTACAGACAGATACTAGAGATAGACATCAACAGTTAGATTTTGTTTGGACCTAGTTGGTGATTCAGGATACAGATCAATTCAACTCAGCCTGAAATAAAGTATTTCATGGTTGTAATTCTGTAACCAATGTGTGAATAAGTGGCTCAGAATGAAAATGGGAGGATTTTAAGAAAAGAATGAGAAAGTCATAATAAGGATTGATTAAAAATAAATAAAAACTGGAAGGAAGGAAGGAAGGAAGGAAGGAAGGAAGGAAGGAAGGAAGGAAGGAAGGAAGGAAGGAAGGCAGGAAGGAAGGAAGGAAGGAAGGAAGGAAGGAAGGAAGGAAGATAAGGATTTAATTAGGCCAGAAAGAAATTACTTGTCCCATCACTGCTGCTATCAAAGACAAGCTTTTCACACATGACTCTTTACTTAAAAAATCATTAGGCAGACAATAAAGCAAAATGTGAGACTGAATAAATTTTATTAATTCCTTACTTACTTCTGGACACTTGAGAGGGTCCCCATTGTCTCCAAGAGCACAGAATATATTTGAAGTGTTTGGTTTTTATAATATGACTAAATTCAGTGAATGCTGGGTACTGAGCATACCTCAACCTGTTATGAGCTGCTCAGTATTGCTTAGATGAAATGGATGACCATACAAATCAGATTAAGAATAATCATAAGGATAATTTTGAAAATATGGCTTAAGATAAAATATGACAATGGTTGTCAATCATAGATTACTTAAATCAGTTCAGCTCTATATTTTGTAATTGCTGTAATTGAAAAATAAAGTTGATTCTTTTCCTAGAAAAAATATATAAAGTCATCTTAGGTGTACAGTATTTATAATATAGTAATGTCTGGGTTTTTTTGTCTGATGTTTGATGGTTTTGTGCAAAACTTTTCATTTAAGAAAATTATAATATTAAAAGAAACCATAGTTAATACTTGAAAAAACAACTTTTCTGATTTTAGATAACAGAGATGATAACAATTGTTCAGACTTTTTCTGCACTGAATATGTCTACCATTGAAGGAATTGATATTATGGCAATTAAATTCAAAAATATCTACCAAAGTGTTCAAAAAAAGAAATATGATATTCTTGACCCACGGAAAACAGAATTTGATGTAGACTTTGCAGATTTCATGACAAAAATTGAAAATTTAGAGGTAGGTCACATAAATATCTCAATTCAACTCAAATATGAAAAATGTTGTTAATTCAGATTAGGACAGGCTGTGAAGTTGTGGTTTCCTTGGTTAGCCTGATGATCTGTACTTGAACTCCAAGATTTGACAAGCTGTTTATGTGGTTTTTCAATAAGGTTTAAAGTATTTTTGCTAAGTTAATACATTTATTTTATTTTACTTTATATATGTAAATGGCTGTCCATTTCATACCTATAACTGGGCAGCTCACAATTAACAAGATGGTTCCTCAGATATCTTAGACCTATGCCATAAATGGCCTTAACAGTAATAAGCAATCCATTAAAAATGGCCCCAGAAGCAGATCAGCAACCAGTGAAGCTTGTGTAACAGTAATGTTACATTCTGAACCAATTGTAACTTTCATATACTCTTCTAGGATAGCCCCATGAAGAGCACATTGCAGTAATCTAAATGAGAAATGACTAGAGCATGAGTGACTGAGTCTTATGATCCAAAAAATGGTGCAACTGGTTATACACAACATGAAGTTGTACAAAGCTCTTCTAGTCACGAATGCCACCTGCTCTTTGATCAGGAGTTGTGAATCTAGGAGATTCCATGTTGCATATCAGTCTGTCTAGGGTAATGCAATCCCACCCATTAAAGATGATAAACCTCTGAAACCTGAGGTATTACACGTCCATAGCCAAAATTCAATTGTCTCGTATACAGACCCTTACAGTTTCCAGGCACTACAAAGGGCAGTCATGGCATCACTTGGATCATCTGGGATGGAGATATAGAGTTGAGTATCATTGGCATATTGATGATAACTCAGGCCATAGTGACATGTTTTCACCCAGCATAGATGTTAAAAAGGAACAAAGAGTACAAAGTCTTATAGTATCCCATAGAAGAACAGCCAAAGGCTGGACCTCTCACTGTCTATCAACACCAACTGAGACTGGTCTTGGAGAAAGGAACTGAACCAGGGTAAGATTATGTTGCCCAGTCCAAATTCCCCAGTTGACTCAAAAGGATACCATGGTTGATGGTATCAAAAGCCACTGAGAGGTCAAGGAGGGTGAGGATAGATGCAATACCTCCATCCTGCTCTTGACAGAGATTGACAGGTGCAACCAATTCTCTTTCTGTCCCATAACTGGCCTGAAACCTGACTGAAAGTGCACCAGATAATCCATTTCATCCAGGAACTTCTAGAGCTATAACTATCACTTTTTCCACCACTTTCCCTAAAAGGTTTCCTGACAGTTAAAACAATTAACCAGTGGAACAACTTGCCTCCAGAAGTTGTGAATTCTCCAACACTGGAAGTTTTTAAGAAGAGCTTTGGGCAACCATTTGTCTGAAATGGTATAGGGTTTCCTGCCGGAAGAGCGAGTTGGACTAGAAGACCTCCAGGGTATCTTCCAACTCTGTTTTTCTATTCTGTTCCATCCTGTCCT
Organism: Bungarus multicinctus; assembly: GCA_023653725.1. NCBI lineage: Eukaryota > Metazoa > Chordata > Lepidosauria > Squamata > Elapidae > Bungarus > Bungarus multicinctus. The sequence continues at coordinate 58,584,938 of CM042836.1, read as the reverse complement.
GTCCTGTCCTGTCCTGTCCTGTTCTATTCTATCAAGAAGGTGAGGACTGGACAGAAGTTTCTAGGCAGGTGGGATCTGATGAAGGTTTCTTAAGGAGGGGTAATATGCAGAGGTGGTATTCAGCATGTTCTGACCAGTTCTAGAGAACCGGTAGCGGAAATTTTAAGTAGTTCAGAGAACCAGCAAATACCACCTCTGACTGGAGATTTTACAGTATCCTTCCCCTGCCATGCCCACCAAGCCACACCTACAGAACAGTAGTAAAAAAATTTGAATCCCACCACTGGTGGTATGGCTTAGAAATGGAAATCTTTGCCATCTCTATGTACTTCAGATTGTTCTTTCCTCAAACGATAACTTTACATGCAAAAATATTATATTCTTATTCTGTGGCTGTCTTGCTCTTGGAAGAAAAGTTGATTTCTAAATTACTAATATTCTGTTTTGTTTTCTATTAGGTCCAAATACAGACATTTATGGGTGCTTGTTTTGTAAAAATCTTATCTTCACAGCATGCTCTCCAGCTGCTTCAGAGGTACAGCAAATATTTTAAATTAGCATTTCACTTGGGGAAAGAGTTGACTTTAGGTTTGTTTGAAAGATTAAAGGCTGGTGCTGTCTGTTTTCATAGTTGATCTAGGAAAGGCAGCCCCACATTATCCTGTTTCCTTTTTTTTTTTTTTGGGTAGGTGGGTAGCACAATAGTCTATATCCCTCCAGCTAAAGCAACTTAGATAATTATTTAGCAAATTATATATAGTAGAAAAACCGTAAGCCAATAACAAAACTTAAGTTTGTTTTTTGATCAGGTATTCTTTGGTCTTTAATATTCTTAGGCTTCTTTTTTTTCATTTGTTGTTTTCTTGAACTTCTGGTGCTTTTTCACTTCCACCATAACTGTATGTATGTATGTATGTATGTATGTATGTATGTATGTGTGTGTGTATGTATATATATATATATATATATGTGTGTATGTGTGTGTGTGTGTGTGTGTGTGTGTGTGTGTATGTTTTCGGAGGTTTTCGCGGGTATTTGTATGTGGATCTTTGGTTCTTCGGGTTTTCTCCCGCGTAGAATTGGAAATATCTAGGTGACGTTTCGATGAAGTCTCATTCATCATCTTTACTTTGAGAAGCACAAGGCCGAAGACACAAGCTTGAAGATGATGAATGAGACTTCATCGAAACGTCGCCTAGATATTTCCAATTCTACGTGGGAGAAAACCCAAAGAACCAAAGATACACACACACACACACACACACACACACACACACACACATATAACACATAATAAAAGCTACCAGATTTAGCTTCAAAAATTGAAATAATTACACAAAACTCTAACTCTTTGTCTTTAAAGATTGTCTGGATGCCTGTAGTTCCTATCTGATAGTCCTCCATAATTATGATTAGCATAGCTAACCAACAGACAACTTCCTTTGAAAAGAATAAACTTTATTAAATGCCCCTTATGAAACTATTATAAAAATGCATGTTGTAATAATTGTCTGTATCAATATAATGTGATGGGAGCTTTGTGGATTTTACTACAACAAATTAATACAGTTGATCTTCTGGAAGCATAGTTTATAGTGTTCTTATAGTCTAATTTGCATCATTTAAAATAAAAAACCTTTATCTCAGTCTGATTATATCAACAGCATCTTATTCCATACCTCTGTGTATTTGAATATGAACTCTGTAGGTTTCAGAAATTGAACATGCCATGTCTTCAGAATGAAATTGCATATACAGTTGGGCGTATTCTTCAGCACTATGTTGCCGAACTTGAATCAACTAAGAAGGTATTTACTATGTGTTTATATTGAACAGAATCTGTTCATTTGAATAGGTTTACTTGTTGGAAAAATCAGTTTTAAGTGATAATTTTGTGGAATGTACTTTAACTCCACACAGATAAGTTTTAATAAGTCATGTGGGGTTGTTATACACATATTTTTTTTCTCTGATAGTGTTTTATACAAGGCACACCTCATGGAAGAGAAGAAATAATTCAATATTAATATAAATAAATAATAAAGATAAAAACTTTATTAAATATGAGCAGTCTGTAGAATCAAATGGTAGACTTGTTTTTAAAATTGTAAACTACATTGCACATATCTTCTAAAATGGCACTAAACAGTCGTTCCCATTTGGCATTTCTGTTGCTAAGCAACACAGTCATAAAATACATCAGATGACTGCACCACTTAGTGAAAACATTCTGACATTTCTAGTTGCCATTGTTAAGTGAATAACCATGGGTCATTAAACATGGATGTCACATGGTTGCCATTTTTGATCACCTATGGATTTCCCCATTGCCTGTGTCAGCAAAGAAAATTGTAAGTGGCAATCACGTGACCTTGCAAATGCTGTGATGATTGTAAGCAAAAAGACCAATTATAACTACCACTTGTTCAGCACCATTGTAAGTTTGAACAGTCACTGAACGTGTGTTCATTAAGCAAGGACTGCCTATAAATGCTTCGGCAATTTGTGTAGTTATTCAAAGACAACGATAATTAAAAGGATAATAATAATCTAATTTGCTTTCAAGATTTCACTTCTAGTAATGAGATCTAAAATTGTGAATGCAGAGAAGCACTGAAATGTCTATAATGTACTTCATTGTATATATAATAGATGTTAATTTTATATTGCCTACTTTGCAAATGCTGATATGCCAACCAGTTGATTAGCATTAAAAAGATTATTAATCAGAACAAAAACTGGAAGTGCGAACAAACAGAATGTTGTATACTTTCAAACTATCCATAATGTGGAAACAGGAAGTTAAGGTGATTTTCCATTCTCATAGTTATTAGCAAGTAAATGAGTTCTAATATATAGTTTCACTTGCAAGTTTGCCTTTCCCTCGTTTTTACTCCCTTACTGAAAATTATACCTGATTTGTCTGAAATAGCTAAAATGGTCTAATTCAAACCTCTTCCAGCCTGGTGCTCTCCATTGAAGTTGGGAAATCTTGGAAATGCTTTTGCAAATATTCTTGCAAATATTCTGTCTGTAGCACATCAAACTGTAGAGGTTTGGTCTCATACATTACATTCCTTCCTATGCAGATGCTTCTGGAGTGACTTGTAACTCAAGTATTAATGGCATTCTCATTTGACACTTGACTTTGTTTTATCATAGCTTTATCAGGTACAAAAGGATAATCCTCCCCTGGCTCGAAACATGCCACCAGTAGCAGGAAAGATACTGTGGGTGAGACAACTCTTCAGGCGTATAAGTGAGCCAATCAACTATTTTTATGTAAGTTTGTCATCACCCACTTATTGGTAAACAACAAGACGGACATAATATATTTCATAGTCCAGTGAGAATACTGCTTGTTATTATCTTGATTCACTAAGTTCTTCACAGTCTTTCCATATTAGTACTGCTGGCTATGAATTTTGGTAACATGATTTAGAATAACCTATAGAGGGCAGTATTTAATTGCTTTGAATGCAATATCTCTGCTATCTAGTTTCCACTCTCTTTTGACAGAACCATATTAATCATGGTCTTTAAGTTGTAACTGCTGGAAAACTCCAATAAAACGATTTACGCATGTGGTTTTGTTTTCCTTATAATTCACTTTTGTCAGGCATCTCTTCAGACAGCCAAGCCAAGCAGATTTGATGTTTAGGACATTGCTAGGCATTGTGAGAAACGCTATATTATGCATGGTGGTGGTTGTTTTGTCCAAATTATTTCTCATTCAAAATTGATTGCATGCGGAAATAAGCATTTCAGATAGGAAGGGCAGCTATTCTTACATAGATCTGGATTATTTTTCTTTTTATACTGGGGTAATAAATTGCATTGATTATGCAACAGAATATTGTAGAATATCTTTTCAGACTTCCAGCTTGCTAGGTAATCATGTCTTCTTTGACAGATGCAATAATGAAGCTCCAGTAAGCCAGCTTGTTCTAAAGTTTTACTTCCCTAATCCAACAAGCTCCCTATTTTCTACAGTTTTGTAAAAACCTGTTTCAAAGCAAGGAAGGGAGGAACAATTTTGAATGACCCTGCAGTGTCCATCTCTTGTTATCTTTAATTGTGCTGAAAAGCTGCTATCCCTCAATGCATCTATTAGTCTTACAAAATTAGTTCTGAGTGACATCCATGGAATTAATATTAGCTTGGAAAGAATTTCACTTCATTGTGATTCTGGCTAAGAAGAAAAAGCTTAAACTTTCCCCTCTTATTCTATGATCAGGCTGAAGATGACCCTTTGCCCATTGCTTTCTATTATATATTATAGATTCCACATGGAATTTACACATTTCAAAATGACCTCATAGGCCACTGAATCCCAACCTGCAAGCAATAAATGAATCCAAATTAAAGCAGTTCCAACAGATGGTAATTCTATCCCTGCTTTACATATCCCACAATGGGAAGTGCATCTTCTTTTTCCTACTGTAGATAAATTAATGTGTGCCATACTCATTCTGAAGACCGCTTGTTCTCTTTAAACTGATAAAACCAATCCAGGCTCTTGATTTGCCTCTTATTAATCAGCTTAATATTTGCATTAGGTCTTAGGTCTCAAAAGACCTGGGACAAGTATAATTTTTATTTTGTTTTAGTGCAAATTGGAACACCCACACAACTTAAACTTCATTGGACTTTCTTAAATATTTCTCCAGGAAAAACCTTTTACCCATTAAAAATGCTTATGTTTCTCACTAATATATTTATCTGAATTTGAGTTGTGATGCTATCTGTAGAAGAATTGGTATGAGCTACTGGCATATGTAAAATATTGAAAGGGTTTTTCAAATGCAAACATTGCAAGATTACAGATAAATTTGAGAGATAGGTATTCTGAATGTACTCTTTAGTGAAAGCAGAAGTATTTTATTCACCTACGTTTTAAATATATAGCTCTTTCATTATCATTGTTTTAACAGAAAAACTCAGACATCTTGGCAAGTGTGGAAGGAAAAGCAGTTGTTCGACTATATAATAAAATTTCCTATGTATTGGTAGAGTTTGAGGTACTTTATCACACAGCGTGGATGAAAGAGATTTCACAGTTGGAGTATGGTAAGCCATTTAATCCATTGCAAACTCTATTGAATAATACCTTATGCCGTCTCATTAGTTTGGGAAGTGTTTCTAATTACAATATTTGATTTTAGCATTGCAGGTTACACTATTGGTACGTCACCCTGAAACTGGAAAGTTACTGGTAAATTTTGATCCCAAGATTTTAGAGATTGTTCGAGAAACAAAATGTATGATAAAAATGGGCCTAGAGGTACCAGAGCAGGCAAAGAGGATAGTCAAAATTGAAGGAGAAGTAAAAGGAAACAAATTATGCTTGGAGGTAGGTAAAGAAGAAGTGTGTTGATTTTTCAAACAAATGCTTATCTTGATGTAAAGCAGGTCTGTCAAACTCCTGACCTACGGGCTGGATCCTGCTGGCCACGCCCAGTTTAGCAAAGGGGAAAAATTCTCATATGTCACATGATGCCACCATGGTGAGTTTATATTCCTGATGTAAAGTATACATTAAGGAGATTTTATAACATATGTTGGCCATATGTTTATACAAAAGAAGAAAATAAAGAGAAAAAACAAAAAGGGGCCAAGGTAATACTTTAATTGCAAATTACAATGCATTTTGCTGGGGTAGACATGTATTACCAGGAAGGAAGAGCAATCTCATTCAACAGACATTTAATTGAGAAATGTGTATCTATAAAAAATATCAGGATAGTTCAGCAATAATATTCATTCATGAATACAGAGTTCAAAGCATGATGAAAAGCTTGAAGCTTTTTAAAATACAGTAAAAAGAGGCAGATATGTTGGGATTGCAGCTGAGGAAAAGGTCATTAAACTAGTAGAGTGAATGGTTTTTCAGGTTTTCAATATTGTTACTTTAATGCCATAAGGACTTTCTCATCATTGGATATGATCATGAATACCTTTAATGCTATTCAGAGCAGTGTACTATAATGTTGAAAATTATATGCATTATATCTTGACTAGCTGTTCATGAATGGACTGTATCTAGCTGAAGCTTGCTCTAGAAGATTATAACTTTTTAAAAAATGTGTATGTTTTTACACAGAAATCTGCCTAGTCTGAAGGCTTTAGGAAATTCATTATATATTTTAATTTCTATTAATATTAAGTTAAATCCTGAACATTTATTTTAATTCACAGAACATTCTACACTACTATGACAATTTGTGCCAAGAAATTCCAACAGTGTTTGTCAACTTGATGGCACCTAAAATGAAGAAGGTATATTAGGGTATCTTTCTATATACTATTAAAACTCCCATTGTCATGACTTTTAACTGTGAAAAGTAGTGCAGTTTTTGAACTAAGATATCTCAAATGGCCTAACTACAGAATGTGTCCAAAATCCAACATCCTTGACTCCCAAGGAAATAAAATTTGAGGAAAATGTGTCTATTTCAGTGCTACTGGTTGCTGATGTACTGGTGTGCTGCTGCTGCAATCATGTGATCTTCATTTTCATCATTCTGTGACATTTCCCAGTCAGTCTCACAATCCCTCTCTCATTCCCCAACCCAGCAGCAGCCACACACTTTCCTGCTGAAAAGAATATGGAAGGCAAGGGAAGAGAGGGAGGAAAAGGGAGGAAGGAGGATAATGATAGTATAACTGGAAGTGAAGGAAGGAAACAAGGGGAAGGGAGGAAGAGAGGGAAAAAGGGAAGGAAGCAGAGAAGGGAGGGAGGGAGATTTTTCTCCCAGGCAGCTTCCAACAAGAAAACTAAATGGAGAAGCTGCACTAAGTTGGAAGTTGCCTCCATTCCTGCTGCTTTTTTACCCATAATCATTCTGTTTCTCTGTTTACATAAGGAAATATCTCTGAAATGATGACCCAATGGGTCACAGATTGCCTAGTATGTATACAGATATTTATCTCTTGATTACATTATGTCTTGACAGTTGCAGTGTTCTTTCTAGGATGCTGCCCTGTCTCTTTTACTATGCCATTAATGGTAAAAAAGTTATTATTAAGGTTTCAGTATATTGCTTTATTTTTGTACTTTATATTTGTGTGAAAATTGTTTTCAATTTTACAATGTTCATTTTGGATAAAATGTATTTATGAAAAACAAAAATAAATATATTTTGCTGTATAAACTATGTAAATAGAAGTGTCAGAAAGGAACTTGACAAAAGATTTCAGAGAATTGTAAGAAGAGGCAGAAGAAATATTATAATAACATCTGTAAAGCCATTGAAGAGAAATGGAAAAACACGGAAAATATTTCAAAAGATCACTGAGCTCCAAAGGAGATTCCAACCTCAAATGTTGTACTCAAATACTTCAATAGACGAGTATTTGCTGATTAGAAAATAAAAATAAAAAGTTGGAAGGAGTATATTGAAATTATTTGCCAAGATACCTCAGAAGATACTCTCTATTTACAAGCACCTCTAGTTTTAATTTTAGTGTGTGAGGGTGTTTGTATGTGTTTGAAATTTGAAACAGGGCAGAATCCATGGTCAATGGTATCTAAAGCCACTGAAAGGTCAAGGAGAGCAAGAATGGGTGTACAACCCTTATCTGAGAGATCATCTAAAAGCATGACCAATGCTGTTACTATCCCATATTCAGGCCTGACTACTGATTGAAAGGAATCTAGATAATCTGCTTCATCTAGTGTCCTTCAAAGCTTCTACACAACCACCTTCTCTACCTTCAACCTTCCCCCCTCCCAAAAAAAGAGAGGTTAAATATTGGATAAAATTGTCCATTATATTGGGTTCCAGCAATAGTTTCTTGCAGAAGAGATGAACTAGTACCTCCTTTAAGAGGCAGAGGAATGAATTCCTTATCCAAGGAGGAATTCACCACTACCAGAACCCACTTAGATAACACTCCCTTCCCAGCAACTTTAATTAGCCAAAAGGACCATGGAGATAAAGAACAGGTAGCTGAACTTAGAGTCCTAGATGGTCTCTGTCCACTTCCTCCGGTGAAGAGCTATTGTCACTTTGCCAGCGTTACCATCACAAAGTAGGCTGTTCTAGCCTGTGTATGTTTAGTTCATCCCTTATTGTGTATAAGCAGTGCTCTAAATGTCTTTTGTCTCATTTCATCTCCCTCAGTTCCTTCCTCCATGGTGAATAATGGGATCCATGAGAAGGGAGAGGTTGCATAGATTCAATGTGGTTGAAGGCCTTGATAGTCCTCCTGTTCTAGATGGTATCCAAGGACTCAGTTGGACTGTGTGGCAAACTGACAGGTCCCTCTGAAACTCACCTGGATCTATTAATCACTGAGGGTGGCCTGATCCCACTTCCCTGCAATGGATAGTGGCATCAAAAAAAACCCCATGGTAATCAGGACATGATTTGACCAAGGGGGCCACCAACAAAGAGTGATACTAAAGAAGTGAGCCTACCTAAAAGGGAAGGAAAAACAGGGAAGACTGCTGCTTTAGGACTGCTTCAATGCTTGTGATAATCTATAAATTACAGTATAATTTATAAGATGCTAAAAATCTACTATAGTCCTAATAATTATTTTTTTCCTTTCTCTTTTTACTAGGTGGAATCTGTACTGAGGCAAGGGCTTACTGTTTTAACTTGGTCCTCTCTGACATTAAATAGCTTCTTTCAAGACGTTGATGCAGTTATGAAAATGTTTAATCAGCTTTTGAAAAAGGTATATTTAATTTTCTCTAATTCCATTAGTGGTATCAAAAATTGAATTTGGGCCCCAAAAATGCAAAGTATGCATTCTGTTGCTGAATTTTGGCTCTACTACAGCTTAATTCAAATTAAGATTTGCAAAGGGTCATAAGACAAAAAGAACAGTACAGTTAATTTACTACAGTTATTTAATACAATTAAGTTACAGTCTTATTTGAGGATTGGAACATAGAGGAATATTTTATGTTGAATGGATTTGAATCACAGCTTTTAAATTTTTACCTTATTTGAACTTATTCTAATTGATTAATCCTACTACATGTTTTTCTAGTGGGGCTTCTTACCCCCCCAAGTTTACGTTTTTTTTTAAAAAAATGCAAGTAATATGTTTATGCAATCCTAACAAGGAATCAATTAACAATCTTTTCTTTAATACAGATCAATGACTTGTGTGAAATGCAAATTGACTTAACACTGAAGGATATATCAAATACTCTGCTGCTGATACTACCTGAAAGTGCAACAAAAGTGGAGGACTTACTGGCACGCAATGAGGTAACCAAAGTTTTTAGCCATTCTTCTGTTGGTGAGCATATGGGCATATGTTTATAATGTTGGCTCTGTAAAAATCAATTTTAGATATTTAGCTATGAGAATTTTTCAATATTTCTTTAGAATTCTTTAGAATTCTATTTTTTATACTTTTCCATACAAGATGACAAGCATCTCAATACCAGCATGTTTCCCTTTTTAGTTTTATTGATTTGCTTGATATTTGTGTTTTCTAAATGTATGTAAACTTCAGTCATCTCTGTTAATGAAACACCAGTTCTTTAAAATGCTGAATAACTACAGAAATTTACTTTGTCGGATATTTGTGTGATTATATATTCAGTCCTAAAGAACCTGCTTCAGCTTGTTATTCGCAGTTCCTCTGAATTTACCACACATTCTTATTATTATTATTTATTTCAAGTACATAACTGCTATTTATTTTCAAAAACCTTATATTCCAAATAGCAGAAAATAATTGTACTAGTAAATATGAAATAATTGATGCTTCACCCACAGAAGTAATCTAGGTAAGTTGAAGAACTTCAGTATCAGACTATATCTGTAGAAGTAATACATGTCTTAACCTAGGTACATGTAATAAATAATTAATAATGTCAACATTATTTAATGTTTGTATTTCACTACCCTGGTAGAAAACTTTTTGTGCCTTAGTTACCTCCATTTGGGATTGGATGTAACTAAGCTATGTACTCTACACTCAGCTGCTCTTGAAAGCCACTAGAAACTGTAGCTGGTTCTGAATAGAGCAGCTCAAATAATTATGGGCATTCCTTGTTCACTCATGTAACTTATCTATTTCAAGAGCTGTACTTGGCTTCAGTGATGGGATTCAAATTTTTTTACTACCGGTTCTGTGGATGTGGCTTGGTGGGTGTGGCAGGGGAAGGATATTGTAAAATCTCCAGTCAGAATAGTATTTGCTAGTTCTCCAAACTACTCAAAATTTCTGCTATCGGTTCTCCAGAACTAGTCAGAACCTGCTGAATACCATCTCTGCTTGGTTTCCATAGTCACTGAATGTCATCTATAGAGCCCTTCAGAGAACAGGGTCAAGATATCTCATGGACTGACTTCTCCCAATAGTTTCTACCTACCCAGTTAAATGAGAAAGAGTGGCTTCTCTCTAGAGCCATGAATGTCATCTACCATGGCACTTTATTCTGGCATTGCATCTCACTGAATGCTTAATTTGCCTTATCAAACTTGGAATTCAGAAAGTCAATCATGTTTGGAATTGAGGGAGATTCTTCCTGCATATGCGCTTCGCACAGTCACTTCCGCATATGCGCTTCGCACGGTCACTTTGCACGGTCACTTCCACCCTGGTGACCTCCCGCCTAGACTATGCCAACGCTCTCTACATGGGGCTGCCTTTGAAGAGCATCCAGAGGCTCCAGTTGGTGCAGAATGCAGCCGCAAGGGTGGTAATGGGAGCTCCTAGGGGCTCCCATGTTATGCCACTTCTGCGCGTGCTGCATTGGCTCCCGGTGGCCCTCCGGGTGCGCTTCAAAGTCTTGGTCACTATCTTTAAAGCACTCCATGGCTCGGGACCAGGTTACTTGCGAGACTGCCTCCTGCCACCATCAGCTTCCCACCGACCGGTACGCTCCCATAGAGTTGGTCTCCTCGGGGTGCCGCCGGCTGGACGGCTGGCGACCCCGAGGGCGCGGGCCTTCTCATTGGGAGCACCCCCTCTCTGAATAAATTACCCCCGGAGGTAAGGGCCGCCCCGGATCTCATGGCCTTCCGTCGGTTACTCAAAACGCACTTATTTCGGCAGGCCGGACTGGCCTAAATTTTAACCGGGTTTTAATCTCTTTTAATACTTGTTTTACATTTTAATTAGAGCCATATTATATTCAGTTTTTAAAATTTTAATATTATTATGTTGTCTCTTGTATTTGTACTCTGTATATGTGTTTTTATTGGCTGTTCACCGCCCCGAGTCCCTTCGGGGAGAGGGAGGCGGTATATAAATCGAATAAATAAATAAATATGAATATTGATTATATCAGTTGTTTTTGTTCCCCAACATAGGTTATCTATATTAACGTTAAGGACTTGGAGCTTGGTTGTTTTAATCTTGTTTATGTGCATAAAGACTTTAAGTTGCCCAGTCAATGATTAAAACTATATAAAAGTCTAGTAAAATAATTACCATGCTGTGATTGAATTTAAACAGGTAAGCACAAAGGAATGGGCTGAAATATTAAACAATAAAAGTAGGCATATAGAAGATGCAGTACAAGAACTCATATCGATATTTGAGCAAATTTATGAAGTTAAACATGTTAAAAAGCTGGCTCCCAAAAAATTTCAATCACCAGGTATTTATTTATGGTTCCCTTTAAGAATTTAACTATCATCATCAAGACTTTTTCTATTTATTTATAGTGGTTTTAATAATTAGTAGTAGTTCTCTGTAATTCTAATTTTGGAAGCCTAACAAGGAATACACTCTTTAATATAAGTCATTAGAACAATATGTTTTGCTGTCTGGAAATATATTAATGCTGACTTGTATTTAATAGAAGCCAAATTGTTTATCTGGCAGTATATTCATGTAAGAAATCCTGGGATGCTGCAGGAATGTGAGAGGGAGGCTTTGGGAGGGGATTGCTGCAGCACTCTGTGAGTACAGGATGGTCATGGAGTGGGAGGATGTGATGCTGTGTGAGTGCAGAAAGCCCATAGAGTGGAGAGTGCAGCACTGCATGAGCACAGGAACACCAGGGGATAGAAGGTGCAAGCGCAGGTAAGCCTGGGGGACTTATCAGAATGACTTGCAACTTTTCTGGCTGGCTTCCCCATTGATTTTTCTTGTGGGGAGCCTCCAGCAAGGTCACAAATGGCAATCATGTGCCCGTGGCTCCCTGTAATGTTGTAAATGTGAGTTGGACATCCAGTATGCAGTGATGGCCAGTATATCAAGGATTGATCATACGTCCCAAAGGAGAGAAAGATGTACTTCCAGGGGTAACCAACCTTTTGGACCTCAGGGACCACCACATAATTTTAAATCCTGCGGACCAGAGACCCTGGGAAAATCCCCCAAAAAGTCTGTAGGAAAATTCCCCACCCTGTATTCCTACCGATCGATCATTCTTTATTTGGGATCGCAGGATACTGTCTCCAGTTTCATTCTCAGGGGAGAAAGAAAGAGACACAGAGAGAGAGAGAGAGAGAGAGAGAGAGAGAGAGAGACAGACAGACAGACAGACAGACAGACAGACAGACAGACAGACTGACTGACTGACTGACTGACTGACTGACTTTTGGCTTTATGTAAGAAAAGCAGCAGAAGCAGCATAAGTCTTTCTTTCTTTCTCTCCCCCAAACTCCACCAGAAATGAGTCTTTGTGAGACTTGTCACGCCAGTGCAGCCTCTTGGAGCAGGATACCTTGCAGGGTCCCAGAGGCTCATTTTTGGCGAAGTTTGGGGAAGAAAGACTTTTGCAGCTTTCCTTGCATGCTGCCAAAAGTAGAAGAAGAAAGAAGCAGAAAGAAGTAGCCGGGTGGCCAGGTGAGGCACGTGAGGCAAGTTCCCCCCCTGCCCTTTCCCCCTCCCCTCACTACCTTGTGTTGTTCCAATGCAAGCGATGCAAGCCTTGTGTTCCCCCGAGCCATGTGTGTGGCGCAGTCTTGTGCTCATGCACAGCCTGGATTAATTGCTTTGGGGGGATGCTTTGGAGTGACATTTCTCTGTGGACCACCAAAATTTTCTCGTGGATCACCAGTGGTCCCCGGTCCATTGGTTGGTGACCACTGATCTATAATATTCTTTTAGGATAACCTTATAATAAAATAAAGTTAGTACTTCTGGTTAACTTTCTTATCTGGACCACCTTGCAAGACTGATATCAACCTTGCAAGTCTGAAAATACAGTTCAAGTGGAAAGAGCACAACTGGCACAATTATGGGAAATAGCTGGTATCTTTCTGGACACTTATGGCGATTAAGAGTGGGATGAATAATGTTGTTTGACTACTGTTGGCTAGCAGTGGGTGGGAGAAACTGAGCTAGAAAACTCTGAAATTCAGGGTGGATCAGGGTCAATGCTCCCATTTCTTCTTTAATATTTGCCTGAGCTTGATAGGTGAAGACAGTCAATAATTTTGAGTCAGGTTATTATCAATCTATCAAAGACTCCCAGGTATACATACAACTTAACCTCAGTCTGACAAGGTGAATTGTCAAGTCTCAGTCTCTACAGGCTATGCTGGTCCCAATTAAGAGGAACAGACTATCTTCCAAATGCTGGGTTTTATGGCATGTTATTGGATACAAAGTTTGTATAAAATGCTTTTTTAAAAAAGTTATTATTGTATTTATAAGCTCTGGGCCTATGTCATCAAGTGCAGGAATAGAATCAGTTGGGTTTTCCTTTCTTAGATGTAGAATCAATTGTTCCTATGATGTTGCTGCCCCAGTTTTATGTTTCTGTTAACATTTACATCAGTGCTCATATCACTCAAATAATGTGACCAATAAATCAGAATTCTTACTTAACTGACTACCAATAGGAGTGATATGTATTGACCTCCACCTATTTAGGATTCTGTGGTAATGTTATATTGAAGGTGTAAATGGAGGCAAAATCTCCCACAATATTTACCATATGAACATATGCACGTAGCTGTTGATTGGATGGATTCACTTCTTTTTTATTTGCAATAGATGGAAAACATGTAGCATTTGGAGGTGGAGAGGAAGAGAGACTCTCTTCAGGGTCTTCAATTATGATTAGTAGTGAAGAAGCTGAGGACAGTGAAAAAGAGGATGAGTTTAAAAAGGTATTTCACCACCTATTGAACTACTGAAATAATCATTGCATTATTTATTGTTGAATGCCCTTCAAGTATTTCATGCTGTGAAACTGCATCAATTGAACACAATTATAGACAAATTTAATGCAAAATTATCTTACTGGTATAATATGATTTAAAATAGAAAAGTGGAAAAAAGGAGAGGTGCTGAAACCATCCCCTCCTTCATTGTTGCTAGAAGCTTTTCACCCAATTTTCACTTGTGAGACTTTATCCTGGCCGATATAAAAACTAGAAGAAAGTACATGTCTGGGGCTCCTTCCTGCCAATACTTTCTAAGGAATCACTTAGATCCAAGCTTATTTTCCAGCTGTGCTTTCATTCCATTATTAAAACCATCCCTTGTCAGCTTGGTGAGCTCTGAGTCAGATCTCATTTGCCTTACATGAGATTTTCTTGTGGCCCATTTAGCTGAAAATAGGAATGTTGTTTTCAGCAGAAAATTCAGTATCAGTAACGTTCACAGGCAATGCCAGAGGAAGTAAATTGCTGAATGGTTTTGAACAGGTATACAATTGACATGAATCTAAACTGCTGCTTTTAACTGCAGGAATGCAAAGAGGTAGTTGCATATTTTAGCCATCAGTTGCTGGATAGCCTGCAGAAAACTACACGACTATCCTTAGATGCTCTTAAAAGAAGAGTATTTGTTTCAAGGCAAGTGATATAAGTGAAAATTTGTTTTTTTCCACCTACCCTGATATACTTGGTACTTTCGTTTCTACCAGCAGAAAGAAACAAATGAGAAAATTTCAGCTGAATGCTTCCTTAACAACTAATAAAGTTTTCAATACCAAGAACTAAACAAATCCCTCAATTCATAATTTCATCTGCCATTCCTTGATCATTTGCTTTTTAACTTTAAGCGTAAAAGTATTCAATAAATATATTCAAAATTTTTATTTTTCTTAATCCAGTAGGATATCACCTTGACCTTCATTAAAAAAACAAGTTATGATTTATTTAATAGACTGGTTAATGCAATATGTGAACTTTAAGCTGCCTGGATTCATGCAAGTGAGATGAATCCTTCCTTGGATGGTCCATGTAGCTACCAGAAATATTTCATCTTTATAAAATTAGTATGTGCACAGAAAACATAGTGCTGGACATAAGGATATATATTTGTTATTAAACAAATTGTTGTTAGTTATTTATTAAACGTAAAATAAGCTTTGATCCATGGCCTATCTTAGCCCTGGGAATTGTGAGTGCCATTATGGCCTAACTCAGGGGCGTTGAATACACGTCATCAAGATGGTGTCACATGACATATCAGGACTTTTTCCTCGTTGCTAAACTATGTGTGGCTATGGCTAGTTAGGCACAGGCGGGGAGTTTGACAGCCCTGGCCTAACTGATTCCTCTGAAGTGTCCATGACAGCTCTTTCTCCCTGAATTCTTGTGTTTAATATAATATATGATTCAATTCTCATTTCTTGTTCAGCTCCAGCAACTTTGGACGGCTGCCTTATTTACCTCAAACAACAGTCAAACCTGAAGATGTTGTTACTTTTCTGAAAGCTGAAGTGCATTTAGCTATTCCTCATGTGGTGAGTGGTTTTGTTATATGTGATTTTTGCAATCACAGAGTAATCCATAATCTGAATTTCTTCTGACTATGTGACATGCGTGGTGCTACTCAACATGGTTATTAAAAGCTTTGATGATTCAATAGACAATACATAGATGGATGTAAAATATTCAGGAAAAGATCAGAAGGATGGAAAGTTGATCTGGTAACAAAAATGAATTACAAGAATAAAATATATTTAAATAGAATGTAGCACTAAATACACAAATATCAAATAGAACTATCAATTTCATGCATGCTGTGAAAGAAGGTTTTGTCCATGAAAACCATTTGTACCATCATATTGTACAAATTTGCTGTAAGGTGCTTCAGGATTTGTTTTCAGCTCTTGTCAAAGTCAGTTCATTGAATTACAGATGTAGCAAAAGCTCCAGGCACAACTGAACTGCAAAGAAATGGATGACATTCTGTTTCCTAATTTCTAGAATTAAAATTGTATGACATGTACATTAGAATAAGTTTAGAATAACATTAAAGGCTATATATTAGAGTAAGTGAAGTGTTTCATATTATTGCATCATTTACTAAAGTTGGAAATTCTGGATCACAAGAAGGGAAGCTATAATAGAAGTTCTATTCCATTCCAATGCTGTCTCTATTTCTGGAAGAGGAAGGGCAGATGTAGAGAGAAACTTTGCACGAACAGCTCTCATCTGCAAAAATTTGCTTACTAGCTCAAATGGAGTTAGTATGTTAGTAGTATGTTAGTAGTATGATGGATCATAATACTCCTTAAGATTTTGGTACTTTTTCTGCAACCTGGAAACATTGCAGGGTTTATGTTCCATTTGATAGAAGAAAACCTGCCACTTATTTGAATTTCTAATATTTCATAGTCTACACATACTGCATTGAAACACATAATTTTGTACCAGTGAGCTGGTGATTGATGGTGATAACCAATCCACCATATGTGTTTCTTGAAAAAAATGGCTTTTTTTCCCTTTATTTTCAGGTGATGGTGCCCAGTTTGGATGATATCCAGCAAGCCCTCAACCGTATGATTCAGTTAACCTTGGATGTAAGCCGTGGTGTGGCTCACTGGGGCCAGCATCACTTGTTAAAATCCAACAACCAGGGGGAAAGCAATGTTCCTGCAACACCTAGCATATTAGGGAAACTACAAAAAAAAGAAGAAAGTAAGATAACTATTTCTCTCTTTTCCCCCTCCTTTAAAACTATTGCTTCTAAAATTTTAGCCTTATTTTAACTACTCAGAAGAGAATCACAGTGGAATTCTAAGCATGTTTGTTGAGATGTAAATCCCTGTATGTTGAATGGAGTTTGCTTTCTTAAACAGGTATATAGAATAGAATTCTTTTTATCTCTATTACGATAAATTATGAAAGCATAATAGAAATACATTTTATCAATTAGCTGCCCTTCAGTTATTTCTAAATTATTTCTCTCATAAACTCTCATAGACTCAGAATTATAGAAGTTTGTCCAGCATATTTGAACATCACTAGGTCAGAGAACTAGTGAGTATGATGTAGCTGCTATGATAGAACAATTTGAATAGTTCCCTATAACTCCAGAGCCAAAAAGTGTTGAGAGCCATTAACTTGATGCCCTTAAAAAGGGACTGAATAAGCTGCTTGGAGTTTCCTACAATTGTTAGACAGGCAGCAAATAAATGTATTAATAAATACATAAAATATGTCTGGAGGATTCATCTATCAAAGATCGTTGCTCTTGAAGTTTCAGTGTTAGCTCTACATTGGGAGTACCTTGTCTTGAACATGGGGGGTGGGGGAGGAGTCTCCATCTTCTATTTAATAAAGAAAATTCTTTTCTTTTTGTGTATTTTTAAGAATGTTTCATTAGTACTGAAACACTTTTCTGATTAATATTTTATTTAAATAAAAAAACATTGTAATACTCCAACATCATAATATTACTGTATTAACACATGTCTTATGGTTTTATACAAATATAACTAAATAAATAAATATATAGAATAATCATTTTAAATAATTAAAAACCCCTTTTTGACTGATATTTTCATTTTAAAAATTAAGGACAATTTGTGTGTGTGTGTGTGTTTGTGTGTATATATCACTATCCCTGTCTTTCAGTTTAAATAGTCCTAATCAGAGAAGCAGCTTAATTTCAGTAAATATAGTTTAAAAATAAATGAACTGTTATAGGTTCAGCTTCCTAGCACTCATCAACCATTTTAATTCTTCCCATTTAAAAATATGGAAACATTGTACTAGACATTTTCAACTAGGAAACTTTTTTTACAGTTTTGTGATAAATTTTAGTTAGCAGATAGGATGTAGGTATGAATAGATGAATCTTTGTCTCCTGCCAATGAAATCAACAATATTCCACATAGGTGGGACTACTGTTTTCCTTTCAGGGAAATATGTAATCTCATCAAGCCAATTAAGGATATTCTTCTCCTGCAGTATTTTACTGATTTTTTGACTGTGACCAATGAAACTAAAATTATATAAAACAAATATATACTTATATTTTATATTTTTACTTTACACATATCAAAATGTGATATGAATGTATCATACTACAAATAAATAAATTCTATTGCAGTCAAGAAAATATAAACTTTATTGAAGAAGATATACATAATTAACATAACTGCTGATTTTTTTTAAATGTCCTCACTATATAAGTGAGGAACATAAAATATTTATGTGTTTTGTTTTGTTTTTGCCAGAAACACTGGAGGATCAATTTCCTGCTAGAAAGCTGAGAAATTTTTATCCGGGTGTGGCAGAACATAAGGATATATCCAAATTAGTTGTGCTTCTGTCCTCAGCAGTAAACTCAGTAAGGAAAGCTGCAAGTGAAGCATTGCAAGACTTTCAAAAATATAAAGCCCTATGGACAGAAGACAGGGATGCTAAAGTTCAGGTAACACCCACTTTGGAACCTTAGCCATGATTTAAAAGTTCTGTGAAAGATAAATAACACAGTTCAGTTTAAGGAAAATGCAAAGCAAATGTAAATAAGCAATAGACCAGTGTGGCCTTCAGCTACCAAAAACAAGTTCCTGGATATTCTGGGAGTGGGTAGTTGGTGGGGAGACATTGTCACAAGGGAGACGATGGAGAAGAGGTAGGAATATATCCACAGCCCAAGCAAATCTATTGTTTATGGTTTACCTATAGCAACTCAAACATGTGACTTAATAGAAAGGACTAAAATTGAAATAATACAGTACATGCATAATTTTTGATTAAATAAACAACATTAATGGTTGCAATTCCTCACAGCAATTTTTAGCCAGTAATCCATCTCTGACTGAGATCCGATCAGAAATTCTTCATTATGCTACCTTTGAACAGGAAATAGAAGATTTAAAACCAACAATTTCTGTTGGCCCCATTGAACTCAATACAGGTATGAAATGGTATAAGAGGCTGCAATATTTGGAAAAGCAATTAGAAGACAGAAATATTTGCATAGATAAAATTAGCAAAAAAAGGTGCAATAGTATACATCTTTAAATAATATAATTTCTTAATTTTATATGAATAGCTGTATCAATATAATTCTGTCCAATTTAAACTTTTTAAAAAAATGTAAAGACAATATTAATGAATATTAATGAAAGTTGGGCACAGCATTATTAATAGAAATTGACTAAAATATAAAAAATATACTTTTAATCTGACCAGTCATAGTTTTCCTGACAAATCTTTTTTTTAATGAAATAAATAAAATATCAAAAAAGTAATAAATATGATAAATATTGCAAAGAAAAAGATTAAATGTGGCATGACTCCAGCCATGGCCATAAATCAATAATGAGCAATATTTAAAGAAGAAATGGTCTTTAAAATGTTATCCAGAGATTATCTTTCATTAATTCCAGTCATCTTAGAAAGGGGATCAGTTTTGCATGTATAATTCTCTATTTCTCTCTAAATCTTTGTGCATCATGAAAACTGACATACGATTGTACAAAATGTATATCAGCTATTCCAAACAATTAGAGGGAGGAGCCTATGGACTTAGCTTGCTCTTTTAAGTTTGACAAACTACTACCGAGCATGTAACAACTGAGCACAGAGACCTGACTATGTTTTAAACTCTTTTGAGTTTGAAAGCTTAGGATTTTCAACTAATATTTCTCAACATTTATTCTTTTGGGGCAAAAATATTTCAGGGATTTGATGTTCAAACAATAGAAACTCAAAGCTCTTTATGCATGCAAAACTAGCAGCACAACTATTTCAGGCTCAGATGATATGTTGTAAATTTTCTGACAGTACAGTTCTATTTTAGAGCAGTTTGTATAGTTCATTTAAGAATGAGGCATTCAGGCATCAATGGCTTGTCATATGCAGTATGACAATTTTTCAACAGGGCCAATGAAATTAGCTCTTTCGATTGAAGCAAAAGCATGGAAAATGTTGCTCTGTCGCTATTTAAATGAAGAATACAAGAAAAAAATGCAAGACATGATAAGTTTTATAACGGAGTATCTGAAAAAATTATCTCGACCAATTCGAGATTTGGATGATGTCCGTTTTGCTATGGAAGCTCTGTCCAATATACGTGATAAAGAAATAGAAATGGATATGATAATGGGGCCCATTGAAGTAAGTTCCTTAAAATCAAGAATCTCATTGAAACAATTAAAAAAAAAACCAAGAGTGCTCAAGAATTGTGAATTGTGTGATACGGATTTTATTTTAGGAAGCCTACACAATTTTATATAGATTTGAAGTTGAAGTAACAAAGGAAGAATCAGAAGGTGTTGATACATTACGGTACTCTTTTAACAAGCTTCAAAGCAAAGCAGTAAGTATGTTAAAGTAGCCTATTATATAACAATAATTTATGAATATAAATTCACAATATACAAACTAAATGAAATGGTTCTATAATAGCAATAGTCCTCATATATGGATCGCTACAACATTCCAAGACTGCCTACAAATTTTTATTCCTTCAGGAATTTATCTAATAACCAACATAGATTTGCCCAAATCTATACCTTAACTTCATAGACTCGGGATATTCTATATAATCCTCCAAGATTTTCAGTTTAAACTTTTTTTCTTTTTTCTTTTTTTGCATTCCCATATCCCTTATTTTCCTCAAATCTTGCCAAGAGATATATACTGGATCATTTCTGTTCTCACAGTTCTCCATTTAATTAAAATTAATAACAATCTACCCAGTCTCTAGAGTTGGGGAAACATATATAAAACTATAATCATAATTATTTTTCAGTCTTACTACAGATATTTATTTCTATTTCAGGCTAGTGTTCAGGATGAACTAATTCAAGTCCAGCCCAAGTTTAAGGGTCAGCTTCTGGAGGCAGTTGAGGTTTTCCGTGAAGATGTGTCAAATTATGAAGTAGCATATGAGATGGTAACTTGATTTACATGAGAGTTGTGAAGAAACTACAGCTGGTTGTTTTAACCAAAAAATATTTACTTCTAGAGATTTAAAATACTAAATGATTAATGCTTGAAATCTAATTAGTTTAAGATTAGGACTCGAAGAAAACTTAATCCAACAATAGTAACTTACTGAGTTATTAATAATTCCAATTATTATATAGTCTAACTGAAATATAAATGTTAAATATTCCTGAGCCTAACAGGAATTTTGAGGACCAAAGCTGTTATGGTCAAATTCAGAGGGTTGGAAATCAGAATGATTCATTACCATAACAAAGGATAAGGGACATCTGTTTTTCCCAGTCCAGAATGGGAAGATTTTAGGTCTTCATAGGTAACATGGGTGGAAGGAAGAGATCTCAAACTTGCTTTTGTTTCTACTATAATTATGGATTGGATGTCAGTCTTGGCACTTGCTAGATTTATTCATAGCCAGCATTTCTAGTTTTTGCAATAAATAAAGCTAGCTTATTAATATTTATCCTTGAATCACTGTCTGCAAAACTTGTGGTGTCATCAATGACTGGATTAAAAACTGATATGAATGAAGTAATCTAATTAAAAAAGAAAAACTTTTGATATTGTTGTTTCACAAACATGGAATAAATATATAAGGAAAATAATTATACCTAGTAGAGCTTTGAAGTACTTCAACTTCAACTTTAATTCTCAAACTGTACTTTAGAACAGAGGTCGCCAACCTCAGAGACAACCAAACTCATAATTTTAAATCCTGCGGACCAGAAACCCTGGGAAAATCATCCAAAACGTCTGCAGGAAAATTCCCCACCCAGTTTTCCAACCGATCGACCATTCTTTATTTGGGTACTGTCTCCAGCTCTGTTTTCAGGGGGAGAAAGAGAGAGAGAGAGACTTTTGGCTTCATGCAAGGAAAGCAGCACAAGCAGCAGAAGTCTTTCTCTCCCCCAAACTCTGCCAGAAACAAGTCTTTGTAGGACTTGTCGCACCAGCACAGCCTCTTGGAGCAGGAGGCCTTGCGGGGTCCCAAAGATTCATTTTGGTTGGAGTTTTGGGGAGAGAAAGAAAGACTTTTGTTGCTCTCCTTGCGTGCAGCCAAAAGCAGAAGAAGAAAGAAGTGGAAAGAAGCAGGCTGGTGGCCAGTTCCCCCCCTGCCCTTTACCCCCTCCCCTCACTACCTCATGTTGTTTGCAATGCAAGCGACGCAAGCCTTCTGTTTCCGTGGGCCATGTGGGAGGCACAGCCTTGTGTTCCCACGCAGCTTAGATTAATAGCTTTGGGGGTGACATTTCTCTGTGGACCACCAGAATTTTCTCATGGACCACCAATGGTCCCTGGCCCATTGGTTGGCAACCACTGGTCTATAATATTAAATTTCTACACCCTAGTGATTATATGATGTCTCTGTTGAAAGAATGTGAGAACAGAACATATTATTTAATCTTATCAGATAACTAGCTTTGATACATTTGTGCATTTTAGGAAGGACCAATGGTTCCAAATACACCACCTCAAGAAGCTAGCAATAGATTGCAGATATTTCAGGTAAAACTTTATTGAGCGTTAAATTGAGTAGCAAGATTCCTATTAGCTTTCTCAAAAGGAAATTATTTCAATGTATATTCTGAATGTTGCTTTTGAAAACTTTGTTTTATATTTGAATATAAAAATATTAATGCACTTTTAAAATAAAAGATATTATTTTGTGCAGCTGAATTTGGAACTTATATTTTATATATTGTGTATTCTGAAGTTACAATAAGGTTAGTTGATTTTTTGTATCTGATTTGTTCCATATGAGCAGTTACAAAGCAATTAGTTATACAGTACCTCAATTTAATAAAAATATTGCAGCAAATATGACAGTTAATACAGGAGTATATTTATTGCTTAACACATTTTGCTTTCCATTTATTCCACTATTAAATCATATTTCTTGATATTTATTTTCTAGTATAATAATTTTGAGGCTCATCTTTTACATAGCACTTGGAGAGCCATTGGTCTAGCCTTAATGTTGCATAGCTATTTAACTTTGTGAAGTACAAGATCTTCTACTGGACAACAAGATAACCAAATAGATATCCTATTAGAAAGGAGGTTTGGGGTATGATTTCATCCCTACATAGAATATGCTGTTTTCTCTTTTAATGTATACATGTATTCAGGCATATTTAGAATGTTTCATTCTTCTTATTCCCATTCACCAAATACTAGTTTGCAGAATTATGCAATGTAAGTCTTACAATGGATTGTAAAGATCACCTAGTCCAGCGGTGGCTAACCTTTTTGGGATTCTGTGCCAAAAATTGTGTGCGTGCCAGCACCCAGAATACAATGCATGAACCCTCTCCCCACATTCCCTGCGCATGCGCACGCAATTCTTCCCGCCACCCACTTACTTGCACTGCGCCTCATAGCTGGGTTTTTTTTCGGTTGGTTTGAGGCCTTTTTCAGCCTCCCAGAGGCTTGGAAAAAGCCTCTGCAAGGCTTTTCAGGACGAATTATAGGCCCGTTTCGTTACTTCAAAACGGGCCTATAATTCGGCCTGAAAAGCCTTGTAGAGGCTTTTTCCAAGCCTCTGGGAGGCCGAAAAAGGCCTCCAACCAACTGGGGAAAAATCAACTGTGAGGCGCATTCATGCGTAGTGAGGTAAGTTTGCCTGCAGCTTGCGTGCCAGCACAAATGGCTCTGCGTGCTACTTGTGGCACGCGTGCCATAGGTTGGCCATCGCGGACCTAGTCCAATCCCTACTAGAACATTCCTGACAGATGGCTATTTAATGCCACTACTAGAGTATTCCTGACAAATGGCTGTCCAGATTCTGTTTATACATCTTTTCAGTCTTAATTGCACAATGGGATATCTCGACATTAATGCAGTCTCACACGTTACATGCAGAGGTGGGATGCTACCAGTTTTGCCCAGCTCTATAGAAAAGGTAGCTCTGAAGAGCAGCAGACACTGAACCGGTTCTGTGTTTGCTGCTGTTTGGCTCACCTACCAGCCCGGGCTCCTACCTGTCCTTTATTTCCTGGTTTTTCAACCTCAGCTGCTTTGCGCGGCACAGCTGAGGTTGAAAGAGCAGGAAAAAAGAGGCTTTTCAAATGCTGCGCACCTGCACGCTGTGCTTTTCAGCTCTCTGGGTGGCACAGCTTAAGGTTTTTTTACAAAGCGCGCGCATGCATGCACAAAACATAGTCACCGAACCAGTAGTAACACCAGTTGAACCTACCCCTGGTTACGTGGGAAGCTGTTTTTCAAGTCCCATTGTTGTAACTGCTCAGTGAAAGATGGAAGGAATTGGAGGGAGTTGAAGTGTGGATGAATTGGTATATTGAGGGTGTGCTACATATGAGAAAGGTTACTGGTGATAAGTAGATATATACAATGGATGTGAATATGCATATAGTGACAGGACTAGTCAATCCTATCTATTCAGATAAAATGTGGGGGGGGAGGGAAGCGAAGATACTAGCAAGCTTCCTGCAGGGCAGGAAGTGATGCAAACCTGACATCCCTGCCCCCCAATCCTTGAAGTCTTTATCTGGCTGTTCCCAAGAAGAGACACAAGGAACCAAAGTGGTACTGTGAACTGATCAGAATTGCTTCTTTATTGTTGCTAATCTATTTACAAGAATCCGGGGTTTTGTGTGTATGTATGTGTGTGTTGTATGTGTGTCAGATTTTTGTCACTTCCTACTGTGCAAAGAGTCTAAGCCTCTTCACACACACACACACACACACACACACACACACACACACACTATAGCTGGAGATTCCATTGCAGGACATCAGGTCTGGTTAAAAGTTGGGTGGAAGATCACTAGGGAATTCCAGGGCCCTAGACTAGACTGGAACATAAAAACATGCTTGGAGAAGGCAGTAATAAACCACTTAAGGAACACTGCCAAGTAAATGTCATGGTTGTGTCCATGTAGTCAACAGGAATTGAGCTTACACTTTATTTGGTGGCACATAAGGCAAATTTTGAATAAATGTGTGTTATCTGCAGATGTGTATAAGAGTGTGCCCCCCTAACCCTAACCCTAACATCATTTAGAATGATCTAAATTATTAATTGCTATATATATATTTATTCATTAGGCCAACTTTGATGAGCTCTGGAGGAAGTTTATTACATATTCATCTGGTGAGCAGCTATTTGGCTTGCCTGTTACAGACTATGAAGTTTTGCATAAAATCAGGTAACTGTAGAAAATTGTTGTACCTGCTGGAATAGTTAAGGTTTCACTGAAAGACAAGACTGGAAAAAAGACATTTGCACAAAATCATAGCTACTATAGTGCACTTTATATTGGGGCCCCAATATAGTTTTCAAAACTGTGCCTCTCCCAAACTGTGGCAAAACAAAAAGGAATCATAAAATCAATGAAAAAAAATCAGTAAAGAGAATTAAGGGACCAAAGCAGAATGTTTTTTAAAAACCCAATGAATATTTGTGATAAGAGAAAACAAGGGTTAAGGAATACAAGGATAACTAAGTAGGAAAAGCACACAAAGCATAATTTGTAACCTCTTTGTAACCTCTTAGCAGTGATGCTGCTCTTGGTCAGTATTTTTTAACCTTAGCAAAATGTGTGGAATACGTTCCTCAGGCCACATGTCTTAAGGTTGTTGAAGTTGAGAAATGTAGAACTAGGTTATATGATTAATGTGCATGAACATAAGAGAGGAGCAGTTGGCAAAATTCTGAGCCCCTATCCAACTTCTTTTTTTGACGTTTTTCCCTACAGTTATTGGTTGCATCCAACCAAATTTCAAGCAGTGTTTTGCTTTTATTGCCTTCTTATCCAAAAGTTTCATCCCATTCTGGTTAGTTTTCATACAGTTTTCTTGATAATGGATAGATAGATGTCAGACTTGGCCAAGAACAATGTAGAACAATCCAGTTGGAGTTCTTTATTTGCTTATACACAATGGACAGAATCTTGCCAGACTAAACCCTTACTACTTTTACCCTAATGGATATACCTTTGGAGATTCTAGGGAGTGGCTATCTCTTCCTCTTTCTCCTTCAGCTCTGGGCTGTGCTGCTTCTTGTCGCATCTTCCTCTATGCTGGGAAACTGCCACGTCATTGTAGTCCATCACTCCAGCTCCATATCCATAGGTATCATCTCTCACAATAGGATGGTTAGCAAGAATCTAATGCTTTTTTGCTCATTTTTTTCCAACATTCCCTTGTTTGGAAGGGTAAAGATAGGCTATAAAGAACTATTGCTTAACTGGAATTCCATCTGCCGTGCTAGAAATAAGATTATAAAGTCAAATTGAAAGATTGAGATAGGTTTATGTTCTGTGAAGTGAGGTTTTTAAACTTTTTTATCTTTCCCTGTGCTTCTCTTTGATATATAGAATATTCACTTTCCTTCCTTCCTTCCTTCCTTCCTTCCTTCCTTCCTTCCTTCCTTCCTTCCTTCCTTCCTTCCTTCCTTCCTTCTTTTCTTCCTTCCTTCCACTAGAATCTCAGTAGCATATAGTCTGAATTCACTGGGTTTGTAATCTCAGATGCAGTTGATATGAATGCCACCTAGAATAACTAATAATGAATAGGTACCTTATTGTGTTTTGGGGAAATCAAGAATAATTTACTTATCAAATTTATAAGGCCTCCTATCTCACAAGGGGTGTCTCTGGACAATGTATAACAAACAAACAAACCAGAAAAGTGTATTAAGAACAATAATTACCAAAGTATAAAATAATATTGACTACAGGGTCATAAAAAGGAAGATTTTAGTTTTATCACAGGACATTGGTGAAACCTCAGTTCAGATCCTTATTCAGTCATGATACTCTACTGGGGTTTTAGTATGTCACAACATAACCACTTGCAAAATCTTGCTATGTTATGAAAATGTCTCTAGAAATCTAATGAAGTACATCTACAAAATCCTGAATTTGAATCAGTTATGATTTATTATTTAGACTTTTGTTTCACACTTCCCCAGATTACAATTTTAGAATTGCCTATACTTTTCTAATCACATTGTTGTATAAACAGAAAGAATGCTAATAGTTTTACTATAAGTAATCTTGTCCCTTTTTCTCCTACAGAAAAGAGTTGAGTTTGCTTCAGAAATTATATGGTTTGTATGATACTGTGATGAACAATATAAGTGGCTATTATGAAATTCTTTGGGGAGATGTTGATATTGAAAAAATCAATGCTGAACTTTTGGAGTTTCAAAACAGGTGAGATTGCTTCCTATATAAACATCTGTACTCAACTGCTTTAACTTTAACACTAATTTCCGATAATACTATATCCTTTCCCACAATAGATTTATTCATGTCATAGGCTAGCATTGGAACCACTCAGGGAATTCCTTCTGAGGTTCTCTAAATAAAGCAACAGATGTATATATAAAGAAAAGGTACATTCATTAAGAATCAAGAATTATAATGTACAACACTTAATGATTGTCATAGGATACAGTCAACAATCAAATCATACTAGGAAACAGTCAATATAAATCATAAGGATACAAGCAACAAAGTTACAGCCCTACAATCACAAGTGTGGTGGGATGGGTGAGAAGGAGTGATGAGAAGATTAACAATAATAGTAGTGTACACTTTGTAAATAGTTGAACAGTGTTGAGGGAGTTATTTGTTTAGCAGAGTGATGGCTTTCGGGGAAAAACTGTTCTTGTGTCTAGTTGTTCTGGTGTGCAGTGCTCTGTAGCGTCGTTTGAGGGAAGGAGTTGAAACAGTTTATGTCCTGGATGTGAGGGGTCTGTAAATATTTTCACAGCCCTCTTTTTGACTTGTGCAGTATACAGGTCTTCAATTGAAAGGTGGGTAGTAATTGTTTTTTCTGCAGTCCTAATTATCCTCTGAAGTCTGTGTCTGTCCTGTTGGGTTGCAGAACCAAACCAGACAGTTATAGAGGTGCAGATGATAGACTCAATAATTCCTCTGTAGAACTGTATCAGCAGTTCTTTGGGCAGTTTGAGCTTCCTGAGTTGGCGCAGAAAGAACATTCTTTGTTGTGCTTTTTTGATGATGTTTTTGATGTTAGGTGTCCATTATATTAGATGTTGTTGCTATATACATTTCTGTAGGCTAAATCTGCCCTCCTTTAAGAGACAATGCATAAACTTGTAATTTTAAAGGAGTGCTTCTAGATTATTTCATACGGGATTTCATTTTTGTTCAGATAGTTGTCCCGCTTTCTCTTCATTCTTCCTTTTTTATTTAAAATAGTATTTTTATTACTTTTTCCCTCCAATGAAAGGTGCCGTAAGCTACCTAAAGGGCTTAAAGATTGGCAAGCATATTTAGATCTTAAAAAACGAATAGATGATTTCAGTGAGTCTTGTCCGCTGCTGGAAATGATGACCAACAAGGCTATGAAACTAAGACACTGGAACCGGATTTCTGAAACAACTGGGCACCCATTTGATGTGGAATCTGATTCCTTTTGCCTTCGGAATATCATGGAAGCACCACTTCTCAAGCATAAGGATGATATTGAGGTAGCCTTCCCTATTGCTGCATTTTATATTTAAGATTAGGAAACACACTTTTAATGCTTTTATCTGCTGTTTGTTTGTTTTTGCAATGAGTGATTTTAATATTTTTTCAGCATTTTTATGTTGTAAGCCACCCAGAGTTGATGGATATAAGATGGACAGCAAACAAATTTTATAAAGAAACAAACACACACAAACAAAACACACAAAACACGAAGATATCTATGTGTATGTATGTAGGAGGATAATACATAATGTAACTGTGTATTATCCTAATAGGAAATAAGTTATAGTAGAGATTTTTTTTCCATTTAAACATTTGTAAGTGTCCTTATACATGATATATTTTAATATTTGAACCCAGTGTGTCAACTCATAAAACATTTTGTATACATGTTTTATAGTTGACAGCAGAAAGAAGGGGGGGAGTGAAACACAGTGTGAAATCGAAAGTACATTCCATTCATATTTTCTTCTGATTAGCTTCTGCCCTGAACAAATCTAATTGGAGAGCATGATTGATGACTCTTGGCTATGGACGTTTTTTAGTTGGATGATACACCCAGAGGGGTGGGGGTGGGGAAACAGGATCAAGGGTGACAGTGAATTATGTATCTCAGAGTTGGCTACGCCCAGATTAGTGCCACATGTAGAATGTTACCTTTAAATAAATCCTCTTTAGTTTTGGGAGTGTGCTCAAGGATCATGATTTAATTGGAGTAACTATTGGAACCCTGACGCAGTTATTGATTTGACCTACCAAAAACATGCAAACTCATAAAATGACATATTTTTTAAGCATAACATTTTGCTGTACTAAGAGAATGAATGAGACTGTCAGAACAGTTTTGCTTGTTTGCACTTTTGCTATGAGTCACTGGAACTATTGATGTTGTATCTTACATTATTATAATACCCAAAGGACTGAGCTTAATGCAAAAAGGCTTCAATAACAACAGGAAGTAAAACTGTCTACAACAAAAAGGGCAAAAAAACGAAATGTAGTGCAAAAATGTAGAGGATTTCTGTGAAATTCACCTCCTGCCTCAGCAAAACTTATATTTTAAGATGTAATGTTCTGTTTTAAATTCTCCTAAGAACTTAACTATATCAATATGTCATGTTTTTCTACATGCATGTTTTGTATAGATTTCCATGTTATATGCTTATCATATCTACTTTTTAAAACATTGTTACATTTGTTTATCATGCTATTTTCAACTCAAAGGCTGTTGATAAGCCGAAATTACTTAGTGAGATGAGTGATATCTAAGTTAATAATAAAATAATAAAATGTCTCAAATCACCTACTACCTGATAAGAGAGCCAGTTTGTTGTAGTAGTTGAGGCATCAGACTAGAACCCAGGAGAGGTGAATTCTAGTCCTGCCTTAGGCATAAAGCCAACTGGGTGATCTTGAGCGAGTCATTTTCTCTCAGCCCTAGGAAGCAGGCAATGACAAATCACTAATAAAATCTTGCCAAGAAAACTACAGAAACTAGGCCTGGTAGTTTCTGGGGGTCAACAGTGATTCGAAGGCTGAAAAAATAAAAACAAAATAGCTGATAGAAAATACATGACAGAAATCATGACATTCAGTCCCATCAACCAAAGTTTGATTGCTCAAAGTATAAGAGGTATATCACAATTAACATTGTTCCTGCTGTAAACCACTTTGTGGGACCTAATAAATCATGTAAATATTCTTTAAATAGATATATGTAAACTATGTATTTAGAAATTGTTATATTTGTCATTAAAAACACAACATTTGAATGATTGCTTGATATTCAAAAATTATCTTCTATGGTTTTGGCTTCATTAAGTGATCAATTAATATTTTACCAGAAATACTTAAAACTTTCTGAGGTTTATCACGAAACTCGCATTGAGATTAGACTTAAAATTTTAATGTACAGTATTTTATTAAATTATTCTATAGGTATAGTAAAGTTTAGTATTTTTCTTTTTACTAAAACAGAAATATATTACTTTTCAAGGCAGTCTAAAACAGTAACATAAGACTGCATACTTGGATTAACATGAAAATATCACCACTTTTACTTCTCAATGTAAACTACACATATGTCAAGAATCTTATAAATTCCCTATAGTTTATTATTTATTTGTGAGTAAATGGGTACCACCCATCTCATTCTCAAAGTATAATGATATAAGTACAATAATCCTCTCCACCTCAGGAATGTCTATGCAGTATTTCTTTTTCTTTACAATTGACCATCACATTCTATAGATCAGGTTGTCTGAAGCCTACAAAGTCAATTTATGGCTTCAGCATCCTTCCTTTTATTGCCTTTTTTGTTTTTATTGATCTGGGGTCACCAGGTGTCAAACAGAGAAATGGAGGGAATACGGAATGTTAGTGTCTCCCCCATCCCCAAGTACTTCTTGGTGTTTTTGTTGGCCTATATAAGTAAGTGCTTATTTCCCTAAGGATACCTCTTTAATTAATTCACATTTTCCTCCAGTTAAAGTTAAAGATGGTGCTTCTTCTGTCACAGCATGATATTTTTTCCATGAAAGAAGGTTTTCTTTTTTGCCATGTGTTTATAACTTGCTTTAAAGATACAGGCACTTGTGTTTTATATAGTTTAAGTGTATTTCTTTTTGGGATAGGACATCTGTATATCTGCCATTAAAGAGAAGGATATTGAAGCTAAGCTGGCGCAAGTAGTGGATAGCTGGGCATATCAGGTCTTGAGCTTTTCAGCATTCAAAGGAAGAGGAGAACTCCTTCTCAAGGGAACAGAATCTTCTGAAATTATCACAATGATGGAGGACAGCTTAATGGTCCTGGGTTCTCTGCTGAGTAACAGGTAATCATAAAATTTTTAATTATTTCTACTGATACGTTTTCAAGATAGGAAGGCTGGCACATAGTCGATATTAGCCATACTGATCATTTGTTTAGAAAATGAAGAAAGGGAGGCTGGATTTAATCTCACATCTTTGCAAACAAATGCTCAGGTGCCATCAAAACTGACAGCAATTATTGCAAAGTTGATTGTGGCTCTCCAATCTAGCAAAGACACTGTCAAAGGGTGTTGCTGCGTGAGGTTTTGTAACCCCTTCGGTATAAAGGATAACAATTAGCAAAACAGCCCTTGCATTCAAACAAATTTGTACTTCTTGGTTAGTGTTGATACCAGAGCTAAATTGCAAATATATCCCTCTACAACTCTGTGATGTAGTTGAGCTGGGCAAGGCAGCTCTGCAACTTTTCCCAATTTCTCTGGTGAGAGATATAAAAGAGAACATGCAATTAGATTAGCAAGCTGGTGAAAATATGGAGATGATTAAAATGGAATGGAATAGAAAAGAATATTATCTTTATATAATAAGAAATATTATAGATAATATTATATTATCTTTGCATCTAAGGTTAGGATCAGGATTATATTTACTTGGAGACATGCCCAAAAACTAATGCTAGTTTGGATAAATTCTTAGAGGCTTATTAAAGAAACCAACATTGACATGTTTTCATTCAAAGTTGTTTGTGGACAACAATAGAATACATTGCCAGTAGAATACATTGCCAATGAAAATAAATCTAGGGTTAAGGTTAGGTCTACTTGAAGTCATGCCCAAAAACTAATTCTATGAATAGATTCTTAGTGGTTTTCTAAGGAAAGAGATATTGACAGCTTTTTGTTCAGAGTCACTTATGGACAACAGTAAAATACATGGGAAAATCCCATTGCCAATGAAAATGAATCCAGGGTTAGGGTGAGGTCTATTTGGAGTCATGGCCAAAAACTGATGATAGGGATAGATTCATAATGGTTTTCTAAGGAAAGAGACGTTGACAACTTTTTGTTTGGACTTGATGTAGACAACAGTAAAATACAGGGGAAAATCTGATTGCCAATCAAAATGAATCAAGGAATAGGGTTAGGGTTTGGCTTAGGTTTACTTGGAGACGTGGCCAAAAACTAATGCTATGGATAAATTTTTAGAGGCTTATTAAAGAAACCAATATCGACATTTTTTTTGTTCTGAGTTGTTTGTGAACAACAGTAAAATACATGGGAAAACCCCATTGCCAATGAAAATGAATCTAGGGTTAGGGTTAGGTCTACTTGTTATTTATTTATTTATTTGTTTGTTTTTGTCAATTGCTTACAAGATAATAGGTATAAATAAAAACATAGTTATGAATACATGGATACATATAAGAAAAAAAAAAGAAACAATAGGAGAGGGATGGTAGGCATGTTGGTGCGCTTATGCACGCCCCCTACAGACCTCTTAGGAAAGGGGTGAGGTCAATAATAGACAGTCTAAGGTTAAAGTTTTTGGGGTTTGGGGAAGAACCCACAGAGTCAGGTAGAGTATTCCAGACATTGACCACTCTGTTGCTGAAGTCGTTTTTCCTGCAATCAAGTTTGGTGCAATTAACCTTGAGTTTGTATCTATTGTTTGCTCTTGTGTTGTTATGATTGAAGCTAAAGTATTCATTGACAGGTAGGATATTGCAATGTATGATTTTATATACTATACTTAGATCGGACCGAAGGCTGCATAGTTCTAGGTCTAGAATTTCAAGTCTGGTGGCATAAGGTATTCTGCAACAAGTAGAGGAGTGGAGAACTCTTCTTGTGAAATATTTCTGGACTTTCTCAACTGTGTTAATATCATATACGTAATGTGGGTACTTGAAGTCATGCACAAAAGCTAATGCTAGAGATAGATTGTTCGTTTTCTAAGGAATGTGACATTGACAGATTTTTGTTCAGAGATGTTTGTTGATCACAGTATATTACATGAGAAAATCCCATTAGAATGAAAATGAATCTAGGGTTAAATTAGGTTTACTTGAGTCTTGGTCAAACACTAATGCCAAGGATAGATTCTTAGTGGTTTTCTAAGGAAAGAGATGTTGACAGCTTTTCATTTGAAGTTGTTAGTGGAACACAGTAACCTCCCATCTGTATGCAGATTCATTGCAATCTCAAGTGAGACCAAGGTTGATATATCATCTGCAAACTTTAGTACTTTAGTTAGATGAAAAGGAACAGAAGATGGAATACGAAGCTGTATTCCTTGGATAACAGCATTTCTGTCTACTAAAGGCTTGGCAACCTCCAGGTTTCATTTATTTCTCCCATTCTGGCTATGACTATTATAGAGCCGAAGTTATTTGACATTATGCATCATACTAATAGTTTTATACTGATATAGTTTTATATTTGTGCACTTCAAGAGTTCTTTAGCTGAGTTGTATTAACAGAAGCATTTTGTAGAAAGATCCCTGCCATAACCAGAGGATCCTTCCAGAAAGTCTTTTGATTTTTTGGTTTTTATCTCCATGAGGAGATAAATGGAGATAAAAATGGATAAATGGAGATAAAACAAAAGTCTTTTGATGATTTTTTTGGTTTTTATCTCCATGAAATGATGAAAACTGATACCAAGTGTTCTAACTATTGTTCCTTGTAACTATGGCGTAGGTTTTAATTTTTTTGCTTCTATTAAGTTTTAATCATCATTCCAACTGCTACTTATAACAGAGATGAAATTCACAGTCTACATGTATGTGAAAACAGAAGTTCACATCAGCTAGGCATTTTCGATCAAATGAATGATGCTGTGCTTTCTGGAGCATTCTGCTTCCCATTCTGTATTATAAGCAATGAACAGATTGCTTATCATGGGATTTTATCACCCCAAGGGTGCTTTCTCAAAAAGCAACTGGATTTTATATTTCCTTGAAGACGTTTCGTTTTTCATCCAAAAAGCTTCTTCCTGAAAAATCACCTCTGGGGCAACCATGATCTGGATGAGTGAGAATACCCATAGACATGGGATTTCATCATTAACTGCTAGCTTTAGAGGCTAATTGATTGTTTATGTTCAAATTATTATTAAGAATTCACTGCCTTTCTCTCTTGTTCTATTTTGTGCAGATGTTCACATTTCTCCCTTACTGTCAGAAGCTAAAACAATTGTTAATTAAGAAATATAAATCCTGAAATTATTCTTTGCCTCCTCTTTTTAGATACAATGCACCATTTAAAAAAGATATTCAAAACTGGGTGTACAAACTCAGCACCTCCAGTGATATAATTGAAGAATGGTTGATCGTACAAAACCTCTGGGTTTACCTTGAAGCTGTTTTTGTAGGTGGGGATATTGCCAAGCAGTTACCCCAGGTAAATCAGTAGTAAATCAGCAACTGTTGAACTGCACAAATATTTAAGCTTAAATGTATCAAGCTTGGACTTAAGAACGACCTCTGAGTCTCATTCAATTGTATATGAATTTATTCTATTTAGGAAGCAAAACGTTTTCAAAACATTGATAAATCATGGATAAAAATAATGCAGCGAGCACATGAAAATCCCAATGTAGTTAGCTGTTGTGTTGGAGATGAAACTATGGGACAACTTTTACCACATTTACATGAACAATTGGAAGTATGCCAGAAGTCACTTACAGGGTAAAAAAATTACTAATAATTTTTTCAATGCTGCAAAAAAAGATGGCTTGAAATAAAGGAATGCTTTATTACTGTAATTTAAGAATGCATTTTATTTTTTATTTTATTAATCTGTCTTTTATTCTAGTGGCATTCTGGATTATGTTTTGGAGGAGGATTTTAAGAATATTAAAGAGAGAATATTAACATTTTAGATTAATATGTAGCATGCAGAGCTAACTGTAAATTTATGCATTTAGACTTGTAATTTTGGTTATATTCTCTAAAGTTGGATATTTCTTTTCATTTTTTAAAATGTTCAGAAAATAATTAAAAGTAGTTGCAAAATAAAATAGTATTGTTACATTTATCTCTCGGAGGCAAAAGTTTTGCATACTTAATTAACTGATAATATTTAAAGGGAGCAAAAAGAATAAAATAGCACTATATTTATAGCACCAAACTCAGGGTTCTCCTCTTTTGTACCTAATGTTTAAGTTGTGTCTGATTTTAAAAAAGCAATAAAGAAATTTGAATAAGGAAAACACGAAGGACACTGGCTCTTGGAGTATAATGGCAGCTTCACACAGTTGAAAATTTCAGCTGAAAGCGCAGAGTATTTGTATGTACATATAATGACAGTCTTGGTTGATGAAACACATTCATAACACAGGAGAATGATTGTTTTTCTGAAATATACTTCTTTTCTTACTAAAGGTATTTGGAAAAAAAAAGATTGCTGTTTCCTAGATTCTTTTTTATTTCTGATCCTGCCCTTCTGGAGATACTTGGACAGGCTAGTGATTCTCACACTATTCAGGTAAATTACAAGCATTATATAGGTTTGTACATATATATATGCCTCAGAAAACAAATATATATATATATATATAAATATATATATATCATATGATAAATCATCAATGAATATTTAATTATGTCAGAATAGTTATCAGTACATACTGCTTATATTACAATTCTTCAGTTCTACATTTTTTTTCCTTTAACATGTGATCTTATTTATAAGAATGACTAATTTTTAAATGATAATTATATCATTGTAATTGGTCTTATTTTTCTTTTAGCCACATCTCCCTGGTTTATCTGACAATATCAATGAAGTGGAATTTCATCCAAAGGATTATGATCGCATTATGACAGTTGTATCAAGAGAAGGAGAAAAAATTCCTGTAACATTTTACATTGTTAAATTAGTATAATTTTAATTTTAAAAAATTATTTTATGCTCCAAAATTCTCCTGAATTAAAAAGAAATTCATGTTGCTTTGCACAAACCAATATAACACAAAAATTATCTTATTAAATTAACATAGCTATAAATAATTTTATTTATTTATTTATTTACAATATTTATATACCACCCCACTCTCCCTGCAGGACTCGGGGTGGTGTACACCAATTAAAAAATACAATAATAACACAATAATTAAAAACAAAAAGATTAAATATTGTGGCTAAATAATAAAAACAAGACAAGGTTTGCCAAAGCATGATTTTAATTTTATTGAAAATATGTCATTCAGGTGGTATGGAGTAGAATTGTAGTATTCATATTTCTATTATGTTATGTATTATATGTTCATTGTTGAATATATCATACTTCACAATTTAATATTGTATTATTTTTCAACATAGGATAGCAGATAACATTGATTTTGCAGAACCTTGACTTTAAGAGACTCTGTTTTAGTGAATATTAAGCTTTGAGATAACCTTGTCATACTAATCCATAATTAACAGCAGGACGCAGTGTACTCTGATACTGTTAGACAACATACATATTTTATGTTTAAAACTATAGCAGTAGTTGATTTGTTTTTCAATAAATTATATCAACTTACTGTATAACATTCCTTCTATTTGAAAGAAATAAGCAAATCCACCTCAATGTGGTATCCTCCAGATGTGTTACTCTGTACACCTTTCGGAATGTTCCCTAAGAATTCTGGTAATTGTAGTGCAACACATCTGGAGCATACCATAACAGAAAAAATAGATTAAAAGTTATATCCATTAAAGGAAAGCAGTCTTTTTGTTTTACACTTCTTTTATGTACTTTGTATTTCTCTGTGGTGGCATACATACTCAATACCAGGTCAGAACTTTTAAATACTGTATTTTATTGAATAAAAATAACCATATTTGTTGCATGTGTTATGACCTGATATGTATATAATGCTAAGCCATAATAGGTAGTATCACATATGTGTTACGTGTTACATATTATTTCAGTTGGACACCCCAGTAAATGCAAAAGGACCTGTAGAGCTTTGGCTGATGGACCTATTGAAAATGCAACAGTCTTCATTACATTGTGTAATTCGGGCTGCATTTTATCAGATTAGCGATCCAGGCTATCAACTGCTAAATTTCCTATATCATTTTCCAGCACAGGTGAGAAATTTGATAAGTAGTTGGTGTTCAAACACAAGCATGCAAAGAGGCTGAACTTGTATGCCAATAAAAATGGCTTGGAAAGATTTATGTAATTTTCTGAACCATAACTTTACCTTTTGTAACAATAAATGTAACAAGTAATAGTGTACAGATCTATTTGTTTTTGTGTAAACTGCTTAATGCTAATTGAGCAAATTTGGACTCTCTTTTATTGATTGATTTAGACAATGGCTTGTTTTAGATTTATATAAAATGAATATGAATAAAAAGTGGTGCAACAGTGACAACGTTGGAAAAGATAAAAGGGATGAAAGAAGAGACAAAAATACTTAAGTGCAGTAATCATGCAATGTGACATGATGGCTGCTTTAATTATATATACAAGTGGTCAGTTTTAGAAATGGGAGGCTCCACGTGTCCCCAGGATTTCAGGTTCTCAATTAATATGAAATCACCAAATGTCTCAACATTCTATTTTTAGGCTATCCTCACATCCAAAGGAGATAAGTTAAGAAGCAATTAGAGTTTGTTCAATATACGTAGGTTGTCCACAATGATGAAAGATGGAAACCTCCTCACAGAAGCTCTTTATTAAGCTTCCCACTTGCTTCCTCAGCCTTTTTCCTTAGAGTGCTCCTTATTCATTATCTCTGTGGCAATGAAGCAAAAGAAGATTCAGATTTTATTCTAAGTATCTTTGAAGGTGTTCTGATTTTTCTACATAAAAGGGAAAGTCTATAATAAAACCCAGCTTATTAGCCGTTCAAGTGAATCACC
The DNA here is from genome assembly GCA_023653725.1 of Bungarus multicinctus. Classification (NCBI taxonomy): domain Eukaryota; kingdom Metazoa; phylum Chordata; class Lepidosauria; order Squamata; family Elapidae; genus Bungarus; species Bungarus multicinctus. The sequence continues at coordinate 58,546,765 of CM042836.1, read as the reverse complement.
CTAAATTAGAATTTAAAACTGGAAGTTGTTGAAGTATTTGTTATCCATTGAAATAAACTATAAATGTTCCTGTACACATTTTACTATTTGTTTAAATTATAGGTAGGATTGCTGGGAATTCAGATGCTATGGACCCATGATTCAGAAGAAGCATTAAACAATGCAAAAGATGATCGGAAAATTATGTCAGTGACCAATCAGAAATTTCTGGATATTCTAAATACTCTTATTAGCCAAACTACTCATGACCTTACCAAGTTTGACCGAGTGAAATTTGAAACCCTTATCACCATTCATGTGCATCAGCGTGATATATTTGATGACCTGGTAATATGGAAATAATAATGCTTGAGATGTTAATGTACATATAAAATTGTTCAAATTATGTTACACGCCTGGTACTGTTCTTGGGTATAGCAATAACACATAGGTGGTACATAAGCCTAAGTGCTACTGATATTGCTATAGTGATTTACAGAAGTCTCTGGGCAGGTTATAATGTCAGCATATTGCCCTCAACAATCTGGGTCCTCATTTTAGTGACCTCAGAAGGATGGAATGCTGAGTCAACTTTGAGGCCGTCAGGTTCAAACTCCAGACTGTGGGCAGAGTTTGCCTGCAATACTGCACTTTAACGACACCACGACCATGTATAATTGTGAAACTGTGCAGAGTTTCTAATACCAACTGGCAAGCAATTCAGTGATTTGAGGTCTCATCTTCAGAAGAAAAACTGGAGAATGGGCATAGCAAATATTCCCCAACATTCCTACTATAAAAATGAGAAAGCAAGTAAATCCAAACATTAAATGTGTTAATTTGAGATAATATTATTTGGGGAGAAAGTTGGCAGGGGCACTAACTAAACAAATACTGGTATTTCATCATTCTACCCCTGAAATTCATCATGCAAATAATGTTTCTTGCATTTCTTATATAATTCAGGCTCCTTTTCTGTTTTGAAGGTTAAAATGCATATAAAATCAGTGACTGATTTTGAATGGTTAAAGCAGTGCAGATTCTATTTCAAGGAAGATCTTGATCAGACACTGGTGTCTATTACTGATGTTGATTTTGTTTATCAAAATGAATTTCTGGGATGCACAGATCGTCTCGTCATTACCCCTTTAACAGACAGGTGTGAATAATTTATTTATATTTGAATCTGATGGAGTCTTAGTGTTACACACTGGAGCACAATCTTTTCTCCCTGCAACTTCTAATTAATTTAAAGAAGGGACTGCTTTAAATTCTATACTTATCCACTATTTCACTCTATTTGTTAAAAGGTTTGTAAGCTCAAAAGTTTTAAAGAATCATTTGTGTGTACAAATATATGCTAAATATATCTTTACAGATGTTATATTACATTAGCTCAAGCTTTGGGAATGAACATGGGAGGAGCCCCAGCAGGACCTGCAGGGACTGGTAAAACAGAAACAACCAAGGACATGGGGAAAGCACTGGGGAAATACGTAGTAGTATTTAATTGTTCGGATCAAATGGATTTCAGAGGATTGGGACGAATTTTCAAAGGTAAGATTTGGCTTATTGGATGGATTAGGTAATAAAATTGTCATCTTTCTAAGAAATTATAAGCCCCATGAAGATAGAATGAAGGAACTGGAGATGTCTACCCTTATGAAGAGAGCAGAGAAGGCAAGGCAATGATAGCATTCTTCAAATATCTGATTCAGCATAACAGAAAGAATTCGAAACCTTGTGAATAGGATAGGATAGGATAGGATAGGATAGAATTCTTTATTGGCCAAGTGGGATTGGATGCACAAGGAATTTGTCTCTTGTGCATAAGCTCTCAGTAAAGCTATAAGTGAAAAATCATGACCATAGTCATCATAAATACATTAATCATGAATCATAAAATAGAACACTTAGTGATAGCCATAAGATACTAAATTGTTCCAGAAATTAGGATACTAAATAATGGAGTACAGGGATAGGAAAGAACAGTTTAATGGTAGAACCAAGAACCTTCAAATGAGGTGGATTTAAGATGTTCTTGCAGAGGTTAAACAGCCAGTTACACTGACATGGGGTTGGACTCGATAGCTTAAAATGCTATATAATAAAATGAATTGCTATCTTGTAGTAGTTAGCTGCTATTCTAAATCATAATATCTAAGGTGAATCCAACTTTAGGATAGATAGTTAGTGATCCATGCTTTTATGAATATAAATAAGACTATCAAATTATATTTGCATTCCTACACAAACTCCAGGATTTAATTATTGTAAATCTGTTTATGATTACATAATATATTTGGTTCAAAAAATAGGAATTTTGCAAATAAGTTCATGAATGGGAAAAGTCAGTCTGTTCTCTCTCATTAATAATTGGGATGAATATGAAGAAAGGCAGAGAAAATAACCCTGCTCATTCAAGCACATCAAATCACAGACTTGCTTTGCCTTCTCAGTCGAGAACCCATCAATACTACTGTACCCAATGTTTTCCTATTGACTACAAACTAAGGCTAAAGACATTTAAAAGCAAAAAGAAAATGATAAATCAACTATTTCTTCTTTTCCTTCCCTTCCCTTTCCTGTTCTATTATATTGAAGAAAATTCTTGAACTGTACCTCAAATAAGATACCCATCATATTTCTTTGATATTCAGCAAAGCTCTTGCACAGCACATTACAGGGTCAATACAGCAAGAAGCGGTTCATAATGAAAGCCTCAAGAATCTGATATTGTCTTACCAACTCTCCCTGATTGCCAATATATCCTTTCTGAGATGTAATTGGCTAGCAGGAAGAAGTCAGGAATCACAGCTCTTTTCATTATAGCTTATAAAGCCTTTGAATACTAGCATATATGTGAGCATGGATTGTATAAAAGATACAGGAACACAGATATTATTAGAAAGATAAAACATGCCTGTATTTTTATAGATTCTGGGGTGTCTATATGTGTATGACATTTTGCTAGTTTCCTACATCTTTCTATATTTATATTAAACTCTATTCTGAGTATTATTCTTACATTTGAATGAACATTGTTATATAGTGTACCAGTGGTGGGTTTCAAAATAGTTTATCACCGGTTCGGTAGGCGTGGTTTGGTGGGCGCACTTTGAGCATGCACTTTGCATGCATGCATGCACCAAATGCGTGCTTTGGCATGCACAGAAGCTTTCCTACTCACCTTCCATAATCCTGCACACTCCCTGTGTCTCTCACAGCTGACATGCAAAGCAGCTGTGCTTCAAAAGCAGGACATAAAAGGTCAGTATGGGAGCCCGGATGGGCGGGTGGGCCCAACAGCAGATTGTCTGAGAGAACCGGTTCGATCACAGCTGATTTTTGGCGCTACTGGCTTGGGAGAACCAGGCCAAACCAATAGCATCCCACCTCTATAGTGCACTTACATAAAGGTGGTCACACTACATTTTTCCTAATAATTATTAATGGCTCAAAATTATCATATCACTTTAAATAATCTTAGTGAGAAATATATAGTAACTTTTTCTCATTTTCCATTCTTTTAAATATATTTGAATGCAAATTAAATGAATTGGTTCCTAAATGAGTGCTACAAACTCAAGTGATGGAAACATGACATTTGTATTACGTCATCCCGATACAAATGTTGATATGATTTGCTTGTTGTATTTGCATTCCAATATTATCAGCAAGCTCATAAATCCCAGGATTTGCATTGCAACTTCACTAGACACATTTTATCCCTTTCTCCCTTTTTACACCACCCACAATTCTAAATATTATCTCATGTCTTCTTTCTTTTCCCCTACATATAAGAATTACAATGTATTCACCACAAAAGATAGTAAAGCTACTGTAATGGAGGGTCTTTGACCTCCTGATTCTGCTACTGAAACTGCACAATCTGTCCCTATATCTCCTCAATTTCAGTCAAAGCCTTAAGCATGATAATCTTCATTGGCTAAGCCTAAGTGTGCAGTTTTAATAAGTCTATGAGCATAGACTTCTTAGCTCATGTTTCATAAGTTGGTCTTTGGTGAAAACTAAGTGAGCCTCTTTTAAGAGTGAAGAATAATTAAAGCCTTGTTTAAAGGAGAACAGAGGAGAGGAAAGGAAAGGGAAAAAGAAAAAATGGAAATGGAAGTCTCAGATTCAATATTTGGCATTTCTAAGAAGAACTGAAAAACCTGGAGAATTTGTAATGTAATATCCATAATCATGGGTTTGAAGTACTCTATACAAGAAATATTTTGCATTTCTAAGTGCTTAATGAAGAATTCTTTCCTGGGAGCAATACAATTGAAGTTAAGTTGGATTTATTTTTGAGTAAACATTGTCAAATAACATTGCGTTGTTAATACCAGAACAAACTAGAAACACAGAATCAAAAAGAGTTTTCATGGAAGACCTACAGAAATGTAAGCATACATATTACATAAGATTTAGATGAATGCAACAGAAAATTACAATTCACTGGGAGATTATGATCCTGCACTTTATAGTTGTAAACAGTATTTTTTTTATAATTAGAATTTTAACACTTTAGTTATTATCATGATTGAAATAACTTCAGAAAGGTACAATGCCCACAATTGCTGTTTCATGCATAAAAAATAATATTATAGTACCAAGCATTTTTAAAAGTCAATTTATCTGTAGACTCTACAAAAAAACATTTCAGATTAAATTAGAAACAGAGATTTATTGGTTAAGTGACACAGAACCATGATCAGAAATTCCTGATTTGCAATCTATACATCTATCTAGGAGTCAATACCTTTGAAATCCATGATCATTTTGAATTCATATTATTGCAGGTTGTTAAGTTTTCCAGACAGATCAGACAGGAATCATGACCAGATGAACTAATTCTACTTTTATTATAAAGTTTCATTAACAGAAGTTTGAGTGTCTGATACTGCAAATCTCCCAATGACTCTTTTACAGCCTGATAAGTTAGGGAGGTTTATTTCTGAAATTTCTCTGCCTATTATTCAGTATGCAGCCTATGACATCTCTTAATTTATCACTCCTGAGACAGCATCACTCCCCTCCTCCCATCTTCCAAGGTCATTCCCACATAGCATTACACAAGGTTAGATATTCAAATTCAATATGTACACTAGCTTGGTTTGGAAACAAAATCCCTTATCAAGTATTACCTTTGAGTATTAACACTCTCTGACAGAGGCAGATAAGTAATCCCTCATCTCTCCTAATTTTACTAGAGATGCAATCTAGCTCTACCCAAATAGTTTTTATGTGAGCTGTATCCTAAATCGTTAGATTCTAGCTATCATGAAAGTGATTGCATAACGATGTAAGCTACAGGTGAAACTGGAAAAATTAGAACATCGTGCAAAAATTCATTTATTTCAGTAATGCAACTTAAAAGGTGAAACTAATATATGAAATAGACTCACTACATGCAAAGCAAGATAGTTCAAGCCATAATGTGTCATAATTGAGATGATTATGGTTTACAGTTCATGAAAACCCCAAATCCACAATCTCAGAAAATTAGAATATTGTGAAAAGGTTCAATATTCTAGGCTCAAAGTATCCCACTCTAATCAGATAATTAAGCCATAACACCTGCAAAGGGTTCCTGGGCCTTTAAATGGTCTCTCAGTCTGGTTCAGTAGGAATCGCAATCATGGGAAAGACCACGACCTGACAGTTGTGCAGAAAACCATCATTGACACCCTCCATAAGGAGGGAAAGCCTCAAAAGGTAATTGCAAAAGAAGTTGGATGTTCCCAAAGTGCTGTATCAAAGCACATTAATAAAAAGTTATGTGGAAGGGAAACGTGTGGAAGAGAAAGGTGCACAAGCAGCAGAGATGACTGCAGCTTGGAGAGGATTGTCAGGAAATGGCCATTCAAAACTGCTGGGGACTTTGACAAGGAGTCGACTGAGGCTGGAGTCAGTGCATCAAGAGCTACCATACACAGACGGATCCTGGATATGGGCTTCAAAGTTTGTATTCCTCTTGTCAAGCTGCACCTGAACAACAAACAATGTCAGAAGCATCTTACCTGGGCTAAAGAAAAACAGAACTGGTCTGTTGCTCAGTGGTCCAAAGTCCTCTTTTCTGATGAGAGCAACTTTTGCATCTCATTTGGAAACCAAGGACCCAGAGCCTGGAGGAAGAATGGAGAGGTACACACTGCAAGATGCTTGAAGTCCAGTATGAAGTTTCCACAGTCTGTGTTGATTTGGGGAGCCATGTCATCTGCTGGTGTTGGTCCACTGTGCTTCATTAAGTCCAGGATCAATGCAGCCGTCTACAGGAGATTTTAGAGCACTTCATGCTTCCTTCCACAGACGAGCTTTATGGGGATGCTGACTTCATTTTCCAGCAGGACATGGCATCTACCCACACTGCCAAAAGCACCAAAACCTGGTTCAATGACCGTGGGATTACTGTGCTTGATTGGACAGCAAACTTGCCTGACCTGAACCCCATAGAGAATCTATGGGACATTGCCAAGAGAAAGATGAGGGACATGAGACCGAACAATGCAGAAGAGTCGAAGGCCGCTATTGAAGCATCCTGGTCTCTCATAACACCTCAGCAGTGCCACAGGCTGATAGCTTCCATGCCACGCCACATTGAGGCAGTAATTGCTGCAAAAGGGGCCCAAACCAAGTACTGAGTACATATGCATGCTTATACTTTTCAGAGGTCCGATATTGTTCTATGTACAATCCTTATTTTATTGATTGCATGTAATATTCTAATTTTCTGAGATTGTGGATTTGGGGTTTTTATGAGCTGTAAGCCATAATCATCTCAATTATGACAAATCATGGCTTGAACTATATTGCTTTGCATGTAATGAGTCTATCTCATATATTAGTTTCACCTTTTAAGTTGCATTAGTGAAATAAATGAACTTTTGCACAATATTCTAATTTTTCGAATTTCACCTGTATCTGCTCTGGACAGTTGTACTGTAAATGCAGAAACAGATTATTCACAAGTCAGAAGCCTAATTAAAAGAGAGAAAGGTTTCTTACTGTAACTCTGAATGGGGCTAATAGAGAATCTTATCATAGATCTTTCCTCTTACATCTTTTTCAGATGTTTGTCAATGTTTGTGATACGTTGCCTGTGCAGTATTATGCTTGATTTAGTAGTATTGCTTCCAAATGCTATTGAATAGCATCCAACATTTACCCTACTAATGGGTGACACTACCAGATGATTTGCTTTTTTATGATATTATAATATCCAGGTTCAGACACTTCATATTTCTTTCTGGGAAAAGAGATGCTGCCGCAATATGGTAAGAACGTGAAACATTAATTATGGGAAAGTTGTAATCTGTTGAAAAAAAAAATAACTCCCTGTTTCAGGTCTTGCACAATCTGGCTCCTGGGGATGTTTTGATGAATTTAACAGAATTGAATTACCCGTCTTGTCAGTAGCAGCTCAACAAATTTACATCATTTTGACAGCAAGAAAAGAAAGGAAAAAGCAGTTCATATTTTCGGATGGAGATGTAGTGGACTTAAACCCTGAGTTTGGAATTTTTCTGACAATGGTAAATTTATTGTGATAAGAGTGTAGAGGTTCTTTTTAATTATTAATGAGAGAAAATCAATCATACATTTGTTATAAAATTTACTTGAAAATAAATTAATGTTTTATTAATTATTTTGCCTCTCCTAGCAATATATTTACAAGCTGTGAAATTTATAGCTATAGCTACAGCTTCATTTTATTTCTCACATAAAACTGAATGATTACATGCCATCAAGATATTGTTGACTCTCAGTGACCACACAGATAAATTTTCTCCATGTTGATCGGTTCCTGACCTGGTCCTTCAGCTCTTCCAACAGTGTCCCTATTGCCAGAGCCTTGGTAATTGAATCTATCACCTTGCTGCTAGTTATTCTCTTGTTCTCTTCCATTCCACCTTTTCCAGCATCAGATCTTTCTCCAGAGAGCTAGGGACTTCCATAAAATCTAAGTATAGTATATAAAATAATACATTGCAATATCCTACCTGTCAATGAATACTTCAGCTTCAACCATAACAACACAAGAGCAAACAATAGATAAAACTCAAGCTTAATCGCACCAAACTTGATTGCAGGAAATACGACTTTAGCAACAGAGCGGTCAATGTCTGGAATACTCTATCTGACTCTGTGGTTTCTTCCCCAAACCCCAAAAACTTTAACCTTAGAATGTCTACTGTTGACCTCACACCCTTTCCTAAGAGGTCTGTAGGGGGCATGCATAAGTGCACCAACATGCCTACCGTCCCTGTCCTATTGTTTATTTTATATATTTTTTTATTTTTCTTATATGTATCCATGTATTCATAACTATGTTTTTACTTATACCTATTATCTTGTAAGCAATTAACAAATAAATAAATAAATAAATAAAATGCAAATATTTAATCAAATAAGGTTCATTTGGTATCTGTTTTAAGAATTTGCTCTGTAGATGAGTTTTTGAAATCTAATACTTTGGCTCTGGGAGGACTTTGTTTATCTTCTAGCAAGATGATATCTGTTCAGAGTCTATTAAATATTATTTTCATTCCCCCTTCATTACTTGATTGTGCTGTGTTTAAATTTTTGCAAATAATACTTGATTAATTGTTCATTTAGAATGAGAGAGCTGAATTGCAGTCAAATTTACCTGGAATGTGACATTTTAATATGATCTGATCAGAAAATCACTACAAGCTACAGTTTTAGAATCAAGTTAACCATTTGGGCTGACAAGTACTTCCGTGCACTTCAGTTTAGAAGTGGGGAATTTGATTTAATGGAGGGAGTGGCTATTGGCAAATAGCCAACAACCATGTCTATGTGAAAATCAGATGTTACATCTGAACTAACAATTTTAAGGCTTAGGCAAAATTAGTATCAAAAAGACAGCAATGTTTATGTTAAATAGATGTGCACATGAAAACTGCTCTTAGATTTCCACTTATTGCCCTTCAGTCATGATGTTTGCATAAATTAAAAAGTTCTCTGTACAGAGAAGACTTGGAAGTTCCTCTGAGAATTCTTGAGATGTGGCAATAATCTTTTCAAATGTATAGAATAACAGTCCCATAGTGGTGGGCATTTCTGTCTTCAGTCACATAAAAACAGAACGTGTGCATGGAACTACATGTTCAGACTGTTATTTTCCAAAACTATTTTTGTCACTATAATAAAGTTTGGGAGTATGGGAATCTATGCACCATGTTCCCAGATATGACGAAAATAAGTGGCTATTTTTTCCCTCACACTCAGGAAACAGATAGGAAGTTCAGTCTAATATCCATATAAAGTAATATATATTGCACTCGTCCAGTGTGGAATTCAGGTAGACCAGAGTCTTTTGCATGAAAGGCAAGGATATGCCCCCAAGCTGACTTTGAAATAAAAAGCACTATAGCTAACATGGCCTATGGTTTGATATAATCAAAATCAGTCCAACTGCTTTGAATTATTTCTGTTTCCTTTTATTCATAGAATCCTGGCTATGCTGGGCGGCAGGAATTACCAGAAAACTTGAAAATTCAATTTAGAACTGTTGCGATGATGGTTCCAGATAGACAGGTACTGCTACTACTGTGCCATATTGTCATGCAGTATTATTTTAAATTTATAGGGCTTCACTTTTATATTCTCCCAACCCTCATATATTCCTTTATATCTTAGCCTGGGTTGTTTTCTTTCCCCCCTACTTTTGATTAACTGTTTAAATCTGTATGATTCCATTTCAGATCATCATGAGAGTGAAACTTGCAAGCTGTGGCTTTATTGATAACGTCATTTTGGCTCAGAAATTCTTTGTTCTGTATAAGCTTTGTGAAGAACAGCTCACTAAGCAGGTAATATTTTGTTCTCTTGTTAGCCATGGGCAAAAAGTGGTCATAGCTAACAGAGAACAACTCAATCAGAATCTTTTAAGTAATAAAAATAAATATGCAAATCTAACTTATCAAGGCTTTTCCTAATTGATTTTTGGCCTATTGCTATAGAGTGCATAATTAGATGAGTCTGGGCTAGCTTCCTTATAAATCTTCCTTTATCATGCTGGTAATTGGCAATCCCCCAGACCCAGGTTATTTATATATTTAATAATCACATTTATATGGCTGCCCATCTTACAAAAAAGCAGTGTACAACAATCAGTAGAAATATGTGTGTGTGTGTGTGTGTGTGTGTGTGTGTGTGTGTGTAGTTCTCAACTTACAATCACAATTGGGCCAAGAATTTTGATAATAATTTGAGACACTCATTAAGCTGGTCACCTCATGACCAGATTAAATTTTATGACTTTTATGATATTTAATTAACCATGTGGTCATTAAGCAAACCCAGCACATTCAAAGGTGGTGGGTTTTTTTGCCATTTTCTGCAGGAAAATAGCAAAAAAAAAAAACTCCACCACAAATTGTGATCATATGACCACGGAGGGACAGTACAATATTTTATGATGATCGAAAGGGCTTTATAAGCTGTAAAGTATTTTTACTAAGGCCATGATCATTTTGAATGTTTGTCAAGCAACTGATTTTTTTAGTGAGAATTACATGTACTTTAAATTAAAATTTAAAAACATTTTAAAATTTAAAATGTACAAAATGTATATGCTTGTATTGAAGTACTTATCTGTAATAGAAAATAGGCTTTACAGTTTTCAAATGTTCACAATTCTGTGAATGCCATTACTAAAGAAAGAAAACATGCACAATCTATTCATCTATTTTGTTTTTCAGGTTCATTATGATTTTGGGTTAAGAAATATCCTTTCAGTGCTGAGAACTCTTGGATCACAGAAGAGGGCAAGACCAGATGATAGTGAAATGAGTACTGTTATGAGAGGTCTAAGGGACATGAACCTCTCTAAACTTGTAAGAATGTATCCACTTCAGTGTTTGGTATTGGTCTGGTTGCAATGTTTTTGTTATTTTTTTTAGTATTGTTTTGAACTGTGTTTTCAAATGAAAACAATATTAACGTTCTAGAATTATATTTTGACAATTGTCATTATTTATAAATCAGTTATTCCACTGAATAATTCATGAAAGCATCATTCCCTTTGAAGTTAATTATTGTACTTAAGATTTGGAATAATAATTTATATTTTCAGATAAAATTTTGAAGGCTGATTTTGAGCAAGAAAACTTCTAACCCCTCTACCCAGAGCCATAATTTTAATTTTGATCAGGGAATTCCAGCAGCTAATTTTGGTAAAAGAAGAAATATAGACAGTAAAGTGTAATTTAAACTATTCTGTCAGTGAAATATGAAATGTTGTAAAAGCTATAAATACACTGGAAGCTGTTTAAACTTCCCATTGCTAGAGTAATTATGAAAATGATTTAGTAAGCTTCTTGTATACTTCTCTAGAAGTATGTGGTTCTCAGTCTGACTGCATACTCTCTTGTGCATATATATAGTTACTTGATTTGCATACAATAAATTAAGCAAATTACATAGAAAGTAATAAAATTGAAACCCCACTGAATCAGGTTGTTGGAATTTATGCAGTACTTCCATATAATTTATTGATCTTCATAAATTGTATCTAGATTGGTCTCTATGTTCACAAGCTCACAAGAAATATATATTTGAATATTCTGTTGCTGCTCCCTCCCACAAATCAACAATTTATATTTAAAAACTTTGTTATCCAGGTAGATGAAGATGAGCCCCTGTTTCTTAGCCTTATCAATGATCTCTTTCCTGGGCTGGTACTCGATAGTAATACTTACGTCGATCTTCAAGCAGCAGTTGCAAATCAGGTTGACGAGGCAGGACTGATTAATCATCCTCCTTGGAATCTTAAACTTGTACAGGTATAACATCACACATTTTAGGCTTTCAGAAGACAGTACTGTAGAATATAAAACTAAGTTAATTAAAATAGTTGCAATGTAAATATGTTTGAGAGCCTCTTCTCAAATAAATCAAGCATAAGACTACATATTTTATATTATATATGTAGTTATTAATATTCAGGAACCATACCCAAATATAACTTCACCAGAAAGAAATATAACACCCCTTTTCCTCCATTTCTAATAACCTGATGCATTCAGATAATTTAGGAATATAGTTCCCACAGTAATCAGCCAATGGCCATTTTGGTTGAAAGTTCTGGAAATTGTAAGGTCTGAAGGGGTAAATTAATATGAACTCATAGACCCTCTTATGATTTAGCACCCTTCAAGATCAGTGTTCTATTTCACAGGAACATTCTATTTATAAATTCCCTTTCAAATTGATGTTACAGGGAGTTGTTATGTACTGTATCATGTTCTATGCATTTGCAGACAAAGGCCAAAAGGATAGAATGTTGTATCCAATTTTTACTGGCTGAATTTTTTCTCCATTATATATATTTCATAAAATATTTCCATAAAATATTTTATCTGGCAGACAGTGAGCTGCCAAAGAAAATATTTTATGAAAGCAAGTCCAATAATACGAAAATATTTTATGAAAGCAAGTCCAATAATACGATTCCATTCCTCTCCTCCTTTAGTTATATGAAACTTCTAAAGTTCGCCATGGGTTGATGACACTTGGACCAAGTGGATCTGGAAAAACAGCAGTTATCACTATATTAATGAGGGCAATGACAGAATGTGGATATCCACACAGAGAAATGCGCATGAACCCAAAAGCTATTACAGCTCCTCAGATGTTTGGCAAACTGGATACAGCAACAAATGATTGGACAGATGGAATTTTCTCCACCTTGTGGCGAAAAACCCTTAAAGCCAAGAAAGGTATGATAAACCCACTGAAGAGTGTTTAAATTGGAGCAAAGTATAAATATTTTGAAATAAAGAAATAACTAGCAACATAATCACAGAATATCACTTTCCTATTAAAAGTATTCTTCTGCTTTTATTTATACTGATATTTCTCCCCCCCAAAAGAATTCTATCACTCGAACCAAGATAATATGAAAAGCTATGCTTTTCTATGATACAAATTGTTTATTTCAGTTTTTAGAGAAAAAATGTTCCTATAAAAAAAGCTAGTACTAGCACTATTCTTGGATGGATAAAAAAACCTGAATCTGATTGCAGTAGGGCTTAAAACGTGCAGCATGTAGTCAAATTGTAACATTAGATATGCATTTCAGAATGATGACAATGATGACAATGATGATGAGCTTATTGACTGAACAAGAAGTTTTGACTTTGTGTAAATGCTTTCATTTTATTTCCAGGGGAGAATATTTTTCTGATTCTAGATGGCCCTGTAGATGCAATTTGGATTGAAAATCTGAATTCGGTGCTTGATGATAATAAAACACTCACTTTAGCAAATGGAGATCGGATTCCAATGGCTCCTACTTGTAAGTTGCTCTTCGAAGTGCACAATATTGAAAATGCTTCTCCTGCTACAGTTTCCAGGATGGGTATGGTGTACATCAGTTCTTCTGCTCTAACCTGGAGGCCAATATTGCAGGTATGCTTTCAGAGAGGATTTAAAAAATAATAATTTTAAATTGTGGGACAGCTGACTGGCATTCTCCTTGTTTTTCCCCACCACAGGGATGGTTGAAGACTCGTACTCCTCAAGAAGCAGATGTATTACTGGGTCTATATGACAAAGCTTTTGAAGCAGCATATACCTACATGAAACTGAATCTTTTTCCAAAAATGGAATTGCTAGAATGTAACTATATCATGCAGGTATATTTTTAATAAATCTAACAAAATAATGCCATATTGCTATCAAAATACACAGAAATCTTTTCTTGACAAGGCTATTGGAAAATATGAGGTACATTAAATACAACTTCGTTATGTTCTTTGTAAGTAGCAAAATGTATCATGTGAATCTGCAGTTATTTTAATTTTAGATTTTACTCCAGGTAATCTTACTTCTCTCCTTTTCTCTTCTCTATTCCTTTTTAAAATATTTTCAGTCTATTAATATTTTGGAAGGCTTGATACCCTCTAAGGAAGAAGGTGGCATTGTATGTCTGGCACATCTTCACAAATTATTTGTCTTTGGCATAATGTGGAGTTTAGGATCCCTTCTAGAGCTGGATAGCAGGGAGAAGTTGGAAGCTTTCTTGAGAAACCATGAAAGCAAATTGGATTTACCAACATTTGATAAAGAGGAATCACATACAATGTATGAGTATTTTGTCAGTGATTATGGTAAGTGATAGCACAGTGCAGTGTTTACTTTTTAAAAAAACTGATATTTTTAGTACAGTTTAGCAGAGAACATTATCTTTTTATAGCTTATTCAGCCTATAACATTTAACTTTGGCACCCTCATTTATTTGGCTGGTTTCTATTTGTACATTAGTAATTGCTATTGATGAGTCAATTCTGATTTAGTTATTTCATTAACTTTGTTGATTTGTATGCCACCTCAGTAATTGGGTGGCTGGAGGCAACTTAGAATTATGAAGTTAAAACATAGGCAAATAACATTTAACAACAAACAAGGACCAACTGGTCCTTGGCATGGCACATTGTAGAGGCAGAAAACAGAAACCAATCTCCCAACATTTTGTTTTAGAAACAGCTAGATAGTTCTGAATGACAAAGGTTTACTCATCAAAGGGCATCCTCCCCAAAGACAAAAAAATAGGATTCTTCATTAATGTTCTTGTTATTACCCATTTTCCCTTATACCCCCACCAGAGATCAGAAAGGTTTTTCCAAAAATAACACTTTGTTGGTTACAGATTATCTCACCACTAGCTTTTGTTGGGTTTCACCTAATTCTAAGACTTTATTTTGGTCAATCTGCCTGAATATTGATCTGGGAGGAAAAAAAAACAGAGACCTTGATTGCTTCAAGCCTATTGAGCTGCCACTTCATAGAAAATCTAATTTCTTAACAGATATTTTGATTAATAAATATAGTAGTTAAAGAACAGAAATAATTAGTGTTTTTCTGCTCTTGTGCTCTGTTTTAGGTGACTGGGATCACTGGAATAAAAAGGTTCAGGAATATATTTATCCAACTGACAGTATTCCTGAATATTCTTCTATTCTAGTTCCAAATGTAGACAATGTCAGAACACAATTTTTGATGGATACAATAGCAAAGCAACACAAAGTGAGTGCATATTTTATTGGCCAATTATGAACTCTTGGGATGCTACTTTGTCACTGAATATAATGCACACATTCTGCTAAGCCATCCTAATGTACACTAGTGTGTTTAGCTTTGCCTTAAGATATTGGGTGAACCTGCCATTCATGTTTCCAAACTATGATTTGTGAAAGTCTATTTGCGTTTTTCATAATTTCTCTCCTAATTTTAAGTTTTAGAAGTGGAAGGTGTGATGGACACATTTGTGTTCAATGTAATTTAATTATTTGGTTTTTCTATTTGTGTCTATACATTGTCTATTTTGTCTGTGGAGATATTTCCAAATAATTCTCCAATGATGGAAAAATACCCTTCTCTATCTAGATAAAATATTTTTCTTTTCTTTTAATTCTTGTATTTCTTTTTCTTACTTTGCAGACATTCCATTCATCTTCTCTCCCACACCACTCTTTCCACATAACATTCCATGCCCAAATGGTTTTATTAGCTATCAAAGTATATGTATATCTGTATGTGTATGTGCACTGCAAAGCGGGTAACAGATTTTATCTGTGTTTCTACAACTATCCTAAAGCTCTTTTATGGGTGAAATGGTTTAAGCTCCAGTTCATTGAGCCCCAAATATAAATCAGAAATATAATATATAATACCACAAGACAGCAAAGTCTCATTGCTTTTTTATTGAGTTTAAGTGTGTAATTTGGGAGGGGGGGGGGCAGAACTGAAGGGATTGTTATACTGTATATAAAATAAGGATGTGAAAATAATGATACTAAAATTATTACAGGCAGTATTGCTCATTGGTGAACAAGGAACTGCAAAGACTGTAATGATTAAAGGTTATTTAAAAAAATATGACCCAGAAGAACAGTTATCAAAAAGTTTAAATTTTTCTTCAGCAACAGAACCTGGAATGTTTCAGGTAAACTCAATTTTATGAGCTGTTTCTACATCATCTGTTTCTATATAAACTATTTGAAATAATTGAAAAGGCACAATTTTGACATCTATTTTTAATATTCCAGCAATGATTATAAATTATTTCAAAGCATGCTTTCATAATTCCAATTGATTGGCTTAAATTAAAACTCATTACATATACATATAACAAACAATTAAAAATAGCTTCATTTTTTATTTACTTTTTTGTGTTGTTTAATTATTAAGAGGACAATAGAAAGTTATGTGGACAAGCGGATGGGCAGTACCTATGGACCTCCAGGGGGAAGAAAAATGACCATATTCATTGATGACATTAACATGCCCATTATAAATGAATGGGGAGATCAGGTACAGTTCTAACAAATGTCTCTAATTATACAAGGAAGCAATGATTTGTTAATAAAAATGATACTTTTAAAAAATAAGCTATTTGAGAAAGCTTTCCCCATGTTAACAATATTTTCTAATTGCATTATAAAATTATTAGCACTGCTTAGAAACAGTATTTTAAGAATCAATCTAAGAAAATTGTGGGCTGATTATAATGTTCTGCCTGAGTGGGGAACAACAGAATACCACAACTGAATAACAACTTCTATCTATTAAATAAGTACATATTCTTAAAGCAGTCAAGTCATGTATTTTTCTTGACGTGCTTGCAGGACATTTTTAGGCAGTGAAACCTTTATATGAATCAGGAGTGACAGGGATACATAGATTGCATTTTAATGGTGTTCCTACATATGCAACTGATCTGTGAGCTCATATGTATGCAGATAGATGTTGTATTGGGTTTTAAATCTGCAAAGAAACCAGGAGCTCAGCAATACGGCATCTTAACTGAATACTCTTTCTTTGATTAAGTGTAAACAATGAAATGGAACGCAGTTTGGGAATAGAAGAGTAATGCAGTAAGGAGCGCCCCTATTTTATTTTAAAAGTCCCCAAGTTCATTCGTTAATAATAAGATAGTTAGAATTGGGAGAAATTTTCCATCATCTTCAAGAGCTATTTTCATGATGGTCCATGGATAAGAAACCGAACTCAATTCATATGCCAGAATGCCCTTTACAACTATGCCATTCTACTTGATTAGGGGAGATGAAGCCCCTGAATCTACCATAGTCCCACCAGGCTGCTTTATTTATTTATTTATTTGTTTGTTTGTTTGTTTGTTTATTTGTCAAATCTCTTACAAGATAATAGGTATAAGTATAAACATAAGAGTACAGGAAATAAGTACGAATAAATGGAGACAATAGGACAGGGATGGTAGGCATGATGGTGCACTTATGCACGCCCCTTACAGACCTCTTAGGAATGGGGTGAGATCAATAGTAGTTAGTTTGAGGTTAAAGGAGTGGGGGTTAGAGGATGTAACAACAGAGTCAGGTAGTGCATTCCAGGCATTGACCACTTCTTCCTTGCTGCAAGATTCAAGGAGCAACAATTCTCCCCTTTTGTGAAAAGAAGAGTTTTCCTCAGAATTCCAAAATGGTCTGTGCTGGAGTGCTCAGGAGAAAAGCCTGTGGACCATCATAAATGTAGGGTTTCTGAACATTGGGATTCTTATCAAGTATTGTTTGGGCAGAGATCAAGTCTTCAAAAATCTACATGTATGAGCAATGGCAATGGAGTCTGAACAAGGGAGAAGGATTCAGAAAAAGCAGAAGGAGCTGACAGAGCAGATACCGATGGCGGCCCATGGCCCAGATGCATTACACTCTGGCCGCACCCACCCTAGTTCTGCAAAAGGGCATTGCAAAATGTCACGTGATGGCAATGTGACTCACGAAGTTTGACACCCATGAGATAGTAGATTCCCTGTATCTGCTGTGGACAGTTCTGAATTAGATAACAAGAATGTTCTCAGTATAAAGGGTTAATGTAGTTTTTATTGTTAATAAAAATTGTCATTTTTGAAATTATTTTCATTTACTGTATATACTGTATTAACTCATTTTTGCTGTTGAAAGTTAAAATATTTCTTTCATCCTGAAATCAGGATAGGCCCATGTTGTTCCTATTCATTTTATGATGATTCATTTTATTGATATGATACTTTGCATACAATGTGAATGTACACTTAAACCACATTCTGCCATGTATCTGAAGTAGAATAAAAATATGTGGTGTTTTTTTTTTCTTTTGAAAGAATGATCCATTGCTTTTTTTAAAAAATGTGCAGGTGACAAATGAAATAGTGCGTCAAATGATGGAAATGGAAGGAATGTACAGTTTGGATAAACCTGGAGACTTTACTACAATTGTTGACGTGCAGCTTATAGCGGCGATGATTCACCCAGGAGGAGGTCGAAATGACATCCCACAACGTTTAAAGAGGCAGTTTACTGTATTTAACTGCACCCTTCCATCCAATGCTTCCATTGATAAAATATTTGGTACTCTCATTTTTCTCTGTAATTTTAAGTAGAACTCAACAGATTTCATGCATAATTTTTTTATCAGTGGATAATCCTTTTCCTTAGAAAAACTAAAGCCATATGTGTGTAAGCTGGTGCATGGAATGAAATTGTTGGGCATTGATATTTAATCTAGTTAATAATTTTACTTATTGCTCACTCCAGAAGTTCGATTCTGAGTAGCTCAAGGTTGACTCAGCCTTCCATCCATCCAAAGTTGGTAAAATGGGGGACTCAGATTGTTAAGGGCAATATGCTGACTCTGTAAACCACTTAGAGAGGGCTGTAAATCACTGTGAAGTGCTATATAAATCTAAATGCTATTACTATTGCTATTGTTTAATTTTTATTTAATTTTATTTTACAAATTTATTGATTACTGCTGAGGTGATCTAAAGAATATTCTCCAGCAGAAGTAAAAAGAAATAAGTCTGCACCCATATGAATGATCTTGCTGCAAGGAAATTACACCATTTGGATTCTCACCCAGTCCAAAAATTTGGATGATAAATTAGATAATAAATTCTCTAGAACTAAATGTTTCCTACTAATAGCTGAGCTTCATTTCAAGGTCATTGTAATATAGATTCTTCAGCCATAGATGATTGAGCATTCATATTGTTTCTATATTTTGCTATTTTTGCCCAGTCCTTTGGAGAATTTACATTCTAAGGCCAGAGAGAAACCAAGCAATTTGTTTTTGAGAGTCCTGCCTGGAATGTTTCCACATTATATGAGACAGCCCTCCTGCTTCTGCAGATAATGCAAGTTGAAATCCAAACTATTTGGAAGGCTGCCGGTTAGAAAAGATTGCAACCAAATGTTAACAACTGCAGTAAAACCACAGAGAGGAGTTTATCATTGCAGTCAAAGAGATCAAAGAGAGTTAAAAGAATTCTATTACAAGACAGACGATTACTCATTATCATATTTAATCTCACCAGTTTTGTAATTGTGGCTTAATAAGTCCTTTAACTAAGCTCTGTGTTTACAATCCTATACAGCTAAGAGAAAATCCAGAAAAATTACAAATCCATATACCTGAGATGACTGCATTACACTGATGCAGTAAAACTTTAGATTTAAAGCTGTTCTTATTTGAAAATGTTAAAGCTAAAATTGTGCTATTATTTTTTCAGGAATAATTGGCTGTGGATATTTTCATGCATGTAGAAATTTCAAGCCTGAGATAAGTGATAAGATAATGAAATTGGTATCCGCTGGTAGAATACTGTGGCAATGGACTAAGGTATTAAAATCAGTACTTACTAGAAAGAGATTCACTATTTAGAAGTGCTATTGGAAAAATCTATTTTTATATATTATAGGTGTCTAATTTAATTCAATTTTCTTATCTGAACATAAAAAGGTAGAAAGTGCCAGAATAATTTTGTCAGGTGCTAGAAAAATCTGGTCCACTAAGATATAAATACTTATTATGCTTTATGCAGTATTGTAAAATTCTTCATTATCTTCTGTTCTTCTTTTTTATTTTTTCTTGCAAGAGTTGCCCTCTTTGTTTTTAAATTTTAAAATGAGAATAAGGCCTGCACCTTACTTTAATTAGACAAGAAGCCTTATTCATATGGTTGCTCTGGGAAAAATAAAAATTTCATCCTAGACAGGGATAAATCTAAAACCAGTCCCACCAGCTCCTAATCAAAATACACAAGTATGTAGTCAAGGAAAATTCACTCAAAAGGAAATTCACAGGTAAGATATATTTCCCATGTACCAATAGTTTAAAATATACTGAATAAATTGTACTTGTGCTAGTGTATAAGGAAGACAATTGTACATGGGAACCTATGTACATGTTTTTCTGCATTAGGAGAACTTGCACAAATACACATACATGTATATATATATATTTTTGTTGTAGATAAAGATGCTGCCTACACCATCTAAATTTCATTATATCTTCAACCTGCGTGATCTTTCCAGAATTTGGCAAGGGATGTTAACAATTAAATCAGAAGAATGTACTGATATTCATACACTACTGGCTCTATTTAAACATGAATGCACACGCGTAATTGCTGACAGGTATGACTATTTACTAAAGGAATCAGCCACCTTCTACTCAGCTTTCATTTTGAAATCCAGATTCCAAAGATGAATTTGGAACCCCAAAACAAAGCTACAAAAACAAAACTGCAAAGAAATGCTTAATTGCTCTTGCACAAAAGTGAACCCACACCCTGCACAAGTCACTTTGGCAATATGTTAGGGAAAAAAGAGGTGAATGAGCAGGCAGAGTCTAATATATGTATTTTGACTCTGTAGTGAGTGAACTAGATATTTAAGAGACATTTTTAAAAAGATGAATTATTATCTTTCCTTTCCATCATAGGGAAAACTGGTGGGGGACTTCATATGTTGAAGGAATTTTGAACTGTTGTCTTCTCCTCTCCATTTTTTCTGTCTCTCTTTCAACTTGGCTAGTGTTCAGAAGTCTGGTATAAGAAGACTTGACTTAGCAATTTAGGATATTTTATATCATCACAGAACTGCTAAAAGAGGGCAATAAACCCCATATTTCCAGAAGGTCAGCGGTGATGATGGAAGTAGAAGGCCTTTTTCAATATTCTTCCACCTCTGCCCTTTCCAGCTGCCAATCGGTATTGTTTTTATACCACAGGCCAAGGAGATGAATTTGAGCTGTTCCCATTTAGATTTGTGTGTCATGGTTAAATTGACACCCAGTGGTGCTGAAAGCACTCATAGAATAACAGAGTTGGAAGGGACCTTGGAGGTCATCTAGTCCAACCCTTGCTCTAGCAGGAGAGTCTATTCCAATTATTAGCCTCTATCTATGATCGAACTAACAGCCTCCTGATTGTGAGGCAACAGCTCCATCTCTAGGCCACCAGAGCAAAGGAAAACAAGACCCATGAAAGACCTGGATGGCCTCTTGCCATGTAACAGGAAGTATGTAAAGTTCAGATGTAGTGAATACTCCATTTTGGTTTCTCTAAACTGGATTTGGGGTAGGAGTCTAAAAGAACAAATGAACTGTTATGCAGTAAAATGTTTCTGAATTTGATCAAACTCAGTTTTCACATAAGAGTAGTTGGCATGCTATTTTGTGATTATTTTTTTTTTTGTGAATAGTGATTTACTGGTCCAATAGCCCAAGATGAAATGGCCATGGAGGGCAGTAACCATTAATTAAATGGAAGGGTATGTTCTACCATGGGGAACAGTATCTGGAAGGGAGACATTTTTCTACAATACAGCAAAATGAAGAAAAGTAGGCAAACTAGACAGCATCACTTGATCCATCACAAATTAGAATAGTATTTTTTAACCCTGCCAACTTTAAAGTGTTTGAACTTCAACATCCAAAATCCTGCATCCAGCAATGAAAAATACTGAGCTACAGAATAGTACTTCTTAAGTTTGGCAGGAAAACACAGATGGACTGTTGAAGTTAAGTAGACGATGAGACTGTTGTCTTTTGTTGTAAAAAGAAGCCTGTAGTACAAGATAGTTGATAAGATAACTTTAAACATACCAGTTTACTTCATGATGAAATATGGTTCTAAATTGTAGCTTTAGCTTCATTCAGAAATACATTATATACCTAGTTCTAAGAATGATATGAATATTACTGAAATAGTTTTGTTCTCATTTTTTTTATATAGCTATTTAATCCAAAATTAGTGGGAGTTTTGCACTTATAATGACTAAATTTGTTTCTTGCAGATTTATTACTGAAGATGATGAAGAATGGTTTGACAGAAATTTTGGTAGAGTAATTGAAGAACATGTGGATCAAGACTTACTACCACTAGTTCCAGCTGAACCATATTTTGTAGATTTTTTGCGGGATATGCCTGAGCCAACAGGTGAAGAACCAGAAGATTATGTATTTGAAGCACCAAAAATTTATGAAGCGGTATTTACATAGATTTTGATATCTTTTCTTTAATCTAGGATGAATAATTGCAAAAATGTAATGAATAGAGTTACATAAAATTGAAATCCATAGTTGAAAACTGCATGAAGTGTATCCATTTACATTCCAGCATAATAAATAGTCTGCAATAACTTTCTGTAATGTTCAAGATTAGAGCCAATTGCACTTGGTAGTGGTATTTCCAAAGATAGAAAAAATTCCAATAAAGGAGAATATTTGCAGCTAAGGGTTGAAATGAAGGGTTCTTGCTTGGACCCTGAGCTTGCTTGTTTTCTTGCAAACTTTTCATTATCCTAACTACGTAACATCATCAGTGGTACCTAGTGCGGGTAATGAAATGTTTGAAGAAAACAAGCAAGCTCAGAGAGCACCAAGGACCCCTCGTAGAAAAAGCTCTCCAAAGAGCACTTTTCTATTTATTGGTAAATAATGATACAAAAAATATTGATCCACAGCAGCCATTCAGAAGCAAGAAAGGGAATTACATACAAAGAGAACTAAGATTGACGTTCTTGCAATTAATAATAGTTATTAGCTACCAACTATATGGATTTAAGATGCTCACAGTCTAAGAATTGGTCATGTTTCTCATTTTTTACTAGTAGAAAAAGACTGGCAAACTAAGTTGTCCATGTCTATGGATAATTTAATTTTTGCTATCTGGATGTATAATAGACGTGGCAGTTAGGTTGTAGCCTTAAGTCTTATCTCAAAATCCCTTATGGAGAGTTTAGGGTTTCTTTTCTTGCCAAACTTTTTTTCTTGCTCATGACCTATTTATATTTAGGGAGACACACATAGACACTTTTATATGTCCCACACACACACACATTTTACAGGTCCAGGCAACAACATTTAATAACATAAACTGAAAATATGACTATCACTGGACATGGGTTAAGCTTCTGCTCACAATATGAAGGGAAAATCAAACTAGAGCTGGAGGTATATACAACCTTTCACAGATCTGGTCCTAATCTACGTTCAGGCTATATCTTCATCTCATGAACAAAATCTCCCTCGTACATGGATTAATTAAGAGTGAAGGTCCAATCTCCAAGTTTGTGGGTTGGTTTCCAAATGTTTTGTTACCAGGCTAGCTAACATTTTCAGGGAGTTTAGGGGACGTCAGTGTTCTGTTTATAATGGCTTCAGGTGGGGGTGTGTTAAGTGAGGGTTTTGGGATGGTCAGCTGTGAGTCATCAGTGAGTCTTGTCATGGGTGTTGTGATAAAGAGATTACATCAGATCATGGGAGGTGAACTGCTGGTGGGGGGATTGCATGAATTGCTTAAAGGTCAGTGCTGCATCTGGTTGGCAGTGCGATTGATTTGGATTCTGAGGGGTTCGTAGGCTAGTTGTAAATCAATGTGTCTGTTGATGGAATTGCTTGTGGAGTGTTATTAGCTTATATTCGCCTGTATGAGTAAACACAAGTGGTACTGAAGAAAAAATAAAATGTGCTAGATGTTACCTACAACCATTGCCTCCTCACCAGTCACCTATTTTTCCAAAAAATTAGGGTAAGAAAGAAACTTTTTTTCGCTAGTACAAACTCATGATAAAATGGATGGCAGTGCTCCAAATATCATCTTACAAATAAACAAATTGTCTGAACTTCTTTTTCCTAGTTTTCTTGGTGACAGACTGTAATGCTTGTTTTCTCAAAACAAGCATTCTTTACCATAGAAACCATAGCAAGCAATAGATTGTAGAATATAGGAAAATTGAGATGAGTAGTGTGCTGGATAATAGTACAGAAATATATCAACTTTAATATTTATTAAGAATATTTGTAAGTTGCCATAAACAAAACAGTTAACATACAGAAATATGATTTCAAGAGTAATCTAATTTTAATAATCTTTCTTATGATTCACACTTATGATGCACTTAAGCTACAAGAAATTACAGTATAGAAATTGTGTAGTAGCTATGTTCAGGAAGCTGGCATAGAGAAGAGCAACATGCAGGTTGAAAATCCAACTACTACAAACTCAGGGTCATCCAACTACTACAAACCCAAAGTTAATTGATAAGTATTATAGCTAAAAAGGTGATAGCCGGTGAAATAAGACAGATGCAAACATGGATAAAGAGGTTATTGTACATGGTATAAGAGTAAGCTGCCTGCAGCTCTGGAACAAGAGAGAGAAGATATTGGGGTTTACAAAATGCAATCATGTAATTAGGGAAGGACATTTATTTTAATAAAGTTTGTGTCTCGAAAACCAGTGTGGGTACATGCCTGGACAAAGCTGATTTCTCTGCATTTATGTGATGACATTTCTATAATTATTATAGATTATAATAACTATAATTATAATATAGATTATAAATATTATAACAAATATTAATTATTCTATGATATATTATATAATTGTATAAATTATATCATGTTTGATTTTACTTTTTTTGTGGTATATTCTTTCCCCCACTCCTTCTATTCAATCATGTGCAATTCTTGGAGAAGGCCTGGACAGGTCCTTGCAGTTTCTTGGCAAGGTTTTTCAGATGTGGTTTTCCATTGCCTCCATCCTAAGACTAACAGAAAGTGACTGGCTCAAGGTTACCCTGCTATCTTAACCTTTACATTATATTTACCTTTCTTTAATCTTTTATTTTTAAATCATGTTAATTTAACTGAAACAGGTTGTTAATCTCACCACCTTACACAATAGCCTCTTTATTCATGCTTATATCTGTCTTATCTGACATGCTTATTTAATGTAGCCTCCTATTTAGGCTTTTGTTTGTTGATTTGTTTCTTTGGGGAAAGAATTTTTTTTTTCAATTTTAGTGATTTGTTGATTGCAATGGTGGTTAATATTTTTTTTTTAAAGTTTTAACATTCTTATTTTCTTTAACACTAGGTTCCATCTTTTGAATTTTTATCTGATAAATTACAGTTCTACCAAAGACAATATAATGAAAATGTTCGAGGGGGGCTGCTTGATCTGGTGTTTTTCAAAGATGCTATCACACATCTTGTTAAGGTTTGTGTCTTTAACTCTGTAAATGTAAGCTTCATTTCAAATCGTTCATTTACTTGGATTATGCCGATGCTACCTTTTATCAATTTCAGTATAAATAAATAATGTAAATAAATGAAAACCAATTATTAAGAATTCAAAAGCTAATAGCTTTTTACCGTGATGATAGTATGATGATAGTGATAATGAAAATGATGTTTTTAGCCTGGCAGAAATGTTGGTACTGACTATCTTCCTGGCTTGCCATTACTGGGAAAACACTTTCTCGTAGGTGACCTTGTCATGGAAATTATTAGCTTTCGTAGAAACACTGTTTTGAAAGGCTGCATATTATTTTAAGAAATTCGTTAATCTGTTAGATATAAAGGTTAATGTGGCACTTAACTTGGATTATGGTATTAATTAAAGATTATTAGGTCTATATTTTACCAGCAGAAAAGCTATATAATTACCTATAAAACTCAAAGAGACATAAAAGCAATTCTGTAGAGCAGGGGTTCCCAACTCAACACCCCTCCCGGGCCATGGGCTGGTGCTGGTTTATGGCCTGTTAGGAACTGGGCCACACAGCTGGAAGTGAGTGGCAGGTGAGTGAGTGAAACAAAAACCATTCCCCCCTCCCCAGTCTGTGGAAAAATTGTCTTCCACAAAACTGGTTCCTGGCACCAAATGATTGGGAACCACTGCTGTGGAGGAGACTTCAGTGTAGGATTTTGTAAATACTGTGTATGCATTGGAATTGTATAATAAAATTTTATTATTTTTTTACAGCTTAGTTCAGAGAAAGCTTCTATGAAGTTCCTTTGAGATATACAAATGTGCACAGAGATGTGCACCATCCTCAAAGAAGAAATTTTTTTTATCTTCTTTTCATTGCTTGGCGAAGATTAATTAAAAACTGACAAAATTCCTTTTTAAAAAATAAATCTTCATTGTAATGTAGTGGCTAGGATAGGAAAGACTAAGGCTTGAATCCATTCTTGGCTTAGGAAACTAACTGGGTAACTTTAAGCCAGTCATATTCCTAGCCCACATAATCCTCACATTTGTTTTGAAGCTAAAATGAAGTTCTAATGTTATTTTCCCATCGCACATCCTGAAGAAAAGATAGAATATAAATCCAATCAAAACAAAATAAAATAAAATCTTTAAAAATAGACTTAGACTATGATTCAACTTTTCCATCCTTATGCAATGAGTTTATCATACACTATATGTCTTTTTTTTCTTTTAATATTGTAGATCTCCCGAATAATTCGGACAGCATGTGGAAATGCTTTACTTGTAGGAGTTGGTGGTTCTGGAAAACAGAGTCTTTCCAGGCTTGCTTCTTTTATAGCTGGATACAAAATCTTTCAGATAACTTTAACAAGGTCAGAAACACTTATTTAACCGAAATGATTGTATGCAGAATTAGAGGCTCCTATTTGTGATGAAGATAGATTGTGTGTATTAATGTGTATACAGGACCACTGTTACATTAATGATTATATGTTCTACTATTGAGTCATATTAAACCAAATATTTTTTTTTTAATGATATAATTGGGGAAAGAGTTTCTAGGCACGTGGGGGAATTCTTGTCCTGCCCTCTGCCTATAAAATATCTTTTCAAATGGCACTTGGCAAGATACTTATAAAAGACCTGGAAGTTCCTTCTCAGATGCCTATCCCAGATATTTGGGAAGGACTTCATAGGTAGATAAAGATGCCAAATGCAGTCTAATATCTGGCTAACTGTACAACCAATATAATGTAAGAGTTACAGTATATTAAACTAAAATATTTATATGCCATCTATATGCCATCTAGCAATAAACAAAAAACTAATTTCATTCGTGATGACTTTCAAATTAAGAAATATACAGATTTTCTTTTATTTTTGAATTCTTTTAACTGCATTGATATTTTGCATATGATAATTTTTTACTGGCATCCTTATAATGCAGAAAATTATTACGTTTTAAGTTGATCACATTGCTATGATTATTGATTGATAATAACTCAACCTATTTAAGATCAGGATTTGGCATATATTTTGAGGCTATGCTGCAGGGTTAAGTATTATAAAGCATCAGTGAGACAATGCAGTCAGTAGATGCTAGTTAAGTTCAAACAAAATGCTAATATAACTAATACAAATGTTGGTTCACAGCTGATTCATGATGGCTTTGTGCTTAATTTATACAAAGATAACCTTAATTTCTCCTAAGATGGTGAAAAATTTTTTGCATAAAAATATCCTGGAACTGTCAATAGCTCAGAATGAAGAAGCTACCGGCACTTGGATAAACAGCAAAACATTTCAAAAAGAAAAAAGAAAAAAATATCCCATTGCCATGACTCAACTCTACCTGGATGACAGAGAATCTTCATAGATATTCTGAAACCAAGTTTAATTTTAGATTTGGCTTACTTTTTAACACATAATCCAATTCCACATCTTTCTCTTTGTTTTGATTCAATTTGAACAAATTATATCTTTCAGTTGTTATAGTCCAGTCCTGGGAGTCATCTCAAATAGTTTTCCTTTTTATCTGTTAAATCAGATGTGCCTTTATCTACTAAGAGCTTAAATGCACATTTTGTTTCTTTCCCACACTTATTAACACACTCATTAACATGTGGGAAATGAAGAGCATACATTTTATGAACAATACTTTTTCTCATTTTTGCTTGAGTGGTTTCAGAAGTTCCATTTCAGTAACACTCCCCATTAAAATATGCAACAAAATTTATTTGTGGATATAAGTCCCAAAGGGAACATTTCTAGTCACATATGGAAGTCTTCTCACTTCCCATCCTTGCTGTATATTTCATTAATATTTGTTAAGCTTATATGTGAAGAATCTGTACTGCAGGTTAAATTTGCTTGTTGGTTTGCTTTCATTGTCAGGTCGTACAATGTGACCAATCTAACAGATGACTTAAAGAACCTATATAGAGTTGCTGGTGGTGAGGGAAAAGGAATCACATTTATTTTCACAGATAATGAAATAAAAGATGAAGCATTTCTTGAATATCTTAATAACCTGCTTTCTTCTGGAGAGGTTAGAATTTCAAATCACTATAGATGTTGCTGTTGTGCTGATTACCATGATTCTTACTCATGGTTAAATATACCAGTAAGCTTCACCTTGATTAAGACCCTGGTATGATGATTCATAAAACATAGAATTCACCTGTGAAGCACTTTGGAAGTTGCTGAGTTTTATTATATTAGTTTGAAAATCTGAAATTTCATTTATTCATTGACATTTATCTAATAATAATAACATTTATTGTCATTGTACATATATACAACAAAATTGATTGAAGCTGAAGCAGAAAGTGGTATAATATTTTTTTTCTTACAAGAAATACATATGGAAGCAATAGACTTTTATAAGAGAACAAAATCTACTAAATTTGAGACAAATACATGTATTCGAATCTTTAGCTAGCCAGTACCCAATTTTTTGCAGTGGAGTATATTTGCTATAACTTGATATTAATATTCGTTTATCATCTAAATGAAGCTAATATTTCTAGAGTGTTCAACATTTTAAACTACCTGTAAGCATTGGAAATAATAAAATCCCAGGCACAAAAGACAAAGTGCAATATTTTGAATACTCTGTCCATGAATATCTATGCTTCATTATTTCTTGACATCATATATTTTTATAAAATACATTATGAACATCAGTTACCTATGAATTATAAACTGAAGTGGGTGTCTCCTGAATTAGGATAGTCTTGGAATCTATAAAATAAAAACTGTGATATTTTAATAATATTCATAAATGTCTTTTTTCTGTAATTTTTGCTTTTTCTGATAAGATCTCCAATTTATTTCCTCGAGATGAACTGGATGAAATAACTCAAGGACTTATATCTGTAATGAAAAAAGAGCTGCCACGAGTTCCCCCAACTTTTGATAATCTTTATGAATATTTTATATCACGATCAAGGAAAAACCTCCATGTAGTACTCTGCTTTTCTCCTGTGAGTTTCCTTTAAATATATGCTTAGACAACCAATGACCCATTAGGTCATCATTTCAGAGACATCTCCTTGCCTAAACAGAGAAACAGAATGATCATGGGTTGGCAAAAAAGCAGTGGGAATGGGAGCAACTTCTAACTTTCTGCTGGCTTTCTCATTGACTTCCTACATAGGAAGTTGGCACGGAGCATTGGAAATGACAATCATGGGATTATGGCTGACCACATCATCAAGATGGCGCTAAAGTAACTACATCCTCAACAAATTTCAATCTTATGGGACTAATGGTTCCTAGACTTTCAATGCATTAAGTCAACCTGTTTAAGATATAGATGGTCCTCAACTTACGACTACAATTCACCCCAAAATTTCCATTGCTAAGCAAGGCAGTTAAGTGAGTTGCATCCCATTTTATGAATTTTATTCCCACAGTTGTTAAGCCAATCACAGTTGTTAAGCAAACCTGGCTGCCCCCGTTGCACTTTGTTTGTTGAAAGCCAGCAGTGAAGTCATAAATAAATGCCAGTTGCCAAGCACCCGGATTTGTTCAAGTGACCAGGGCAATGCTGGAAAGATCATAAATGTGAAATGTTGTCATAAGTCACATTTTTCAGTGCCGTTGTAACTCGAACAATCACTAAACAAATGCTTGTAAGTCAAGGACTATCTGTTATCTCAAAACTGTTGCTGTACAATGCACATGGTACCCAATTGAAAGTTACAAACAGGAGAGTTTTAGTAGTATGTGAGTTTGTGTGTGTGTTTAGTAAGAGATTGCAGGATCGATCATAAATAGGGATTTTTTTTGTCATTCTAAAACCAGTGAGAAATTCTAATAATTTGTAAGTAAGATTTTTTTAAAAAGTAACATTCTAAAGAAATCTTTATTATCCTGCAAGTTTAATTTTGCAGTCATTTTTGTGGGAATGTTTCTATTAAGTTAAAACAGATTGCTGTATATATAAAGTATAGTAAAAAATTGGGATATACAACCCAATTCTGTACATGCTGTTTGGAAGTAAAACCCAAATAGCATGCACAGAAGTTTAAAGTAAAGTTCAAAAGAATTTCCTTTCTTAAGAATACATATAATGTTCTAGACCTATTTATTCCATATCTAGACATAGCATGGCATTTATGTTATATGGCAATATCCAACATAAGTCTGCATTTTTAAAAAAATGTAAGCATTGTTAGAATTGTGTTTCTAATATTTTGTTCTTGTCTTAAATGATTTAATCAACAATTACTATTTATTATAATTAACAGCTTATGTTCTAACATACTTATGTTAAAATATGAAATATTTCATAGGAGTCTTTTTTCTCCTCTCTCCAGTGAGGTTTTATGATACTCCAGATCTTGTGCAGATTGGTTCGGATTTATACCAAGCAATAACGTGATTTCCTTGGAATGTTATATGAATATAGCTAATATGAATATCCTTAGTGCCTTATGAATTAACACATTGTTTATTGTGGTTAATTCATAGGTTTAACACAGTGTATGAACCTAGATTGTGTGAATAGTCCCAGCTTTTTTTATATCTAACAATTGCACTGGAAACTGTATATCCATCAGACAGCAGATAAGTTTCATAAATCATCATCATCTGCTATATTTCCCATAAATATATTTCATTGATATGTCACTTTTTGACTATTTCTTATTTTTGCTAGGTTGGTGAGAAATTCCGTGCACGATCTTTGAAGTTTCCTGGTCTTATATCTGGATGTACTATGGATTGGTTTACTCAGTGGCCCAAGGAAGCCCTTGTTGCTGTGTCACACTATTTTCTGTCAGGTTTCAATATTGTCTGTTCAGCTGAAGTTAAAGCCCATGTAGTAGAAACTATGGGTATCTTTCATGACCTAGTTTCAGAAAGCTGTGACAATTATTTTCAAAGGTAGTGTATTTAACCATGTATAATTACTATTCTGAAAGGCACTGAAGACCTGGTTTTGCCAACGGGCCTGGGGAACACAGAGAGGGATGGAATCCATCAGATGGCTAGTCTGACCCGCTGTCATCAGGGTGGGGGGATGGGAGTTGTTTTTTGTTTTTGTTTTATTTTGTTTTTTGTTTTCCCAAATTTTGTTCTGTTGTACTTTACTAATTTATTTGATTCTTTTTGTTAGTTCTTATTGTTTTTATTTTTATTTTTTGTTTTAAATATCATTTTACATTGTGTAAGCCACCTTGAGTCATCATGAGAAAATAGGTGGCAATATAAATCAAATAAATAAATAATTCTATAATAACTGTTTTAAAAATAGATGGTTTTAGGTATAAAAGAACTATTTTGCAATTTAATCTCAACATGAGTTATAAATTTAAAACAATGTTGAAGGTCATCTAGTCCAACCTCCTGATCGGGACAGGATCTATAATAGCATCACTGATAGATAAATATCCAGCTTCTGTTTGAAGAATTCTAATGAAAGAAAATTCACATCATTTGGTTGCTGTAAATAACATCACTAACGTATAGTAAAAAGCATAGAATGACTAAACCATTGCCTTATTTTTCTAATTGCCATCCTTGCAAAATATACTTACAATTCAAAAGCAACCCTTTCACACTGTGACAATTGATAAACTGAGATGTAACAGAAAATTATATATAGCACCATTACTTTCATTTGAGGGAAAACATGATTATTTTACAGACTTTATTTCATAAATTACTGCTTAGAACTGTGATTCATGTATATAATATAATAACCTAATACCCAGTCTGTATTTTGAGATCATTATATAGTTAAATAGCATTTGAACCTAAAGAGGCATCATTATTGTAAATTACAGATATCGGCGGAGAGCTCATGTCACCCCCAAATCTTATCTTTCTTTCATCAATGGCTACAAAGAAGTTTATGCTGAAAAACTGTTCAGCATTAATGAACAAGCTGAGCGTATGAATATAGGTAAGATAAGTACAAGTAAAGTTTTTTTACTACTGGTCCTGTGGGCATGGCTTGGTGGGTGTGGCAGGGGAAGGATACTATAAAATCTCCAGTCAGAGGTGATATTTGGTTTCTCCGAACTACTCAAATTTTCTGCTACCGGTTCTCCAGAACTGGTCAGAACCTGCTGAATACCACCTCTTGTCCAGAGGTCAGATACTTACCATCTTTTAGTGGAAGATGTTGGCCTTTTATGTTCATAATATTGTCTTAAGACAAATTAGAACTATAAATGATTGCCAACTTCATCTGAATTTTGACCATTTTTATAGGCCTTGCTAAACTAATGGAGGCTAGTGAATCTGTTGCTAAACTCTCTCAGGACCTGGCAGTAAAAGAAAAGGAATTGGCTTTGGCTTCTGTAAAAGCAGACAAAGTAAGTATAAGCACACATTAGAACATTTAGTACACAAAGGTTGCTCATGGATTTTTATTTATTTGGCCTATGTTTTTAAGCTGTTGGAACCTCCTGAATCAATCCATATTTTCCCCACTGCTCAAAAATATGCATTTTAGAAGCTGTAATGGATGGAAGTTCATAAAAGCCTAATATCATCTATTCATGCTGCTATCCTTATACCGTACAGCTTCAGAGTTCAGACAAATGCTCAAAATTGATCTAATGACATATTTCCTTGATCCCATAATGATTATTTTAACTGCTAAACTGGGTTATGTCTGTTTATTTATTTTTGGCAATTGATTAAATACTAGTCTAGTCCATCAACTCAAGGCACTTTAGAACAGTTAAACTGAAAATAAAATCACAAAATCTAGCACCATACACAACCCATTATGTTAAGATCATAAATATTCTAAAACACATAAAAACAAACAGTTGTCTAGCCATGCAGTTACTGGTTGAAATGATTGTAGTGGCCTTCCAAAAGGACAGTACAGTGTGGGCTATATTACCCTATGTTTTGGGGTGATCCTCAAAGTCAATGAAAGTTATTAAATCTATTTTTCAGTGATAATATGCTCTCTGTTCTCTTCAAAAAGTCATGCTAAGGCTTTTGCTAAACATTTTAGAAATAGTTAATTGAGCCAGTTATTACCAATATTTAATCCTCCATTCTTCTTAATTTTAGGCAGTGTTGAATGAGGATGATTTTTAAGATTCTTGTCAGCCTAGCCCAACAGAGACTTTGTGTTTAGTAAACAAATGTTTACATACATATTCAGGCAGAAAACTGCACAGCTCTCTACAATTTTCCATTAAAAAGGCAGGGTGATGTGCAAGGAATGGGAGAAAGGACTGATAACCAAAGGGATATACAAACTGGTAAATGAAGTCAGTAAGAATGGAGTCAAGAAAACTAAAGCTGAGAAAGAGCTGCATTGGGGAAAACCGCAGAATATAAATAAAACGTATTTCCAGAGTGTTAAAATATGATTCAAAGCATTTGTGCTCTAGTACATGGGGAAGGTGGTGAATAATATGAGGAAACATCGATAAGGAGGATGTGCTTTGTGCTGTCTTTGCACCTCTCTTATCCCAGTAGAAAACATTCTTCTTAACATACCTGAGGAAAGGAGGGAAACATAGTTCAGAATCAAAAAGGGTATATTAATAGTCTACCTTGCTACCTAAAAAGAAAAAATACTAACCTCTTTCCAACCATATCCTATGATTTCTATGAGGTGATCCTTTGCTTCTTTACCTTGATTGGCTTCCTTGATTTATGTCTTTCCCTTCTTATTTGTATCTTCAGTGTCATTTTCTGATTCATGAGGCTTCCCGCTTTGAGTCTGGACACATTGCCTTACCATGATTTCACTTTCTGATTTGCTAATTCCAGCAGAGTTTTATCCTTAACTAGAACATGTACTGAAAATGGATGAGTTGAGCCTCTTGGCTCTCCAAAGCTGCTCAGTAGTTTTAAATCATTTTAAACTAAAATATTTGAGGTATCGTTAACTGATGAAGAAATTACTGTTTTTTATTTTATTTTTTCCATCCTGCAAATCATTTTCCACTGAGTGAAAAAAAAAAGAAAGAAAAATGTTTTTTTTTAATTTAAAGGGTTTTTTTTCCCCTAGATTTGCTTTTAATAATAAGGTGACAAGTAAATGTTTTTGGTAGGTGATGCATCAATTAATTAATTGTGTTCAAGAACTACAGGCTTAATAAGTGTTATTTTCCATCTGCCACATGATCATATACATGATTTTTCAATAGAAGGAATTTATCCTATTGATATTGTGCTGAAAATGACAGCTTATTTAGTGCATTGTTTCCTTATTTAATACAAGTTCTTCCTGTTTCTGGAACTGTATGCTTGAGAATGAAGAGGTAAGAAAGACTAGGGAGTCTGTTATGGCTAAGCCAGTTCCTAATGTCAGCCATGCTATAGCTTTGGCCTTTACCATTCTACATTTGAGATATTTGCTCTGCAAATGATGGTGCATCCTTTTTAAAAATGTTAATTAGGTGCTGGCAGAAGTGACTGTAAGTGCTGAGGCTTCAGCTAAAGTGAAGAATGAAGTTCAAGGAGTGAAAGACAAAGCCCAGAAGATTGTAGATGAAATTGACTCAGAGAAAGTGGTAGCGGAGGCAAAGCTGGAAGCAGCCAGACCAGCCTTAGAAGAAGCTGAAGCTGCTTTGAATGTGAGTGGTGTTTAGCACGTTGTGAATGGAATGTGCAATGTAAAGCTTGCATAATTCTTCTGTAAATTTATGATGTGAAACTAGAGAATGTTAATTCAAAATAGTTCCCATGTAAGCTTAAATTACCTGCTGTTACCAAATTGTATTACCTTTTTGTCACATACTTGTTTATTTGAGAGGTGCTATTTACCATCTTGATTATAGCACTTTTAATGGTTGGTAAAATTAGTGTCTCCCTATTTCAAATTCCCAATGTCATTTTTGGCAGCTGAAATAGGAATTAAATGTAAGAGTAAAGTTTCTCAGTAATTTTATAAAATATTAGTAAATTATTAGTCATATATTTTAGCACACCTGGGGACTCGATGTTTAAATATCTTAATTGAAACAACATTCAGTATGTCTGAGCTTCATATATTACGTCAAATCCAGAGAATACAGCTGCCGCTAATTAAGGAAGAACAACCTTTCAGTGCTAAAGCCCTTTGTGTTTACCAATTTGTTTGTAATTGCGGAGACAATTACATCAGCAGAATTGATAGGTGCTTGGCTTTTAGAATGAAGGAGCATTTTCCGAAATGTCCAGACAGCCTTGAGTAATCCAACAACAACAACAAATCATGGCCATAAAATGCCTTCTTCAGCCATTTGTGAGACACTTACTAGCTACTGGCCACCAGGTAGATCCAAACTCTGCATTTAAAGTTTTACTGCGCCATAGAATATCTCATTTTCTTCATTTTGCCAAAGCCGTTGCCATTTGTTGATTGAAGCTTCCCTTGTGCATACAGAAACTACTGTATGTCAATCTACGCCTCCCGTGGGCTTGAGTTTTGTCATTGGTTGCTTCCCCGCAGACATTATAGGCTGAATTAATGCTTTTGCTAGATTTTATATTTCAGGCTGATTTTAATCGTGTTATTGTAATGTTGGTACTGATGAGTCAAGACAAAATGCTTGCATCTACCGCTGTTTGTCTTTTAACTGTATTGTTTTTTAAAAAATACTTTTTTCCCTAGACTATCAAACCTGCAGACATTGCAACAGTTCGAAAACTTGCCAAGCCACCTCATCTGATTATGAGGATCATGGATTGTTGTCTATTGCTATTCCAAAAGAAAATTGATCCAGTTACCATGGATCCAGAAAGGCCTTGCTTAAAACCATCCTGGAGTGAATCATTGAAAGTAAGGAATGTTTCCAAGCACTATTAATATATTTTTTAAATCTATGGTTGAAAACTCATAGAATCATAGGGCTGGAAGAGACCTTGAAGGTCTTCTAGTCCAACCTCCTGCCCAAGGCAAGAGTTCTTATACTATCTCAGGCTAATGATTGTCCAATATTTTGTTGAAAACCTCCAGTGTGTAGCAAAGCCACAGTGCAGTTTTTAGAAGGGGGAGTCCTCCATTTTCAGTTTGCCTTCTTCAGCCAAAAACATAATATACTAATCTAAAAAAATTCCTGATTCTCACAAATGTTTTGTTTTTGGGTGTAATGTCTACAGCAAAAAAAAAAAAAACATTATTTAATGAGAATAATTTATCTTCCTTTTCTTTTCTCTTGGTCCATTTGATCCATATGTTCCATATACAATATTTGTTTTTGGATTTGATCCTCATTTATCCTGAAGTGACCAAACCACATCAACATACTTTCTTGTACTGGCTTTTTACTTTTGTATTCAATTCAGATGTATTGTCCTCTGTCCTTCATGATCTTCTCTTTTCTTATGTAATAATTGCACAATACCACAAGCACCAGAAAAAGTTATTTAGTTTTACCCCAAGCATGTACATGCTAATATATATACACACACAGGCACACAGATACACAGACACACTATGCCAGTATGAACTGAATTAATATTTTTAAGAAGTTTTTTTTCTTCTGTTCAGTTGTGTCTGGTTTGTAGGGACTGCCTGAAAAAGTCTCTGCAGTTTTCTTGCATAGGATTTTCAGAAATGATTTGCCATTTCCTCCTTCCTTGGGCTGAGAGAAAAGAATTAGCCCAAAATTACTCAGTTGGCTTTGAGTCTAAGGCAGGACTAGAACTTGTGATCTCCCAATTTCTAACCTGGTACCTTAATTATTACACCAAGCCAGTTCTCTTTAAGAAGCTAGTCAACAATAATATGATTTGGGTTACTCATATATTACATAATTAGCATTTCTCGAGTATCTTCAGTCCAATAACATTTTATACTTCATCTGTTTTCTTCCCCTGTTTCCTTAGGTCAGTTCTTTAATCTTTCATTTCAGCCTTGTTCATAATTATAAAATATCTTCCTCATCCGACCCCACAGTAATGGAGCTTGCTGTTCCTCAAAACCTCATATAATAAAATCACAGATAAATAAACTGAGAATAGGTATCTAAATCAGCCAGAAATAGTATTTTGAAACATTCCATTATATTAACATTTATTACTCCATCATTTCAGTAATGGAACTAACAATGGTGTTAATGTTTTGAAACTTGTTTAATGAAAGATTTTTTTTTTTATTTAGAGAGGAGATGGGCTCAGAAAACTGTAATATCTGGAAATGTGGTAAAGGAAAACATTAAATCTATAGGCAATGATGCTTTGTGTTTCTCCCCTGTTCTTTTTACAGCTAATGAGTGGACCATTTCTCCAGAGTCTCCAACAATTTGCCAAGGATACTATCAATGAAGAGATGGTTGAATTATTGCAGCCTTATTTTCAAATGGAGGATTATACTTTTGAGAATGGCAAAAAAGTCTGTGGTAATGTGGCAGGGCTACTTTCTTGGACCCTGGCCATGGCAACATTTTATGGCATAAACAGAGATGTATTGCCTCTTAAGGTAAAATAACATGATTTAGATTCATTTCTAATTAATGAGAAGAAAACTATCACAAACTCTTATTATCATTTCCATTTACACAGAATAACTACAGAGACATCAAGTATCTCATCTACTTTTAGTTTCAGAGATTTGTAACAAATAATTTAACCATTCTTGAAAACTGATACATGTAGTTTAATATAGGGACAAACAGAAATAAGTTATTCAACTGTACACAGTGTTGTAAATAGTGCTAATTAAAATGCAAAACCACTAAAACACACCATTTTGAAAAAGACATAGCAGTGACTTTGGCTCTGTGATATTATTAATGATGCCTTTCCTTCCTTTCTCTCTCTCTCCTTCCCTCCTTATGGCTATAATAAGCCATAGCTTGGGTGGCTTACTTTAGTTAAACAATATAAAACCCTCCTTAATTAATCAGAGAAATAACAAGTTCAGTGGTAGATTCATACAATATCCTGACCCAGTGCCTACAGAAAGAATCAGGACCAAATGGCAGTGTTGGGGCCATGCACATCCCAGAAAGATTTTTGTTCCGGATGGCAGAAGCATGATGGAGAAGGCATGCCTTTTGAATCCTATAAGATGGCATTGTTTAATTAGCAGGACTCAAGCATGCTGATCCTCCTGGATTTTCTTGAGGAGATAGAGACAATTAGAAACAGGTAGCCCCAGAAATATCCAGACCATATGCTATGCAGTGACAAACCAGCACTTGGGTATGAAGTGTTTTGGACCTGCATATGCTACTATGAAGGGATATTCTAGGCTGAAAGATTAGTAAATATAGCCAGCTGCCCAGTCATGGATGTCTTGTTTTATCATCAAATTGTCACCTTAGTTTTTCTTTACATAGAAGAAAAGAATCAAAGCAGTGTTTTCTGAGATTGAACAGTTACTTGGATACCTACTAAATTACTTCCATCCCATCCCCCACTTTATAGAAAAATATAGGAAAAACATATATACAGTGACTAATTGATTGATTATGGCCCATCAAGTAATTTTCAGCTTCTAGCAATCACAAATATATATTTTCTCCATGACAACCTATCCCTAATCTGGTCTTTCATGTATTTCAATGCTGCATCCATCATTACTATGACTGAGTACATCCACCTTCCTTCTGGTCATTCTGTACTTCTCTTTCCTTCCCCCTTTCCCAATATTAAAGTATGTTCCAGGTGGCTTGATGTGTTGAAAAGAAGATAATTTGAGCCTGGTCATTTGTGTCTTCAGTGAGAACTGGTGTTTTTTTTTTCTTGGCTGTTCATGGTATTCTCAGGTATTCTCAGACGTCTTCTCCAACAAGAACTCAAATATGTCTTACTTCTTCCAAGACTAACTCACTTTAAACATAAAAATAATTTTTAGTGAACATACTGCTTCCTTTTTTTATTTTTAGACTAACTTAGCAAAACAAGAAGGACGCTTGAAAGTAGCCAATGCAGAATTAGGGAAGGCACAATCTTTGCTAGATGAGAAGCAAGCAGAGCTGGACAAAGTACAAGCCAAGTTTGATGCAGCTATGCAGGAGAAGATGGTAAACAAGATAAAAATTACATGTTCCATTTTGCTATTACTTATTGTATGCACTTTTCATAACAGATTAGGAAAGTGCTTGCTTGGCAATTTTGGATGCTCTTTGCTTAACTTGTCATTGCCCCTCCTTCCTCAGTTTTAAGACAGGGAGAAGAATCAGGAAGTAGACATTGGTACTGTCTACTTTTGCATTCCCATATCCATATCATCAAGCTTCTGATGATATGGATATGGGATTCCCATATCCATATCATCAAGCTTCTGATGATAAGCTCCTTCCTCAGTTTTAAGACAGGGAGAAGAATCAGGAAGTAGACATTGGTACTGTCTACTTTTGCATTCCCATATCCATATCATCAAGCTTCTGAGACTGGTATGATACTGAAATGTCATTGAAACTCTAGTTAGTACTTTAAGCAGAAATCTTAAGAGTAAATTGACCATCTGCCTGTTGATCTTGGTGCCTTTAGATCTTCGCCCCATCTTATTGAAATTCTCTTTTCAATTAATTTAATCAGAGGTTGGCATGTTGCAACGGGGAGGGGAGGGACATTGAAATATTACCAAATAAAGAAAATATCTAATTTTATCTTGACTTACAGAAATGTTTCTAGGCCTCTTGTAATGCTAACAAGCATTTTGGAAAGTAAGAATGGCAGATGATTGTAGATCAATATTTTATTTGAATGTGTGTTTGACTGGAGTGTGAAGAAAGAAACTGAACAATAATTATAGCTTCCAGGGAAGCTCAAAGAATTAGCAAGGCATACCTACATTAATCTGCCTTTTAGTAAGTGAATGTTTTGTGATTAGTTGTTTTGGCAGCCAAGAGACCTTGGTAGGAAGCAGTGTGTAGATAATCTAAATAAAATTCTGTGAAAAAACAGGTATTTTGATTCCTTGGTTAGTGAAATTCCAAAATCCATTAAGGTTCCTAAGCTATGCATGCTCTGAATTAATTATGCCTAGTAAAAAAAGTGACAGTTTTTTATCTTTGTACTCAAATTTACAATTAGAATCTGTGCCAAATATGTTGGGGTTGACATATTTATTTTCAAGTTGCATGGTCAACCTGCACAGTTCTTGGGATGGGGCCCTTGAAAAGTGTAATGTATATTTTCAAATGTCAGGACCTCTTGAATGATGCTGAAATGTGCAGGAGAAAGATGCAGGCTGCTTCTGCCCTTATCGATGGCTTGAGTGGAGAGAAAATCCGGTGGACTCAACAAAGTAAAGAGTTCCGAGCCCAGATAAATAGGTATAGTATATGACCAATGCAATAATAGTATTCTTTTTAAAATAACATAAAGCGGTCATAGGAAAATGGAGATCAATATCTATCTTCAATCCATAAAGTATAACTGTCCTTTTTATTATTTTTTTCATTTTGTTTATCTTTTAAAATGATTAGAAATAGATAACTTTCAGATAACTGCTGGATGGACAACAATAAAATTTTAAATTTGACTCACTCCCTTCTTGTGATGGAGACCTAGATACGTGAGCCAAAATTAGGATCTGTCAATCTGGCTTCATCCTTCTAATTTTTTTACATCTCCACAGAGTTTAAATCAGGGCTACTAATTGCCGAGGATATGCCAGACATGGTAATGCTGCTTCACTGTGCTGTATTCCATTTAATCAGCTCACTGAAGCAAGAGGTTACTGCAAGTACTGTAGGATCTTTGTTCATTTCAGCAGTCAATCATACACATTTTGAAAAAGCTATAAACCTTCCAGCTTGAACCTGAGAAGAAAAATAGGTATCAAAGTGGTTTTAAGTGCCTTTTCTGAGTGAGCTTTTAAAAATTCCTTTGCCACATTCCTTTTTTTAAAGGTTAAAAAATGTATCTTAATGAAAGATTCCATGATTTTTCCTAGGCTTGTGGGAGATGTGTTACTTTGCACGGGTTTCCTTTCCTATTGTGGCCCTTTTAATCAGATATTCCGGAATCTCTTGCTTAAAGACTTATGGGAGACAGAGATGAGATCACGAAAAATCCCTTTTACCGAAAATCTGAATATCATTTCAATGTTGGTAGATCCTCCTACGGTAGGTCTTCAGTTCTGTTAGGTTTTTTTATAGTTTAGATTTTTCATTCTATTGATCATTTTACTATGTGGTTGGCTAAATCTATTAACACATGTTAATGGCTTGATAAATTCCTTCTCACTAATTCTGTCTCAGTACATGTTGTCACCTAGCCAACTTTGCCTGTGTGGAAAGGCTCAGCAGAGTAATTGCTTGGGTAAAAATATTCCAGGTTATTATCATGCTCTAGATTAAGAAATTGAAGAATTGCACATACATGTAGAAATATTATTAAAATAGCAACAGAATATTCGTTGCACCGTCAAAAATTGTATTTAAGTCATCCTGCCTCTGGGGTGAGAATGAAGTCAATTCTATTATATTACAAAGGAGGCATTATTACAATGAAAGCTGTGGAGATGCTGTAGGTGATTGCCCTTTGGCAGGCCAGGCATTTTTATGGGGAAAATAGAGTAAAAATATGTCAATGTGTGGTGGGGAAATAGATAGGGGCTCATATGTGGTACTGAGTACATAAACCACTCTTCCATGTCACTTCCATGTTGAGACTGTAATCTTTACAATAGGCTGACGTTAACTGCCATTTTACAATTGAATGATGGTAGCAGTAAAGTATCCTGGGTAACCAGGATTCCAGAAGGACAGCATTCAGAACTTATTGTTCTTTGTTGTTTGATTCAATTTTCTTATTCATTTTATGTCTTCTTCTATATATCTAGATCAGTGAGTGGAATCTGCAAGGGCTTCCAGGAGATGAGCTCTCAGTTCAAAATGGCATCATTGTTACAAAAGCAACCAGATATCCACTTTTGATAGATCCACAAACTCAAGGGAAAACATGGATTAAGCAGAAAGAAAAGGATAATGATTTACAAGTATGTCTTACAGAATTTTAATATTTCCTTGAAATTTCTGTTTCTCTTCCAC
The DNA here is from genome assembly GCA_023653725.1 of Bungarus multicinctus. NCBI lineage: Eukaryota > Metazoa > Chordata > Lepidosauria > Squamata > Elapidae > Bungarus > Bungarus multicinctus. The sequence goes on along the minus strand of CM042836.1, from coordinate 58,504,531 downwards.
TCCCCCATTTCAGAAAACTCAGCTACAGTAATGATTACATATAAAGAGGAGAGTTACTACATTGCAGGGGCCACAGCAGATCAATAGCAATGTTTCTTGGGTGAGGAGGAGCAAAACTTCTTATTTTAACCAGGTCACTGGAAGAGATGTCCCCAGGTTTGCCACTTTGGCACCGTCAAAAAAAGAACTTTATTAGTGCCTTAAATCAATAGTTAATTAAATAAATGTGTCACGCTGTAATCTGATACCTGATAGTACTTCTTCCCTCATACCTGGTGTTGTTTATTAAATTTAAATTGTTCTCATTTGATATTTTGGGTAATAACTCCTTCTTCTATTTGTTTGGTATTTTCCAGAAAAGGTCTTTTATTCATGTATTAAAAGCAAGATAATTCTACTCAGAACCATCTAACCCAAAGAGTTATAATCTTCACAGAATTTTCATTTGTCAATCTGAAAACACCTTAGATAATCCATCCCTGTGCTTTACAAGGCACTGGAATAAGGTCATGACCTTAGAAAATAGGAACATTAAAAAGTAGTTTAAATTCTGGTTAAAATTTATCAGACAGAAGTGGATATTATAGGATTCAAAATGGAAAAATAGTAACTTGCCTCCAAGAATTGTCATAAAGTAAAATATAACAGGAAATTTAGAGAATTATGTAATCCTATATGAATCCTCACAAAGGTGAAGGATTCAGTAAATCTAAATCCACTGAGATTTACGTCAGATTAAGCAGGCACATGATTACAAGAACTTTAAGAAAATTCTAAAAACAGATGAAAATAAGAACTTTGGTCAACTATATTGCCTATGTTTATAATCAACTATTTTTGTTCCTAAGGTGACAACTTTGAATCATAAATATTTCCGTAGCCACTTAGAGGATGCCCTTTCTCTGGGAAGGCCACTTTTAATAGAGGACATCAGGGAAGAATTAGATCCTGCGCTTGATAATATATTAGAAAAGAACTTCATTAAATCAGGAAGCTCTTTCAAGGTTAGCTATGTTATTCATTATATTCTGCTTTTTGTTTAAGTATATGACAAATGTTCTCAGACAAACCACTTAAAGAAATTCTATAATCAAACAGTGAACCTTCCTCTTCATTCTAAGACCAGTTCCTTCAACCTCCAAAGAATAGATAGGTCAAAAATCTCCTTGACATGACGTTATTTGTTTCTGAACTTCTAGGGGAAAAGGTTCTTTTTTTCCTCCCACTCCTTTCCACTGCTTCATTGAAAGCCTCCTCCCACCCACCCACTACTTACCTGCTACAAGGATAGAAACGTTTTACTAGATAATGGTAGTGGCATTTCAGAGATTTTTTTTTTAAAAAAATACTAGGCTTTTGTGAGGCAGTCTTGATTCTCCTTGAAATATTGGTTTATTCTGCAGTTTGCCTCACTGAGGTACAGAAATGGCATGATTTGCCTGAACACAACATTTAGCATCCCACTTTGGACTGACAATTCTTTCCATGCTCAGAAATCTGTGTTCGGCCAATACTGGAGGAAGCAAAGCATAGCAATCAGGCTACTTTGCTTTACTTTGCTTCACTTCACTGCTAAACAAGAGTTTACTGTGGGTTTAATGAGATGGTTTAATGAGATCCAAGATTTCTATCCTACTGAAGGCATCCCTTTGTCCCAGTGAAGCCATCCATTTAATGCTTTGAAGCAACCATTGTGTATCCAAATGGCATTGATTCTGCTCCATCCTGTGATAGAAAACAAGAATGGTAGCTTTTATTAAGTGAATTTAACATATTCACTACTGGCACCATTTTCTCCCAGCAAAATACTATTCCACATGACCACCAATTTTCCTAGGGCAGTTGATAGATATCAAATTACATTTGTCAGCAAGCTACCTTCTTATGAAAATCATTGCGTTTTGGGCCATATATTTTACATTTCTGTGGAAAACAGTGGGCAAATTTACCATCAAATTATGGCAATGGGGGGAGAAGGGGATGCTGTCAGCCTTAAACAAAGGAATTTGGAAATTGCATATAATCGATCTGTCCAAAGCTTGCTATCCCTAATATAAATCAGTGGCAAAAACACAATGCATTCCCTTCTTTTTTTGTAATGTTATATTAAATTCCTTGTGTGTCCAATCACACTTGGCCAATAAAGAATTCTATTCTATTCTATTCTATTCTATTCTATTCTATTCTATTCTATTCTATTCTATTCTATAGGCTTAAATTACTAATTGAATGTGTATACCATGTACCATAGAGATTAACTAACTACCATATGATAAGAAATATAAGAAATCTGAAATAATTATATATTAATATCTATATATCTATATTTATAGATATAAAAATACTGAAGTAAGTATATTGGTTAATAAATTTACATAGTTAATTTCCTTGATTTTTGCCCATGTTGCAATACTTCCTCTTCACTTAAATATTGGGATGGATGGGAGAGAGGCTCAGTTGATTGAACAATGATTTAAGGACAAAAAATATTTTATTAGAAAATATTTAAAATATTTGTTTTACTCAGGTCCAGTTAAGAAAACTGTCCATTAAGAACTGGGATGTATTATATATTTTTCAGTTATTAACTCTATTATTAACAATGCAGTAAAACAAGATTTGAATTTTTATTAAGGTGAAAGTTGGAGATAAAGAAATAGATGTCATGAATACATTTAAACTTTATATTACTACAAAATTGCCCAATCCTGCCTTCACTCCTGAAATTAATGCTAAAACATCAGTAATTGATTTTACTGTTACAATGAAAGGACTTGAAAATCAGTTATTGAAGAGAGTAATTCTCACAGAGAAACAGGTAAGATAACCTGTACAATGAGTTGTTATACATAATGAAACACCAATGTTTCACTGAAGCTTAAATATTTTTTCCAAAATTGCAGTTTGCAGTTTATTAGTAGGCAAGGTGAATTTAAGATGGTGGATGAATGGTTAGTAATGCATTTTGGAACAAAGAGAACAGGCAAAGTCTATAGGATAGGAAAGGGAAAAGGTTTAGACACAAAGGTTAAGAACATTATTTTCCCTATTTTTCCTCCCCAAAATTGATTATATTATTAGGTTAAGGTAATTACAAAGACCTTTCGTTCAAAGTGACATCCATCACTTCAAAGAGAGGTATTTCATCAAGTGTCAAGACTTCTTTGGAACCACCTTTCTTCATAAGGAGGCATTCTCAGGAGTGAATATTTTTAAGCACTCTCTCTTAGCCCAATTTGCCATTAATCAAAATAAATATATCACAAGTAAGATTCACCATCACTAAAATAATAGGAAGATTTGAAAGGGGAAGAAAGTTTGCTGGTGAGCTGGCTTAGAGAGCTGGCTTAATCTCAGAAATGGAATGTTTTTAAATTTTATGTGATATCTACAACTGGAATACAAGTATTCCTAGCCCAGACAAAGCTTCAGTGATGGAAGAGCACAGTCTTGCTCAACTTATTATCATCTTGTTTTTATTAAAAGATCAGTGAACGTATAATACTGCATTCTAAAATGTGTATTCTTTAGAAAGAATCTAAAGACTTTTAATATGATAATATTTAATACTTCTGTTATGCTATTTTGGAGCCTATTAAGCCATTTTTGGTTTGCTGTTTTAAATTTTTTTTGCATTTAGATTTGCTGTGTAGAGATATTATTATTTGCATTAGATTTTTACTTGTTATGCTTAGTGAAGGCCATTAGACTATGACTCTAAACTGGGAAAATACTTGTTTTGAAGGACTTCTGTGTGCATTTATATAATAAAAATAAAATATGTAAAATCTATAAACATATAATAAAGTGATTGTAAAATAAGCAGTATGTTTTATGCTAACTTCTAGGCAAATCTATGCATGATATTTTACCTTTATTTGATTTTATTTAGTTATTAAATTTATATGCTGCCCATCTTACTATCCAGCAATGATATGAATCCTGTTGTGGTTTTTGATATTGCACAATGCAGCAATGAAAGAAGCAGAGTAGAAGGAAGCATTTGCATGAGAAAAACAGCAGTAGAAAGGGGACTTTGTCCTCCAGATTTGTGTTGCAGTTCACTTCAAAGCTATTTTTTAAAGGAGGGTTTTTAAAGTCCTATTTCCAGATTCCATTGGGAAAGTTGCTTACCAGAAATAACTGTAAGGAAGAATGATGTACCCATTTTCTACTTCTGCAGTGCACAATTTGTAAAATATAGAGTATCTAAATGAATCGTTTAGGATGAAGACTAGATTGTAGCATGGGGGTCTTCAAATATAAGTGGATTTAAAGTTGTATGCATAATTATTTAGTTTTTAAAATAGTGAACATTATTGCAGCAATTCCTTAAAAAGTTAGACATGGAAAAAGTGAAACTTGCAAATTTGGGTAGATTATGTTGTAGGCAGTAACAGTTTCATAAGAATGTAGGAATGTAAAAGAAGATAATCATGGATTTCTATAGAAATAGGTTTGTGAGATCTAGCAAAACCATTTATACTATAGCACATTTAGCTGCTGATTTCTAGTACTTAATGTTCCTGTGATCAAAAAGATCACCAAAATCCTATCTGTCCTGAAGCATACAAAGTACTTGCCTAAGAAGACAATCAATAAACCAGATTTAAACTAAATTTCATTTCCTTTTTAACACAAAACTGAAGAAGTAAAGACATTTGTGTTGTAATATTTAATATAGGAACTAGAAGCTGAGAGAATTAAACTCATGGAGGATGTAACTTATAATAAGAGGAAAATGAAAGAACTAGAAGATAATCTCCTTTATAAATTAACTACAACTAAAGGTATGGTATTTATGTTTACCTACTGTTACATAAATAATATAGACATGTTTACCAGTGCATTATAATAAAAGATAAATTTCTAATTTAGATATTATTGGACTATTAATTTGAATCTAGACTATCCCTCAGAAATTTTCTACTATATTTGGAAAAAAAAATAGATTCTGAGGCAAGGAAACTTTGGTTCCCTGCAGATAAAACAATGGGTGTTAACAATCCTGCTGTTAACAAGCAACCTTAGACCAATACCAGATATATAGATTCAATTGCCTTAAATCAGCAACTGGGATGGCATGGTAGAACAATTAATTGATCTAGCACCCCACCTAACTGGCAATGGCTGTCTAAACTATCATGAATTGATTTGGCCGTAATTATACTGAGACGTTAAGGCAAGTTGAGCAATGGAATAGGGCTGAAGAATTGTTATCCTTAGCTGTCTTCCCTGACTCTAAAATCTATAAAAATCTACAAAGAATGTACATTGAACCAGTTTGGTATTGAGTTTTAAGATACTTTATTATTCATTTCATTCATTATTACTTTGAATTACATAATTGCCCATTTCAAATGCATGACTCCGGGCATTTTATTGAAGACTTTTGATTCTGGGTTGTTGGTCCCTCTGTTTTCTATTAGTCTTTTTCATGCTACCCTTCTCTCTGGAAGTGAAAAAATCTATTCAAAATATTCTAAAACTTTATTTGTACATTTACTGTGCTACTCTTTAGGTTCTTTGGTGGATGATGAATCACTAATAGGTGTTTTGAGAACCACTAAACAAACAGCTACAGAGGTATCTGAAAAACTAGAAGTTGCAGGAGAAACTGAGAAAAAAATTAACACCGCACAAGAGGAATATCGTCCTGCTGCTACACGAGGAAGCATTCTTTATTTTCTGATCACTGAAATGAGCATGGTTAATATAATGTATCAGACTTCCCTAGCCCAGTTTTTAAAACTGTTTGATCAGTCCATGGCTAGGTAAGAACACAATGTTATTGTACACAGTGATGTTTTTTTCTGCTTTCTCTCCAGTATTTGTTGTAACTTAATCAATTTACTTGCTTTGTTTTGGCAACTTAGATCTGACAAGACTCCAATTCCACAGAAAAGGATCACAAATATTATTGAGTACTTGACATATGAAACTTTCACATATTCTGTTAGAGGCCTGTATGAAAACCACAAATTTCTTTTTACCTTGCTTTTGACATTAAAAATTGATCTTCAGAGGGGCCAGGTCAAACCAAAGGAATTCCAGGCACTCATTAAAGGTAATCGTATAGAATTCTATATTAATTTTGTTTTATATATTTTGCATTTTAAATCCTCATCACAATCTGGTGTGAAAATTAAACAGAGCAGGCAACACCTAAAGAATCATCAGAGCTTTGTAGTAGTCATAGCCAAAAAAGTTATTCATAAAAGAATATGTGTTCATCATAGAAAAATGCAAACTATATGTCACCATAGATACAAAGAGTATGAACTTAGTTTCATTCATTCATATTCAGTAATAGGTTATAATGCTATAAAACAAGAAAATTACTCTGGACAGCCCTGAACATTTTTTATTCAGAAGCCCATCTCATCAGGCCCAATGGGCTAGCTGCTGATGAATGTTCTTTGGATCTTTATTCTCTGTCTCAAATAGAGATAAGCTGGAAAAACAACTATGCATGGAATGTGTTACTTGGGACAAAAATTGCTGGGTTTTTGTTGTTGTTGTTGTTGTTGTTGTTGTTGTTGTTATTGTTCAGATCCGTAACAAGCATAACATGCATGTTTTTCACAATAATATGAAATATTAAAGCTTGATATAGTTCTTTGTTAATCCTCAGGGTCATTTTTCAATAACTATTAATGTTTTTCATCCAGGCGGTGCTGCGCTGGATCTAAAAGCTTGTCCTCCCAAACCATTCCGATGGATTCTAGATATGACATGGCTCAATCTGGTAGAATTGAGCAAACTGCCCCAGTTTTCAGAAATTATGAACCAGGTATGTTTACAGCCTTAGTTATTTTTACTTCTTTTAGCATTAGCAAAGAATCCTATTGTCCTTTATGAGCACTTCTGACATGGCCATTCATGCCAGGGTATACTATTGTTCTGCATTTTAACTGCAAATATTTTTTCCCATGCCTTAAGGTAGGTGGATGCAGAAATCATAATAAATGCTATTGTCTTTTGAAATGCAATGTGAAGTGACCTTTCCTGAATCCAAAGACCTTCCATGAAGTATAGACTTCTTGTCCATTCTTTAAAGGAAAAATAAGCTTAAATGTTACCTCTGGTTCTTCATTAGATATCCCGTAATGAGAAAGGATGGAAAAATTGGTTTGATAAAGATGCTCCAGAGGAAGAAACGATTCCCGATGGATATAGTGATTCACTAGATACCTGTCGCAAATTATTGCTTATCAGGTAAAAACCACAAGTAATTTTGGCATTATTTTTTTATATGCTCTTAGTTCTTTTCAGGAAGTACCGAAATGCACATTTTCTAAAATATTATGTTTAAAGCATTAAAATAATTATGTCTATAATATTATGAATATGATAATTATGAATTAAAATAATACTGATATAACACTAATTTAGGAATATCTTTTTTGTAGGTCTTGGTGCCCAGACCGCACACTTTCTCAGGCCAGAAAGTATATTGCAGACTCCTTGAGTGAGAAGTATACAGAACCTGTCATCTTAAATCTAGAGAAAACATGGGAAGAAAGTGATAAAAGGACACCTCTCATTTGCTTCTTGTCTATGGGATCTGACCCAACGAACCAAATTGATGCATTGGCTAGAAAACTTAAACTGGGTATAAGTTTATGTTGCATTTTATAACTAAATCTGCCTTTGCAGTAATTTTTTAGTGAATCTCTTAGGAATCCTACTTTTTGTAATAGTTTCTTCCACTAAATAAAAGCCCAGCTCCTTGATACGGTGCCTACAAGCATTCAAGTCTCTGTGGGCAGCTACCTCAATACCTGCAGGCTCTGTATTATACATTATTTCATTTCCATTCTTTTTTCATACTTTTCATTAAATAAACAATGCAACAGAAAGCTATCATACTTTAAAGATAATGTGGGCCTAGCACAAGAAAAGATAAAATAAATATTCAGTAATAATATAGAACAAAATAATAACTCTACAACTGAGCTAAGTAAAAGATATCAGGTGTTCTTTGGTAGCAAGTACCGTATTTTCCCATGTATAAGATGATACTTTTTCTTAAAAATATTTAAGATAATATTTTAATATCTAAAAATCTTATAGACTGGGGGGGGGGCTGAGAGGAGAACCGTGGTTGCGAGACTGCCAATATCTTATCTCTGCAAACCAGCCTCATGAGCGAAACTTCTGATTGCAGAAACAAGCTAACAGCTTTCCTCCAATCATGAGCCTTATATGTAACTGATGTCATCTGATGGTGTCGAGAGCGTGTAGCCAGTGCCCACATGGGACAGGGAGCGGTAATGTCAGAGCAATCTGAGCCCATAAAAATGTCAGAAAACAAAAAGTAAATATCGGTACCAGTAAGCGAATGTCTTACCCTACAAAATAAATGTCTTCTATTTAATGTTTAAAATATTGATTTCTGAATTTTGGATAAGAAAGGGGGGCATGGAGGCATCTTATAGACGAAAAAATATGGTACGTCAAATCTATAATTGAAAATTGGTTTGCAATTTCAAAAGCAGGACTATTTTCATGTATTAGCATTTTATTGTGTTATTTTTTTTTTGTAGAAAACAGAGCTATATCCATGGGTCAGGGACAAGAAGTTCATGCACGCAAACTAATCCAGGTGTCAATGGTCCAGGTAACATGCAATGTTCTTTTTAGCTGGGTTTTAATTTTTTTCCAACAAAAATGTTTTGTATTTGAAAAAGGCTACAATCCTTTACTTACTGATTTGAGAATAACTCTCATTCAACAAAATAACTCAATAATTATGTCCAGATTTCAAAAAATAAAATTTATTGCCTTGGTAATTATCCCAAAAAAATTACCATTTCCCCCAATTGACAATAGTTATTTGCTTGTAATTTTGATAATGACCACAAGATGGCAGTGGTACTTTATTTACAATTGGAATCTATTCCTTTCAATCTGTATGCAAATCCATACTTGTTTTTGATAGTATTAAACAAATATTGGAGAACAAAGTATGTATGGTATATGAAAAATAAATTTCCATTAGAAAAATCTTCATATAGTGTTATTAATCAATAGCAATATTCTCAGACAAATGGTTTAATCCACTGTTTTGTGAACAGGGTGGCTGGGTATTACTTCAGAATTGTCATCTAGGTCTAGAATTTATGGAAGAACTTTTGGAGACAATGCTGACTGCTGATATTCCCGATGAGACCTTCCGAGTTTGGATAACCACTGAACCACATGAAAGATTTCCAATCACTTTGCTGCAGGTTAGCTAAAACTAATGAAAATGGGAGTGTTTATTGATAAAATAAAATCAACTAAAAATACTACCTCCTTTGGGCTGAAAAAGCTAAACATTTAAGTCATTTGAACTAGTTTGCATTTAGACTGGTTCAAAAAGCAAATTGTTTTCTATTCCTTTATGGGGGCTGTTATCTGCCAAACAGATGTGTGATACATTCAAAAGCAATTTACACTCTATAGCTCTGAAGTGTCTGGTGCTCTTGCGCTACTCACTCATTGCAGATCATTGCTATTTTCAATTAGCAACAGAATAGTTTGTGTATTCATGATAAGAGATATTAGACAATTAAAGAGATGAAAGTGAACATAGGCAACATGGATTAAAGAATTCCAATCGGAATCAAAGCTGGGCGTCTAGCAGAAACTGCTACTCAATAGTTACTGATTCCTCATTGTTCCTGTGGCCATCCATGTTCTTATCAATGCTGGGGGGAAGGGGAGTGATATCCACTCTCTAACAAGTTTTGTGGTGAAGGGAGACTTCCATGATCCAGTGTTTTCTCTCAGTCTATGAGTCAGATCTATATACTCTTTTTGAAAACAAAAGTGGCAGAGGTAAACTCAACTTTCTAATTGCAAGATCAAAGTTTAATGAGGAGAAAACACACTGAATATACTGAGACTTTATTAATGCTCCTCATATCCTAGCAGTCTTGTTGTAATTAAAAACCAATGCCAAGACTGAACACGCATCAACACTAGATAGGCCACAGCTGAAAACCAAGTCCACATGAAGGCTACAATTATTTTTATTAATAATTGATGTAATAAAAAGAATCTCACAAGACAACCCCTGATTGTCCTCCCCTTCCTTATATTTCTGTAAATTAGTGAGGTATCTATCTTCACCACTTCCCAATGTTACATTATTGTATTGTTATCAACTTAAAAAATATTTCAGCCTCTTTTGCCTAAATAATGGTCCCTGCTTATTTCTGTCAAGGTCATCTTCCTTACTCTCTGCAATTATATGGATTGGGATAGTGGTGGGATTCAAAAAAATTTACTACTGGTTCTGTGGGTGTGGCTTGGTGATCGTGGCAGGGGAAGGATACTGTAAAATCTCCAGTCAGAGGTGGTATTTGCTAGTTCTCTGAACTACTCAAAATTTCCACTACCAGTTCTCCAGAATTGGTCAGAACCTGCTGAATACCAACTCTGGATTAGGAGGAAACAGTTGAACAATGGGAAAATATAGAAATTGGATAAGGAAATCCCCACTAATAGAAAGAAATAAGCGAAAAAAAGGAAAGTTTCTAAATGTTTTGTGATTGGCTATTTTTAGGATTTAAATTGACATGCTGAGATGAGGTGGATTACGTTACTGATATTTAAATGCTATAGCCTTGTAAGACAATGCAGAAACATAAATGAAGTCCATGTGCTTTTATTTTTGATCAAATTTCCTTCATTCAAGTGCTCAATAAGCATAGTCATAGTACATTTGCAGTAAACTGCAAAAACAGCAAATATTACTTGAGATGCACACAATGATGCCATCATGAAAATGCCACCATTACGTACTATGCCCCAATATCTGAGGCAAGTGATGCTTTTCGTGAACATATCCTCATTTGCTCTTTCTGTGCCCTCGCAGTTGCTATGGTAAACGTTCTAACCAATACATTTTGTTGTATTTGTGGACTTGATGAAACAGCATCATTTTCTAAATGATGTGCCCTGACCTTTAATTTTCAAAACAGTATGGCATGCCTCCTTTGGAATCAGAAATAATAAATACTTTTTTCATGTTATGCCAGACTTCAATAAAATTCACCAATGAACCCCCACAAGGTGTACGAGCTGGTTTGAAGAGAACGTTTTCTGGGATAAACCAAGATTTGCTTGATATCAGCAATATGCCTATGTGGAAACCTCTCTTGTACACAGTGGCCTTCTTGCATTCTACTGTTCAGGTATTACAGACAGAAACCTCATTTTTTGTATAAAAGAATCTTTCCTTTGGGAACCACAATAAATCATTCTGGTATCTTATTGAGGCCTACAAGTTTTGTATGTCTCATGCCAAGTTTTGTATGTCTCATATACTGTAGATTATTCCTTCATTTCAAATGTTCCTCTATTTGGATTCAAAAGCCTGGTGACAGCTTAAATATTTTATTACTTCTAGCTGTACTGATAGACCTGTTATTTCCCTATTCCTTATTTATATTTTGACCAAGAATAACAAATAGTATTGTAATATTAAAACTATTATTTCTTGTACCTCTTAAAGAAGAAATATAAATAAAAAGACTAAAACACTTTGTCTTATTGTATGAATAGAATTTGGGAAAATATACCATGTTCACTTGTTATAGTACTCTGAATTTTGGATTATTTTCAGTTGTATATACTGTACATATATTATGCTGCATAAGCTATTCACAGAAAGAAAATGTCCATCTTTCTATTAAATAGTTTGCTATATTAATGTCAGTAATGGACTTTGCATTTTTAAAAAAAGCTTGTGTTGGTCATGAAAAAAATCAAAATCTGTATAAAAGCTATATACTGAGAAAGATTAATAATGATGTTGCTCTAATATGGATATTGGAAGTTGCTAAACAAAATATTATTATTATTAATGAAAAAGCAATATATGTATACATTCATAAATCTAAATAAATTACTACTTGTTATATATTTTCTATAATAAGGAAAGGCGAAAATTTGGTCCTTTGGGCTGGAATATTCCCTATGAATTCAATTCTGCAGATTTCACAGCCAGTGTTCAATTTATACAGAATCATTTGGATGAATGTGACATTAAGAAAGTAAGTATCTGTAAATTTGTACCTAGAAATGCTGCAAAATATTTATGGATCTCAAAAGGGATGAAAATTTCACAGGTTTCTAAGGCTCACTGGAGATGCAGCTTTGTTAGTGATATAGATGAAAATTCAGGCTGAAGTGTCATTCTGGGTTTACCTCTTCGCTCCTCAGCTCCGTGTTTCAAACAACTGCTTTATTTGACAAAAATGGTCAAAAAACTTTTATAAAAAACATATATATCCTGGCAGTATCAGGAGCTGGGATCAGGGAGGAGTGTTTGGGATTGAGTTTAATTAAGAGTTGGCAGAATGATCTCGTTCTCACTGGAAATGGCTTAGCTAATTTCATAGCAGATTCAATGCAATGCAAGTCAAAAGCCACTGTTGCATATTTATCAGTACTGTTCTTCTGCTACCTTATATTGTATTATAAAAATATCTTAATTTAAACATTTCATAAGCAGAACCATAGTCCTTCAGTCTGCACAAAATTCTTACATGTGAAAATCACTTGTGTATTTATTTTCAGGATTTGTCTCCATTTTTACAAAATGAATTCGAACTATGAGTGCATGCTTTTTAAAATATAATGTATATAGTGCTTAATTATGAGGAAAAATGTGCTTTGAATTGCAGGACTATTGCCCAGCCAAAGGGCAGTACTTCCACACTGCACAGCTAAATTAGACAGGGAGATTAAGTTTCAGAAGTACGTTTATGCCTGTCAAAATCAAAATGCATATTTTGGGCAATAGGGAGGAAGTCATTAAAAGAATGCAGAAACACAGATGAAGGAAAGAGGACATGTATTTCTGATCAAGTGTAAGAAAATGAAACATTCCTTGGCTGCGTATAGTAATATATATTCAATTGCATGCATTTCTTTCTTCTGAAGTCGAGTCTTTTCCCAGAAGAGTCTATCAATCTGGAGTGTGTAAGAGGCATTCTAACCTCCCACACTGCCCTGCTAAGAGCCAAGAGATTGCAAGGAGCTGGTAATCTTATACAGAGTGGTTTTAGTCTCCCAATGGCACTGTAATCTGCACGATATTGTTGTTATTGGGATTCAAATGCACTTACCTGCACAATTAGAGTTAAGGGCTCAGTGTGAAAAAAATGCCCATTTGTTTACTTTTGCTGGCAGCGCTATACAGACAACATTTTGGCTTCGTAAGGCTCATACGTGCTTTTAGTTTTCCTGGATTGTATAACGAAAGAAAAAGAATATGCCTTGCCCGAGAGTAAAAGCTGAAGCCAAAGCAGAAATATACAATGCAGTATGCTACTATCTTTTGTATGCATATCTGCACCTTTTACAAGATGGATCATACGTTAAACAATTGCTTAAACAACAAGGAAAAACCATTTATATTTTAGGCAGCTATTCAGCATTTCCCATAATACATTTAAAATACATGCAGTTAATACTGTAATATACTGTATAACAGGATTATCAAAGCAAATTGGCAAATGATATTTTGTTAACCATTTTCAGCTATCTGGATTGATGCAAATGTGGGTGATATATGAAGCAGAAAAGAACATTTGGTGAAAATCCAAGTCTCACACTTGGATAAACTCCAAGATCCCTGCATATAAACAGAATGCAAACTGATGAGAGGGAGAGCTTTGCAACGATAGACTATGACTAAAAACTTGATTTTTGATACATATTTTTACATAGGGGATATCTTGGAGCACAGTCCGATACATGATTGGGGAAGTACAGTATGGAGGCAGAGTCACTGATGATTATGATAAGCGTCTTCTTAACTGCTTTGCAAGGGTAAGAAAATAAGATGAAACAGTTTTTAATCAAACAAAACCAAAGAATGCTTTTCAAAATATACTTTCAAAACATTAAGGCAGTCATTGTAAGAAATACAGTTTCTGGAAACAGGGTTTTTCTGGACATCTGACAAAACTCCGATTGTTACAGAGACCTATGCTGACCTTGGTTTCCTCCAGACCCTGTTCTCTTTCTCCTTTCGCTGCTAGTGCTGATTTACTTGCTCTCTATGCAATTGGCAAATTTTCTGTACTACCCTTTCTCCTTGAAGAAAGTTTATGCCAATGCCAAATGAGTGCACAATAGAAACAAGAAGAAAGTGGATCCTTTAGATTACCTTTGTCTAAATGTTTCCTAAAACTTGGAACCACAATTGCTAGAAAAATTAAAGCTTATTAATTTTGGATGCTGCATTTCCCTTATGATCCATACATTAGAACCTTGTAGCTGGATTGAAGAATATGTCCCTTTCATAGGCTTTTGGTTTAAGAAAGACATTCCCAAATCATTAATGAGTCAATCAACAGTCTTGATGTACACCTATAGTTTGGCTTTAATGAATAGCCGATTTCTTTTTTTCTATTTGAATCACAGTTTGTGTGTTAACTTTTTGCCATTAATTTGTTTAGGTCTGGTTCAGTGAGAAGATGTTTGAAAACACTTTCTGTTTTTATATTGGATATAAAATCCCAGTTTGCAAAACTCTTGAGCAATATCAAGACTACATATCAACTCTTCCTGCCATGGATAGTCCTGAAGTCTTTGGTCTCCACCCTAATGCAGACATAACGTAAGTAGATCTAACAAGTTGATATTCAGGTTTTTTAAAAAATATTTTTTTAATAATAAAGGACATTTTATTGGGAATTTCAGAGTCTGAAGAAATGCAACATTTAAGGGAGCTTTCCTTGTCTTCCTAAAGATTAAAGATTCAAGCTGATGCACATATATCAGGACTGAGCTCTGTTGAAATCACTAGGACTTACCTTTGAAGTCAAATGCACAAGACGGTGCTGTAAAGTATACCGTATTTTCCGGCGTATAAGACGACCGGGCGTATAAGACGACCCCTGATTTTTGGTTGACTTTTTTCAAAGTCATCTTATACACCAGAAAATACGGGTATTCAAAATTAAGCTGCAAGGATTTGTAAATGCTTCTCCTTCCTTCGCGCTCACATCAGCCTTCCTCCTCCGGCCCCAGGGCGCTCGCATCAACCTTCCTTCGCGCTCGCATCAACCTTCCTCCTCCAGCCCCAGGGCAACTCTCTCGGTCTCTCTCCCACACACACGGAAGACGACCAGGCCTCCCGCGGAGCATGATGGGCCGGCAGAGCGGCCGCCGTCTTCTCTTCGGGAAGGGGAGGAGCGTTTCCCGGCGACGCCCGTAATATTTTCCGGCGTATAAGACGACCCGGCGTATAAGACGACCCCGGATTTTAGGTTGTCTTTTTTTGGTTTCAAAAGTCGTCTTATACGCCGGAAAATACGGTAGCTATTGAAAAGTATAATCAGTGTGATTGTGCTATAAACATAAAGCATTTCTCATTTGTTTAGGCATAAAATTCAACAGTACTTTTGTCCCACCTTATTATATTAAGTGACCTGGTTGACACTTCATAGCCCCGGAGGGCGGGGCTGTGTACCCCGGTTTGACTGGATTTTATCGATCGTGGCTGTGGAACAGCGAGGACTGTGGAGAACATTCCGGGACTGCCGGGACGGGGTGGCCGGAGCCTCTGAGATACTCGAGGGAAGAGCTTTGGGCCCTGAGGGATGTCCCCCTCTCCCTTAAGTGGCCTTCAAGGCTCTCCAGAACTTTCCTCGATGAAGGATCCTGGGATCCTGAGAGATGGTGGGGCCGGAAGAACTGGAGGAAGCGTGGGAAACCGGGGGTTCTTAATTTTGCGATGGGGTTTTTAAAGGGGTTGGGTGTATCTGGGGCGGGTGCGGGAGACAGCCCGCATGGATCTGGGGGCAGCCAGGCCAGCACGCGCGCCTGGAGGGGCTCGGGGGGTTCCGTGTTGGGGTGGCAGACGGGGGGTGGGATGCCAGGGGCCAATTTCATCAGCACAGTGGCTGGGAGGGGTAGATATGCTGGGGGTAGAGGGCCATATCCGGTTAGGGGATCGCGCTGCCGATATCTGCAAGCGGTAGTGCGCTCCGACCCTCCTCACCCAACCTGCAGTCCTGGCTGTCCGGAGCCTCAGGCCCTGAATACCCAGCTGTTGCTGTGTAATGCCAGGTCCGTGGTTAATAAGGCTCCCCTGATCTGTGATCTGGTGCAGGAGGAGGCCGCGGACCTGGTAGGTATTACCGAAACCTGGTTGGGCCCAGAGGGTGGTGTCCCTCTGGTTGAGATGTGCCCACCAGGTTTCCTTGCATTTCATCAGCCGAGGTCTCAGGGAAGGGGTGGTGGGGTGGCGGTGCTTATTAAAGAGGTCCTTTGCCCTAGGGAGGCCACTGTCCCTCAGACAGCTGGCTGTGAATCTCTTTTTGTGAAGTGAGGACAAGGGGTTCAGATGGGCCTTTTGATGGCGTACCTGGCTCCCTGCCACGTCTCATCGGCCCTGCCCGGACTCCTTGAGGTGATAGCCGGGCTGGCGGTTGAGACCCCTAGGCTTTTGGTCATGGGGGATTTCAACCTGCCATTGCTCGGTGAAACCTCGGGGATTGCCCGGGAGTTCATGGCTTCCATGATGGCCATGGACCTGACCCAATTAGTTTCTGCTCCCACTCACATAGGAGGACACATGCTGGACCTGGTTTTTGTCTCGGGTCAGTGGTTGAATGACTGTAATTTCGGGGATTTAGTTATTACACCCTTGTCATGGACAGATCATTCCCTTCTTAGACTGGACTTCTGTTCCGCCACCCCCCATCGCAGGGAAGCGGAGTCACGTAGATTGTTCCGCCCCAGGCGCCTGATGGACCCGGAGCGGTTCCAGAGGGAGCTTGGGCCATTTCCTGAGTCTTTGGCTCACAACTCGCCTGGAGACCTGGTGGCCACCTGGGACGGGTTGGCCACCGGGGCTCTGGATCGAGTTGCGCCTCTGCGACCTCTGACCCGGCACAGATCCCACTTGGCTCCGTGGTATACGGAGGAGCTACGGGAGATGAAGTGCCGGAAAAGACGTATAGAGAGCATTTGGAGGGCGAGCCGTTCTGAGTCTGACCGAACACAGGTAAGATCTTATATTAAGACTTACCTTGTGACGATAGAGGCGGCGAAGTGTTCGCACGTCTCCGCCCTTATTGCGTCGGCAGAAAATCGGCCTGCCGCCCTGTTTAGAGTGACCCGCTCTCTGCTTGAACCGAGAGCGCGGGATGACCTCTTGCAGGGTAGGGCAGAGGAGTTTTCTGCATGACAAAATCGCTCAGATTCGGGATGGGCTGGACTCCAATTGGGTGATCCCGGGGGAGGTGTCCGGGACAGGTCTTGTGAGTGTTATCTGGGGGGAGTTTGACCCTGTGACCGCTGAGGGCGTGGACAGATTGCTGGGGGGTCTGAATGCCACCACCTGTTTGTTGGACCCGTGTCCTTCCTGGTTGGTTTCGGCCGCCAGGGAGACGACACGAGGCTGGCTCCAGGGGATTACCAATGCTTCCTTGAGAGAGGGGTCATTCCCTATCGCCTTGAAGATGGCGGTGGTGCAGCCCCTCCTCAAGAAGCCTTCCCTGGACCCAGCTGTTTTAAACAACTATCGTCCAGTCTCCAACCTTCCCTTTATAGCGAAGGTTGTTGAGAGTGTGGTGGCACGTCAGCTCCCGCAGTACCTGGAGGAAGCTATTTACCTCGATCCGTTCCAATCGGGCTTCAGGCCGGGGCATAGTACCGAAACAGCATTGGTCACGTTGGTCGATGATCTCTGGAGGGCCCGTGACAGAGGGTTTTCCTCTGTCCTGGTCCTATTAGATCTCTCGGCGGCTTTTGATACTATTGACCATAGTATCCTATTGTGACGGTTGGAGGGGTTGGGGATTGGGGGAACTGTCCTTCGATGGTTCTCCTCCTTCCTCTCCGACCGTTCGCAATTTGTGTTGGTGGGAGGGGAGAGGTCCACTTCTAGGCCCCTGGTTTGTGGGGTGCCTCAGGGGTCGGTCCTCTCCCCTCTCCTGTTCAACATTTATGTGAAGCCGTTGGGTGAGATCATCCGTGGTCTTGGGGTGCGGTGTCACCTGTATGCAGATGACACTCAGTTATACATCTCCACCCCGGACCACCCCAATGATGCTGTGGAGGCTATGTCCCGGTGCCTGGAGGCCTTGCGGGATTGGATGGGCGGGAACAGGCTCCGGCTCAACCCATCCAAGACCGAGTGGCTGTGGTTCCCGGCACCCCGATATAGCCAGCTGACACCTTCGCTGGCTATTGGGGGGGGAGATTTTGCCCCCCACAGAGAGGGCTCGCAATCTGGGCGTCCTCCTGGATGTACGGCTGTCTCTGGAACATCATATTGCGGCCGTCTCCAGGGGGGTGTTTTACCAGGTCCGCCGGATTTACCGGTTGCAGCCCTTCCTGGATCGGGACGCCCTGCGCACGGTCACTCATGCCCTTGTCACCTCCCGCCTGGATTATTGTAATGCTCTGTACTTGGGGCTCCCTGTGGGGAGCACCCGGAGACTCCAACTGGTGCAAAATGCGGCCGCGCGGGTGATTATGGGGGTGTCGCGTAGCTCCCATGTGACGCCTCTCCTGCGCGAGCTGCATTGGTTGCCAGTGGCTTTCCGGGTTCGCTTTAAGGTTCTAGTTTTGACCTTTAAGGCGATCCATGGCATTGGGCCAGGTTATCTGCAGGACCACATTCTGCCGGTGATCTCCAGCAGACCGGCGCGTTCCCACAGGGAGGGCCTTCTCCGGGTGCCGTCGGCCTCTATGTGTCGTCTGGCGGCCCCCAGGAGTAGGGCCTTCTCTGTGGGGGCCCCTGCCCTCTGGAATACTCTGCCACCTGAGATACGCACCAGCACGGACCTGAGGGCCTTCAGGCGCGCGTTGAAGACCTGGCTCTTTGAGCAGGCTGGCCTGGGCTGAGATAGTTTTAATTGTCTCCTAAATTCAGTTTTAACTTGGGTTTTAAATTTTTGGGGGTGGGTTGTCTTAATCTAACAGCCATTATTTAATTTCTTTTTAACTTTTGTATTGTTCTGGGTTTGATTCGGCTGTACACTGCCCTGAGTCCCTAGGGAGAAGGGCGGTATATAAATGTTATAAATAAAATAAAATAATAAAATAAATAAATAAATACAAGCAGAGCATAGATTAAACAAATTGGAAGAAAAGTAATAATTTTGAATTTTTCAGGAAGTGCTTCTAGCTTAAAAATAAAATTTCAGCCTCATCAGATAAGCAGTTTCAAACAGAAATAAAATGTATGTGAACATCTTTTACCCTTACCAGGTTATATCTTATATTTAGCTTCAAAAATTGTACAGCTTATTGTAGGATATAATCAGTCTATGAAATTTGTCTCCTTATAATTTTATTTAATTCTGTAATGAATTATATAATTTGCATAATGTTCATTCTTAATATTTAGGGATTGTTAAAAATAAACTAAAATGTCTCAATTGTATTGCCATCAAAGTTCAAACACATTGTTTATATTTAGTCCCTCTTTTTTACTATGCTCCATGACTTTCACTTTGAGCATTTATAGATTATTCACATTTTCAGTCATTAGAATAATATCAAGCTCTTGATGTTTCTTTCCTCAGTTTTAAAATCATGTTCATCTTAAAGTCTTACACTTATATTTTTTTAATATATATTCTGCAGTACAGGTTGAATAAATATGGAGAAAGCATAGAGCTTTGACTCACTACTTTGCCATCATACTGTGACTTTCTGATCTGCGTATAAGATTTTAATAAGGGCAAAGAGATGTTCTGGGATTTCCATTATTTCTGAACTCTTTCCACAGCTTGATATGATCGACAAAATGAAAGGCCTTCTTATAGTCAATGAAACACATACTGACTTCTTTTTGGCATTTGGCTTTCTCAGTTATCCAGGATGTGTCAGAAATAGTGTCTTTTATTAATAATTCCATGGTCTTTTCTAAAATCAATTTGAATATCTGGCATCTCCCAGAAAGAAGAGAAAAGGCATAAAGGAGGTTATACAACTTGCCTCGTGGTGTAACCGGAACAATCTGGAACTGAACACACTCAAAACCGTAGAAATGGTGGTAGACTTTAGAAGAAACCCTCCCATACTACGACCTCTTACAATATTAGACAACACAGTATCAACAGTAGAGACCTTCAAATTTCTAGGTTCTACTATATCACATGCCCTAAAATGGACACCTAACATCAAAAACGTCATCAAAAAAGCACAACAAAGAATGTTCTTTCTATGCCAACTCAGAAAGCTCAAACTGCCCAAGGAGCTGCTGATACAGTTCTACAGAAGAATTATTGAGTCTATCATCTGCACCTCTATAACTGTCTGGTTTGGTTCTGCAACCCAACAGGACAGGCACAGACTTCAGAGGATAATTAGGACTGCAGAAAAAACAATTACTACCCACCTGCCTTCAATCGTGGACCTGTATACTGCACGAGTCAAAAAGAGGGTGAAAATATTTACAGACCCCTCACATCCCAGACATAAACTGTTTCAACTCTTTCCCTCAAAACGATGCTATAGAGCACTGCACACCAGAACAACTAGCACAAGAACAGTTTTTTCCTGAAAGCCATCATTCTGCTAAACAAATAATTCCCTCAACACTGTTCAACTATTACAAAGTCTGCACTACTATTACTGCTAATCTTCTCATCACTCCTTATCATCCATCCCCTCCCACTTGTGATTGTAGGACTGTAACTTTGTCCCTTGTTTCCTTACGATTTATATTGACTGTTTCCTAGTATGATTTGATTGTTGATTGTACCCTATGACTATCATTATGACTATCGTTATGATTCTTGATTCTTAACGAATGTATCTTTTCCTTATGTATACTGAGAGTATTTACACCAAGACAAATTCCTTGTGTATCCAATCTCACTTGGCCAATAAAGTATTCTATTCTATTCTATTCTATTCTATTCTATTCTATTCTATTCTATTCTATTCTAAAGAAACTGTGACACAACAGTTGCACCATCGCTGTAGTATGGCCTGAGGGTGTGTTTTAAACAAAAGGAAAGACTTGACAACTATCCTTCAAGGCTCCTGCCTTGAGAAGAGGGTTGAACCAGAAAACCTCTGAAGTCCCTTCCAGCCCTATGATTTTATGTTCCATGCTGCTCCAAAGGCAGCATATTCCAGGGAATAGGAACAACTACCAAGAAAGCCTGGCATTTCATTCCAAGCCATAGCTCTCTCAAGGTAGGCAGTTTCTCAATAGGTAACCGGACTAGATATCAAAGCATGCTTAGAAAAACAATCCCTGATACACTCTATAAGGTTTTATGGATAATACCCAGCACTTTGAACTTGGTACAGAAACTTATTGTCAGATATTGTGCAGCAGCCTAAACAATAGGTGGAATTCTACAACAGTGTATTTCTCCAGTTAGTAGCATTGCCACCGTTTTCTGTATCAGTTTCAGTTTCCAAGATATCTCCAGACACAATCCCATATAAATTGCAATAGTTCAAAAGTGTGGTAATCAAGACATGAGCATTTTGGTCCAGGTTGGATTGCAATTGAAAGTCAATGATAAGGTCCCATGCTTTTATTTATTCACTTAAAACTTTTATGTATCGGCCCATATTGAACAAAACTCTGGGTGGCTTACAATTAAAAAGACAATATTTACCTATAATAAAAACATTAAAACCAAAAGACCTGGAACTACAGCTAAACTTTCCCATTCACTGAACAAATTCTCACCTTATCCTAGCATTTGGGAGAAAAGCCAGTTCTTAAGTGTTTTTTAGGCTAAAAGGGCGGGGACCTGTGAAACCTCAGAGGAAATGGTATTCCATAGAGAAGGGGCTGCCAGGGAAATGGCACATTTCTTAAGTCCCGTAAGATGGCAGCCTTTAAGAGAAGGCCTTAGGAACATGCCCATCCTTTTGAATGTGGTAGGACAGGCAGATGTCCTTGGGGAAAGGCAGTCCCAGAAGTAACTTGGTCCCATGTCATGCAAGGCTTTCAAGCAACTTGAATTTTGCCCAGAAGAAAATTGGAAGCCCATGCAGCTTGCACATAGCCACAAGGACCCATTCCACTTTCTCAGAATCAATTGCTTTAAACTCCTTCCAGATAACAGGGCACAGATGTGCCTCAATCACTTTTAAGGAATCTGCCCAACTAGAATCCAACTCCAAGTGAAATTGAGCAACTTTGTGTAGCAGATGCTAGGGATCTCTTGTGTTGATTCATCTCTCAGAGCTGCTTGATTGATCTGGAACAATTGGCTGAAAGGAAACCAGAATTTATTTATTTGTTACCTTTTTTAATCAAGTTTTAAGATCACCACTTGCTGAATAATTTTGGATGGATTTCACAATGCATTTTTAAAAAAATAACCTGTTTCTTCAAGCATTCTCTATTGCTAATTGCTCATCAGTTTCTCAACAACCTCATTTGGAATGCTAGGAAACACTTGATGCAGCAGCTTTTTCAAAGTTTTGCCTTATGAGTTGAGGATTCCACCCACTATGCAAAGTTAAAGAACAATATACTGAAGAATTTAAGTGACATTTCTAGTTTGAGAGGCTAGCATCTAACTGTTTGGGGAATCTACAAAAGCTTTAGATTTTTCTCCACGGGTCTTTCCTTTGCTTCAGATTTTCTGCTTTAGAATTTAAAACATTGAAAACCCATTTGGAGCAGTAATATCTCCCTGTACTTTACAGCTTAAAATATTTTGAAAGCAATGCTGAATTTATATGCAGAGCACATGTTTAATAGCTATAGATCTTATAGACAATCTGGTCAAGAATAACAAATTGTTCTCAAAAACTCCAAAGCACTTCAGAGCCACAGAAATTCAAACCTGAAATTTAGCCTAACTAAAAGTTTCCAGGTTCCTCCTTTTCAGGAAAGAGGATGAGGAAATGGTAAGGGAAAAGATGCAAGACAGAAGCCTTTTGACATAGGTTAACAAAGTGCTTAATATTATACATGAATACAGCTGTGGGTTTTTCTAAAACTAATAATTGAAACTGGGTTTCATATTATGAGCTGTTAGTTGGCCTTGCCTGTTAAAGTATCAGAAATATGTTATACAAAAGGCATTTTTGGTTACAATCAAATGTCATGGCCAATCATGGTTTAATCATCTTCAGTTTAATGAATTTGTTGTCTTTTTCCCCAATGCCAGAAATAGCAGGAATCAATTGAATTGTCTGTGGCTTTTTATTGTGGGTTATTTATAGTAATTCTATTTGATAATTTACAATTCTTAGAAGTTCCGACTTTACTACATATCATTTAATATTCCTTTCAGATACCAGAGTAACACAGCAGCTGATGTCTTGAACACTATAACCAATATTCAACCAAAAGAGAGTGGAGGTGGAGTAGGAGAAACTCGAGAAGCTATTGTGTATAGACTAGCTGAAGATATGCTTGAGAAACTGCCCCCTGATTATATACCCCATGAGGTAATTGTTCTAAAGTACACATAAACATGAAAATAATAATCCATAGTGGTAAACCCCATGTGTTGTTTAAGAGTGCTGAAAGGAAATACCCTCTGCAACCACTTCTTTGTTTGTTGATTTCACACTTCTGTTATTGGGCAATTCTTTTTCTAGTCATGGCCAATAACTGAGGACCACTGAAATATCATGGTTGTGTTGTGCTATCGCTGGAGGGAATAGATAACATTTGGGGGAGGGTCTCAGTTTTATGGCATTGTTCAATATATTTTACATTTGCTTTCACAAAAGCAAAAAAAAATCCTTGTATCTTCTTTGTGGTCAAGTATCAGAAGTGGGGATGGATTCTGGATGTCATCCAAATAGCCCTGCTGGACTACTTGGAGCAGCTATTTCAATTTTGCTAATGGATCATATAAATCATACAGCAATTATTAGAACAATATTTTGTTGGCAAATGCCTTGGCAAAATGTGAAATGTTGCATTCCAACAAAAGAACCTCATCCTAATTTATTATTTTTTATGTATTTATTTATTGATCAAATGTATGTGTCCACCCTTCTTAGCAAATGACTTTGAGCAGCAAACAAAATTAAAATACTATAATTATAAAGCATGAAATTGGAGCTATAATGGCTTGAGCTGTTTTGTAGTCCCATCATTTAAGGAAGACTATAATTAACTCACCTCAGCCAATATACTGTATTTATTCTTGACTCATCTTGGACCATATATTTATTCTTCTGTGGGATTTCCATAGGATAGACATTACTTACCCCAGCAAATGATATTCAGTATGAATCCAAAAGGTTGGTACAGTATGATTTGGCTTAGCCAGGTATAAATAAAAGATGCCAAGCCTTTTCTTTTTGTTTGATTGAAAGAAAAGTATCTACTAATATTTTAAGCAGTAGCTGAAATTTGAACTCTTTGAACAGGCTCAATCTGAGCCAGAAATTATTCAGGCTCATTTCTGAGCTCTGCAACATTATCATTGGAACATTACCCTGTTTTTAAGTATGCTATCAGCATTGCTTGGTCGAAAGCCTGAGATTAAATATGCATTTTCAAAGCTGTTAGTATCTTAATTCCAAGGGGCTTCTCTTATTAAAAAGTCTATCGCTAGTGATTCTCCACTACTCATTGTCTAAAAAAGAGCTAAAATCACTAAGGCTGCACTAAATGTTAATGAAAATGAAGCAAAAGTAGCAGCTTTGAGGGCAAATAATTTCAACACCTATCCCAGCTTCTTCTGTTCCTCATTCATTAGTGTCTTTTCAAAGCCGCTTCTTTTTTTAATATGTGTTTTTGAAAATACTTTTTAATTTTAAAAAAGGGATGTCTTCCTGAGGTGATCCTGTCTCCCACCACCACTAAAAATATGTCATTACATGATAATATCAGCAAATAAAATCAAAATAAAGAGAATTTTTCTTCTGGATGGATGAATGGTTGAAATATGAAATGCTTTGTCCTGCTTTATAACCCTCTGCTTCCAATAGACTTGGATAGGACTTTTATTTTGTAGAGAATAGTTTTCTGAAATGCAACCCTTGCTTTAGTCTGACTCTAAACCTGCTCTTAGAAGAAATCCTCCAGTGCTTCGTAAGAATGAAATGAGTCCCTTCATGATGTTAAAATATGAATTTTGCTGTATATGTATCTAATGATTCTAGCTTAAGGAAAAATTATTAGCTAATAATTTACCAATGAGAATGTTTCCCTTGATTCCATATTTCACATGAAAGGTCATGTGCATCCTTAGATTGTAATAACTGCAAACAGCTGGGTATATTAATGAATAATTTTCATATTTATAGTCAAGATGCTGTAAACATTGGCACATCTGTGCTGCCATTTAAAACTCTGATGAGGAGTTCAAGAGCAATGAGAAAAGATGCTATAAAGATTCGCCCAGAAGAGATGTGAAAGAATAAGACAAATATTAAAGTTGTAATTTCTCCTCTTGCTTAAAGAAAAAAAACATAAAAGCTTTATTAAATGTAGTATATATTTACTATTGTTGGTTACTATACTTATTTCTCAAAAATTAATAGTTATCTGCGTTTTCTACAACAGTGGCTTACAAATCTTAAATAAATGTAAGAATGCAATAATTGCATTGCTTTCCACTAACTGGATAGTCATTTCCATTGTATATCTGAGCTTAGATGATCATAATATCTTGTGATTTAAGGCATATTCCAATGAGAGCTGCTCACAGATATTCTCCATTAGAATTCATGGTGGCTGCATAGAATTTCTTTATGAAATTGATTCACTATAATTATTTGAACACATACAGGAATACTAAAGTTTTAAAGATACACTTGGTTTTGCAATAGCATTATTGTACTTCTTTCTTTTTTCTAAAAAGAAGAAGAAGAAGAAGCATGATCAGAGGTCCTTGGTACTCTCTGAACTTGTTTGTTTGTATTTTTTTGCAGATGTTTCATTACCCAAACTAGTAATACCATCAAAGCACTTCATTTCAACCCTTAGCTACAAATATTCTCCTCTATCAGTAAAGCATGGTCAATTTCTGGGTTGAACTTTTAAATTTATTTTTTATGATCTACTGTCTTTATTCTCACATATTCACATGATTTCCTGTACATATTTTCAAAATAGCCCACCAAACCAGTATCTAAAGTTCATTTAAGCCACCCTGCTGTAAGGGTGAAGTTGCACTTCAAACTGGTGTACCATGAAAGAACAAAATAAATTCATTATCAAGGTATCAAGATTATTATCAATGGGCTTTTACTATGATTTGGGAAATTCTACCTCCAGCACCAAATGGGAACTAAATGGTATACTTGGTTGGGAAGAGAAGGAAATTGCTTGTTTACAGTGCTGATGCACATGAGCATATAGGCAGATCCTATAGTACTGTTGCCTAAATATTCTTTATTTAGCATAAAAGCTATCCTAAATGCTCTGTTGATTGATTTGTTTTCTTTTAATGATTTTTTTTTAGGTAAAAGCTCGTTTAGTTAAAATGGGCCACCTTAATTCCATGAACATTTTTCTTCGCCAAGAAATTGACCGAATGCAAAAAGTGATCAAAATCGTCCGAAACAGTCTCCTTGACCTTAAACTAGCCATAGAAGGAACTATTATTATGAGCGAGGTAACCAAGTACAGTATTATGTATAATCATTCATTCTGAGATAAAAACATTTTCTCTTCAAATATGCCATGACATGTTTTAACTTTCACTTCTCCAGAACCTAAGGGACGCTCTTGATAACATGTATGATGCTCGAATTCCTCAGCTCTGGAAGCGTGTATCATGGGATTCTTCTACCCTGGGTTTCTGGTTTACTGAACTTTTGGAAAGAAATTCCCAGTTCCGTGTTTGGATCTTCGAAGGAAGACCACATGTGTTTTGGATGACTGGATTTTTTAATCCTCAGGGTAAATATAATTTATTATAAATAAAATAAACAATATATTCTGTTATTAGAGTGAAGTCATACTAGTCTATTAGAAACATAACCTTTCCATTTCATTTGATTTATTCTATCACATTCATAGAGAAGCAGAGGCAGAAATCCAATATTATAAAGAACTTTTTAAAATTTCTGTTGGATTCATGTGAAAGTCATGTTTCTCCTTATCTGATCATTTAAACAAATCAGTGAATATAGCATCAGTTAAGCCATACATATTAAATATATACATACACTTCTTTCTAAAACTGTTAACATGTACAAGCTTGTTTCATATAGGTGAAAGTCAATATGCAGGCACCGTTATCAAAGATTCCCCCCCCCCATTTTTATATAGAATTTTATTACAATTTGAAATAACTAAATGACAATTTATTGTATCAAATGAACAAAATTCTGGATTTATATAGAGTGAATTAAAAATTCATTGTTCTTTTAAGGATTGCTTTTGAAATTCTTATTCTGGTTTTGATTAGAGGATTATCTACCCCTTATTGGCACTTTTCTTTTATTCACAAAAGACATTTACAGGGTTTAAAAAAACAAAACAAGGGGAAGATAATTTTTTTTTTAATTTTAATTTACATTTATATGCCGCCCTTCTCCGGAGACTCAGGGCGGCTTACCGTCTTTAGAGCACCATGCTAAGTGCTCGGCAATAGCCTTCATTCCATTGTATATGCCTGCTTATCACTAGGGCGTATTTTAGTGGTTCTTTTTTATATGAATGTTTACAGTATAAAAATGTATTCAAGAAAAAGGTTGTATTAAACGTGTCTTATTCTTTGGCTCATTTTACAGGCTTTCTAACAGCTATGAGACAAGAAGTTACAAGAGCGCATAAAGGGTGGGCTTTGGATACAGTGACCATTCATAATGAAGTGCTGAAACAGATCAAAGAAGAGATAACTGCAGCCCCTCCTGTAAGTATACATAAATGAAAAAACATGTGTACTTTCGTTCTTTTATTGCCCATTTCATTGTTTAAAAAATGTAAAGTAAATAGAAACCAAATTCCTCCCCATTAATTTCCAAACTAATTCTATGTTCTGATAATTCTAAGCTGATTTTTTTAAAAAAAGATTTGGTTTCTATTTACTTTACATTTTTTAAACAATGAAATGGGCAATAAAAGAACGAAAGTACACATGTTTTTTCATTTATGTAGCCCTGACATGCTCCTTTCTTACCTTCCATTACCAAAGTAGCAAAGATTGAGGAGGGAGATAGAGGAGGATGACATCACTGTAACAAAAACTTCTCTAGGTTGATTTGCTTCTGTCATCAAGGCATTTTTCTTATTGCATTCTTAGGAAATTAGAGAATATACAAGTTGAGACCATGCCCAGATAGAAAGGCAGACAGAGCATAAAACAGAAAACTCCTTTTCTAGATCTCACAGCCCAAAAAGTATTTCAATTCTTTTCAGTAAACACAAATATGTGTTACATTGTTCATTATCATTCAGAAACATTATAGCTTGTTTCACTTTCTCAAATTTTGCTAGTTTTTTTTTTCTTTTTTACATTTTGCTAATTAAACTATAGCTTATACTGCACAGGTTAAATCAGTCAAGTTATGGCATAATCTTAAAAGCTGATAATTTTCTAACCATAATAATTATACATTCTTTTTATATAGGAAGGGGTTTATATCTATGGATTATACTTGGATGGAGCTGGATGGGACAGACGTAATAATAAGCTTACTGAATCTACAGCAAAGATTCTTTTCACTTTACTTCCTGTTGTACATATATTTGCAATTAACACAACAGGCCCAAGAGATCCTAAACTCTACGTTTGTCCCATTTATAAGAAGCCAAGAAGAACAGATTTGACCTATATCACTGCAATCTACCTAAGAACAACTGTATCTCCTGATCATTGGATACTGAGAGGAGTAGCACTTTTGTGTGACATTAAATAAATTCTAGTCCTTGGAATACAACAAAAACATGCAACATTCTTCAGAACACGAGGTTACAAAAATTATTTTTTCCTTAAAATTAGATATTCTGTTTCCTCTTTCTAGCAATTCTTGTACTGTTATGTTTTGTTTCCTATCCAAATTAAATCTTATTGTCAAAATGTAAAATCAGTTTAAGTTTTAGTCTTTTTCTCTTTTCCATAAGTACTTTATAACTAAACATATTATAGCATTTGAATTATATGGGACAAGTTTTTGGAATTTCTGCAGGAACGAGGCTTTTAAAAATTTAAGTATTTTCTTAGAACCCAGGTTTTAACTGGTTGGTGAATCAACTGCCTGTCAGAAGCTATAGAACAGCATATACCATTTTTGAAAGTATTGTGCAGAAAATATTTGGGGAAATGTGTTTGGACATGTGATGGTATTCTACCAGTTTGGTCCAGTTTGGGCGAACCAGTAGTAAAAAATGCTACTGTTCAGCTGAACCAGTATTTCTTTCTTTTTTTCCTCCTGCCAATCAGCTGTACTGGGATCCCCCTTGCCATCTTACTGCTTCACCCAGGAGGCTTCCCTGAGACCCAGGAGGCGAAGAAGGGCTGCACCCCCCACACTCCATTTTTTGCCTCCTGGGTCTCAGAGAAGCCTCCTGGGAGCAAAAATGGGCTCCCAGGAGGCTTCCCTGAGGCCCAGGAGGCAAAAAAAAAAAACAGAGCTCGGGGGGGGGGGGAGTGCTGCAAAAGAAGAAGAAGAAGAGGAAGAAGAAGCCATGCCCGCTCAGTCACATAGCCACTGCCACCTAGCCATACCCACAGAACCGGTAGTAAAACTATTTGCATCCCACCCCTGGTGGACATTTCTTTAAAAAAACATTGCAAGTAATAACTCAGTCACAACATTTTTAAGCAAGTTTAACTGGATTGAAATCTAAGAAATTAAGCCAATTGAGGGGGAGGCATTTCTTTGCATGAGATGTAACCTACAGCCATTATAAGCATAATGACAAAGGCTGCTATTGGAACAAATTTTACTATAGAGGTAAATTTTTAGACTAACATGCCTTTACAGGGGGAAAACAGCACTTCCAAACTTACCACTGAGGGCAAAACTTTCACAATGACCAGCAGAAGGTACTAACATTGGACAATGACACTAAACTTTCTCAGATAGTGGGTGGTCAGCTCATAGTTGCATATAGACATCCATGAAATCTGAAGTAGATTCTTATAAGGGAGCAAGAAGAAACAAAATTACAATTATGGTAAACCTGAAATAAGCACAGATGTCTATGTTGCCCTACACTAAGTACCAAGACAGGCCCTGAGAAGAATATAAATGTCAGTGGAGAAACCTTCATATACTTTCTTCTAATGTGATATATGTCATCAACTGCTGACCAAACCCCTCTGAATAGGAGGACCTTTGTGCAAAATAATGAATGAGTAAAAGTTTGACATCAAGGCACAAGAGCAAAATAATAACAGAGCATTTCAATTTCTCAGGATATTTTGTGACAGATTTCAAAGTGGCTGATATTGGGGGGGGGGTGTAAAAAGGGGCCCTGAATGAAAGATTCCTGTATTCACATACCTACAAAAGTTTCAGCCAAACTCAGAAGGTCCCAACAAACAGTATGGCAGAGGTGGTATTCAGCAAGTTCTGACCAGTTCTGGAGAACCGGTAGCGGAAATTTTGAGTAGTTCGGAGAACCGGTAGCGAAAATTTTGAGTCATTTGGAATACCACCTCTGACTGGCCCCACCCCAATCTCTTCTCTGTCTCTCGAGTCCCAGCTGATCAACTGGGTCTTCTTTTTTTGCCCTGCACAGAAGAACAGAGCTGGAAAGCAGGTTATTGGGGTGAGGAGGGAGGATTTTGCAGTAATCTTCCCTCTGGAGGGGGGAGGGAATGGGTTTTTTTCAGTATTCTTCCTCTGCCACACCCACCAAGCCACATCCACCAGGCCAAGCCACACCCACCAAGCCACGCCCACAGAACCAGTAGTAAAAATATTTGAATCCTACCACTGCAGTATGGGGTTTATAACACAATTACAATTGTTAATTGATAAAACACTGGCAATCTGTTTTCCATTTAACCTGTATCTGCATAACCTATTTTCTCCTCCCTTTCTTCCTACCCCATTTAATTTCAATTTAAAATCTACAACCATTTGGCCACTCTGTTATGCATCTGGTGAAGTAAAATACAGTTCCTGAAATACAACAGGCTAACATGTCTCCTCCCTATACTGCAAACGCAGTAAGTCAATCATATACCAATTTTGCCTGCTATAAGAAGTATCTGATGAACTACTTTGCACATACAGTATGTCATGATTTGCTTAAACATAGTTTATTTGCTAAATTACTATTGGGATGTACAACCCATTATACCATGAACCATGGTTAACTTATAACATACAATGATCATGTTTTCACAGTGCATTAAGTCAGGTCCTAACAAATCCCATGATGGTGAGTCATAATATATGAACCCACACATAAATATCCTTAATACCTCTCATGCTAAGGCTTTTCCTGTCTCTAATATGGTGTTACCAGATACAAGGATCAGAGTTAACATAAAGAATGCAAATCACTTTCCATTTCATTGGCTGTTAGGTTTTTCTTCTAAGAAGTTTTTTTTTTATTTCAACAATTTATGACAAAATGCTTTTTCTTTGAGATTATCTATACTTGATCCATTTTGACAGAATGCTCCAAATCAAGCTGTGCAGAAAGATAACTCAGCTCTGATGTTCAAAATCATAATTAATTAGCTGGTATTTTTTCACTCATTCCTGTTTAAATCTCAGAAAGCTACTTTTGTACTTATTCCATCAGCTATTTCCAGCTATGAAAATGTTGAGCCTAAATGTAATGATCTGCTTTTAGGGGCTGATTAGGGTTACGTTCATTTTATTTGATCAAAACTTCCATCAGATATATAGGGCATGATTACCAAGATAGTGATGAAATACTTCACTGCCTTAACCATAATAAATTATTTCCAGTTTCTTACCAAACTGCTTGGTATGGTACAATGTTTTTGCAATACCTGTCTTAAACCATCTTTCTATCAATTAATCATAGGCATAGTGTGGGTGGTTTATTGCTAGAGTAAATCAAAAGTATTGACATATCACAAATTTGCAAGTGGGGACTTATTTCCCTTGCTGATTTTTCATTAAAAAACGTTTCTCATTTCAACCTAAACGATTCCATTAGAAAAGAAAAAATTGGGTTCAGTGAAGCTGATTCACTCAATCCTTCTCTAACTACTCTTTGAAACCGTAGTTCTTCCTAGAAATTAAAATAATTCTAAAAAGAAATTGAACTTAGGCAGCCAATGATATATTCAAAAATTCAATACCCCATAAGACGGTAACCTGTGAATATACTGGAATTCAGGTTATTCAATTTCCACCTAATATGGTGAATGGTGATATCAGCTGACGGTCATGGGAATTGAACATCCAGCACATGTGAAGTATCTTGGTGAAAAAAAAGAGGCTTCAAAATGGCATTTTACCCCATATCCTTGGAAATCTGATCTGGGATGCATGCCATCCTTATCCCCCCCTTTATTTTTTCTTTAAAGTTTGAGGAAACAGAATTAGTTAAAGAGAAAAGTTGGAATTCACGTTTTTAGTTACATATGACATACCATAGGGAAGATGGAGATTGACTTTTAAATTTATACTTCTGATATAGGTCCTTTGTTACTCTACAATACTGCAATTCAATAGGAAGCAGGTAGACTTCATCCAACTAGAAAGGATAAATCTTCCTATTCATTTTCCTCAATACAGATTTCAGTTCTCTAAATGATTTGTTTCAAAAGCTTGAACTAATGTGTCCCATTATGGCTCATATGTCTTTATTCCCTAGCAATGTATTGCAGCTTTTAGTGATTGGGGGGGTGGGGCCCTATTTATACTTTCAATTCTCATAAGAAAAAAACAAAGACATCTGTTTCCTACTGATCAAAAATGCTCAAGAAAGGGGATTTTTTGCCTTACTCCCTCTGTATTCTTGTTAATAGCTGTAGCTATTAACAAGAAAACATCTATTTTCAGGAGCCTCAATAAACTCTCATTTTTTCTGTCACTGTCAGGGACTAAAAAACAAACAAACAAAACAAAACTTTCTAATACACAGTCTAAAACTCTTTAGAAGCATAGTACATATTTCTCTTTAGTACAAAGAAAAATCTCTAAGGATTTTGCAGCTTTTAGAATTTTGCAGGAGATAATATATGGCACTTCCCTCTATTAAATGAAGATAAATGTAAAATTTCTTTTTTTAAAAAAAAAACTTTATTAATTTTACAATTAAAATAGACAAACAACACATACATAAATGTGAGAAAGAAAAAGGAAACAAAGAAAGAAGAGTAGAAAGAAAAATCAGAAAACAATTAAAAACAGTTTCATCCTCGGCAGTTTGTGGGACCTTATTTTCAAACTTATTTTATGCCATCTGTACAATTAATTCTTGTGCAAATATATATATATATACATGTTTCTTAGGGGATTGTTCACATGATCCCTTGCTTCTCCTAAAGATTCCTTCCAGGGGTGGGATTCTATCGGTTCAGCCCAATTCTATAGAACCAATTGTTACAGTTCCCGGTAGTTCAGAGAACTGGTAAATTGGGCCTCTGGCTAGTCCCGGCCCTCTCTGCCCGCTTCTCTGCTCCCTTCCCAGTCAGTCCCTATCACGCATGCTCAACATCTGTGACATGCCTGAAGCCTGCTTTTGCCCGCCATTGCTGCCTGCCTTTCACTGAGGCAGAACAAAAATCTTTCAAGTCCCCGGCCCTTCCCTTCAGGAAACAGCTCCTGCCTGCTCATAGGTAAGTCTGCAAGTTGTGCTAGACCCTCCCCCACTGTCCCTGGGTCTCCTGCAGCCATCTCTGGGGCTCCCCAGGCTTCCCGCTGCCATCTCCGGGCCTTGCCCAGCCTGCCTACGTGCTCTCCCCATCCCTGGGCTCAGCTGGGTGGTTTCCCCATGAGAGTGGCCATATCCGCCGGTGGCGCTGGCTGGGGCCTACCTACCTCCCCCCATCCCTGGGCTCGGCTGGCTGGCTAAGCTGCCACATGGAGCCCTCCCAGCTCTCCCTACTGCGTGGCGGCCTCCTGTAAGAAGTGCCATCACTACAGCACTTCCGCTGCCTCTGCCGCCTCCACCCACTTCTCCCAGGCCAAAACAAAAGGAAGCGAGTGGAGGCGGCTGCCTCCGGTAAGAAGTGCCATTGCCACAGCACCTCCACCACCTCTGCCTCCTCCACCTGCTTCCTTTTGTTTTGCTGCCACCTCTGCCCCAGCCACTGCAGCCACCACCTCTGCCGTTTCTACCGGGAGCAAAACAAAAGCAAGTGGGTGGAGGCAGCCAGGTCCACCACCTCCACTTGCTTCCTTTCATTTTGCTGCTGCCCACCCCCAGCCCCCCCTGCTGCCTCCCCTGCCACCACCCCAACTGCCACTGCCACTGCCCCACTGTCTCTGCCTCTTCTACTGGGAGCAAAACAAAAGCAAGTGGATGGAGGCAGCCAGGTCCTCCACCTCCACTCGCTTCTTTTCATTTTGCTGCCACCACCGCCACCACCACCACACGCAGAGGTACCATACTTTGGGAGAGCTTGGGGGAGATGCCCCATGGCTCCACTACTGCTGCATGCCTCCCCCATTCTTCCTTTTTCCGCTGCCTACTACTATCTGGAGCTCACAGGATCATTTGGTTTGTCCCAGACCAGGTCTGTATGTGTGAGTGTGTGTGTGTGAGAGAGAGAGACAAGAAAGAAAGAAAGAAAGAAAGAAAGAAAGAAAGAAAGAAAGAAAGAGAGAGAGAGAGAGAGAGAGAGAGAGAGAAAGAAAGAAAGAAAAAGAAAGAAAGAAAGAAAGAAAGAGAAAGAAAGAAAGAAAGAAAGAGAGGGAGAGAGGAGTACATGAATGAGATATATGGATGGATAGATAAATACATGGAAGGAGGGAGGGAGGGAGAGAGAAAAAAAGGAGAGGAAGGAAGGACACAAACCCTGGCTTCAGAAGACTCTTTGAAGCAGCACAGCCATCTAGGGCTGGCCTGCAAGGGATTTCGGAGGTCATCTAGTCCAACTCTGCTCCAGCCGGAGAGCCTTACAGAATCAAAGAATAGCAGGCTTAGAAGGGAGTGTGTGTGTGTGTGTGTGTGTCTCTGTGTGTGTGTGCACGCATGCCTGTCAAAATTCCAAAAACAGGTCAAGTAGCACTGCCACCCCTGCCGCTTGCCTTCTCCCCGGTTCACCTTTTGCCTTTTGTCACTGTAGCTGCCGCTATTGAAGCCGCCCAAGAAAACTCCCACTGCCGGGAAGTTCCGGGACATGCCACCGCTCGGCAAGAGCCTTCCCATCAGCAAGAGAGGCTCTGCAGCCCCTCTCACCGATGAAAACAACTGGAGCATGCCACCCCACCCCCGCCACACACCCTCAGGTATGGAGAGGTCCAGATCGGGACTTGGTACAGAGGGCATTGCTGGAGCTGAGGGGGCTGGCCTTCCCCTCTGCCACCAGCTGCAGGAGGAAGAAGGTTGGGCAAGGTAAAGCCAAACCCCTGCCCAGGCAAGAGCTGCCAGCAGGGATGGGTGAGGCTGCAGGGTCAACCTGGCTGGAAGTTGTTTGCAAATCTTCCCAAAAGAGGGAGGGGGAGGAAGTTCCACAGCTGTCCAGGATGATTTTATAATAAGAGAAGACCTGGGTACATTTTTATCAGACAGCCTTTTCTAACAAGACTGATTTTTGCTTGTATCACTGTTGGTCTCAATGAGCAACTCATCTGCCTTTTGGTGCTATGCAGTTAATCATGCTGTAGGAAGTTAGCACCCACCCCTCTCCTAGAAAAATTGAAATAGCCTAGGAAATATTAAAAAGGCAGAATATTTCCCCTAAAAAGAGTAGAAACTCAAGAAGCAGAAACTCACTCAAGAAGCAGAAACTCACCCCAGAAGCAGAATCTCACCCCCACCTTTGTTAATGAGTGGGCCATTAAGGCCTGGGCCAGAATACTTTACATAAGAAGGAACTCCAGGTAAAGCTATAGAAATTGCCAAAAGCCCTTTTAAGGGCATAATCACCCAGCAAGGCTAGACCAAGCCTGGAACTCAGGACAGCCTACAGAGTTGCCCCTGGGAGTTTGACAATCAATTAGAATACAAGCTCCAATTCAAATTCCAACAGAGGGTATAAAACCCAGCACTCTCGGTGCATCAGCCCTTTTTTCTTGACCTTCTCACCTTGAGTATGTGATCAGACTTCTCTGGAGCTTCAGGCCATGTGGTCCTGTACACCATTAAACTTTCCAAGCAGCCTCCATGTTTCCAGTGTCTTTTTCCCCACTTGGAACTGAACCCAGAAGGATATTTCTTTCAACAATGCATTGCTTAAATAGTATGTTAAGCCCCCATCTTTTCTGAGAGCAAGATAATTATGTTTATGAAATACTAATATCACCCTCCTGAGTAATTCCCTTTGGAGCCTTTTCCATTTTGACAACTTAGGAAAGAAGTATTGTCTTTTGGGTTTACCTGAATTGAATGCAGGTGTAGGCATCAGGGGAGGGATAGTTTGAAAAGAGCAGTAAAAGAGAAGCACATTTCTGTACACAACAGAAAGGAAAGGAAAACTTTGAGAGGTGTTGAGGAGCTGAGTGAGTCAAGGACCAGACCAGAAAGATTGTTTTGTATTCCAGTTAAATTAAAAATGGTTCTTTGTGAATGATCTGTAAAAATTTTGGAATATTGCATTAAGGCCAAAGGAAAAAAAAAAATATAAAGCCGAAAGATTGAATTAAAGAAGAGAAAGAATGGTAAGACATCCACTAACTGACTGCTTTGAAAATACCTTCCAAATGTGTTTTCAATTGTAGGATTGGAAATATTTGCTTGACTGTATACTTTAATGTTCAAAAAGAATAATCTTTATCAGTATTAGCAGAGATGTATTCTTCAAGCTTTTAATGCATTTTACAAAATCATTGTAGTAAACTGAATACCACTATAGAACAATTTAAATATTTAATGGAGAGTAAAGTCAGATTTTACACAGGCAAGAAAAAATGTATAGAATAGGTGGTTCAACTGGAAGTAATTATGAGATGGAAACTTATCAAACAACCTAGAAATAAGAAGACATTTCCTGACAGTGAGAACAATTAATCAGAGAAATCGGATGCCTTCAGAAATTGTGGCTATACCATCACTGGAGGTTTTTAAGAAGAAATTTGTCCATAATAATATAAGGTCTCATGCTTCAGCAGGGGTTGGACTAGAAAACCACCAAGGTCTCTTCCAACTCTGTTATTCTTTATAAATCTCCCCACTCAGTCTTTCCAAGAGAATGGTGATAAACAATATTTGGAAATGTCCATCAGGTCTTCTGATAGCAAAATCTCATCTTATTGGCTAGTATCAAGGTGAAGATGACTTTGAAAAAGCTTCCTCTCTCACCATAACATGAAAGACAAAGCGAGGACTGGCTGGGACAGGAGGGGTGAGGAGTCTAAATAAATGACCTCTGTGATCATATTAAAAGCAACTGCGTTCTCTTCGCTGATGATGTAAAGCTATTCAACACCACAGACAATACTGCTACCCTTCAAAAAGACCTCGACTATGTATCAGAATGGTCAAACAAATGGCAATTTCAAATCTCAACAAATAAATTTATTTATTAAATAATTTTATATACCGCCCTTCTCCCGAAGGACTCAGAGCAGTGAACAGCCAACTAAAATATATATAAATTACAAATATAAATACAATTAAAAAGAATTAAATTATGGGCTGCCAATTAAAAATTTAAAACCCCCGATTAAAATAAGCTAAAACTTTCATACCCCAACCAATCAAATCTAAAACCCCTTATTTAAAATCCCATTTTAAGTCAGCTCAGCTGAGCCAGGTTTTCAGGTCACGTCTGAACGCCCTCAGGTCAGTGGTTGTTCGTAGCCCCGGGGGCAGCCCGTTCCAAAGGGCGGGTGCCCCCACAGAGAAGGCCCTATTCCACAGGATCACCAGGTGCCACATAGATGCCATCGGGACCCGAAGGAGACCCTCTCTGTGGGAGCGCACCGGTCGGTGGGAGACTACTGGCAGAATGAGGTCTTGTAAGTATCCTGGTCCGATGCCATGGAGCGCTTTAAAGGCCAAAACCAATACTTTAAAGCGAACCCAGAAGGCCACCGGCAACCAATGCAGCTCGTGCAGGAGAGGCGTCACATGGGAGTATCTCGATGCCCCCATAACCACCCGCGTGGCCGCATTTTGTACCAGTTGGAGCCTCCGGGTGCTCCCCGCAGGGAGCCCCATGTAGAGGGCATTACAGTAGTCCAGGCGGGAGGTGACCAGCGCATGGGTGACCGTGTGTAAAGCGTCCCGATCAAGAAAGGGCCACATCTGGTGTATCAGGTGAACCTGATAAAAAGCCCCCCTGGAGACAGCCGTGATGTGATCTTCCAGCTGTACATCCAGGAGGACACCAAGATTGCGAGCCCTTTCTGTGGAGGTCAAGATCTCATCCCCAATAGCCAGCGACGGAGTCAGCTGACTATATCGGGTCGCCGGAAACCACAGCCACTCAGTCTTGGAAGGGTTGAGTCGAAGCCTGTCCCACCCATCCAGTTCCGCACAGCCTCCAGGCAACGGGCCATGACCTCCATAGCATCGTTGGGGTGGTTTGGGGTGGAGATGTAAAGCTGAGTGTCATCAGCATAGGGATGACATTTCACCCCAAAACCACAGATGATCTCTCCCAGCGGCTTCACATAAATGTTGAACAGAAGAGGGGAGAGGACCGACCCCTGAGGCACCCCACAAATGAGGGGCCTAGGGGTGGACCTCTCCCCCCCATCAACACAAATTGCGAGCGGTCCGAGAGAAAGGAGGAGAACCACCACAAAACGGTGCCCCCAATTCCCAACCCCTCCAACCGCCGCAATAGGATACTATGGTCGATAGTATCAAAAGCCGCTGATAGATCTAATAGGACCAGGACAGAGGAATAACCTCTGTCACGGGCCCTCCAGAGATCATCGACCAATGCGACCAATGCTGTTTTGGTACTGTACCCGGGCCTGAAGCCCGATTGGAACGGATCTAAGTAGAATGCTTCCTCCAGGTACTGAGGGAGATGATGCACCACCACACTCTCAACAACCTTCACCAGAAAGGGAAGGTTGGAGACAGGACGATAGTTATTTAAAAGAGCCGGATCCAGGGAAGGCTTCTTGAGGAGGGGTCGCACCACCACCGTTTTCAGGGCGATAGGAAGAACCCCCTCCGTCAATGAAGCATTGACAATCCCCTGGAGCCAGCCTCGTGTCACCTCCCTGGAGGTAGAAACCAATCAGGAAGGGCACGGGTCCAGTAAACATGTGGTGGCATTCAGCCTCCCCAGTAATCTGTCCACACCCTCGGCGATCACAGGATCGAACTCCTCCCAGATAACCATCTCAAGACTTGCCCCGGACACCTACCCCGGGACCACCCAACTGGATTCCAGCCCATCCCGAATCTGAGCGATTTTATCGTGCACAAATTGAGAAAACTTTTCTGCCCTATCCTGCAAGAGGTCCTCCCGCGCTCTCGGCTCAAGCAGAGAGCAGGTTACTCTAAACAGAGTGGCAGGCCGATTTTCTGCCGATGCAATATGGGCGGAGAAATGCGAACGTTTCGCCGCCTCTATCGTCACTAGGTAGGTCCTAATATAGGACCTCACCTGTGTCCGGTCAGACTCGGCACGATTAGTCTTCCAGATGCCCTCCAGACGTCTTTTTCGGCACTTCATCCCCCTCAGCTCCTCTGTGAACCACGGAGCCAAATGGGATCTGTGCCGAGTCAGAGGTCGCAAAGGCACAACTCGGTCCAGAGCCTCAGCGGCCAACCTATCCCAGGTGGCCACCAAGTCTGTGGCCGAGTTATAAGCCAGAGTTTCAGGGAATGGCCCAAGCTCCATCTGGAACCGTTCAGGATCCATCAGGCGCCTGGGGCAGAACCATCTCCTCGATTCCGCCTCCCTGCTCTGTCTTACATATTGGCAAAAAAATATATCAGAAAATAAAATACAGACTGAATAGTCAAGACCTTGTTGATGATCCAAACTGTGTCAAGGACCTTGGAGTTCTCATCTCAAATGATCTAAGTGCTAGAGCCCACTGTAACTACATAGCCAAAAAGGCATTAAGAGTTGTTAACCTAATCCTGCGTAGCTTTTTTTCTGGTAATATCACACTACTAACTAGAACATACAAAACATTTGCTAGACCAATACTTAAATACAGCTCATCAGGCTGGAACTCGCATTACGTGTCTGATATTTATTCAGTTGAGAAAGTCCAGAAATATTTCACAAGAAGAATTCTCCACTCCTCTACTTGTTGCAGAATGCCTTATGCCACCAGACTTGAAATTCTAGACCTAGAAAACGTAGAACTACGCTGCCTTTGGTCCGATCTAAGTATAGTATATAAAATCATACATTGCAATGTCCTACCTGTCAATGAAATACTTCAGCTTCAACCATAGCAATACAAGAGCATACAATAGATACAAACTCAAGGTAAACCGCACCAAACTTGATTGCAGAAAATATGACTTCAGCAGCAGAGTGGTCAATGTCTGGAATACTCTACCTGACTCTGTGGTTTCTTCCCCAAACCCCAAAAACTTTAACCTTAGACTGTCTACTATTGACCTCATCCCTTTCCTAAGAGGTCTGTAGGGGGCATGCATAAGCGCACCAACGTGCCTACCGTCCCTGTCCTATTGTTTCTTTTATTTTTCTTATATGTACCCATTTCATGTATTCATAACTATGCTTATACTTATACCTATTATCTTATAATTGACAAAATAAAATAAATAAATAAATAAAATAAAGAAGCCAGGTTAGGCTCTCCTCCATGTGAGTGACATTGAATTGGCCATGCCCACGCAATCACATTATCACCAAGCCATGCCCAACCGGTCACATGACCATCAAGCCACACCCACCCAATCACATGACCACCAAGCCACACTCACAAATTAGGCCATGCCCACAGAACCAGTTGTTAAGTAATTTGAATCCCCCCTGGAGAGGGGGGTGAGAGAGAAAGAGAAAGAGACGGAGAAAGAGGGAAAGAGAGAGAGGGGGAAAGAGAGAGGGAGAGAGAAAGAAAGAGAGAAGGAAGAGACAAGAAAGAAAAGAAAGAGAAAAGGGAAAGAAAGAAAAAAGGAGAGAGGAAAAAAGTGAAAGGAAGAAATGGGGGATGGAAGGAAGGGACAGAAAGAAAGAGAAAGAAAGAAAGAAAGAAAGAAAGAAAGAAAGAAAGAAAGAAAGAAAGAAAGAAAGAAAGAAAGAAAGAAAGAAAGAAAGAAAGAAAGAAAGAAAGAAAAGAAAGAGAGGGAGAGAGGAGAAACTGAATGAGATATATAGATGGATAGATAAATACATGGAAGGAAGGGAGAGAGAAAAAAGGGAGAGGAAGGAAGGACACAAATCCTGGCTTCAGAAGACTCTGAAGTAGCACAGTAATCTAGGGCTGGCCTGTAAGGGATCTCGGAGGTTATCTAGTCCAACCCCCTGCTCCAGCCGGAGATCCTTACAGAATCAAAGAATAGCAGGCTTAGAAGGGAGTGTGTGTATGTGTGTGTGTGTGTGTGCGCATGGCTGTCAAAACTCCAAAAACAGGTCAAGTAGCTCTGGGGAGATCAGTCATAAATTAGAACACTTGCTAAGCAACCAGCCATTAAGCAAGGACCACTTGTATTTGGTTTGCCAAGCACATGGCCACCTGGCCATGTCCACCAAGCCATGCTTATCTGGTCACATGACCACCAAATCATGTCTACCCGATCATGTGACAAGCAAGCCACACCCACAAATTAAGCCACGCCCACAGAACAAGTTGTTACAAAATTTGAATCCCACCCGATTCCTTCTGTGAAAGTAAAGAAATTTCCATCTTTCAGCAGATCCAAAATTCCAATCCAGTTACCATTTCTGGGTGGCAAAAATCTGAATAACTACTAGATGGCAGAAAGACTCTGTTTTGTATGCCAAGTTATATGCCACATTTAGTTCTGAAGTTATACCCAGCAGCTTCATAGACCATAAGAACAGATTTTAAAAAGGGTGAAGAGTCAATGCCATAAAAGTATAAAATGAAGAGGTGCAAATCCACATTATCATTCCCTTTCAAAGTAAGCAACACTAT
Organism: Bungarus multicinctus; assembly: GCA_023653725.1. NCBI lineage: Eukaryota > Metazoa > Chordata > Lepidosauria > Squamata > Elapidae > Bungarus > Bungarus multicinctus. The sequence goes on along the minus strand of CM042836.1, from coordinate 58,462,516 downwards.
GTAAAGCATAGAAACCAAGATGAAACATTAAGCTAAAGTACAATGTAGGGAAATTAAAATATAATAAAAGGAAGTATAGCTAAATCTGATTCCTATCAACACCACTCACTGTATCTAACAATTTAACAATATTGTATACAAACATATTGTACACACACACACACACGTACCTATATTAAAAACCAAAGCTGAATAATTTGGCATGCATTCTATTTATTCCAATACATTATATCCCCTGAACACTCAACCTTCTTAAAATAAATGAGGATTAAAACAGCTTGTTTTTTCATTTCAAATGCAACTGGGTTTTGAATGAGAGCCTGTTGATCATCAGCCCAGCATCCTAATCACATGAGCCACCATGCTCCCTATTGCACCAATAAAGGAATGTCATCATATAAAATTTGGTGTAGCCAAAATTTAAAAGTTAGGTGTATTTGGAACCCAACTTGCCAGAAAGGATATTACAGAGTTGTGGGAAAAATAAGAGCAACTAAGAAAAGCATGACATGAAATCTGTAATACATTGCCTGAAAGAAATTATATGCTTGATTTTTTTCTCTCTTGCAATATTAAGAGATTTGAACAGTTAACTTGACTTAGTTGGGCTGAATTTCATCTGAAGGTATACAGTCTAGTGGTTTATCAAACCATCACTGTTACTAGATGTATGAGTGGCAACTGTAAAGTGAACATATTCCTACTTTAGCTGGTGCTACAGCAGGGGTAGGATTCTACCGGTTCTGTCCAGTTCTATAGAACTGGTTGTTACAGTTCCCAATAGTTTGGAGAACCGGTAAAACAAACTCCTGGCTGTCCCCGCCCCTCTTCACCCGCTTCTCCGCTCACTGCCCAGTCAGTTCTTATCACGCATGCACAACATTGCACGCATGCGTGACAAGCTCACTGCATTTAACTCCACCCCTCCTTATTGTGGCCATGTGCCATCGCTGCCTGCAGTCTGCCTTCGCCCGCCTGTCAGCCATCGTTGTCTGCCTTCCATCCATGATCTCCCTAGGTAAATGAGGCTCTGCATGCAAGCCCCGGTTGCCTACCTGTCGCCACTAGTCACCTAATCTGGTCCTAATTTTCACAAAGATAAGGGGAGTGAAAGGGAATCACATTCAGACTTGCAAGGTTCTGTTACTCTAGCCTTTAATAATAAAAATTGTATTAACATTCCAAGCTTGGGTCTTGTCTATCCCAAAGGGCTGGCAGAAAAGTTCCTCCAAAGAGTAAATTTGTAGTAGAAAAAATAGCATAATCTCCTCTTCTGTTTTCAACAAGCCACACTTGAACTGCTCTTTCTGTTGTGAAGAGGGCTTATTGACCTATTTTATATTTCAGTATAATATTTATGTATTTATTTAAATCTCAAAGCTTGCAGTTAGGCAAACAGAGCAGAAATCTTGTAGCTTACAATTCATGCAGAGTTTCTGCATAATATGGAATTCATCATGAATTGGTTCTGGGAGGCACAATGAGTACCAAAAATGATGAGCCAAACAAATTTTTCCCATCCGGAACAATGTAAATAAATTTAACGTATTGCCAAACAAAAGATAATGCACATTTTAGGCAATATGTAAAAAGATAAGAGTTGTATATCATTGCTTTATATGAGAAATAAACCTAAAAATACTTACATTAAATAAAATAAAAATGTCATTTTGTCTGTACTGATGAAAAAAGAAGTGCAAAAATACACAAAATGAAGCTAAGATAAGACTGCAAGGGGATGTGCACAGGGCAAGAGCTATCACATAACTAATGTGTCACCCTTTGTTTTGGCTGGTAAGGGTAGTGAGTCATGAGGCAATTGACAACAACAAGTTCTAGCTTGTGTGTTGAGTACCGAACAAATGACGAGTACTGGGACAAAATGTTCTGTCAAAATGAGTTAAGTACCAAATTCAATGAGTTTCAAAGAGGTTGTGTACCGAGGTACCACTGTACAACTTTTGAAAATATTTGAGTGTCTTTTAAGAAACCGAAGCAGAGAGAAGGGCCTTGAACAGGAATTCTCAATTTCCTTCCCTGAATCCAACCCTTTCTCAGCACTGTTGTCACTATTCATTTATTTGCTTGTCCTTCCTGGTCTTAAAAAAATATCACTTCTCCAGAAAGAGAACATAAAATTATGCAAAATGGCATGACACAATCTTGTTCAGACTATGGGTCACATGGGGCTTGTGAAAGCCCTGCCAGCAATATGTAGGATTTTAATTAAAGTAATTTAACATAGTTAATTACTCTCTCTATAATTAATAACACCTTCCCTTCTGTCATATTAAACATAACAATTCAGCAGGAATGGTTATTGAAGCTAGGGTTTCCTTCCATGCAGCATAATGATCGTTCTGTGATTTCCTTTTACAGTTCACAGCTTTGCAAAGCAGGCTGAAATAGCAAGCAGGAGAAACAACAGCAGTGTCAAAAGAATTCCTCTACTCGTTGCAGAATACCTTATGCCACCAGACTTGAAATTCTAGACCTAGAAAATCTAGAACTACACCACCTTCAGTCTGATCTAAGTATAGTATATAAAATCATACATTGCAATGTCCTACCTGTCAATGAATACTTCAGCTTCAACCATAACAACACAAGAGCAAACAATAGATACAAACTCAAGGTTAATCGCACCAAACTTGATTGCAGGAAATACGACTTCAGCAACAGAGTGGTCAACGTCTGGAATACTCTACCTGACTCTGTGGCTTCTTCCCCAAACCCCAAAAACTTTAACCTTAGACTATCTACTATTGACCTCACCCCTTTCCTTAGAGGTCTGTAGGGGGCGTGCATAAGCGCACCAACGTGCCTACTGTCCCTGTCCTATTGTTTTTTTTTATTTTTTAAATTTTTCTTATATGTATCCATGTATTCATAACTATGTTTTTACTTATACCTATTATCTTGCAAGCAATTGACAAACCAAATAAAATAAAATAAAGAATCCAGTTCATTGGCAATGAGCTCCTTGCTTTAATATGGTCTCTGGCAGGTGTCTAATAATACTCCTCCTCCCCGTTTCCCATTTGTGTCTATTGTTTTTGATTCAAATGGAAACTCAAAATCAGCAGTCCTCACACTCTGAAGGCAGTACCCACAGCAATTGCAGGAAATCAATCAAGCATTGCCTTGAGTTACAAACTATCACTGTCTGGCTTCTTGTTCACCATTTCCTGAAGCGGCATTTAGCGGTAGTGGCTAAAAAATAATTTCTGGCTAACATTCTGAGAAGTTTCAAACTACCTTACACTCTTGTGTTTCAGAAGCTGCAATATTTCTTATATTGTATAAATAAATAAATAAACTACAACATTATGCCTATAAGTCTGCAGAGAAGATTTTCATTGATCAGATAGATCCCCCCCCCCCTCCATCCTTTGCATATTCTATGAAAACTGTGAAGGGGTCAAAATGATTTCATTCTGGAGATTCAAATACACTATTCAAATCTGATATATTGCTATTCTTCTGATTTGGCTGGTTCCTTCCATTTTTGATGTATGTCTCAACAAATGTTCTAATAGTCTATTCTCATTTCATTCAGGGCAAATTTTCTGAACCTATAACTATTCATCTATGTAAGACATGATTATAACTTCTTCTTTTGAAGCCATTTACACATTTTATGTTCTATAGATATGCTTCAGGGGTCAGCAATTTCTTCTGAGTAAAGGTTGCTCTCCCCAAAGGAGGAGGGGACACTGAGGAGAAAACAGGTACAACAAGATAGGTGGCACTCAAGTCCATCAGATGCCAATGTGCTGTCCTGCTCACACATACCACACACACACATACACACCCTCTGATTTAGATTTATTCCCCAAGGGTGGGCTGCTGGGGGTTCACAGGGGTTCAGGAGATCCCCTAGCTCAGATTCTGCACAGTTCAGAAAACCCCCAAATCCCACTCCTGGCTGGCCTCACCCACCCTACCCTGCCCCTCCCAGGAATTCCTAGGCATCCCGTTTTGGATGCAGGTAAGTGCAGGGTGCGTACGGAGGCTCAGAGAGGACAAAAAACGGCCTCTCAGTTCAGGAAGATGGGAAACAAGCCTGTTTCTGGCTTCCAGAGAGCCTCCAGAGCCTGAAGAAGCTGTGTTTGCCCTCCCAGAGGCTCGAGGAAACCCTCCGGAGCCCGAGGAGGGCAAAAACACTGTGGTGCAGGAGGCCAACTAGACCATGTCTATCATGGCCATGCCTACCCAGCAACCAGGCAGAGAACCCCTTGCTAGAATTTTTGAAGCCCACCCCTGATATTCTCCCACAACTCCCTTCACCAAAACCTCAGAACTGAACCCAGCCACAAGCAAAAACTAATGCTAGTCCACAAAATGAGTACACAAGACACTTGAAAATTTCTCAGTTAAAATAATCCCACCAGGCAAAATTAAATCCACAATACAAGAGGGTTTATTTATTTATTATTTATTTATTTGATTTGTCAAATGCTTACAATATAATAGAAATAAGAATAAACGTAAATATAAATACATTAAATAGGTACGAATAATTGGGGACAACAGGACAGGGACGGTAGGCACGATTATGCGCTTATACATGCCCCTTACAGACCTCTTAGGAATGGGGTGAGGTCAATAGAGGTTAGTTTCAGGGTAAAGGAGTGGGGGTTTGAGCATGTGACAACAGAGTCAGGTAGTGAGTTCCAGACATTGACCACTCTGTTGCTGAAATTATACTTCCTGCAATCAAGTTTGGAGTGGTTTACATTAAGTTTATATCTTTTGTGTGCTCTTGTGCTGTTGTGGTTAAAGCTGAAATATTCATTAACCGGTAAGATGTTGTAATATATGATTTTGTGTTCTATGCTTAAGTCCAATCTTAGCCGGCATAGTTCAAGGTTGTCTAAGCCTAGAATCTCAAGTCTGGTGGTGTAGGGTATTCTGTTGCGAACAGAGGAGTACTCTTCTTTTAAAATACTTCTGAACTCGCTCAGTTGTATTAATGTCTGATTTACAGTGTGGATTCTAGACAGCAGAGCTATATTGAAGTATAGGTCTAGTAAAGGTTTTGAATGCTCTAGTTTGCAAATCAGTATTTCTGGAGAAGCAGCTTTGTAAGATTAGATTTACAACTTTTAAAGCCTTTTTGGCAATGTTGTTGCAGTGAGCTCTGGCACTTAGGTCATTCGATATAAGTACTCCAAGGTCCTTGACAGAATGAGGGTTGTCAACGAGGTCATATCCGCCTAGCTGGTATTTGGTGTACAGTTTTTTTTTTACCAATGTGTAGGATAGAGCATTTGTTGGTTGAGATTTGGAGTTGCCAACTGTTTGATCATTCAGACACATAATCAAGGTCACTTTGAAGGATGGTACCATTGTCAGTGGTGTTGAATAGTTTTACATCATCAGAGATGAGGACGCAGTTGCTTATAAGGTGATCACAAAGGTCATTATAGAATAGAAAGAGTGTGGTCCTACAACGCTCCCTTGGGGGACACCGCTGTTAACAGGATTTTAGAGGGCATTTCCTATTTTAACAATTTGTTGCCTGTTTGACAGGAAGGCAGTAATCCACTTATGAAGGGATCCAGAAATGCTGTAAGAGTTTAATTTTAAAAGTAGTTTGTCATATACCACTGAGTCAAAGGCTTTGTAGAAGTCTATGTAAATTCTATCTACTGCTTTACCCTGCTCAAGTAATGTAGTCCACATGTTTTTGCAGTGTAGAAGTTGCAAATTGCAGGATAATTTTTTTTTTAAACCAAATTGTTTATTAAAGAGTAGGTTGTTTTACTCTAGGTGGAAGGTAATGTATTGGTTAATGATTGATTCCATGACTTTGCATGTGACACAACACAATGAGATTGGTATGCAGTTTTCAACCAGGCTGGGGTCATCTTTTTTGAAGTTCGGGATGACCATTGCTAAAGACCATAGGTTCGGTAAGGAGCTCTGAATGATATCTCATATATTATGCTTAGGGATTCTGCTATGGCAGTAGAGAACTTTTTAAAGAAGTATGCACATAAGCCATCAGGGCCAATAGATAAGTATGGTTTTAGGTAACGTAGTGCCTTTTCTATGTTATCTTCAATAAAGTCAATATGTAGTACATCATTGCAGTTAGTTGTGGTATGACTAGAAAATGTTAGCCAGGAGCTATTGCTATTTAAAAGACTGAACTGAAGAACATGTTGAAGAGGTTTGCCTTAACTTCATCACCATAGTCTTTCCCATTTGATCCCTTCAGGGGTGGGTTTTGAGTCTTTAAATTTGGTGTTTACAAAGTTATTGAAGGTGTAGGTGGATTTTGTGCATAGAAGGTTTTCCTCTTGCTTGCAGTGGTAATTGATGCATTCTGTCTTTATCTGTCAGCATAAGGTGTTGTATCGGTTTTTAAAGTTAGCTACGTATTTAGTTTTGTTTTTACACCATAAAGATTTTTTTTAGATTGAAGTTTTCTTATTATTTTGGGTAAATTGTTTTTTTGTTTTTGGGAGTTACTAATGGAACATCAAGTTTAATGACTCTTTCGAGTTTGAGCAAGAAAGTGTTATAATGTCCTTCTGTTGTATTACAGCCAGAGAACAGAATATGCCAATCAAGAAATGATAAGTCAGCAGCTAGGAGTTCATAATTGGCTTTTATAAAATTGTATTTTGGGGATCCATCATGATGATCTTCTTTGAGAAGGTATAAATTTAGACAAAAGTCAATCATGCTATGGTCACTGTTTGAAAATGGTTCCTGTATTTGTAGGCCATAAATTTAGTTTGAGCTGTTGCAGAAGACAAGGACGATGCAGTTGTTTAGTCTAATTTTGTTACATACTAATTGAACCAGTCCCAGTGTAGTAACGGCATTATACAGGGTTGCATGTATGGGTTTCATTTAATTTATGGGTTACATTCATTTAATGTCCAAGTTGAGGTCACCAAGAAAAATAAGAGGGTGTGCACAAGAGGCAACACATGTCAGTAGTGAAGTTAGCTTGTTTGTATGAATTATATCATAGTCAGGGGCTCGATAGCATAGTAAGAAGCGGATTGAGGTATTTAAGGACAGTTCACAGACGATGGTCTCAGGAAGAACAAGCTCTTGTATAATTTGAATCTTTTTTAGATTTAGAGGCTTTTTATAGAAGATAGCAAGTCCACCTCCTCTATGGATTTCACAATCAGACTGATAAACGTGATATTCTCTTACTGTGGTAATGGAGTCTGGGAAAGATGCATTCAACCACGTCTTATAGACAAATATAATTATAATACTGAATGTGGTCGTGCCTAATAAGAAGAGGAATTCATGCATTTTGTTTGCAAGGCTTCTTGCATCGAGTAGTTTGCATTTTAGATATGTAGCAGTGGGTCTAGAGGATGTAAGGGACGTGCATCCCTAACGCCGGATGTTTGAGTGATGTTTATTGGGACATAGGTTGTGAGTCTTGCTTTTGACACATTCTGTGCAGTAGTCAATGTATAGGTTAGTATTACCTAATTCATGTAGTCTTTTGGTCTCAGAACATAATTCATGGGATTATACACATTGCTGTAAGGTTAGGTCAGGTTCACAAGCCAAGAAAAGTCCAGAGTTCACAGGGCACAATCCAAGTCAAGGCATGATATCAACCCAAAGCCCCTCTCATTTACGATTTGATCTGTGAGGGGGGAGCGGACCTGGCGGGTATTACCGAGACCTGGTTGGGCCAAGAGGGAGGAGTTCCTCTGGTGGAGATGTGCCCAACCGGGTTTCGGGTCTTTCATCGACCGAGGGCTCAGGGGAGGGGTGGGGGGGTTGCGGTGGTTATTAAGGAAGATCTGTGTCCTAGGGAATCCACTGTTTCTCAGACGACCGGATGTGAGTCCCTTTTCGTGAAGTTTGGTCCCAGGGTTCAGTTGGGCCTGTTGATCGCATACCTGGCTCCCTGCTATGTGACATCGGCCCTGCCTGAGCTCCTTGAGGTCATAGCCGGCTTGGCGGTTGAAACCCCCAGGCTTATGGTCATGGGGGATTTCAACCTGCCATCTGCCGATGGGGCCTCGGGGATTGCTCAGGAGTTCATGGCTTCCATGACAGCCATGGGACTGACCCAACTAATTCGGGATCCTACTCATTTGGGGGGTCACACCCTGGATTTGGTTTTTGTCTCTGATCAGTGGCAGAATGATCTTGGTATAGGGGATGTAATTGTGGAACCCCTGTCATGGACTGATCATTCACTCCTTAGACTCGACTTCCATTCCGCACCCCCCTGCCGCAGGGAGGCGGGGCCGATAAAATGGTACCGTCCCAGGTGCCTGATGGACCCAGATAGGTTCCTGATGGAGCTTGGGCCATTTCCCGAGACTCACACACACGACTCGGTTGAGGGCTTGGTGGCCACCTGGGATAGGGTGGCTGCTGGGGCCCTTGACCGGGTCGTGCCCTTGTGGTCTCTGACCCGGTACCGATCTCAAGTGGCTCCTTGGTTTTCCGAGGAGCTAAGGGAGATGAAGCACCGGAAAAGATGCCTAGAGAGTAGTTGGAGGGCCAGCCGCTTTGGATCTGACCGAACACTATTACGATCCTATATTAAGGCATACTTAGTGGCAATAAGACGGCGAGGCGGTCCTACCTCTCCGCCCTTATTGCGTCCATGGAAAATCGCCTGGCCGCTCTGTTTAGGGTGACCCGATCCCTTTTGGAGGTGGATGCGCGGGAGGATCCCTTACAGGGATGGGCTGAGGATTTTTCTAGGTTTCTGCAGGACAAAATCACTCAGATCCGGGATGAGTTGGACTCTGACTGGGCATCTCCGGGCGGGGGGGCAGAGGTGGATTTCGGGGAGGTCATTTGGGATGAGTTCGATCCTGTTACTCTGGAGGAGGTGGACAGGATACTGGGGGGGCTTAATGCCACCACTTGTTTATTGGACCCGTGCCCCTCCTGGCTGGTCTTGGCCACTCGGGAGGTGACACAAGGCTGGTTCCAAGGGATTATTAACGCTTCCTTGAGAGAGGGGCTTTTACCCGCCACCTTGAAAGAAACAGTGGTGTGGCCCCTCCTCAAGAAACCGTCCCTGGATCCAGCATTATTGTCGAATTATTGTCCGGTCTCCAACCTCCGCTTTGTTGCGAAGGTTGTTGAGAGTGTGGTGGCACGTCAGCTCCCTCAGTACCTGGATGAAGCGGTATATCTAGACCCCCTCCAATCGGGTTTCAGGCCTGGGCACAGCACGGAGACGGCGTTGGTCGCATTGGTGGATGATCTCTGGAGGGCCCGGGACAGGGGTTGTTCCTCTGTCCTGGTCCTGTTAGATCTCTCAGCGGCTTTTGATACTGTTGACCACAGTATCCTATTGCGACGGTTGGGGGGGTTGGGAGTGGGAGGCACCATTTTACGGTGGTTCTCCTCCTTCGTCTCTGACCGTTCGCAATTTGTGTTGACAGGGGGGCAGAGGTCGATCCCAAGGCCCCTATTATGTGGGGTGCCTCAGGAGTCTGTGCTCTCGCCCCTGCTGTTCAACATTTATGTGAAGCCGCTGGGTGAGATCATCCGTGGTTTCGGGATAGAGTTCCATCAGTACGCTGATGACACTCAGCTATACATCTCTACCCCGGGCCACCCCAACGAAGCCCTCGAGGTGATGACCCGGTGCCTGGAGGCCATGCGGAGTTGGATGGGTCTTAACAGGCTTCGTCTCAACCCGACCAAAACCGAGTGGCTGTGGTTTCCTGTGCCCAGATACAGCCAGCTTGTTCCGTCGCTGGCCGTGGGGAGAGAAATTTTGACCCCCATGGAAAGGGCTCGCAATCTAGGTGTCCTCCTGGACGTACGGCTGTCTTTAGAAGATCACATTACAGCCGTCGCCAGGGGGGCCTTTTGTCAGATTCGTCTGATTTACCAGTTGCGGCCCTTTCTGGATCTGGACGCACTTCGCAGTCACTTCCGCCCTCGTCATCTCCCGCTTGGACTATTGCAACACTCTCTACATGGGGCTCCCCTTGAAGAGTGTCCAGAGGCTGCAGCTGGTCCAGAATGTGGCTGCGCGGGTGATCTTGGGAGCCCCTTGGAGCTCCCATGCAACACCGCTTCTCCACGGGCTGCATTGGCTTCCTGTGGCCTTCCGGATCTGATTCAAGGTGGTATTGATCGTTTTCAAAGCGCTCCATGGCTTGGGACCTGGGTACTTACGGGACCGCCTGCTGCCATCAACAGCCTCCCGCCGCCCAGTGCACTCCCACAGGGTTGGCCTCCTCGGGGTTCCGCCACCTGATTGTTGCTGGTTGGCGGCCCCAAGGGTGCAGGCCTTCTCTGTGGGGGCCCCCTCCCTGTGGAATGATTTGCCCCCGGAGATACGGGCCATTACCGACATTCAGACCTTCTGGTGCGCAGTAAAGACCCTGTTCTTTCAACAGGCCGGCCTGGCCCAGTAACGGTTTTCTGGGGTTTTAATTAACTAGGTTTTTAAATTTTAAAAAATTTCTAAATTTTAAATCTATTAGTTTTATATTTTAAATTGTATTTCGGCCTTGATTTAATTGTTTAATCTGTTTTTAATTGTATATATTGTCTGTTTTTAGTTGGCTGTGCACCGCCCCGAGTCCCTTTTTGGGAGAGGGGGCGGTATGGAAATTCAATAAATAAATAAATAAATAAAGCAAGGCAAGAATCACAATGACCAGGAAACACACAGCTAGGAAACATACATATTATTCCCAGCATTGCTTCCATTTGTCTACTGTGCTAAGTAGCCACCTTCTGGTGCAGCCATCAAAAAAGGCAAGCCTCTCTCCTCACAAGTAATGTGGTTGACCTTTTCTGCTCCTGCCTTTTCTCTGCCCTACGGGTTCTTGGATCAGGTGCAGAAGGCAGTTCCACTTCCTCATCACTGGCTGGCTGCAATGGCTGCAGCAGCATGCTTTCTTCACCTGAAGCTTCAGGGGTGTCCCCTTCAGACATGTCTGGAACTGATTCATCTTCCTCCAAGCTGATATCTGGAGTGATAACTGGGGAAGAGTCCAGGGGAGTCATCACAGCCAATTGAAAAGAAATTCTTAGTATTATTTTCCCATCTCCTTCCTTCTTACTCTTCTAGTCATTTGTCATGTTTTTATCTTGTAAGCCTATCAATTGATTATTATTAGTCATTATTAGTTTAACAATAAATTAAATTATTGAATTATTATAGCCAATTGCAATCAACAATGAATTAAATATAAATTTATGACAACAACAACTTACAATGGAAATTTTGTAATTCTAATTACAGCATAGGATGGAGAATCAGACATCTTCCACTCTTTTCTGTTTGCATTTTCTCCAACAGGCCAACTGCTGGAACACTACTACTCTGAGGAATATGGGCGCCTATCATCTTCGGGTATTATGTAAGTGGGGCTGAACAAGGTGTTTCTGGGAGAACTTACACAAAAATATTCTATTTTCAATATTCTAATTTTATTAATGAATATGAATTGTAAAATTGTTTGATCATTGTCTTGGAAGAAAGGCCCCTTGATTGCATTCATCTTAGGTACCAAGTGTCTTGGCAAGCAAGAACATCCTGACCTCCCTAGCACTTGTGACCAACAGCCCGAGCCTTGAAAGGATGCATTAACAAAGAGAAAAACCAAATGTTTTCTCCTCCAGAAAGCAGCCTCTAATGGACCGTCCGTTCGGCGGCCAGTAGCTCCCCCTCAGCTAAAGGAAACACCAACCCACTTCGAAGCGTAAGGTGCAAGGTTTGTTATTACTGTAGGTCGCCGCGCGGGGGAATCAAAAGAAGAAGCACGGAGCAGACACTCGAGCGCGCGCGCGCCCACGCGCGCACGAGGCGAGTACCTTCGCGGCGGAGAGAGAAAGGGAGGGTGGGTCTCGCGGTTGCGCTTCGGTTTCTCCCAATCCAAAGACAGAGCACCCCCTCCTCCTTAGGGCGCGTGCTCTGTCTGGATGCGATTGGCTGGAAAGCCGCGCGCTGACTGAATTGGGTTCGCGCTCCCCAGCCACCCCCCCCCCCCAAATCGCCGAGGCTTACAAATGCCGCCGTGCCCGCGCCGCAAAGTTCACTCAAAACTCCGCGGCGCAGGAACTAAAGCCAAGCTTTCCCCTGCGCGGCCGCCTTCGGGCAAGTTTTGCGGGGCTAACATGCCCTCGGCGCTTCCTGCTCCCTGGAAGAGCTTCACCTTGGCGTTGCTCCTAACCACGGGGGGAGCGCCCTCGAGCAAGGTGAGCAGGCAGAGGGGACTGAGAGAGTGGACTCTCCTTCCTCTGAGCCCGGGGACTCGAAGCGGGGTATATAATAGGGAAGACGTGAAGGTTGCAGTCTCCTGCGGTTTCGGGTCTCCCGTTGGGTTTCGTGAGGCGCAGGGAGGTTTGGAAAGAAAAACGGAGCTCGGCTTTTGCGAGGTTCGTCCCCGAGGAGGGCGCCAAATGATGGAGCTGAAAGGCTTCCTCCGGTGGTTAAAATTGGAGGAAATCCCTGTGCAAACTTCGGCATTGCCTCTCCTGATAATTCCCATTCTGACACTTACGATCTTCGAGAAAGACACTCGGGTCGGCTAAGCTGTCTTTGTGGTGGGGGTGGGGTCTCTTCCCTTCCCCCCTTTCAGTAGTAAAATATAAGGCAACCAAGCAAAGGTTTGGGAGGATGGTAAAGGTGGTGGAATATTGTCGATCTATTAAGTGTAAACATAAAACTAGGTTTTGCATTGAAACGATGTGGTTTTCCTAAGTACCAGCGTCACTTTTTTGGGGGGGGGGGGTAGTGAAGAGGGGTGACCCTTGTTTTCAAATTCAATGGCTCCTCTGATGTTCTGACATTTCCCTAAGAGCCATTTGAAGAGTTTTGTCCCAAGAATTAGCTTCCTAAATACGGGATCAACCTTCCTGTTTCCATAAGGTTCTACATAAGGTCTGGTGCTCTGGAGCTATTCTGGGTGTTTCCAGATAAGGTTTTCCATGTGCATTACCCGTTGTTAATAGCATTAGATAGTCTTCAGATGCTGCCTTCAATCTGTAACTTCCTATGATTTATCCCTACTATTTCTGCTTTTTATTCCATGAAATATCCATCAGTGAGGAAGAGAGAGAATAATTATTCATTATTGCTGTTGTCTGTCTAAAAGCCTTGAGTTGAATCACTTCTGCTCTGGCTTATCTGAAACCAGATCATTATTAGCCAGTAAGTAAATGAACATCACACAAATATATGAATTTTTATGTTTTCTTTTCCCTTTGTGACATTTCTGTGCAATTTTGTGCTTTTAGAAGGGTACTGGTGAATGGAACCAACTAAGGGTAGTCACATTAATGTGTGTGAAATCCTCGATGCTCTCTGAGCTTGATTGTTTTTTCCTTGGAAACTTTTCATTACCAAACTAGATAACATCATCAGTGCTAGAAGAGAGTGGGGTTTGCTCTTGTTTTATGTCCTGGTAGCTTGCCCTGTCAACAATGGTAGGAGTGGTCTTGGTGGTTCTTTTAAGGAACTCCACAGTTCAACTCTGAGTTACAAAGATTTTCTTCTATTGGGATTTAAATGTGTTTCCGGATGGGGGGAAATTAAGCACTTGGTTTGGTAAGAAGTAGCTGATTTTTAAACAATGTTCAAAAACCATTTTCATTTCTGAGCATTACTTAAGTTATAGATGATTCAAATGGTGAACTATATAACCCAGGTTCTGGTCGTCTTTTAGGCATGGTCAGTCACTGCCACAGGTATCTGAAAAACAAAAACTCTCAAGCATTGATAACTTTTCATACCTTCATCATGAAAATTGAAGCAAGTGTGCAAAATAGGCAACCCTGCAATTTGTTGTACAACAAATAACAACTTGACAGCAGCATCTCTACCGGGCTGTTATCTGTGCTGTTGCTCGTGGTCAGTTTACTAGTGGTGTTTGCTCTAGGAATGTGTGTTATTTATAATTATTTTTTCTTCATATAATTCCAGATTAAATCAAATTTGCCTTGAAGTGTGTTTCTAACATTATTTAAATTGGAATGAAGTAGTACAGAATAGAAATTTGTGAATAATTGGGATGCAGTTTTTTTTTTTAAGTATAGCATTTCTTAGTATTTTGATTGATATGAATGCTAGGCTTTACATTGTTAACATTAGTTTTATTTGTTAAATTTTTATACTGTCTGACTCCCACTGACTTTATATATGGGTATTATACATGGAGCATAATTCCAAGGCAATGGACAAGTAAAAATCTCATGCGATTTTAGGAGTTTTCCCTGGTTAAAACTTTGCAGAATAACCAAACTGTATTGTAAGTACTATGGAGAAGGAGATTGAGATCCAAGTTGTAACTCAGGCATCTGTTTTGCGTTTGTGTCAGTGATTGATATGTGATATTGCTTTTATCAAATCAAAATAGAAATGATGGTTCTATTTTTTAAAAAATGTACATTATATAGAAAAAAATCTGTTTATCAGATTTTGTTTAAATATGAGTAATAGTAACCTCAGCCAACTCATTTTCTAATAAAAAACCATGGTGAAGCTGACTATAATAGAGAAGATTATGAGAGAAGCTAAATTTTAAATAGAGCCAAAAAGGGTAGCATGCATTTCAGTTATTTGATCCAAAGTTAATCTTTACTTCTTCCCAAGTGTTACCTTCTATACTACAGTGTGAGCTAAATCAGAACATTAAAAGGCAATGCATGAACACAACGCTGGATTGCTAGCCATGGAAAGGATTGAAAATAAATGATTTCAAAGAGCAAAAGAGGTTAAACATCAGCAAAATATATGGTGTGCTTTGTTTTAGACATGTTTGCCATTTGTGCATTAGAGAGGTTTTTATAAAACTAGTGTTTTGTTCAGTACCTATCAGTAATGGTAAAAAACCTGAATATTTTAAGGTATTGCAACTATGCTTTTCTTCCTTTGTTCTATTAAATGTAAATACAAATAAGTATATAAGAAACTTGTCAGTAAAAACTAGGGTATCTTCTGAACTTTTTGGGAACCGTCTGAAGTCATTGGAGTTTGTTAGAAGTATTAAGAGTGAGTTTCTTTTGTGAATATAATGTGAATTTAATACAGAAGGAAAAATGAGAGAAAATAAAGACAGGATTCTGCTGTTGAATAATGGGAAAAAGAAGAATCTGTTTTAGTACAGCTTCTGCATCTAATAATGCAGGGAATTGCATTATTAAATGAGAAGGTAGAGGAAAATGCCACTGTTGATCAAGTGAGAGAATTAAGACATTTTATTGATAAAAATCAAGTACTGTGAGGTTTTGAATGTGCAGAACAAAATGTAAAAAACTTGTCAAAACTATGTTCCATTTCTTTAGAAGAACAGTCTCAAGGTACAGACATCCTTGACAAGACAAACTCGAGAGTTGATTCTGGATAAAGGAAGATTTCATTTAGGCAAACAGTGTTGTAGTAACCCAAGTCAACTGCTGAATGAGAACAAGTTGGAATGTCTTTTATTTTTCATCTTTATAATTTATCTGGCTAATATCCTGTCAGTGTGTGAGAGAGTTGAGGGCTGTGTGGAAACTGAAACAGTATTTGCTGTATGAGCAAGAAGGAGACAGCAAGGAGCCTGGGTGTGGCTTAGCTCAACTGTTCTGTACTAAAGCTGCTTGGTACTGTGAAACTAAAACTGAAACTCCTTTCCTCTGCTTGTGTATTGCATTTGGAAGAGATTTCTTATCAGGTGTGGAGGGGGAATAGAACTTCTTAGCAGAGCGTGTTAATAATAATATACGAAATACTAATGCTGTGATGGTCATTTTGAAAAATCCTTTCTTAGTGAGCACCTAGAAGCCAAGAGGAACATATGTGCCAAATTTCAAGTTTGTAGGCTTTACTGTTCTGGAGATTTTGTAATAATGCATGAGTGGTATTTCGCTTTTTATGTGTATAGATTAAGTTCTGGGAATAATGTTGCAACTAAACTTTTTGATCAACCAACTTTTTACTATTGGATCTTTTGGTAACATTCTTACCTCTTACTTGGTGCTATGAAAATATTTTTAAAAGGCTGCATTATTTAAGTGCATAAAAAGTACCAATATCAATTAGTTTGTTTGAAGATAGAAGTGTCTGATGCCAACCCACCATTTATTAATTGCAAGCAACTCTTCTACATGTATTAATTGCAAGCAAGCAATTAATATTTCCCTTAACTTTCCAAATTTCAGATTTCAATAATGTATTCTTTATTAACTATCCACCGCATCCAATTGCTATACTTGCAGTACAATTCTATAAGTATTTACTGAAAAGTAAGCCACATTTCATTCAGTGAATCTCACTTTGAGATAGATTAAAGGTAATGCTTAAAGAACGCTAATCTACTTCCCCTATATTAAGTTTATTGTTAACTTTTGTTTTAAAAACAAAATAAGTTTAATAAAAGTTTAATAAAATTATATACCAAAAACTTTATTTTATTTTATGTACGAATATGAAGGACAATGTTCACTTTAGTATATTTAGAAAATGTATCTATCTTAGATAACTTAAATAGCCATCCATCTTCCTGGATGGCTAGGAAGTATTTTCTTTTTCATGATCTCATGATTATCTTTCTGAAGACATCTTAAACATATATACTCCTGCAACAATTACTTTGTTTAATCAATTCAAGTGAAAGATATAGTAAAGGATATTAAATTGGAGCACTGCATAAAGTTCTTGTTTATTCCTACATAATTTTATTTACATCATTAGCCACAGCAGGGGGCAGCATCTAGCCTGCCTTGGCTGATGATCTCAAAAAACCTAAGCAGGGTCAAACATTGTGTGGTGAGCGACTATCCAGAAATCTTAGGATGACAGGGTAGATTCAGAAGTCAAACATCCCAGAAGATAGCAATGGCAAGCCACTTCATTATTTTTGTCAAGAAAATTATATAAATGCTTAGCTAAACCTAATGTCAATGAATAGTCATCCTACCTTTATTTTGTTTAGATAATTACTTTACCAATGTTACGTATGGTGGTCTTTAAGCATTTGACTCTCCACAGAAATATTTTAAGTGCTCAGTTCTGATGGATTTCTTCTACTAAGAACTAAAGTAAATGTAACTTTTGTCGCTTTAAAGTCTAAATCTGTCATCCATGCAAGAGTTGTCTGAAAATGCATATAACAAAAGTTGGATCCTGAGCACAGGATGCTATCTTTACTAATTGTGCTCAATCTAAATTGTGCTCAATCTAAATCAATTTGTTAGTATCAAATGTGTTATAAATGACTGATGAATTTTCTTGGAACTAGCTATATTTCCAGGAGAACAGACTTTAATTGGGAGTTGGGTAAGCTTAGATTGGTGAGATCAGCACAGAAAAGTAGATAATTTATAATGTGCATCACTCTGTTGATTAGTTCAACTGAAATAGCTGAGAGATGGTTAATTATCAATAGGAAAACTCCTTCATCGTTCTGAAGAAAAATTCCTTCTGGGGGGTGTTCTTGTATTTTTAATTTTTTTGTGGGAAAGAGAAATCTTTTGTATAGAACAAATGAAGGATATACACAAAACCGAAACAATGTTTGCTTTGAACTCAAACATTTTAGCTACATTTAACTACATTCCAGAAGTTCTGTTTACCCAGCCTGGGTTGATCATAATTTGTGGAATCAAATTTAAGGAGCAATGTTCCAGCCCTGGGAAATGGTGGGATTCAGAAGAAGCTCCTTGCATTGCAAACAGCTGAATAGTTAATGGTCAGCAAAGAAAAACAGAACATTCTTACTTTTTTGTGGCAGATTAGTCATGTAGATTGATGCATCCAAATCTGGTAGCAATCTGGTAACCCTTTTGTTTATATGTGTGTGTTAGAAAAATCTTTTGTGCTGGTGTGGAAAGATACTCCAATTGAAAGGAATGTGATGAATGAGAAACTCTGTATTTTTTCATCCTCCGCATTTAGTACCACTATCTCCTTCAAGGCAGGAGGTCATCCTTGCAGAAAAAATTACATTAATTCCAGTTAGCCTGCATCTAAACTTTTAGCCTTGCAGGCAGAACCATGAACTTCAAATCTGTATTTACACTTTCTTTTCTGGTTAGTTTTTTATAAACCAATAAAAGATTTGCAGATTCGGAGCTAAAGAAAGAAAAAAAGCTACTGCCCAAGAGAGAGGCTTTAACCTCAGAAGTAGGAAATATTCTTCCTGTGTAGCTACTTTCATTTAAACACTAAATATAAACAATACTAGCATCTTCAATACTCAGTGGCAACTAGGCTGGATCCAGTCAGTGTTTGGGAGCAGGGAGGGAGGACTGTTCTGTTTTCCTGTTGCTTTAAAACACCTTTGTGAAGGTGCTGGGTAACATCATCCAGTGGCATGGAATGAAGGAACAATACCATGCCAGTGATATTCTGAGGTATATCTCTGTATAGGCTGACCAAGTGATGCTACTAAGATTCTATCCCAATGTTTGGAGATTAAGAAAGTCTGTGGGAAAGAACAAGTTGTGACTCAACCCAGGAAAGAATGAGTGGCTGTGGTTTTGAAGCCACTCAGATCTGGAGGTTTTCCACCTTTATTTCCGAATAGGGTAGCATCCTCTAGATAGAGCTGGTAAACAATCTTGGGTTCACTTTTCTTACTCGAGCAAGTGGTAGCTATGGTTGGGAAGGCCTATGCACAAATCCATCTTCTGTATCAGTTGTGCCCATTCCAGGATTGAAAGGTCCTGCATATGTTCACTCATGCCTTAGACTACTGCAGTATGCTCTGCTTGGGGCTGCCCTTATAAAGTATTCAGAAGCTGCAGCTAGTCAGAATGCAACAGTTTGGGACCTTCTGCTCTGTACTTGCACTAGCTAGTTGTATTCCAGGTGCAATTCATGATGCTGATTGTCTCTTGTAAATCCTTGCATAAATAGGTATAGCTGCCAGTCTCACGTGCTGTTACCAACGTCTGAATACTTCGCTGTGCTTGCCTTGCTTGCTTTGTTTGCCTTGCTTGCCTAGCCTGACTACATGCGAGGTTGAAGTGACATAGTTATACTCTGGGTGGCGCTGCAGGCCCAAGGGAACTTCCTGTGATGAGTCTCTGAAACCAAATTCTTTGAACTGTGGCTGCTCTCAGAACTGTGCTGCTCTGGACTAATAGCATCCAGGATCCAGGTGTATGTTTAGACTAGAGGTTGGCTCCTGGACTTGCAGTAAACGGTGGGACTTTGTGTGGAAAGTTGGAATAATAAAGGGGAGTTAAGCCTGCTCAGTGGCTAAGACACTGAGCTTGTCGATCAGAAAGGTCAGCAGTTTGGTGGTTCTAATCCCTAGCGTTGCGTAATTGAGTGAGCTCCTGTTACTTGTCCCAGCTTCTGTCAACCTAGCAGTTCGAAAGCATGTAAAAATGCAAGTAGAAAAATAGGGACCATTTTGGTGGGAAGGTAACAGTGTTCCGTGTGCCTTTGGCATTTAGTCATGCCGGCCACATGACCACGGAGACATCTTTGGGCAGCGCTGGCTCTTCAGCTTTGAAACGGAGATGAGCACCGCCCCCTAGAGCCAGAAACAACTAGCACATATGTGCGAGGGGAATCTTTACATTTACTTAAGCTTTCAAACAACTTTGTTGTTCCATGCCCAGCCCTAGGTCATCACATTTTCCTTCTATTTTCCCACAATTCTCAGAGGTGAGTTGGGGCTAAGAGGGAGTGACTGGTCAAATGTCATCTAGCTGGCTCTTATGGCTAGGATGAGACTAGAACTCACGGTCTTCTGTTCTAGCTTTTTTTTTAAGCTTCATTTGTTCTATACTATAATTGTACCTTGTTATCAGCTGAGTCCCAAAGCTACCAATATTTACAATCTCTAAAATACTATCCGGTATATCCAATATATATCCTTTCTAGTTAAACAGTCATCAGAGGCTGAGGTTAGTTTCCTGAACATGGAAGCATGCACTGGATGTCTTTGTCTCTTATTTCTGCCTGAAAGTTGCAGCTTTCCATTTGCTTGCTGTAGTCCAATCCAACTATTGCATAATAGATTCTTAATCCAAAATCTGCTTTTTGATGCTTCTGCTTTTTCCATTGAGATGGGTATCTCTCTACAAACATTTGAAGAGTGGTTCTTAGCTATTGATAGACCATTATCTGTCATTAGCTCCCACTTGATAAAACATCAGTGACCATCTGAGTCTATTAACAGAAAATGAACCTTAGATGTCACAAATATATGGGAATATTTGCATGTGCCTGCATTTTCTCTGGCTCCTGTTGTAGACAAAGGCTTTAGCTATGAGAAGTAAATCAAACATCAAAACTTCCTGGGCTGAGCTGCCAGAAAATGCAAAAGAAAAGTATCTGATGAGTCATTTTCCTCTTCTGGGACCTCAGTGTTAGCTGTAAAAAACCTAGAACAGTACTGCAATAGCTGTTGATATCCCTTTTCTACATCTTAGAACATTTGAGTCAGGCTCTTAAGGACAGAAAGAAGAAATCTATGTTATTAACACCTATTTGATAGTTGAAGCCTGGATAGTTGAAGCCTGAAGCCTGGATAAGGTGCCCCCATCTCTTCTAAGCATTTTAATTCTATTTTAATAGAAGCAAACATAATGAACAAGAAATAGAAATAATAAATATTTTGTCATAAATATTAATGTTTGAATATATAATGTGTTAAACTATAACTGTTGAAGAGAAAAAAGATGGCAGATGTTTCTCAGAATTAATCACAAGCACACTTTTCTTCCAGTACACCTGATAATACTGCTTCAATGCTACAAAGTAATTTGAAAAGAACAGAATAAAAGAGTTGGAAGGGATCTTGTAGGTCATCTAGTCCAACCCCCTTACCTAAGATGGAAACCCTACACCATTTTTGACAGATGGCAGTCCAATTTCTTCTTGAAAGCTTCAGTGATGAAGCTCCCACTACTTCTGAAGGCAAGCTGTTCTATTGGTTGATCAGCTATGTTTAACAGCATCTTTGAAGGATAGTGTGCTATTTCATCATGTAGCTTTTAACAATCATTTCTAATAAGCACTTGTCAATTCTTTAAAATGTATTTGATTTTAAAATGCTAATCACAAAAAAGCTGTCTCTAAACATTTGCAGATTCAAATATGGATCATTCACATGACTGAGCACTCTTTAAGCACTTTAAGCACTCTTCTTTAAAGGAACCTACCTTCCTTCCTTCCTTCCTTCCTTCCTTCCTTCCTTCCTCTTTTATCAAAGATTGCAGCCAGAGTGGCAAGATAAATGTTATGATAAACAGACTATACTGATTCCATTTTTCAGTTTATTTTATGTGTAAATGGAAAAACAAGCCTAAGGCAAGATGGATTCAGGATGCCCAAACATAACTGAATTCATAAACCACCAGCAAATCTTTGTCCAGAATAGTTTAAACATCTGGTTATTTAGATATACCTAAGCATTCCACCTGCATTTAATATACAAAGCATTTTTATTCATTTATTGGTCTTCTGAAGGGAGAAGCAGAGTAAGAAAGGATTTCTTGTATGTACTTTTATCCATCTCATTCTCACATTAAACCAAAATGTTTTATTTTGTTATTAAATATAAACAGTATTGCTTATATTTTCTGTCTTGATCTTTTCTGATGATCTTTTTATCTGATGCTTACTTTAGATTTGATTCAGTGGTAAAACATCTGCTTTGTATGTTGCTCCATAATTTTTGAGACAAAATTTCATTATAAATCATAATAATATAGCATTCTGATGGATTTATGTTGCATTTTAATTCTTTGCATCAGGTTTTATCTGTGGAATTATCTGAAAGTACCACTGCTATCTCTATATTTCCTTCAGAAGTGCTGTTTCTAAATCCTGTCTCTCATACTTAATAGTTTTTTTTTGATAGTAAGGGCAGAAATGCATTTACAGAAAGCAGCAATAATATGCACAGATTAGCTAGTTTAATTCGATTCTTTGTGTAAATGAAGTGGAGTGTAAATGAAATACAGGGTTGAGAAGTGGTGACTACCTTTAGTGAAATAGAAAATAGAAATAGAAATTTTTAATCTGAGCATTAAGCTCTAACTCTAAACTTCGCAACTTGCTTTCCCGTATTTATTCATTCTTTTTTTTATCCTGCCTGCTTCTTCCTCTTTTAAGCTGTGAAAAGCAGTGACAAATCCAGATGAATATAGATTAGAATCTAGATGTCCCTGTCCCTAGTCCAGTACTTTCACAAGTACACTATGCTGGCTCTCAATGTATTGATTCCCCTTGTTGGGCTGAGCATTCATTTATTTTTTGTTCATTTTGTTTGGAAATACTAGAAGTTAGTCTGCTATATTTGGAAGTCAGCAAATTGGGGAAAATTTACATAAAAAACACATATAAGCTTGGTTTTAAAATACTGGCATTTCTGGGCTGTCAGTTTTCAGAGAATATTAATTAACTTTGCAAACAATAAGTGAGCATGAATACAGGCTTATGCAGTTGTAAATGCAGTGTTTGGCAACTGTACACAAAGCCTATAATTCTGAGAAACCCGGATGCTGTATGCTTTTATTAAAACTTCTTAATTCTTTTATTAAAACTTCTTAAGGATTTGAGTGGCTGTCTTAGCCTTTTCCCACCAACATGCATTGATGTTATGTATTTGAAATAAATCTATGGGCACACTTCAGAATTGAGACATTTTGGCATGGAAATGTGTTACCTTGGTACATAATTTTCTTTTAGCACAGCCTGTGCAACTCTGAAGTGTAAGTCATAAATTGTTTTTGTTAACAACACATAACTTTAAAGGAGATGATGGGAGGCAATCCAATCACCACTTTTGTTGTACTGGGTTTGTTAAAAGATGTTCTGGTTCTGTGATTAAAAGGAGAGAAGAGAAAAAGGTTGTTCATTTTTCGGGCATGGAAAAGAATATTTTAAGAACTTCCAGTATCATCACCTGTTATTTAAGCATATTCATGAAAAACAATTTCAGATTCATTATTTACAAAGTTTCTATTCTATTTTATTCCCTCTTTTATTATGTTTCTTTTTTCCTTTTAGCATTGTCTTATTTTCTTTTTTAATCCCCACTCACTTTAATATTATAGAATGATAGTATATTTGGTACAGAAGAGATTTCTTTTATTCCTTCATTGTGATAGCTTATAACATAAGATATTGATTATTTGTGATAACAGTGGTTGGTCAGATATTTGTTACACTTCTGTGTTATGTTTCTATTATGCATTTGTTTATAGAGTTGGTATTTCTGTTTGGTGTTTTAGTATTGGAGTACTAAATGATTTATCATTGAAAGCGGATTCAGTTTTGTTCCAGTCAGAACAGGGGTGGAATGCTACCGGTTTGGCCTGGTTCTATAGAATCTGTAACTGTGAAGGGCAACTGACACCGAACCAGTTCGGTGTTTGGTCCACCTGCCTGCCTGGGCTCTAGGCTGTCCTTTATTCCCTGCTTTTCCCTCCTCAGCTGCTTTGCACGGCACAGCTGAGATTGAAAAAGCAGGAAACAAGAGGACTTTCACATGCTATGCACCAGAGCACAGCGCTTGTCAGCTGTCCAGGCAGCACAGCTGATGATTTCTTGCAAACACTGCACAAACAATTGTCTGCAGTTTGGAGAACTGGCAAATCGCTCCACTGGCTGGCTCCACCCCTCGCCACCCACTCACTCCTTACCTGGCGTGCAAGCCATCCAACTTGCCTGGTTTGGTAAAGTTGCTATTAAAACATTTAATGATAGTCATAGGGTACAATCAACAATCAAATCATACTAGGAAACAGTCAATATAAATCGTAAGGATATAAGCGACAAAATTATAGTCATACAGTCACAAGTGGGAGGGGATGGGTGATAAGGAATGATGAGAAAATTAATAGTAATAGTAGTGCAGACTTTGTAAATAGTTGGACAGTGTTGAGGGAATTATTTGTTTAGCAGAGTGATGGCATTTGGGAAACAACTGTTCTTGTGTCTAGTTGTTCTGGTGTGCAGTGCTCTATAGCGTCATTTTGAGGGAAAGAGTTGAAATAGTTTATGTCCAGGATGTGTCTGTAAATATTTTCACAGCCCTCTTTTTGACTCGTGCAGTATACAGTCCTCAATTGAAGGCAGGTTGGCAGTAACTGTTTCTCCTGCAGTCCTAATTATCCTCTGAAGTCTGTGTCTGTCCTGTTGGGTTGCAGAACCAAATCAGACAGTTATAAAGGTGCAGATGATAGACTCAATAATTCCTGTGTAGAACTATATCAGCAGCTCCTTGGGCAGTTTGAGCTTTCTGAGTTGCCGCAGAAAGAACATTCTTTGTTGTGCTTTTTTGATGACGTTTTTGATGTTAGGTGTACATTTTTGATCATGTGATATAATAGAACCTAGAAATTTGAAGGTCTCTACTGTTGATACAGTGTTGTCTAGTATTGTAAGAGGTGGTAATATGGGAGGGTTTCTTCTAAAATCTATCACCATTTCTACGGTTTTGAGTGTGTTCAGTTCCAGATTGTTCCGGTTACACCACGAGGCAAGTTGTACAACCTCCTGTCTGTATGCCTATTCTTCGTTGTCTCAAATAAGACCAATCACTGTTGTGTCATCTGCAAAGTTCAGTATCTTAACTGATGGATCATTTGAGATGCAGTCATTGGTATGGAGGGAGAAGAGAAGTGGAGAAAGCACACAGCCTTGGGGGGGCCCTGTGCTGATTGTACAGGTATCAGATGTGATTCTGCCTAGCTTCACCTGCTGCTTCCTGTCTATTAGGAACAAATTATAAGAGTTATATGAGCAAAACACAATGGAGGAGATTTCATGTGGAATGTTTTCAGAGATATAAAAACTTTCATGAGCAATCCATTAGAAAGTGACTTGAGAGCATTTCAGGGGTATGGGGGACATGACCTCCTGGAAGTTGTGAGCAAATTTGAGGGGGACTTGACTGCATGTTTCCTGAACATATAAAACAGAACTTGTTCTACCTGGACAAACTGCCTCTCAGATTGGAGAAGCAAAACAGAGAAGAAAGCCTAGGGAAAGCCTTCCAGGACTCCCAGGTTTGTGTGAAGCCTCCTGGCAGGTACATTCAAAGTTGAATTGCTGTCAGAACTTGTTTCTGTTTTGCTTGGACAAGCTTGCAGCTGTCTTGTTCAGGCAAAGTAGAAGTCTCAGCCAGTCCTTGAGTACTGAAGATTTGTCCTGAAATGAATACAAACTCTAGCTTCTTTGTAGTGCAGTGATGGTTTATTCATTAGTTCAGCAAACAACAAATACTCTTATCTGACAAGAAAGGCTAAAAGCCAGGCAAGGTTAGTGTTGGGTTTGAGTTTGCTCCCTTTCCTTTTATTACCATTATCATGAGACACACCCCACTACACCCAGGCCTATACACAGTTCTAGTTCTGGCCACGCCTAAGCCATTATCCCTAAATTCTATTAACCTTATAACATGTCTACATCCCTACCCTATTCCGACCCTCACTAACTGATCCCCACCTGGTGCCACCTTCACCATGTTTAACCTAAGGCTTACTTACCACCTATATGTGCCCCAATCCCCTCTAACAATATGCACCACATCAATACATGAAAAGAGCCATTTCCAGCCCCGCAGTTGCTTCAGACTCCATCCTGCAGCCCCATAGTTGCTTCAGACTCCATCCTGCAGCCCCACAGTTGCTTCAGAATTCATCCTGCAGCGACTCTCAACACCATCAACCAGCATAGAAGCAGAAATACAGATCTGGCAGCAGCAGAGATAAGGTGACATTCTCCATGGCCAGCTGACTTGCTGCGAGGCGCTGCAGGCTCCATAGCGAACTCTGAGCCCGACAGGAGTGAGTTCCAACAAGGTTCTAGTTGCCCATCCCTAGTCTCAATGTACTCTTCATTTTTATTTCTAGAGGGCTTAAACAAATTCATTTAGCATTTTAGGTGACTGACTGCACAGCAAAATTTGAGAGGTCCCTATTAAGGTATCTTTTCAAGAAGATGGAATGTGTCTCTGTTGTCATTTTTCTATGAACTGGATAGTTTTGAACGGAGGTCTATTGGCTTAAAGTTAACATTTTTCTTTTGATTATCTGTTAAATGACTTCTCCAGTTTTCCCAGCAGCTTGGCTATTGCTGAACTTTCTTTCTACCCAATGGCATATTGATAATGGCTATAAATGACATTACTGTGCAAGTTAACAAGGCAGAAGGAAGATTCTAAAAGACTTAGCTGAAACATCAAAAATGTGTATGCTTGTTGAATTAGCGCTTTGAAGAATGTTTCCATCCCATTTCCAGAATCTCATTTTCAAATTATTTTATGTTAGGGGAGAAGTTAATCCTAAATATAGGAAGTGGATAAAGAGAAAAAAGAATGAAAAAATGAATGTGGAATACAAGAATTCATTTGTGACTACAGGAAGAACAATAAATAATGTGTCTCTTTAATAAAATGTAACTCTTTGTTCCTTGTTAAACTTTGTTTCTTTAGGACACAAAACTTATTAAATTAATTTGGAAAAACCACTTAATCTATACTTTATATGAATTTTAAAACGTAAAAAGTATGCTTTATGCACCTACTGCTATTTAAGGGGCTAATCATGGAATTATGGGGTTTAAAGGGACCATTTAGGTCCGTGATGGCGAACCTATGGCATGCGTGCCACAGGTTGCATGCAGAGCCATTTGTGCAAGTACACGAGCCCTAGCCAAACTTACCTGTACTGCGCATGCGCACGCCTCTCAGCTGATTTAGGCGCACAGTGCAGGTAAGGCGGTGGCGGGGGATCACGCATGCATGCTCAGGGGCAAGGGGGCAGTGTGCATTGCCTTCTGGATGCTGGCATGTGAGCGCATGCACATGAGTGCACACGCAATTTTTGCCACAGGAGCCCAAAAAGTTTAGCCACCGCTGATTTAGACCATTGTGTCTAATATGTCACTCAGTGTAGAAACATACATTATTGTTTACTCTTCACTTTTCAGGTCTGTATAGCTGGTTCTACTAACCTCCCTGAATATCACTTATTCACAGGAAGGTTTCCTACCATTTATTTGATTTTGCTCTCAGGACAGGTGTTTCAGATCTATTATTTTGTATTCTGCTCTTTGGAACAATGGAGAATAGAACTGGCCATGTGCTTTGTGACATGTTTTCAGATATTTGAAGAGTATATCCCGTAACTCTTTTTATCTAACGATGATAGCTGATACACTGATTCTTTCGGCTGAGCCTAGTGAGATTTTTAAAATCTTAGTTTAATTGAAAGTTAAATAGCATTGGAAGGATGGATGTTTTACCATATTCATTGACAAATTCATTGACTGAACTGGCATTACAATATTGGATCTTATACTTTTGAAAGCCTAATGACACTATGGTACAGCTTAGAATTTGTTCATTATCTTTGCCTATGGTGTATTTTTATTCTTCCAAAGTATAAGGGAATGGAAGCGGGAAGGAAATTATATTATTTTATTATTCTCTTACATTCCAAATTCTTTTGCAATCCTGCAACATATATGGAGTATCAGAGGAAACTAAGTATGAAAAATAAAGAGTTCCATTAATTCTGGCTGAAAATGTCAAAAATAAAAGTTAAAATCATTAAGAAATTACCAAAAGTCTTATTCAGTAGTAAGGTACCTATTTTATTGATATTTATAATTCCTGCTTGACTAACCATAAGAAGAAAAATACCCAAATGAAAATATAGCATAGTAGGTTTCTTCTGCCTTATTAATATGTGTGTCTCTGTATATTTTTCCTTATTTAGGTATCTGAACATTTGGATCACTTAGCTGAAAGGCTGGAGGAGAATGAGACGAATGGTTTGGTAAGATTGTCAGCATTCTTACAGTAATTGTCTTTTTTCTAATTCATATACCATTCATACATATTTTTAGAAAATTATATTTCCAGCATAA
Organism: Bungarus multicinctus; assembly: GCA_023653725.1. Classification (NCBI taxonomy): domain Eukaryota; kingdom Metazoa; phylum Chordata; class Lepidosauria; order Squamata; family Elapidae; genus Bungarus; species Bungarus multicinctus. The sequence continues at coordinate 58,434,708 of CM042836.1, read as the reverse complement.
TTGTTCTATTCAATATGTACTAAAGCTCAAGGTTACTTGTTTTCAGTTTAGTATAATATACAGGCAGTCCTTGACTGATAACAACAATTGGGATCAGAATGTTTGTTGCTAAGCAAAATGAGTTATGCCCAATTTTATGACCTTTTTGGCCATGATTGTTACATGAACACAGGGGTGGGATGCTACTGGTTCTGCCCGGCTCTATATATGCTGCTGTTTGGCCCACCCGCCCGCCCAGGTTGTTAACTGACCTTTATTTCCTGCTTTTTCAACCTCAGCTGCTTTGCGCAGCACAGCTGAGGTTGAAAAAGCAGGAAAAAAGGTGTTTTTCAAACGCTGCGCACCCGCGCACAGTGCTTATCAGCTGTCCGGGTGGCACAGCTTATTGTGTATTACATGCACGAACAGTGCGCGTCTGGCGTGCGTGTGTGCAAAGTGAACATGTGCGCACAAAATGGGTCGACAACGTAATTATTGAACCAGTAGTAATGCTGGTTGAATCCCACCCCTGCATGAACATTGCAGTTGTTAAGTGAATCACATAGTTATTAAACAAGTCTAGCTTCCCCTGTTGACTTCCTTGTCAGAATCCAGCTGGGAAGGTTGCAAATAGGGATCATGTGACCCCAGGATGTTGCAACCATTGTAAATACATGGTTGCCAAGCACCCAAATTTTGATCATATGACATGGGGATGCTGCAACATTCAGAAGCCTGAGGATCGGTCATAAGTCATTTTTTTCAGTGCTGTTGTAACTTTGAATGGTTGCTAAACAAATAGTTGTAACTCAAAGACTATCTGTACAGACTCAAGCATTATGATATAAAGTGAAATAAAACCTGGTCTCTATGATTTGTTCATTAATTGATTGATTCTGTGGCATTTAGTCACATAGACTAAATTAGGGGGCGTGCATAAACGCACCAAAACGTGCCTACCGTCCCTGTCCTATTGTTTCTTTTTTTCTTATTCATATCCATTTCATGTATTTATAACCATGTTTATACTTATACCTGTTATCTAATAATTGTTTGACAAAATAAATAAATAAGAAATAAAATAGACAAATGTGCCAGCAATGACAATCTGAACCTAACCTGGTCTTTCAGGTCTTCCAGGGATGTACTCACCACCACTGTAACTGAGTCCACCTACCTTGTTGCTGGTCATTCTCTTCTCTTCCTTTCCAATTTAACTAGCATGATTAGATTATGATTAGAGCCTTTTCCAGAGAGCTAAGTCTTCATGTAATGTTGCAAAAATAGGATAATTTGAGCCTTGTAATTTGTGCCTTAAGTTAGAACTTTGCATTGATTTGTTAAATTGCTCATTTGTTTGTTTTTTTGGTTGTCCATGGTATTTTCAGGAATCTTCTCCAACACCAAAGTTTAAAAGCATCCATATTCTTTTTATACTGCTTCTTTCAAAGTCTGACTTTTACTTCCATAGAATGTCACAGGGAATACCATAGTTTGCAGTATTCTGATCTTCATATATACAGACATCATGTCAATTGAATACTGAGTTCTTTTTTACATTCTTTGACTTTTTCAATTAATCAGCATGTATCAGCAATAATGTCTTATTCACTAAACCATTTTAGAAATCCAGGTATTAGGAGTAGATATGGCATTGTAATGCATATAGTGGACTTTAGAATTTAAATAATAATACAGAACACTTAGTTAAGTCTATGGTGCAATCCAAAATATTTGGCTGGTCTTGAGAACTAATCTAAACATGGAAGGATGCCTGCAACTTCTCCTCCATGCTGCTGCGAGAGCCCAGGATGGATATGACTCCTGCTGACATCATCAAGCTGGGTCCGTCTAGTATAAAAGTAGTAGCCTGTGGGAGAAACCCCCCAGCTTTGACTCGGCTTCTTTCGATGAGAATAAGCTGGTGTCTCTGAAAGCAGTCTAGTTAGCAGCAAAAGTGAAAGCTATCTTCCATCATTGGCATAGTTCTCAGGGAACCGGTGCAGCTGTGCCTCTCCTGCAATGCTGAGGATTCGACGTTTTCTTCAACCAAGGGAGACTAAGTAGGGAGTAACCCTTGATCCTCCCCTACAGTCTTCCCTCCGCGATTTCGGTTGCTATAATCATAAAGATCGCATCGGCGATAACCGTGCTTCACAGCTGATTGTTAAAACGTGGTTTTTTTTCCCTTTCTGCCAATTTTGCCATTCGGGGCTGTTTACAGCCTAAGGAGTGATTTAACACTTGCGTAGCCTGTAGCTCTTGCGAGTGGCCATTTTGGAGGCTTCTTCTTCAGACACATGTGGCGAGCGGCCATTTTGGAGGCTTCTTCTTCAGACACATGTGGCGAGCGGCCATTTTGAAGGCTTCTTCTTCTAAAGCAAGTGGAGAGCAGCCATTTTAGGTGGCATCATCTCCCAAAGGACAGCTTCTGCCATTCATAAGCCCCTATTCAGGCTACTGCATAGGCGACACATAGTGAGGATTGCTCATAGCACCTTTTGTATCTGTTTATGCATACAATGGATCAAGACAAGGTCCACACAGAGCTTTCAGGCCTCATCTCTCAAGGCCCCCAAGCTGGCAAAAGAAAGAGAAGGAGACAATCCTCCCAATCTATTCAGGAGGTGGCGGCCAAGATTAGGGCCAAAGCTTTGGGCACTAAGAAAACATCCCAGGCCGAATTAAAGGCAGAGAAATGAAGGCATGTGGCCTTAGAAAGGCAGTTCAACAAAACTATTGAAAAAATGAGGGGTCAATTACAACTGGCTTCCCAACCAACCAATCCTCTAGTTGTTCAGCCAGCTACTTCTAGGGAGATGGAAGGCACCTCACCTCCTCTTAGCCACCTCCAATCCTGGTCTCCAGAGCAGGGCCTCAAGACTTGAGCAGATCAGGTCCCAACTTCACCCAGACTTCCTGGGATCTTTCTTCTTCCTCTATCCCATCTGTGCCCCAAAGCAGCTCTCGTTCAAAACCGGAGGCCATTTTTATACCAACAGCAGCAGGTCTTCAGCCCCCGGATCCTCCATTGAGTGGCAGATCTTCTGACATCAATGAAGTAGTCTCCATAACCATCAGACAGGGTCTGGCAGAGGGGCTTCAGCACATCTTCAGGGCTTCAGACAGACCTCAGCCTTCCTTCCTGCCTTTTCCTCTAGCTCAGATTTCCAAAGGGGCTACCCCACCATGTAGAACAAAGAGCCCATCTTACCTATGCGGAAGGAGTAGACCTCACTAAAAGAGATTATGCAGAATCATCTGAGCGCAGCCCCTCCCCTGATTCTGATCGGGAAGAGGGAGAAACCTGAGACCCCAACCTCTTGGAGGAAGAGGAAGATCTGAGGCCTGATCAACCTCCTTCAGCTTCTGTATTCAAATCCGCTTTATTTAAATCTCTCCTACACAAGGCTCTGATCACAGCCCAGTTGTCAGAGAAATTGCCCCAAGCCTCAAGTGGTACAATCGGGGCATGGGGATTCCCTCTTCTCCAAATCCATTGTTCATTCGGAGGTTCTTCCCTCCCCCATCATCTTTCTTGACTTAGTCAAGGAACAATTTGCCTTCCCCACTGCAGGCCCCCGTCCATTGTCCCAAGATAGACGGTTCTACAATGTGGGTCCTTCCTTAGCTATGGCTCTGGCAGTTCCCCCAGTAGACACCCCAGTTGTGACCTCCTTCTCCTCAAACACTCCAACTGAGCCTGAGGACATACTAAAGGCAGAGGACAAATGCTCCAAACAAACATTGAAGCGTAACCATCAAACCTCTGCATGGGCCATCCGGGCCTCTACTGCTGCATCTTTTTTCACAAGATCTTCCATCCGTTGGCAACGCCAACTCCAAAGCTGCATACCTCCATCAGACTGTAGGTCGCATCAAGATCTCAATAAGATCATAGCAGCAGCAGAGTTCTTGGCGGATGCCACCCTCAACACCACCAAGTTCTCTTCCAGGGCCATGGCTTCATCAGTGGCAGACTGCTATGGCTACAAAATTGGCAAGCGGAACCTCGACAGAAGTGGAAATTAGCTTCGGCCCCATGTACCAGTGAGAAGCTGTTTGGCGATGCTCTTGACCCATTTGTTGTTGAAACAAAAGACAAAAGGAAAGTCCTTTCATCAATAGGAGAGAGGGCAGACTTCCGCCCTACTCCATACCGGCCTCCCTCATTCAGGCCCAAAAACGCTTCTCGCTTCTCCAGACCTCAGAGAGAGTATTCTCAGCATCAAGATCAACGCCATGAGGCTACCGGCAGACCACAAGATGCGGGTAATGGCCCTTTCGTGGGGGAGGGGGTTGCTCCTTCCATCGCTCTAAATAATCTCTCGTTCTCTCCTCCCATTGGAGGTTGCTTGGCATCCTTTGCTTCCAGATGGGAGGAGTCAACGATAGATGCCTGGGTATTCAATACAGTAAGGTCGGGGTTACAATTACAATTTCTATCATCACCCCCTGAAAAATTTCTATTCTGCCCCGTTTCCCAGGACAGTTCATGGAGGGCTCTTATGGAATCGGCCATTAGTCACCTGGTCAATATAAGGGCCATTCAACCAGTCCCCGGATTACAACGAGGACATGGGCTTTATTCTCGGCTTTTCGTGGTCTCTAAGGCCTTGGGGGGGAGGTGGCGAGCCATTCTTGACCTAAAATTTCTGAATGAGTTTATCCCATATAGGCACTTCAAAATGCAGACTCTGCATTCTATTCTGGAGAGTGTTCGGGAGGGCGATCTCTCTTCCATTGATCTCATGAAGGCTTACCTCCACATTCCGATCTGGTCTTATCATTGCCAGTTTCTCCGTTTCCGTTACCAGAATTCCCACTTCCAGTATCGGGACCTTCCTTTCGGGCTCTCGTCTGCTCCAAGTGTCTTCACAAAGATACTGGCGGCATTGGTGGCTTCGCTCCGGTCTGTTCTAGTGAGGATCCAATGCTACTTGGACAACATATTGATCCTGTCGTCCTCCACCCACTTTGCCCATCAGGATCTTTAAACCACGCTCCATTGCCTCCAGTACCACATTTTTTTCTATCAACTCCAACAAAAGCCATCTCTTCCAAACAACCAGATTGTTCCATCTGGGAGCCATCATCGACACAACTCTGTGCCAAGTTTTTCTGTATCCAGCCCGAGGACAGAGCCTTATCGAGATCATTCAACAGGTCCAACGTCAACACACTGTCTACCTGTCGCTGTTGTCCAAACTTTTGAGCAAAAGGATCTCATGCATAAGCTTCGTTCCGTGGGCACGGCTACACTCATGGGCTCTATACATCTACCAAGGTCCTGCTCTCTCCAGAGGTTCTGCGTTCCTTCAAGTGGTGGCTTTCCCCAGCCCTTTCGAAGGATCTTTCATTCAAGGAACCAGACAGACTGGTCATCACTACTGATGCAAGTCTCCTGGGTTGGGGAGCCTACATGGAGGGTCTCATGGCTCAGGGGATCTGATCTCAGACAGGACCGCACCCATAAACTGGCTAGAATTCAGGGCCATTTAGCCCTGAAACACTTCAGGGACAGAATAGTGGGGTCCCATGTGCTAGTGTTAACAGACAATATGGCTGCAAAGGCGCACATCAACAGGCAGGGGAGCACAAGGTCCAGGGCCCTCATGAGGGAAGCTAAGAGGTTGGGGAGGTGGGCATAGAATCTGCTGTCTATCACAGCAGACCACATCTTGGAAGTCGACAACTCCCAGTCCGATTGGCTGATCAGGAGCCTGGTCAACAATGCAGAACGGTCCCTTCCCCAGTCCATTTTCAGGGATCTCTCCCTCAGGTTCAGGACCCCAAAGGTAGACCTCTTCGCCTCTCCCCAAAATGCTCAAGTCAACAGGTTTTTCACCAGTTTTCCTTGTCAGGGAGCAGAAGGGACCAATGCACTTCGGAGCAGATGGCCCACCGGTCTCCTCTACGCCTTTCCCCCTCTTCCCATCATTCCAAAGGTCATTTGGAAGATGTTGGAGGAACAGGCAGAGTTGATTCTCCTAGCCCCCTACTGGCCCAGGACACCCTGGTTTGCAGATCTGGTGAACCTGTCTAGCCACTCCTTGGAGAATTCGAGACCACATGATCTCCCTACATCAGGGGACCTTGCTCCATCCGGATCCCCAATGGTTCAAATTGACCATGTAGTGCTTGAGCAGAAACTGTTAAGAGAAGCCAATCTCCCAGACAAGGTCATCCTTCCTATCCAGGTGTCTCGTAAATCTTCTACGACGCATATGTACAATGCCACCTGGAGGGTTTTTTGTCATTTATGTCACAGGGAAGGTCTCTCTCCTACAGTAGCGGGAGTCCCACAGGTCCTCGGTTTCCTCCAGGAGGGCCTAGACAAAGGTCTGGCTCCTAACATTTTACACCATCAAATAGCGGCTCTTGCTTCAGTCTCCTGGGATTCCTTTCCTTCCTTGTCCCATCAATCTTCAGTTCAGAGATTCTTAAAAGGGGCTTCTAATCTCTGCCCTCCGGTGGTTCACAGGTTCCCATCCTGGGACCTTCACTAGATCCTCCAGGCCCTAATAGAACCTCCTTTCGAACCCCTCAGAAAGGTGTCCCTACAATTCTTGACCCTGAAGGTGATTTTCTTAATGGCTATCACTTCAGCTAGAAGGATGTCAGAGTTGGCTGCTCTATCTATACGGCAGGACCTCTGTACCTTTCACGACAATAGAGTTCTTCTTCTTTTAAATCCTACCTTTGTACCCAAAATAAATTCTGTATTCCATAGATCCCAAGATATAGTAGTTCCTGATGTTTGTTCCCGTCCACACCCACATCCTAGAATGCAAGTGGCACACCTTAGATGTTAGAAGGGCTGTTAGAATTTATATCAAATGCACTTCAACGTTTAGAAAGACAGAGGCTATGTTTGTATCCTTTTCCCCTTCCCACTGGGGGAACAGAGTCTCTCCTGCCACCTTAAGCAGGTGGATCAGGGCTTGCATCGCACAGACCTACAAAACCAAGGCTCTGCCAGTACCACACGGCTTGACAGCACACTCCACTAGAAGTGCTGCAACTTCAGCTGCCTGGGCCACTCAAGCACCCCTAGAGGAGATTTGCAAAGTGGCTACATGGACATCCCTGTCTTCGTTCATCAGACACTGCCGCCTGGATTCCTACGCCTCCACAAGCATGGCTTTTGGCAGACAGGTTCTTCAGCGAGTGGTGCCTACTTCAGAGTGAGAGACCAAACGAGGACCCTCCCGAGGACATGAAGGCTTTGGTATGTCCCATCCTGGGCTCTCGCAGCAGCATGGAGGAGAATGGGCGTTGGAAAATTTACTTGAGAATGTCCTTTCTATCTATGCTGCTAGAGAGCCCAGCCCCTCCCTTGTTGCATCCGGATTGTGGTAAGGTATGTTATGATTCACAATTCTTTTCGCTTTCAGAGACACTCACTAAAGTCTGTCAAGTATCTTCGCCAAAGCGGGGGAGTTTCTCCCACAGGCTGCTACTTTTATACTAGACGGATCCAGCTTGATGATGTCATCAGGAGGAGTCATACCCATCCTGGGCTCTCTAGCAGCATAGATAGAAAGGGCATTCTCAGGTAAATTTACCAACACCCATTCTCTCCCTCTTTGAGACTGTGCTGTCTTTGTGTCAAAGATACAATCTCTTGTAGTCTGACTAGTTATATGTTTGAAGTTATAAGAAATTATAGAAATGATAATAGAAATGCTGCTGATATTTGTGTAATAATAAATATATTCTTGATTTCTTGATGATGCAAATCTTATTTCCTGTAGGGAACAGTTGTGCAACTTTCTATTTTTGTTAACTGAATAAACTGCCTTCCATTTTGTCTTGTTCTACAACTGGCTAAACTGTCAAAAACTTTTGCTGTTAAAACAAGATGATCAGAGATTAGTTTATAAGAAACACTAACATGAAAATTATACTCATGACATATGAGAACAAAATGTGGCATACATGAAGCTAATATTTGGCAAATTATTTTGCTGTTAGTCTCGCAATGTTAACATGTCATCTAATTAAGCATCCTTAAATGTGTAAGTACTGTGATATTTACAGCTCAGTTAGGTGGCAGCACATAGCTGAATTTTGCTGATCTTGGAAAACTGAACAAGGTTATAGTACTTGGAAGTGAGTTCATCAAGAAATAATAGGATTGTATACTACTAGAGTGGGACTTGAAGCGTGATTTCAGAAGGTGGCAATGGCAAATTATATTAATATATTGCCAAGATAATATTAAGGAAAATGCCCAATAAGTCATCAAGAAGACTTCCCCTTTTATTTGTGACTTTTAAACTTCTGAATGCTTAGTGAACTGAAGTACCTTTGTGCAGTGCAGTCTTTCAAATCAGATTGCTAGTGAAAGTGGCTTCTTTACCCTAACACTATTTCTCCTAGAATAGATGAGGCAAAGGTACTTTGGCTTCAGGGGTGTAAGGACAGATTGATGTATGTGAATTTCTCATCAGAATACAGAATAGGGTAAACGTTAAACAGTTGGATAGTGAAAACAGCTTCACTCTGTTTTCAAAAGAAATCCCAATGCATGCATCTATTATCTGAAAATCAGATACTGTACATGCATTAATATACAAATGTAATTTATGCACTTTTGGCATCCATTCCAATATGATGTTTGCAAGATTATTTCTGAATGTTAAAACTACTTAAAGTAATCATAGGACGAATGGCTAATTAGAAGTGATCAATACATTGAATAAATGAGCACTGGATCCTGAGCAGAATGACAGTAGCTTCAGAGAAAGTTATCCTGGGCCATAGATAATTAATTAAAGCTAGCAGCTTCCTTTGCCTGGGAACAGTAGCTTTTGAGACATAGTCTTATTCTTCATTTGCAATACTTGCCATTAGGAAATGCAAGACCCATGAAATTGTGTACTAGAGATTATGTTTAATAGTTTTGTAATTATTCTTTCAATGCCTTGTGACTTCAGCTTAGCTTAGACCTAACAGTTTAAAGTTGGCATGGCCAAAATAAAAAAAAAAACAGTAGTGAAAATATAGTAATATAATGTATTTTTCAAAGAAGGTTTGAAGCTGAGAATTATTGTGCTGGTCCATAGATTTTATCCTTTTAAATTTCTCTTGTTTGTGCTACAGACTCACATTTTTTCTAAGTTTATTAAAATAGAAATAAACTGATGTGTGAATTGTAACAAATGTTCTACTTTGATTTTTCATAGTTTTATTTTAATTATAGTTAGGTGCTTTGTAGCTTGGTGGAAAATCAATTAAAATATTGTAAATTAATTATTTCCGATGACTACAGTGAGATTTCTAAAATTCTATATGCCTATTGGCAAATAGGTATAAAGGAAGTATTACTTATCTAACCAATTCCAGTCTGCCTTCAAGCCAAAACAACTTTGATTTGCTTTATTGCCAGCTATTCAGTGGGAACAGGATGCATGTAACTCAATCTCGTGAATATCAGTATAATCAGTATCATTTCATACTTTGAATATTTGTATCTTGCTAGAATGTTGGGGAGTTGGAATGCTATTGCTGGGATCTAACTTCTTCCAGGGTTAGAATTTCATTTCCTAGAGTTCTGCTCACATTCATGGCAAGTGAGATTGTGAAGTCTTGAAGAGTTTCATAATTTTTCCTCAGTATGGCAATCTATCTCCCCATTCTGTCTGAATTGGGTGGAATATGGGTTGACCGCTGTGGAGCTATTTGACACTAATAAATCGGTGTATATTGCAGCAACTATGCCTGTTGGCTCGCAAATCAAAAGCTGACCACAGAGTGACTTCTTTCTTTAGTGTATTCTGAGATTAAACTGAGTAGAGTCCTCAGTTCAGAGAAGATGGTAAATGAGCTACAAATACAATTGCTGTGATTTGCTTACAAGAAACAAGCAAATTTTTAGGGGGTGAGTGGGGGTGGAAATTAATCATTATGTCTTTCTGTGTTCTATAGATTGAGCCTAAAACCTCAGTGGATTACAGAAATGATTTTACATTAAATAAAAAATATTGCTGACTTTTTTTAAAAAGACACTGAAATTAAGCTTGAGTAGGCATAATACCATATGTTCTCTCACATATTATTTCACTGTTTACCTCTATGTTGAATTTTAGATTGTAAGCCAATCAAGGCAAAAAAGGACATTTTCTCTGAAATAGTCCTGCTTTTGATATCTGTTATGCCCTTGTTGGAGTCAGGCTCTGAGAGAGAGGAGAAACAGCCAACAGGGAGTGGAGATATGGCTCCGGAGGTTGTGGAGGAGGCTGGGGAGGGGCATAGGCTGACTGGGCAGTCAGAGGAAGAACCAGGCCCATCCCCTCTTCATCCTAGGACATGCAGAGAGGAACGGACAAAGCAACAACTTGGCTTGTGAGAGAGGAAGAGGCCATGATCCCCCTGATTGGTTGCAGCTGGGGAGAATAGTATATAAGAGAGATGGTTAAAACACAGGGTTGCCAGAAGCAAAGCATATGTTATTTTGGGCTGAAGTTATCTTGGTTGGCATCCTTCTAACAGACTGTGCCTTGTTATCTCCTTGACGTTGGTAATTACTTATCCTAGTCCATTGTGGAAATTCCTTCATTTTAGCTTGTTTTAGTTTTTTATTTCACCTCTATCTGCTCATTAAGTTCGGACTGTATTGCTTTCTTTTGAAGACTATTTTTGAATACGTTTTATTTCCAACTGAGAATTATTGAACAATGGGGCCAAGTTGGAGGCATTAAAGGACATTTATTTACGTTTTGGATTTTGTTACATTTGTGTTACACTCTGAGTCATCATTCCCTTATTTGCCAGAACCCAAGATATGCCAGTCACCTTCATCATCTTCAAAAATTCTCTCTGGTTATATTTCTTGTATTGCAGAATCATGTGAAACATAAGGCTGCAATTGCTCCTCTCATAGCAGGCATATAATTTTTATATGGTTTTAGTTTCAGTTTGATTGAAGTTGTTTCAATTTTTATATTTCTTAGAAATATAAACTTACAACAGTTCATTTAGTGACCATTTGAAGTTACAACGGTGCTGAAAAAAGGGACATATGACCATTTTTCACACTTATGACTATTGCAGCATCTATATGGTGACATGATTTACATTCGGATGCTTGATAGCTGACTCATATTTATGACAGTTGCAGTGTCCCAAAGTCACGTGATCCCCTTTTATTTATTTATTTATTTATTTATTAACATATTTATATACCGTCCTTATCCCGAAGGACTCAGGGTGGTGCACAGCCAACTAAAACATTCCACAATTATAAAAGTTAAAAGAAGATTAAACATCCTAGGGCTGCCTTTAAAATTGTACCCAACCCCAATAAATTAATAAAAACCCCAAATATTAAAATCCCGAAATTTAAAACCCAAAATTCTAAAATTGCTCTAAAACTCCCATTTCAGTTTTGCGACCTTCTGACAGGCAAACTCAATGGGAAAACCAGATTCACTTAACAACTGTGTTACTAATTTAAGAACTGCAGCAATTTACTTAAAAATGTGGTGAGAAAAGTTGTAAAATGGGCCAAAGCTCACTTAACAAATTTCTCATTTAGCAACATAAATTTTGGGCTCAGTTGTATTTGCAAATTGAGGACTACCTTTATTAATCATTAATGTAGATCCACACTTGTGGAACCTTATCCTGAGAGTTGTATAATTGCAGTGGTATGAAAATAAAGAAATAAGCTTAAACTAAAACACTGGGATTCACTGAAATGCATTACTGAGTGATTGCTGCTGGCAAAAAGAGATTAAAAAATGATATATGGTCAAGCAGCCTGCCATGAGTGACACTGCAATATCATTCTAAAGGAACAGAATTTTGCCCAGGATTTTTTTTAAAAAATACCATAAAATAAAATATATTTATTTGAATGATGGAGTTATTATTCTTTGGTTATTAACAATTATTGCCTATACATTTTAAAAATGTGAGAACTGATGAAAATTAAGCTTTGTCTAGAGTAAACTATCATGATGATAACATTTCCTTAGAGTAGGACTTAGAAAATGTCATGAATGCAATTTTAGCTGATTAATTAAACTGTTTTAGTGCAGGATTATATCAAAATTTTTATAATTATGTTAAATTTATAATTGTACATAGTTTTGGTTTATATAAAATTACAGCACTACTATGAAAGTTGGGATTATAATTAGAAATGGTTATTTCATTTTCTCTATTTCCCTTGTTTAAGGAACAGACATTCTGTCGTATATAATCCCCCTGTGGGTTTGCACAGTGATTTTGGAGAACCAGTGGAAAGGTAGCAATAGCTCTTAGATTTATATACCGCTTCACAGTGCTTTATAGCCCTCTCTAAGTAGTTTACAGAGTCAGCATATTGCCCCAACAATCTGGGCCCTCGTTTTACTGACCTTGAAACGATCTTTTTACTAATTATCCCAGCACCAGAGTGAGCTTTCAGAGGGTGGGAAAGTGGTGGGAAGCACAGTTACAGTCAAATAATTTTCACTTAGCAACCACTTTGCTTAATGACTAAGTTCCTGGTTTCAATTGTACAACCTGTAAGATGTACTACCCATATATCAATGTTGTCTAATGATCAATATATTTTCTTCTCTTTGTGTTAGCCTATAATATTTACCGAAGATAAATTTAAATGTGTGTTTATTTATAGTTTTAAATCTCTATGGTATATTCCTCAAACTTTTAAAAACTGAATTTCCTTTGTAGGCTTACTACAGCATTTTTCTGTTCTTTCACCACTACAGGAGGTGGTGTAAAGATTTCATCAAACAGCACAAGTGTGGGTTTTTAATTGTACATGAAAACTAGCTCTGGATCAAATTCTGCAGTTGAGACCAATATTATTCTGTAGGAAAATTACTGACATGCTTATTTATTATAATGTTCCTTTGTTTGGAATAATTTCCATTTCCGGGGGGGGAACTGATAACAAGTCAGTACTTTCATTTCCTCATCTTACTATTCTTTTTTATTCAAGTTTTGAAGTCATTTTAAAGAATTTAACCTTATCGCCTAGAGCACAACAAAGATTAAACTATATATTGAATATCCTGCACAGCTCTGTTAGATTTCTATTTCCTTTGTCAGATCTTATTATTGTGTTTACCTAAAATGTTATTTACTATTAATATGAGGAAGGATTGTGATTATTTTTGATTCCTTGCCCACTTTCTATTCATGTATACTCTACACTTAGCTTACCCCTCTGTCTACAATCTTATTGTACAATTTTGTCAGTAGAGTCTTGCTTCTTATTCATAGGGTTTTATCAATGAAATAGGAACTAGAACATGGACTATAGAATCATAGGAGCTGAAAGGACCTTGAAGGTCTTCTTTTTTAATACTTATTTTATTCAGAACATAGTTAAAATAGAAAACACAAAACTCAGTAAAAATCCAAAAGACATAAAAGGGAAAAACCCACAAAACAGAACATTAAAAAGGGTGCATCAGGAAAGGAACACATTATACACATATTATTATCCCCTGTAATTGAATACTGATTAATATATTACTACAATTAGTTCTTACCCCTTGCAAAACAGGCTCTCTCAACATTTTTAAATCTATTAGCAACTTGTTGACCTATCTTCTATATGTTATATTAGTAACAATGTAAGCAGAAAAAACAGTAATAGTAAAAGAGAGCAAAAAGTTTCAAATCTCTCTGTTATTGTAATCCTTCCATAGAAAATTTACCACAGCATCTTAACTATCCTGGATCATCCCAAAAGTTATAAATAGATCATCCTGGGTCAAAAATCTATGTTTGTTTCTTAATGTCCTCTCTTGTCAATTGCTGTTTAATTAAATATAATAAATTCAGCATCTAAAATTGGTAAGATGTTGTCTTATCTTCGAAGTAGTTACCAGTTAACTGTAATAATCCATCCAGTCTCCCTTCATCTTTATAGAGGAAAGGGATTCATTTGTAGGAATGTTTCCCTCTCAGCTTCCAGCTGAGGCCATAATGTTGGAGAAGTATATAGACTTAAACTTTTGAACAACAAATGAAATCCAGCTGTCCTTTTGTGTATCTTTATCCAAAGATAAAACTTCAGATTGTAATGTTTTTTGAAGTATCATTAAAGTTTGATCAAGTTTATGTAAGAGAAAACCAGCTAGAAGCTACATATTTTCCCATCCTTCTTTCCTAGATTTCAGACACTGTTCAGCCATTTTAAACTGTGAAACTTAATCGGGGTATAAAGAATAACAAAAAACATTTCCTCTATATTTCAATCTAAAATTACAAGAAAAATTCAATAGAAATAAACTCTAGGTATTTTGCACATTCAAAAAATAAAGAATCCAGTGGTGATAGTCTAATATCTCTTCACCATGCTCACCAAACACTGCCATGCTTGCCATATGGACAGAGGTTTTCCAGAACAATATATATTTTATTTATTTATTTTATTTTATTTATTTTGTCAAACAATTATTAGATAACAGGTATCATGATTATAAATACATGAAATGGATACGAATAAGAAAAAAAAGAAACTATAGGACAGGGATGGTAGGCACGTTTTGGTGCGCTTATGCACGCCCTCTACAGACCTCTTAGGAAAGGGGTGAGGTCAATAGTAGACAGTCTAATGTTGAAGATTTGGGGATTTGGGGAAGAAACCACAGAGTCAGGTAGAATATTCCAGACATTGACTACTCTGTTGCTGAAGTTGTATTTCCTGCAATCAAGTTTGGTGTGGTTTATCTTTAGTTTTATATCTATTTTCTGCTCTTGTATTGTTTTGGTTGAAGCTGAAGTATTCATTGATAGGTAGGACATTGCAATATATAATTTTATATACTATACTTAGATCAAACGGGAGGCGGCGTAGTTCTAGGTTGTCTAGGTTAAAATTTCAAGTCTGGTGGCATAAGGTATTCTGCTATGAGTAGAGGAGTGGAGGACTATTCTCGTAAAATATTTCTAGACTTTCTCAATTGTATTAATAACAGATATGTAATGCGGATTCCAGACTGATGAGCTGCATTCAAGTATTGGTCTAGCAAATGTTTTATATGCTCTAGTTAGTAGAGTGATATTACCAGAGAAAAAGCTACACAGAATTAGGTTAAGAATTCTTAATGCCTTTTTGGCTATGTAGTTACAGTGGGCTCTAGCACTTAGATCATTTGAGATGAGTATATCAGAAGGAAAAAAGAGAAAAAGCAATTAGAGTCCAGCAAGGGGTTGAAATAAGTCAGCATTCAACTGCTGATCAACTTTTAAAGCAGAAAGCAAAATAAAACAATAAAATCAAAAAGTGAATGTTAAAATTCCAGCACACTTAGAAAACAAAATACTTGCCAGGAAGATATGCCCAGTAACTTTTCAATCACTTCCAGAGGGAATTGGAATCTTCAACACCTTTCCCCCTTCCCCACTGGCTCCACAGTCATCCAAAGTCATCTTGTCTCACTCCTAAGTGCTTCCCTTCAAAATCAGGGAGAAGCGCTGCTCAAGAACCAGCTTAAGAGAAAAAAGAAAACCTTATCGAGCAGCAGCCATCTGGAATGGAGAGCCAGGACCTTGAAGATCTTCTATCCCAATATCCTGCTCCATCATCTTACACACACACACACACACACACACACACACACACACACACACACACGAGGTTGGATGTGTTGTCATTTCTTGATTGGTTGATGGAGTTGTGTACAGATTGGCTGGCTTTTTCATAAGAACGTGTGTGGCTGAGGTATTGGCTGCGTGTCTATCAGTCTCCTATGTTGTAATGACCTGGGTAATGGATTGTGTGATTTATTTATTTATTTATTTTAGGTTTTATATACCGCCCTTCTCTCGAAGGACTCAGGGCGGTGAACAGCCAACTAAAATACATGTAGACAAATATAAATAGTTAAAAAAGAATTAAACCCTAGGCTGTCCCTATAAAAATCTAAAAACCCCAATTAAAATAAATTAAAACTTTGTACACCCATCCCAACTAATCTACAAACCCCATTTAAAATCCCATTTGAGTCAGCTCAGGCCGGCCTGCTCGAAGAGCCAAGTCTTCAGGTCACGTCTGAAGGCCCTCAGGTCACTGGTCGTTCGTAGTCCAGGGGGCATCCCGTTCCAGAGGGCGGGTGCCCCCACAGAGAAGATCCTGTTCCTTGGGGTCACCAGGCGACACATAGAAGGCGTCGGGACCCGGAGGAGACCCTCTCTGTGGGAGCGCACCGGTCGGTGGGAGACTACTGGCAGAATGCGGTCTTGTAAGTATCCTGGTCCGATGCCATGGAGCGCTTTAAAGACCAAAACCAGTACTTTAAAGCGAACCCGGAAGGCCACCGGCAACCAATGCAGCTCGCGCAGGAGGGGCGTCACGTGGGAGTATCTCGATGCCCCCATAACTACCCGCGCGGCTGCATTTTGTACCAGTTGAAGCCTCCGGGTGCTCCCCGCAGGGAGCCCCATGTAGAGGGTATTACAGTAGTCCAGACGGGAGGTGACCAGGGCATGAGTGACTGTGCGTAAGGCGTCCCGATCAAGAAAGGGCCGCATCTGGCGTATCAGGCGAACCTGATAAAAAGCCCCCCTGGAGACGGCCGTAATATGATCTTCCAAAGACAGCCGTACATCCAGGAGGACACCAAGATTGCGAGCCCCTTCTGTGGGGGTCAAGATCTCATCCCCAATAGCCAGCGACGGAGTCAGCTGACTATATCGGGCCGCCGGAAACCACAGCCACTCGGTCTTGGAAGGGTTGAGTCGAAGCCTGTTCTCGCCCATCCAGTTCCGCACAGCCTCCAGGCAACGGGCCATAGCCTCCAGAGCATCGTTGGGGTGGCTTGGGGTGGAGATGTAAAGCTGAGTGTCATCAGCATATAGATGGCATTTCACCCCAAAACCACGTATGATCTCTCCCAGCGGCTTCACATAGATGTTGAACAGAAGAGGGGAGAGGACCGACTCCTGAGGCACCCCACACATGAGGGGCCTAGGGGTGGACCTCTCCCCCCCGTCAACACAAATTGCGAGCGGTCCGAGAGGAAGGACGAAAACCACCGCAAAACAGTGCCCCCAATTCCCAACCCCTCCAACCGCCGCAATAGGATACTATGGTCGATAGTATCAAAAACCGCTGACAGATCTAAGAGGACCAGGACAGAGGAATAACCTCTGTCACGGGCCCTCCAGAGATCATCTACCAACGCGACCAATGCTGTTTCGGTACTGTGCCCGGGCCTGAAGCCCGATTGGAACGGATCTAAATAGAATGCTTCCTCCAGATACTGAGGGAGCTGACGCGCCACCACACTCTCAACAACCTTCGCCATGAAGGGAAGGTTGGAGACAGGACGATAGTTATTCAAAAGAGCCGGGTCCAGGGAAGGCTTCTTGAGGAGGGGCCGCACCACCGCCGTTTTCAGGGCGGTCGGAAGCGCCCCCTCCGTCAACGAAGCGTTGACAATCCCCTGGAGCCAGCCTCGTGTCACCTCTCTGGAGGTCGAAACCAACCAGGAAGGGCACGGGTCCAATAAACATGTGGTGGCATTCAGCCTCCCCAGTAATCTGTCCACACCCTCGGCGGTCACAGGATCGAACTCCTCCCAGGTAACCATCTCAAGACCTGCTCCGGACACCTGCCCCGGGACCACCCAACTGGAGTCCAGCCCATCCCGAATCTGAGCGATTTTATCATGCAGAAATCGGGAAAACTCTTCTGCCCTACCCTGCAAGAGGTCCTCCCGCACTCTCGGCTCAAGCAGGGAGCGGGTCACTCTAAACAGGGCAGCAGGCCGATTTTCTGCCGACGCAATAAGGGCGGAGAGGTGTGAACGCTTCGCCGCCTCTATCGCCACTAGGTAAGTCCTAATATAGGACCTCACCTGTGTCCGGTCAGACTCAGCACGACTGGCCCTCCAGATGCCCTCCAGACGTCTTTTCTGGCATTTCATCCCCCTCAGCTCCCCCGTAAACCACGGAGCCAGGTGGGATCTATGCCGAGTCAGAGGTCGCAAAGGCACAACTCGGTCCAGAGCCTCAGCGGCCAACCTATCCCAGGTGGCCACCAAGTCTGTGGCCGAATTATGAGCCAGAGTTTCAGGAAATGGCCCAAGCTCCATCTGAAACCGTTCAGGGTCCATCAGGCGCCTGGGGCGGAACCATCTCCTCGGCTCCGCCTCCCTGCGATGGGGGGGTGGCGGCACCGAAGTCCAGTCTAAGAAGAGAATGATCGGACCATGACAAGGGTTTTATAACTAAGTCCCCAGCACGATCATTCAACCACTGACCAGAGGCGAAAATCAGGTCCAGTGTGTGTCCCCCCGTGTGAGTGGGGCCAGAAACTAATTGGGTCAGATCCATGGCCGTCATGGAAGCCAGGAACTCCCGGGCCACCCCAGAGGTTTCCCCGAGCGAAGGCAGGTTGAAATCACCCATGACTAAAAGCCTGGGGGTTTCAACCGCCAGCCCGGCTATCACCTCGAGGAGCCCGGGCAGGGCCGATGACACGTGGCAGGGAGCCAGGTACGTTATCAACAGGCCCATCTGAACCCCCCGACCCCACTTCACAAAGAGAGACTCACAACCAGCCGTCTGAGGAACAGTGGCCTCCCTAGGACAAAGGACTTCTCTAATAATCGCCGCCACCCCACCACCCCTTCCCTGAGACCTCGGTCGATGGAATGCTTGGAAACCTGGGGGGAACATCTCTACCAGAGGGACGCCACCCTCTGGGCCCAACCAGGTTTCGGTGACCCCCGCCAGGTCCGCACCCTCCTCCTGAATAAGATCGCAAATCAGGGGGGCCTTGTTAACGACGGACCTGGCATTACATAACATCAGCCGGGTACTCAGGGCCTGAGACTCTGCACAACCAGGCCTGCCAGACGGGTCGGGAGGGTCGGAGCGCGCCACCGCTTGGAGATAGCGGGCACGCGATCCCCTAACCTGATATGGCCCTCTACCCCCGTCATATCTGCCCCTCCCATTTATGGTGCCAATGAGACCCGCCCCCTGCTGTCCGAATTGTGTTCGCCCCCACGACTCACGACCCTCTGGGCCCTCCCAGACATGCACTCCAGCCTGGCTTACTCCAAACCCCCCCGGGTTATCCCCCAAACCCGGACCGGGTATCCTCCCTAACCCCAATAAGTTACCATCCCCCAACCCTCTCTTCGTCACCCTCCCCAACCTTGATAAAACCCTGAATAAAAATTTAAAAAGTTTAAAACCCCCTCTAAAAATCCTTTTTTGATGGCCATGCCACCTCTCTGGATCCCAGGAACCGTCCTTGAGGTAGGCCATCGATAGACCGGAGGGCCACTCCAGGGAGTGGGGGACCCTCCCGAGAGCCCGTAGTTCCGCCGAGGAGTATGATCTTCTAACCCTCGCCGTCGCCGGATCGGGGACCACCACCTAGGACATCGGCGTCCTTCGGGCCGGCCAGTCCCGCTGTTGCCCCTGCCATTTGCATCCCTGGGGGGGGCCTCCAGCCGCAGAATGGCCGCAGCGAAGTCTCCACCCCCCCCCCGCGGCTGCCGCGGTACCGTCCACTATCAACGACCGCGGCAGCCACAATGGCATGTAGATCATCTTCGGGGCCGCCGACATCCAGGCAGGGGACCTCCAAGGAGCCCCCGACCCTGGGGCAGCCCCAACAGCGTCGCTGCCGCCGCCGCCACCCCAAAAGATCACCCGGGCGGCCTCCCGGTGGCTCTTCCAAGGCCTGGAACACCTCCAAACCCCTCGAAGCCCCCTCAATGGATGGGGGCCGAGGGGAGGGGCCGGGTCCTCGCCCGCCATCGCTGCCGCCGCGGCCTCCGCGGCCTCCGCAAAATCGCCGCCGCCGCCGCCCCAAAGGATCACCCGGGCGGCCTCCCGGAGGCTCTTCTAACGCCCCGGACGCCTCCGAATCCCTCGATACCCCCTCCATACATGGGGGCCGAGGGGGGAGGCCGGCTCCATGCTCGACATCTCGGCCGCCGCGGCCTCCACGCCCGACATCTCGGCTGCCGCGGCCTCCACGCCCGGCATCCCGGCCGCCGCGGCCTCCGCAGCCTCCACCGAATCGCCGCCGCCCCAAGAAATCACCCGGGCGGCCTTCTGGCGGCTCCTCTGACGCCCCGGACGGGGCGAAACCCCTCGACACCCCCTCAGCACATGGGGGTTGAGGGGGAGGCCGGCTCCATGTCCGGCATCTCGGCCACCGTGGCCTCCCCACCCGGCATCTCGGCCGCCGCGGCCTCCACCAAATCGCCGCCGCTGCCACCCCAAGAAGTCACCCGGGTGGCCTCCCGGCGGCTCTTCTGGCGGCTCTTCTGTCGCCCCAAATGGGGCGAAACCCCTTGATACCCCCCCAGTACATGAGGGTCGAGGGGGGAGGCCGGCTCAACCGGCAAAAGCGGGCGCTCGGCGGAGCTCCCCTCGAACGGAGCTGCCGGTCGCCATCTTTTTCTTTTTCTTCACCTTCTGAGTTCTATTGTTTTGTGATAACCTTCTGAGTTCTATTGTTTTGATATCCTGGGTTTTGTGCTGTAATCTCCTGGGTCATTGGCTGTGTTGTAACATCCTGAGATTTGTGGTATAACCTCCTGAGTTCTGTGATGTGATATCCTGAGCAGGTGGTGATGTGATGTTCCGGTTTTGGTTTGGCTCCAAGTTTGAGGCCTGGCTATGTGTTCATGGCATGTGTCAGTTTTCTTGGTTTGGGAGTTGGGGTTGTGGCAGCTGGTGATGCAGCCATGGTCTGGTTTCTGGATGGTGATTGCCTTTCATCTATGGGGTGGGTTTGGGTTTCAGTCTGGTGAGGGAGATTGGTGGTGGCGTTATATGTTGTTTTGGGTCCGGTGTTGGTTTTCATGGCTGGAACTCATTTCCAAATGTCTGGTAGGTGAGAGGTATCATCACGTTTATTCATGTTATGGGGGTGTTTCTGTATTTCGATGGCTTCCCTGATTATTGTTGAAGTGTTCAGTATTGGAGATTAATTTGGTTTCCTCAAAATTAATTTCATGTCCTGTGGCTTTAAGGTGCTGGAAAAGGGAGGAAGTATTTTCTTCTTTTCTGACTGCATTCTTGTGTTCTGCAATGCGTGCATTTATTCTCCTGTTGGCTTGTCCAATGTATGTGGCTGGGCAATTGTTGCATAGTATTTAATAAACTCCTTGGTTTTCTAGCTGGATCTTGTCTTTGGGGTTTCTTAGGATGTTGGCTATTTTTTGGTCAGTGCTGAAGGCTGTCCTGATATTGTATTTGTGGACAATTTTGCTGATTTTATCTGTGGTGCCTTTGATGTAGGGGAGGAGGGCAATACCGTTGTCCTGTTGTGTGTCTCGGTTTCTGGGAGGTGTCTCCTTTAGGATTAGGTTGGTAATTGTGTTTCTTTGGAATCAGTTGGAAATTAATACGTCAGTGAGGGTGTGTAATTCTGTTCTCAGGTGGTCTTTGTCAGCTAGACGTTTGGTTCTGGGTCTTGGCTACGGAGTTGATCTGTGCAGGATGGTGATGGGATTGTGCGTTTAAGTAGTGGATGGTGTGTCCTAGGGAGCCATTGGGTTTTTTGTAAATTAGGATGTCCAGGAAGGGAAATTGGTTATTGGCTTCTGTTTCCATGGTGAATTGTATTTTGGGGTGTAGGCTGTTGAGGTGTATGAGGAAGTTGTCCAGTTTTTCTTTCCCATGTGGCCAAATTACGAAAGTGTCATCTACATATCTAAGCCAGAGTGTTCAGATTTGTCTAGAGGGTTTGTGTTCGGATTTGTCTAGAGGGTTTGTGTTCGGATTTGTCTAGAGCTTTGGTTTCAGAGTGTTCCATGTATAGGTTAGCGATGATGGGTGAGAGGGGTGATCCCATAGGTGCTCCTTCTATCTGTTTGTATCTTTGTCCATTGTGGATGAAGTATGTGTTGGTTAGGCAGTGGTTGTTCAGGTCTAGGATGTGCTCAGGGGGGGGGTTGTATTTGTTTTGGATGGCTGTTAAGGCTTCTTTACTTGGTACTTGGATGAAGAGGGATATGACATCGAAGCTCACGAGTAGGTCGCCAGGTTACCCAGGTCATTATAACTCAGGAGATTACAGCACAAGACCCAGGATGTCAAAACAATAGAACTCAGAAGGTCATCACACAGCCCATTACCCAAGTCGTTACAACACAGGAGGCTGATAGACATACAGCCAATACCTCAGCCACACATGTTCTTATGAAAAAGCCAGCCAACCTGCAAACATCAACTCCATCAACCAATCAAGAAATGACAACACAGTCAATCTTCCCATCAGTATTTATAGAAAGATGGCAGTTCCGATCACGCTTTGCTCGCACAAGCACGAAGCTGAAAGCATCAGCCTGAAGATGGTGAATGGGTAGAGTAGGCATGGGTAGGGCTGTGATGGCAAAGAAGATCATTTTTTTCTTTACAAAATGTAGTTTTCCTTTGTTGCCTATTGTATACATTTGTAAGATGTTGCTGCTTCTTAGCAATAGCACTTAGACTTATATACTGCTTCCTAGTGCTTTACAGTCCTTTCTAAGCAGTTTACAGGCTCAATATATTGCCCCCAACAATCTGGGTCTTCATTTTGCTTACCTTGGAAGGATGGAAGGCTGAAGTCAACCTTGAGCTGGTGAGAATCAAACTGCTGGCAGTCAGCAGAATTAGTCTGCAATATTGCATTCTAACCACTGCACCACCACAGCTATCAAGGCTCCTCATTTTCCTATTGCAACTTTTCTTTGTCTTTTTACTTAAACAATTACTTACTAGCTTTTGGACCATAATCTTTGCCCACAATCTGAAATCATTTGTTGCTAAAATAGACTGTTAGTTATAAAAGATGTGTGTGTGTGTGTGTGTGTGTGTGTGTATGTATGTATAATGTATGAGGGTCAAGAATTTTTATGCTCTTCTTGATATTTGAAATATTGAAGTATTTTAGTGTTTATTTAAATTTATGGATAGTTGGAGTTAACAATACATACTGTATTTAAATGTGAACTTGGCTTAGCCGATTAGCTGTTTCACTATTGAATGCCTAAGTATGTGAATTCTCATTATTTGTGTGGAGGATATAAGTTATTCAGCACATTTATTTTGTGTTTAAAAGTGAGAACAAGCCTTTAAATCAATATTTCAAACTGTTGATAGAAGAACATAAAAACTGTGAAACTAAAATGTAACATAGTTAAACAATGTATCCAAAATCCCTTTGATGGTGCCTATTCTGATGGCCTTTTCATCTTATTTTGCCACTAAATTGTGTACTTCTTGTTCCCTAGAAGAAATGGGCCCTCAGTCCATTACAGACAATGAGCAGTAACTTTGCAGGCTGAGTCATTTTCAAATTTTAACGTCTTTCCATCTTACCCAATTCTACATCAAAATGCTTTTTTTGAAATACAAGAATCAAAATAATTGCTTTATTCTTTTTTTTTTCTTTGCATTTGTAGTGCACAGCTTTTGTCCCTCAACTTATATTTATCTTATTTCTAGATTGTCAGTAGAGAGAAGAAATGGGAATTGCCTGCTCCCCAGCTTATACCTTCATCTCCAGTGAGTACTTTATCATCATTTGCTCTTCAGGTAGTACATTTCTCGTTTTTCCACTCCTTCTTTCCTATTCTTTAAATAACTGAGCGCATATTAGCTATTCCAATGGATGAAAACAGGCTCATAAAGTGGTGATGTATTTCATTTGAAGCTGTGATTCATGTTAGTAGCCTCCTGTGCCTTGTTCGCTTTAGTTGCAACCTTTTAATCTTTCAAAAGACTTCCTGCGTCAAAGCCATGTTTTGTGATTTGACTGGGAAATGAAAAACACAAGAAAAGTTGTATAATATACACTGAATGAATCTTTTAATCTAGAAGGTTGTAACACGATCACCTGAAAGGCCTGACACCATTTTGGTACCTGGCAGATGAAATACATACACCCACATCTAGAAAGGCAAAACAGAGTGAAAGTCCATCTCCATCAGCTTTTTAGTTTCTTTTTTTTTTGAATTTTTTTTTTAAATTATTGAAGTACATCTTTGCGAGAACAGTGTGGTTTCAGGTGTTTTACATTTTAAATCAATCATATTCATAATCACAAATACAACTTTCCAGTATCACTTCATTATCTAGTCATCATTTTTACATCTTTACATTCTTATAAATTACTTCATTTCATTAGTCATTCAAAATTTTCATCTTAGTTTGTAGTTATCCTTAATTGTATATTCTCATATTCATAATATTTATGTTACCAAGTTTTAACAATATATCTTCTTATGCAAATGGATAACAAAATAATCAATTCATTAAACACATAGTAATCCATCTCTAATTTCCTTAATCATGTATTCTTGTGCTTACTATGTTTACAATTCCATATTATTCTTTAAACATTCAAAAAAATATCATCTTAATTTATATTATTCACCATTATTTTTTCCCCATTTGCAACTATTGCTTATATTTTATCTTCTATATGTACCCTTCCCTCTAATGTCTCCTTTTTGCATAAACATTTTCTTTTAGACAAATTCAAATTTACATTATTACTACCTTATTACCTTATATATATGAATAACAAGGTACATAATTAAATATTATCCTACTTTATGGTTGTATCTTTTCTCTTTTAGGCTCCACATAATATTTCATTTTATATCTTTCATCACATTTCTATTTTATTTAATTAGTCTGTTATAAATTCTCATTTCCATCACTACTACATTATAATTATATTCTAATTCTTTATTCCAATTCTTCAAAATCTGTTCTACATATTTACTACAAAAATACCTCTTCATGTAAAATCTCATTTTTCCCCATTTCTAACCATTATCTCTAAATTTCCCTTTTATATTAAATCATCTTTTCTTACTTTGCTTACCATTTACTATCTCTTTTTGGCTTTTTCCCTGGATCATTGCCCTTTTTATTATCATATTCTCATATTTTCTCTCCCATTTATCAAAGTTTGCTCCCACCCTTTTTTGATCTCTTTGTATTTCACTAACCATTTCATTTATCAACATTTCAATCTCAATTTCCCCTTCTTTATCTATTATATCCATCATTAATATCTCCTGTTCCAATTTCTTTTTTCTTCTTTTGTATTATTTGCTGTTGCTTTTGTTCCATTTTACTGGTTTCACTTGTTTCTAGTTCCTCCCCCTTCCTTGTTCTTTCTCCTTCTTCTTCCTCTGCTGTCATTGCCATTTTTAAATCTTCTATAATCTGTATTTTAGTGCATAAATCCCACACTCTGTCCCACATCTCATTCTTTGCACAAATGTCCATTCTTATTTCATTACATATTTCATTCATCTTTATATTGCTTATTATTCCAATTTTCAAGTGTCCAATTTTATTTTATTTGAACCAGTATCTCTTCTTCGTTTAAAAAAGTCAATATCCTCAAGTCTTTATTTCTAATGTTAATCAGTCCAGAAACACTGATAATTCCAGAGGAAGTATCATCCTTTATTCTTGCTCCTTAAATACTGTATAATCCAACTTTCAGGGGTCTTGTTGTAATATCTTTTATTTCTTTTTTTCCCAAGTTTCTTCTTTAAATAATATCCTTAGATTGAAGGGATCTATAAATTTTTTCTTTCATCAGCAAGTAGCGCTTTTAATCCAGTTCCACAGCCACTCTTTTTCCTTTCTTTCTTTAGCTTCACCAATTTTTAGAATCAAACTTTACTTTTTATTTAGAACAATTATTTCCAGCATCCAAATTAATGCCTTTTAATGCCAAATCCTGCCCAATCTCCAAGTCCAATTTAAAGTTGTTCTAGGTTAGTTTCTTTTCCAATTTAAAATTTTTAAAAGCTTTGACATTCTTTATAATTCCAAGTTCTTCATCTTCTATCTGCCGCTAATATAAATTTCTTTCTCCTCCTTCTCTGTTATAATCTTTTGGGGTAGCAAGAAATAGAAAAGAATCTGCTCGCCCTTCTCCAAAGACCGTTCCCAATCTCCACTCCAGCGCTGTGCTTAGGTGTTCATTGGCTGTCCCAACTTTGAAGTGTCCATCTTGGCCCGCTCTTCTCTCCGTCGTGGCATAGAGAAAATTCTCGGGAACTCTACAGGGGAGTTGCGTTCTCCCCTGGAATCTCATCGAGCACTTATCCTTTGCTTTGCCACCCCTCCAAGGTGGCTTTGGGTGCCGTCGGAGCCCACAAACAGTGAGAAGCCAGCATAGGAATGGAGACCTCCATTCCCTGCTTCTGGTCTCATCGTGACGTCAGCCAGAAGTAGCTTTTAGTTTCTTAGAGTATAATACATTCTGTTATAGTTTAATGTGAGCTTATGAATGAAAAGTGGAATATAAATCTAATAAAAGATAATTCTTGTATTACAAAGGCAATTGAGACCAGAATTGCCATCGCTAAGCAATGCAGTCATAACATAATGTTACCTGAATTCAGTGCTTAGTAACAGTAATTTATGAAGTCCCAGTCACCTGAGGACTGCATGGGTCATTAAGGGAGGACATCATGCAGTCACAATTTCCAACTTGTTACCAGCTTCCCTATTGACTTTGTCTGTGGGAGATGGCAGGGGATGCCAAAAGCCATAATCAGGTGTCCACAGCTCACTGCAATATCCTCATTGGCTACTAGACACTAAGTACCCAAATCACAATCACAGGGCTACAAGGACACTGTGATGTACTTGTATATTGCACCCAAAAATATTTTTTTAACGTTTGCCTAATATAACAGCAAACTTTCTACTGAATTATTATATTTAGAAAAAAATCCTAATCAGCTATTTAAGTTGATTGGTGTAAAATGTAGAGTAGCTGTGATAATTTCTGTGTTGTATGGGATAGGAGAATAAGGGTCATTGCATCTCATCCGAAGACAGGTGAATAGAAAGTAACTTGTTTGGAAATAATTAAATATTGGATAAAGCTGTGCAAAGCTTTAAAGAAGTGCTTTGTTTTTGATGAAATTTCAGAATAATTTCTAGAAGGATGAAGCTCTTTTTGCTCTTTTCCAATGTAGCAGTTACTATGAAAAGAGGGTGAAATAGCTGTTCTTCAACAAGGTTAAGAGATGCCTTCTCCTGCAGTGTGGTCAACCTCAAGTCAGGTGGCTCCATTACCACGGGAGAAGCATATGCCCCAGAGGCATTTCACAATTTCACTACTCCCTGAGCCTTGGCTAGCAGGTCATCTCTCTTTGATTTTCACTGGTTAGGGTTTCTGGGCAGTGCATCGGAAGGAGGCAAATTGATAGTGCTGCTCACCAATCTCATTTTGTTGTCAAGTGGTGAAATATCCTGCTTGCCAGTGGTCCTTTAAAAAAAATTGCTCTTGCTTCAGTGCTGGAATAGTTTATGCTTTGACCCTTACTTATTTAGGACTCCAACTTTTTTATTGACTTGAATACACAAGAGGTAGCATAGACAACCTAGTATTTGCTTTAGTCAGGACTATAAGATATTTTCAACCTATGAGATGACAAACTAGTTCAATTACATAGGCCTTTTCCAAATAGAGATAATCCTTGCTTAACAATGGTAATTGGGACTGGAATTGCTAAGCAGCATGGTCAAAAATGTTGTGTCACATGACTGCATAGCTTAATGACAGCAATGCTGGCATTCCCCATTGTTGTCGTTAAGTGAGAAGTACTATTCATTAAGTGAGGAACATTACTGCCAGGTGGAGGAGTCTTACCAAAGTGACTGACAGCCTTTTCTTCAACCTTCCCCATTGATTTTGTTAGCAGGAGCTGGCAGGGAAGTTAGCAGATGGCAATCACGTGACCGCAGGGCATTGCAACTGGTGTGACTGAATTGGTTGCCAAGTTCCCAGACTGTGATCACATGATCACAGGAATGTTGTGACAATTGGAATTTCAGAAACTGGTCATAAGAACCAATAATTTAGCGCATCACAACTTTGAACGATCACTGAGTAAGTGGTCACTAAACAATGACTACCTGTAAAGCAATTTGTTCCATGATACATGTACATGTAATGGATAGGTGTACTAATCACATTGTTCTATCATTCTTCCCTTTCTTTGCAGTAGATTCCTTCTTTGTAACAAGTAATTGAGGTTCAGAGGCAAAAGGCTGTTTCTCCCTATTCTTTTTTAAAATGTCAATTTATTGTTAATTTCATGATTGTTCCAAGAGATTCAGCCTGGATGGGTATTGAATCTGGCTTTGATTCTTGATCATTGAAAAACACTCCTGAGTGTTTCTTGTTTGTGTCATTTATTCAAAATGCATCCATAAGATTTTCAGCATGAAAGCCTGAACCTGAAAAGTGGCAAACAAGAATTTACTGTATTTTCTATTGTTGTCAAAAATAAAAATTGATTTATAAAATTGGCAATGCATTTCAATTTTATTCCTGTTTCAGTTCTTTATTCAGTTGGATAATTAATAATTCTAAGATTAAATGAAATACAATGCCAGAATTTCTTTGATCTCTGCACAATTTGTACTCTGTATCTATTTCATCCATTCTATGTACAGTTTATGCTGTCTTTTTCTCTTCACGTATTTTCTCATCTTAGTGAAATATGTACTCAAGCCATTATCCAATTCCATGAGAAATCATAATGTTCCCAGAAGTATACTTAGGTATAAGATCTGCTGGAGGCATTTTGAAATCTGCTTTATGGTATTTTCCCTCCAGTCAAGGCACATTCAGAGCCTTTACTAACCAATCTGGGAGTCTTGATTTAATTAGGAAATTTAAAGACAAAGTACAATAAATTGTTGTGAGCTTATAAATTGAATAAAAATGTACAAAATCTAATTTTCAACCCACCAGTTTTTATCATGTACACGATATATATTTATCGATTTCTACTGGACTCCCACAATGCTAAGAACTACAGAAAAACTGTCGGATTATCGCTATGTCACAGAGTCCTCCGGTGTAAGAAATATAGAATATCTGAAATACTTTCTGTAAATTGGAGTGTGAAATGTAATGGCAACTCCCTTCTGATAGAAAAGTGGTAATTTAGCAAGGGGGCTTAAGCTCTGATGGGACAAAATATCATATCTGACATAGCTAATGCTATACATATTGGCATATGATGTAAGGCACTTTCCTGCTACAGATTGTGTTAACATACCTTGCAGTTAAAGACACAATTAAATTCTGCAATTACATTTTCAGTTGGGATTGTTCTGAGCTTATTTAATCAGAAGCATTTGACTAGGCTTATGCGTTTTAAGGGGGCTGAAAATGAATGTTCATTAGATTTTTTGGGAAAGTTATGTCAAAACCACATTTCATGAAAATGCTCATATGTATTCATTGTTTTACTTGTAAAATGCCTTTTATGTGTATTATATGTTAATGTACATTTTGATTTGATTTTCATTCTTTCATAGTATTTTTTTTAAGTCAATCTGATATATGTTATCTGAAAATTATGGCCAAAGACTTTCTGAATGTTATTTGCCTGAATTACAGCAACATGATGTTTCTATTAAAATGGAATCCTATAAATTAGGCATTCTTGCAAGAATAGCTATCTTATTATTATTTTTATTATAGTTAATAATATTCCAAAGCCTGGCTAGGCATAATATAAAAACCACTATAGACTGTGGTTAAAATAATAAAAATAGTATTCCTTTATTTCATTTCCATAGAAGGAATTTATATATCATTTATAAATTATATATACATTAATTTATAATTTCTGTTGTTAAGTAAGATATTTGGTAAGTGAATTTTGCTCCATTTTATGATCTTTTTTGCCACAGATGTTAAATGAATCACTGCAGTTGATAAGTAGGTAACACGGTTGTTAAGTGAATCTGGTTTCCTATTGATTTTGTTTGTCAAAAGGTTGCAAAAGATGATCACATAACCTTGGGAACAGCAACGGTCATAAGTATAAACCAGTTGCTAAGCATCAAATTTTTGATTTCAGAATCATAGGGATGCTACAAATGTTGTAAGTATTAAAAATGGTCATAAGTCACTTTTTCAGGACCATTTTAACTTTGAAAGGTTACTAAATGAACTGTTGTAAGTTGAGAACTACCTGTATTTATTTTAGCAAAAATTACTAAAATCATTAAACTTTAGCAAAGTTTATCATTGTAATATAATAACTAATAGTTTGTGATTATTGTGACACAACCATGACCCTGCAGGCTAACAAAGATAAAACATTCCTTTGATGTTTACTGGACTTTTTAATGCCAAATATTTGCTAAAACCTATACTCCGCAGTGTAAATTTGAAATGATATCTTTGAGTGTTGATTTGTATTTTAGTTATTTTTAGATAAAAAGTCTAGAAATCTAGAATCATTCAAATGGGAAAGGATTACAGAATTCCTGCTAAAGCATTTTGAGCAATGTCTCTCTGAGGATTTTCATTGAAAGGCAACGTATAACTTTATGAGGCAATCTATTTTACTGGATGACAGTTCATACCATCAAGAAACTTCTCTTGATAACTTAATTTGAATCTACTTTCTGTAATTAAATCAGTTGATTCTGATTCCTGCCTTCTGGAATAAGAAAGAACAAGATCTCTTCTTTATTTGTAAATTTCTGTGATGTTATTTCAATTGTTTTCTATTAGACTTCTTTCTCTATTCTTTATGGTCATGTCTCCCAGTCTTGCACACCATTTTGGTAGCCCTCCTCTAAACTTAGTTTTAAAAGGACACTGAAAAACTGTCTGGTATTGACACAATATTCCAGGTGGAATTTGACTAAGCTAAAATATAATGGGATAATTACTTTTTGTGATCAGTACTCAAACTCATATTAATAGATCTCAAAAGAGCAGCTGTGTCACACTCTTGGCTCATGTTCAACTTGCGATCTACAAGAACATCCAGATCCTTTTTATATTTACAGTTGCCAAACCATGTCCGTCCCATGTTTTTATCTTTCTTTGTAATTTCATCCTATACAGTTTGGCCATTGTTCAAGCCTATTTAGATTTTTTTGTATCTTTTCTTCTGGTTCTAAAGCATTAACCATTCCTTATAATTTTTTATAATCTGTAAATTTTATAACTATCTCCTCAGCTCCTTCACTCAAGTCATTAACTAAACTGTTGAAAACTATAGGACCCAAGGTATTACTTGGTGGTATCTCACTGCTTTCCAATCTGATATAGAGCCATTTTTAATGACAGAAATGTCTATGTCTAAACCCATATGTTACATGTCATACCTAGTGACACATATTTTTTAGAAGCCATTACTTATATTTCCTATTTTGTTTATCTTTAATTACCTCTCTTGCATCACTGTGGAACAGTTATTTTGAAACTGGTGTTTGTTTTGCTATTGTAAGCCCTTAAAACTAATTCCATCTAGTAGTAGCTTAATTATAATGTGAAACTATGGTTATCATTATTCATAAAAGAATCATCCTAAAGAATGCTTCAACAGTTATATCCATGCCAGGATGAATGTAACACTATTACAGTTTTTTTTTAAATCTAAAATTACTGATTCAATCTGCTTGTTCGCAATTTTAATTCCTAAATCGGATCCACGGTTACAATTCAGGTTTCAGCAAGAACTATACTGCCAAGGATTAGACTCACAGCAGGGAGTTTTGCATTATAAAGATAAACAGAGAAATTATTATTAAAAACTATACAAATAAAGGCAGTCAATAAATGTGCATGTTGCGTAACAAGTACATAGGTTGAATTGTCTTTAATGATTCTCTGACAGCACCTTTGTAATTGATCATAATGCTTATAATAACATTGGCTTGTTTGTTACACAAAAACAGTTCCTTCCTCCATTGATGTCTTCTCAATGTGAAGACAATGTGTATGTGAAGGCTAAACAAGGCTGGCTTTTCAGTTGCTTCTTTTTTCAGTGACGTGCAGAGAAATACAGAAATGCATAGCAGAAAGCAGTATTCACATTCACGCTTTTTAACAGTAACCTAACTTCTGTGGAGGGCAAATGGTCTTGGTTTCAGTGCTTAATTATCCACATTAGTATATAAAGAGGTAAGTGATGTATCTTTCTAATGTACAGTGTACATTTAAAATTTAAAAATATGTTTCCTGAATATAAAAGGAAGAGCTATAAAACTCAGTGTGTTGAGCAGGACTAAAACTATTGAAAGTAATGCTTCCAAATTAAAGAAGAGACTACATTCTGTAGCCAGTCATAACATTTTATACACATTTAAACTGGACCAAATCCTACAGAGTATAGTAGTAGACTAAATGCAAATAGGACAAACTTGTGTAGAATTGAATTTCAGAGTAATTGAAAAGAATCTAAATGTTAACTTTTTTCATAAACAAAGATCAATGCCATTTATTAGAATATTTACCCTGTCTTTCATTCATGCAGCATCATGCAGATAATAATAAATTGTAAGCAAAAGGTGCACATATATAAAGAGTACAAACAGTAGGACAGTTGATTAAATCCAAAAATTGGAGAATCCCAACTAGAGTAGTCAATGAATTTTTGCTCATTTATAACATACAAAATACTGTGCTTAAATATGTGATGTGAAGATAGATGGAGTAATCTAGTATTCAGAGGAAAATAATTTAGAAATCTCTGTTCTAAAGTAATGCTAATCAGTATTGTTTAGCTAACCATAACTATGTTCTTGCAATTATTAAGTATATTCAAAATACACATAGTAACCTTTTCAGCACTTCAAAAATATTTAGAAAAAGCCCTTTGGGCTTGTCAATTAACCATGTTGAGCTGTGGTGGCGCAGTGGTTAGAATGCAGTAATGCAGGCTACTTTTGCTAAGTGCCGCTTGCCAGCAGTTTGGCAGTTCGAATCTCACCAGGCTCAAAGTTGACTTACCCTTCCATGTTTCTGAAGTGGTAAAATAAGGACCCAGATTATTGGGGGCAATAGGCTGACTCTGAAAACTGCTTAGAGAGGGCTGTAAAGCACTGTGAAGCGGTATATAAATCTAAGTGCTATTGCTATTACTATGTTACAATATAATCATTTTCAAGCTAACAAAAGATGTTGATCTCATTTTCAAAAATGCTATTAAGAAACTGTCCATTTGTATTTCATAAGAAAGAAAATTTCGTAGGATTGGCAGGCTTTTCCTCTATTTTGTTATCCCCAGAGAGAGGGAATTATCATGATCAAGTTGTGTCCAACTCTTGAAAATTCTATGGGCCAGGTCTCTCCACTTCTTTCAAACTTGCACTAATTATTTGAGTTGCTCTATGCTCTGGCTGGTGTCAGCTTGGATAGTGCCTAACCATCGTGTTCTATATTTATATGTAATGTATGACATGTGAATGTATGTATGACTTTTTCAATTGTGGAAACTATATGCCAAGAAATATGTTGTTTTTCTCTCTATTTTTGTGTGTGCCAGAAATAAAGCATGGATATGCAAAATCACAGCAACCCTCCTCTCCCAAATTCATGCAATCATGACACAAGAGCTATTAATCTTCTGCTTGGGGATATAGACTAATAACAATAACTCTGGTCAGGAAATATATCAGCAGTTTAGTGGTAGATTCTGCACAATTAGGTTTCTGCTGATGGTTTTATGACTTTTTCTTAAGCATGCTGCCCAAACTATCTTGAGTACAAGGAAGATAGTTTAGATGGGTCATTAGTTATTTAAAGGATTGTAAATTTTACAGTTCATTATCATGTTTTATAGAATTTTATTTTAGAAGGTATGTGATGAAAAGATAGAAAAATTTACCAAAATGTTATCATTTGTAATGCTAGTAAAAAAAATTGCAATCAGACTAATTTCTTTTAAAATGTTGTTCCCATTTTCAGATAATCTCAAATAGTTATATGTTGTTTGTACTGCAAAATACTTAATAAAAATGAGGATTATGTATATGTATTGTGTATAAATTAATTTTGCTATAGATAACCATATACAAAAACGAAGTTTCATTTCAATACTTTTTTTTCCAATGGTTTGTCCATCAACTCCAAAAGAAAAACCTCTAATCTCAATTATATATTAATCTTTAAAATCCACTGCATCAGTGTATTACTTTGAATCCAGAATTTTTTTACCTTTTCTATATAACCATCAAACAAAATAAAATGTCCCTTCTTGTTCTTCGCATATCCAACAGAAATTTGAATTGCCTTTATACATTCTAGAGTTTGTTTAGTGATATATATCCATGATACATTTTTAAATAAAAATTCTCTTTTAAGATTATAAAAAAGTCTAAATTTCAGTCCTTTCAACCACGTTTTCCCTTTGTCCCATCTGTACATTAAGACCAAAACGGTTTAGCCTACTTTATCATACATTATTTCTGTTTTAAATTTTTATAATTACATGTTCATTGTTTATATGTAATACTGTTTCAGACTCTGTCTCACAATGTTCAAAATCAAGAACTCTTTGTCTACTTTAAAGCATTTTAATAATTGTAAATAAGAGAACCATTGATAACTACCGGTATATCCCCATTTAACTCATGGTATTTCCCCACCATACAAATTTTAAAATGTTTTTCTGCCACTGTTTAAAATGGTATATACACATTTATGTCCCCAACCAACATATAGCTAGCAGTACCATGAACTTTCCATATACTTTTGTCTATAAGTAAACAATGGAAAAGACATAATACATCCTCATATAATTATTCTACTCATTGTTGAACCATTTGCCAAGCATTCCATTTATTTTCAAAATGCTTTAATTTCATCATACAGAGCTCTTATCACACTCAACAACAATTCTTCAGTTAGCATCTGTATTGTGAGTTATTGTCAAACATATTTAGCAATTTTATAATTTTGAAAGGATTGAAAGGATAGTCTGTTAATTAAAGAAGATAGAAGCCCCTGCATATTAGAGTCAGTGTGTAATTATAATAAATCATGTCAGATGCCAACAAAAGAATGCATGAAGGAAAAAGTCATGAATAATTAATTTAGAGCTAGCTATCAATAAGCAAAGTTAAGAATGATTGTTAGTATCAATTTCCCGTTTTACAGTTAGAAAGGTGTTGCATAGCAAAGATTACTATAGCAAATTTAGCCAAGTATTATAATTTGTTGAAGATTAATTACTAATTGTCTCTGGACTAGTTTATAATTTCCAGTTGTGAATTTGAGGAGATGATCACATGATAAATAGTTGTTTTAACATTATGGAAAAATAATGGACAATCCGATTTAACTGACTCATTTTCTTTCTTTTCAGAAACCATATTCTTCATTTCCCTCCCTGAAGCAGAATTGGGAAGAATATCGGCTTCAGTGTTTAAAGTATCTCCGAGAAACACCCCCTCTTGTGGGAGGTAGGGCTTCTTAAAACACATGGCAACCACGAACATATCAATCAACTTTGGGGAGCTATAGAATGTTATCTAAAAATGTTGCCAAGCAATCCAAAAGCAGAGTCTTAATAAGGTTCAAACTTCTAATAAGGTTCAAACTTCAAACAAAGATTGATTTGTGTACTTTCTCACAACTGCCATTGAACATCTTTAAAAGCATATTCTGCTGTATCATAAAATATTGGTGGGGGGTTAGCTGTAAAAGGTGTTTTATCTATAAAAGGCATTAGAAACAACAGCCTGGTTTGATTTTTAGGAAAGCCTTCATCGCTATAACATTTGGTTGTATGTCTGAATTTAATCAATTCATAAAGATAAATTTTTAGATCTGATTCTGAACCATTTTTTTCATTCCTCCCTCTCAGAATTGCACTGCCAGTAACAGCCATGGAGAATTACTCCTACTTGTAATAATAATAGCCAGGAAATTAATTTTCCTTTATCTTTGTGGGCAACTAATACTGTTACTATCATGGTTTGATAAATCTGCATGTTAGTTTTTTGAGTGGGAATTTCTGCAGTGTATCAATGTATATCATTTATAATTGAAAACAATATGACAAAAGATCTCTGTCTAGGACAAATACATGAAGTTCTCTGAATAATTTGAAAGACCAGTAAGACAATGGCAGATATTACATGTTGTAAGCAAGACAAAGTTGGAAGATACCTAGGTGGTCTCAATGAAAGCAATTGCTTTCTTGACCATACCCATAGTCTTATATATTTAAGTCATTATCATGTGGTTTCTGTTCATCAGCTAAAACCAGAAGAATTTGTGATTTACTGAATCTCCTACAAATTTTATGTATATACAGTATGCACACATGTACACTGGCCACTTTCCAATTCTTGATTAGAGACTTTTATTAGTGCAATATTATTTATTAAATGATCAACAATGTCTAATTTTAATTAAGATACTTAAATCTAATAGTGTAATTTTCACATTGTCAGTAAAATAGTCGACCCAGGACCAATATTTGGTTCAGTTCTTAAGATTCATTCTGAACATATAAATATGTATTACTGTACATGACTAGAAGTTTTGAAGTTTTTGTCAGCTGCTCTGTAAAGAATATTGCAACAATTTGTGTAGTGTATTCTTCCTTTTTATAGTTAACTAATTTATGGTTGATAGTAGGTATATACATGTTGTGAGAACAAAATATCTCAGAAACGTTTAGTTTAACAAGGGGAAAAACTTACGCTATTGCCATGACCTGCAATTCTAACCTGGCTTTTTAAAAATCTAATTGAGGATTTGTGCTGTTGAATTTTGAAGTTTATTTGTAAGGTTAAATCTTAAATGGTTCCTTTTAAAAATTCAATTTGCTGCTTTGAAATGGTATTTAATGATAAAAAACAGGGTGGAAACAATCTTTTTAAAAATGAAATAATTAAACAAATACATGTAATATAATGTTATTTATTGGGAGGGTTTTCTCTGCTGACTTCTTCTAAATTATTCTCTATTCATAGAAGGCAAGTTTTGCAACAGGACTTTTGACAACTATGTCTGCTGGCCCGATGGTATTCCTGGCACCTATGTGAATATGAGCTGTCCTTGGTATTTACCATCAGGTAGCTCAGGTAAGTTGCTTGCATACCAATCCTGGAAAAAGATCAAAATGTTCTTTCTTCTCACTAAGATGCTAAACTTGTCAAAAGCTTAATGCCCATCAGACAGTTTTCTACTGCCTATTGCTCTTCAACCACGGTACAGGTAGGCATTAATTTATGATGACAATTGGGAACAGAACCTCTGACAAAGGATGCGGTTATTAAGTGAGTCATCATGTGGCCTTTTTTGTCTCCATTGATTTGACTATTGCAAACCTGCTATGAAGTTGCAAATGGTGATTATGTCACCCTGTGATATTGCAACCATTGTAAATTCAAGGCAGTTGTCAACTGCTTAGATCACAAACATGTAACAATAGGGACTCTGCAACAGTCATAAGTCATAAATTACTTTTTTTTTAGCCCCATCGTAAGTCTGAATAGTCACTAAATGAATAGTCTTAGGTAGGTAGATTAATAGCTTCCTGAATTATCAGGTATGCTGGCCAGGGATATTATTAGCTATCATCCTCAGACATCTAGTGAATTATCATTTTATCAGATTTTGCAGAAGGAGGAAAATATTATGATGCAACGGGCTAGACTTTAGCTGACCTATGTACTAAAACAGTGGTAGTCAACCTGGTCCCTATCGCCCACTAGTCGGCGTTCCAGCTTTCATGGTGGCCAGTAGGGGTTTTGTCCCCTACTTTATAAATCATCATAAATCACTGTGGAACCGGTGGGCGGTTAGAGAAAATTTTACTACTAATAGAGATACAAAAGTGGGCGGTAGGTATAAAAAGGTTGACTACCCTTGTACTAAAAGATTAGGTATCTTGTGGCATTCTAAAAGTTTCTGATCTACAATGCCCAGCAGTCTTAGCCAGTATGATCAGTGGTGAGGAATATCAAAATTAGTGGCTCAGCAGATTCAGGAAACCCAGAAATCGATAGTACCTGCTTTAAAATATTATTGTTTCATTCAAATATTATTCCTAACAAATAATATGTGGAAAGATGGGCCCTAGATTGGAACAGCTGTTAATGAAAAATTGGCCTCAGATTGTTGCAAATTACTTGGCAGCTTTTAGGAATTTTAAGCAGAATGGGTTAATTTCATTCATTCTCTTTCAGAGTTACAAATGGAAAGAATAGCCTTATAAGACTATTTAGATGTAACCTTTTATTTTAAAAATATGTCTCTAGAATGTAAGTAAGAGAAATCTCTTAATACCCTGCACAAAGAATTAGAGGTCTTCCTTCAAGTAGTCTATTTACTGTCCTTAGGATTCATAGCAGCAATTTTGGCTGCTCACTACCAACAGCTTTCACTATGGGAAAAAAACACAAAGATTTACCATACTCCTCCACCGTAAATAAATTATTACAATTGGCTGCATCTTTAATGTATTTTTGAAAATAAGCATTATCTGGGGATAGTATTAGTGTTTGGATTTCTGGTGAGTTGATCATTAAAAGATTGCAAGTCTCTTTAGAAGTAAATTAAAGCTTACAAGCTGCCTTTTCCCAACTGCTTGAATTTCCTATTTTTTTCCATGGCCAAAATGGGATGTTTGTTTTAATTATGAAAAACTGTTTGAGCCCATACTACCCAACTTCACTTAAATTTGTGGCCTTTCCTTCCCTCCCATCTCTATTTGCATTGTAATATGTCTTAATCTGCACTTTCTTGATTCTATATAAATCTTTCAATCTCAGACCTACATACTTTAGTTTTCTTCCATTTTCTCATCATAGCACAATACTGGGAGACAAGCAATAGTGAGAAATCTGTAGCCAAATAATATAGTGGATCAAATTATTTGTTCAAGGTGAAAATAAAATACAAATGTGTGCAGTGTCAGTGGTTCTCCTGTTGAAACATTTTTTGGAATGACTTGCACAGACCTGTAACTTAGCAAAACCAGCAAGCCAGTAGCTTTTGTCATTTTTAAAAGCATATATTTACTTCCTGGAGGCAAGAAATAGTTTTGTATTGCTTCAATCTTAATAACATAACTTTCCTTCTCAGTTCAGAATTACAAATGCAACAATGCTAAAATCTCTTAATTTAATCTAACTAATAATACTTTCTGACCTTAGTAGTTTCTCCAAAACATATTTTGCTTCCATGAAAGTAATTATAGCTGCAGTAATGGAGAGAAGGGATGTTGGAGCCCTCAAATTGGTTTAATACAAAATTTCAGCATTTTCTGTTGTTAATTGTCTATTTTGACTATGAAAAACACAAGGGCTTGGGTACTATTTTGTCCTTCACCTAGGTTCACATGCCCAGATTTTTCCTTCTATGCATTTATACTTCACATTTAGACTCAAGGCAAATCACAGTGATGCCAAAATGACAACATGTATTTGGTTATACTATCATTCAACATTTATAAGAGATCCAAATCACATAAAATTAGATATAAAATGAAGATAATGATAGGTACCATTATATATAATAGGAATTCAAGAAGACTGCTAATGGTCCATCTCATTTTAAAAACTAAAAGAGTTTTTAAAACTTGGAAAAGACCTGTGTGAAAAAAGATGGCTTATATAATTTACAATGTAATTTCATTTTTGTTCATTTTTATAATTTAAATTCAGCTGCCAGTAACTGTGTAAACTAAAAAAGAAAGTTTGGACCTACAAAGATGATCCATTTTACCTTTTGTATCTCCTTCAGGGTCCTTTATGTTAATGGTTATGTCTAATGGCACTAAATCCTATGAAACTGAAATCTTCCAAAGATGCAAGTTCTGCACAAGACTTATAGGAACTATAACCATACTTTACTGTTTATGGCTTTTCAGAATGGAGGAAACCTGATACAGTATAACATGCCCATTCAGTCTTTTGATGTGTCCATATAGTTCAAGCAGGATCTTTAAGACAAGGACCAGCAATGCATTGCTTCAAACTATACTTACAGTACGTTAAAAAAATGCACTGAGGGGCTGAACTGTCTTAAGAAATGTTGTGTGAATCGTATACTTTGATAAAATTGGGCAACACATACTTTTCATGTATGTATTTATAATCAAACACACAATTTATATTTTACTCTGGATTATGAGTAAAAGAACTCAGCACTATTCATAGGTATTGTGAGAAGGGTGGTTATCAAGTTGGATGGATGGATAAATAAATAAATAAATAATTCATTAACTGATCTGTGCAAATTACATATTCAGATCAAGAAGCTTTGTTTAAACAAATGTTCTTCCAAGTCCCACTGCTTATAGAAAAACAAATTGAAATGAAGGGAATCTTTAGATATATCTAGTAAACATTTGCTGTGTGCTTATAGGAGGGATATCAGTTGAAACACATGTAGAGGATCATGTCAAGTAAAGAGTAAGGCTTATTGGAATTCTAATTTCACAGTAAAAGAAGCAACCATTTTGGAAGGTATTTTCACATCCACTTGTCAACACTCCTGTGCTGTACTATGTACTAGATAAAGGATTCTTTCAGACTATCTAGTCCCGAGGGATGTAGAACTTTTCAAGTCAGAAGCAGTCACATCAGCATAGCTTAGATGGCCAGTGAAGCTGTGGTAAAGTTAATGATTTGGTTACAGCATTCTTAGCCAGCTGACATTTCTGAATACTTTTCAAAGCCAACTCTGGTAAATTTGTTACTGCAGTCATTCTGGAAAGTTACAAAGGCATCATTACTTCATAACTTCTAGATATAAAAAATAAAAAATTATGTTGTTCACTATTCACTGAAACAAGAAATTAATACATATTTGCATGCTGCATAATATAGAATCATTCACATGGACACAAGACATAGTTATAATTAGCAGCTACTTGTAACATAAGTGCATCATGGCTACAAATGTAGCCATTTCTAAATTTTGTAAATTAACAGATTAACAGATGATCAGAGTTGGAACGGACCTTGTAGGTCATCTAGTCCAGGGTTGCCAACCTTTTGGACCCCAGGGACCACCAAACTCATAATTTTAAATCCTGTGGACTACTAATATGAATCCAGCATGCCGCTCACTGAAGCGCCTGGATTCCCACTTACAGGGTGGGGTCCTTCAGGCACTTAGCTTGGCTGCCTGTTTCTGCAACCTTAAATATTCAAGAGTCATTTGGACTCATTTCCCACAGAAAACAAAACACTGGGATCTCTCATCTCTCTTTCTCTCTCTCTCTGTCTCTTCTCTCCCTCTCTTTCCCTCCTGCCTCTCTCTTTCTCCCTTTCTCCCTCTTTCTCTCTCCTCTCTCCCTTCTCTCTGTCACAGGGTTGGTGGGAAAGGAACCTCTGAACTGGTGTTGCCTCCTGCCTCCCCCTCTGGCAGCCACCAAGCCTCCTCTTTCCCACTGGGTGTGTGAGCACTTCTGGCAAGGAGGAAGCATAGTGGGAGGAGACTTGGTGGCTGCCAGAGTGCTTTACAGTTCCTAAGGGGAGGGGTCGAGCCTCCCCCTCCAACATCTTCACTTGAGGGCATAGTTGGCAGCCGCTTGGCCTCCTTGATGCGCGGAGGCAGGACGCAACACCACTTCAAAGGTCCATTTCCCCCCACCCCCTCACAAGCCAGGGAACACTTAGAAAGGGCTCCGGTGCCATGATCTCCCACACCCCTCCCCTCAAGAGCCCAAAGTGCTCGCCACCCCTCTGGCAGCTGCCATGCCTCCTCTTATCATGCTTCCTCTTCACCAGAAGTACTCACATAC
The DNA here is from genome assembly GCA_023653725.1 of Bungarus multicinctus. Lineage (NCBI taxonomy): Eukaryota > Metazoa > Chordata > Lepidosauria > Squamata > Elapidae > Bungarus > Bungarus multicinctus. The sequence continues at coordinate 58,393,225 of CM042836.1, read as the reverse complement.
CCAATGGGAAGGAGGAGGCTTGGTGGCTGCCAGGGGGGGAGGCAGGAGGCAACACTAGTTCAGAGGTTCCTTCCCCGCCACCCCATCCGCTCGCAGGCCAGGAAACACCTGGGAAGGGTTCTGATGCCGCAATCTGCTGCCTGCTACACTCCCTCCCCATGTCCATCCGCCACCAACGTCACCCATGCTGCAGAGACGGGTGTGCTGCGGCCCACCAAAATTTTCTCATGGACCACCATTGATTTAGTCCAACCCCCTGCCCAAGCTGGAGACCCTATACCATTTCTGACAAATGACATAATTGGCATAATTTTGATAAATAATTTTGATTGTATCAGAACAGTGACATGAAATTATTTTGTGGAAAAGTGTTAACTAAAGATCCACAAGAGAGAGAAAAATGTTACAAAATGATTTTCTGAAGTCTGGTTGGATCAATGTATCCCTTTATATATAAACTGGTATTTATAGAAAAATGACATAGCTTATAGATAATCAAATGTTTCGTATTTAAAAAATATATGCTAGCATTTGTGTTTTCTCCATTAAAAACAGGCATAAAATAGGTGCAAAGTCTTGTGTTATGATTTCCTTCCTTCCTTCCTTCCTTCCTTCCTTCCTTCCTTCCTTCCTTCCTTCCTTCCTTCCTTCCTTCCTTCCTTCCTTCCTTCCTTCCTTCCTTCCTTGCTTACATATATACTTACTTACTTACTTATTTAGAATGAAAGTCTGTCTACTAACTGAAAAGAGTTATCCTGTTATATCCAAGTTCTGTGAGGGAAAATTTATTTTCACAGACAGGTTTCAACTAAATCCCTTCAGTTATGGATGTTAATTTGATTTTTTTCTCTCATTATTTCTAAACTCTGACTCCTGTTTCTTCATGCTCTTGGCTGAATTCTGTAATTCTAAGAAAGAAAGCTTGTAAATAGATTAGTATTTAGACTTTGTTGAAAGCAGCAATAATATAATTGCTTCCTAAGTTTTGGCTATACGTATTGCAGGATGTGATGTGCCCTGAATATTAACTTGAAATGTGTAAGAATGTATTGTCCTAATTATCTCCAGTTGAAAATGGTGGGTTTATGTTTCTTACCTATTGGTATCATATAATCCAGAAAATTAATATATTGCAGGTTAATTGGAAAATAGATATACAGATTCGGTTGATGATTCTATTGGAATTACTGAACTGTCTTCTTTTTAAGCTACAATTCCTACAAATACTGTATATTATTTGAAAGCCATAGAAAATAGGGGTTTTGTTTCAAATCATCATATGTTGTCTTACTCTAAAAATAATGCAGATACCTCATCAAAATCAATAATCTGAAGGAAGAGAGATCACTTCATAGAGAAACATGATGTGTGGAGAATATTGTGGCCACAACATTTCTAAAATCCCACATCTTTCTATCCCTTTCCAAAAGAATTTCTTATATATGCTGACCGGGAATGCTAAGAGTTTGAACCCCAATTACCTGTTAGCTAATCTACCACAACAAGGAATTCAGCCCTTACTTTTAAGCTTCAGATTCACAACTTCCTTCTGGAAGAAAATCGTTTCCTCTTCAGAATATTTCCCTTGTTGACAATTAAAAAGAGTTATTAAATTTGGGATAACTTTCAGTGTTCAATGTTCAAAACACACAATGCATGGAGAGAAAACTCTACTCTACTTCTTCTCTCTCAGATTGTCTTTCCCTGTCTGGATAAATTGTGATAGTCTATGAGCTGTTGTAATTTGTTTCAAAAATAAATTATGTGGCAATTTATTCTGAAAGACAATTGGGTGACTAATATCCCACTATTCCTGTTCTGCAGCTGCATAAAAATACCAATCAGGTTGGGTATTTTAATAGGGAAAGCATTTAAAAGAGTTGGCTGATAAAATATTTGTGAGCCTCCTGGCATGTGATAACATATTTTTCTGTATTCAAAAGCCTTTAGCCAGCTGTAACATTTGATTTGATTTATAAGTTTATTGCAGAACAAGATAAATGATGACATTAACTCCAGATCTAACTGTTGTCCTCCCTTCTTGCTCTTTTATGTACATATAGGGACTGCTTGAATTCTAGGCACCACTCCACATCTTTAAACATTTAATATCAATAAGATGTAATTGACATGGAATTCCAGCAGATAGGCTCAAAGAGAGCTATTTCTAAGAAACTAACTTTATTTGAAAGCATGTTCCATCAAAAGCTAAATAAATCAAAGCCCTAGCCTAATTGTGCAGTTTTACAGCATAATTTCTGGAATATTGCTCCCTTTTGAATAAGATTTAAATGCTTATCGATTTCTCTGATTTCAGACGATACACGAGATCCCCAAGAAGAAATAAGAGCTTAGCAATTGGACATTAACTTAAAGTTGTTTATAGGTCACCAACACAAGTATATTCATAAAGCTATACTAACCCCCTGATAATTGGATTTAAGGCCAGAATTACATGGTAGATCTTTTATTCTGCTATGGCACAATACTGCCTCCTAAAACAGTTGACCCCATGCTGAGAAAATAGGAATTCATCTTTTGTTATCCAGAAAAGCCTTTCCCATGTAAAAGGAATCTGCTAGGGAGATTTTAAATTATCCCTTATTTTGGTTTATAATACAAAATTACATAATTATAAACTTTCAGACTACAATGCTATGTCCTTGGAATGAAGATAGGTAGGTAGATAGGTAGGTAAGTAGATATTTCCTTTGTAGAGTTGAAACTATTAGTTCTTAATGCTCATGAAGCTTTGTTTTTTTTTGTTTGCAGACATTTCTTAACCCAACTATGTAACCACATCAGCAACAAACTTGCACTAATTGGATAATTAATAATTTAATTAATTAATTAAAACCAAGCTCCAGGTTGACTCAGCCTTCCATCCTTCCAAGGTGGTTAAATGAAGACCCAAATTGTTGGGGACAATATGCTGACTCTGTAAACCTCTTAGAGAGGGCTGTAAAGCATTATAAAGCAGTATATAAATCTAAGTGCTAATACTATTGCTATAATAAAACATATGAAGTAAACAAGCAAACAAGCTCAAAGAGCAGCAAGAACTCCACAGTTAAGAGTGAGCTACTACTCTCTTATTGAAATTTTAAGGTGGGGAATATGGGGGATTGTTGCTACCAACCTCTTCATAAAAGGTGTGGGATTTTTGTGTGTGTGAAAACATCCAACACTTTAGTAGTAGAGTAAGAGAAAAATTGAATCTCAAGCTGCCTCAATTTATTTTTCCTCATGTTCCTAATTCAGGAGGTTTGGACCAAAATAGAAAGGCTGGACAAGTCCAAATACATGATATCATGAGCAATATTGTCATTGGCTACCAAAAGTAGCTGCTGCCTTATTTCTGTCCTCTTATTACTAGAACACCCAATATCAAAGTGTGATGGAATCTCCAGTTAGACTGGAGATATTAAGAGGAGCCCAGGTTTGAAGTCACTACACTGCAGGAAACAGCACAGGTCTTATCATCCCAGAATCCTTGAAGCCTTAACTTGCAATTCCCAAAGTCATGCAGTCAATCTGGTGAGATTCTTGTAACATTGTTGACTAGCTTTTCTTAACACAAAGTCAAGTTTTATAATGAATTAAAATGCCCTGCCAATATATATAAAACTTTATTCTAGAAGACAGAATTTCCTGGTTGAAAAACCTATTATGAGCAAGTAGGAGGGAATTTGTTCTCCAGATAGGACTGAACTGTCCAACAATGGATAGGTATAAATACAATTTCCTATTATACTTATGCCGATCCTTCAGAGAAGAAGATTAAACTTTTAAATGGGTGAGAGAAAATACAGAGGTGAAGGCTGAACTTTTAAAAGGGTGAGAGAAAAAATATTTTATGAAGTCTATGAAAAATAGAAAAGGAAAACATATTTTTATGGCCATATGAAATTTAGGGAATTATTCGGTATTCTTGATTTGGAGATGAAATGCGTTATATCCCTTTGGATACAAAGTCTGGTTATTTGTTTGTTTTTAAAGAGATTTACAAAAAGCAACATTTCAGTAAAAACCTATATTGGTGGTAAATGTAACATGCTACAAAAATAATAAGCCAAAAGAATGTTAAAACCATGTTATTTCAGTAAACCATTTTTTTTTGTTTTTCAAAAAGGTTAATTAAAAACAACTATTAGCCCCAATCTCTTAAATAAGACTCTTAAATAAAAGCAGCCTGAAATAAAACCAGATTAAAGAAGATTGCCTTGAGAATAATCTGAAGTTTGCTAATATTAGGTAAATGCTACCAGGCAGATCAATCATGTTTTTCATAGGAATCCTGAATATTGGAATATGTAGAGTAAAAATAATGGGATATTCCCATGTGGTGTTTTAAAGACTTTTTAATCCTGCCTTTATTATTATTTTTGTTATATATAAATAACTCTCAACAGAAAATCTACTTTCCACTCTTCCTGCCCCTATTTTCTCCACAACAACTCTGTGAGGTGAGTTGGGCTGAGAAAAAGTGACTGCCTTAAATTACCCACCCAGCTTTCAGGTCTAAGATGAGAACTGAACTCATAGTCTCCTGTTGTCTAGCCTGTTGCTTTATCCACTAGATCAAACTCAGGGATAGGTGCAAATCCTGTGGCATTTCTTCTTTTTAGAAATTAAACATTACAATTTTGTAATTAAACATAAGTTGATTTCCTTATTTAATAACACTGCAGAAAATTTTATGACATATACAGCTGAATGTAAATGCTAGAAAACTCTAGGCTGCAAATTATTTGATTGTTTCTTACATGCCAATCAAATGCTATTTTTTTATCTGGTGGTAGAGGAATTGTTTCCACTACAAATGGCCTGATTCTAGGAATAGATTGATTTTAAATCTATATAGAGTTAAACCTCTAGTGTACTGAAAAACTTTGTTTGCCAAGATTGGTACAAAAATTTGAAGCCCACAAACTCAGTTCCACCTTTCGGGTTCTAATTTGTCTTGGGACTTCCAAAACATGTAATAAATAATTTAAAGTCTAGTCGGGGCTATATTAATATTGTGGGCAACCGCTGGATAAGATTTTAACTATATATGCAGTTGATTTGATTGCATTTGGCTTTTCTATCACCTGCCTTTTTAGGGCAAGTTTACCGTTTCTGCACACTGGAAGGGACATGGCTGATGGAGGAGAATTCCACCAATCCATGGAGGAACATTTCTGCATGTATGGCTTCTGATGAAGTAAGCAAACAATATTTGTTTGAAGAATTTATTGCCCAAATGCTACATTCTTTGTACCGTGGAAGTGTCTTAAAATAAAGTTTTCTATTAACAATAACAGCATGGAATCTTCCATTAGTTCTTATAGAATGATTTGGATTGTTTCACAGTTTTAGGGGACTGAAAACAGGGAAATGTGACATAATATTCTTGATTGTTATGTCCTTTGGGCTTGTAATACTGATAATTGCAATGAAACTGAAGTTAGAACTTGAAAAACTTTTAATGAAACCATTTGAGTATGTGATACAGAGGGACCAAGATAATACATTGACAAAATTATAATTTTTTTCTGGTTTCATCTTCCAGGAAGATAATGAAAAAGAAAAAGAGAATTTGAATTCTATCTGGTGACATTTCTCTATGTCTTACTGCATTTCATCTATTTATTTAATTGTATCCCACCTTTATTATTTTTACAAATAACTAAGGCTTTGATATTTTATTTTATAGTATGTCATTTGTTTTAATTCTATGTCATCCCGAATTTCATGTTGAATGGGTAAGTATATCATTTCTTTGAAAAAAATAACTCAATACTTGAGAAGTAATTGAAATGCATTGAGACATCATCCATTTCGTGCCTTTTTATTATTTGCTAATAATAATACACAGCTAAAGTAACTAAAGAAATTCCTCCCTATAGAAATGCATACTTATTCTTAGTGATCTCATTGATAAGCAAAAATTAATTTAAAATATTCTCTTCTGTAGAATAATGCTAAATAAGAATTATGAGACCTGAAGTGCACCAGAGACAATTTGGAGAAGACCAGATTAAGACTGAATTGAATAAATGAATGAATGAGTAAATAAATGCAAAAATGAAATATATAATTCAGAGCATTGAAATTTTATGGAAATCATTTTAATGAAAGATTTAGTAGATAATGGGTTATTGAAAAGGAAATATATCTTAGAATACATATACATATAAAAATATCTTTAGCATCTGCAGTCGATTATTTTCTCATTGATCTTAACAAACTTGTAAAATGAAGTGTTGTTATGCTGTGTTATATTTGGGAATTGATGCTGGAGTCACCTTATAATCCAGGGGAAATAACAAAGTTTGCTCACTTTCTAGCATACTATGAACATGGTATATCCCTAGCCTACTATGAATTGCAGCAAGCAAAAAAGCTAATGCAATCCTTGTTTGTATAAACAGAAGCATAGAATCAAAATCATGTGAAGAATTAGTACTACTGCATCCAGGTTTGGTCATTACAAAAAAGATGTTGAGACTTTGGAAAAAGTGCAGAGAAGAGCAGCTAGGATGATTAAAGTCCTGGAGACAAAAACATATGAAGAATGTTGCATGACTTTAATCATGAGTATGGCTAGTCTAGAAAAAAAGAAAGATTAGGGGTGACATGATAGCAGTTCTCCAGTATTTGAGGAGCTGCCACAAAGAAGAAGGGCTCAACTTATTCTCCAAAGCATCAGAAGGCAAAACAAGAAACAATGGATGGAAACTAATCAAGGAGAGAAGCAACCTGAAATAAAGGAGAAACTTCCTAACACTGAGAACAATCAACCAATGGAACAGCTTGCCTTCAGAAGTTGTGGGTGCTTCATTTTAAGAAGAGACTGGACAGCCACTTATCTTAAATTGTACAGGTCTCCTGATTGAGCAGAAGTTTGGACTAGAAGACCTCCAAGGTCCCTTTCAGCTCTGTTCTGATTGATTGTTTGAATATTGTGTAGTAGATGTTTCACCAGCTTTTTCTCTGTTTCCATGTAAAATTATTGGCTTTGTATTTCTGCCTGCTCCACTGAAGCAAACTATGACACAACAAAACAGGAAAAGTCCAGTAATTTTATTTCAGCTGTTTCTGCGTTACCCTTTTCAGGACTCACCAGGAAAACGGTTGTTATTCCTTTCTGTCATCTACACCACTGGATATGCCCTTTCTTTCTCAGCCCTTGTTATAGCAACTGGCATCCTCCTTTGGTTCAGGTAAGCCACGTGGCTAAAAAAGAATGAATTCTAGCATATGAAAATATCTGGCACTTGATGCTTAACTTCAAAAAATAAATGTAATGATGAATAATTAGAAGTGGCATAAAAATTAAACTTCATATGACAATTGGGAAATTTTCAAAATATGGGATTAAAGAGAAGTGTATAATAAGTGAAATACAGTTTGTCTTGAGTGTATTTGTGGGAAAGGAAAAAAGCTGCATTATAAATAAATAAACATTACTTTTAAATTAGACACAGCTAAATTTATATGAATATTCTGTTTTATAAATTGGCAGTACATTTGTTTTGTTAAGAAGTAGAACAGAAGAGCTTTTTTCAATAGAATTTTGTTCCGCTACATCATCTGCTCTTAAATATGGTTTGTTATAAATTGGTAGAAATAAGGAGGTTCCGAAGAAAAGTACTGCTTCTGCAATGATGATAGGTTTAATTCATTGAATTAAGTTTTTCTTTTTGGCATGTTGAAATTTATGTTCTCTTAACTTGACGCTCATAATGAATTTTCATTTTTGCTTATTGGGATCCCAGAAGTGAAATCATGCTTCACTTATTCCTACTGCGTGCATGCAATTCTTTCTTAAATGCTGTATCAGTAATAGTCCTCTCTTACCTTCCAAACATTTGCTGGTAAATAGCCTGATTTCTCTTGATGGGAATTGATGCTTCTGTCACAATCTCCTGCAGGAATGTGCAGTGCACAGTTAAACTAAGCATGTTTTACACAATGAGTTTTTAAATCTTTACCTACGGGACTTCAAACTCAATTTTAAGTCTTTGTTTTTAAACCTTTTTATCTAAATACTATAGAAAATGGTATTCCAAAAATAGTTTTGTATATTTTTTTTAGTATTAGTAGTTTGCTTTCTGCTTCAGAAATGAGAGCAACCCACAAATTTATTTTTTAACTACTGTGTAACTACCTACCCTTCAGTTTTGAATAGAGCTTCCTTGGTTCCTCACTTGACAGTCATTACAACCTACATGTTTTCAAGTGAATTAAGCATCATAATTATATTTACAGGCATCTGCATTGTACCAGGAACTACATTCACTTGAACCTTTTTACTTCATTTATCCTACGTGCTGTGTCCATCTTCATTAAGGACTCCATGCTCACTTGGATGTACAAGACAGCCCCTCGTCAGCAACAGTGGGAGAGTGTAATTTCCTACCAGGTATATGATAAGGCTAAAAATATTTTCCTAAACAGAAGTATGTGATTGCAATATATTTGCATTAAGGTGTGCATTTCCTTTTTGGGGAAAGCTTGTTACATATGAGTATAGATGAAAGTATTTTAAATAGAAATCCCTTTCAATTCCCATGAGGATAACATTCCTTCTTCACTTTAATTTTTTTTTAACATTTCAGAAGTCCAAAAGCAACTGTAAGTGCTTAGATCTTCCTTAAAATGGTAAATCTTGATAACATGTCAAAAAACTGTACTTTTTAATCACTATCCTAACAGATATGATTAGAAATATCCCTGGAAAAGATATCATTTTCCTCACAATAAAAACATTGAAATACCACATAATACTCTCTTGCCCTATTCCTCTTCTTTGTAAATAAACCACTTTTGTTAGAGAGAGGAACCAGGATATAAGATGAAATTGGGAATGTAGTCACTAACATTTTCAGAGGAAATGGCAGCTCTTATTTTTATTCAAAGTTTTATTCTTGAACAATGGCTTACATTCTGAGAATAATAAACACAGAGAAACAGATAGAAGGCAAATGCACTGCTCTTCCGAATTCTCTTCAGAATATAATGAGGCATACATGCTGCAGTGTTGAAAAAAAGAAAATTTATATACTTTGGCAGAGACAAAGTTTTGCCTCCATTAGGTATCTCTGCATCATTTTCTGGAACCTTCTGTTGCCACAACTCAGGTTGCTCAACTGAGGCCTCTATCTTGAGTGGCATTTTTTGTGGAGGATGAGCATAAGGGAAGCTGCCTCTTGGGCAGAATAAAAATGCCCCTTTGGACATTGATAAAAACATAATGCTTCAAGGCAGCTAAGAAATAGTTTAAATAGACATGCTAAGGGGCTGTACAGTAAAGGAATATTTGCTACTGAATTTGATTATTTTGTAACCTGCTGTTGACAATCTCCAAAGGTTGCTCTGTTATAAAATCTGTGAGGGCATTGTGGCATTGTAGTTTCATGGGCACTTTACATTTTTCCTGGTCTGCAGCACCTAAGTATTTACTCAAATCTCTGCCCTCTCAGGAGTCACTCAGCTGCCGCTTGATCTTCGTGATGATGCAATATTGTGTGACTGCAAACTATTACTGGCTACTGGTGGAAGGAATGTACCTGTATACCCTACTAGCTCTCTCTGTATTTTCAGAGCAAAGAATCTTTCGACTTTACCTTTGTGTTGGCTGGGGTAAGTAGGCTTTCTTGCCCCTTTCCAAATATGATATTTCTTGGTTTAGTATTTTAGGAGATGTGAAATGAGGAAATACAGATTTTTATTACAGAGAAACATTGATCTTTGGATCTGCTTTGTCTGCTTTTATACTCGTGAAGAGCCTTTCAATAAGAACATGCTCAGAAATAATGCAGAGGCCTTTCTGAATTCTCTAGCACCATCAGTGACAATGATCATTTGTTTTATTTTGAATCCCCATATTTTCTTCTCAACAACAACACTGTGAGGTGAGTTGGGCTGAGAGAGAATGATTGACCCAAAGTCACCCAGCTGGCTTTCATTGTTAAGGCAGGACTTGAATTCACCATCTCCCACTTTCTAGCCTGGTGCCTTAACTACTAGACCAAACTGTCTCTTACATGAGCTGTGTATTTACTATCAAAGAGAGAAGATATCTTTCTCCTTCTACCTGAATTTGGTCCTAGGGTTTACTAGCATAAAACCATGTGTTATTTTTTTCTTCATTAACCTTCCTTCCTGAGGTCTAATTCTCTATTTCATGGCCCAGAGGTTTTTTTGTTGTTGTTATGTTTACTACCACGTTGCCTTATATAATCAGGCAAATCTTTAAGATAATATACAATGTTTTGCTGTAAATATACATTATCTGGTAGCCTGCATTTCATTAATCAAATTATTTTTAAACAGTGATATATCTTGCACACAGGTGCAGAATATAAAAGACAAGCTTCCCAATACGTTTTGGATTGTAGAATCATTATAGATACTTAGTTTAATACAATTTAGCCTCTATTGTGTTAAATGCTACCGAAGTAAAATTTTTAAATACATTTTGAATGGGTTTGATGGGTTTTTTTCTCTTCCACAGATTTACATTCCTATGTGAATATTCTAAATGAGCACACTGTAAAATTCATTTAAATGACCAGCTGCATATTATTTATGTGACCCTTCCGAGTACACATGATGTATGGAGGATGAATATATTATGTTCTGTCACAACCAATAATCAATGAAGTATTCATAAGAAAATATATTGGGCTGTTCTAGTAAAGTTACATAGATCTCATAACAACCTACTTACTGTAAATCATTTAAAGTTATAGAAAGCAAAGGCATGCAAAATTTTTGCCATACAAAAATTATAGGATAGATTTCTAAGCAAGTTGAAATTGAAGGTTTTATTGTTTTAATTGTTTAGTAGAAAACCAGCTCCTTTACAAAAAACATAAAAGGCTGACCTAAAATATTTCTGATTACAAATCATATTTACAATAGCAATACTTGAGTTCAGTGATTGTTATCCAGAATGCTAACTGTATGTTCTGAACAGAGGCTGTCTAGTGTCTGTTATGAGCTGAAGACAGAACACTAAATGAAGCAAAAGAGGTTGTGTAATTTGTTTAGAACAAAGAACCCAAAATAAACTTCATATATAAGGTGTTCTGAATCATGCACAATTATCCTGCCATGATCAATAGACTTTTGGGGAACTGAATGTACTGTAGTTATCATCTATTTTCTTTATTGAGGTGATACTATTGTAAGACATACATTTTTTAAATCCCATTTTATAGGCATAAATGCAGATAAGGGGTAAACTAGTTAAACAAAAATAGAGTTTGTTCCTTCCTCTTGTTTATGTAATCATTCACTCTAACTTCTGATTTCTGTAAGGAAATATATAAAGTGAGATTTCTTGTCGTCTAACTATCTTAATTGCCAAAGACCACCAGTGTGCCATTTTGCAGAAAATCCCAGGCCCTAAAGAGTGGAAATCACTAAATGTTATTTGAACACTTGACTGGCGTTCCATTCTCTGTTTTTATTTTCCTTTAGAAAATCATGCTCATTTTATACTCCACCTGTGAGTGATTTATTTCTCCAGGATTAGAAGCATAATCTTTTTGTAGTAAAGGAAACAAAAGCAAACTGCTATGGGTAATTCTTCTTGACTTGGACTGATTATTTAATAACCATTTATAGTTTTGACAGCATCTGAATGAATGCTTTACAGCTGAACAGAGCTTGCCCTCAGAAGTTGTGGGAACATCATTTCTTGAGACTTTCAAGAAGAGATTGGACTGCCATTTGTCAGAAATGGTGTAGGGTCTCCTGCTTGGGTGGGGGTTGGACTAGATGACAACAAGGTCCCTTCCAACTCTGATTATCTGTTATCTGATCCACGTATGATCAAAACAATTCAAGCAGTTCCTGTGATGATGCTGACTAAGCACTTCCAGCCATTGTGAAATGTCACACACACTTCCATGGTCATGTAATCACATTTTGGGTGCTTGGCAACCTGTTCACACTTATGACTAGTTACCAATCACCCTATTATAAATAACCCTAATATTTTCAAAGACTTATTTCTGTTAATACTATATAACACCCTGAAATTTTGTATATTATTTAATTTACTTCATGTTAAAGGAAACATTATGTGTAATTCTGCTTGTGAAAGAATTGGTAAGCTCTTACTTTTATAATGCAAAATCCTAGCTTTGATTTCATAAATAAGATGTACACAATTTTATTTCTCTGCAAAACAATCTTGGAGGCTTCTAAGACACATCCACACAGAGCAACTGTACAGATAAATTTAACAAAACACTGTTCCCAGTGGTCTCCTACTGGTACTGAGTGTTTAGTAATATGAAATATCAAGGCAATGAGATGAAAGATAAATACTAAAGCCCAAACAGACTGTCACATAATTTAATTTTGGATTCAAGGTGCATTTGAAATAGTTCCCTGCAAGGAGTGGAAAGGAAAACTCAGAGGACTTTCTCTTTTTGTGTTGGTAAAAACTTGCTAATGACACATTTCAAATAAAACATACTTTGGTTGAAAACCAATTATAGATTGCATTCCTTAAAACATGTTTGAAGAGATTCTTAGCTAATATGGGTATGAAATTACTTCAGAAAAATAAAAATTGTGGAGAAACTCTGTTGCATAGAATACAAAATAATAGTTATAATAGGAAAAGGAATGAAGAGAAAAATTGAAAATAAGTGATTAATGTAATCACTTTAATGTAGTCTATACTTATGGGTATATAATTTATATTCACCAACCATTAAGACAAAAATTTACTTTTAAAACAATTTTGAACAGCTTTTTATTCTATTGTTATTCATGTTTTCATAGAGTAACAAAATCAAGAAATAAACACCTTTTGGACTGTTCTACAATTATTTATGAATAATTGGAAAGTCTCATTTGCTTAAATGCTGATTGTCTACAAAGAGACAATATGTATTACATTTTTCAATAATATTTTTAAAAGCTCTTCTCATTTTTGAAATTTTCCATTGCTCCTTGATTTTCATTTCATCAACATTTTCTTTTTTACCTTGAGTAATTTGTTTTAATGTTAGTAGCCTGTGTAGTTCCTTTCTCTTGGAGACATTAATGTGGCACATTTTTATACCATTCTGTATTTCCTATTAAATTGTTATGCATTCTTTTATTTTACTTAATTTAAAACTTTACATAGTGATAATATGTTCTTAGACTCCATAACCCCAGCCTATTTTTATATGTTTAGTAAGTATTAATTATCTTAAAGCAATTATGCTTTCGTTATGCAATTCTGGAACCTCTTAACTGATAATATCTTGCATCCATCAGAACTCAATTGTTGGTCCATGTTTTGCCAATATTATGGTTACCTTCAAAAAGGGAAATTGACTCTGACCTAGTCAAATGCAGATTACAATTCAGTATTTAGGACCATAAAAGTCTACATAGGGAACAAAACTTTCATCTACAAAGAGTTCCCAAAGGATCTCTTTGTACTGGTTCACAAGGCAACAGGATGGCAGATGAGACTTGGCATTAATAAGTCAGATTAGTTCACATTAGGGCAGATACTTATAACTACTTGAAACCATACTAATGTGTTCAGAATTGCCACTAACTACTCAAAAAAGATGCAATTACTGTTGCAAAACAACTCTGAAAACATTAAACCAGCATGTGTCTGCAATAGAATAGGGAAAGATAATGATAGGAATTAGTAAATGGCTTAAAATTAAAAACCATTCTGCTAATAGTGTTATGTCAGTCTATTGTGAACATTGTTGTTGTTGTTGTTAGTTGTGTGTCTGACCCATCGCGACCCCATGACAATGTTCCTCCAGGCCTTCCTGTCCTCTACCATCCCCCACAGTCTATTTAAGCTCATTGTGAATGTATGTATCTCTAAACTAGTAAAGTATGTCTTGCATCACACAAAGGCTATTTTCGTTCCACCACACACATGGTGTTTAAACTGTTTATGCACCCACCCACACACACAAAGGCTCTTATTCATTCATTCATTCATTCATTCATTCATTCGGTTGTTAGTTCGTTCGTTCCGCCATTGAAAAATCTGCAATGTTTTTCTTAACAATTTAACTCAATGTTTGTTTAGTAGCTTTCAATAACCATTGATGTTCTCTCATACATTTACACTTACTAACTTGTCAGTTGACTAATTCTATTACATGTAGCTTGAGGTTCTTGCAATTCTGCTGTAAAAATATTGTTAATAAAATCTAATTATCTTAAATGCCATTTACAGCAGACTATAGCTTTTCAAATGTTGACCTTAACTTTTTAGTGGACAATAAATGAATGCTAGGTTATTGGTTAAGCAGAAATCTATATATAATTGCACTTGCCAATTTGTATTCAACAAAAGTACATATTTCTTCTCCTGGGATAAAATATAAATCATTATGCTGAAGCATGTACTTGGTTCAGTATCTCTGACTTTTATTTCATTCTGTTTTTATAAAATTCCAGCTTCCTGATTTTATGAAGTTCTTGCTGTTATTTTTTTAAATTCCTATCTTGTATCCTAGGCAATATTTTACAAAGTAGGTTTGTTCACCAATCCAGAAGAGATACAGACAGGAACTGCAGTTCAAGTTGTGATTTGCATGCCTGTTCTGATATACTGGGCAGAATAACTTGTTGCTAGAATACCTTTGCCATAGCCACTAAAGTTGAAGGAACTAAACAGATCCTTCAATTTCATCCTAGTGGAAAATGCTTTGGATCTTTCTATTTGTAAGGAGTAGGAGTGTAGCTATAAATATCCAATTCCTCAATGATTGTTCCAATTCGCCATTCTTTGGAAATCAGGGTTATGCAGAGAAACCTGAATAGAATGATTGGTCATAGATAATGTTCACTTAATAACTGCCCTGTCCAGTGACCATTCAAAGTTTCGATAGTGCTGAAAAAGAAGCTTTGCATATATGACTGTCGCAACATCCCTACAGTCATGTGATCACTGTTTCACAATTAGTTTCTGACAAGCAAAGTTAACAGAGAAGCTTGCTATAAAATTGCAAGTCATGGTCACATGTTATTTCACTTAACAATCACAGGTGATTCATGTAACAACCATGACAGGTATAAGATTATAAGTTCATCATGTGATTTGCAGATAATGACTGTGTTACTTGGTGGAATCGCTAGTCCCAATTTGGTTGTTTAGTGAAGACTATCTCATCATGAAGGTTTTATGCTAATAGAAGGATGTAAGATTTGAGAACAAAGTACTCACACACTTCTGTGGTTCTAAAAGTCTAAAATGAGACAAGCACAACATGTAAGGCAAATAAATTTCTATAGCAAGTACTAAAAGTTGGAATATTAATTGTAACTTGTAGCAGGAGATTGTGTAGAATTTCAACATTAAAACAGTTTGAGTAGGCTATAAAATAATTAGTCTTACATCAGATTAATATCAGTTACATATAATTGTTTAATTAATTAAAAATACACTTTTCATTAGAAAAGTGAGCTTTTCTTATACCAGCTTCCATAATACTTTCTTATACCAGCTTCCATAATACTTTCACTCCAGAAAAGCAGTAAGCAGGGCAGAGCAAAATGTCATTGTCTATTCCTGCATTTTGGATGTTGGGGGCTCTGCAGCTGAAATAGCCTCCCTCGGTCAGCTGAAATAGCCTCCCTCTCACATTAATGTCATTTTTATGGACTCTTAATAGGAGGGCAATCAGACTTAGATGCATTCCTACATAGCCAAAACGAAACGGCCAAAACTGCATTGACAACTTTCTGTTGTGATGGCAAAAACCAAACAATCAGCGTACTGTGATAGTTCAATTTGAGACATTCAAATCTGTGTGAGAAAAAGTTAATAAAAACCCTAGTACTCTTTTCTCCAACATTTTTGCAGCCAACATTTTTGCATCCAATCTTCCCAATCACTTTGATAATTTTGTTCCATTCTTTATTTATGATAGAATTAGTGTAATATGTCAGCAAGCACAAGAGATAGAAAGAAAAATTTAACTAGAACTATGAGGAACTGTTAGGCTTTGAATTATAACACAATTTTGATATGGACCTTATTCATTAACCAATTATTCTACTGAATTCTTAAGAAACTTATTTAAGATAAGAATATTAAAACTTTACTACAATAACATATATTGTTTTTTACTGGTTCCAGTTCATCATAGGGAATCTAGATTTGTTAATATACTGTATATGCTTTTTGCCAAAAATGTAAACTATATATTACACAAAACATATTGACTTTCAAATATTCTTATCCTAAAATCCCACTTTGTGAATTTAAAGTAAAATGTATATTTAAAAAAGATTCATTTCAATTCAGAACAAATCCCACTATTTGTTTCAAAAGTCAGAACAAAGCTATCCTTTCAAATAGCACCACTTTGATTAATCCATTTGTTTAAGTGCAATGATTTGCACTGTTGATTTTTAGTATGTGATCGGTTTGGTTTAAACAAAAAATGTTTTATCTCAGCTAGTATAGCAATGGGAATCAGTTATGCCCTGGCACTATTCATTTGGAGTGAATGGGGATAATTCAGGAGTAGACCAAATAGAAGACAGCTTATAAATGTATGTTTGGCAATGCACTTGATAAGTTATTTATTTTAAAAATAATAATAAAATGCTAATTAAAAAGAAAATGACATGTTTAATGGTCGTTTAGATATTGTGCTGTATTTTATCTTTGAGGCATGTTGTCTGTGTACATTGTTATGTTTCATATACAAAACTAATGCTGTTGAGGTTGCATAAATCTACAGAGAGCAGTGTTTGAGTACTTTTTGCATGTCCCTATGTCTTATTAATGCTGAGCAGGATGCGGGATTTATAAGTCCTATATGTCCTAATGAGTCATCTGCACACTGTTCAGCTTCAGGAATGCCTTTAGAATGCCAACATTGAAGATTCACTATTGCTTTGGGTTTGGAAATGTTCCTATCTTATAGTATACTACACTTTTATTTTATTAAACTTCCCATGACTTGCTGTATAGGTATGAAATTGCTGCTTTTGTCCTGTGAGCTTTGCAAATTGATTTTCTCTTATAATGTGCCAAGGTTTCCATTATTAATGCAATAGTTAGAAGTAGTACCACTGTATCATAAGACAATCATATCTGTAGCAAAGAATTTCTGGCTTGCTTCTTCTGCTTGTTGGTTTGTATACCTCCCATTGCTAAAACATCATAACTGATAAGCTTATGATAACCGATCAGAATGTTTTTCTCTTTAAGTTAATATATTGAATGAATGTCTGTTTGGATTCCTTTAAGGAACTGAACATTTCTGTTGAGAACTGAAGTTGTCAAAGAAAACTTTTATTGTAATAGATAAAGATCAGAGGGGTTGCAAGAAATTCATATTCTTCCACCTAAGAATGAATTTTTTAGTTGGTCAGGAATCTTATCAGTGGGGATTTAAGCTGTGCTACTGAGTATAGTAACTTGTACATGTCCTCAGAAGTGATTTAATAGGAGAGAAAAAGATAGAGAAATTGGCAATTATGTCTCATTCATGTTGTACTGTGAATTAATATCGTCCTACTAAGCAACATTCTGATAAGTGCTATTGCTAATTACATAGCACTAGCATATAGACTTATATATACCTTCCTAGTGCTTTACAGCCCACTCTAAGTGGTTTAGAGAGGCAACATATTGCCCTCAACAATCCAACTTTGGAAGGATGGATGATTGAGCCGGTCAGGATCAAACTGACTGTGGTAAGGGTTAACCTGCCAAAGTGCATTTTAACCACCACAGCATTATGGCTGATGTTTTAAATATCTTTTGTAGTTTAGATATGAATCAAACAAATATGTCTGGATATTTGAATCACTTTTTAGATTCTTTATTAGTTAATTGTATTGTTCCAGTTTAATTCTTCTGCATGGCAATTACTACAGGATTCTATATTGACATTTAATTTGTTACTCCTTATTGATCTTTAATTGGTAATTCTGCTATCGGATTCAGTAACTCTCATATGTCCACCGTTCCTATATTGGAATTTAACTTTATAACTCTGCTTCCGGGTATTGTAACTCTCATATGTCCTCAGATTTTGTAGTGAAACAAATGATTCAGTGAAAGATAATGTGGTTATTAACAATTCTACACAGATTTGTTCCCAGCTTGATCATTTTTAGTGTCTTAATTCTTAATTAATGAAATAATAAATATAATATTGGTTCTATACCAATATGACCATAATCTAGTAATGGTCAATTATTGTAAGAAAAGCTTATTTCCCCCAAAGTGATACTTAAATGCATCATCATGAAATGATACACTTTTTATAAAACAGATGCAATAGGATTTGGAAGGCTATTTTAATAAAGAGATAGTGTGCCAGCATAATGGTTGCTTATTGCAATATTTCATGAAGAAGGAAAAATAAAATTTAAATATCAAAAAATTCAGAAAATAAAAGTTAAAGGAAATAAAAAATAAGGAACTTAAATACAGCCTACATAGGAATTAGGTTTTGTGCCTGGGGAACAGAAGAATTCCATGTATGCTCTTGCTATAGCATATTTATTAAATAATAAAAACAACACTACCAACCTAAACAAGATTGAAATACTTTACCAGCCGGTGCCAAATAGTCACCCTGTAGAATTAAAAATCACTGTTGATGCCCCGCACCCCAGTTGATAGATGCAAATAGCTTCAAATACTTGGGAAGCATCATCTTGAACAATTAGATCTTAGGACGAAGAAATCGATTCTCAGATCAGCAACTCCAGCCAGGGTCAGAGGCAGCTGCATACTAGAGTGCCCAATCAATACATCCTTCATATCTCTACAAAGTTGAAAGCATACTGAACTGCAGTTGTCCATTCTCTCCTATATGGATGTGAGTTCTAGACTCTATACTAACAACATATCAAACAACTAGAGAAATTTCACATGCATATTCTCTCTTCCATCCATCCTATCTGGAGGAATGTGAAGTCCCTCACCACTGAGTCCCTGATTATTAGAGACCAAATATGGAGTGTGGGACAAATCATTAGAATGCATGACCACCATATAACTCACCAGTTGCTCTATGATGTACTAGAGACTGTGAAGAGATCTTAAAGTCATCCACACAAGCACTTCAAAGATGCTGTGAAGGAAACCTGTGCTACTGTGACATCCAGCAAATGGAACTAAAAGCTGTAACTGTCTTTTGAAGTTTCTACTGGCTTTGAAGATAGTGATCATCAAAAACTGATAGAAAACATTGAGTGGCATCACAGAATAACACCAACAGTTATTATAATGGAGTAATGGAGTGCCATGCTCCAATTGTGCTATACTCTGCACTTCCAGACTGTGTTTGCAAAGCCTGTATGTCCATAGATGAACTGCACAACATGTCTTTTTTGAATCTGAAGGACTACCTATATATAAATTGAATACACGGAGGAAAAACTCCTTTTGTCCTCTAGATTGAAGCAGCTATATCCAAGTAATGTCATTTCTGCTATTAAGGATGTTTAGGGCAAAACATATAGTAATTCTGATTTAATAGAACAGCCTTTTTATTTCATATCCAACTTTTTAATACTGAGTTAAAGGTTTCTGAGGAATTAATCACTCAAAGCAATTATAGTAAAAAGCTAGTAACCCATCCCAGGTCCAGACATCTTTCCTGTTTTAATCTTTTTTATGGCTTCACAAACTTTATTGTTATGGGCCTATTCATAATCTATTTTTATTTCTGTGTAATCTTCCATAAATTTTGTTTCTTATATATTCAACTGTTTCTTTAAAGAAATGTCTTAATATAAATTGGAATAATATTGATGCAATACTTTTTTGCATAGACACATTATCTGTTATTACAGTTTTCCCCCTTATAACTTCAATGTCATTTTCTTTTTCTTTTCATAATTTGTATGCCAACCACTTCCCTGGTTTATTTGTAAACTCTTTTTTTGCATAATTCATTTTTATTTCCATTTCTCTTAGTGTTAACATAGATAATTTTTATTAAACAGAAGCTTAATTTGTTGAGAAATATTTATCTTTTATCTATATTTATCTTTGCTTCCACCCAAACCATTCTTATATCTTTACTTTTATGAAGATTATTTTCAAAATACTATTTTGTTTTCCACTACTGCTTCTTTCTGTAATGGCATTTCAATTTACCACTCTGGGTTTCCATTTTATAAACCAAACTCACTTTGGTAATATCTCTATTTTATGAACCTTAGTTGAATTCATATAGATATGTTCTTGAAAAAGATCTGTGTCTTTCAGAAAAATTAGAATACTCTCTTGAACTGCCACTGCATCAGCAAGTTCTAAATTGTCCATAATTTTTTTTAAAAAAACCCTTCACTTTATGTAATTTTAATTTTTTTCTCAGAAGTTCAGACTATTTGTGTAGAGTTCACTCCATTCCATTTGCCTGAGTCTTTTCCAAACGATTTCTTGCTTAAGGATTGTTTCATTCCTCTTTGCTTATGTAATGGTTTTTGCCCGTTCCCCTCAAGGTCCTCTCATTGCTTTCTACAAGCACTTATTTGCTTTCACTATGTTTCATTTGTAGTATTTTTACCTTATTTGTTAATAAAACATCACGTAAATGAGTTCTTATACTTTTAAACCAAGCACAAAAAAACATAGTTTACAGGTGCATAGAGATTTTCCTAGGTACACAAAAGATTGAAAATAATCAGCAACTCAGCTAAGCAAGCATCTGAGCTAACATAAAATAAAGGATATTAAAATATCACTTGAGGTTAAAAAAACTGCATTGGATCATTAGTCAGCAACTTATATGCTTTGTTGCAACTCATCTAAACACATTTTCTCGTAATGTGGTATCTTCTAAATGTGCTGACTGACATTTGGTACTGGCACATTCAACTTATCAGAAGCATATGCTGTTGGGAAAAGACTGCTTAAAGACAGTGGTAACAGTATATAATGGTCCAGAGCAAATCCAGACTGTTCAACATATGGAACCAATGAAATTTAGCAGCAACACAGCAGTTTATATCTGAACTCTTTATTATTTTTTATTTATTCACAACACTACAGTGGCTTCAACAGCAACTGGCATTTGTATTAATAATTGGATTTCAAACATCAAATAAAAGTCAGAAGTGGAGGTGTTTCTGATATATTCTGGCCACAACAGTTCTACAGTAACAGCAGTTACTGCTTTGCACATCTGTTGGGAACCATAATGTGTTCCCTTTCAGTTTGCGTATTTCATTTTGCAAATGTTAGGGATTATAAATACAGCCTTAATTCATTTCAAAGTCAAGAAGACAGTATTCACAGTAAATAAGTGTTTCTTTGAATTAAATATGCACCTGGATTTATAAATGAATTTGGACGAGATATCTGATACATTTTTACTACCACAGCTGGACAGTATATATTGTCATTTATTTGTTCCAATAGACAGTTAATGCAATATTCATTCTCAACAAGTCCAT
Source organism: Bungarus multicinctus (assembly GCA_023653725.1). Classification (NCBI taxonomy): domain Eukaryota; kingdom Metazoa; phylum Chordata; class Lepidosauria; order Squamata; family Elapidae; genus Bungarus; species Bungarus multicinctus. The sequence continues at coordinate 58,371,811 of CM042836.1, read as the reverse complement.
TGATGCTAATTCTGTAATCACATTAGACATATTAATTGTGTAAATATCACTTTTTAAATGTTAAACTTCTAAATTGTATTCTAACTCATGAAAGCATCTCTTTTCTTCTTGACCCACTTAGTGTATACTGTTTACAGTTTCTAACTTCCTTATTGATTATCTAAGAAATGATATAGCACAAGTGTTATATTGCCATCATGAATCCTTGAATTATTTCTTGAAAAAAAAAACCCTACTCATTCTTTAAATTCTAGCAATATCTTTTCCTATAAGAGTTATTATCAGATTTAATACTCCATTGTTTTAAGAACTAGAGGAATATAAAAGGTTTTGGTTGCCTAAAGCTCCTATTGGAGTAAAACATAGCAACAATATGTGTTCAGGAATATATCAAAGCCATGGATGAAATTTATCAGAACAAGATTGAAATTAATAATAATAATAATAATAATAATAATAATAATAATAATAATAATAATAATAAATATTTATTTATATACCGCTCCTGTCCCGAAGGACTCGGAGCGGTGCACAGCCATACAGTTAAAACAATAAATATGTGAAAAAATAAAACTAAATTAAACCAAGACCCTGGCTGTAAACAATTAAAACCCTTCCCTAAAACCCTAAAATTTAATAAAAAATAAAACACCCAAAACTAAAATCAGCCCAAGCCGGCCTGGTCAAAGAGCCAGGTTTTCAAGGCATAAATAATTCATCAGAATATGTCATTTCCCCACTTCTGTTTGCTTGTTTGCTTTTCCCTACTTTTAAAAACCTTTTACAAATTGGATTTAATCAGGATTATAGGCTGATCATAAGACATAGAAGTTAGAATATTCTAAGATAACGTGCAGTACTAAACTGTGGCTAGGCACTATATAACATTTAGTGAGACAATTTTTTAAAAATATATTTTTATTGTTTTTTTAAGGTATACATCCATATTGTATGTGGACAGAGTTTATTCTGGCTATTATACATATTAATCCAATTCACCGTAACAATGTTGGTAATCTCTATCACATTTATCAAATTTAGGTAATCCTCATTATATTGTTTAAACATACATAGAAAAAAAATGCCTAACATCTGCAAACTTCTAATCTTTCTATAAATTATTTTTATTTATTCTATAAAAGTTTATATTCTAATATTTCCCCTAATTTTATTTCTGCCTCTTTCAGCTTGTACTATAACTGAAGATGTTATTGAAGTGCTTCCAACATTATGATTTTCAATCCAAATGCTTTTGTAAGGAGAGAGCATTTTAAAGGTCATCAAATAATTATAAGGGACTCTGTAAATCGTAAATGACATTTATAATCTCATTTACCTAAGGAAGTTTTTCATTGAAAAAAACTTCACAACATTTCAAGCCTTCCTGGTTGTTTTTCTATTGATTCATTCTCTATGCTTTTCTTCTTTCCTTTTTCCCTCCAGGTGTGCCAATGCTGTTTGTAATCCTCTGGGGAATTGTCAAGTACCTTTATGAAGATGAGGGGTTGGTTCAGTTCTGATTTGTAACTAATTCATGTGAAGGTTGTGTTTTGTGGAGTGGGTGAAGTTGCACATTTTTCTTGGCTATAATTGCTTTGGCAATGGCTATTGTATTGACATTTTGTGCATTTACTCCACTTGTCACTTGATTAGTGTAAAAGCTTTTCATTACATTTTATTCAAACAAATAAGCACAAGCTTTTGCTGTTCAGCAACTTCTGCATGCTTAAATATACATCTGGCTGGAAAAGCACACTGTTTTATGTATCCTGCCCTTCATTGTGACTCATCATCACACTTGGACTACTCATCTTTAAACTTGTATTTCTAGAGGCAGCCAATATGCCTGGCTAATTTAATAAAACTTTCTAATGCTGACATTAATCTCTGTGATGGGAAAAATGCACATTTTGAGGATCCAGAATTGTGATTTTGTTGAAACTTCACAAATCAGAGATCAAATGCTAGTGATAGTCTAGTCTATAGTCTAATTATTTTTTTCAGCAGAAAAGAGATAAAAATTTGTCACACAAAACAACATTTAACTAAATTTAAGTGAAAGTTAGGCTGACCCACAAGGATTGGGCTATCCATAACTTCTGGTCATTGATTCTGGTTTCAGGATAGAACACAGTACTGTACTATTTTAATTGTGAAGGGGACAACAGCAAAAATATTGTACATATGTCTTATTAGTGAGTTTCCAGTGGATTTATGCTTTTGATGAAACAATTATACAGCACCTTTCAGCCCTCATAAAAAAACCCATGCAGGTAGTCATTTGTTTAGTGACTGTTCAACGTTACGGCACTGAAAAAGTGACTTATGCAGCATCTCCATGGTCATGTGATCAAAATTTGGATGCTTGGCAACGGGTTCATATTTATGACTATTGCAGTGTCCTGGGCTCTTGTGATCATTTACAACCTTCTGACAAGGAAAGACTATGGGGAAGCCAGATTTACTTAACAACCATGTTACTAACTTGACACATGCAGTGATTCATTTAACAACTGTGCTAAGCAAGTTCATAAAATGGGGCAAAACTCACATAACTGTGCCATTTAGCAACAGAAATGTTGGGCTCAAATTGTGGTTGTAAGTCGAGGACTACCTATAGTTCACAACAACACAAATCTAGTTAATAACATCACCATTTAAAAAGCATCTTTGCTGATAACTGGTTTTTTTAATATCTGGTTAAAACCATTAAACACTGGTGAAAAAAATAGTATTAACTTTCTCACACACCAAAATTCTCCAGAGGTTCTGATTGAGTGTCACTTTTCGTATTTACACTCTCCCATACTTATGTGTATGTATTGCTTTGATTTGTATGCTGCAAAATCCATATCCAGTCACAATGGTTTACATACATCAGCCATTCAAGTATAGGCTACAATGCTTCACTTTTCCCATGATGATGAATCTCCAGTGACAAGTCTAATGCAAAAGGAGGCCCTTTGCAGGATATCCTCCCTCTAACCTGGTTCTAAATTTATCAGGGCTTTCTAGGTAATAATCTCAACATTGAATTGAATTTGAAAATATTTATTTATTTAGTATATAGCAGGCCTTGAAAATAAATATAAAGCCAGTGGGTATGAAATAGATGGGGAGTAATAATGATCTCAATAGCAAACACGAAAGCATTCTCGCTACTGCATTTTCTTCCAAGTTTATTTCTATTCCCCAGTTTGTTTATTGACTATCACTGCTTCTGCCTTGTCTAGATTAAATCTCAATTCTCATAGCCTCTGATCAATTTATTCCTGCACTCATACTAGTGAATTGTCACTGTGGAAACTGAACTTGTAAACCTTTAATCTGATTCTGTAGCGTCTTTAATCTGATAAAGCATGTTTACTCACATCTCTAGTAATAAGCCATGCTTCCTGTGGATTGCAAAAAGTTTCAACAACAGATTGTTATTGTTATAAAGTATTGTCCTGCAGAATAGATGCTTTCTTTTGCAATTCCACTACATCTTTATTTTCCTGTTTTGATGGCTATGCCACGGCTTGCACTAAAAAGACAGAATCACATTCCTGTTTTTATTCAGCAATATCAACTTGATATACTGGAACTAGATACAATAGAAATCATTGTTCCTGCAAACTTATTTCACACATGGTGAGAACATTTAATGAATCTAAAGGGCAACAGATTCTACCTTAATATTCACTTAGTTGGAGCCCACTGGAAATGATTATGGTGAAACAAAACCTCTACTGTCACCTTACAGCACAGTGTATTCATACATTTTATAGAAGTGTGTAGAACAAATTCCTACCATTGTGTTTTGACACTGGCCAATTGATATGTATTGTTTAATTCCTTTTTGTCCTTGATGCTTTAATTGTTCTCTCTAATCAAAAGTTTCCCTTCTTGGGCCAACATTTTTATGTAATGTAGCTTCAGCTTTTATGTAGCTGAAAAGTAATGCAAGATTTTAGCAGTATTGTTGTGATTTGTTACTGTAATATGCCTGTTCTCATCTGATGCCTGATTGGTTTGCAGGAATGTTTATAAAAGCAATATGTACGGTGCAAAAAGTCTGTAAGAACTGAAACATTTTGAGACACAGGGAGCAATACAGAAATCTCATAATGTGTAATCCAAACTCTCTTATATTTATGCACCAGCACAACTATATGCTCTGGACATTAGGGGACAAGTCATCATCCATACAAAAGTTTCACTTACTTTTATGCTTTACTACATTCAACAAAAGGTTAATCTTAACCTATTTAAAAATAGTTCTATAGAAGATATTGGTGCACTTTTTCTTTTACTCTGTGAATTTTTTTCTCTATATTGTAGTAGCATGGCATGAACAAATATGCATACAGAAAAACTTACATTTACAAAACTGCAAAAATGGAAAATTGCCTATAAAATGTATTTGAGGAAATAATCATGAAAATATAGATTTCTTCTGGACAGTTTTTAAAATAAAAAGTTATGAAGGAATAGATGGCAATAAACTTAAAGTCTGGCTTCCATTTTGTAAACTTATTTTATAAAAAAATACTGCATCCAGGTTTAGTTGCCATTATGTAAAAAAGATGCTGAGACTCTAGAAAGAGTGTGGATAAGAACAACAAAGATGATTAGGGGACTGGGGATTAAAACATATAAAGACTGGTTGCTGGAATTGGGTATGTCTAGTTTAATGAAAAGAAGGGCTAATGGGTGATATGATAGCAGTCTTCCAGTGTCTTAGGGGCTGCCACAAGGAAGGAGTCAAGCTATTCTCCAAATCACCTGAAGGCAGGACAATGGATGGAAACTAATCAAGGAGTGAAGTAATCTAGAACTAAGGAGAATTTCCTGACAGTTAGAGCAATTTATCAGTGGAACAACTTGCCTCCAGAAGTTGTGAATGCTCCAACACTGCAAGTTTTTAAGAAGAGATTGGACCACCATTTGTCTGAAATGATATAGGGTTTTCCAACTCTGTCATTTTATTCTATTTTTCATTGTATTTTTAAAATGTTTTTATGGGAGTTTACATGTTATGAGTGTTTATCTTATTTCTACAACAACATCCATTGGAAGTGATTGGGTTGAAAAAGAATGACTGACTCAAAGTCACAATGAGTTCCATGATCAAGTGGATCTCTTAGATTTAAGTCCCCTTGCTATGTGTCTAACCTGAACCTTACCCAGTATACTACATAATCCAGTTATAACTCTTCTTTCCATAATTAGTTGGGGATTTTCATAACAAAACTTCAGAAACTTTTTTCTAATAACACATTGCCTGGCTGCAAAAAGTACTTGAGTCTCAGTAGGAGTGTTGTGCAAGTATTCACTGTATGGTTCGCTGCACCTTTTTTTCATATCTATATTCTTCTGCAACTTTTAGGGATGTTTAGAAAAATATATAAAAATAAATTAAGTATAAATACTTAAACACCACTGTCTTCTATAAATTTATTCAGTTCTGAATCTTTAAATTCAGTAAAACGTATCCCACATAAGTGTGGGTAAAGTGATTGCCTAAGAGCCTTCAAACTATGTCCATTGGAGTGAGCATTCTGGTGTTCCCTTCCCCTAGTCTCTTAGACCAGTTTAGTATGTAATATTGCTACCATTGTCTTTGGGTATTGTAAATTGTCAGTATAGGAGGTTCCTGTGGCACAGTGGTTAGAATGCAAACTACTTCTGTTGACTACTGGCTGCCTGCAGTTTGGCCGTTCCAACCTCACCAGGCTCAAGGTTGACTCAGCCTTTCACCCTTCCGAGATGGTTAAAATGAGGAGCCAGATTGTTGGGGGCAAGATGCTGACTCTGTAAACCGCTTAGAAGAGGGGCCGTAAAGCTCTGTGAAGCAGTATATAAATCTAAGTGCTATTGCTATAACAGTGAGAATACTGGTTATTACAATTGTTTTGATGCCTTTTTGCATTCTGTACTAAATTAGTGACATTGAATATGTCTTTGAATTAAGTTTGATAGTAGTAGTTGCTGAAAGGAGAACTATTATATAGACTACTATATAGTCTATATAGCTTGCATATAGACAAACACAAAAGGGGTAAAAAGAGATGCTTCTAAAGGATAATTTTGAGGGTGTTACAAATATGAAATAGTCTTGTTGCATCTGTTGCTCTGCATAAATGATGGACCTGCAAGTTTCATTTTAAAGTTTGTGAAATCCAGCACTTTCAACTCTGTGAGTAAGCTGTACAGAAAGTACAGTTTTTGTTATTACTATTATTACTACAAGATTTGTGTGTGTATGATATTATTTTTGGGTATTTTTAAGCATTTTCTGAATTTCTTCTCCAAAACCAGATTACAGTAATTTTTCAGTTTTCTATCTGTAGGCACCCAGAACACTTATAAGCATAGCAGTTTTTGTCAGTCCAAAGATGTGTTTGAAGAGTTTATTATGTTCAATTGCTTGCCTTTTATGTTATTTTTAAAAAGACTAACAACTTCTGTTAAACATTATCAAGTCAGTAGAACTCATGGAGTATGATCGATTACCTAAATCTTATAAAGATATTTGTGAAATTGTAAAATATACTTGTGGCTTTCCTCCCTGTAAAAAGCAACATTTTGTCCCGTACTCTAAAAGGTAGGAATGGCTATTAAATATCCTAACAATCTTTATAGCTGGTTGCACATGACTGCCACTTGCAACCTTCCCTGCTGGTTTTCTCAGAAAGACAATGGGGAATTCATCATGGGAAGATCCTAAGTCACTGCAAGTTTCACCTACCCACCCACTTTTCCCCTTTGCACTCGCGCTGTGCCAGCAATGCACATCTTCCCTGAGCCTCGCCATACCTATAACACACTATCCTGAGCTTGACTGTGCCTCTTTTTCATCACTTGCATACCCCTATATACTCTCTCCAACCTTTGCCACATCCTTCTTGGCCCTTGCTCTACTTTCTTTACACCCTTGTCTCATCTCTCCATCCATCAATGGCATGCAAGACAGTTAATAACATTAAATGTAATTTTATGTATGGGTGCCTGTATCAAAACAACAAAGTTAAAACTTCATTAATTGCACTCATTGGTTGTATTCTCAAATAAAAATATTTAGCATGTCACTCAATGTCAGGTACAAAAGATCAGGTCTATATGTAAAGGTCCAATTAAACTGATTTATTGCTACTCATGCATCATGGCTATACGCAGGAACATTCTCAATGATTAGCACCTAATTGGAGTTCAATAAGGGTTAACAGAATTCAAGGGAACTGGCACTTAGGTTGCTTGTGGCTATACAGCACAATTATTTGATATTTGTTTGTAGTATTTTATTAATCAAAATTTGGAAACATCAAGTTGGGAAGCTAGTGTGGACTATGTTCAATCTCAGACTCTTTGTTAAGCCAATCAGTTTATAAGGTCTAGAGACACTGAGTGTATTTCATCTGCAATGTATATACAGGTGAAACTCAAAAAATTAGAATATTGTGCAAAAGTTCATTTATTTCAGTAATGCAACTTAAAAGGTGAAACTAATATATGAGATAAACTCATTACATGCAAAGCCAGATAGTTCAAGCCATTATTTGTCATAATTGAGGTGATTATGGCTTACAGTTCATGAAAACCCCAAATCCACAATCTCAGAAAATTAGAATATTGTGAAAAGGTTCAATATTCTAGGCTCAAAGTGTCCAACTCTAATCAGCTAATTAAGCCATAATACCTGGAAAGGGTTCCTGAGCCTTTAAATAGTCTCTCAGTCTGGTTCACTAGGAAGCACAATCATGGGAAAGACTGCTGACCTGACAGTTGTGCAGAAAACCATCATTGACACCCTCCATAAGGAGGGAAAGCCTCAAAAGGTAATTGCAAAAGAAATTGGATGTTCCCAAAGTGCTGTATCAAAGCACATTAATAGTTATGTGGAAGGGAAAAGTGTGGAAGAAAAAGGTGCACAAGCAGCAGGGATGACCACAGCTTGGAGAGGATTGTCAGGAAAAGGCCATTCAAAAGTGTTGGGGATTTTCAGAAGGAGTGGACTAAGGCTGGAGACAGTGCACCAAGAGCCACCACACACAGACGGATCCTTCAAATATCATATTCTCTTGTCAAGCTACTCCTGAACAACAAACATCAGAAGCATCTTACCTGGGCTAAAGGAAAACAGATCTGGTCTGTTGCTCAGTGGTCCAAAGTCCTCTTTTCTGATGAGACCAGCTTTTGCATCTCATTTGGAAACCAAGGACCCAGAGTCTGGAGAATGGAGAGGCAAACACTGCAAGATGCTTGAAGTCCAGTGTGAAGTTTCCACAGTCTGTGTTGATTTGGGGAGCCATGTCATCTGCTGATGTTGGTCCACTGTGCTTCATTAAGTCCAGGGTCAATGCAGCTGTCTAACAGGAGATTTTGGAGCACTTCATGCTTCCTTCCGCAGACAAGCTTTATGGGAATGCTGACTTCATTTTCCAGTAGGACTTTGCACCTGCCCACACTGCCAAAAGCACCAAAACCTGGTTCAATGACCATGGGATTACTGTGTTTGATTGGCCAGCAAACTTGCCTGAGCTGAACCCCATAGAGAATCTATTGGGCATTGCCAAGAGAAAGATGAGCGACATGAGACCGAACTATGCAGAAGAGCTGAAGGCCGTTATTGAAGCATCCTGGTCTTCCATAACACCTCAGCAGTGCCACAGGCTGATAGCTTCCATGCCACGCCGCATTGAGGTAGTAATTGCTACAAAAGGAGCCCAAACCAAGTACTGAATACATCTGCATGCTTCTAGTTTTCAGAGGTCCGATATTGTTCTATGTACAATCCTTGTTTTATTGATTGCATGTAATATTCTAATCTTCTGAGATTGTGGATTTGGGGTTTTCATGAGCTGTAAGCCATAATCATCTCAATTATGCCACAACATGGCTTGAACTATCTTGCTTTGCATGTAATGAGTCTATCTCATTTATTCGTTTCACCTTTTAAGTTGCATTATTGAAATAAATGAACTTTTGCACAATATTCTAATTTTTCAAGTTTCACCTATATCTCTTAAGATACTGGTTTGCAGTTTCTGACAGCTTATGATCCAGTTTGAGCTATGTATTATACGTAGCAGCCATATTGCAAAAGTGTAACCTCATTTGACATATTTTCAGCAGAGGGATAGGAAGTTTTCAAGAAGTACATTTGTTCCTTAAAGTGCTCTCCAAATGCTCATAAAAGTAAGTGCCAACCTTAAAAGAAAGATCCTTTCCTTAAAACCTCATCTGTCTAGCCAGAGGTGTTCGACAACTATCAACCAGTCTTCAGCCTTCCCTATTTCAAAAAATTAATTCATCATGATGGGTTTAATTTGATGTAGAAGAAGTGGCAGAACCTAGAAGCAAAGTTAAAAAGGGGATCAGCTTAGAATCCCTGTGTAACCAGAAATAAACTAAGTGAAGCCTCCCTTAAATTTTGTTGACCCTTATTTAACTCCAAGCAGGTGCTAATCATTAACTGATAATGTTCATGTGCATAGGTATGACATGTGAGTAGCAATAAATCAGTTTAATTGGACCTTCACATATAGATGTGATCTTTTGTACCTGACATTTAATGACCTGCTAAATATTTTTATTTGAGAAGCTATAAGGGTCCTAGGCTATAGTTGGCTTCTGTAGAAATGTCTTCATGATGAAGAACAGTTGAAGGATTTGAGTATGGTTTAGGCTAGAGAAAAGAAAGACTGGGGTGACATGATACTGGAATTCCAGTATCTGAAGGTTGCCACAAATAAGACGGGGTCAACTTATTTTCCAAAGCACAAGAAACAATGGATGGAAACCAATCAAGGAGAGAAGCAATTTGTAATTAAGGAGAAACTTCCTAACAGTGAGAACAATTAATCAGTAGAACAGCTTGGCTTTAGAAGTTGTGGGTGCTTTATCTCTGGTGGTCTTTAAGAAGAGACTGGACAGCCACTTGTCTGAAATTGTATAGGTTCTACTGCTTGAGCAGTGGGTTGGACTGGAAGACCTCTAAGGTCCTTTACAGCTCTATTCTGATGAGGGTGAATTGTCTTCAAGGAAAAGCAAAGGGAGACCAGTTGCCCTTTAAAAAAGCACCTTTGAGACATCCTGTAGAAATGTTCTGTTTTAGGAAATTTTGGATCCTATGTGAAAACTTATTTTGGAAAACTTACAAATTTTCAGATGGGAATGATAACAATAGCAATTAGGCTTACATACTGCCCCACAGCACTTTATAGCACTCTCTGAGAGGTTTACAATGTAAACATTATTTGCATATTACACCCAATAATCTTGGTCCTCATTTTACCAACCTTGGAAAGAAGAAAGATTAAGTCAACCTTGAGTCCTGACAGAATCAAACTCTAGACTGTGGGCAGAGTTGGTGGCTGTGGGTAGGTGGAAGGAAGGAAGGAAGGAAGGAAGGAAGGAAGGAAGGAAGGAAGGAAGGAAGGAAGAAAGGAAGGAAGGAAGGAAGGAAGGAAATCCAGGATTTTTCTGAGTTTTATTTACAAATGTTGCTTAAGACCTTTTTTGTTACATTATGGCAACAGAAGTGTGAACACAAACATTGTACAACTAACTATATCCAGATCCTCATATTCCACAAAGATGAGAAAACATCAGATTTTATAAAAAAAAAAAAAAGTGGGGAAAATACATGTGAAATGTGCCTGCAACTTTTCAGTATCTCCTAGTGGGATTGGTGAGGGAAAGAGGTATATCAAGCATGAAACTAGCACTAGGCAAGAGTTTTTAAATCATCCTGAGCACTAATGAGCTTTCAGTCATCAACCCAGTGATAGACTGAGTACTGAATGCAGAATTACAGCTTTGTATTGCAGCATAATTTGCTGTTTGTGTTGAGTGACAGTTTGAGTAAATTGGTAGGCAGTCACTTGTCACTCACTAATGGACTTTTTTGTTCGGTTTGCCTTAGTGAAAAAAATTGCTTCACCAAATTGCTGACAAATATCACTTCAGATCCAGTTACAATACTGTTTTGCTATTGTCTGTGTGCCTTTTTTGAGGATGAGGGTGTTATTTCTAAAAATAAAAGCATGCCCCAATTTTTCTCCATTTTGCTTTTAGGATTTTTTTTTTTTAACTTCAGATGCATGTCTGAAGTAGTTCCCTGTGAACAAAGTGTAAATGTACGGTGAGATAGCAGCATCCATTCCTACCTCTTCTATACCTACCATCTTCAATGATGGTAAATGGAAAAATGTTGTATAGGCAAGCCTTTGCCATATATATTGAGAATCTCAAGACTGACTTGGTCTTTTCCCAGCAATATGTCTCTGCCCAGCTCTTATCTTTAAGAGTATCAGAAACTGCTGGGGCTATGCAAGCTCCATGTAAACTTTAGGACTATTTTTGTTCCCATATACTTATGTTCATTGCTGGGTTTTATAAAGGATAAGATAATTGGGGATAATTGAAGTAAGAGGGAGGAAAATCACCCACTTTTATAGGAAGCAATTTAACCCTCAACCACAAAATTGTAGTTATGCATCTATACTATAAATTGTAATTGGATATATAGTTTGGCTTTGAATAATATTCAATCTCTTCATGATAATATAATCAATTGATTATAAACATTTTCTCAAAGCATGTTGGCCTTGAAGTTATTTGAAAGACAGACTGGAAGAAATTGTTGAAGGAGGAGAAGTGCCCGAAGAAGGAGCTGTTGAAAATATAGCTTTGTAGGAAGTACGTGTGCACATACTCAAATTGTTTGAACAGGGATTCATTGAAAGCCGGGACAAACCAAACAGTTGTCTAATCAGCTACAAAAACAAAATTTTCTGCAAACGAAAACACGTTTTTTTCATTATCAATCAAAACCCTTGATTGATTTGGTATAGTAGTTTGATATTTGGACTTGTTGGCAATCAGTCTGTGACCTTCTATTTTGAGGATGGAAATGTGACTATCTACTGTGCCTCATAATTTGTTTTCTGATTTCTAATGAAATAACTTTTATTAACTTCACTTAATATTTAACAGAGAGAGCTTGAGAGCATCCATTTTTGCATTGATGCATTGAAACTATTTCTAAGATTCAGATGTTCTATGCAATGGCATTAAGTAGCAACTACTATGCTTTTCTATGTATGGAACAGAAATGTGGAATAATTAGATTATTATCTCCGGATGCTGATACTTGCTCTATTTTTTTTATTATTCCAGCTGTTGGAACAAGAATCTGAACATGAACTACTGGCTGATCATCAGGCTACCTATTATGGTTGCTATTGGGGTAAATGATTGTAAATTCTTGCAATAGTTACATGGATTAGTGTAGTGTCCCTTCACTAGTAAAATAATTTTGTAGGAACTCCATTAATTGTTTTATGTCCCCTAACATTCAGTGCATAAATGATGCATGACAAACTGTCATGCATTAAACCAGTCTATCTATAAACATGAATTTGGAAATTGCCTTTTTCTGTGTTCCAATAAATAAGTAATTGAATGTCCATCAACAGACTACTTGTGGCTAAACTCCCCCTTTCTTAACAACCCAATCTTTTCTGTGGTATGCATACTGGACTCTGTGTTAAACAGAAAAGCTGTTGACAAGAATTCCTAATAGCCTGTGCTAATTTTATAATAATAATAAGCTATAGATAAAATGCCTAAGAATTAAACCATTATTATAATTAAGGCATCAATTAAAATATCAATTTACACTTGGCATGTTTGTCTAAAATTTCATTTGAAATGTGTCAACTAGAATATGTAATGATGCATTCCTTTGTGATATTTCATATGATGAGCATAATTTTGGAGTGAGTTGTCTGGCAAGAGAATCTTAAAAGGAGTATTATAGAGATAACAGAGATATGCTGCTCAGTTCTACAATCTGTTTTGTAATTCCTTTTTGTTTTATTCAGGTGAACTTCCTGATCTTTATCAGAGTTATTTGCATTATAATTTCTAAGCTGCAAGCCAATCTGTTGCGCAAAAGTGACATAAAATGCAGGTGAGATCATTTGTCAACAAAAATATAAAGGTTTCCCCACACACACACAAGCAAAATGCTTATGGTAATTGATCATAACGAAAAATGCTTATGACAACTGAAAAAACTGCAGATTACATCAAATAAGAGGAAACAAAATTGCAGTGCCATTTATCAGTAACAATTTAAGTATAGATTAATGTTGAATTATAGCAGAGAATGTGTCAAATTTCTTTTTTTGTAGGGAGAGGAAATTTTACACTTTTCTATTGAACTCTGATTTAGGAGTATTTTGAAGTATATGCAGCTTGTTAAAGAGTCTCCCCAATAAACCGTTTACTTTGAAGACTTACCTATCACTCCCATGTCAAGCTGTGGGGTTCCTTTTTATGTGGGTTTCAAGTTATTTATTGTAGAAAGTCCTGATTTATCATATATTTTAAAGTAGTAATTTTGGTATTGTCTGGAGTAGAAATATACTGATAAGTTTATCAATATTTATATTTGATATTAATGTTGATTGGCATAATGGCACACTGTACCTAAATATATGTCAACAATAAGTACCATTACAGTGAATATGATACATCCACAAATACCCTTTTCCAGTACAAATTTAACCAAATATTCCTTTAATTCTCCAGCTAGAAACATAATATTTTAAAGTACGATTTTACGAAGCCACTCACATTTTATCAATGAAGTATACAGTATTTTTTGCAACTGAAATAGCTTATCGGGAAATCAATCCTGTCCTCTAGGTCAAAAACATTTTTCCCTGTGCACATATTTGGGTTCCTCTTTTTTGAGGGAGCGGAAGAGATACATTTCAATAATGCAAATCATTAGGGGCTACTACTGAATATCTGCTGCAAATTTTGTGCATAATGTAACAAGGCTTCCTCCTGGAGCCTGGAAGAACACAGTAGCCATAAATAAGCTAGACCACCTCATTTTCCCAAGAGAAGTTGAGAGCCTAGAGACGAGAGATGTTTGTTTTGTGGGATAGTTTTCCAAAAAGAGTGGTTAAATTTGTTTTATTCCAGTGGATTTTTTTTTCTTTTAGATGAATCTTTTGCTTCTGTTTGTTAACCTGTTTGATTGATCTTCCCAGATTGGCCAAATCTACACTGACTCTGATCCCACTTCTCGGGACACATGAGATCATCTTTGCTTTTGTTACTGATGAGCACGCCAAGGGGATGCTGCGGTTTGTGAAGCTTTTTTTTGAACTCTCCTCCTCTTCTTTTCAGGTAGGGCCAGCATTCTCTATTCAGTTTGAAATTTTATAATCAAGATTTCAGGATTTTCCTTTTTTGAAACTGTTTCCAGTGGTGTCAGCTCCAGTCTGTGCTAGAATTATTGTGCTCCAGAAACTAGAAGGATGAATGTCATCACTTTGGTTAGAATTTGATATACCATCGAGTACATCTAGATTACTCAACTCATCAGATGAGAAATCACAATTTCCCTTTTCATTAGATTAACAGGAAAGGTTCCCTTTAATTTCATTGCAGGCATCTTTTACCCAGCCATTAGGGTTTGTCAACTGTCCAGATTTCTGAGTATTCATCGTAACTGAAGAATAGGAAACAACCAAAAAAATTGCCAAATCATTTCATCACTTTTGCAGCTGACTCAGCAAATGCAGGACATGCAGAGTTGTGGGTTGGAGTTGAACAAAGGAATCCATCAATTTTACCTGACAGCTCAAATGGTATGATGTGTAATTATGAATCAAAATGTGCCTTGCAAGATATTTGCTTAATAAGGCACACCCAGATACTGTACATCAGCCCCTTTGACCAGATTGTTTTCTTTGTGATACAGAATACAGAAGAGATCACCTGGTGTTCTACTTTCTGCCTTTATTCTGCTGCTATTATATACAGAAAGGATTGAGGGTAGACAGTTTAATGTTAATGTTAGTGTCTTTTAGACAGTTAAATGTTAATATTTCACAGAATTATTTCTAATGACTCTGGAGAAGATTGTGCTTTTTATACAACTATATAAATTCTTCTTTTTGCTCTATCTCTCCCTGATTTGCTTGTTATCTTATTCATCTAGTTTAAGAGTCAAGAATTAAATGTTTTGAGGTTTCTAATGATACATGTCAAGCTATATTTTAGCTGAACTGAGTGCTTTGAATAGGCACAGGTCTACATAGAAGTGTGCTGACTGAAAACTAATCTGAAAATTACCCACATAATTTTCCAAGAAATGTGACTTGCACTATTTGCAGAGTATTTGTAGAGGGTCATCAGGTTGATGAATTGCAATCCCAGCCTGTCTGGTTGGCTATGTTGTTAACACACTAATCCTAATTCTGGGAAACGCCTTGTAATGAATGTACATTGGATTTAACCTGTTTAACCTGTGCTGCTGTTTTTACATTGAAACAGTCACTGTCTGATTGTTAGTTGTCTTCCTTTTTATCATTTTATTTCGAAAGGCCAATGAACTAAATTGCTAATAAAATGTATTAACCTGGCATTCTGTAGGAGCTTTTCTTCCTGGTCTTGAGTCAGCAATACACTAATCAGCGAAATGAAATCTTCTTCCATAGAACTGCTTTCTTATGCTGTAGGAAAAATATTAGATATAGTCTGTTTCCTTATTAGTTTTGCTAGTGATGCTTAATTCAAAGATGTGTGGTTTTACTAATTGCTATTTTGTTATCTTTATTTTTCAGGGACTTTTGGTGGCAATTCTCTACTGTTTTAACAATACTGAGGTAAGAGGCATAAAAAGTTGCTTTATTCCACAATACTAATTTTTAGTTACTTCTATCAATAATACATTTAAAATAAAATCATATTTATTTACCAAATGATGACTATTTTGGCTCCTTTATTTTAAAAAAGACTTTTAAAAAGGATTTGAACCTTTTAAATGGCAAACTAAATTTGACATCTGGTGACTTTTACCTTTTTGGATTTAAGAAATTTTAAACAGAGGCTTAAGTCCCTTGAGGAGCTCTGGGTAGTGTCCAAGGTACAATTAATAAAAAGCAAAAAAGGAGGGGCATTTTGATTTAGGAAAGTTTTAAACAGATTGGGAGGGCTTTATTTATCTAGAAAAAACAATTCATTTATCCAGAAGAGAGAATTCTGTGATAAATCCATATATCAATTTCCATAATGTCTACCTTTTGTCTGAGCTCAAAACCTAAGCAGAATCAGGCCTAATTAATATTTAGATGGGAGATTGCTGTCTAATTATCTACTAGACCAGGGGTAGTCAACCTTTTTATACCTACCGCCCACTTTTGTATCTCTGTTAGTAGTAAAATTTTCTAATCGCCCACCGGTTCCCAAGTACTAATGATTTATAAAGTAGGGGACAAAACCCTTATCGCCCACCATGAAAGCTGGAATGCCCACTAGTGGGCAGTAGGGACCAGTTGACTACCACTGTACTAGACAATGACAAATCATTTTTGTACTTTTGCCAAGAAAACTGTTTGGAAATGTTCACGTACTTGCCAGAATGCAAGTTCAATTTGAAGATATGCTGGCTACAACCCATTCAGTATGAAATGGTACTGAAATTTATACAGAAGCAACCAAACCATATTTTATGACTGCTATTCAATGTAGATCTAACAATGCTCATTCTTAAAAACTGAGACTGGATTTTGTCTGATGAATATAATTACAAATCTATTATTATTCATTTATTTTATGCAAAAATTACTTTTTAAAAATATAGTTTCTAAAGTGGAAATCCCAAGATGTATATAATGCATTGTAATTTGGGGTTTTCATTGAGACCTCTATATGGCAGAAGATATGCACATGCAACACCTCCAAATATATGGAGTTTTCAATTAATTTCATTGCTAGAAGGACAGAAAACAAAATGAAAAAAAAATGTCATATTGTTACAAATTATAAAATAGATAATGCTGGAACAAATAGCAGAGCTTCATATCCTCTTAAAATCATACTTCTCACACAAAAAGCATCTATTAAATCATGAAGCTGTTATCATACATTATTCAATAGATAGCCTTCTTCATTTAATATGGTTCTATTTCTAAAAAACAAGTGAATTTCATTGAACATTGAGCACAATAATATGTTTGCATAATTTAGAGAACAGTGAATTATCACAAATGAAGTAATCATAATTTTGGGGTGTTTGAAATCATTTGCTGCCCAATCTACTGTTCATGATAAAGTAAATCTTGAAAAGCTGTGGAACAGATGTTAAAGATAGATTTCCATTCAAGGGAAAACATGAATGGAAATAAACTAAATATCTTTGGGCAGATGGATGCTTCTTGTTTGATCCTATTTTGTTGTCATTCAGTCGATTCAGCTTTCAATTCCCATTCTTGTTAACAAGTAATCACACTTGAATTACTCAGTTCTGGTTCTGATAAAATACCAATCTGTACAAAATTTGAACTTGAATGTTTATCTCTGATGGAAAATTTAACAAGAGAATAGTTGTTGCTAGCAAAGTTGTAGTACTTTTAACCAGTATACACAATTATTCTATTTTGCCAAATAAATCTCATATACTGTAACTATAGATGCATGGTTAGAAAGATTTCAAATCTGAAACTCCTTGAATTTTGAATTAATGTGCTACTATTTATTAAAATCTGAATTTTAAGGAATACTATAATTCCACTTTAAAACATGTAATAAAGTATTTAATTACATCTCTACTAAATTCTTTAAACATTTTTCACCATGCATACACTACAATATTATGATGACAAATCTATTTCCAATCTGAAAAGCAAAAGCAAGGCCACAAGGGAGACATCTTGATCCTATTGCTTACTCATAATCTTTTCTTTTTAGCTCTTCTTTCACCCAAGCTTTCCTGGTTGAAAGCTACTGCTTACCAGAAGTAACTTTGAATATATGGGATGCTCAACCCATCCTCACAGTTGCAGGCCTGTTTTTGATATCTGATCTACTTCTAGAGGGTACATTTGCAGGCATGCAAATAAATATACTATAATGGAAAGCATTGTACTCAAAAGTTTTCTCTACTTTAGGTTAAACATTGTAACTTTCGAGTATGAAGTTGCTTCTGACTTATAAATGTGAAAAAATAATAGTAGTATAGATTTGCATACTCCTGTCATTATTTAATAAGCCACTCTACATTATTTCTATAAAAATCAAAAGTACCACATTATATAAAGAGACAAGATGAAACTGAAGTTCCTGTAAAAAGACATGATCCTAGATTCTAGACCTAGAAATAATAACCTCACTATGGTATTTTTCAAATTTTAAAATAATCACTTATTTTGCTAATTTTCCCTCCCTTTCCCCCCTAAAAGCTGATATGGCTCACAGTTTTGTTATAATTGTTTTCTTCCCCCAATGCCATATTTATTTCCTATTACCATCTTGGAGTTCATTCACAGATCGCTAGATTGTTAACCTGGCAAAATGGCTCAGAGCAGATTTTACACAATTAGATTTTACCTCTTCTACAACAATATGCTTTCTTAAATTGCAGTCATGGATGAAGGCTGGAGAAGTTACATTAATCTTTAACCTAGCAGAAATGGAAAAACTATATGCTCAATTATGAAAGCATTTGGTGACTGCAATATAGAAGTACATTGATGCATTTTATTCCTTAATTGTCACCATAAAGAGCCTTGGGGAGACATTATTTGGCTATTCCATCCAAATAATGTGCCATTTCATAAAGTATTGCCTATCAATAATTAAATAATAGTGGATCTCATGTACAATATTGTAAGCAATAAGGAATAATTTGTGCCAACATTTCCATCGTATACAAATGAATTAAAATAGTATTTTTCATTTGTTGATAAAAATCAAATGAACAGTAGAATGAATACTATTTAGATTGAGTTTTTATTTTCACATATCAAACTTGGTATTCAACAACTTCAGTCACCATAAATTTTAACTAGATTCAAAAGCAATTTACTTAATTTTATTTATTTATTAGTTAGACTTATATACCGTCCCCTCTCCCAAAGGGACTCGGGGCGGTGAACAGTATATAATGAAATACAAAATGTCACTCAACTGTGTTTTAGTTAAACTACTAATGGTGGCTTGAAAGATGTTGGAGATGTTTGGTAAATACATGCTTTTCCTCACCATTCATCTGTTACACCATTCATCTGTTCTGCTTGGGAGAGGGAGAAACTTGTGGTAGACCCATGTTTGGCACATACAAGGTCCAATCCTGTATTGTACTCTCTAAAGCTAAAACTGTAGAGATCAGGCCTGTCAAACTAGCAGCCCACAGGCCGGATGTGTCACGTGCAGGCCACGCCCATATGGGCTCTGCAAAGGCAAAAACCGTCATGATATGTCATGAGACATGACATGATTGGATTTGACACTTGTATAGATTGTGTTGATGTATTGTAATGTAATTTGCATAATTTCTGTCACTGCTCACGCTATAGTGACTTCTCATAGCAAATTGCTCATCCTTAAGTTAGAGTACAAAAGTTGTGTGTATACAACATACATAAATTCCATACGTAACTAGTCACAATTGTATTTAGTAACTGTGTTTATATTTCAATACTGTGCAAATTCATTCAGTAAGTCCCTATGAGGTTCAACCAGACCTCATGAAAAAAACCTACATTTTAACCAAGACTTTAAAACTATTGAAATTATGTTCTTTAATGCTATCTATACAAGAAGCTGGACTTGCTGCAATTACATTGGAAACACTGAATGCTAAAAAAAGAGTTTTTGAAAAATCTATAAGCAAACATATAAGATTTTATAGTCATGCTCAGTCTAATTTTACTAGAACAGCTCAGTCTGCAGCAAAGTTCAATAAATATTCTATATTCTGTGTTGTGTATGTATATATATGTATGTATATGTATATGAATATGTGTGTGTGTGTGGGTGTGTGCATGCAATTAGTATATATCTGCTGCCTTTAGTGTAAAACAACCTATTTGATATGTATTGGAATAGTCAGATTACATTAAACCTTGCTAAGGATGCTAATTTTACATTTATAGTAGATAGACAAGTATCTTCAATTCATACAAATGCATAAAACTTTTAATAGATAGGTGGTTCTGTTATCTTATTGTTTCTTTTCCCTGATAATGAATTGCTGTACCAAACTCTGTTTTCCTACCTTAAAGGTCAGTCAAACATCATAATAAAGATATTTTGATTTGATTTGTTTTTATTATCTAAAACATTGTATGATTTTTTTAGCTCTGTAACAAAAGTGCAGAAGTATTAGATCATATGTCGTTCTCTTTCCCTTTGTTTCCTTATGGAAGGTTCGAACAGAATTCCAGAAAAGCTGGGAACGATGGAGATTGGAACACTTTTATGTCCAGAGAGACAACAGTATGAAGCCACTTAAGTATCCAGCCAACAGCATTAGCAGTGGAGGTACAGTTGGAACCACTGTCTACGCTGCTACTTGTCAAGCTACTACATTCAACTAAGATGCAGAAGAAATGGCCCCTCTGACCAGAATTGTAGGAGATAAAACTGAACACCCAGCCAGAACTTGAGTCTTTAGAAGACTTGACCTTCTGCTGTTTATTGCTGCAGGCAGCTGAATAAGCTTTTAAAATAAAGCGGATGGCTAATATAATTAATGCATTTGAGGGTAGAAGTCACCTCCAAAGTAAGTTTAAAGAGTTTTTCCTCAAAACCAGAAGCCTTCAGGTGTCCAAAGTCTAAACCCTGTGTTGATGCAGTTACAAAGCATGAGGTTAATAACCTATTAGAACAGGTAGACAATTTGAAGCATTGATTAAATGATAAGAATGCAGCTGATTAATGCAGATAACAAAGATCAGTGTTTGAGAAAGGTAAGGCTAACCACTCTCATGGTTAGAAAAAAGCAGTTATAGTCTGCATAATCTTCATATATATTTCAGAGTCTTTCCTCTAATAAATTGGTAGCTTTATTAAGCAAAAAGTAGCCATTTTGAGCTCAATCCAAGACAGAAAGTCTCTCTACATAGCAACACTTTTGTAGAGAAATATCTTCTACAATATTTTAGCTGTAATAAGATTTTCACAAAAGAGCTTGCCCGTTATAGTTAAAAAATATGGGCCAGTGCTTTTTGTCATTAATGTTAATAAAAAAGCTCTTTGCAATCCTGAGACAGTAATGTTTAACTTTAAAAAAAAATATTTGAAATGCAAGTCTAATAAATGCTTTTTTTACAGTGCGTACCTCCAAAGGCATTGGGAATGTTCACTTTCTTCCTTGAAAGATCTGAACAATCCAACTCAAATATCAGAAGTATTGGATATAATGTTGCTTTTTGTTGCAGTTTCAGACTTGTTAGCTTTTTTGGGGGGGCCTGAAGAAATACTTGGCTTCTAGTATACCCTAGCTTTTTATGCCTTAGCTCTTGCATAGTCCTTCACTGCTTCAGAAAGCTGCATAAATGCTAGTGTGAACCAAAGTAATTAGTAGCTTATTGTCATGTATGTATTTTTAAGTGGATTATGTTACTGTTCCTGTAAGAATAGAGACAAAAATGCTATATTTTATTATGCTGAAACCTAGAAGGCAAACATGTGAAAACTGCCTCTGCGCTCAGAAGTCTTGGTCATAAACATTCAGCACATTATATATGACCAGAGCATTTTTTCTGTCTTCTGGAAAAACAACTTGAGTGAGTTGATTTTGGAGTTATAATTTCAGCACTGTGGTCAGCTCACAATCCAACTGAAGAGATGGCTGGCATTCATGAATCTTCAGAATCTTAGTAATTAAGTGAACTCCTCAGTTGGAATGAATTAAAGCTATATAAATTCCATGTTCTGCTATTAGTAAATTCATTTCAAGGTGTCAATCATTCCTAAAACATTCATCAGAATAAAAAGATGGGTACTGGTGCTAATTTGAAAAACAGTTCAAAACTGAATTTATTTTATGCCAATGTTATTTTAATTTTTTTTTAAAGACAGAAAATAGATGTTATTGAATTAAAGCAGAATATGGCAATAGTAATGTTTGTAGCCATCTGATCCTGGATTTCTTAAAGTTTAATAGATCATTATACATACTTCAATCATTGTAGTGTATAATAGGGTATGAACAGGTTATTGTTTTCAAATCTATATATAATTTATTGGATACACACACATATATATGACAAACAAAACAAATATAAAACGAACAATATTGCAATTTAAGAACAAGAAAAAAGCAACTAAAAAAACCATCATAGAATGCATAAAGCTCATAATGCATCAACTCAGTATAGCCATTATACTGGCAGCACCTCACTCTTGTGTCCCCATGTCTGTTGGAAGAACTATTACCTTCAATGCTTTGTTGTTACTTTAGTCCAATTGCACAACTGTAATTTCTAATTGCAAAACGCTTCTCTGCAAATACTATATACAAGATATAAAAAACTTTCCCCATGTGACAGCTATGCTAAACTTCTGTTAGAGCCCCTGTTCATGATTTATGTACTTACAAATAGATGAAGTCATTGGAACTATTGTGTCCAATATAACCTACTGTACTGACCACAGAAAATCTGCCTTCAAAACATGAAGTCAGTCAGAATCTAAAGTTCCTTTGGCTTCAAAGGAAAGGAGCTGTGCACTCACTTTTAGGAGCAGGAACAGTAGATTCTACCAAACTCTTTGGAAAGTCATCACTTCAAACACTACAGCAGTGATTGATTTAAATTTATAATGCAGCTCTATAATTGTCTGTTCAAGGATAAGAATTGTTAAGGTTTGTTCCCAAGTAAACAGAAATTGAAGTGTATTTTTTATTATAGGTGAATACTTTATGTAACTGATTAGCCACTGATTTTTTATAATTCATGGACCTTAAAAATTGTATTTGCATATTTTTCTCCAGTTATACTTTGTATAGTTCACTTCATTATACTCATTGTCAGAGATTTATAGGTAGATATAATTGCTATTTAAAACTATATTTGTGCATTTTTGACTTTTTGAAAGAGACTTTGGGGTGAAAGACTTGACTCAGTCTTATAAGTCACTATGTTTGTAGAGAAGGGGTACAATGTCACAATGCTTCTATAGTCAGCTACAAGCTGTGATATATAATATAGTCTGGGTTTATCATCTAAGACAAGCTGGTCATATTACATTGAACATTCATCCTATTCTAGGCAAGTAATTTGTCTTGTGACAGTCCTAGATAACTACCTAAATAAGTTTTATGATTAGCTGAAGTTATTATAAAGCAACTCTTCTCTATGAATTCATTAATAATCTGCTTAAATAATGCCTTCTCATAAGTAAAATTATGTTGTAAGTGAACTCAGTTATTTGTTTCTTCCTGTGAAGAAATCCTATTAAATTGCTATGGGATTTAATGGCTATAATAGCACTATTAGAAAAATGGAGATTGCAGAAGTGCAGAAAAATGTCCTGTCATATAATTCCTAATTAAAACACCAGATTTTAATAGTATGGATATGTAAGATCCTAATTAGTTCAAACTACAAAAGAGATGGAGAAAATAACTTAATATTTTCAGAAATAGTTACCAATGGGGGAATCTCCAAAACACTTTAATTTTATCATTAAATTGAGTTTTAAAATGCATTGATAGTTGAACATTAGTTTTCTAAGACTTTTGGGGAATAAAACATATTTTAATTTTGTGCCTCAAATGTTTTTCCATCAGTTCAAGGAAATACCATTTTCTTCTCCAATTTCAGTAGCAGTAACCCTGTGAGGTAGGTTAGGATGAGGCAAAATTGACTTAATGTCTCCTGGTGAGCTTCTAAAACTGAGGATCGACATGAATCTCTATCTTCCTGATCTGGGGCTGACACTAGCTCAACATCTTTACTATTATGTCACACTGATTTAAAAATTCACCATAGGATTTTATATTCTTCAGTGGCACTTATAGATGAGCACAATGTCTATAGAGATTCTCAGTCATTCAGAAAGTCCAGATGCCTCTTGAAAAAGCACCTTTAAGACATTATAGGGGAGCGGTATGGTGGCCTAGTGGTGAAGACTCTCGCTCCCATTCGGAAGGTTGAGAGTTCAATCCTAGGTAGCGACAAATATTTATCTACTAGAGCACGAAGAAAAAATATCTGCTGCAAACATTGTGTGCCGTTAGAAAACTACCCCAAATTAAGGAATTACAGGATTGTAAAAAGGTTTCTTTTAATTATACTTACAGTCTTTAACCATTCAAAATTACAATTATGCTGAATAAGACTTAAGACTGGTCATCCTAGATACAGCTACCACAGCATCACCATGTTCAAATGATCACCATTTGTGACCATGGCTGACTTCTGACAATCAAAATCAGCAGGGAAGACAGCAAGAGGTTGCAAATGATGATCACATGACAGTTCACATTGGGATTCATTTAATGACAGTAACTGCTGCCCCCCTGGCCCCAGCAGTGGAAGCAAGGGAGGAGACTGGAAGGACTATGGACGTGCCCTGAATGGTCTCGACTTGGACTCGGGCCCCGGCTGGTTGGTTCCCAGCTTTGTCGGGGTCAGTTAAAGGAGAAGACTCAGTCCGGGACGTTATCCTATTCCGTGGAAGATCTGTGGGCCCTGAGATGTGTCCCCCTGTCTCAGGAATGGCCCTCTACTCTCTCGAAGGGCCATCTCAAGGACGGATCTTGGGATCCGGAGAGATGGTGGGGTTGTAGGAAGCGTGGAAGGGAGGGGTGTTTAAAAAAATTCTTAGTTAGGTTTTTAAAGGGGTTAGGAATGTCCGGGCGGGGGTTGGGGGACAACTCGCCGGGGGCTGGGACCAGGCCGTGGGTTAGGCGTGGCCGGGAGAGTCAGGGTCCGGATAAGACTGTATTAAGGATGGGGGGGTTTGCCGGGGAGGGTGGAATTAAATCTATTAGTACGGTGAGCGGGAGAGGCAGATTTGGCAGATATTCTGTATTGGGAGCGCTTCCCCGCTGTTTGTCTGCTGTGGCGCGCTCCGACCCCCTTGTCCTCTCCCGTTCCCCAGGGGGTCTGAGCGATCGGGCCCTGGGCCTTCGGCTGATGTTATGTAACGCCAGGTCCGTCGTTAATAAGGCCTCTCTCATTCACGATTTGATTTGTGAGGGGGGTGCGGACCTGGTGGGTGTTACCGAAACCTGGCTGGGCCAGGAGGGGGGAGTCCCTCTGGTAGAGATGTGCCCAGCCAGGTTTCGGGTTTTTCCTCGGCCGAGGGCCCAGGGGAGGGGAGGGGGGGTTGCGGTGGTTATTAAGGAGGATCTGTGTCTGAGGGAAGCCACTGTGTCTCAGACGACCGGGTGTGAGCTCCTTTTCGTGAAGTTCAGTCCCAGGGTTCAGGTGGGCCTGCTGGTCACATACCTGGCTCCCTGCTATGCGGCAGCGGCCCTGCCTGAGCTCCTTGAGGTCATAGCTGGTGTGGCAGTTGGGACCCCCAGGCTTATGGTCATGGGGGATTTCAACTTGCCCTCTGCCGGCGGTGCCTCGGGGACTGCTCAAGAGTTCATGGCTTCCATGACGGCCATGGGCCTGACCCAGTTAATTCGGGACCCCACTCACGTGGGAGGTCACACCTTGGATTTGGTTTTTGTCTCTGATCAGTGGCAGAGTGATCTGGGTATAGGGGATATAGTTGAAGAACCCCTGTCATGGACGGATCACTCGCTCCTGAAGCTCGACTTCCGTTCCGCACCCCCTGACCGCAGGGAGACGGGACCATTAAAATGGTGCCGCCCCAGGCGCCTGATGGACCCTGATAGGTTCCTGACGGAGCTTGGGCCATTTCCCGAAGCTCGCACACACGACTCGGTTGAGGGCTTGGTCGCCACCTGGGATAGGGTGGCTGCTGGGGCCCTTGACCGAGTCGTGCCCTTGCGGCCTCTGACCCGGTGCCGATCCCAAGTGGCTCCTTGGTTTTCTGAGGAGCTAAGGGAGATGAAGCACCGGAAAAGACGCCTAGAGAGTAGTTGGAGGGCTAGCTGCTCTGGGTCTGACCGAACACTATTACAATCTTATATTAAGACGTATTTAGTGGCGATAAGGATGGCGAGGAGGTCTTATCTCTCCACCCTTATTGCGTCCACGGAAAACCGCCCAGCCGCCCTGTTTAGGGTGACCCGCTCCCTCCTGGAGGTGGGAGCGGGGAGGACCCCTTGCAGGGGCGGGCTGAGGAGTTTTCCAGGTTTCTGCAGGACAAAATCGCTCAGAACCGGGACAAGCTGGACTCCGACTGGGCATCTCTGGGCGGGGGGCCGGGGGTGGATATCGGTGAGGTCAACTGGGTTGAGTTCGGCCCTGTTACTTTGGAGGACGTGGATAGGATACTGGGGGGGCTTAATGCCACCACTTGTTTGTTGGACCCGTGTCCCTCCTGGCTGGTTTTGGCCACTCGGAAGGTGACACGAGGCTGGTTCCAGGGTATTATAAACGCTTCCTTGAGAGAGGGGTTGTTACCCGCCGCCTTGAAAGAGGCGGTGGTGCGGCCCCTCCTCAAGAAACCGTCCCTGGACCCAGCATTGTTATCTAATTATCGTCCTGTCTCCAACCTTCGCTTTGTTGCGAAGGTTGTTGAGAGTGTGGTGGCACGTCAGCTCCCGCAGTACCTGGATGAAGCGAGTTATCTCGACCCCCTCCAATCGGGTTTCAGGCCCGGGCACAGCACGGAGACGGCGTTGGTCGCGTTGGTGGATGATCTCTGGAGGGCTCGGGACAGGGGTTGTTCCTCTGTCCTGGTCCTGTTAGATCTCTCAGCGGCTTTTGATACTGTCGACCACAGTATCTTATTGCGGCGGGGGGGTGGAGGGGTTGGGGGTGGGAGGCACCGTATTGCGGTGGTTCGCCTCCTTCCTCTCCGACCGTTCGCAATTCGTGTTGACAGGGGGGCAGAGATCGGCCCCGAGGCCCCTACTGTGTGGGGTGCCTCAGGGGTCGGTGCTCTCGCCCCTGCTGTTCAACATTTATGTGAAGCCGCTGGGTGAGATCATCCGTGGCTTCAGGGTGGAGTTCCATCAGTACGCTGATGATACTCAGCTGTACATCTCCACCCCGGGCCACCCCAACGAAGCCGTCGAAGTGATGTCCCGGTGCCTGGAGGCCGTGCGGAGTTGGATGGGTCGTAACAGGCTTCGTCTCAACCCGACCAAAACCGAGTGGCAGTGGTTTCCTGCGCCCAGATACAGCCAGCTTGTTCCTTCGCTGGCCGTGGGGGGAGAGGTTTTGTCCCCCGTGGAAAGGGCGCGCAACTTGGGTGTCCTCCTGGACGGACGGCTGTCTTTAGAAGAACACATTGCAGCCGTCGCCAGGGGGGCTTTTTATCAGATTCGTCTGATCTACCAGTTGCGGCCCTTTCTGGATCTGGGCGCACTTCGCACAGTCACTTCCGCCCTCGTTATCTCCCGCCTGGACTGTTGCAATGCTCTCTACATGGGGCTCCCCTTGAAGAGTCTCCGGAGGTTGCAGTTGGTCCAGAATGCAGCTGCGCGGGTGATTGTGGGTGCCCCTCGGAACTCCCACGTTACACCGCTTCTCCGCAGGCTGCACTGGCTTCCGTGGCCTTCCGGATTCAAGGTGGTACTGATGGTATTTAAAGTGCTCCATGGCTCGGGACCTGGGTACTTACGGGACTGCCTACTGCCATCGTCAACCTCCCGCTGCCCAATACGCTCCCACAGGGTTGCCCTACTTGGGGTACCGCCGCCCGACCGTTGTCGGCTGACGGCCCCGAGAGTTCGGGCTTTCTCTGTGGGAGCTCCCTCCCTATGGAATGATCTCCCCCCGGAGATACGGGCCATGACGGATATCCTGACCTTCCGGCGCGCAGTGAAAACCCTATTTTTTAGACAGGCTGGCCTGGCCTAGTAATTGGGTTCCGGTTTTAAATTTAATGGGTTTTAGTGGTTAATTTTATACTTTTAATTTTTAATTGAATCCCTGATTTTATACTGTTAAATTTTCAATTAGATGGGACACAGCCGGACCAATGTGTTTAATATATTTTTAATTGTATTTATAGTATATTTATTACGTGCTTTTTAGTAGGCTGTACACCGCCCCGAGTCCCTTTTTGGGAGAGGGAGCGGTATAAAAGTTTGATAAATAAATAAATAAACTGGAACTGCCACAATTGCCATAAGTCATTATGATTATATGACATTATGCTTTACTACTCTGTCACTTAGTAAAATTGCTGGTCCCAATTACTGTCATTAAGCAAGAACTCCCTATATGTGTAATTCACGGCACTAGGCAATTCATGAAGCTCCCATTAATGCATTGTTTTTGAGCATCAAAATGGTTATAGTTTCAAAGATTTGACTTCTCTTGATCTTCTAAGCATCCACCAAAGTTGCCCATGAAGCAAAGTGCCCCTCCAAATATTTTCTTCAACCTAAAGAAACAATTATAGATCAATGAAAAAGCATGCATTGAATTGGTGAATAGCAAGTTTATTTCTGAATGAAAATGAAACATGATTGAGATTTGAATGGAAAATCGTTTATTTACTCATCTGTTTTTCCCACCATTTTGGTTAAGATCTGATCACCCTTTGCAAACCCCAAATTGGGCTCTCACAATAGATAATGCAAATGGTGCTGGCCTGGGTTAATGTAAGAGGGCTCAAGGAAAGCCTGATGGAAACCTATCAGCATCAAAGCAGATTCCAAAGGGAGCTTTATCTAGGAATCCTGTAATAGAGCAGAATCTGTCTAACCATATACATCTAACCTGGAAAGACCTTTTCCAAGAAATGTACATTTAGAAGGAAAAATGCTGTAAAAGTGTATAGCTCTTCCATATGGCTCAAGCATTTTGTTCTCTTGGTGTTCATTGTTTTTCATTTGTTGAAGATATCTGTGTGCTATTAAAACTCATCTGTTTTGTAGATAAAACTCATCTGTTTGTAACCTTCAGCTGGTAAAATGGTGAATCATAGGGCAACAATTATTGAATCAAGATACCTCAAATGGGTAAATCTACAGAATGCAGGAGCTCATTATTCCTGTGGGGATGAAATTTGGGTACGTTGTGACCACTTCAGTCCCATTGCATTGCTGCTGCTTCAGCACTGCCAGACAGCCAGGGTCACATGATCCTCATTTCCAAGGCTCCCTGACTGCTTCCAACAAGATAATGGAGAAGCCAGCAGGGAAATTCACATGTTGCTCAAATCTTACCTATCCACACAATCTATCCAACTCCTTTGTGCTCATGCAATGCCAACCACTTGTGTATCCAGTGTCCTCCCCAACCCATGACACTTCTTGTGCACTCTTCCTGACTCATGCCACATCTCATACACCCCTGCACATATTCTCAACGCATGTTGCAATTCTGTGCATCCTCCACAACTTGTGCAGCACCTCTTGTGCATCCTTCCTAATCCTTCCACACTTTTTTGCCCTCCCTGACCTACACTGCACCTCTTGTGCACCTCCCCACCCACCAGCATTCACTAACCTGCCTGCTGGTCCTGGACTTGCAACTTCCTGCTGGATTCCCTACTGAATTTCTCCCTGCAAGCTTCCCAGAAGCAAAATAAATAGAGAAGCCACAGGAATGTTAGGAAGGAAGAAAGGTTTTCTGACACTTCCTGCCAGTTTCCCAGAAAATCAGAGGGGAAGCCAACAAGAAGTTGGAAGTCATTCCACTTCTTTTTTGCCTGCTAGTATTAATCTGTTTCTCTGATTCAGTAATTCACACCATTCCTAAGAGGTCTGTAAAGAGGGCGTGTGTAAGCACACCAGTAACACAGTAGGACCACAGTAGGACCCAGTATTTACTTCCTTTGTTCATGCTTACGTTCATACTTATATCTATCTTGTACATGTTTGACAAACAAACAAATAAAAATATCTTAGAAATGATGACCAAAAGGGGATCACAGGTTGCCTAGTATCCTCTAAAGCAGCATAATGTGGCTAGCAACTCTTCCAAGAACTTGATTTAGCTATGAGAATGTGTGTGTGTGTGTGTGTGATGGTGGCAAGGTTTTCTTTTATTTTTCCTAGGAAGCTGTACAAATATTGGGAAATAAGATATATGTTTGGGATTGCAAGCAATCTATTTAAAATATTCGTCACCAGATTAGCATAGATGGGTATAAGAAAGAGAATATATACATCAACCTGTATCTGAGATGTCTTTGTTTCAGAATCTGTACTGTATCGTATGAGTGGTCATTATATGCATTGAACAGTTAAAAGCACCAGCAACCTCTTTACTCACTGTGACTCTATTTCAAGATATACGGATAGTAATGTTGCATTTCACTATTATACATACAAATAGTGCAATTTCTGAGGTATGGAACTAAGTACTTGCTTGTACTGCAGATGAATCAACAGATAAATTAAGGAGTAATAAAAAGTGAATGCCTTGTTTCTATTAGTGCTCTGACTCATGTTTAGAATGTGTTCAATATTGCATGTACTTTAAAATTTTTAAAAATACTTATAAAATATTCTGAAAACTTAGTCCCATTCAAACGTGTTCTGTCTGTGTCTCTTTTCCTTGGGATAGAGGGGGGGATTTTGTACTTGAGACTTCATGCTATCCATATGACTGCTTTCAGCTAAGCCGTATAAAAATCATTTTTTTTAAAAAAGATGAATAAATTAATATGTAAAACATCAAGCCTTGAATCCAGTTACTGAATTAAGTAAATGGTTTGAATAAGTGACCAAAAATTTAGAATTAATACTTTTATGCTATGAGGTTGGCAGGATTAACTTTACATGTTTTAGTAAAATTTCAGAAGCCCAGGTAATCAGCAATACTATTATGCTTCCTGCCATACCCTATTTAATTCTGTTTCCCTTATTTATTTATTTTTACCCACTAGAACTGAAGTTAGTCTCCATTACTCACAAATGCTACTCAACAAAGCTCCCTGTGCTTTTCATGCTGGCCCACCTCTCTAAAATTAAATATAATTTTAGTCTATTTAGCTGTCATCTTGCTTTGTTGTTAACAAAATATAATTCCTCTTCTGTAGTTTCAAGAGAAACACATATAATCCAGTGTAATTATTTAGAAGCATTAGTAATTCAACAAGAAAATTAAACAATATCCTAAACCTGCAATTTTAATGCCAGATTATAATTTTGGTCACTGAATATTAGAAGTGGATGATACATATTTATCCAAATCATCTGAATTTGAATAATTGTTTTGTAGGATTACATTTAAATTTATGTAAATCAGGTCTCAATCCAGTGATTTAAATTGTAGTACTACTGCAGCAACTTGTATGCAGTATTTAATTCTCTGGCTTTCCATAAGCAAACCCTAACATATATTTTTTTCTGGTTTACAAACAATAGAACACTGCTACAACTGCTCATTTGCTCCATAAATGTAATTTCTTAAGATTTTCTGAAGTATCTTCTGATACTTATAGGTTATTTAAGCTTTTAACGTTAATGTGGTGACATTATCTAAAGTTTGAAATGTCAATTATACCAATGAAAAGTATTATATATGCTCTTTTACGAGATTTTTTTCTGTTTGTTTTTTTATTGCTATAATTTAAATAATAAGTAAATTATGGCAGAATATTTTGAGGGGTTTGTTAAAAATATTCAACTCAAAATGTTCAAATCCGATAACATTAATGAATTCTAAATCAAACCTGTAAATCCACCCAAAATATAAACCTAAGGGTTGTATTATGTCATGCAAAACTTTCCATAAATAATAGCTCTGATAATTCTTCCTCTTAACATTGGATTTATATTTAAAAAGCTTAACAAGCAGAAATAAAATGTAGTTTTTCTGAAGAGCTATTGTTCGACAAAAGAAACCTGCTATTTCAGATTGATTTTGTTGATGAACTAAATGTTCTCATCAGAACAGAAAAAAGCAAGTACTCTGCTCTCCAATTTAATACACTAAGTGGAAAGTTGCTATGGATACTCTATACAGTTATCATGGACTTCAGAAAATGATTAATTTCTAGATCCAATTGACTAATTTGCATTAGGAAATCATATTTATGCTACCAAGAGTTTTTGAAGAACTCAAATAAGAAATATGTGATAATGTGGATGAAAGAATGGCTTCTGTTTCAGAAGACTGAAAAGGGATTCAAAGCAGTCATTTGTTAAAGCAATCAAGTACTTTAACATTTAATCTGAGTAAACTGAGACAAGATAGGTTTTAAATTATCGAGCAAATAGAAGGAGAAGTATTATTCTGCTTATAAGATAAAATAAGGAACCTATATAAATGCAATAAAACTATACAAATGACCAAGGAACTAGGAAAAAACAATTTGGGTCTGCAGTGCAATTCATAGAATGGAAGAGAGATTGGGAAACAAGGAAACACTTCACACTTCATATATTTCTTCATATATTTAGGTATATAAAACCTAAATTAAAAAAAAAAAAAACACTATACAAAATAATAAAAGAATTTGTGATATAAGAAGGGATGAGTGAATGAGTAAACTGAGGTGACTGAACAAATTTGGAACGAATAGTGAAATGGCTACACTGCCACCGCCTGTATTTTATTTGATTTGACTGGACTGCCATTCTGCCACAGTGAATACTGAAACTAACCAATAAAATTGAAAACAGAAAAAATTAAATGTATAAATTAACACAGAATACTAAGCTGGCAATTAAAACCCTGGCAAAGTATATGTTTGTGTTTGATTCATATTCTCAGGAGTTTAGACAATATGTACAGTATGTCCAAAAGTGTGAGAAAAAGTGACAAACACAACCTCAACTACAGAATACCAGGTGGGGATGGAGGGGCAATGCAGAAGGCATCTCTCTTCAAACTTTAAACTGTTTAGGATTTTATTTGTCAATCTTAACACTAGTAAGCAATTAGTAACCAGTGCAATTTTTTTTTAGTATTACCATTGTATGATCCTGTACCACACAGCAGATAGCAGCTTAAAGGCAATATGCCCCTTAATACGAGTTGTAGGAGAAATATAAGAAAGGTGCTATATTTGTCTTAAACATATGATTGGTCATTGTGGAAAAAGAATTCTAGCCTAATTAGGATTTTGAACTGAACAGCAAGGTTACTCATCTGTTTCTCAAGATTTATATTTACAAGTCTACAAAGAAAACTGCTGTTGCATTTTATTACTATTTATCTAAATTAAGAGACGTTATAGTAGTTAAAGGCATGAGACTAAAAACCTGGATATCATGAGTTCGAATCCTACCTTGGGTTTAAAAAAACCAACTGGGTGACTTGGGCCACTCACATTCTCTCAACCTAGAAAGAAAGAAATGGCAAACCACTTCTGACATCTTGCCAAGAAAACTGCATGGCCTTCTCCATATAGTCACCAGGAATCACAACAGATTCAAAGGCACAAACAAACAAATCCAAATTAGAGGTAGTCCTTGATAATGGTAATTGGGACCAGAAATTATATCACCATGGTCCTTATGTGAGGCAATTTCCTGCTAGCTTCTCACAATCAGTGGGGAAGCCAGCAAGAACATGTAAGTCCCAGGCCAACAAGCAGATAAATGTCTGCTATTAGGTGAGGGAGAGAACAAGGAGGCTAGCAGAGAAGCCAGTAGGGAAGTTTGCAAATGGCAATCACAAGTTCATAGAGTGCTTCAGCAACCAGTTGTGCCAGATCAGTCACATGATTGTGTGGTTGCTAGGATGGCTAGAACTCAGAGGACCAATTCATTCAGCACTGTCATAAGTTTGGTCAATGAACAAAGGGTCGTAGGTACAGGACTACCTATAAACGGATCCACATTTATTTGATATATTTAAGGCTTAAATTGCTATTATATGAAAAGGATGCTCATACCACTTTTGAAAAGAATGCCTTTAGAACTGGAAATCTCAATAGCCTTAGAGAAAAAAGTTTGGTCACGTATAGATACTGACTGGAATGATAATATTAAATGTCAGTACTACACACTTGGTCTTGGTTAAACTTGCTGAATTTCAAAAAATCTTACCATATTAATCTAGGATGTATGAAAATTATACACAATATCCTATCAATGAGACAAATACAAATGAAGAATTTCTATATAGAGCTCCTACTCTATTGCAGAAAAGCTCTATTGTCAAATATAGGCAACATTCAAATTAAATCAGAAACCAATTTCCTTTGTAAAGGTAAAATATTCTTGTTACTTCCTACTTATTTCAAAAGATACTATAATTAGATGCAAAACACTAATATAAATGTGAAGTAAACCTACTGAAATCATGGGGTTTCATAATTTTATAATTTATGAACTAGCCTGGATTAAACCCTCTTGTTCAAAGTCAAAGAAAGTGTGTTGAATACTCTGCTTTGTGAAAAAATAGAGCAGGCAACATTTTTGCAATTTTTGGGTTCTCCAAAATCCTAACAGTTCTAGATTTCCCATTATTTCCAAGCCTGTTTCTCATTAGAAACATTCAAGCATCTATTTCAATAAGCTTTTCTTCATTTTATTTGTCTATCCAGGTGATCAAAAAGTTTAACAATGGATGCTTGACTAAGTCTTTACATAGTCTCCTTTCTCTTAACACTACAAAAACAGAATTCACATCTTCAGTGTTTTTTAAAAATAAAAAATGTTGCAGAATATCACAATAAATTGAACAGACAAATTATTCTCTGTAATTACATGGGCAGGTTAAGCATACAATAATGAATTTTAGTCCTATTTATCTCCCAATTAAAGGCCGATACTGTAATTCCCTCTCAAACTGTTCTGCTGTGAGAGTTCCTTGGATAGCTTCACAGCCAGGATTAAATACAGAATATGCACTTTTTTCTCCAGGCTGCCTTTCTCTAGGACCACGAGTTCCTACATAGATCCAATAAAACATAGACAGGACAAAATATGGCAAACCAAACTCCAGTTCCACAAACAGTCCAAGTAGGACCAACCAGAGGAGAAACTTGAGAAAGAGTTCATTCTTTAGTACATAATGGATCCACCATGGCAGAGGAGATGCAATGATTTGGGCTTCATGGTCTTCCGATCTTTGACCAGATTCCTAGGAAATAAAAATAACAGCATTGTACATTTGGATTGTCGTGACCTTGCAGAAAAGCATAATAAAAACATAACTGCAACTTTCTCAGTTTTCGCCGTTGCTTTTAATTCTTTCATTCTTCCTTCAAATAATTGTTTTCCAACGGACCTTACTTTGGTTTTTATACAATCAAGCCATTTCATAATATTGTTTTTCTACTGGTCACTCAATTTATATTCTAAAGTTGTTTTGCTAGATCTTCCAAGATGCAAGTTTTCCATATGCCATCATCAGCTACCAGATGGGCAAACAACTACTGACCTCTACTGCCCATCAAGCCATTCAGTTCTTTATATAATACTTTTAAGTATAAGCCAGTTACCAGCCTTAAACATACCTACCATCATTTCTTGCTCATTGATAGCTATTACTTAGCAATGAACTTTAGTTGTGTTCACTAACACCCAGCAATGGAAGCATATTATATTATGCTACACAGGCCCTGCACTGGCTACCAATAAGCCTGTGGGGTACTACTTAAAATGCTGGCTTCAACCTATAAAGCCCTCCATGGTTACTTTCAGGACTGCATTCTCCAAATAAAATCACCCAACCTGTATTTGGGGCGTACAAAATCCTTTCCATTTTCTCCAAGAATTCCCACAAGCCCTATCACTGGAAAAGTACTAGCAAGATTTTGTTCCATTGCTAGCCACAGTTGGTTGGTTGGCTACCGTCATTCAAGTTTGATAGGTATATTCTGTGCTGTTAGGCCTTTGCAATGAATTCTGTAAAGGGATGGTTTGGATTTTTCTTTACTTGAAAAAAATATACAAAATAAGGGTTTTGGTGTTCTCATAGCATAGTTGCGTGGGTGGATTTTAATTCAACCCTATGCAAAACTGGTTCCACTTTTAATCCCAGGAGTTGAGTTGGCTGGGCTAACTGATCCCTTTTTAGTGTTCCCATGATACACTGATCACTCCACTGACGCAATTTTAATATGTTGGAGGAACAAGGTCAATGCATGGAATTAAACAAAAGTAGGCCCCCCTTCTAATATTTATTTATTCCATACAAGTGAGTGCATGCTACTGGAAAATAGTCACGTTCATTTTTCTGAAACAGCACTTATAAAAAAAAATCCTGAGAACTTCTTAAAATTGCACCATGGCCACAGAGTTAAATTGAATTACTACTTTTTCCTACAACTCTGAGATTAAAACTTCTTTTTCTTCCATGGCAGAATAAATATTAAATTCAGCCTCCTTTTACAGGAAGTACTGGAACTTAGCTAGATTACCAAGAAATACCATTTTCATTAGTAACATTTCATTAGAAATATATAGTACTACCATTAATTAGTAACATTTCATTATAAGGAAATATACTATATTATCATTATAGTATAATGAAAACAACAAACCTTAGATCTGATTCTTACATGCCTGTTCAGTAACCATGGATTATTTAAATGGCCATGAGCTCTTTTGTGAAACAGTTACCTAATCAAGTACAAGCTAAATTTATATTTCTAACTATTCAGCATCCTTTCAGCCACCAATATTATGTAGTAGACTATCAGTGCCTATAAGCCTTTCACAACTTTTGATTTAAAATTTTACTAACTTGCTTTCCAAGTTATTGCACGATACCACTTTGAACACGTCATTTTTTGTATAATAGTGTGGCTTGCTTTGGATCCTAATATCTATAAAAACTAAACCAGATCACCTAAGACAGAGCTGAAAAAGAAACAAAATCAAAAGATGTTAGGAGAACACAGGAGACTGGAATTAGAATTATAGAAAGAACCAAACAAGAAGATTCTAAAAAAAAAACAAATGGACTTAATAAAACATAAAATAAATCTACTTAGATAAAGAATTGGCACAAAAAATCAAAAACGCTAAACAGAACTTTTGAAAACACAAATAAGTCAGGAAGATGGTTGGCATATAAACTGAAAACAGAGAAAGAGAAGAAATTGATACATAGGCTGGTAGATGAGAAAGGAACTTTATGCTACCAAAATGAGGATAAAAAAATAATAATTCATTATGAAAAGCTGTATGAGCAAGAAAAAGTTTCAGAAGAGAAAATCAAAGAATATTTGGAAAAAGCAGAACTACCTAAAGTACCAGAAAAAGTAAAAGCTATTTTAAATGAACAAATATCAATGATGGAATTGTCAGAAGTGATCAAGAGACAAAAGAATAATAAAATTCCAAGACCAGATGGGATGCCAGCTGAACTTTAAAATGTTTACAAGATACTTTAGGCCATCAATGTTGGAAGTCTGTAATGAAGTATTGATTGATGCGAAGTCAAATTCGTGCATTGAAGCAAGTATTACTTTGATTCCAAAAGAAGATTCAGATTTAATGCAGATAAAAAACTATATCTTTACTTAACACTGACTATAAAATATATGCTTCAATAATGGCAGAAAGACTAAAAACATTTCTAAATGAATTTATACATTTAGATCAAAATGGCTTCTTGCCTAAGAGGCAGATTAAAACAATATGAGAATGATTTTATATACATTGGAACATTATGAGCACACCTCACAATACAAAGGGCGTTGATCTTAGATGTGCAGAAAGCATTTGATAACGTAAATCGGCAATTTATGTTGTTACAATTAAAATCTATGGACTTTGGTGAGATTTATGAACATGATAAAGGCAATATAACATAAACAAACAGCAAAGGTGATGGTAAATGGGAGATACGACAGATAATTTTAATATAAAAAAGGCACAAGACAAGGATGCCCACTATCTCCTTTACGATTCATATTGACATTGGAAGTGCTAAATAGAAATATTAGGCAAGATATAGAAATAAAAGGTATGGAAATAAAAAAGGAACAATATAAACTACAGGCATTTGCAGATGATTTGGTCTTTATCTTGGAAAACCCACAAGAAAATGGACTTAACTAATTAGGAAAATAGAATATGGTGAAGTTGCAGGACTGAAAATAAAGAAAAAAGCAAAATAATACTTAAAAATGATACAGATATACAGAAAAAAGAACTAACAAGGAAAATAGGTATACAGATAGTCAAGAAAGTTAAATATTTAAGAATCCAACTAACGGCAAAGTATGTAACGATTAAGGAAGATAATTATTATAAATTGGCACAACAAATTAAAATGGATTTGGAGAAGTAGAAAAATCTACAACTATCATTGATGGGAAGAATAGCCATCATAAAAATGAGTATCTATGAATATCTACACTATGTTAGGAATGCATTATTATTACTATGGGAAACTTATTTCCCAAAAACATATTACAAAAAAAAAAAAGACAGGGCTATCAAATTCCCGGTCCACGGGCCGGATGTGTCACGTGCTGGCCACACCCATGCCCGGTTTAGTGAAGGGGAAAAAAGTCCCAATACGTCACATGACAATGCCATGACGCTGTCAGTTTGACACCCCTGAACTAAGATGTCTGGGCAAAAGGCCTCATAGCAGGTATTAGATCAATTTCCCTTAAAAAACATGCAAGAATTATAGCCTGCAGCTGATATTCACTGTATTCAGTGCCAGAAATCCCAAAGAATTACAGTACGCAACCTAGCTGTTCTCGCAAGTATACATGGTCTCAATGCCTCTCTCTTTCTTACTATAATGACATACATTTAATAGCTAATATAATGAATGAAATATAGCTGCACCAAAAAGATTCACATCTAACCAAGCTGCTAGGCCACAGGCAAATTATTAGAAATCAAGCTTATCCACCATCATAGAGACAGTACACTGTAGATGTAGTCCCAACAAAAATGCAAAAGGGAAGAAGAGCATTAAACTTCTTGTATCTCTGGATGAAATGTAGAATTAACAGAAGCCCCTTTGCAAGAAAAACAAGTACATGTGCATATGCTGAAGAATTAAAAATTGCAAGTTTTCATGACCTCTGACGAAGCAATTTCCAACTACAGCTTTTGCAGGGACAACCACCAACATTTTTACTGATATTGGAAAAATCCACAGGGCAAGACAATTCAAAGGTGGCAGTATCTGGTTGACCTTTACTGATCCTGAAAAAATAAGCAAGGTTAGACCTGGTTAGTTCTGGAGAGACCTCCAGGAAATCAAAGATGACTGGAAACTGGAAAAAAAGGCCTAGCAAAAAAATGTGTACTATTGTCTAACCTGCATGCATAAGCGTAGGGGGCATGCATAAGTGCACCAATGTGCTTACTGTCCCTGTCCTATTGTTTCTTTTATTTTTTTTATTTTTCTTATTTGTATCCATGTATTCATAACTATGTTTTTACTTATATCTATTATCTTGTAAGCAATTGACAAACCAAATAAAATAAAAATAAATAAATTATCAAGTATCTGTCACCAGAGGTGGTATTCAGCAGCTTCTGACCAGAACTGAAGAACCGGTAGCGGAAATTTTGAATAATTCAGAGAACCAGCAAATACCACCTCTGATTGGCCCCACCCCCATCTATTCTCTGCCTCCCAAGTCCCGACTGATGGGCTGGGTCTTCTTTTGTTGGAAAACAGAGCTGGAAAGCAGGTTAGTGGGGTGGGAAGGGAAGGGGGATTTTGCAGTATCCTTCCCTTGTCAGCCCACAGAACCGGAAGTTAAAAAATTGAATCCCACCACTGCCTGTCACCAGGCACAAGAGACGTTAAGGCAGAACTAAGGTATGGGTGTCTGTGTGTGGATTAGACAAGTCAGGACACTATTATTGGATTCCCTCCAGGAACAAGGTTCTAGCCTAGCGTTATACGCAACATCGCCCCCTTCAGGTAGGCAGGAAAGGGGCAATGGTAGAACTAGCTCCGAAGGGATGTGGCAAGGAAGCAGCTACCAAATGCACCTGGCTCCGTTGCCCAAATCTGCGGGACTGGGGGGAAAAAACAGTCAAAGGGGAAGTTGGCAACCCCCGTTCTTGGGGCGTAGAAACGCACCGACCTCCGTCGGAACCTCGGCTGAGGCCCTGTCCCCGGTCTCGGTGGGGGCAGGTTTTTCCGAAGCCGGTGCAACGCGAGTCGGAGAGCTAGAAGCGCGGCGATTCGCCCGGAACTCCGCCAGCCTCTGCTCCATCCCGCCGAAGCAAGGAGAGCAATTGCCGCTACCTCCGGTCGGCTTCGCCGTGGTTCACCAGCGGAAGAGGCGGGGAGAGCCAGGTGGGATGGCCGGCTTGGAGAGGGCCGCCCCCGGGAGGCTCAGAGACTCAGCGGAGGGCAGAAAGTGGGACGGGCCGCCCGCCAGCTGCCTGTTCTTTGGCGAGCTGGACGCAGTTGTCCCGCCCGAGAGTGAAAGGCGGAACGCTTGGAGGCGGCGGTGGGTTGCACTTGGGAGAGTAGCTGGTTGCGCTGCTTCTGCCTCTCCGCTTGAACAACAACGTGGCCTTCTTGCGACCTGTCCCAGAAGGACAACAAAGGAGTAAACTACTGCTGGCCTTACTTTGCATTACTTTTGCACTGTCCCAGGAGCTTATCTTCTTTAAGGTTACCCTAGTTCAGTTTTCAGAAAGAGGTCGGTCTGCACTGCAGAGATCTTTTCCTCCCTCGAACTCTCTTTGCAAATAATAGTAATAGCAAAACAAAACCTCGGGATATAACTTCGAAGGAGCTCCTGTGCAGTAAATGTCAGTGTTGCACAAAAGTGTGTGCCTATTATAGAGTGAGTTAGAGATCCAGGGTAGTAAGATAATGGT
Source organism: Bungarus multicinctus (assembly GCA_023653725.1). Classification (NCBI taxonomy): domain Eukaryota; kingdom Metazoa; phylum Chordata; class Lepidosauria; order Squamata; family Elapidae; genus Bungarus; species Bungarus multicinctus. Next base: position 58,331,244 of record CM042836.1, on the reverse strand, counting down.
TAAGGCATCAGACTAGACTTGAGTTCTAGTCTACCATAGGCACAAAGCTAGCTGGGTGGGCCAATCACTTTCTCGCAGCCCTAGGAAGGAAGCAGTGACAAACCACTTTAGAAAAACCTTACCAAAACACCCCTTCCAGGACTTGTTCAGGCAGTCACTAGGAATCAACACTCACTTGAAGGCACACAAAAAAGGAAAATAAAGGATGGATTATTAGAACACAAAGTTTTTCCATCTTTAAATCAGTATTTAACGGTCCATATAGATTTAGAGACTTACCATCATTGTCATTATCAGGTCCTATGCAGAGCACATTGAGCAGCAAGTATTTTCCAGTGGTTCTGATCATTCGTGGCATCTTCAACATTGTCCCAAGGGACATTAACAGATAACAGATAATCAGTTGGAAGGGACCTTATAGGTCATCTAGTCCAACCTCCTGCCCAAGCGGGAGACCCTACACCATTTCTGACAAATGGCAGTCCAATCTCTTCTTGAAGGTCTCAAGTGATGGCGCTCCCACAACTTCTGAGGGCAAGCTGTTCCATTGGTTGATTGTTCTCACTGTCAGAAAGTTTCTCCTCGTTTCCAGGTTAAATCTCTCCTTGTTCTGTTTCCATCCATTATTCCTTGTATGGCCTACAGGCACATTAGAAAATAGCTTGACCCCCTCTCTGTGGCAGCCCCTCAAATATTGGAAGACTGTTATCATGTCTCCCTTGGTCCTTCTCTTCACTAGACTAGCCATGCCTAGTTCCTATAACTGTTCTTCATATGTTTTAGTCTCCAGTCTCCTAATCATCTTGATTGCTCTTCTCTTCACTTTTTCTGGAGTCTCAATGTCTTTTTTATAATGTGATGAACAAAACTGGATGCAGTACTCTAGGTGTGGTCTTACTAAGACTTTATAGAGTGGTGTTAGTACCTCGCTTGATCTCGATTGTATCCCTTTGTTAATGCAACAGGATTGCATTAGCTTTTTTGGCTGCTGCTGCACACTACTGGCTCATATTTAGCTGGTTGTCCACTAAGACTTCAAAATCCCTCTCATAGTTAGTGCTATTGAGCCCAGTCTATATGTGTACTTTTGGTTTTTCTTGCCTAAGTGTAGGACTTTACTTTTCTCTACATTGATTTCATTTTATTAGATATGGCCCAGTGTTCTAGTCTGTCAAGATCCATCGGGATCTTGAGCCTATCTTCTTGGGTGTTAGCTATTTCTGCCAGCTTAGTATCATCTGTAGATGTGATAAGTTCCCTTCTATTCCCTCATCTAAGTCATTAATGAAGATGAAGATAATCTTAAGACCTTTTTTAAGTGTTTGGCACCAAATTTTCCGAGGTCAGTCACATTTCCTCTTTTCTTCAGTAAAGAGATTCTAGGAGGCTAGACTGTTTATCCGATTGATATTGAAATAGTATTTCATGCTATGTTCTTAGTTTCTTTGCCTTGGAAGATACATTAGTTATTCTTGTGTCTTTCTGTTTCCTTTTCTTTGTAAAATTAAAATAATTGGACAGAAGCTTAATTGAATTAATTGGAAAGTACATGAATATACTAAAGATGGGCAAAATAGGTAGAATTCACGTGAGAAGATTTTGAAATAAGTAAAGTGTACAATTCTGCATCTATTTGGGGCTATGCATCAAAAATTACCATATAGTTTGACAAAATGCAACCATATGCAGGTGGATCAGGGAAAGGTGACATAAAGTAGGCTAGGATAGTTAACAGAAACAATAGGCCAATGTTAGCAGACATAGTCATGGGTGAACTAAACTCAAACATAAAATTGTAGAAATAAGGCAAGGCAGACTCTGTCTCATTGTTAGATGTGGTATATTGTCCAGATGGCAGAATATTCCACAAAGAAGAGTTTTATAAAAGTTGGTATCTTGCCATTGGATGAGAAGTTAGCAGACAATTTGGAAATGACAATGCTCTATTCTAGAAGTTGTCTTTCTCTATAAAAGGTAAAATAATTATTTTTTTAATTATTTCATTTCAGTACTAGGGAGAATGGAAGCAAATTTTTGAAGTTCATAGAATGGAATGGAATGGAATAGAATAGAATAGAATTCTTTATTGGCCAAGTGTGATTGGACACACAAGGAATTTGTCTTGGTGCAAATGCTCTCAGTATACATAAAAGAAAAGATATCATCAAGAGTCAAGTATCATAAGGTACAACACTTAATAATAGTCATAGGATACAATAAGCAATCAAATCATACTAGAAAACAGTCAATATAGATCATAAGGATACAAGCGACAAAGTTAATACAGTCATGTTTGCATTATTCTCTGACTTTTTAATCTGTTGGAGTAGTTTGAGCAAACCTCTACATTAGGTTCAGCTGACACTATTCTCCACTAGCCGATTTCACAAGAAAGCAATTTATTTACTTTTGTGTACTCCTTTGGTGACCTTTTAGCCCATCAAAGACAAAACCATTTAAGAGCTGCTGTTTTGAAGCTCTGAGGATAACATATGTTAGCTGTTCCACCCAATTTTGGATAGCAGTTAGTTATAGAATAATATTAATGATGTGAGGAAATTTCATTTGTTTTATTCATGATGGATCGATCCATTTAATATATTAACTCTTTCCTCTGTGACATATATATCACTATATTTTGAATTCTTAAATGGTACTAATAAAACAACTTGGGGCAATCATTCTCTCTCAACCCAACTTACTTCACAGAATTGTTGTGAGAAAAGTAGGAAGAGAGAGGTGTGTTGGATGTGTTTCAATCTTGAGTTACTTGCAAAAATAATAAAGGCAGGATACAAATAAATAGCAGCTTCATTTGGCTTTCTCAATTCTGAATTCAGAGGAGCTGAAGGAATGAAATCTACCTTTAGAAAAAACTTATATGTTATAAAAAAAGTTGTACGTTCAATTCTGTACTACAAAAAAAATCAGAAATACCAGCACTTTAAAGAAATTGTTTTAGCATTAAAGAGTTGTTACATTTTTGAGAAAATATTGTGTAATGAAAGTATTACACATTACTATTGTATTATTATTGCTAGGAGTGACATCAGATATTATTCTTTTAAATCTGGCAAAACTAAGAGGAAGAAAATTATTGAACTATTATTTCTTTAAAGAATGACATTCTGCAAACATATTTGTACTCTGACTCATTTCAGAAAGCAAAATACTGCAAAGTGCCATAAACTCAAAAAAGGTTTTCCATCCTTTTGGATGAAATGGTGTATTGAATAATCATTCAGGAATGTAAGTAAATATTTTACTACTATTACAATGATCCCTTTGCACCTAAAAGCATAGTTTACGATGCTGCATGCGTAGAGATTTAAGTGAAGTAAATGAGATAGTTACATGGTATGATATTTCTTCAGGTTCCTAATAGGCCTATTAGTCATATAGGTCTGACAGATTTTGGAATAGTAAACCCTTTCCTGCACCCACTTCTGCTAACAATAAACAAATAAAAAAAATCCCCAGATGATTCTGTTGATTTGGTAAGTTTACTTCAAACAACCCAGTCCTATGAAATATTATGGCAAGGTAATAAATAATAATAATAATTCCAAAATGTGTCAGTATTCTGTTTTCATTGAGAATAACCTAAATATTATCACCGAAGTGCAAAATTGAGTTTTCCAAAATGCTTCATCAGATGAGAGTTCAAAAATAAGAGAAGTAGAAAAGTTAATACCGTGTTTCTCACAAAATAAGGCTCGAGCAACAGCAGAAACTCTTCCACATTTCCGCCGGCGCTGCCACTGTTCTCGCACCAGCAGTAACATGGAAGCCACAGAGGCGGTTCTCCCGGCCGAGCAGCAGCAGAAACGCTTCCACGTTTCCGCTGGCACTGCTGCTGTTCTCACGCCAGCGCCGGCAAGAACTGTGGAAGCTATGGAGGCAGTTCCCCTGCCTGAGAAGTGGTTGAAACGCTGCCGGTGGAGGAATGCGAAGGAAAAGCAGGAGCAGCAGCAGGCGCCAAAGGTCTCGTGATTTAAAGTGCACTGCCAAGGCCGCCATCCACGCGCCGCCACCCGCCTGCTGACCCGAGCGGCTGGTGACAAGGCGTAGCTGCCTGCGGGGTACTTTTAAAGGAAAGTTCCCCTCCACCCTTCCCCCCAATTTCGCATGTTTTAAACTAGGCCTAAATTTGGGGGGAGGGGCTTAATTTCATTTCATTTAATTTCATGCCTAGAAAACATGCTGGATCTTCCTATTGGGGGGGGGCGTATTGTTGGAGAAACACAGTATATTAATCTATACGATTTGTGGTTTAAAGTCTGTTTTAAAGTTTCAGTTGTGTATTGACTGCTTGAGATGTGGATAACAAATTACACCTAGCATTCTGGAATAAAGCAGAAAAAGGTCCCCTCACATCCACCCACCCTTGACCTGTTCTTATTCATAAATCCAACTGTATTTCAGATCTGTATTTTATTCTGGACAATATATGCAGTGTTGTGGTCTGGAAGAAAACAAAAAATACCATAACGACAATTAATGTTAGCAAAGCTGGAGATCAGCTTTTGTAGGACATGGGCTCTGAAGACAGTATTTCTGTTGTAATAGACTTCTGGCCCAATTCTGCTACATGCGTTTCACATCCAGCCTCTTCTTATTGCAGGTTTATGGCATGGGGAAAAAGAGAATGTCCAAGAGAAAGAAAGAATGAGGAGAACAAAGCCCCAGGCTTCTCATCTTGACTACTATAAATAACTATTGCTCTTTGGTGGCAGAGGTGAGCATCTCAATTATGCTTGGCAAAAAAGAAGCTGAGTTTGCCTTTTCTTTAAGTTAAGGTACACTTGTCATTTTAGATTTATTTTTGTTCTAAGAAACAGTGCTTTACAGCAACCAAAAAAGTTATTCTGATTTCTTAGAAAAGTTGGACAAATGGAAAGATGGCCTGGCTCTTTACTGAACAGTTGTTATGGAAAAAACATTTATCCTTTCATATCAGATTCCAATATGTTGCGGAGAGCACATTATTACCAAGAGACTAGGACAATTTGTACAGACTTTAAAAGTTAAGACTTATTCAAAAATACGTTTCTCTTCAGTAGCATTTCATAACAAAACATTTGGCTACTCACTCATTCCTGTTGGAAATCTGAGACATAATTCTGAAACTAGAAATTGAACTGGCCTGAAATCTGGAGATTTTTGCAGAGATTATTTTGAACCAATGCATAATTATATGTTGAATATTAATGTTTGTAGGGGAATAAATATCCCACATTTGCAATCTGCAAACAATTATGTTAAAATTTGAATTGATTTTCAGAAACTTGGAAAACTCTGGAAAGTGGATTTTCATTCTGTCTTTGAGTTGGGCATTGGAAAATTTCTTTTCGTGTTCCACTTTGGTTCCAAACACAAAGAACTATACATTCTGAAAATGAATTATGAACATCGCACTAGAAGAAACCTATTTTATTGTAAAATAATTCTTTTATAATTTACTTGGAGTTTTATCCTAATCTCCCAGTTTTAAAAAGAGAGAGAGTTTCCTCTTGCTCCATTCAGAAGATCTGTAATGATTGATGTTTTTCATAAAGACAATTTTATCAAATGAATATTAACATGTTATGATTTGACCCTGATAGACCATTTATCATAAAGAGGATCTGAATTCAAAACTAGCAAAGCAAATTAAGCAAACACTTAGCATCACCATTTTTAGAGATACAAAGATACAACAGGCTATCAAATACAGGTGAAACTCGAAATATTAGAATATCGTGCAAAAGTTCATTTATTTTAGTAATGCAACTTAAAAGGCGAACCTAATATATGAGATAGACTCATTACATGCAAAGCAAGATAGTTCAAGCCGTGATTTGTCATAATTGAGATGATTATGGCTTACAGCTCATAAAACCCCCAAATCCACAATCTCAGAAAATTAGAATATTGTGAAAAGGTTCAATATTCTAGACTCAAAGTGTTCCACTCTAATCAGCTAATTAAGCCATAACACCTGCAAAGGGTTTCTGAGTCTTTAAATGGTCTCTCAGTCTGGTTCAATAGGAATCACAATCATGGGAAAGACTGCTTACCTGACAGTTGTGCAGAAAACCATCATTGACACCCTCCATAAGGAGGGAAAGCCTCAAAAGGTAATTGCAAAAGAGGTTGGATGTTCTCAAAGTGCTGTATCAAAGCACATTAATAGAAAGTTATGTGGAAGGGAAAAGTGTGGAAGAAAGAGGTGCACAAGCAGCAGGGATGACCACAGCCTAGAGAGGATTGTCAGGAAAAGGCCATTCAAAAGTGTTGGGGACTTTCACAAGGAGTGGACTGAGGCTGGAGTCAGTGCATCAAGAGCCACCACACACAGACGGATCCTAGACATGGGCTTCAAATGCCGTATTCCTCTTGTCAAGCCACTCCTGAAAACAAACAATGTCAGAAGTGTCTTATCTGAGCTAAAGAAAAACAGAACTGGTCTGTTGCTCAGTGGTCCAAAGTCCTCTTCTCTGATGAGAGCAACTTTTGCATCTTATTTGGAAACCAAGGAGGATCCAGAGTCTGGAGGAAGAATGGTGAGACACACACTGCAAGATGCTTGAAGTCCAATGTGAAGTTTCCAGTCTGTGTTGATTTGGGGAGCCATGTCATCTGCTGGTGTTGGTCCACTGTGCTTCATTAAGTCCAGGGTCAATGCAGCTGTCTACCAGGAGATTTTGGAGCACTTCATGCTTCTTTCCACAGACTTCATTTATGGGGATGCTGACTTCATTTTCCAGTAGGACTTGGCACCTGCCCACACTGCCAAAAGCACCAAAACCTGGTTGAATGACCGTGGGATTACTATGCTTGATTGGACAGCAAACTTGCCTGACCTGAACCCTATAGAGAATCTATGGGGCATTGCCAAGAGAAAGATGAGGGACATGAGACCGAACAATGCAGAAGAGTTGAAGGCCGCTATTGAAGCATCCTGGTCTTCCATAACACCTCAGCAGTGCCACAGGCTGATAGCTTCCATGCCACACGGCACTGAGGTAGTAATTGCTGCAAAAGGGGCCCAAACCAAGTACTGAGTACATATGCATGCTTATACTTTTCAGAGGTCCGATATTGTTCTATGTACAATCCTTGTTTTATTGATTGCATGCAATATTCTAATTTTCTGAGATTGTGGATTTGGGGTTTTCATGAGTTGTAAGCCATAATCATTTCAATTATGACAAATCATGGCTTGAACTATCTTGCTTTGCATGTAATAAGTCTATCTCATATATTAGTTTCATTTTTTAAGTTGCATTACTGAAATAAATGAACTTTTGCACAATATTCTAATTTTTTAGAGTTTCACCTGTATAGGAGCCCATCAAAAATGATTCCACTGTTGAAATATACTTTCTCCTGTAAGTTTTTTTTTAATCAATAGGAATATGCCTTCTTGTAATCATTCATCCACTTTTCTGCACATGTCACTAAAAAGAGCATGTGTTCATCTTTTATGTGAAATTTTTAAAGCTTTGTCAAGATTTCTAAAGGCTAAAACATCCAGTTCCATCAAGCTAACCTTGTTGCTTTTCTCTGGGCCTACTGGAATTTCTCTGAATCCTTCTTAAAGCGTAGTGAATTGTTTTATATGTTTTGAGCCATTCCAGTTACTAATGCTTTAGATTTTAGTTGTAACCTTGAATTCGATTGTAGAGAACTATTGTATTAATTTATTGATATTATTATGTACTTTGCCTGTTTATAGGCAGATGAAAAATGAAGCAACTAATATTATTGCCCATATAAAATTTCATTCCATTACTTTCAGCCAATTTCCCCAACCTCTCAAGTTCTTTTTAAATTTTTCTTCGTTCTATCCAATCTTACATCATCTGCAGATCTAATATACAACAAATCATTAATAAACTATTGCACAGAGATCTGGAAATTGTTCCTTTTGACCCTTCCTACTTGTTTCTGCTCAGAAATATAGTCAAATGGGGAATCCCTAACTCATTCAGATGCCTTGCTCACCATTTCCTGCTTTGTGCATGATTGCTTGGTTAGCAGCAGAGATTGCAAGGCCCTTCCAGGGTCACATCACGATTCAAAATATTCCAGTCACCTGAGCTACCCCCAAGAGTTTGTGCAGGGACCTGCGAGATGGTTAGAGCACATATGGCCACAGCTGAGCTGAACAGTGCAAGTGGGCATTTGTATATGTGCATTTAGCACATTCACTGAACTTTAGCTTGGGAAGCCCACCCAGGTCAGACAACTGCTCACCAGTCAATATTAGACAAACATTCGTTTGTTTAGAAATAGGGTCCTGCACATGATCCCTTGGCTGAGTCACAGAGCCTCTGGTCCATATTGGAGAGGTGAGCAGCTCATTGCATTATTGCTTCTTGATCACCTGGCAGATTCCCCAAGTGTCATGGCCAGACAATTGAAGGATGAAGGATGAGCCCAAGGGGAAAGGGTTTCCCTGCCAATCTCTGCAGCTATTGTTCATCTTGTCTCCTATGCCCAATTGCAGTTAATGCCACAGGGGGTGCAGGAACCTCCTGGATGGGACTGTGGTGCATGGCCTTTTCCTTTAGACCATTTCATATTGACATATATATCTGTGCAAATCCATAGTACCTTTGTCTTCAGTGGAACTACAAGTATGAAGAGCTTATTGCATCTATGATCATTTTAAAAATTTTATTGACGGCAAGTCTAACTGCTGAAAATTTGGAAGAAACATTGAGGCTTATCTCAGGATGTGACACCAAATATTGTGTTCTGGTAAATGAAAAAAAAATACTGATATCTAAGTGGCCAAAATAAAACGAGGAACAATCTATCAGCATAATTATTTTTTTATTTAATAAGCTTATGTTCATGATGTACTATCGTGTTCTTCATTTTTAACTCAGATTTTTTTCATTGATCTCTGAAAAGGTTTTAGAACCACAGGTTTTAGAAACTTGAATCAGATGTCATGCAAGACCACGATGGTTTTAATTTGAGACACTTACTTCAAAGTTTGCAAAATTTTGCATAGTTTGCAGAAATCATCTACATGGGAGAGGGGAAGTCACATCATGACTTTCATATCCACAACAGCATTGAGACTGATGCTAGGGGATTGTGTGTCTTCAAAGGCATGGACACCTGATTCAGCCTTTGGGTGGTGAGGGCGGGCTGAAGAATTAAAAACCAGATGGGAAAGAGTGAAATGGAGTAGTTAAAAAACTGAAAATATAAATATGTAAACTGGGTGAAACAAGGCTTAATAGCAGTAACTGTGAGAGGGATCTTGGAGTCTTAGTGGACAATCAGCTAAATATGAGCCAACAGTGTGTAGCAGCAGCCAATACCACTCTATAAAGCCTTAGTAAGACCACACCTAGAGTACTGCATCCAGTTTTGTTCACCGCATTATAAAAAGGATGTTGAGACTCTAGAAAAAGTACAGAGAAGAGCAACCAAGATGATTAGGGGACTGGAGACTAAAACATATGAAGAACGGTTACAGGAACTGGGCATGGCTAGTCTGGTGAAGAGAAGGACCAGGGGAGACACGATAGCAGTCTTCCAATATTTGAGGGGTTGCCACAGGGAGGAAGGGATCAAGTTATTTTCTAAAGCGCCTGTAGGCCAGACAGGGAATAATGGATGGAAACTGAACAAGGAGAGATTTAACCTGGAAATAAGGAGAGTCTTACTGACAGTGAGAACAATCAACCAGTAGAACAGCTTGCCATCGGAAGTTGTGGGAGTGCCATCACTTTGAGACCTTCAAGAAGAGATTGGACTTCCATTTGTCAGAAATAGTGTAGGGTCTCCTGCTTGGGCGGGGGGTTGGACTAGATGACCTACAAGATCTCTTCCAACTCTGATTATCTGTTATCTGAAAAGCCATAGGTATATATGGGAGAGAAGACAGATGGTATTCAGTGCTGTTGCTTATTAAGAAGTGAGCCTGGTTCCATTTGCACTTTTTTTTGGACAAGAAAATAGGAAGGGAGCAAACACTAGTATGACTCCAAAGCATTTTGCACAATATTAAACATTCACTTACATTTTTGTTGTTAGAACATAAAATATATATTACCGATTTCCCTATATAATCTTGGTTCTATGTACCACATAAATGATTGGATACTAATATGCAGCATCTGAATTAATAGACCATAAATCTGGTCTAATTTGACTTTGTTGTTTGGTGGTAGGTTTAGCTACAGAAGGAAGTGATATTACTTGAACAATAAAGCCTCTTTTTCAAGAATATCTTAACGTTTCGCATGTTTAGTCAAACAATATTGTTTTTTGAAGAGATTTTAAAGACTCCTTTTCTCTCCCTTCAATTCAGCGCATTCTGCAATCTTTTAAGAAAGTTTGTATATAAGAGCTTAAAATGCTAGTTCTAATGAAGTTTTTGAAAGCTGAATGGATTCTGTTTCTGCACAGGAGGTGACTTTGAAATATAAGTACTGCATTTGGATTTCAGCAAAACAAATTGACTGTGCAACTGAGGCTTAATATTAAATTAATACCAAGGACAATGAAATACAATGGAGATGCACTCATTATTCCACTGCTGCCCAATTTTTAGCTTTATCTTATTGACAGGAAAATAATAGCAGTTTTCCAGGCGTTATATTATTTGAGAGGACCAAAGTAGTAGGATAATTCTAAAAAGCTGTCAGTTTATATGACCCAAGAATGTGGTTTGTTATTCATTGTTATAGTTAATTTTTTGATATATAAAAAATTAAATTTTGGGGGGAGTTTCTCTCCCCCCCCTCCTTTTCATATATCTTGAAATAATTCTGCAGAACAAACAGGTTGCCTTATTTTTCCTGGGCCATGCACTTGTCCTGTGAATGTTGAAAGAAACCAATGAGGAAGGGAAGCTAGTGGCAGAAACTCCCTGAGATGACCCAGAGTGTAACATAAACGTAACAAAATCCAAAACGTAAATAAATATCCTTTAATGCCTCCAATTAGGCCCCACTGTTCAATAATACTCAAAAATAGTCTTCAAAAGAAAGCAATACAGTCCGAATTTAATGAGCAGATAGAGGTGAAATAAAAAACCAAACAAACTACAATGATGAAATTTCCACAACAGAACAATGAAGTATTTACCAAATTCAAGGAGATAACAAGGCACAGTCTGTTGGTAGGATGCCAACCAAGCTAACTTCAGACCAAAATAAAATACGTTTTGTTTTCAGTGTTTGCCAATACACAGGTCCAAATTCTTATTCAGTTGTCACACCTGCATCCCATGAAGAGGACCAAGGCCCTCTCCTCCCAAGTAGACCACGTCTCTCCCTTATCCTCTCCTCCCTGCATGCCCTCGGATGGATAGGGGATGGGCCTGGGTCCTCCTCTGACTGCACAGCCGGCCTCTGCCCTTCCCCAGCCTCCTCCACAACTTCTGGAGCCACACTTCCATTCCCTGTCAACTGTTTCTCCTCTCCCTCAGAGTCAGTCTCCACCAGGGGCATGATACTCCCACCCTCAATACAGAGAGAAGTGGAGGCAGGAGATGCTATACAGGTAGTCCTAGATATACAACCACAATTGAGATCAAAATTTCTGTTGCTGAGTGAGTTTTGTTATGTGAGTTTTGTCCTGTTTTATGACTTTTCTTGTCACATTTGTTAAGTGAATATTACTGCAGATTTTGCTTGTCAGAAGGCTGCAAAGGGGGAATCACATGTCCCAGGGACACTGCAACCATCATAAATATGAGTCATTTACCAAGTGCCTGAATTTTGATTATGTAACCATGGGATGCTGTGCAAAAAACAGCCATAAGTCACTTTTTTCAGCGCTGTTGTAACTTCAGTCACTAAATGAACTGTTGTAAGTCAGTGATTACCTGCATTCCATTGTGACGTGTGTCTTTCAATCCAAGTGCCTTAGAGCAGGGATCTCCAACCATGACAACTTTAAGCCTGGAGGACTTTAACTCCCAGAATTCCCCAGCCACTCTGGGAGTTGAAGTCTGCCAGGCTTAAAGTTGCCATGGTTGGTGACCCCTGCCTTAGAGTTTCTCCAATAGGAAAGTCTATTCAGAATGGTGTGTAGCAGAGATGAGAAGAATCTCAATGGAGGCTGAATCAACTCTATTTTTTTTACCCTTAGAGATATTTATATTTTGAAGTTTCAGTAATACATGAATATAAAAGCTCCCTCAGGTATTTTTGGTGAAATTCAGTAAGTTCAGGACTTGGTCATTCAAAAGTAAAGGTATTTTATGTTAAGGTTGCCCACAAGGTGGCAGTGGTAGGATGTTGTGGCAGCTACAAAGTTTTCTTTAAAGCACTGCTGCACTTGACTTACTTTTGCACCTTGCCCTTCATTATTTACATAAATATCTTGCTCTCTTGGGTTGCAACTCTATGATTTGATTGAATAGGCACTTTAAGCCAGATTCAGGAAGTGTCTTCTGTACTAATACTATTTCTGATTTTCTCCAACAAATCTTGTAGAATATAGCCAACAGGTTTGTAGTACGCTTTGTGACTACAGTATGTTCAAGCATAAGATATAATTCCTTGATAATAGTGTTGTAATCAGATCTACTTCTCTCTTAGCTCTTCTAAGAGCTGGCATGACAGAATAAGCTTTATGATTACATTCCAGAATCTTAACTATGTGGCTAAACTTCTGTAACGTTGCACTCAATGTACTGAGGAAGTTAAAAACAATGTGGCATAAAATAGGGAGAGTTTTAATAGCTTTTACTAAGATTAAACTTGCCATAACAGATGGATTCAAAGTGGTTTTTTTAGCCACATTTACCATCTACAATAAGGAGAATGCCTTCATTAATTTGGGATTAAATATCATCATTATGATGGAAGTGTTATGGCTACATGTTGTGCTGTGTACTATGATGGGCAAAACGGTCTATGGCTGAATGTTGGCAAAATACAGAAGCCTGTTCCACCTATAGCTCTTGATGTGTAGCAGTTTCCCCAAAGGACCTAGTATGCAGTCTGAGGATTCTGGATTTACAGTTGCTGATGGAGCACCAAGTGGAAGCGATAGTCAGAAAATCCTTTCGGCAGCTTCAGAATGCCTGTCGATAGCAGTCTTTCTTGGAACAAAAGAAGACTCATGCCCTTGTCATCTTCAGACTACTGCAATTAAATTTACTTGGTCTGCCCTTGAAGATTACTTTGAGGCTGCAACTGGCACAGATTTACTGACCATGCCGTTGCAACCCATCAGTCATCAAAATAACACTAATTTTGTTCAAACTGCATTGGTTGTCAGTTAAATTCCTTGTGCCAGCTGATATAAACAGAACAGCAATTACAAAGTTGAACACCCTTATTGCCTGGTCATAAACTTCCTGATAGAGGCAGGAATTAGGTAACTTGCCAGAGAACACTTAAGACTTGGAAAGTTCCTTGAATCGATTACTTCTGCCTTTTGTGACCTGCCAGGATCACAGGAGAGAGCAAAGACAGAGGCACAAGAGTCCTGGATGCTAGTGCCAGAAATTCCATTAGCCAGTCCAAATTCAATCCTAAAGTCTGAATGCAGGAAAGAGAGCAATGGAGCCTGAGAGTACTTTCCACCAAGAAGGGAAAGGGCCTGGTGGTGCTCTTATATAGTCTCAGCTGCTGGCTTGGCTTGTTTTGTTGCTTCCTTTCCTCTCAAGGAGTGGGGTAATTGTTGAGGCATTATGCCAGAACCTTGATCTGAGTCAGCCCTTACCCACTCAGGTTCATTGAACCCTGGAATTGCCTCCGGTGTCAATGGCCTCAGGCTGACGGTCTAACTGATGTGACTCAAATGAATCATAGGAGACCATAACAGTAAGCTTCTAGCCCTATTCAAGGTGCTAGTGATTGCCTATTCAGCTTTATATGACGATTGTTACCTGCAGGAGCATAATCTCCAGATGGGATCTGTTGTACCTACATGGTCTAACAGAGGAAGAATATTCTGGGGTGCCCACCCTTTTACTGATCTTTTTCCTGAAAATGAAAAAAAAAAAGTTAAATGGTGATTTCTGGATTTGACAATTGAAAAAAATTAAGGGGCAGAGACTATTATTGAAATGTTAAGGAGGGAGGAGGGATAATGAGTTTGTCTGTAACTACTGTAAAAATGGAGGGATTTTTACTGCATTTTTTTTCTTCCCCCTTTTCCTCCTCTTCTTCCTTTTCTATAGTTCTATATCTTTTAACTATGTAAGAACTTTAAATAAAAATTAGAAAAAAGAAAACATTCTCCTTTTCTCAAATATCCATTATCTTTCCGAAAATCATTGATTTCATATGTCAGTAAATAAATAGCATGAGATTATATGATCCAAAATAGTGTCCAAGAATGTAAGAATATGATAAGTGACTAATTCATGTCCAGGGGCTTCCATTCTCAGCTCATTTTATTCCCCCAAGGAAAACATGACTTCTATTGTCGAGGTCCACAAGATCCCACAGGATATTTGTTCCTGACATAATTTCATTTTTTTTCTTCCCATCCCTTTAACATTTGCACTGGACTTTTCAATCATTTGCTTCCCTTCTTTTACAAACAAAACAAAACAAAATGAAAAACTTTATATTTACTTTGACTCATCTTTTTGGTTTATACTTTTTCCCATGTCCCTGATCTAACTTCTTTCTTATTAAACAATCTTTCTTAGAGACAATCTATTTTTCATAATTTACAATAGAGCATATTAGCTTTTCATTTCTTTTTGATTTGTGTAAAAACTTGAAGTTTGCCCCATAGGCTCAGTGGTAGTTCTCTTTCAATATTTGACAGAACGTGGCAATATTTTCAATTTGTATTTTTATAACCTTTTAATGTATTTTGAACAATTTATTGTGATGCCATCTTAGATTTAATTATGAACACTTACTATGTTAGTGATATGGAAATTTTTATTTCATTCCGTATTCTTCCAAAAACGCCTCTTTCTTTTTTTACACATCAGAACCAGATGTGTTCTATTTAAGAGCATTGCCACAGGGCATATATTTAAAAAAAAATAGAAGAGAGGTAAACATCTGAATATGTGTCATTTAAGAACAACTTGGATTTTAACTAGTGCTGAACCCAACTCAGTTTTATACTATTGTCAACCATTTGATTAACGAGTTTTGGGACCCGCTGCTCACTGTTGACCAATGACATCATAATCACAGCAGTGATGGGATTCAAATTTTTTTACTACCGATTCTGTGGGCATGGCTTGGTGGGCATGGCTTGGTGGGCATGGCAGGAGAAGAATACTATAAAATCTCCATTCCCTCCCCATTCCTAGGGGAAGGTTACTACAAAATCCTATTCCCTCCCCAGCTCACTAACCTGCTTTCCAGCTCTGTTCTCCTGTGCAGAGCAACAAAAGAAGACCCAGCCGATGGGACTTGGAAGGGAGAGAATAGATGGGGGGCGGGACCAATCAGAAGTTGTATTTGCCAGTTCTCTGAACTATTCAAAATTTCCGCTACCAGTTCTCCAGAACTGGTCAGAACCTGCTGAATAGCACCTCTGAATCACAGATAATTATGACTTTGATCTTGTACCATGTGGCAACCTTTGTATTGCTATGACATAAGATGCTAGGACAATTCTTTACCCACCACCTTCTATCTTCAGAATTTACCACCTCACCGTTGTTTAACCTTCTCAATCATACATATCTTTTCTGATTGCTCCCTGGGGCTTCAGAAAAGATTATTTATTGTATATATCTGGTAAATGCTGAAAACTGAAGTGGAGTGTTTTTTCTCCCCTTCAAAGCATAGATTCTCACATTGAGCTGAGAGTCTACTTAGATTTAAATATATTTGATTATTATAGAGCATCTGGTGAAAAATCTTAACAAGAACATTTTAAAAAAACCTATGTAAAGCAATTAAATGTATATATTGTGTATTCGGGAGAAAGCAATTGCTGTAACTCAGTTACACAAGCGCCCCCCACATGAATGGAGAAGTGCCAAAAGGGTCAGGAGGATATATGCACAATTCCACAAAAGGATAAAGTCTTACTTATCACCTGTTTATGCAAAGCATCACATACCTTCCTCATTTTCTCTCTCACCATTTGTCCATCTGTCGGTACTGAAACCAACTGACAATGGTGTTAAATATTCCAATTCTGCATATTTGATGGCAAATGGTCAGCCCAGATGTTGATATGTTGGAAGAGCATTTTCCTTCTGCAGCATGAATAATCAGGCAGTCCAGCAGAATTCATAAACCGTGCACTGCCTCTGGTTTAAAGTGCCTCTGCTCACTGCCTTTGCTTTCCAGATGAGGATTACTCTAACAAGTCTTAACATGTTAACATATATCTTAAGCATTTAAGAAATGGAACCATTTTGTTTTGATATTGGAATATGAGCATCTAACTGAGTGTTCATGCACTAAAACTTACGATTATCATTTCTTTTCTACTGAGCTGTAATTATGATCATCCGAGGGCTCTGTAATAATCATACTTTCTTTTGGAAAAACTTGTGACTATTCAAAACTCTACTTTGCTAAAAGAAAAGTGCGAGTGAATGTAAAAGGAATGGTAGGGTCTTATGTCTATGACAAAGTTTGGCTAGAAAATAATGAGCAGAGAGTTTATGAGAGAAGTAATTTGGTTTTTCAACACCTATCTATTTTTATTTTTATCCCTTAGGACATGGGTCCCCAAACTTGGCAACTTTAAGACTTGTGGACTTCTACTTGCAGAATTTTCCAGCCAGCTGAACAGATATTGCTGGTAAATTGGATTACCTCTTGCCCATAACTTTCCCCCCTGCATACCTAAATCTGTTTTATGAGTTCAAAACATAACAAGGGGAGACTGCTGCTGCTGACAGTTAAAGCAATTCCTATCCCACATTGATGTAGCCTTCACTTTTAATAATATAAACCATAATTTTCTTAAAGTTTCTTTCCAAAATATACAAATTCTACTAAGTAGTTCATGGTAGATGTTTATTATTCCTACTTGGTGCAAAATCTAGAATCAAAATAATTATAATTATAAATCCATAAGCAAAGAATACTACTTAATGATAGTGATATTATCCCTGATATCAGAATTTGATTTTTGTGATTTTTGTTTTTGATCAAATATTATCTAATATTTTCATAATTATTTGAAGGAAGAATTAAAAGATTGTATATTTCAAAACAAATACATTCTAACATTTTAAAGATGGCTATGAAGGTATATTGGTTTTTTAAATTAATTTAATTCATTTTAAAAAATATTATTTCATAAGAAGTTGAAGTTTTTTTTCTCCCTGTTTCTAGAGATTATCATTTCAAACTGGTGCAGCTGATTCAAGCTAGTTTGTACTCCTGCTTCATAAATCTTCCCAGTGATTTTTGTAATTAGAATAGAAGAAATGATGCTCCAAATATCCATATTCTCAATTTGAATTCAGATAACTAATCAAATATAATAGTGGGGTCAAAATAATTTGACATGGGACAGAGGGAAGCTGTCATTTTCTTGAAATGCATTTTTCACTATTTGTTGGCAAGTAAGAAAGAGATAACAGACTCTTCTGTGTTTTGGCACTGCATTGTGTTTCTGTAGCTATTGCTAATTCTCCATGGTGCTTTTCCCTATATCTCACACAAGTTTGATTTAAAATAATTTAATCAAATGCATTGGGTCACATCCAGTATTAACTGGGTATCCGCTTGCATCTTCTAATCTGATTGAAAAGCACACACTCACACCAATATTTAAAAGACAGCAAATATTCTGTCCAAACTCCACTACTTCCGTTTATTTTTAAGGGACAGGATTTAATAATAGGTTTATTTAACATTTCTTCTAATTAACATTTAATTAAATCTGATAATTAGTTAATTTTCCTAATGTAAAAGGATACCATAGTATATTTAAGAAATAATTTATGGAAAAAGGAATGTAATTGTTAAGTTCAGTCATGGAGCCATGGCATCTTCAAGACATATTGCTGGTAGATCAATTTGTTTTTTAGAAATTAGGAAGAATATGAATAGGGGGGCTCTGGGAATTGTTGCCAAAAGTA
Organism: Bungarus multicinctus; assembly: GCA_023653725.1. NCBI lineage: Eukaryota > Metazoa > Chordata > Lepidosauria > Squamata > Elapidae > Bungarus > Bungarus multicinctus. The sequence goes on along the minus strand of CM042836.1, from coordinate 58,313,249 downwards.
GACTATTATGGGCACTGCATTTCCCCAAATCGGAGTGGTCTCTCAGATGATCAAGAGAGTGAACTGAAACTCCCAATTTTAGAAAAAATAGTTCAATCCCAAGCTAAAGTTATGATGTAAGTTGGAATTGTCCCAATTAGAGTTTTAGCTTTTATTCTTTAACACAGAACATAGAGATAAATTTTATACAAAATGCTGCAAAACTTATTAAAGTGTATTTCCTGCAAGCAGCAACACCCAATAGTAATTTCCAAAGCAGCTGCCATAATTTGGAATCTTGGTCCCCAGTCAGAGTTGGTCTGTAATTTGAGGATGCCACTAGATTCATAGCTTCTCCTCAAAGTGCACATGGCATTGCTAGATAAGAGAAGCACTGTGCCAGTTTATTCATGCATCACGTTTTTTCTTGGGCTAGGAATTCTTGCTGATGGTAACTTATGTTTAGCTGCCTCCCATTTTGACTACTGGCTATCAATGGAGCTGACCTTGGAAAGTATTCAGAAGTTGTGGTTGATTCAGAATGCAGTGACACAGGCACTGTTTTTTTTTTTATCATTATGTCCATATAATATAATTGCCCCCAAAGTTGTTCTCGATCCCTGTAAGGTTTTGGATATGAATCAAGGCGCTAGTTGTCACCTAGAAAGTCCACTTAGCAAAGGGCCAGGCTATTTGTAAGATTACCTATGTCACATTATCTCTACCTACCTCACCAGATCTAACATAAAAAGCATGCTCCAAATCCCTTCCATTAAAAAATGTCATCCCTTTTTTGTGACAGAGAAGTCCCTATAGAACAGCTTCTCTCCAGGTATTCAATGGATTGAGTTGTATTATTGTTAAATCGTTTTTAACTTTTGTACACCACTCAGAGTTTTACACAATTTATATGGGTGAATGAATAAATAAATAAATTGACTTTTTACATTCCTGCTAGAGGAAACATAGTTGGGGCTACCATTAAGTTCTGCACAGGTCAGGCCATTTTTGCCAATACTGAATCTTCCTCTGCTCAGCACTTTTCAGAAGGATATTGACAAAGTGGAAAGGAGCCAGGGCAGCAAATACAATGTGAGAACTGGTAACTGAAATGTATGAAGAATGTGGGAAAGAGTTAGATGTTTAGTCTGGGGAAGAAAATATTAAGGGGAGCCATGAGAATAGTCGTTAAATATCAGAAGGGCTTTCTTTTTGGCAGAAAAGCAAAACAGTTTTTAGCAGAACATTAGGAAAAACATCTTCCCAATTGTGGGACCTGCTTATAGAACAGATTGCATTGCTTGGTATTGGGACATTCCTTCACTGGAGGTATTTCACTAGATACTGGATGGTCTTTGGTCAAGAATGCGATCACCGAATGTGCATTGAGTAAGGTATTGATCTTTCTGTATTTCCTTACCTTATTCTCATAACGATCCTGTGAATTTAGGCTGACACAACAGTTTGCCTAAGCTTGTTTCATAGTTAAGTGAGGATTAAACAGGTAGTTCATAAAATGTAACCAATAAGTTTAAGAATATGGTAATTAAAAATACTTAGTGGTATAATATGGTTCCATTTTGGTACTGTATTCATGTCAGAAGCACCTATAAAGCTAACCAAAGAAGGCTAAAGAGAAACAAAATACAAGTAGTCCTCGACTTATGACCACAATTGAGCCCAAAAATTCTGTTGCTAAAGTGAAACATTTGTTAAGTGAGATTTGCCCCATCTTACGATCTTACTTGCCATAGTTGTTAAGTGAATTACTGCAGATGATAAGTTAGTAACATGGTTGTTAAGTGAATCTGGCTTCCCCATTGATTTTTCCTTGTCAAAAGGTTGCAAAAGGTGATCACATGACTTTGGGATACAGCAATGGTCGTAAGTATGAACCAATTACCAAGCATCTGAATGATCATGGAGAGGCTACCAAGGTCGTAAGTGTGAAAAATGGTTGTAAGTCAAAATTACAGTACCATTGTAATTTTGAATGGTCACTAAATGAACTGCTATAAATCAAAGACTACTTGTAGTATTCCATTTTGGCAATCTAAGTAAATACATGCCTCAGTATTCATATTTTTAGGGGGTGCTCTTTAGATATGTCTCCTTCCTAAGATCCAGGTAAGGCTTTTCCTACCTCATTCCCAGGGTATGACATTCACACTTGAAGGAGGTCTACTTAGACCCCACTATTTCTTCATTCTAGAAAAACATGCTTTTTCATCCAGGTCTTTTCAACTGTTTTTATTGGATTTTAATTGTTTGCATTTTTCTTTTTAATTGCCAGGTACTTTATATCAGAGGATAGTAGAGATCAAAGGGGACATCAAAGGACTTCAAGTCTATCCCTCTGCTCGGTGCAGGAAGCCAAAATAGAGCATCCTTGGAAAAACAGCTAATGAAAAGGAAACCACATTCATCCAGGTATTAGGAGTGCAATACTGATTAAAAGTTTAAAGTATTTACTAATACTAATATCATAAAAAATGTTTTTCAAAAAAAAAGGACTGTAGGCTTACCAGACACAGTTGCATCAGAAGTGCTCCTTCTTATGCATTTAGGGATGTTTCAGATTCATTTGTCTTTCTGTATGGGAAGCTGTTATGTCACAGTGCTCCTCATAACTCTCCTTAATTACTGGAAAATTAAATATTTAGGCAATGTAAATTAGAAAGCTGAAAGCAAAAGCTTTAAATCAAACAATCTAAAGATTAACTGTTTCTTTATAAACAGTTTCTTAGTTCTGCAAAGCAGCTGAAGTCTGAATGACATTTCCCAGTTTACAACTCAGATTGATTTCTGGTATTTGGCTTGCTTTAAGCATCAAGACTGTCTTTTTTAAAAACAAAAACAAAAAAACACCATTCTGCCCAAACTGTTTCACATGGAAAAAGTTTCCATTCTTTGAAGATAAACAGGTTAGCAAGCTTTTCTTTAAAAGAAGAAAAAAGTTAATGAAGTAAGGCTTGAAGAATATTTCTCCATCCAGCATAAACAATGATTATGCTAATATCTCAGCCTATTGCAGAATAGCAATCATGAACAGATCGCAGCCAAGATGCTGTGGGAAAAAATGGAATATAACAGCTGGAAACATTTGGCTCCTACAATTAAGATGTTAAACTCTTCAGATGAAGAGTTTGACAGCTGATATTTCTGGGAAGTCCAATTGTGTGGGAATCAGAAGGGAATGTCTCAAGGTAGTTGGACAATTTGGAGAATACATGTAAGCATCTTTGTCGAAATTTATAGACAAAAAAGAATCAATAGACAATTTTATTGTATTACACGATTATGATTCTAATATAACTTTGACATTCTCATCTATGTGTCTGTCTGTCTATTTAATATATATCTATGTATCTATCACTGTCTATCCATCTATCTCTCTTTTATTGAAGATTTTAATTACAATAGAAACTAATATAAATTAATCTCAGAGAGAGTGTGGACAATAAAAAGAAAATAAAGAAAAAGTAAAATAAGAAAAAAAAGAATGAAATAAAGAAAAATTGCAAAAAGAAATTACTACCAATCTTCATCACAAGAAGTATAAACAAGTTTGATAGCTCTTGACCAAGGGCTACAAAAAGGTTACAAAAAGGTATCTCTTCTTCCCACAATCCATTCCTTATCTATAAACAAATCCATAAGACATCAAAATTAACCTTGATGTTAAAATGATTCTAAAAGTTGTTAATATTTGGATTTGGGCAGAATGTTTTTCTTATCTTTTATCACTGATTATGATTCACATGAGTCCTGGAGAAGCTTAATTCCCCCCTCTGGAAAATGAATCTACTCATCATCTAGAAGACCTTAGCTGGGTAGCAATTTTCCAATCCACTATTTTGCCTGCAGCTGAGCAAGTCCAGTTGTTTGATGGTTTGATACATAGCTGAGTACATAACCAATGACTGGATTACAACAATTATATTTGTATTATTATTATTACATTGATATATTGTACCAGTTACTTCCAGGATAGATGTATAAGAGGATTTATCAGAGAACAATATGCAAGAAATACTCAAATAAAACCTACCAATTAGAATTTGAATTCAATGATTTGTTTAAATAGAAACTGATAAACTTGTATGCACTGATCTTACTTGCAAACAATACCTGGATTATATATATTTCAGAAAATGCACTATCTGCGATTCTATCTCCTTTCACTCCTACCCTGCAATTCTGTTATCCTTGGCTTTACAACAAACTTTTCAAGTCTGGCACCCTTTAAATATGTTGGGATTACAATGGCCACAGCTCCTTGCCAATTAATTCTCTAGAGACCAACTAGATTACCTTTCTTCATTAGCAGTCATACCCACATTTTAAAACTAACTAAGGCATGCTTACCAAGCATAAAACCATGGGTTGAATTTGATTTTGTTTATACTGATTCTGACTTTTGATCTCAGTGAAACTTAACTCATTTAGTCACCATAAAATTTTTGCTACCTCATGTACCAGCATGCATTTTCTGCTTCCAATATATCTAAAAATGAAAATGGAACTTTCCATGAAAGAAATAATGATCTAGGAATTGGGTTGAATGCTACCAGCTGTTACTCTGAATAGCAATGGCAGAAAGATGAAGCAATTTCCATAGCAGCATTTTAATGTGTGCTTTCTCAGAATTATTTCCCCTTGGTTTACTGTAATGTACTTTGTTATCATACTTATTACCCATCTGGTAAGATTTAGATTGTAATCCCTCTGAGGCAGGCTTTTGCCTCTTCTACTCTTTATGTTTTACCCTTACAATCTTAAGTTATCTTGACCCCCTCCAATCGGGCTTCAGGCCCGGGCACAGCACGGAGACGGCGTTGGTCGCGTTGGTGGATGACCTCTGGAGGGCCCGGGACAGGGGTTGTTCCTCTGTCCTGGTCCTGTTAGATCTCTCAGCGGCTTTTGATACTGTCGACCACAGTATACTATTGCGACGGTTGGAGGGTTTGGGGGTAGGGGGCACCGTGCTGCGGTGGTTCGCCTCCTTCCTCTCCGACCGTTCGCAATTTGTGTTGACAGGGGGGCAGAGATCGGCCCCGAGGCCCCTACTATGTGGGGTGCCTCAGGGGTCGGTGCTCTCGCCCCTGCTGTTCAACATTTATGTAAAGCCGCTGGGTGAGGTCATCCGTGGCTTCGGGGTGGAGTTCCATCAGTACACTGATGATACTCAGCTGTACATCTCCACCCCGGGCCACCCCAGCGAAGCCGTCGAAGTGATGTCCCGGTGCCTGGAGGCCGTGCGGAGTTGGATGGGTCGTAACAGGCTTCGTCTCAACCCGACCAAAACCGAGTGGCTGTGGTTTCCTGCGCCCAGATACAGCCAGCTGGTTCCTTCGCTGGCCGTGGGAGGAGAGGTTCTGACCCCCGTGGAAAGGGCGCGCAACTTGGGTGTCCTCCTGGACGGACGGCTGTCTTTAGAAGAACATATTGCAGCCGTCGCCAGGGGGGCTTTTTATCAGATTCGTCTGATTTACCAGTTGCGGCCCTTTCTGGATCTGGGCGCACTTCGCACAGTCACTTCCGCCCTCGTTATCTCCCGCCTGGATTATTGCAATGCTCTCTACATGGGGCTCCCCTTGAAGAGTCTCCGGAGGCTACAGTTAGTCCAGAATGCAGCCACGCGGGTGATCGTGGGTGCCCCTCAGAGCTCCCACGTTACACCGCTTCTCCGCAGGCTGCACTGGCTTCCTGTGGCCTTCCGGATTCGATTCAAGGTGGTACTGATGGTATTTAAAGTGCTCCATGGCTCGGGACCTGGGTATCTACAGGACCGCCTACTGCCATCGTCTACCTCCCGCCGCCCAGTACGCTCCCATAGGGTTGCCCTACTTGGGGTACCGCCGCCTGATCGTTGTCGGCTGGCGGCCCCGAGGGTGCGGGCCTTCTCTGTGGGAGCCCCCTCCCTGTGGAATGATCTCCCCCCCGGAGATACGAGCCATGACGGACATCCTGACCTTCCGGCGCGCGGTTAAGACCTTATTTTTCCAGCAAGCCGACCTGGCCCAGTAAATGGTTTATGGGTTTTAATCTAATTTGGTTTTAAATTTTTAAATTTTAATTTTTAATTAATCCCAGAATTTTAAATTTTTGTATTTTGCAATTGATGGGATTCGGCCAGATTCGTATATTTAATTTGTTTTTAAACTGTATATATTCTGTTTTTTTTAGTAGGCTGTACACCGCCCCGAGTCCCTTTTTGGGAGAGGGAGCGGTATAGAAATTTGATTAAATAAATAAATAAATAAAATAAGAGAATCTTTCTATTATGATTGTAAGTCGATCATAAAGCAGGTCAGGACATGACTGACCCAATTTCATGATCTTTTTTTTGAGGTGGTAATTAAGCAAATTGTTATGATTATTAATTGAATCAATCATTAAATGAATCCATGATTCGCTACAGGATGTTTGTGCTGAAAACAGAAAGTACATACCTGTTTTCAGCAAAAATGTTATAAATCGCAGTCATATGATCATGGGAAGTTCCAAATGGCTGCAAATATGGGTTGGTTGCCAAGTGACTGAAATGTGTGATGTGACTGCAGTGGAAGGCAGCCATTGGAACTTCAGAATGAGGTCATAAGTACCTTTGGGATGGGGGGCAGCATAACTTTGAACAGTTGCTAAGCAACCAGTCATACGTTGAGGACTAGCTGTAATCATTTGATCACATAAAGCAATAAATAATCTTTCCTCAGCCTATGCCCATCTACTCTATGCATGCTGGACTTGATTATGTGGCATCAAAGTGGCATTAATTATTAGGGACCACAGGGATAAATATTCTCCAGGAGCAACTGCGCATTCATTGCCTCTCTGACTCCATCTACTTTGCTGCTGTGGTTGTCATCGTTTTCTTTTTCCATCTTTCTCAACATTATAGACTTCTCCAAAGAGTTAGATCTTTCCAACATTATAGACTTCTCCAGAGAGTTAGATCTTTGATAATGTATCTGAAGTAAAATAATTTGAACCTGATAATTTACATCTATCCACATTCAAGTAATTGTATCCTTCTCCAGATTGAGAAGACTGCAATATGCCCTCAAAATTCATACATTCAGTGTATCAATATGCAATACCTTTCATGGTACAATATGGAAATGTGGGATTAGAAATTCAGCAAGAGAGGGGGAACACCACACTGGAATAGTTGCTTCTCACTTCAGGAATAGTTAACTATTGAAATGCAGGGGTCCCCAAACTTGGCAACTTTAAGACTTGTGGACTTCAACTCCCAGAATTCTTCAGCCAGCTGGCTGAAGAATACTGGGAGTTGAAGTCCACAAATCTTAAAGTTGCCAAATTTGGAGACCTCTGATTGAAATGGGTCTGTTCTTAGCTTGTAAAGAATCCAGGCAATGTTCTGCTCCCATGATATCATCATATAGCAAGATTACAAGAGGGCAAAAATTAATTCAGGACCAGCTCTTTAAATGTATTTGATACAATATTTAAATAATAACTTGTGTCACAGGCTTTAGTTTGAATAAACTGTGATATGTCTTATGAAATGTTCCAAGCTATTAAATAAATAATCTTGTAAGGAAAAAAAATTGTCTGTATAAACAAAGGATGGAAACTTTGTCAATTTGCCAGCTGTGTTTTGTTTAAAAGGAAATAGAATGCAAGCTATTGACTTGGTCACTTATTCCATTACAAACAAAGACACCATAAATAATCAAATAAAGGGCCAAAACTATGAAATAAGGACTGCAAACTTGCTTTTGTGTGTTTTTTTTATGAGAGTGGAGTACCTGGAAATGCATAGCATAATTTTACAGTAATGTTTGGTCTCAGTTCCTTGATTAGAAATGCATAGGATGCTATTCTTTAAATAGTTCTTGAAAATATGAAGCATAGAAATATAGAATTATGCAAGATCTGTTAGGTCAGCAAAATATAAATATGAAAAATAAATGAATTAAATGAGTTAACATTTGCTCTGGAGTTTCTCTGACAGATTTTGTGAAAAAGCCCCCAAAAGATTTCATATTTTTCAAAAACCTGGACCAAAAACTAATGTAATGCAGTAGATGGGCTGTTGGTATAAGTCAATCTTTGCTTATCCTGGTTATTGTTATTATGATTAGTTGCACAGTCAGCCAGATATTTAGACTAGAATTGATATTTTTATCCACCTATTGATTCTCAGGGACATATAGGTGTGTTGTTTGATGGTGTTAAAGATGTCACAAGATGTAAGCTGTACCAAGTAAAGCTGCCCTTTGTAATTCAGCAATGATGATTTTGTCATTGCCAATGATGTTCAAGTGGTTTTGGAATTGCACTCAAGGTGCCTATTACTATTGGTAATATCTTTGCTTTCTTTTACCACAGTTATTCTACTCCTATTTGTACTTTGTGATATTCTACAAAACTCCTGCCTTAAATGAATTATTGGCTATTATTGTTTCCTGGTGTCAACAACAGCTAAGACTGCAGGCTCCACAGGCTTAAGGAGCTAGTATTCTTTTGCCTAGTCTAAACATGGTCCTGTGCATTTTTATTATTTTGACATCCATGGAAAATCTTCAAGGATAAAGAAGAATTGGATGGTTGCTTTTTTGCAGGTTAAAATGTCCCAGGTAATAACTACTTAGCAAAGGGTTAACCAGATTATTCACTGAGAAATTTTGAAGTGATCAGTGCTAGAATTTCGCTATCTCATTCAAGCACAGTAGGATAAGTTGTCCACCATTATTTTGGATACTTTCCTATTGGTTTGTTGCTTTTTTTTTCAAAATTATGTTTACTCCCAGTAGTTCTGGGCTCCCATGGGATACACTGTATTCAGAGCTGTTCTGGGATAATCAAGATGGTAGCTGCTGCAACCACATTTCCAGACATTTTTCTTCTCAGTGCCAGGCTGATGCAACAGTAACTCTACATGATTAAAAAGTCACAATTGAAAATGCACATGTAATTATGCAATGGATAAAAATATAAAACATATGTGTCAAACTCAAGTCCTGAAGACCACATCCATGCTCTTTCTTGGAAAGTGGCTTGCCATTATAGATAGTCCTTGCTGAACAATAGTAATTGCTACTGGTAGCTTCATTGCTTAGTGATGCAGTCAAAAAACACAACCTCATATGACTGCACCTACTAACAATGGTATTTACAGTTATTCTAGCTGCTGTCCTTAAGCAACTCCCACATGGCTGTTAAGCACAATGTTCTGTGATCACCATTTCCAACCTCCTTCCAGCTTCCCCATTGACTTGGCTTGTTGGAAGCTGGCAGTGAAGATTGTAAATGACAATCACATTTACAGTGGGGATGCTGCAATAGCCAAAACTATGAAGACCAGTCATAAGTCTCCTCGTTCAACACAGTCATAACTTTGAATGATCACTGAATTGTTCAGCAAGAATTACCTGTATCTTCCTCCAGAACTTCTTCCCAATCTGACACACATCTTTGAAATTCCTTGGTAGTTTTCCATTCAAATGCTATCCAGGACCAATCTTACTTAGCTTCTGAGAGTAACCAAGATTAACTACCTGCTGAGGCAATGTAGCCTAGGACAGGGGTCTTCAAACTTGGCAGCTTTAAGACTTGTGGACTTCAACTCCCAGAATCCCTCCTCCAGTCATGTTAGCTTGGGAATTCTGGGAGTTGAAGTCCACAAGTCTTAAAGTTTCAAAGTTTGAAGACCCTTGGCCTAGGGATTGTCCTATAGTGTGCAAACAGTGGAGAGTTAATTACATTAATCTTTGTTATTTTACTTCAGATATTGAGTTTGTAGAATACTTGATCTTACAATATCCATAACTTTGCAGATTGGTTTTTAATTTTCCTGTGTAAACGTCACTGTGCTGAATGGTACACAGGTTGATCACTCATGTGTCTTTCCTCCTATTGCTGAAAATAAGATTTCTGCAGGACGTTGGGGAAGGCATCTTATCCAAGGTATTATTTAACAACAAACTGTCCTATTGAAAGTGATACTCAGACTGGTGATAACAAAATCACATCCTGCATTATTCAAGTATTTGCAGGATTCTGTTCTTAATTCACTAAGTCTGCAGTGGAAGAAAAAATATAGTTAAAGGGGAGGTAGGGGCTGATCTTGAACATGCTTTTAAAATCATGGAACTGTTCTAGCCTCGGAAAAATGTGGGAACATACTTTCTGTTTTTTGTATCAAGAGGCCCTTGGATATCTTGCATCATACTTATTTGTCCCTCTTACACACACACACACACACCCTTCTCCCTCCCTCCCTGCTCTTTTTGTCTCTATACCAGACTTTTAAACATTTAAGGCTATATGGAGACTTATGGGAAGCTTCTGTGCAATCTCTCCTTTTTCATCCATCTCCAAAAGTGGGTTTCGGAAAGCTGTTTAGAACATGCCTGCCTGTTTGGTGTTATCTTTTAGCTCAGTCATGGAAACTTTTCCAGGACAAGGCCAAGGAGCAAAGAGTTATTGCTGCACCAACTGAACTTTCACAAGAAAAATAAACTGGAAAGCAATGTGTAACCTTGAAGGTGACTTATTGGCACTCAATTAGCTGATCAGGAGCTGAACTTTCAAAACTGATTGGTATACTATGTTATGTCTGAGGTTCAAAGTACATATCATGTGGCAATCTGTGCTTTTTTTTTTTAATCTTTGGAAGTTTTATTTTCATCCGAAGCCTTTTGGGCAGGCTGCAAATTAGCATCAAGGAAGAACACTTTGGTGGAGCTGATTAATTATCTGCTTTCTCTTTCAGCTCGATATTATCCCCCCCCCCCCCACCCAAGACCTGTCACTAGAGGAGGACACTTGTGGCAGTTACAGCATTCCCCTCCTCAACAATGGATGCCTGCAAAATGGGAGCTAAACTATCTCCTGTTTAGACGTTAATTTTTCATATTCAGGGATACCTGTGCTGTAAGAATTAATCTAATTAATTGTTGGCAATCCTTTCATGGCCAAGAGTCACACATCAGCTTTGGAGGATAGTGTCCAATTGGCAATGATGCAAAGTTATCCTCTATGTTACATAGAGCTGGACAAAGTCAGGATTTTCTGGGTTTCTCCTTGAAGTTGGAAGGACCTCTATTTCCTGAGGTTTGTGGATGAGGGAACCTTAAGCTTCTCTTTCTGGGATGAGCTGTTCTATTTGAAAGAGGCAGTCTGGAAGATATCTGGAAGCCAAGCTATGTAGGGCTTTATATACTATTAGATCCAGAAGCCTATTGGAAGCAAATGGTTCTTAGGGGAACTTAAGTATGATAAGGTTTTACTAAAGTTATATCATAGGCATCTCAATGGGTGCATAGGATACCTATGATAGTTTTTGAAAACATATTAAACCAAACTAGGCCTAAAAAGCCATACTTTTAAGCATTTTGATTTATTGTCATCAAGCCAAGGAGAATATCCTTTGTCATGCTCTGTATTTACATCTGTATATTAATTCTTTAGAAAAGTTCCCATATATGTGATCCTAGGAAGATTCGTTATTTTCTAATAAAAGGATGTATGTATGTATGTCCTCTGCAAGGCTATATTATGGGCACCAGGCTGCCTGCAAATGCAGTAAGCTCATTTTTCCAAACTTCAAGTTTATCATCTGATCAGAGATTTTTTTAAAAAATGTATGAATCTGATTATTATGTCATTCTTCCTTCTGCTTATCTATTGTAGTAGTGTGTTCCATTGACTGATTGCTTTTAAGGACAAGAGGTTCCTCTTGACACCTATCTCTACTTTTTAACCCATTGGTTCCAGTAAGAGAGTAAGTCCATTCCCTCTTTAGTGAGATAGCCCTTCAAATATTCATCTCTATTCTTATTTCCTATAGAGTAAACATACTCAGATCCTTTAACCATTCATCATAGGACTTGCTTTCTTATCTTGGTAATTGTCCTCTGAACTCATTTTATTTCATCTATTTTTACCTACCGTATCCAGATGTAGACCCAATATTCTAAGTATAGTATGACCTAAGTATAGTGAAAAGTATAATACATTAGAAGTTATTATTTCTTATGACCTGCTCTCTTAATGGATTCCAAGATAGTAGCTATGCTGCACTTCTGACTCAGGTTTAACTTGTGCTTGACAGAGACACTAAATTCTTTTCATATGTACTATATTACATTCCAGGCATTGACCACTCTGTTGCTGAAGTCGTACTTTCTGCAATCAAGTTTGGAACGGTTAACATAGAGTTTGTATCTGTTGTGTGCTCTTGTATTGTTGTGGTTGAAGCTGAAGTAGTCATTGACTGGTAGGACATTGTAGCAGATAATTTTGTGTACTACGCTTAAGTCCAACCGTAGGTGGCGTAGTTCAAGATTGTCCGAGCCAAAATTTCAAGCCTGGTGGTATAGGTATTCTGTTGTGAGCAGAGGAGTGTAGTATTCTTCTCGTGAAATTCTTCTGGACTCGCTCAATTGTATTAATGCCCGATACACAGTGTGGATTCCAGACAGATGAGCTGTATTCGAGTATTGGTCTAGCAAAAGTTTTGAATACCCTAGTTAGCAATTAATATTTCCAGAGGAGAAGCTTCATAAGATTAGATTTACAACTCTTAATGCCTTTTTGGCAATGCTGTTACAGTGAGCTCTGGCGCTTAGATCATTTTGTTTATTTTTATTTTATTTATTTTGTCAAGCGATTATAAGATAACAGGTATAAGTATAAACATAGTTATGAATACATGAAATGGATACATATAAGAAAAATAAAAATAAACAATAGGACAGGGATGGTAGGCACATTGGTGCGCTTATGCATGCCCCCTACAGACCTCTTAAGAAAGGGGTGAGGTCAATAGTAGACAGTCTAAGGCTAAAGAAAGCACAGAGTCAGGTAGAGTATTCCAGACTCATTAGATATGAGTACTCTGAGGTCCTTGACAGAGTGAGGGTCATCAACGAGGTCATATCCACCTAGCTTGTATTTGGTGAACTGATTTTTTTTACCAATGTGTAGGACAGAGCATTTGTTGGTTGAGATTTGGAGTTGCCAAATGTTTGACCATTCATTCACATAATCAAGGTCTCTTTGAAGAACAGTAGTATTGTTGGTGATGTTGAATAGTTTTACATCATCCACGAAGAGGATGCAGTTGCTAATAAGGTGGTCGCAAAGGTCATTTATATAGAGTATAAAGAGTGTCAGTCATAGAACACTGCCTTGGGGGACACCACTGTTGACTGGAGCAGGGTTTGATATAGCGCTCCCTATTTTTACTATTTGTTGCCTGTTTGACAGGAATGCAGTAATCCACTTATGAAGAGATCTGGAAATGCCATAAGAGTTTAGTTCTAACAGTAGTTTGTCATGTACCACTGAATCAAAGACTTTGCAGAAGTATATGTAAATTGCATCTATTTCTTTACCCTGGTCGAGTAGAGTAGTCCATATGTTTTTGCAGTGTAGGAGTTGTAGGTTGCAGGACAATTTTTTTCCTGAAACCAAATTGTTTTTGGGAAAGTAGGTTGTTTAGCTCTAAGTGGAGGGTTTGTACATGTATCTGTCTTTAAAAACTCATGATGTCAAACTGCAGATGGAGTTAGAACAAATTGCTTTGATTGCTCCAATACATACAGAATTGGAATAATTTACCATCAATTTTAATTCATTACACTGCTGTGCATTAGAGAATCTTGTAGTATACATATTAGTTTTTTAATTGCTGAGTCTTAAGAGAAACTAAGGAAAGAAGATGCAAATTGATGCAGTGTCAGGACTTCTTTTCTGTTAGCATCTGGATGACAAACATGGGCAGTCTCAAAATAAAGACATTGCAAAGGTCATTATCTCCCAGCCATCCATTGATCTTAGCCCAAACATGCAGAGAAAGAGAGTTACATTGCCTCTAAGCCTAAGCAGTTCAAATGTACTTGCAATATTTAAACAATTTTCCATGCATTCCTTTAGAGTTATGTCATCAAGGCTTTCTGAACTGTCCATATTTTAGCCTTACCATAAACACTACAGACACTGACAGTTTCTTCAAAGAAGCAGGCGCTGTGGAACAAACAGAAGGCATCCCACCCTTATGGCACAGTTATCCCCAGTGGAAAACAGGCCATGGAATGTTTACTGTTGCTGAGATTCTGGTGATATTTTGCTTCCCATCCTGTCCTAAAGTTCAGCTTTATAAACTATAGATGTTCTTTTGAAATGTCTGCCCCAGGAACAGCCAGGACGTTGAAACAAGGCAAACGGTGAGAGCCGCAAATCACAAATTCAGATTAGATCCACCAAAACCAGCTACATTACCTTAACCTTGGTAATACATGAAACACTTTCAAGTCGTTGTTCATTCAAGTGGTACAGCATCATTAATTATGGAAACTAATATATTGTTGATGTAGGACATATTTGTTTTGTAAGATGCACATAAACAGGGACCAAAATAGAATTCTTTATTGGCCAATAAATTGGCCAAGTGTGATTGAACACACAAGGAATTTGTCTCCGGTGTATAAGCTCTCACTGTACATACAAGCAACTAGTGATAAATCATGATCATAATCATAAAATACATTCATCATAAATCATAAGATACAACAGTCAGTGAAAGTCATAGAATACTAAATAAGCAATCAACATAAATCATACTAGCATACTAAACAAAACCATCAATATAAATCATAAGATACAAGCAACTAAGTTATAGTCATAAGAAGCCATACTAGATAGTTTGACTGTGTGGTAGAAATTAGTTGTTTAACAGAGTGATGACATGGGGGAGGGAAACTGTCCTTGTGTCTAGTTGTTTTGGCATATAATGTCCTATAACATCATCTTGAGGGAAGAAGTTGAAACAGTTTGTGTCCAGGATGTGAGGGATCTGTAGATATTTTTCCAGCTCTCTTTCTGGCTCATGCGGTATACAGGTCCCCAATGGAAGGCTGGCTGGTAGCAATTGTTTTTTTCTGCAGTTCTAACCATCTATTGAAGTCTGTGTCTGTTTGGTTTGGTTGCAGTGCCAAACCAGACAGTTATAGAGGTGCAGACTTAATAATTCCTTTGTAGAACTGTATCATCAGTTCCTTGGGCAGTTTGAGCTTTCTGAGTTAGTGAAGGAAGAATATTCTTTGTATTTCTTTGATGATATTTTTGATGTTAAGTCTCCCTTTTAAGTCTTGAGATATTATAGAATCTAGAAATTTGTTAAAATGCAGAAAATGGATTGAACTCCAATTCACTCAAATTAAGGCCTATAATATTTGGATGTCATAGGTCATAGCTGCATTATATTAGAAGAAGTATCAAATAAGAAAATGGATGTCCAGGGCTTCACACACAGCAAATCTTATTTGTGTCTACAGGAAGTAATGGCTCAGGACAGCTTTTGAGGATGCTGAACTGTAGTAATCAGAATGGCCAAATGAAATGCTTATTTATGAGTTGGATTGTTATACTCACAGATGATAATATGAGTTCTGAGTGAGATGTACAAGAAATGATGTCTTGAAAGACAGCATGATCTTCTGAATCAAGTAATTTGTTTCCAGGGTTTACCTTGATATCAGATTCTTCTAGGGTTGGGCCATCTTTTCCACAAGGCAGGAAAATCTTGACCCAGTGGATTAAGTAGGCATGGAAGCAGTAATGCATTTAATTTGTCATTTCACTGATAGCAGGAGTAGATGGATTTTTAATTATAGTTTATAGATACTTTATTGCAGACTGCACTCATGTCATATTTAAAGGAGGGCCTTGTCTCTCACTGGAGTTCCATAGAGTTCAATGGGAATTGCAATCCAACAAAGAGGCTGAAAGGCCATCTGACAAGGACACTCTAGTAGCTGATTTCTGCACTTGGCAGAGGATTGGATCCCATCATCTCGAAGATTCCATCCAACCCCTATATTCTATGATTTTGTGACATTTGTAGGTCATCATGCTAGAAAATCCTTAACCATATGATGATTGCAAAGGCCTCAAAAGAAGATAATTCTACATTTATTATTTATCATCAGAAACATTCTACATGTTTCTCTCCATAATCACATCCACCAGTCCCTTCAGGTGCCATGAAGAAATGTCATTTAAAAACATAATTAGGAACAAGATACCCTAAAACTGAACATTAACATATGAAAACTTCAAAAGTTTTTTTGGGGGAATTATTTTTTTATCACTATCAAATTATTTCAGTGAGCTGATTTGTTCAATAAACATGGGCAAAACAGAATTAATCACTGATGTCAACATAGTCATAATCACAGAAGAAACCGCTACAGTTGTCTTTCTGATGATTTAACAGTGCAAGGCAGACTTCAGTAGATATAACTTGGCAGTCATGTAAGGTGTGTCTTGTATTGTGCTCAAAAAGCAATTAGCAACCAGAGAAGAACTTTCAATAGAATTACTGTAAATGATTATCGAAGGAGTATTGCTTACCACCTGGGTTAGCTGCAGTTTCCAGGTGGTCTTCAAGAACACATTACAAAAAGCTAACCTTGAGGTTATCATAGCTCACTAAAGCTAAGTATCTGCCAACTAATTTATTTAGAACTCATATTATATACCAAGGCTCTCCAACCTTGGCAACTTTAAGACTTGTGGACTTCAACTCCCAAAATTCTGGGAATTGAATTCCACAAGTCTTAAAGTTGCCAAGGTTGGGGACCCCTGTTATATATACAGTCCAGAATCATCTGAAACCCAAACTACACCAATGTTTACAGAGATGACAACATATATGTATATATGCAATTATGAATGAGTATAGCCAGGCCATGAGTATTTTTCACACTAGTATTGTCCAGATATATTAGTAGAAAAGTAGGCCATGCTATCAAAAATTCTCAGAAAAGGCAGCAGGTTGTGGGGTAAAAATTATTTGTATGTCTAGTGCTTCTCAACCTTGGAAACTTTAGGATGTGTGTATGTATTTCAACTCCCACTATTCCCTAGCCAGTCTATGGTGGAGAATTCTGGGAGTGAATTTCAGACATCTTAAAGTTCCCAAGGTTGAGAACCAATATATATCATAGGATTGAGGCTATCATTACAACTCACTAAAGCTAAGTATCTGCCAACCAATTTATTTAGTATTCATATTATATACAGTCCAGAGTCACCTGGAACCCAAATTACACCAATGTTTACAGAGATGACAACATATGGCATATTTAATTACATTGTAGCGATCTATAAGCAATTATGAATGAATATATCCAGGCCATGAGTATTCAATAGACTTGCTAGCAGGTACAGAAGTACCCTGAAGGATTAAACCAAAAACTCATCTAATTCAACATTCAATGTCATACCCTCTATATCCAGGGAACTCATAAGTGAGACACAAGATCAATATTCCTCTATTCTTGCTCCTTGAGAGTTGCTACTGAAAGATATTTCTGCCTTTGAATTTAGAAATAATATACTGTCATGAAGATTAGATGCAACTGATAATTATCTGTTTATTTATACATTTTAAACTATCTGAATTAGTTTAACTTTGGCTGTTCGCAGCATATTTCAGAGCTTAATTGCATATTGTGCAAATATGTATTTCCTTTTATTGCTCCCAAATCTTCCCACATTTAGCTTCAAGGGATAAGCTCAAAATTCTAATAGTACGAGAAACGTAGGAAAAAAGCTCTCTCAACTGTATTTTCAATCTATACATGAGTGTATTAACAATGGTCAGTTCCTGTGTTAACAATTGTCAGGTCCAGTGTCATCAATGGGAAGAGGGAGACAAAATTGACAAGATGGTGAGATAGTATTGTGATGTAAGTTCCACCCTCTTCAACATACATGCATTATCAGCATTTGTATAAAAAGGACTGTTGATTAAAACACTGTGCTCCATATTGCTTTCTTTGACATACATGCATCTCCTGGTAGGTCCTCCATTATCCTCACTGAAGAGATAATTTAGGTTTATGACAGTATGTATGTGTCTTTCACAGGGTCTGATGGGACAAGCTTTGAATTGAGAAGTAAAGTTATAAATACAGCTTCATGTGATTAGTTAATAGTCTTTCTCCCACTAGTATTCTCCAGATATATTAACAGGAAAACAGCCCATGCTTTCAAAAATTCTCAGAGAAGGCAACAGGTTGTGGAAAAAAATATTCTTTGTATGTCTAGTGCTTCTCAACCTTGGGAACTTTAAGATGTGTGCTTTTCAATTCCCACTATTCCCTAGCCAGTCTATGGTGGGGAATTCTGGGAATTGAAGCCCAGACATCTTAAAGTTCCCAAGGCTGAGAAACGATGTATATCATAGGATTGTGTTGTATGCGTATGGCGGATAAGAATGCTGGAGAATCTGATATTGCACTTAGTATGAATTTAGAAACTTTAGTAATCTGGGTCTGTGTGAGACTTGTTTTAGATATTCATTTCAACTGGACTTTCTTAATGCCACAGGAAAGCTGAAAGTGCTTTCTAGGAGGAATTTTGCTAAGAAGGTTTAGGAAAAGATAAGGCTGATCTCAAAAAAAGAACCATAAATGAAAATCTCATTAGCTAAATGTTCTCTTGCAGATGAGAGAAAATCAGCAAACTGCTTCCCCAGGTGCCTGTTCTTCTTTCAATAAAGGAAGTGAGAAAAAAACCAAAAACATTTCTAGAACCAGAAACGTAAGCACAATATCAGGAAATAATAGTCAGGCAATTGAATCCTCAAGGGAGGCAAACTTGCTGATAGACTGTGAACCATTTTGTTCTTAAGCTGTCTACCTTCACATACGAGAGATGCCCGATTGCTTGGGTGTAGGAAAAAGTTGTAATTTGTAATGGAATTGTACAAACACTTATCCAGCTTCCTCCATACCAAATGCATGCTTGCTGTGGAAGAAAAAGAATGAGGATTGGTAGAAACGAGCTGAACTGAGGCTGTTTATAGACTTCAGTAAGGACAGCTAGTATCTGTGCCATTCAGAGTGGCTGAGGAGACAAAGCTTGAACTGAGACCAGCAGTTATAAATACAGCTTCACCAGCTGTCATCCTACCTATCTTTATTTTTTTTCACTTGTCTTCAAAACTTTATAAAGAGAGCTGAATTATTATAAAGAATAGCAATAAGGTTTTATAAGGTCTAACCAGGCCAGAGGCTAAAGTCAACAAGTGCCAACCTTTTAATTAGCCAAATGGGCATCTGTGGTGGAGGTGGGGATATTATACATTGCATGTTGGAAGGAGACAGAACTTTGATCCTGTAGTTGCAGTTGACAGTTTGGCTTTTTTTAACACTCTCCCCCAAGATGTTCCCAATTAGCCATTAATCTCATGACACAAATCCCTGACATAAATGTCCATGGAGATTCTCAGTCATCTATGGTTTCCCCCAAAGGTTATTTTTCAAAAGGCAACTGGACTTTCTTGTTTGTTTCCCTAGAAGACTCACTTCTCATCCAGGAAGCTTCTTCAGTTCTTACTGAATGGTGGAGAATGGAAAGGTTTATATTCCTTGCAGTCATCTGGTTGTTAGCACTCTCAGAGTCATTGAAGCCACCTGGAGGTTTATCTGTGCCCTCGGGGTCACCTGTATAGTGCAAATGGGTGCAGAACCTTCTTAGAATTGCTGAAATAACTGTGTGTTGTAAACAGGAGATGGGTGGTGGTGTATCCTTCCCTCACTTTTGAGAGAGGGCTGTTCACTTTTAACATAGATGGCCTCTTTGACCCCCTCTTTCAAATCAGCAGTCCTTTCTGTCCAGAACAACCATCAGAAGCTTCTTGGATAAAAAGCAAAATGTCTTCAAGAGGAAAAATGTGAAAGTCCAGTTGCTTTTTGAAAAAGCACCTTTGTGAAAATCCACGTTAGATCAATCCTCAATGGATGAAGCTCAGATACAGGAATATCTGAGGATAGAATTTGCCCAAGGCTGGCTAATAGAAGCCTATTCTCAGAAGCCTGAGCATCTGGTCCCAGACACTGATGTAGTCCAAACAAATGATTAGCTATACAAGCTCCTGAGTGTATAGAAGCTTATGAAGACAAAGCCTGGGAGCTGCTCAATGGAGATATGCTTATCCAAAGAGAAGACTTTTTAATGGGTTTACTTGAGAGCAATTGTTTCTTTATAAATGAACTGTCTAATTAGCTGAGTCCCAAAGTTGAGTCTGCATTGGACACTGCAAACTGGAATATAATCTTTTCCTTTCAGTAACCTAGTGCTGAAATACAAGTTATTGTTCTGGGTTTGGCACCTACTCTGTAAACTGAGACCTTCCTGCATTACAGTATTAGACTTGTACTAGTTTGAGTCTAGGACAGACTTTGGATCCACATTCCTGCCTGTGACTTTGGTTGAGTTCCAGACCTGCCTTTAGGCTTAGCTGCCCAATAATGTACTGGATTTCTTTTCTTCTGTTCTTTGCTTTGGGCCTCACTGCCCAAGAGAACACCCGAGGCTATTTCTGTAGCATAAGAAATCCTGTAATTATTACTTACTAATATGATCAGTTGATCAGTTGATTCTGCTGCTTTTTGCTGATGAATTGCAGTTGTGTCTTATCAAAAAGGTATGTGAAATTGGTGCAAACGACTAGCAAAACAATAATAAAAAAGATAATTTCTGAAGGGTGAGACTTGTCCCTAGAGTCATTGTCATAAACAGGCCTAGTTTTTCTTAGCAATCATTTTCTGATTAGACAATTTCACTGATTATTGGGAATTTGTATAAATTGGCAACACAGACTGCTATTTGGCAAAAAAGAAATCTTGAAATTGGAGACTCCAGGAGTATGTATTGTTGCTGTCATCACCCCCATTCTCTTTATGTTATTTTTTTAACTTTATAACTCTAGATATACATTAGTATATGCAAATACTTTCCTAAGTCCATTATTGAGACATTGCTTCACAACATTGTCCATATCAAGTGGAAGGAAGGAAGGAAGGAAGGAAGGAAGGAAGGAAGGAAGGAAGGAAGGAAGGAAGGAAGGAAGGAAGGAAGGAAGAATTTTTCTATCACTGCTTTGCACCTGTTCATAGCTCATCAGAGTCTGAAAGCTAAGGACCAGGATTCCATTCTGTCTTCACCTCTCACTATGCATACTTACATTGGCCATTTTATTCTTTCTTTCCTTCCTTCCTTCCTTCCTTCCTTCCTTCCTTCCTTCCTTCCTTCCTTCCTTCCTTCCTTCCTTCCTTCCTCCCTCCCTCCCTCCCTCCCTCCCTCCATGGGTATTCCAGTTAACTAACATGGCCACCAGCTGTTGACAAATCTATATGAATATTGTCCTACCTTTGTCTAAATGCATATTGTTAGAAATATACGTCATTGCAAGAATATTGAAGTAATGCAATTTTCTGGGAATTTACATGGAGAGCATCTGGCATTCGGATAATGTCTGAGAATGGTAATAGGACTGTATTTACTTCAGCATAAACATGTGTAAGATTGAACTCTGCAATGTAAGATAAGCTTTGCAAGCATTAACATTGTCTGAAATAAATGAATGTTTAGAACTGACAAGAACAGAGCAGGTTTGCAGGCCAAGTATGTTGTGAATTGCTAAGCTTTTATTGATGAATGTGTATCTCTATCAGCCAGTTACCTCATTGTACCCTTCGGTAGCTTTTATATTCAGGAAAGTCAAATGACCCTTACCTGATAGACAGAAAAATAATTAAAAACACATATGAAACTCCTATGCCATGCTCAGTTTCCCATCTTGTCAATCTTGGGTTGCCAACTCAAGTTAAAACCACTTCTAGAACCCAATCCACTATAAATGATAGACACACCCATACATACAATAATTGCAATAAATCAATTACTTATTAAATTACATCTCCATACACCAGACATTTTCTTTTGTATACCCTAACTGTGTCCCTTTCAAAAGGAACATATGATAGATCCAACACACCTCTCCTTCTAATGGAGATGGGGGTCACTCCCTAAGAAAGAAAAGCAAACGTGTGTGCTTGTGTGCGTGCGTGTGTGTGTGTGTAAAACTGGATGAAGATGAGGCAAATGAAAAAGATAATTAGAGGAAAAAAGAAAAGAGAAAGTCCTGCTTAAATCTTACAAAAATTCACCAGACAATGAACTTCTCCCATGCCTCCATGTCAGTAGATCCAGGCTTTGTTGCCCAAATGTCTGCGGTCATTTGCACCACTTATTTTTATCAGCAAGTATGACATGATCCCAGCCTCTTCACAAGTTCTCATTTGAGGAAAATGTTTTGTCTACCTATAGATTAAATGCAATTGTACATTTTTAAATAATTATACATTTTAAAATAATGATTTTTCTGAGTTTAGCACTGATGTTGTGCTAGTGCTAGCTTTTTTAGTTGGTATCGCAATATCACCTATGACTTCAGCACATCATCCTTTTCATATATATTAAATCATTAGTGAGATTTCATTTGTGAAATAACTGATTATGCCCACTTCGTCAAGGTGACATCCTGCAGATATATTTCACAATAAATTAATATGACTAATGACTATAATGAAATGGGAACAATCGAATTAAAGTCCAACACAAACTGAGAAAATCTACATAAGGTATTTTAACTATTCTTTAAGGCATATCTAAAGGACTGGGAAAAATTTCTACAGAGCAGAAATGAATGCTTGTCAATCTCTATTAATCTCTAATTGTTTGGAAAGGAGCCTTTTACAATTAGTTCTCTGAAAGCACAATGTTCATAACATGTGCCTTGTTAATAAAAGCTTGTTGGTTTGAAATCCAGCAGAATATTTTATTGATTTTCTTTCTTTCCTAGAGCTCATTATTTTTCACATTACTTTTTTTAAGCCCAGTGGAACAGTGCTTTATCATTTTTTTATTCACATGAGACAAAAGGGAAATGATTCATATCATTATTCAATAGGGCTATGAAAATAGGGCTGTAAAAATTCTTTAAAAATAACTGCTTTGCAGTGTGAAAGAAACACCTCTCTTTCAATCATTAAATCAGCCAAATTTATTTACAGATTTGAAGTTATCTCTGTGTGCATGTTATGTGCACAGCCACTTGGGACATTCATACAAATGTATATAAAGTAATTTCTTCCAACTCTTAAAATCTTTTACAGGAAGATGATTCACAATTGGGTGGGCATGTTCTCCTTTTAGTTTCAGTATCCTTTTATATAGTTACACAATGATCTTGTCTCCAGAAAAGGGGGGGGGGGGGGGAAACAGTGGAAAAACTTTTCTTTTCTTTAAAAAAAGCCAATTATTGGTAGAATGGCAATTATTCTGAGCTTTATATAAATGCAAATATTTAAACTTTCACAAGTTTATCTTTTCCTTAAAAGTATATGAGCAAAAATATTTTCATCAATTTATCTCATTCATCTAATTATTTGTGTTCAACACACTTTTAAAACATATTCTGCAATAATGTTTTCTTTTCATTCTCTGTTTTTGGTCACTTTTTAAATATGTAGTTTCCTCTGTATTCTTATACTCATATAAGCTGGTAAAATTTTGGCAGCTGCTCTATTTGTAAATAAGTAATGTGGAAAGACTTCCCACTGCAAATCTACTGAATTAATTACCAATATGATTACAAAGAGAAAACTCTTTCTGATTAACGTCATGTACATTTAGAGTCACTTCCTTGCAATTTAAGTATAGTTTGGGCAACAATTGCAATGGACTAACGTTACTTTATTTTAGTTAATTTGGTTATAATTATTTTATTTCTTTAATTAGTTGACTAATAACCCAAATTCTCTGATCAGTTTATACTAAAATACACACGTGCACATATTCACACTCATAAATACAATTCAGCTATTGTGTTGATTATTCATTATGGCTCTGGATGCTGTACAATATGAAAATATATATATAAAAAAAGCAGTGATGCAGAAGGCTTGGCATATTGCCATCACAGTGATGGCGAGGCTCTTACCATTCCAGTTAGCATGAAACTTGGTTTTGAGGGGATATTTTGAATAAGGTCAGGATTGGGGCCTTCCAAATCTCAGGGAAAATGTTCTTCCAGCGGACAATAGTAACAATGACAGTGATAAGTCACTAGTTGACAGGAACAAGGAAGGTCAAAATGAGTTTTTACAGAATGATACAATTTGGACAGGTGACTTGTTACATCTTTTTTATGTCCTTATCTATTACAACTTATTGGAAAAAGTGTTAGGCATAGGGCTGAACCCATTCTGAGAAAAAAGAGCTTGACTCAGTTCCTTTTCCAGTACTGGATTCTCCATTAAGAATGAACATGTAACTTCAAGGATCCAGTCATGTTTGAGCCTAGTGGTGTCGTGCGTATGATGACTAATTGATCAATTCACTTTGGGACACCCCCAGGGAGGCCTGGCCTTTCCAACATTAGTAGTAGGCAGCCAAGCTTAAATCTGAATTCCAAATCTTACTATCTAACTAATAAAATTAGAAACGTCTCAAACACTTTGGTTAATTGCAAGTTTATTGCATGCACCTTATTCAGTTTATTAACAATGCTCAATTAAGCATCATGAGTCCAAATCAAATAAGAATTGTAAACTTACGGTATTCAAAGATGTTTTGGTATTAAAAATAGTGTTATTTTTGCAATCCAATACAAAGAGCAAACATGTTTAGGAAAGTCCTGAAAAAAAGCCTCTTAAGAATGAGGAACCACATAAACAATTTGAATAATGGCAAAACTTGCTCATTGAACTTGGGATGTCAAGGATTGGTTGATGGGGGAAGGGAACAGAAATTTGGAGGAAAGAAAAAAATGGCATATTTTGCAAAAAGACATGATTAGCTGGTTTCCTGTATTGAATGTATTGTATCCGGGTTTTTTCTGGC
This sequence comes from Bungarus multicinctus, assembly GCA_023653725.1. Classification (NCBI taxonomy): domain Eukaryota; kingdom Metazoa; phylum Chordata; class Lepidosauria; order Squamata; family Elapidae; genus Bungarus; species Bungarus multicinctus. Next base: position 58,288,532 of record CM042836.1, on the reverse strand, counting down.
CTCACTAAATACTCCTAATTTTATTTCTATGTGAAGATTATCACCCTAAATATGCTTACTAAGAATTCAGTTGCATTTTCTTATTTAGAAACGCATAAAACTGCAGAAATGCACAAAAGTAAATATAGTTGCATTAATAGAATGACTTAGCAAAGGTTCGTGTATGTTATATTTTTAGGTAGTTTCTTTTCTTGCTGCACTGCAAATTAAAAGGGGTGAATAATTATTAGGTATATTTATAATGCACTTATAATCAAAGAAAGGTTTGGGATGATATGACACTTTTATAAACCAAACAGCTCTGGGAAATACGTTCATCTGCAAGAGAGTAATTGTCCCAAGGTCATTGATTTTAACTTTGTGGTAACATGAACAGAGATTTCCATGCTCTAGTTAGGTGCTTTATGATTCATCCCACACAGGTTTTGTTGAATGTAGAACATTATACTGCATGGATAAGAGGACATAGTCAGCATTGGTTGATCTCAAGAGGATTGGTTCTCATAGATTTGAATGGGAGACCACTAGGAAATACTAAGATTTGTAATTTAGATTGGACTGATAATAATAACAATTCTAGAAGATAGAATCAGATTTTCAGTTACAGAACTCTATCTTGCTGATCTAGTAGAGTTCAGCTTTTGGCTGGAAAAGAACCATAAAGGTCCAGGATAACGGGAAAAAATCATTCAAGTCTTTGTTGGAGATCAGAGGAGTGATCCATGAACTTTCCAAACAAATGGTCATTAACAGGTTGGGCAGTTGTTGTGCGTAGGTGCATATGTGTCTTTGTGTGTGTGAGAGAGAGGGGGGGAGGGAAAGAGAGAGAGAGAGAGTTCACAAGCAGAATCCACAAAAGCCTTCCATTTCACATGGCTTATCTTCTTTTAATATTATTCTCTTTATGTAGAAGGCATAACTCCAGGGTCCAACACGATGATATTGTTTAATGTAGGATTCAGAGCATGCCTTCTTTACTAGGTCTAGTCAAATGAGCAGAAGCAATGGGGGACAAGCATTCCCACAAATGGCCTGGTCCTATGCCATGTAGGGAATTCATCTGCAGCTTCATCTGCAGCTTCTGAAAATTTTGGGGGGGGAAATGGAAAAAAAAAACCTTTTCAAACATTTACTATTTTTTGTGCTAAATCTTAACATGCCCTATTCATGGGCTTATATGTTTTCTTCCTGACTGTTGCTATGGTTGTGGTTCTTTCTCTTCCTGCTTTACAGATGGGTTTGCCTCTCTCCTTCCATCCTCCTCTGGAAAGACTTATATGACTACCTATAGTAAATACATAACTGTGGGCAGATTGCAAAAAGAACAATAAAACCAATATCAAACTACTCCTCCATTCAGTATTTGTATTTAGTAGCTTCCAGTCTCACCCTAGTCTAGGATTCATGAGGAGGAAGGCCTCCAGCCTTTCAGGACCTCTGGAAGGTTAAAAATGAAGCAGTTGCTGGATTTGGTGGTGAGGGTGGAGGCATCTGTGAAGAAGGCACATTGCCTAGGTCTCATCCAATGATAATATTTTAGAGAAGGGATCTGAAACATGCCCATTCTATCCAATCTAGTGAAACAGGCAGATATCTTCTAGTGGAACATGCACACAATTTATTATTCCCATAATGAGTAGGTGCCAAATTGAAAATACTTTCCTAGAAAAAAAATGCTTTTGACTGATAATCTCTTGAATCAGCCCTTCTCAAAGTAGAACATACCTCTGCAAATTACCAGCCTAGGATGTGAGGAAGGATTTAGAAAAGTTGAATCACTCTTACATTGAGTTATTTGTTGCCTTCCGTTAAAAGGTTTATAATTGGACTGTTTTAAAAAGACCTTCAGAGGTACAGAATAATTTTATGTCTAACAAATCAGTAAGTATAACAGAATAATAGGCACATAATTGCCTTGCTTAGCTAGAGGATATTATTTATTTCTATGCAAGGTTTTCATTAAAAATCACTACAATACCTCCTTGTTAGCGCCTTAGATGTGACGAAAATACATTAGATTGAAAGTAGCACTAATGGCTGTAGAAATTCATTATTTATTACTAGCTGTATTTTTAGACTTCAGAATGAAATACCTCTCTCAAGCAAATATGACAGTTAATACTTGCACGTGTCTATATACACATGCATATATATAATTTGAAAGCAAAGAGGGAAGACAGGGGAAAAAAGCTTTTCTCGCAATTAGGTTTGCATGGGAGAATGTATGCTATGGCTGGCACAGGAATTCTAGGAGTTGAAGTTCACAGGTTATAATGTTGCCATAGATGCCCACCCTGGTGTATTCCGTAGGACTTGCTGTCAGCAAAAGTAGATCCAAGAAAATCAGTGTTTATTTTTCCAATCTGTAGGAAGGAAATATTTCAAAGATGCTGGTATATGCATATTTGCACCCAAGGAAGGGTGATGCTCTCAGCATGGATGAAACCACAATGAATAATAGATGCATTATTTGGGATTAGTTTTGTACTATATGAAATATACAGAACCAATATGTCCTGCTCAGTTATGTATGTGTATTTTTAAAATAATTGTCTTCTCATATGGACATTTTTGATAAAGTATCTCAGTCCCAAATCTCTTTGATAGTAAAATAGTAAGCAAATGCATGAGTAGGTATTCATGCACATTTAACAACAGGGCAGGATCACCATAACTATCTCCTTATACATACATTCATTTTCCAGGTTTAAAAAGTGCACTAAAAATGCTAAAGTCAGGCTGCAGATCTACAGAAGCTAGTAAAATTCTGCTACATACATACATACATACATAATCTGTGTGTGTGTGCGTGTGTGTGTAAACGCTTCTTTTTTGAGGAAATTATAGTTCTTTGCTTGATTGAGCTTCTGGTTTTATTGAACTAGTGGAAACCTATGATGGAAGTGCTGTTGAATAACAGAAAACATCTAACTCAATGCTATCAAATTTAATTTACTGTAAATTAAGTAAATTTTCAAGGATAACTGGGCTTTGGGGAAAAATACTTTTAAAATACAAGTGCATTGATAAAAGGAAATTTGAAAGGGAATGTAAAGGAGATGAAATATCCCAAGAATGCTTGAAGTTAACTCAAAACCACAATAACATGCCTTAATCTAAAATCTAGATTATATGCTGCAGATCAGAAATGATTTAACAAAGACAAAGAGTGTAATTAACAAACTGTGGCAATGCAGCCATGATGGAAATGAAAGCTTCCTTTAGATATAGTGGAAATAAGAAGCATTGTACAAAGAAGATAATAATAATAATAATAATAATAATAATAATAATAATAATAATAATAATAATAATAATAATAATAATAATAAATATTTATTTATATACCGCTCCTCTCCCGAAGGATTCGGAACGGTGCACAGCCATACAATTAAAACAATAAATATGTGAAAAGTTAAAACTAAATTAAACTAAGGCCCTGGCTGTAATCAATTAAAACCCCTTCCTAAAACCCTAAAATTTAATATAAAAAGTAAAACACCCAGATCTAAAATCAGCCCAAGCCGGCCTGGTCAAAGAGCCAGGTTTTCAAGGCACGCCTGAAGGTCTCCAGGTCCGTGGCTATATGTAATTCCGGGGGCAACCCATTCTAGAGGGCAGATGTCCCCACAGAGAAGGCCCTATTCCTCGGGGTCACCAGCCGGCACCGGAATGCACCGGACGGTGAGAGGAAAATGGCAGAATGCGGTCTTGTAAATATCCTGGTCCGATGCCATGGAGCGCTTTAAAAGTTAACATTAAAATCTTAAAGAGCACCTGAGAGGCCACTGGCAACCAATGCAGCTCGCGCAGGAGGGGCGTCATATGAGAGAACCTTGACGCCCCATAACCACCTGCGCGGCCGCATTCTGTACCAGTTGAAGCCTCCGGATGCTTCCATTCGGGAGCCCCATGTAGAGGGTGTTACAGTAGTCCAGTCGGGAGGTGACCAGGGCATGAGTGACCATGCGTAAGGCATCCCGATCCAGAAAGGGCCACATCTGGTGGATCAGGCGAACCTGATGAAACTCCCCTCTGGAGACGGCCGTAATATGGTCTTCCAAAGACAGCCGTACATCCAGGAGGACACCCAGATTGTGAGCCCCCTCTGAAGGGGGTAAAATCTCACCCCCAATAGCCAGCAATGGAACTACCTGGCTATGTCGGGACGACAGAAACCACAGCCACTCAGTCTTGGAAGGGTTGAGTCAGAGCCTGTTCCCGCCCATCCAATTCCGCACGGCCTCCAGACAACGGGACATGACCTCCATGGCATCGTTGGGGTGGCTTGGGGTGGAGATGTACAGCTGAGTATCATCAGCGTAAAGATGACACCTCACCCCAAAGCCACGGATGATCTCCCCCAGCGGCTTCACATAAATGTTGAACAGGAGAGGAGAGAGGACCGACCCCTGAGGCACCCCACAATCGAGGGGCCTAGAGGTGGATCTCTCCCCCCCAACACAAATTGCAGACGGTCGGAGAGGAAGGAGGCGAACCACCGCAACACGGTGCCCCCAACCCCCAACCCCCCCAACCGCCGCAATAGGATACTATGGTCGATAGTATCAAAAGCCGCTGATAGGTCTAATAGGACCAGGACAGAGGAATAACCCCTGTCACGGGCCTTCCAGAGATCATCAACCAACGCATCCAATGCCGTTTCAGTACTATGTCTGGGCCTGAAGCCGATTGGAAGAGATCCAGGTACGTATCTTCATCCAGGTACTGGGGAAGCTGACCTGCTACCACACTCTCAACAACCTTCGCCACAAAGGGAAGGTTGGAGACAGGACAATAGTTATTCAAAAGAGTTGGGTCCAGGGAGGGCTTCTTAAGGAGGGGTCGCACCACTGCTGTTTTCAGGGCAGTGAGCAGCGAGCCCTCCATCAAAGAAGCGTTAACAATTCCTTGGAACCAACTCCGTGTCACCTCTCTGGTGATAGAAACCAGCCAGGAGGGGCAAGGGTCCAATAAACATGTGGTGGCATTCAGCCGCCCCAGCAACCTGTCTATACTCTCGGCAGTCACCAGGTCGAACTCGTCCCAGATAACCATCTCAAGACTCGCCGCAGTCACCTCCCCAGGGACCTCCCAACTAGAGTCCAACCCGGCCCGAATCTGAGTGATTTTATTGTGCAGAAATTGTGAAAACTCCTCCGCCCTTCCCTGCAAGAGATCCTCCCATGCTCCCGGCCCAAGCAGGGAAGGGGTCACTCTAAACAGGGCGGCGGGTCGATTTTCTGCCGATGCAATAAGGGCGGAGAAGTGAGAACGCTTCGCCGCCTCTATCGCCACTAGGTAGGTCCTAATATAGGACCTAACCTGTGTTCGGTCGGACTCGGCATGACTGGCCCGCCAGATGCCCTCCAGACGTCTTTTCCGGCATTTCATCTCCCTCAGCTCCACCGTAAACCACGGAGCCGAGTGAGATCTCTGCCGGATCAGAGGTCGCAACGGCACAACTCGGTCCAGAGCCTCGGCAGCCAGCCTATCCCAGACGGCTACCAAGTCTGTGGCCAAGTTATGAGCCAGAGTTTCAGGTAATGGCCCAAGCTCCATCTGGAACTGTTCAGGATCCATCAGGCATCTGGGGCGGAACCATCTCCTTGGCTGTGCCTCCCTGCGGTGCAGATTGGCAGTACAGAAGTCTAGTCTAAGGAGAGAATGATCAGACCATGACAAAGGTTTGACGACTGTATCCCCTAACCGATCATTCAACCACTGTCCAGAGACGAAAATCAGGTCCAGCGTGTGTCCTCCCGTGTGAGTGGATCCAGAAACTAATTGGGTCAGGTCCAAGGCCGTCATGGAGGCCAAGAACTCTCGGGCCACCCCAGAGGATTCACCGAGCGAAGACAGGTTGAAGTCACCCATAACTAGCAGTCTGGGTATCTCCACCGCCAGCTCGGCTATTACCCCGAGGAGCCTGGGCAGGGCTGATGATACGTAGCGGGGAGCCAGGTACGTTATCAAAAGATCCATCTGCCCACCCTGACCCCACTTCACAAAGAGGGACTCACAGCCAGCCATCTGAGGTACAGTGGCCTCTCTAGGACATAGATCCTCCCTAATAATTACCGCCACTCCACCACACCTACCCTGAGCCCTCAGCCGATGAAATGCCTGGAAACCTGGTGGGCACATCGTTACCAGGGGGAGACCCCTTCTGGGCCCAACCAGGTTTCGGTGACCCCTGCCAGGTCCACGCCCTCATCCTGTATCAGATCAAAAATCAGGGGGGCCTTATTCATAACAGACGTGGCATTGCATAACATCATCCGGGTGCTCAGGGTCTGAGACTCTGCACAACCAGCCTGCAAGACGGGTCGAGAGGGTCGGAGCGTGTTACTGCTTGGAGATAGCGGGTCCCCTAACCTGGTATGGCCCTCTACCCGCGCCATATCCGCCCCTCCCACTTACGGTGCCAATAAGGTCCACCCTCGGTCGTTCTAACCCTGGTCGCCTCCCCAACCCCCGGTCCCCCGGGTCCCCCCAGGCGTGCTCACCGGCTTGGCTGACCCCAAACTCCCAACCCACTAATCCCGCTAAAAATCTATGCCTCACCCTCCTCCCCACCTCCCTCCCCAGACCTCATTAAAAATCGAAAAATAAAAGAAACCAATTGAGTACCTCTCCCCCTCCCCCTCCCCAAGCGTTTCATAGAATGGCCATGCCACCTCTCTGGATCCCAAGACCCGTCCTTAAGGTGGACTTTCGACAGTCCCATCGGCCATGTCAGGGAGAGGGCCACCCTCTCTAGGGCGTAGAGTTCGGTTCGTGAATACTTCAGCGGGCCAACTGGTCCCGCCTCAGATGTTCTATGTTGGGTCCAGCCGGCTCCAGATAAGACTCGCCGGCCTCCCCCAGTCCTTCCCCACCACTGCCACCGGTGGGGGGAACCAAGGGGAACAAAGTCCATCCACAGCCGTCGTCACCACTGCCGCCCGATCCTGCCGTGGCCACCCAGCATAGATGCGGTCACCGCTTTCTCCAGCCCTGCAGTCCCGACAGCCCCTCCGACTGGTTCCAGGTGACACTCGCCGGTCTCCCCCAGTCCTCCCCCACCTCTGCCACCGGTGGGGGGACCCAGGGGGAACGAAGGGACCATCCATGGCCGTCGTCAACGCTGCCGCCTGCTGCCACCGCATACTTTTACATAAAAGTATGTAAGAGAAATGCAACAATAATAGCATTGAATACTAAAAAAATGCTTTGAGATGCACATCAATTATTAAGACATATAATAAAAAATAGATCAGAAGCAGAAAAGTGACTAAAACACCAGTTGAATTGACGAGTGTGACCAAGAATAAGATTTCTCTTAAAATTCAGCCATGACAATACTAAACATTAAAATTGTAAACTAGTTAATGTAAGCACTATTAAAAAAAATTTGGGGGGGACATTAAATTCTGTTTTAAGTAAATTGATGAAAAATTTTAAATATATAAGAAAAAGCAATATAACTTCTGCTAAATAAATCTTTTCAGAGTTAAAAAAAAAAACATTATCTAAACTTTCAGGGACTGATTTTTATGAAACATCTTTCCCCAAGAGACCCACATGGCATCTTCACTATTTTTTTTCCTTCTAGGCTGACACATTTCTTATCTCTTGGACAGGTTTTTTAAAATTAGATTTTAATTTTAAAGAGCTTATCATTCGATAAAATCTTTAGAGAGTTTTATAATATCTTCTAGTGCTATTTATTAATTTACTTTTCTGTTTTTATTGTTTTATAGATCTTCTGTGTAACATTTTGAAGTAATTTTGCAATCTAACTGGAGGACTTTGACTATTGGTAGAGCATAATAAATAGTTATGACAGCCATTAAAGTGTTCAAACTAAATATCATATGCAGACAGGAGGAATATGTACCAAAAGGCTTATTATATTATCCAATGCATTTTACACATATGTAGTTATTTTTCAACATAGTTAAAACATACAAAAAGAAACACAAACTCTCTTCATCTGAACACAGGATGTTCTTCGTGAATTTATTCAATAAAAACTATTAACTAAAGATCACAAACTATGAAAAAAAATGATGATTTAGTAACAAACTACGACTTATAAAAACACAAGTACAGTATCTTTTCAACTGAAAATGTATTTTTTTGTTGTTGTTAGAAGACAGACTGGAACAATTATCCATATTATTCCCACAGACTAATACCCTCAAGGAAATATTTTTAGAATCTGTCCAAATTCTCTCACCAAACTCTTTCTCTACTTCCACTGGCAGTTTGACGCTTCCACGTCTTATGTTCTTCAAAAAAAAATATGTCTGCAGATAGATATATACATATATATATAAATACATAGACACTAATTACAGACCAATCTCTTTATACTGCGTCACCTGTAAAGTCATGGAATCAATTATTAACCAATCCATCATCCTCCACTTAGAAACAAACAATTACTCTTTAATAAACAATTTGATTTCAGGAAAAAAAACTATCATGTAATCTGCAACTCTTACACTGCAAAAACATATAGACTACACAACTCGATCAGGGCAAAGTAATAGACACAATCTACATAGACTTCTGTAAAGCCTTTGATTCAATGGTACACGACAAACTACTGCTAAAACTAAAACCTTACGGTATCTCTGGACACCTGCATAACTGCATTCCTGCATTCCTGTCAAACAGACAACAAATGGTTCAAATTGGAAGTGTCCTATCAAATTCTGTACCTGTTAACAGTGGTGTCCCCCAAGGCAGTGTTCTAGGACCAACTCTTTTCATATTCTACATAAATGACTTCTGTGATCATATCAAGAGCAACTGTGTTCTCTTCGCTGATGATGTAAAGCTATTCAACAAAACAGACAATACTGCTGCCCTTCAAAAAGACCTTGACTATGTATCAGAATGGTCAAACAAATGGCAACTTCAAATCTCAACAAATAAATGCTCTATCCTACATATTGGCAAAAAAAAAATCAGAAAATAAAATACAGGCTGAATAGTCAAGACCTTGTTGATGATCCAAACTCTGTCAAGGATCTTAGAGTACTCATCTCTAATGATCTAAGTGCTAGAGCCCACTGTAACTACATAGCCAAAAAGGCGTTAAAGAGTTGTTAACCTAATCTTACGTAGCTTTTTCTCTGGTAATATTACGCTAATAAGTAAAGCATACAAAACATTTGCTAGACCAATACTCAAATACAACTCATCAGTCTGGAACCCACATTACGTATCTGATATTAACACAGTTGAGAAAGTCCAGAAATATTTCACAAGAAGAGTTCTCCACTCCTCTACTCGTTGCAGAATACCTTATGCCACCAGACTCGAAATTCTAGACCTAGAACACCTAGAACTGGGCCGCCTTCGGTCCGATCTAAGTATAGTATACAAAACCATACATTGCAATGTCCTTTCTGTCAATAAATACTTCAGCTTTAACCATAACAACATAAGAGCAAACAATAGATACAAACTCAAGGTTAATTGCACCAAACTTGATTGCAGGAAATACGACTTCAGCAACAGAGTGATCAATCCCTGGAATACTCTACCTGACTCTGTGGTTTCTTCCCCAAACCCCAAAAACTTTAACCTTAGACTTTCTACTATTGACTTCACCCCTTTCCTAAGAGATCTATAGGGGGCATGCATAAGCGCACCAATGTGCCTACCATCCCTGTTCTACTGTTTCTTTTATTTTTTATTTTTCTTATATATATCCATGTATTCATAACTATGTTTTTACTTATACCTATTATCTTGTAAGCAATTGACAAATAAATAAATAAATACATATATACATAAATAAATAAAATAAAAATAAAATAATTCATATTACAGAGAAAGATCTTTTTTTAACAAAGGTAAGTTTTTAAATGGATAGTTCAACATTTTTAAAAGGCTGCAATGAAAGAGAATTATGCTTTGAATTCAGATGTAACGTTTTCATAAGCAAAAAGTGGAATTATTGCTGAGAAGCAAGTTCTTGTTTTCTTTTAATATATTTTCTGGGTTCTAGGGAGGATGAATTACTGCAGTCTCAAGTACTTGTGACAAGCCCCCAAAAGGCATATTCAGTTGTTTGAAATCAAATAAAATAACTGAGCTCTGTCAGATAGTCTAAGAACAAGATAGTCTAAGAAGAAGAAGTTCACAATTGCTGGAGGAATAGAAGAAGAATTAGGTAAAATGTATTATTGAGAGAATTTCTCTCTAGAAAAATGTAGGAAATTGTTCTTTTCCATACCACGACAAAGAGAACAATATCTTCTACTATATCTGAAAAGATGCATTATGTTCCAACAACTACTTTTGTATTTTAGCAGAGTAGGAATAAATTATACAATTTTGACTCCATGACAACAGTTTGACACAATAATCTGTGTTCACTGGGGCTTATTTGTGATTTTCTTTTGTATTTTTTAACTCTTGTGCCTTTTAAAAAAACTTGTGCTTAAAACATATTTAGCAGTACAATACTATTTTGTTCAGACATATCTGAGGGACTTTCATCCCTTTTTGTGCGTACAATTGCTACCTATGCTTGCCTACCTCTAGTACATTCCCATAGCAAGGCACAACAAAAACATATTTTCAAACTTAGCATGAGAAGGTCAAATTCAACACAATACAAGGAAATATAAGTGATATACACTGAAGAGAAGAGTTATAATTTCCTGTATAGATTAATGGAGTCTGAACAATTGAACAATGTTAAAAGTATGAAGAGGATCTCCAAATAGTGAATAATCTTAGTACGCAAATGCTGATAGCAGTAAATTTCATAATGATAAATTTCATTTTTTTTCTTAATAGAAAAAAATGAACATAAATCCATCAATATTGCACTAACTTTTTATAAATAAGTGGTATATACATTTTGTATTGCTGCATCTCAGGAAGAATACTGTACAATCTCCCTGTACAGGTAGTGGTGGCATAAAATACGTAAGGAGACACTTTTCCCAAAAGGTTTCCACAATTTTGGCCACTACTGTAGAGTTAGAACATGTTCAGAAACAAGCAATTAAAATGCCCAAGGGACTGGAGCAAGCAGAAATGTATTTGATTCTTTAAAACTGGACAAGAGAAGAAATGATAGGTGTATAAAATTAAATATGAAAAGAAAGATACTCTATTATATTACAATTTCAGCTTATCCTGTGAAACTAAATTGTATAATATTTTATAGATATTACTTTAATAAAAAAAAATAGTAATAGATGATCCAAACATTTTTTTAAAAAACTTTTTTCTGGATAATATTGTTTCCTGAGGGAGATACGTTGTAATAACAGTGGAGTGGCAGCCATAAATTTTTTAAAAATGTAAATCCTCCCCCAAAAGAATCCGTACAAATGTATGTGATAAGGGGCTATTATTGCCAGTGCAATGACAGGTTAACTGCATGTCCCATATAGAAGGCCTTGAGGCTCCTTTTGAGGGAATTAATGAATCAGTTTTTGGTTAAGTTTATTGTATTGTATGTTATTAGCATCTTACTCACTAAGGTGCTACCTTAGACAAAATGCAATTCCTCCCACCCCTTCCTAATATTTTCCTGCAAGCACAGGGGATCAGTATTTTGGGATCAGTCCACAAAATACAAATTGAACGAGTATAATAATAATCATTGTCATTTTTTACCTGCCACGAAACCATAATTATAGATGATAGTAAGAAGATTACCATCTTCTTATTTGTTTGACTCATACATACAACCTTCTAAGGACATGGATGCATTAGGGTTTCAAAGAGCATTTCAGCATATATATATATATGTATATAAAACATTTGAATGTTTTGCACAGGCTTAGACAGTAGGCCTTGTGAAACTGCATCCAACTACTCTTCACTAGGCTCTTAGGAAAAGGCAGAATTTTCCAGATTAAAACCTAAGCTATACAGTATCTGAATTTTATACATCAAAATTAAAAGAATCTTGCTCATCATGTTGCATCTTGATTGCGGGAAATTGTCTAAAAAGTCTTGCAATTACTCAATAACCCAGTAGAGGTCACTGAGTTACAAGTAGAGATTACCTATAGCATGAGGTTATGGGTCAAACTACATATTACACATCATCAGAAAGATTTTTTTAAAAAAATAGTGTTATTCTAATTAAAAAAGGGGGAAATAAAGAACTGAGCTGTTTCACAATGAAAAGGGGAAGTAGATAGGAGCCATTTAGTGAAGAAAAATTGCTGAACAAGGGGAGTTGAAGTGTCCCTCATGGCACTACTCTTGTGTTTAAACTAAACACAAGTAGATTTTAAAGCAGACAAAATTAATATATGTTTATACCTCTACAAACTAGATAATGTCAATATTTTAATCGAGAAAAAAATATTACTTGTATACTATTACTTTCCTCCTAAGACCAAAGAAACCAGGATTATTATTGCTCAATTTACATACATTTTTGTGTAGCTATCCTTATGCACATATTTTGTATCACTTTCTCTGTTATATGCATCTAATACAACTTTTAAAATCTACAGTTTCTTTAAATACAATTTATATAATAGTCTTAAATATATGCTGATCTAAAGTTGCAGCAAATTTAACTTCGCTCAACTTGTACTGGTAGTGTTTATTTTGACATAGAATGGTAGATTACCAGAAAGAAATATTCCACAATGTGTGACCACCACAAAAATCTAATTCAAGGATTTCTGAAAAAGTGATAAATATCAATATTATAACATACACATCTGTGGATTGATTAATTTCTGAATGGCATACATAAATCAGGGTTTTTTGCACATCAAGGATATCAATGAAGAAATGGGAGCCAAAATTATCATGGTGCCCAAAGACTTCTAAAAATAAAGTTACTATATTTTTGGCTATCTGGTTTAGAGGAAAAAACAATAATAGGAGGACTGAGAGATAGATGTTTCCATCCTCCTCTTTCCATATTGGAATCTAAATTCATCCTGTAAAGTTAAATGATGGAAGATTCAGATTCAGGGCATAAAAGAAAGTCTTTCCATTGCAGATAGTTAAAGTGTGGAATTTACCATAACATGCATGATAATTAATTTAAGCATATTTAGAAGGGAATTGGACAAATTCATAAAGCATATTTCTAACAACAATTACAAATTGTGATGGTTAGTGCATATTACCCCCACATTTAGAGGCCACATGCCTCTGAATACCAATAAATAATAAGTCTGCTTATGTTCCTGTGTGCCCTTTAAATTGATTTCTCATTCTGCTGTTGTTCTACGTCTTACTTTGATCTCAAGGTTGAAGACAGAATGTCCAAGAGGATGAAAATATCTGCTTTGCATGCTCTGGTTTATAGCATTCCATTTGTGGCCATTCACTTGTACTCTGAACAGCTGCAAAATGTTACAGGAAAATGATGCTGTATGTAAGTGGCAATGTGTAGGTTAGGAAAATGAACCCATTGCAAAGGGTTCATCTCATTATAGTGATGATATTAAGCTCATTAATCTTGAAAGATTTAAGCCTGCAGGATACAGCATATGATTTGTTTGAAAAATATTCTAAGATTTCATTATTGGGTTTTTAATTCTGGATTTAAAATAGAAACATCGATGCTGGGGGAAATGAAGAGATGGTGTAGGGCTTTGTTGCAAAAGTTGATCCTTTGATTTATACCACTCTTTTATGTCTAACTGTTGCTATAAAACAATGCTTATTATAGAACGTTGCTTATCAACAATGGTACTTTGATTGTCATAGTTTAGTCATAATGCTATACTTGTTGAATATAGGGATTGTATCAGTTCTGCTGTCAACAGAGGCTGAGTTCTCTTTTAAAATCTTCCTAGGTGTTTTGCATAAGCTTCTAAGACTCTTAGTTCTTTTCTGAGCAAAAAGTAAACAGAATGACTAAATGGAGGACAGCTTCTACTTTTTCCTACTTTGAATAAGAACAGGAAATAATAAAATGAACTTATATCTGGAACAGAACACAGTATTAATATACTGTCCATAATGCAGGCTAACCTGTAGCAAACACGAAGCAAGAAGCATCACATACCGACATAAATTTATGAGATAATTATCAGAGCTTTACAACAGAATTTGAATTTGCATATATCCTCTGATGGCTTAAACTTTTTATCAGTTTAACTGGTAGATATCTAAAATCCTCCAAACAGGCTGCTATGGACTTACAATGTCTAAAAGTTATATGGGGACAATCAGAAATAGCAATAGTGGTTTATTTACTGAATTTGCTTAAGATCCATGAAGTAAGTAGTTTTCACAGTGTTTGTCCCACAATGCTCAGGACAGGTTTCTGAAATTTGTCTTAGGAAATACATAAATGATTGATAGCAATTTTATCTATTGTTACCTTACAGTATTTATTCAGTGAAATAGTTATTCCATGCAGAAAGTCTTTTTATGAATGTTCTGGCTCCCTGTAGAAGAAGTGCAATTTAATGTGTGCCTTAGGGAGAAGTACATGCCAGCAAGAACCAGCCTCAAATTATTAGCATAAGAAAAGGCTGTTAAATTCTGGAATTCCTCTGTGATCTTTCAGTGGAAACTTACTGACCCTGGAGGCTTGCTTTGAAAAGCCATTTATGGGAAATGACACACAAGCCTTTATATGTTTAGTGATTTCTCTCTAGGGTTCAGAAATAAAATGTATTATGTAAAGATCTTCAAACAATTATTGTACAGTAATCAAGAGAAGAAAGAACAAAAGCTGCTCCCTGGATTGCTGCCTAAGGTGAAGTTCTCAAAAGGTTAATAGGTTCTTTTAATTATTAAATAAATCTTTAGATTTATGATAAAACAATTCCCACCAATTTGCATGTTGATCACAAATGTAAAAACAGTCCTTGCTGGCCAAAATCTGTTTATGAAGAGAGCAAATATGATTGTTACTGGTAATGGATTGCTACTGCTGGTGATAATAATTGGGCTGGCAGAACAGCCTTTTCTATCTTCTAGATTCTAGAAGATGCTTTACTTTTATTTGATTCATTGTAAATAAGATAACAATGCCCTCAAGTCGTATCACCTCATTGTCTGATGATGACATGGACTCCTCCATGCAATCATGTGACAACAGTTGGGAAGTAGTTTGACATCAGCTTCCTCCTGGATGTGGTTTATATCTCTCATCTAATCTACAGTCCTTGAATTCCCTGGGTGCTTCCCATCCCTTCCCTGTTAACCAGGCCCCATCACTGCTGAACTTCAGAGCCAAAATAAAGTCAGACTGGCACTTAAGACCAGAACTTTAAAATATATGTATTATTATAGGAAATTAGCACCCACTCCTCTCCTAGAAAAATTGAAATAGCCTAGGAAATATTAAAAAGGCAGAATATTTCTCCTAAAAAGAATAGTCACTCAAGAAGCAGAAACTCACCTCAGAAGCAGAATCTCACCCCCACCTTTGTTAATGGGTGGGCCATTAAGGCCTGGGCCAGAATACTTTACATAAGAAGGAACTCCAGGTAAAAGATATAGCAATTACCAAAAGCCCTTTTAAGGGCATAATCACCCAGCAAGGTTAGACCAAGCCTGGAACTCAGGACAGCCTACAGAGTTGCCCCTGGGAGTCTGACAACCAATTAGAATACAAGCTTCAATTCAAATCCCAACAGAGGGTATAAACCCAGGCACTGTCAGCACCTCAAGCCCCTTTTCTTCTCACCTTGAAGCATGTGATCATTCTTCTCTGGAGCTTCAGGCCATGTGGCCCTGTACACCATTAAACCTTCCAAGCAATCTCCATGTTTCCAGTGTCTTTTTCCCCACTTGGAACTGAACCCAGAAGGATATTTCTTTCAACATTATGTAACAGAACAAAATGTGACATATACAAATAAAGAAAAAACTTAGCTGTCTAATATGTCATTCGAAATGGCAATAAACTACAAAGTAAGGCTACTGCATTTATTTATATTTTATTTTAAATACAGTGAATTTTATAATATTCATATGTTGATTTATGGTTAATATAGCCTCATGTTGAAATCAGACATATGGGTTTTCCTTTCTTTCACCTTCTAATATAACTCTCTTCTTATAATATATAATGCTGGTTTTTGTTCTACCAGAAATATACTAGTTTTGACAAAATATATCTGTAAAGCTTATGCTACTCCAAAAGAAGTCTATCTATCAATATCATTTATTTATAAGAATGAGCAACCAAAATTATTTTGGAGTAAATGACAGTAGTGGATAGGATTGTAGGAAATTAGCATCCGTCCCTCTCCTAGAAAATTGAAATATTCTAGGAAATATTAAAAAGGCAGAATATTTCCCCTAAAAAGAGTAGAAACTCAAGAGCAGAAACACCTTAGAAGCAGAAGCTCACCCCCATCTTTGTTAATGGGTGGGCCATTAAGGCCTGGGCCAGAATACTTTACATAACAAAGATCTCCAGGTAAAGGTACAGCAATTGCCCAAGAGCCCTTTCACTGCATCATCATCCAGCAAGGCTCAACCAAGCCTGGAACTCAGGACAGCCTACAGAGTTGCCCCTGCATGGCCCCATGGGAATCTGTCAACCAATCAGAATACAAGCTCCAATTCAAATCCCAACAAAGGTTATAAAACCCAGGCACTCTCAGCATATCAGGCCTTCTTGATCTTTTCCTTCACCTTGAAGCATGTGATCATCACTTAGGAGCTCCAAGCCATGTGATCCTGTCCACCATTAAACCATCTTCCCAAACAGCCTCCATGTTTCCAGTGTCTTTTTCCCCACTTGGAACTGAACCCAGAAGGATAATTCTTTCAACAGGATGATACCTGTATAGTAACTTATTAAACAGAGACACCATGTAAATGGGCACTGGGATTTGAAGTGAGAAAAATGTTTAGGGGATGATTGAAGTTTCTCTTGGGTATGTTAAATCTTAAAGAAACCATCTATATTTATTTTTATAAATATTACTTTCATTAAAGCAATACTAAATTGTATCATTGACTCACTGACATTTGGCAACATGATTTAATTGCTCCTCTATCATTGTCAAGGAATACCTCAACAGTACCTGATAGTGCCTAGACTACTGCCATGACTTGGACTTGAGTGAGATTTGCATACTATCAGCTTCACGTTTTCTTCCCATAGCCCATCTGGATCCTCTAGTAGAAAATAGTCAAGATGACTAGAGATGTGACTAAGCACAGTGGATGACCAAGACATCTTCTATGTCTTCTTGTGCTTGGAGAGACTGACTTCTTAACCACTGTACCATCCAAGGCAGAGGTGATATCAGCAGGTTCTGACCAGTTCTGGAGAACCGGTAGTGGAAATTTTGAGTAGTTCGGAAAACCGGCAAATACCACCTTTGACTGGAGATTTTACAGTATCCTTCCCCTGCCACACCCACCAAGCCATACTCACAGAACCGGTAGTGAAAAAAAATTGAATCCCACCACTGATCCAACAATCTTGTCTCCTCAATCTGCTGAAGTCTTTGCATAATGGGGTAGACAACTCCCTATCACACCAAGAATTAAAACCCCACTGATTATCTTCACCAGGTTTAGCTGACTTGATGAAACCATTGGCGAGGTTGTGGCCACTGTTGCATGCAAGTAGCCACAAGGAGCCACAGGTGAGAGTTGAGTTCCAAGGGGGGGACCACAGGTGGGAAAACTGCCCTTTAAAATATGGGATATGCCCCTCCGTGGTATCACCCAACCTTGATAACCCATAAACCCAGCAGCATTCCATACTTTGGAAAGCAAGGGTGGAAAATGAAGAGCTAATTTCATGTAGTCTGAAGATTGCCCAGACCTGATGTAACAATAATAATTCTTACAATTTTATTGGAGGTTGATGTTCTACAAAACACATTGTAAGCTTCCAGCATCAGTTTATGTGGGCATCTAGAATCTGAGAAAATAAACATTGCAACCCAGTGCTACTTGTGAGAAAGTACCTGTGATGACCCAGGTGTGGCACAAAGGCAACACAGTCACATAAGTAAGAAAAGTCCCTTGAATTCCTCCAATTTTGCCCGCAATGTCCAGTTACCTTCGGCTGGAGAAAAAACTCTCCAAGAACAGCCTTTAAATGGAGGAAATTCAGTCCAAAAACAAAGTACATATAAACTGTAAATAAAAATCTCCACAAACCACGCTGCAGCAATTAACTGGACAAGGCAGGATAAGGAATTGCAGACTTCAAAGGCCAAGAAAACACAGTTGGGAAGACACCAGGAGCCCAGATAAGCCTCGACAAAACAAGATAATACATGATTTGTTTCCAACAAGTTGCTGCAGACGAACTCCCTTTTTAAACACTGTTTCCAGATGCAGCTAATGAAGGGAATCAAGGCTCTTTCCTCCCCTGTAAGCCATGCAACTCATGTTGCTCCCTTCTCCGTTCCGCCCTGTGTACCCTAGGATGAAGAGGAGGTGGGCATGGATCTTCCTCTGAATTTCCTCTGCCTTGCTCTACCTCTCCCCTGTTCTGCCCAGCCAGACTGTGCCCTTCCCCAGTTTCTTCCATAGCCAATGGAACCACACTTCCATTCCCTGTCAGCTGCTCGGCCTCTCCCTCGGAATCAGATTCCAACAGGGCATGACAATACCCATTAGATCAGGGGAGAAAAAGATGAAAATGAAAGGCTCTAAGAAATTAGTGTATTTTGATTGGTGATATTCCCCTATAATTAATTTGTGAACATGGAACCCTCTGGAGCAAACGTTTTATCCATTGGCCCATAAAAACTGACAGGTCCTGTTATATTGTTATATATATATAAGTTATATCGAGCTACTAGAGTAGAACCCCAAATTCAAATAATGTAGCTCACCTCACAGGGCGATTGTAAGGTCACATCCATTAAGGTTAAGCTCCTTGCAGAAAAGGCGGTGTGTGCCTCTGTCTCTCCGTATGCAGACATATAATAAACTGATTGAAGTTAACAGCTGTGCTTGCTTCAAGAATTTTTTTGGATTGAACACCGGAAGCCACTGTCACAAGAATTCCTGCCTGGAAAAATCTGTGATTGTCTTTAAGGGTGATATATAGATAAATAGGGCCAAATGTTTTCATTCACAGGTGTTTTGAAATCAGTGAAATGTATCTAAGTTCCCTTTCCAAACAGCCAGAATTCTCTAGTGAGAAATTTTCTTTCTGATTTGATTCCCAGATTTTCATAAATGATGGTGATATTTTGATCCACTGGAGAAGAAAGAGATTGCTAGACCAGATGAACCAAACAAAAGAATTTTTATTTTGTCTAACTAGATATACTCAAATGAATTCCTCCCTCCCATTTTCACAGACCCAACGGTGTCAGCTTTGGGAGCATCGAATCTCAATACGGCTTCCAAAGCTGACAGTGTTAAGTAAGTTTTGCCCCATTTTATGACTTGTCATCTTTGTCAAATGAGTCACTGCAGTTGTTAAATTAGTAACATGGTTGTTAAGTGAATTCAACTTTCCCATTGACTTTGCTTGCCCGAAGGTCACAAAAGTTGATCGCATGACCCCAGGACATTGCAACCGTCAAAAATACGAACCATTCCTCAAGCATCTGAATGTAAGTCATGTGACCATGAGGATGGTGCAACGGTCATAAGTGTGAAAACAATGGTCATAAGTCTTTTTTTCCCAGCGCCATTGTTACTTTGAATGAACACGAAATGAACTGTTGCAAATCAAGGACTATCTGTTGTTAAGCTCTGAGTAGTGAAGGGAAGGGAGTTTGTTTCTCAGCTTACATGGCAAACTCTGGATGCGGATCCCTGCCATTTTTTTTCATTGGGATAGCATTTTTTTTTTTTGAAAAGTGTAACTCTCTTTGGCACTTACTGGGCATTCACTTACCTTCTTGGTCCTGTTCTTTGTTTTCCTTCCCAAGGTCACTGCCTCCTTTAGTTACACAAATGATCCTACGCCCTGGCAGTTCAGTTTCTTTTCTTTTGTGGAACTGCTGCTGATTGGGAGCCAAGGCCTTATTTGTACAAGTGACTGGCTTAGTTTTCTGTTTTCCATTTCAGCTCTAAGCGATGACAGGAATGACCTGCTGCATCAGGAATGATAGTGCACCATGCATGGGAATCAGCAGCATCGCTCTGGAGGTAAACTCCATTTTCCCCGATGCCTTAGGTTGGGGAAGGGGATGAAACTTAGCTGAAAGTATTCCAATGTGGAAACTGGAAAGAGATAATGACAGGCAGGAAACTGTTGGCTATGAAAAATTAGTAAATGTAATTCACAAAACTTCCAGGAAAATTGCTTGCCACAGCAGGAAATAAGGATAGAGGCTTCTCTGCTGGTTTCCAATTTATTCTTTTGAAAAGTGCCTGCCTGGATAAACATAAGATAGGAGGATACTAGTGAGACTCCCTTCCAATTCAATCCTTTTGGTTTGCTTATGATGAAGACATTAGCTGGCCCTCGTTCAAATGGCCATGGCTTCTCTTAGATTTGATTGGAGTGTATTGGAGGAGGAAACCAGCTGTACAGTATTTGTAAAGTCTTAGTTTTATTAATTGTATCAGAAATATCAACTCATTTTTAACCCAAATTCTTCAAAGGAGAATTATTATTTTCAAGGGCAAAATGTTGTCTCTTCTATTTCACATATCTACCAAGACTGCAGGTTGATGGTGGATGAATACAATGTGGTCACAAGCTTGTAGTTCATCCAGAAGCTGTAGCTGATTCAGTTACATGTGTTTCTCCATCAGTGTGTGTTATATCTCTGTTTTGCAAGTTGCAATGATTGCCAGGGTGCTTCCTGGTTCATGGTGTTAGTGATAACTATAAATAATAACCTTGCATAATATGGGGTGGGGGGTTATTTGCAAGGCCACCTCTCCCTAATGGTGCCTAATAGCCAGTAGTGGGGTTCATTTTTTTTTACTACCAGTTCTATGGGCATGGCTTGATGGGCATGGCAGGGGAAGGATACTGTAAAATTTCTGACTAGTATTTGCTGGTTCTCCAAACTACTCAAAATTTCCGCTGCCAGTTCTCCAGAACTGGTCAGAACCTGCTAAACACCATCACTGCTACCAGCCCATTAGCTCCAGCAAAAGAGACATGCTGTGGGTCTCATTGATTAAAACAGGGTGGTTCAACTTTTGTTACTTTATGAGCTGTAGACTTCAATGCCCAGAATTCTCCAGTTCTGAAACCCACAAGTCTTAAAGTTGCCAAAGTTGGACAACCCTTGATTAAAATATCCTATCTGGCAATACCCAGAAAGAGAGCCTTTTCTTTCATAATGCCTGCCCTGTAGAATATTGTGCCCTGGAGATTAGATTGGCTCCCAATCATGTTGGGCTTTCGTCAGGACTTAGAAACATGGCTATGTTCCCAGACATGAGGGTCAGAATCTCAACTAGAGCTCATTGTACTAAGAGTTGCTGGTTGTTTATCTTGGCTGTCAGCTCTGTATTTGTTTTGATGTTGATTTATTGTTTTTAATAATTGTTAGTTGTCCAGGGTCATTTTGTTATGATAGGCAGCCATATAAATTGAATAAAATAATTAATAATATATTAATAAAATAATAAAACAGAGAAGGTAAGATTGAGCTGGAAGAAAGGTGTGATATAAATGTAACATAAAATCAATATTTGGAAGAGGGCCAGTCCTTGCACTTTCTTATACATAAATGTCTCTTTCCCTGATATGGGCAGTGTAGGTCTTGCTCTGATATTCGAGGATGACTACAAAGAAAAGTGTTTGGATAACTGAGTGAGAGAAAGGACAACATAGAATGCAGTTGGTCTGCTTTTGTATTCCTATAGAAGTTATGTCACCATCCTTTCTTATAAGAGAACAGAATAGACACATAAAAGGAAATATATGCCTACCCATGTTACATTTAGTGAGGTTCCTAGATGAATAATTGCCATTTTATATTTCAATCGCTAAAAATGAAGGCATGCACATTATCTTCCTGTAATAAGATTAGTAGTTACAGTATGAGTAAAAGATTGCACAGATGAAACTGAGAATCTGGTTCCCCAAAGTGGCTTGTGTAATGCGGTTTTTTCTTTGCTTACAACAGAAAGAAGCTGTTGAAAGCCTCTCTTTAGCAACAGATATATAAGCAACCTCTATCATTAACTGTACACTGCAAACTTAAGATTCATCTGCATGCTCACTAACCGTTTGTTGAACCTATGCACACACAGATCCCTCAGCTCACCACACAGGCAACTCCTGCTCATCTTTTGCTTTACATCAGAAATGGTGCTTTTAGCTTCAATTGAACAAGATGTATGGAGCAGTAAAGCTACTGTGGGCTGGCCCCTCTGTCTGGTTGATCACTAGGGATTGTTAGCGATGTTCATATTTTGGCAGCAGGAAAATTCACTATTCCATTGGCCTTGCCAAATGTCAATAACAGCAGAACAGGGGGAAAGAAGGAAGATAGATGGAGATTTCTAGGATTCAGAAGATCCATTTTCCCAAATAGAGTAGTTGAAGAGAAAAAGGCAAAAGTAGTAGAACAGCCCACACCTCTATTGTAAGGTCAAAACAGCTCTACCACAGGGGTGCTGGCTACCAGGTCTCAAGGAGCTGCTGCCTAAACCTCCTGCATTTTAGGCATTGCAACACCAAAGCCAAGGGGGAAGGTTCAGTGGTCTTCTGATAGAGTCTAGTACAGAGATCGCCAAGCATAGCTGGCTGGAGAATTCTGAGACTTGAAGTCCACAAGTCTTAAAGTTGCCAAGTTTGAGGACCTCTGGTCCACTACAACTCACCACGGCCAACATGCCACAGGACAAGAGTTACATTAATATTGAAGAAACAGTGGGATAGAATCATTAAAGAAAGGATGTCAAAGAAGGGACAAAATGAAATGTGAGTGACAAAAATTTAAATG
Organism: Bungarus multicinctus; assembly: GCA_023653725.1. NCBI lineage: Eukaryota > Metazoa > Chordata > Lepidosauria > Squamata > Elapidae > Bungarus > Bungarus multicinctus. The sequence continues at coordinate 58,265,724 of CM042836.1, read as the reverse complement.
ATTTTAAATAATTAAATTAAATGGTTGAATTGTCCCACAGCCATGGTGAGTTGTCCCATTCTGCTTCTGATAGACCACTGCACATGTGTCTCAAATGCCTTCTGCCCTCATTGGGTACATTAGCCCCTTTCCATGGCTTTAGGAGTGCTGTCCTCTAAGAGCAGGAGATCTGTGGTTGTCTACAACTGGCACCAAAGGAACCCACCCTGTCTCTTTCTTCCATTGGGATCTCAATGTAGGCAGAACCCTATCCTGTTTTCATTGCTAAGGCAGAACAGAAATTTTGAAATGCAGTCAACTTTGTTTTAAGCTGCTGTGTATTTGTGATAGCTCCTGCACAGCATTTATGACGCCTGCAGCATTGTGATTTTCTTTTTGTCATTTTCCACCAAAAAGACATCCATTCGATAAACTGGATTCATACTTATGTTGTTCAATTCATAAAGACAGTTGCATGATGTGTGACCACAACAACTTATGATTAAAACTCTGGGCTCAATTTAGTCAAGGATATCTGCACAATTCACTTTCTCTTCTTCACTTTGTCAATCTAATTTCAAGCACTTTGTTGAGCTGTAACATTGCTTAATGTTTCTAAGTAAAGCTTTTTTTTCTTTTTTTGTAATTTTGGACTCTAGTGACTATTGTTCTATTTCCGTGATCCTTTTTCTGACCAAGGTTGTTTGCTTGGTGAGCTATTCTTGGTACCAACTGCTATGGAAACAGCTGACAATCAGAGCAGTAGCTGGCTGCTTCTCACCATAGGATGGAAGCATTGCTAGTGCTCTCTCCTGTGATGAGATGGCTTAATGCAAAGGTCTTCAAACTTGGCAAGTTTAAGACTTGTAGACTTCAACTCCCAAATTTCCTGAGCTAAATGACTGGAGGAGGAATTCTGTGAGCTGAAGTCCACAAGTCTTAAAGCTGTCAAGTTTGAAGACTCCTGGCTTAATGGAAGTGAAAGATTTCTCCACTCATTGATACTTATATACGCAGTGAAATATAGCTGAAGTAGCAGCAGAAGTGATCAGCTATATGTTTCTAGAAGAGTAAACCAAGGGAGTTGTAATTCTTTCTGATTCAGTGGTAACATGCTGTAAATCATCACGAGAGGCAGAAGGCTTGGAACTTATTTACGGGACTGAATGCTGGCAGTGACAGGGATAATGCCAGTGGCATAGAAAGATTCTTCTGCATTGTGTCATCTTTAAGATTTACTCTTGTAAATAAATTTCAAATCTGCCTTACGTGATGATTCATCACAAACTACCTATGGTAATATTTCTATTACGTTTCAGGAGGGGCACCTGTGTCTTTGATTTACACTTCAGGAAGACTCACTTGTGCTATAACATTAAACAAATCTATTTTTGTATGCATTTACAAAAGGTGAAAATGCAATCAATGGCAATCCCTCTTAGCAAAATGGGCCAGGGAGGAGAACAAAAGCCAATTTTTGAAAGGATTGTATGGTCAAATTTCAGAACTATAGATCTTAATTTGATTCCGGATCTGCTTTAATCTTCTTGGGGTGGGAAAAAGGGAAGAAATAAATATTGTACATCTACACTGGCTGAAATTCTGCACAAACATAGATTGCAAATAAGTTAATTGCACACACTTTAGGCAAATAATTATGTGTAAATAATCATAAATAAATGAAATGTAACTGACTGTTCTTGAGTTCAGTTTTAAAAAATAGATTATCTTTCTCCTGTGAATAACCATATCTGATCTGTGAAAATGCAGACAACTGCAGTGTAACAGCGAACAGTGGCCATCCAGATTTCTGCATCATCATCATCAACAACAGCAACAACAACAACAATAATAATGACAAAAAAGTCTGGATAGTGGATGTGGCAGAGCCTGGAGACAGCAGAAGAGAAGAGAAAGAATTGGAGAAAATAACAAAATACAAAAACCTACAAATAGAAATAGAATGACTGTGATAAAGGCAAGCAAGAGTAGTACTAATAGTACTAAGAGTAGTACCAAGAGTAGTACCAATAAGCACTTTGGGTGCAATCCCAAAACAACTGGAACACGACTTGAACATCATTGACATTGACAAATTCACCACCAGTCAATTGCAGAAGGCGGCTTTACTTGGAACAGTTTCCATCCTGCGATAATATCTGCCTATCCCAGGTCCTTGGTAAAGACTCGATAGGTAGACAAAATTGCCAAACCCAGTCTGAACATCTGGCTGACTGTGTGATGATGATAATGATGATGATGCAGCAAGATTGAAAACAGAATGACAAAAAGAAACAATTAAACATCAAGTTTCTAACTGGAAAAAGAAGCCTATGCACAATCAGTACCTTAAGGACATTGAAGGAATGGGATAGAAAGCTAATATGGAAATGGTTGAGATCAGGGGTGATGAAGAAAGAAACTGAAGGCTTCATTTTGGTTGCCCAAGAACAAACTCTAAGACCAATTCCATGAAAGCAAAAATTCAACATGTCAGTAACATGTTAAAGGAAAGATGAAACAATGGATCACCTTACTAGTGGCTGCAGCAAAAATCTCAGAAACTGATTATCTACAACGTCATGATCAAGTTGGCAAAATCATATATGGAAGCTTTGCCAGAAGTTTGGGTTTGAATGTAGCAAAAATTACTGGGAACCCGAAAATGACCAAGTTCTTGAAAATGAACAGGTCAAGATCTTGTGGGACTTTCTAATCCAGACAGACAAACATCTGCCTCACAACACACCTGTCATCACTATTGTGGAAAAGAAAAAAGTTCGGTTCATTGATATTGCAATACCAGAAGATACACAAATTGAAAAGAAATAACTAGGAAAAAAATAATGAAATACCGCAATCTGCAAATTGAAATTGAGCGATTGTGGAGGAAGAAACCAATGGTAATAAGTGCCCTTGGAGCAAAACCTAGATGGCTGCCTAGATACATGGAAATTTTGAACTTATCGGACCTGAATATTCTGACTTTGCAAAAAATTTTATTACTCAGAACTGCCTATATACTCAGATGTTACCTTAACAGCTCTTAGGTCTTTGATTAGGACTTGAATGGCTAAGTTTTTACCAGTCCCAGACTGAATCGACTTGAAGATTAAATCTCAAATAATAATTTATTAAATGTATCTGTATATGTCACCCACTTCCATGTAATAATGGTACCTTCTCTATGTATGCAGCTTATTTAAATAATTGTTTTTAAGATATTGTTGCTTTATCGTGACTATTCAGGATAAAATTTTTATCTCAAGGAAAACAGTACTAACAAATATTTTATTTTTGTCATTTTTTTCTTTCTGAGCCTTGTCGAGTTTAACTCCTGCTTAACTCCAACCCACAGGACTTTTAAAACTCTTTGGTTGATTGTATAATTTTCCTTCTTACTGTGGCCTTTACAAGATTTCTATTCTCTTAAATTTGCCTGACAAGATTAGCTGAACTGCAGCTAATGCTTTCACTGATTGCAGTCAGTCAGGTGTTTAGATTGGATTTGGCATTTTTATCTACCTATCCACTTGAAGTGTTTTTTGTTTTACAGACCCATGAGTTAACAATGAGATTAACATTACAATATTATTATGGTTCATTGCCGAATCAGCCAGATGTTCAGACTGGATTTGGCATTTTTATCTACCTATCAAATCCTTCCCAAGAACTTGGAATAGGCAGATGTTGTATCACTACAGGATACAATCTGTTCCAAGTAAAATTACCAATTGAAATTCCCTGATGGTGATTTTGTCAATATTATATTATTAATAATACTATTAATAAAATTACTTTATCAAGCCATTTGCTTTCTTTATGATTTATATGTACTGTGGTTATAATTTAATAGTTTGTGTGAATCCAACCAGTTGTACTTTCTAAAAAACACCATTAAATAAATGAGCCCTCCATAATTGAAGTGTCAGTCCAACTACAATAGTACAACATTGCAATGCCTTCAATCAGAAATAAGTTGATAAGAGTACAAATAAGTTAATAGGTTGATGAGAATATAAATTAGAAGACAACTTTGGCTAAGTGTCAAATCTAAATGCAATATGTAGCTGTAATTGTTTCGTTTATGAGCCTACATTTATCATTTTAGTCAAATTATTTTATTTTCTAGAATGGAAAATGGAGCAAAAGTAATGAGTCAGGGTAGAATCTGGGTTAATGTAAGGAGTATGCAGAATAGAATCTTGAAAGTCAAAAACATCATTCTGTATAATTTTTTCCATGACACGTATCTATCACACTGCTCTCTTTCATAGTAATCAATGTAAAATGCAAAAAGGAGTAATAATCTAAAAATACAAGAGAACAGATTGGAAAAATAATAATAATAAATATTTATTTATATACCGCTCCTCTCCCGAAGGACTCGGAGCGGTGCACAGCCATACAATTAAAACAATAAATATGTGAAAAGTTAAAACTAAATTAAACTAAAGGCCCTGGATGAAAACAATTAAAACCCTCCCTAAAACCCTAAAATTTAATATAAAAATTAAAACACCCAAATCTAAAATCAGCCCAAGCTGGCCTGGTCAAAGAGCCAGGTTTTCAAGGCACGCCTGAAGGTCCCCAGGTCCGTGGCTATACGTAACTCCGGAGGCAACCCATTCTAGAGGGCAGACGCCCCCACAGAAAAAGAAAAGGAGTAAGTAACTAAAAGAAATTAAAGGTATGAAATAAAAAACGGAAGAGCAGTTAAATAAAGTTTGCTCTATTTTTTCACATATCTTTCATATATTCATTTATCTTTACTTTTTTCATGTCTATACATTTCTTTCTACATTCCCCTTTGATCTTTGACCTTCTCACCTCTCCCTTTTTGAAGATTTCATTAGCTTATCCAACCACAACTTTCTTGATTTTCCCATTCATCCACCATCATGTTTGTTTTGCAATTCAATCCTTTAATTTTCTACTGTATGCAATCAAATTAAATTTAGAAGAACGAAACATAAGTTCAATATTCGTAAAATATTTATCAATCGTTCCTACATGCTAACCTTGTCATCTATGGAACTATAGTACTATAGTAATCCTAAACAGGTTAAACACAGGCATGGTAATATGATTCACACTTTTCAATAAGCAATAGCTTGTTGGGTAAGCCACAACTGGATAGTTTCAATTAACACAGTAGCCTTTAAATCATGACTGGCTCTATATATTGTGTGATATCAAAACAAAATTCAATATTATTTATTGTAGCTTGTATTTATTGTAATGGGTGTACTGGGTGTGGCCAATTGATTGATATAAAATAATTCAGGAAATGTTATGGCCAGGTAGAGGTCTATATTCAGGTTACTTTAGTCTTAATCTGACACTCCATCTGGTATACTGATATAGCTCTAATTGTTATTTATGTAGGTCACATTGCCAATCTTGAAAAACAAGACAAACATAGCTCCTTTAAGCTATAATCAATGTTAACAAACATTAGAGAACAGTGTCTCTCAATACTCCCAGAAACTGATTACAAGGAGATAAAAGCCATAAACCTAAGATGTTTTTACTTAAGATACAATCAACAGATAATTATAAAAACCCAAAGTTACTCTGAAATATTTTTAAGATACAGATTGAGATCATGCATATTTCCAAATTTACTATACACTGATAAGACAATCTATAAATTCTCTGAATATAGTTCTTTAGGCATTTGTCTGCAAATGTTTAGTACTACATAACTGGAAAATAGCAACAAGTTCCAGCAAGGGCTTTGCAGTGTCAGAAAGCACATAATAAAATTGCTACACAATGATGTAGCAATCCCTGTCGGCCTTTATATCAGAGTTCAGAGTTTGCAGACTGGTGAGGAGAAGGGATGGTTTGCCTGTATCTACTGCTTGCGCAACTCACCTACCATTTCTGCGGCCCGTTTGCAAACAGCTGCAGCCCAGAGGTTGGGGCCCCCTGCTTTATACATTTAAGAATTTGAATTGGCCCAATGATTAGTCTTCTTCTGTGTGTCACCTATACTTTCAATAATGGTAGATTTAATTTGTGAAGTTTTTTACCTTCTCTGCCTGAAAAAATATAGCCATTTGATGGTACATACTGTAGATTTGAGATTGGCCTGATTCACCCTTTATGATGGAAGAAGCTCAAGACTTCTGATTTCAAGATGTAGGTTTCTAATAGGAACCCCGCCCTGTAAAAGAATGTAGTCTGGTTGGAGACACCCCAGCTATGTCCTAAGAGTTGCCTAAAGGAAAAAAGATACACATTCATATTTCCAGAAAATATCTGGCAGCACTTCCCATCATTCCCCACCTATGGCATCTGCATGTGCATATGCAAATAAATTAATATCAACCAATGACCTCTAAGAAAATTGAATCTCAAATCAGAGCCATCTTTCAAATTCTCACTCCTTGCAAATTATATTCATGCACAAAATAGTCTTTGTAATAGTTTGTTTTGTGATTTTATGGTTTTGCAATTTGTAACTTTATGACTGCTGTGAGCTGCCCAAGGATATAGCACCTAGGCTATATCCTTCCTTCTGAAAGCTTGGCTGAAGCTCAGGCCTGTCAATCTCTTGCTTCCTGCCCATCTATTGTAGCTCAACGGATGTACAAAAAACAGATACTGGGCCAGATTTGGCCAGTCTTTGCTTTAGCCAACAGATATTTGTGAAGAAAAACCTTTGAATTAATGTCCTTTCCAGGCACTCTTATTCAGAATTGATGAAACTATTATGTACTTTTCTTTCTCTGATGAATTACAGTTCTCTTCTGCATTTGTAAGTACTGGTATGTTCTCCTTTCTTGAAATCTGTTACTGCAAAGATTTTGTACATGAAAACACCCAATGTAGTTAGGATCATGTAGCAGGACACATCCATGCCAGAACAAATATAAGTACTGGGATGAGTTAGATCAAGGCTCTTCAAACTTGGAGGAGGAATTAAGACTTGCGGACTTCAACTCCCAGAATTCCTGAGCTGACATGACTGGAAGAGGAATTCTGAGAGTTGAAGTCCACAAGTCTTAAAGCTGTCAAGTTTGAAGACCCCTGGATTAGATGAAATAGTCATTAGAATTCATGGGAATGAGCCTTGTACAAAGGGGCTGTAACAAAGAACACTTAATTTTGAAAGGAGATACATTTGGAGCAGAACATCCAAGACACCAGTGTGATTTGATGGTTATGCTGCTGGGCTAGAATCAGAGACAACCACTGCCATGGAAGTTGACTGGATCAGTAAGTCTTTTTCAGTTCATATACCTCACAGGTTTGTTGGGGAGGGAGGAATGGATTCTGTGTATACTGGCTTTGAGTTCCTGGAGGAAAGGTGAGATGTAAATAACATGCTTTGCAAGCAGTGGTTAGTCAATCCATTTTATTACTCTTTTCCTGCATTGAGATATTGGAGTTGTTGCTTACCAACCATTTAGCAATTAAAGTTACGATGGCACTGAAAAGGACACTTATAACTGGTCTATGAAGTTGAGGCTGTCACAGTGTCAGTGTCCCTTTCATGTGTTCACAATTCAGGTATTTGGCAAAAAATGTGCATTTACAATGTGTTTTGCGTTTTATGGTCATGTGATCACCATTTCTGACCTTCACAGCAGTGGTGGGAATTCAAATTTTTTACTACCAGTTCTGTTGACGTGGCTTGGTGGGCATGGCAGGGGAAGGATACTGCAAAATCTCCATTCCCACCCACTCCAGGGGAAGATTACAGCAAAATCCCATTCCTTCTCCACTCTACTAACCTGCTTTCCAGCTCTGTTCTCTGTGCAGGGCAACAAAAGAAGACCCAGCCAATAAGCTGGGACTCGGGAGGCAAAGAATAGATGGGGGCGGGGTCAGTCAGAAGTGGGATTTTCCAGTTCGCTGAACTACTCAAAATTTCCACTACTGGTTCTCCAGAACTGATCAGAACCTACTGAATACCACCTCTGCTTCATAGCCAGCTTCCAACAAGCATTGGGAAGTCAAGAAGTCACAAGGGGTGATCACATGACATTACATCGAACAACCACAACCAGAATTTATATTATAAATCAGTCAAGAGGCACGTCAGGCCTTCCATCCCTTTGCAAAAGCTTTTGGTGTAGAGAAGCCTGAAGGAGCCAAGGCCGCATCCCAAACGTTTCTCTTCTCTTGTGTGAGTGGAGCTGCACATGCCTGCACAACCTCATACAACCCAGTTCCCCCCCCCCCGCAGCCAGGCCACCAAGCCGCAAAGGTTGGGGACCACTGGTGTAGTGATTAGAATGCAGTACTGCAGGCTTACTCACTGCTCACTCCAGCTCAGTTCTGAGTGACTCAAGGCTGACTCAGCCTTCCATCCTTCTGAGATCAGTAATTGCCCCCAGATTGTTGGGGGCAATATGCTGGGTCTATAAACCACTTAGGGCTGTAAAGCACTGTGAAGCAGTATAGAAGTCTAAGTGCTATTGTTATTGCTATAATGGTTATGTTAGCCAGTACCATAGTGAAAATTCCACTATTTATCCCAAATATAGTGTATTCTCTTCAAATAGCCAGTGCTGCTATTTATGACAAAATGGGCTTATGTCCAATTGCATGGTGGTGTAAAAGTAAATTTTAAACATATATTTTATCAATGTTCGTTGTCAATGCTTGCCTTCAACAATGAGCCTGGACAAAGGGTTAATTAAATGGAAGAAAGCCATCACAAGTTCATTTCTCATTTCTCAAGAATGAAGACATCAGGTTCCTTTTTTTAAAAAAAGCTTCATTTTTATTGAAAAATGTTAAAATAAATTACATTTTATAAAGTCTAATATTTACATACAGTGATTCCAGTGACAAATTAGCAAACAAGAACCGATTTGAAAAAAAACCCCAAAACCTCTGTGTCTTTTATGGGATGGAGTGACAAGAGATGAGTTCAAGACTGTACAGATTTTGTGAACTATTTGAAATAGTGATGCCTTAGCTCTAGGAGTTCAACGCAGCACAGAAGGTATGAAAATTAAAAATGGGTCAAAGTGGTAGCCAAAATTTGCTTTTTATTTCCAATTAAAACAAGATACAAAGGGTAGCATCCTATAAAAGACAGTGATAAACCATTTAGGGATATAAACAAGAAGAATGGGCTCTTATTTTGCTATGTTTTGATATATCCATTGCCAGCAATGGAGTTAAAGACATATCTGCAAAGAAAGAGGACCTTTTTCAAAATGTTTCCCTCTTGCTTAACAGTACTGTACTTGGTTCTTTCAGTGACACATTTTAAAATAAGTATGACTAGTATGGTGATTTACATAAAACTGTTATGGAAACTGTGAATCAGTTTTGTATTAAATATATTTGGAAATCAATAATAAGAATAGTTTCCATTCTTTATCATTTTGCCATATTATTATTATTATTATTATTATTATTATTATTGAAAACTCCGGGAAATACTACCAGCTTTAATTAATTGTGATTATGGGAAAATTCTACTGAGTAATAGGAAGAACAGTCACTCATCTCGTTGCTTCAACTTCTGAAACAATGTTTAGTTTCCAACAACACTATGAAGTTTACCTAGCTGGGTTTTAGGTTTTTCTGATCCAACTCACAATATTGGTTATAAGAAAAAACAGAGAAAGCAGCATAATTAAGGCTTCATGATCCACAGTTTATAGAGATACCAAGGAAGATCCTTCCCTCTTGTTCTGAAACATATGAATACTATTGATGCTCTGGTGCTTTTGATAGCTAGCAACCATTTTGTTAAAAGCCTTTTGTAAACAGCTACATAACATGAACCCAAAGCTAATCTGATTAGTTTGTTAAACTGTACAGTCCTCCCTCTTCATAAAAAAGCAGTAGTGATCTGCAAACCTTACATTTCAAAGTATTTCATATTATAAAAAATTCTTTCCAAAATGTAGTCAAGAAGCCAGAGAATCAAAGACACTTCAAGTGCTATTGAACCTGAATCGATGTTTCATCAAATCTCAAAATCAGAACTAAAATTGTCTCCTCTGTCATCATATTTAATGTATTTGTCCAGGGCCATAAATAAATACTCAAAACAAAAACTCTAGTTTCCCTTAATACATGGAAGACAATATTTCCTATCAGAATAGTAAGGAACTTCAATTCTCTAATAGGGTGAATTTACCACCGTGTAATGCCTGCTGGAAAACTGTACTCAGATAAAGGGCAATTGAACACATTATGCAGCTAATAAAACATTGTGCTAGTCACAGTGAGTAAGTATATTTTGTCATTTCACCTGTAGCAAGGCACAAAATGGAATTATTAAGAATTAAGACTCTTGTCAATGGTCCAAGCACTTGGAATAAATCTCCACTAATGAGCTCTTCCAGCAAATAGCAAATCAAGTCTAACTATCAATTTCATTTTTATTTTAAATTTAAAAACATGAAGCTTATTTGATAGCTAGACAAATCCCTCAAATTATAGGACACTTTTAAAGAAAGGTATTCATACCCTGTGCATCAAACCTGAACAGCAATACCAAGTCTGAATTTTAGAAAGGACCTTATCTCTAGATGCAAACTGTTTCAAACTTGTATCATTTCACATGTCTACCTGTGCAATCTAGCACATAAAACAATCCCACACAACAAACACATCTAAAGCAGCAACATACACCTACACTCTCACCTTCCTGTTCCTGTACTGTATTTAAAATGCTGTAAAACATTAACAACATTCATTTTACACACTACCGTGTGCTTCTTTAGTGCAGGGACAAACTTTTTAGTCATTCATTTATGAAATATATCTCTGAATACATCAGCTTTACAGAGTTACTTTCAGGAAAGCCAGGTATACTTTTGTCATTTACCCATGACACAAGTGGTACTCATAACTAAGAACCGCTCAATTGGAAATGTAAATTTAAGACACCACCTCTGAATTTTTGAGCTGTTTGATGATAAAGATGGTTTACTTCATAGCAATAAAAATCAACCTTGTCACCTACTCAAATAGTTACCATGTTTTAGAGAGCAACAAGAATAGCCTCTTGAGCTAGAATTCAGCAATGGCAAAAATCATTATATAATCCAAACTGTAACACTGGAACCTTCAATGAAATAACTGTATGAAAATATAACTGTTTGGGCTCCTTAATAATCAAGTTTCTGCAGACATTTCTGCATAAACTGTGTACAATTCAAAACAGGAATGGACTTTTTTCAGCAAATATTTTAACTGTCTTTTCAAGAAGAGTTTGCGAACAGGAGTGTACATTTAGTCAGAGACATGTTTCTAAAGATAATACATTCATTCTCACAACAGAGTCAAAATTACAGCACATGAATGGATTTGAATGTACCTTATTATTCACAATTAGTACTGCAAAATTCCATTTGGCCTTATTACCATTCAATTCTGAAATCCTCTCAAGTTTTCAATAGCCATAATTTTCATTCTATTTCCAAACTGAAGCCACTGAACTATAACATAAAAGATTTACACTGGAGTGTAAATCATTCAAGTAGCTCCAGTACTTACACTGCTAAAATACTTTTGAGAATTGTTTTTCAACAGAAAGTTACAAATCATAGGCAGCTTTCTATTTTAAAAATAATCCCAATCATTGTGAGAATTTTATAGCAATATAAAAAGATAAATTTTGATGTGACAATTACATTTTGTTGCTTCTGTAATACTTCTCATACTCCTTCTCTTGTGTTAAGGGAGTTCATTAAAAATAAGCTAACACTTTATTTAGAAAGCCAGCTGAAATGCTACAGCGGTATTTCAGCTCATAACATAAGATTACCTACTCTAAAGTACCGGATGGAGTGGAGAACTTTATAGAAATGGAGCCACTGACAGAACAAAGAAGAAAGTAGTTATTAAATCCTTCACGTGGAACTTCAGCTATTCAACCTATTTAATATGATACACTGATTCAAAAGCAGAGTTCCTTTAAACTTCACTTAGACCTATAAATGAAGTTCATTCAAGTATTTCCTCTGGAGTATGGATGATGGTGAAAGGGCACTTCTGATGCAAAAAGAAGTTTGTTACTGTGCTTTTCTTCATTTTTAAATGTCCTTTATGTATCATCTTGCACCATTCTGTTTCACTATATTTCAATCAGTTACATGTGCTTTTTGTGAACACTAGAAGCATTTGGAAATATTTAGTTTCTTGTCCATACAAGATCCATACTTCCAGTAGACTGACCCTGTGTTTGAAGTTAGTATTTTTGTTCATGAATATCAGCTCATAATTCAACAGAGCTATATTAACTTAGACAGATACTAGTCAAGTCACCCATGCACCTCAACTCTGGCCTTCAGAATACTCCGCTCTTCCAGTTCAAGCATCCCTTAAAGGAGAATGAAAAGAGTTTTGTGATGTGACTGTGATAAATCCATCAATAATTCCCCCTCTGAACCTTGGCATGATTTATATTCAGTTTCTTCAGAGCTGAAGAGTTAGTGCAGTAATCCAATGCAACCATGGCCTGCAATCAACCAAAACCAGTCTGACTGCAATCTTAATAACAGAAAGAGAGGGGGAGGGGGGAGAGAGAGAAAAAGAGAGAAAGGGAGAAAGAAAGAAAGAAAGAAAGGAAGGAAGGAAGGAAGGAAGGAAGGAAGGAAGGAAGGAAGGAAGGAAGGAAGGAAGGAAGGAAGGAAGGAAGGAAGGAAGGAAGGAAGAAAGAAAGAAAGAAAGAAAGAAAGAGAACAGACAGGTCCAATCAGTTTAGGCTTTTCCTCTCTTAAATTCAAAAACCACCAAATCCCTAGAGAACCTTCAAGATTTTAGGACACTTGTTTCATAGTGAGAAAAAATCATCAACAGACAAGATCCAGGCGACACCTGTTTTCAGTCTGCTTAACAGAAGGAAGTGGTGGAAAATCTCTCATAGGATATTCCTTCTTCACTTATGGTTGTTGATTCACATCATCATCTATTAAAATTTTGTATCATATAATTTCAAGAAACTCCCTCCCACCTTTCTCACGTTGCAGCATTGGCAGTATCTGACGTGTTATAGTCATTCATAAGCTGTTCATAAGGCACTGATATCTCCATCTCATTACTGGTAAAAGTAGATTCATCAGAGGATGAAAATTTCACCAGTTTCTGGGGGCTTTGAGGCTCCTGTGCAAGATTGTCATCCACTGAAGACTTTGAAGTTTCTTCATCATCTGAAAGGTTCTCTTCATCCTCATCCTCATTTACAAACGTTATGTTGGCATTTTCGAAAATCAAAGGTCGATAATCCCGCGAATCCCAGGCTTCCCCTTCTTCTTCACTGATCCGGTCCAGCTGATTTACAAATACATTGCCCTCCATTGGGCTGTCCCCAAAACGTTTGTCAGTCAAATGCCTCATCATGTGATAGTTTTGCAGTCCAAGAGAAACATTGTCATAGTCAAACATATTGTTCTTTGTGTACATCACTTTGAGGTCTTTATTGGTATGCTGTAAGGTTGGCTTGGTTTGCTCTGAGTTGAGAATTTTGTCACTGCTTGTTTTCAAAGCCTTCTTTCCAATCTGTTTAATGAGATCATTGTAACTTTCTTCCTTTTTGGAAAGGAAACTGAATATTTTGATATCTTTTGTGTTAGACATCTGAAGAACTTTTTTGGTGGGAGAGTGATTTTCAAAGGACTCTTTTCTTTTTTTCCTTCGTTTCTTAATTGCTTTGTGAACCTCTACAAACATGCTAACTTTCCAATTGACAAACAGTGAAAGCCAAGCAAGGCCTAAGTAGATCCACAGCTCCACAAAGTATCTATAGAGGGAGTGGTAATTCATATCTGGATTCACACCTAAAAAAAAAAAGACAGCACAAAAAATATAACTTCAGCTACTGTACATCTGTAGGTGTTTCATTGATCCAGAAATTTATTAACATTACTAAAACATTTTCTTGGATAAGTTGTGCTTATGGCACATTGACAGGAAGTTTCTGCAAATCTCTTAGAAGTCTAGCTTATCCCCTTTCTGTGACTTCAGTAGTCAACTGAGGCTCAGATACTAAGCTGACAGAAGTCTACTCTGGTAATTAGAAAGAAAAGCATTCAATGTCCATTAGCTAAATGATTATACAGAGTTAGAATTATGATTATTTCAACATCAAGCACATACAAATAATAAATAACATTTTACAATCTAGGCTTGTGTCAAGTCACCCATAAGTTTAGACAATGAAAGCATTGTAGATATCATCTGTGTTAGAGGAAGCAGAACAACAAATACACACAGTTCCATGGTTGTTATTCCCTGAGATTTTTTTCATCCCTCTTTTTTTGTCTTGAGTTTCTGCATAGCACAGAGACCAACACATTATTTAATCTTAATTGTAATTAGTTGTACTACTGCTTATTTCTCTTTGCATGTTTTAAAATCTTTAAAAGGCAAACTGCTGAAAATTCACAAAATGACACTCAAATGACAGGTTTATTACTGACCAGCAACATAGTCTCCAAATCCTATTGTGGTGATGGTAATGAATGAGAAGTAGAGGCCTTCAATGTAATCCCATTTTTCAGTCACCATAAAAACCAAAGGAGGAAGAACTAAGTGGACTAGAATGCCCCAAATAATGAAGATAGCTGTGCAAGTAATTTGTGCCTTTCTCTATAATAAATGGAAGGAAAAAAGGATAAATCATACAGTGCAATCTTCATTTAGTAAATTTCTCCCCCTCCCCATATTTAAAAAGTCCATCCTATCATATTTTTGATATACTGTTTTGCAGCAACAGAATAACTGTAAACTATAGGAAGTTGCTATTATTTCTGGCTATTTTGTGCAGACGGAAACAAGGTTGAAAATTTCTACTTTACTTCCTGTTTCATCTGTGTGCACGAAGTCCTATATGGTAGATTAATACCATGTTATTTTTGCTTTGTGAAGTGTTCTCATTAATTCCATCCCTATTTTACCAACCATAATAATAAATTGTAGAAATTCCTTGAAAAACATCCTTTTCATAATACTTTTATAATTTCTTAATTTCCCTATAAAGGCTCTTTGACCTATTTCATAAGTGAAAAATGACCTACTAAATGCATTTTCCAACACTATAACCATATAAAATGTGATCTGTTAAAATAGGGTAATATTCAGGCCTGGATCATAAGCACTGACCTGCTAGAACATCCCCCTCCTCCCAGTCAAACTACTCCAGCAGTGTATTCTCACGAAGGCCAATCAATTGCACAAGGAAATTGCTGTTTTCAGCAGATGGCCTTCAGGTGCAAAACCTCTGATTCTTATGATTTTTATGAATTGGTCCAGCATTTTTTTGAATGTAGCCAAACTGGTAATCAGCATATCATCCCAAATTCCAAAGTTCAGTTAAGTAGTGTTGTTGTTGTTGTTTAAAAAAAACTTTTATTTGTCCTGATTCAATTTCACTGGGGGACCTCTAGTGCTTATATTTTGGCAAAGGGAACATAGTTTCTTGTTATCTCCTTTATTCATATCATTCAAAGTTTTGTGCACCTCAATTATGTCACCTGTCATTCACTTCCTTTCTAAATGAAAAAGTCTCATAGCCCCTTGACCATTTCAGTTGCCTTCCTCTTGCCTTTCTCTGACTATATAATACACCCTTTTTGAAGTCTGGTGACCAGAGCTCGACATAATATACCAGATGCAGCTGCAACATCAATTTACATCAGGGCATTATGATATTGGCTGGGTGAATGTTACACTAAAAATCTAAATTGTTAGCTTATTATGGTTTACAGTCAGCTTTCCTATTAATCAAGGAAGTTATAAACAGCACTAAGGAACAGGAAACCAATAACTGACATAGCAAAAAACAGAGGTTGCATAAGATGAGCAAAACATAAATACTCTGTCTAGTTGAGAAAGCAGAATTCTCAAATCTAGGGAATTTAAAAGAAAAGAGAAAAGTGGAAATCCTATGAAGCCACATAGTTTTAATAGAAGAGCAAGAAAATGACAATTTAAGCAGATTCATTTTAGACAGTATTCTGCCTTTTTACATTAGAGATAGGTATATCTCTATCAAATTCCTTGCTATACAACAGTTAATGCAGACTGTTAGTGGCAATTCTGGGCCAAAAATCCAATATTATGAAGAATTATGAGTTTAACAGAAATTATGATTTTTTTTTACTATTTTTGTCCAAGGGCAGAGATGTGGAACTGCAAGAATATATTTTAAAAATCACAGTAACTATTAATTAGGATTTAAAGAATCCTTCCTTAAATTGGGTTTTCTTGAGATTGTTTATAATCCAATTCCAATAATTTTTATATGCTAGAAGCAAATTAAATAGAATTCCATACCAGGCTTACTCCTCTCTTTGTTAGGAACTGGCCCAGCCTCTTGGCACGACCACCAAAAAATTTCCCCAAAGCACTGATCCATGTTAAGCAGAGTGGAACACCAAAAAGTCCATAAAAGATACAGAAAAGTCGCCCAGCTGAAGTTTTTGGAGCAACATTTCCATAACCTGAAAAAGAATATTGTGATTAAAAAATTAACCATGCCAGGAGAGTCACATGTAACAAAAGGTGTAATTTGTCTTTTAGATGCTGAAAAAATCATAGAGCTTATTCTTAGAAACCTCATAGATTTTTTTCCATGATGATGTGTCCCTAAAATGGTCTACTCTATCAGGTCTTCCAATGGTGACCCTTTGCCAGTACAACTGAGTCTATTCACCTAGCTACTGATTGTCTTTTTTCCCCTCTTTCCTTCCACCTTTCCCAGAATCATAACCTTCTCCAGAGTTAGGTCTTTTTCATAATAAATAAATTTATTTAATAATAAATTTCATAATATATCCCAGTCATTTGTGCCTTGAGTGACAACTCTGGGTTGATTTCTTTTCTTGGCTGCCCATTATATTCTCAGGAGTCTTCTCCAGCATCACCAAAGTTCAAAAGCATGAATACGCTTCCTATCTTGCTCCTTTGAAGTCCAACTTTCAGTTTCATGTGGTACCACAAATAAGACCTTCATGGGTGCTCTTAACTGACCTTCATGGCTGCTCTTAATCTGACATATTTCTTGACTGCTTGTTCCTTTATTACTGATGGTTGATCCTAAAAGGCACAAGCTATCCACCACTTCAATACAGTACCTTCATTGTTAACTCCAAGGCTAGTTGTCTATTCTAAAGCATGTTGTCATTAGTTTGGTCTTTATGTTTAATTTGCACATATCTTGCTTTTTCAGCTATCAAAGTACTGACATTGATAGTAGTTATTGATATTGATATTTTTTTCCTCCAATTTTAAAGCCAAGCTCATCTTCAAACCAGCTTCCTTTAACATATATTCAGCATATAGGTTGGGTAAATAATAGATTATAGAGATTATATAGTCTTGCCTCATTCCTTTGCCAACCGGGAGCCAGGTTGCTTTCTGACTTGTACAAAGGTTTCTCACAAGGACAATGAGATATTTTGAGATTCTCGTTTTTTAAAGCACATTCCACAACTTGACATGATTGACAATTCAAAGGTTTTTTTAATAATCTATTCAGCACATAATGACTTATTTTTTGGTATTCTTTGGCTTTCTCTATTATCCAGCATGTAGCAGCAACAAAATCTCATGTTTCATTTCTAAAGCTTGTTAAGGATTCGGCATCTCTTTTTCCATGTAGGGTTCTAATCTATATTGGGTGGCCCTAAGCATTGCTTTGCTACAAAATGTGAAATTAAGAATATTGTACGATATTTCTGATTCTTCTTCAAGTTGCTTGCCATATTTCAATGGACAGTCCACTAGTTCCTATAGTCTTTTGATCTGTTAATGATTGGAGGGCTGATTTAACTTCATCTTCTAGTATAGAGTTCCCCAACGGACTGGTGTGGGGCACAGGGGATTGTTCTGCAGTCGGCAAGTATGCATGCATGTGGCTCCATTTGCGCAAGTGGCATGAATGTGCATATGCTGCACACACTCGCTGGCCTTTTTCCTGGCCCAGTTGCAATCCCCTCATGGACCACAAGTGGGCCGTAGCCCACTGGTTGGGGACCCTGTTCTAGCAAACATTGTGAAAGCCAAAGTACAAAAATGTTTATGGGTTGTTTATGGGAAATATTGGAAGAGAGAAACCATCACATATATTTCAAATAGATTTTAATAATAGTAACAAATGAAACATGGTGCTTTATTTGATTTAGCAGCAAGGTTTCTAATTCCCTTTCTCACTTTCCTTGGTCAGTTTATTTTCCAGCACTGTGTGTTCTGCATCAGATCAAACAAACTTTGTAACTCTTATGTGTGTGGGGTTTTTTTGTATCTTATAGAGATAGCACAAAAGCAAACCCAAAAATAATGTCATCCCATAGTTCTGTTATCATATTTCTTCTGTGATTTTTCCATCAAAGTCAGCAATACCTTGAGAACTGCAGGAAAAACATTTCTCATTGCAGTTTTATAAACCACCATTTTGAAATACATAGCTTTTGAAAAAACAATCTTCTCATAAAACAAACGGCTTTAGAAATACAATAATTAGGCATTTCTATGGAAGAAAAATACTGTCAAAGAAATCTCTGTTTTCCCTGTACTTTCTTTCTCTATGCTTTAAACAATCGATTGATTCAAAGACAGTGAACAGGGAATCTATTCCTACTAGTCCAGGGAGGTAGGTATTCATGATGCCAATATTTGTGTCTCTAAACTGCCAGTCTTAAAAAAGCAAAGAGACATTGAGATCTAGAAGACTGCCACACTAAGACAGCGTATAATTAACCCCCTCCAGCTTCTTCTAATGTTTCAGTTTTTCATTTTATTAAATAGTATTTTCCTGTATTGTTTAATATATAAATGAACCTCCATATGGACAAACTGATACTTGCCAATGGTTGTAATCACTGTAGCAGCAAAGATGACAGCATTAGGCCAGTTCCAGTAATTAAATGTATCATTAGCATCAATTGAAACTCCTTGCCCAGCAGCTTCTGAGACCACCTATAAAAAATGATACATGTCATTCAAAATGCAGTAAAATATATTATAAAAAGAGAAAGAAAATATGTTTTCCAATTCTTCATATGTTTGTGGCCTAATAATAAACATGGCCACCGTAACTAATTTTAAATTAGAAAATGTTCTTATCAGAACAAATACACTATGTTCAATAATTGTGGATTTTAGAAATTGAATAGAAAAGCAGTAGTACATGGTAAATTATTTAATTCTGAGCAAATTTGGAAAAATATAATAAAATCCTTTTATGCAGAAACTAATAAACTAAATTTGAATTTAAATCTGACTGTTGTTATTGCTGTTTAAGAACAACCAATATTATCATCCTTTGCAAGGCACAGCAATGCTAATTTTTTTTTTAAAACAATAGAACCAGAATGGAGTGGTTTGATTTGCTTCGTACCTTAAAATTAATTTTATACTATCAGGTCAAATCTCAAAGATCAAACTGTCGCTTGGTATTTGGGAAAGTGTGTGTGTGTGTGTGTGTGTAGTTACTCATTACTGAAATTTGATTTTCAGTATTACAATCAAATTAGGTTCTGTGATTGTTAAAGCATTCTTTCCAAGCATCTATTCAGTAACATTACTTAAGAAAAGTCAACTACTGTTCTCCACAGGCAACTTACACCTTTTCTTATTGGCCTATTTATTTATATAGACACCATTTCTCCAGGAGTTTCAGGCACATGAAGATCAATTATATTTTACTCCCACTATAATAACTCTGCTGGATATGATATGTCACTAACCTGGCATCATCTAATGGCTGAGAGTGAGTTCGAACCCAGTCTTCCTGGTTTTAGTTTACATCATCCTGCTAACTCTCTGAGAGAGGCATGTGTGTATACATTCCAGCAGAGATAATACTAATGTAAAATAGTCTAGTAGTTTAAGCATTTGACTGGGCCCGGGAAGACTCATTTTTAAGTCTTACTCTGCCACATAGTTTATTGCATGACTTTAGTTAAACATCTATCTCAGCATAAGACTTTTCTTCTGGTGATAAAATAAGGTTAGGCTTCCATGTAAACCTCCTTAGGCTTCAGAAAATGGTGGGAGAGCAGTGCCACAAAATTCACAAACGATGAATCTGTGGAAAAGGATTCATTCCTCCGGTGAAAATGAACGAATCAGACTTGTACAGTCTCTTTAATAAACAAATGAGATTGAAACTTAAAAGGTTGATCTGAAAAATTCAGATGTGACTTGCAAAACAGACCACATCATCTGTCCTATAATACAGCGTGCAATGCCTATAACAACATACCAACTCTTATCCTTCCTATATACATTAAATAATACCATCACTCTCTGTTAAAACCGTGAACAGGTAACACTGACTGTAATGCCAAGGCATTCGTGCAGAAACATCTGATAATTATAATCTGTCTCATAGTCCAGGGTCAGATAGAATATTGAGCACAAAGGTTGGCTTTATAAAAAGACAGAGAAGAGTAAGCAGAAGATAAGAATAAAGTTAATATCAAAACAAAATGCATAGCTTGGCCAAGAGATTATTGCTATAGCAGGTGAAACACAGGTCACATTTTTGAGGCCTGTGTCCTCCACTGTAGGTAGGAATGGTGGAGGTGTAGTCCAGTGTCAGCTGAAAGGGTCCTTCCCCCAGTGTCACCTCCACACTCAGTTTCTGATTCAGAAAGGATAAAGTCAAATACATTTATACATGAATCAGTGATGTCATGGCCTTTTATGATGTCATGCACCTTTTAAACAACTATAGCTGAAACAATGATTCAATCTAGCATTTATCTACGTCATCTGGAATCACACGAACAATTGCATTAGTGACTTTGTTTTGCACAACAATATCCACCCATTTATATTAATTCATCATACTACTTGCATGTGTGAATGGCTAGAGCTATTTTTCTGAATCTATAGTTACAACACCACAAAAATATTAATTTAATCAAAAGATGAGGAAAATAAAAGGAGCATGTGAACTGGACACTAGTTTCCCCACAACAATTACCCGACAAAACTGCCTGCCTGCCTGCCTATGTATCTATCTATCTATCTATCTATCTATCTATCTATCTATCTATCTATCTATCTATCTATCTATCTATCTATCTATCCTTTCTTATGCAAGATATTTAGATATCACTTTGGCCATTCCAGATTTTAAAACACCAGGACCAGCAGAGTATATACAGATGTAGAAAAGGATCATTTTCTGACAAACATATAGTTGTACCTCTGCTTTTGTTGCTATTTTACTGCTAGCCGTTAGGTAAGAGAAACTGTGTTAAGCAGAAGTAAATTTCACTGGGCTTTATTTGATTTATGTCATTTTTAACCGTTAACAAAGTTTCCACCCAAATGATTTACTCTTATTTCTTATCCATGAAATAGCTGAAACAATCTTTAAGTGTTTGTGTTGCGGGGTAAGAGGTGGAAAGCATAAATCAGCAGATGGAAAGGAAGAGCCCATCATTTCAGTTCATATCCTGAGGAGGCTACAGGGCCAACTCTTTTCACTGCTGTGTCAACATTTCACAAGTTTACACTCATAGCTGTTCCTCTGCCAAAGATGCACCTCCCTCTGGTCCCTATTGGCATGCTTTGACTTAGGATGAGCTGTGGCCTTGCTTGACACTGCTTTCATTATACTTCCCACATATTTTAGCTATAGTACTTCTTAACACGAGATTGAATCAACAAAAATAATTTTATAGTGCATAGAGTAGCCATAAAAAAAACCAGGATATTTCTGACAATTTGAAGTATGAAACAGACAAGCATTATCCTATTACTGCTTTTAATAGAGAATCCAATCGTTATTATATTATGTAGATTTTTTTCTAAAGGTCCTTCAGTTTTTATTATCTGGAAGCTGCAAAACCAAGAGAAAAATCAAAAGACTATATTTATGGAAATTATAAAAAATTCATGAAAATATTTAACTTTCTTGACTGAAAACTTTCCTCACAGACTTCTTGCAGATTTCATGCATTGTTTAACTCTAAGCCATAGCTATTTGCAGAAAATTCTCTAGTGAAAAATCATGCTTTTTAACATAATATATCTAAACTTATTTAGATTTTCAGAATTTTGAAACTATGTTTTGCTATTTTTGCTCTGATCAGGAGAGAACTGAAGTTGTTCTATAGATTTGTAAAGTAATTGTATATTATGGGAAGCAGCAACAAAACCACAATGATTTCCAAAATACATCTATGAATATGTCCAACACATGTTTAAAGCCACAGTGTAATCCATTCACATAATTAAATCACACAGCCCTTATAATTTGGATTTCATGCTTTATAATTCTTTGTTATCCACCCTATGCTATAAGGAACTACATTTTAAGTTTAAATAAATTCTAGTTACAGAATACAGTCAAACAGGTTTCTTTTACAAAAATAAATCTTGCCTTTTAGCTATGCTATAAACAGAAAATGCATATACAAGGCATATATAATCTCATTACTCTGAGATTAAAATGAAAAAAAAAATCTAACAGCATAGAAAAAAATTACATAATGCTAAAGTATCAATTGGAACTGAGTTGAAAACTGCACTATGATGAAAGAACATAAAACAATTGAGCATTCATACAAGCAAGCACTGTATGGTAACACTTATTCTGGGTCTGTGAACTCTCACCATACAAATTACTGAAATAATAAATCACAGACAGTAGTTTGGGAAGTGACAGGAAAGCTAAAACCTGAATTCTGGAAATTGCTCAGTCTTCTGAAAGGTTTTTTTAAGGCTTTAACAAAACAATAATGTAAATCTTCAGTTTATCAGACTAATGGAAAAAGGGCATCAATGGGAGCTGGCTGTTTGTTAAATAACAAATAGGACTTTTTAAATAGCAATAGCACTTAAACTTACATACCATTTCACAGTGCTTTACAGCCCTCTCTAAGCGGTTTACAGAGTCTGAAGGATGGAAGGCTGAGTCAACCTTGAGCCTGGTGAGATTCGAACTGCCAAATTGCAGGCAGCCTGCAGAAGTACTGCAGAAGTACTGCAGAAGTACTGCAGTACTGCATTCTAATCACTGCGCCACCACAAATTTAATGTATAAAGTCCATGTAAAATAACATGAGCATTATCTGCACTGATATGCTAAATGAGGATCTTGATGGTTGCTTCAGACAAGCATGTTATGGACAAAATTTAAACATCTCTTATATCCAAAATACTGGTTCAAGGTTCATGAAAACAAGGTTCCACTGTAAATATCTTCTAACCTCTCAGCAACCCCAATGGTTGTAAACTTCCCTGAAAGTTATGTGGTACATCCATAACCCTTGGAACAATTATGTGACAGCTGACAAAGTGAAGGCACTAAGGTCCATCAAAGTTTTGTTATCAACAGCTGCTATTTTTCTAAACATACTAGGACATTATTATCTGAAGTTAGATTGATGCAGTCAATTCTGATCAACACTGATAAAGCCGACTATTACAATAATAATATTCAACAACAATGAAACTTGTTACATTATAGCCCCAACAGGTTTCACTAGATTATGTTAATAGTTTGCCCTCTTGGCATAAAGAGGCTTACATGCTAATACAAGTAGGATCAACAGCACCAGCAGCACATGAGTATTTTTAGTGCCAAGAAAGAGCTATATTGAAAGCATAAAAGAAGTGACTGACTCCAGATTTCGATATAGGATGGCCTGAATGTTTATCAGTGAATACTTTTAGAACAGTTATATTTTGTGATATTTAATGTCTAGCACTATTCAAACCTTCCTCTCCCCTATTCACCAGTGTTCTTTCAGAATTCAATTGCGCAACAGTTGCAACAGGGCTGTCAAAGCAGATATGATCAGCTACAAACCATCAGTTTCCTGGATAGCAAACTGATGAATTTGTTCTCCGATATACTCTCCAATACTCAAGATACAATCTTTTTTCCTGGCAGATAGGAACAGCACCATATTAGGATTCCCAACCATCACTGAGTATTTTTTTTTAAAAAAAAAAGCTCTGCTACTACTGAGGCCAATGAAGCAAATTTAGTAGGTACTCAACTAAAATTTGAGATATTTTGTTCTCTATAGCTAGCAAAGTACACAGAAGTTGAGACAAATCACGGCATTGTGAGCTATGCCAAACTAACTTGCAACTGAAAAATGGAAAACACTTTGTCATTTTAGAGATGATGGCTACAGCAAAAGCCATTTCTTCATACTGTACAAATTGACTTTGTGGGGGCAGGAACATTTTGCCCATTTTTCAATCCTATATTAAACTGTTAAAATGTGAAATATTAGTTTTGCTTACTATTCTGACAAGTCAGAATTTGGGGTTCTTTTTTCAACTACAGATACAATTCTGGCGTCTCATATAGCATGAATACTATGATGGTCATATCCATCATTATAAATATTTCTCCTAATATCAGATAAATATTACAGGAAATCAGCCACTTTAGTAATTGATTAATTAGTAGCTCATGTAGCCTGCACCTCCCTTAAGTGCAACTGGTGTCAGTACCCTTTTAGGCATTTCACAGGGGAACGAATATATGCAAAATGCGTACAAGCAAATTCATTTGCATGCCTTATGGCTGCCTTTAAAGTATATCAATATCTCAGTTTCCTATACCAGACGTAAGTGTAAATGTTATATCCCTTCATTTAGCCTCCCAGACCCCAACTGTTTACATAGTAGCACATAATCAGGGGCAAGACAACAACTTAAGGAAGTAACTCTTGTAAATAGCTCAGTCACTTGACATACCAATCTCTCAAATGATTCTAGAAAACTAATGTAGCATGGCTGATCATTTTTTTCTCTGGTTCTCTTTTTATTTTATAGTGTTATTTTAAGTTCAACTCCACATTTGAATTCTCTGGAACATTCTATCACCTTTGGATAAGAGAAAAAAAAAACTCAAACTAGTAAGCAAGATGCTAGAAGTCACTGTCACCTACTGGGATTTTTCACTTTCATTTAACTGGCATTTATCAAAAAGCATTTTTTTAAAGTTTTTAAGTTGTTGTCTTGCCCCTGATTATGTAAACAGTTGGGGTCTGGAAGGCTAAATGAAGCGACATAACATTTACACTTATGTCTGGTATAGGAAACTGAGATATTGATATACTTAAAGGCAGCCATAAGGCCTGCAAATAGAGAAAAAACACAGGATATGACTCCATATTTCTTTGTACTTCATTTAGGAAAAGAGATCATAATTAAAAATTGTAAAACTTCACAAACATTCCCATCTGAGAACAAGTTGCATACATTTAATCCAATATCAACACAAAATGTTTAAGCATATTATTGCCTAAAATATATTCAAGAAGCATTTCCTGTTTTGATAATTTGTTTTAGCCAAAAGCATCAAAGTAACTTCTCACTAAATTTAGTCCCATACATCTTGAAGACCTCCTCATCAGTTCTTTAAAATCTTATGCAGAGTTGGAATCCTTTCATGTATTTTACCAACCCAAAGGTTACTGATAATCTCAATCAAATTGGAAATGTTTGTTTACTCTTAATTTGTTGTTATGATTAAGTTGAACTTAACCTACTCTATATATCAGAGTTTTGCCACTTCTTGAAATAACAACATAACAAAATCTCTTACATATTAGCTGGCATACAAATTCAGTTCACCCATCTATTTTTATAGATGAGTTTTAGTTTCTTTTGATAAGGATATAGAATAGTTAACCAGAAAAACAACTATGCCATCATAAAAAAGAGCCCATCTTCACTGAAGTGACAAATACTTCCTCAAAGTATATGTTCCGGCCCCTTTAAAGCAGTGATAAAGCTATTTTTAATGTTGTCATCATTTAAAAATTATTCAGGTATTTCAGAATATGTTTTTATTGCTTTACTATCCAAAGAGGTCATAGATTAGCAAATAAAAACACAAAAATCACAATTAAGTAATGAAGGAAAACTGTAACTTCTAAAATATCTAAAAATGATTAGAGGAAATATTATGGCATACTGTACAAAATATAGAATAACAATAGCATTTAGACTTATATACAGCTTCACACTACATTGCCCCTAAAAATCTGGGTTTTAATTGTATCGACCTCAGAAGGATGGAAGGCTAATAGAAGCAGCTCTGGTAGATTATCTATATATAGCATTGGGCAAGGCAAGTTTGCTCCTGTTGAAATTGTGATTTGGGTAGAAAGTGGGAATACACTTGTTACTGTCTTGTTCCTGTTTCACTGTCACCTCCTCATGTCAAGCATGAATCTTTAAGGTAAGGAATCATTTTAAAATTAATTTAGGCCTCCTTTATGTGTAGTACTTCATATACTTGTGAATTCTATATTTAGTTTAAGAAGTGTGGAGAACATTTCAAGTTTTAGATCAAATTTATGCAGAAATATTGTAAATTCAAACTTTTAAGGAGCACTATAATTTACCCTTGGTGCATAGATGTTAACTGAAATAAGACTGAGAAATAAAATCAGCATGCTCATTCTCATTCACTAATTAAAATGAGAGTGATCCATCATACTTTACATCACATGAATATAAATTTCTACCCTTTGGACTACAGGTCTTTGCAAGGACTGTCTAAATAGCATGCTTCCATTTCTCTTGCTCCACTCAGACAAAGAAAGTGAAAAAAAATGCTCAAATTGTAGGTATTAACTTTGCATTCTTTGATAACTGTTTAAATTTGCTAAGGCCTTAGTCAAGTTTCCCCTGTACTGTCTTTTGTATACAACTGATTGTTGCCAATAGATACCATTTGTTCATTTCAGCAACTGACTGCTGATTCCGCAATTCTTTCTTGTGACATGAGCAGCCAAGTAAATTTGATGAATAAATAAGATAAAACCGATTCCTTTTGTAGCTATCTTTTCAAAGAATGGCAACAAAGTTCACAGTGATATTGCAATATCTCTGCTGAAGCATGAATATTCCCAAATTGTACAGGCTTAGTTAGATAATTTTATGCAGAACAATGGATTATTTCTTGAATTAGGCTATAATCAAAATAAATGTTTAGATGTATTCTTTTTCTTATTATTTATTAGGCTACTCAAAGCATTAAAATGATATTGTGGAAAAAATAAAATTTATTTTTTCATTAAAAAGATAAGGATTGTAATCTGGTTGAAATAAATACATTAATCTACAAGTAAATACAAGTGGAGATTGCAAAGAGATTAACAAATTATAGATATGTACCATTTTCAACTCAAAAAACAGCATAGGTAAGAACCTTGATGTACATTGAAGCATTTAATACAGAAAAAACATAGATTTGGCTATGATTTTGACTATTCCTTCATATATATTTTAAGGCTGCAAAGTAGACTGCCCTATTTAATTTGTATAATTATTAAGGCAGCAACTAATCTTGCATCTGAAAGAACCTCCCTTTCTTATATAATGGAATGTCACAGAATTTGGAAAATTGGTAATTTGAAGCCTTGAAAATGGGAGCAAAAGTTGCCCATTTGCTTATTTGTTATGTAACTGAACAATGCAATGAATATAGTTTTATTTTTGATACAATTTCAGAGAATATGAGAGATGAATGTTTCTTATGTTTCTTTATATCAATCTTCATCTTTTATTCATTATTTAATTTTTAATTAATGCATTTTGCTACATGGAATATGAGATAAATTTGCATTACTATTAATATTGGAATGATTCAAGCTTCAAGAAAGGGAATCTGCATAAATTGAGGTAAAAAGGATTAGAAATACCAGGATAAATGCCTTTAAAATATGCATGCAAAGGTAAAGACTATCGAAAAATGAAGTTTAATGATGCCTAAAAGTCCTTTTTAATCCATGAATTATTACCACTGTTTAGTGTGGAGAAAACAAAGCAATTAATGTAAAATGACATTAACATAGGAAAGATGCTGTTTTAGGCATCAATATTAAACTTAGCAAACAATTTGGCTTTACTGTGGAAAGGTAACTGTAGCAAGTTTCATGGATGCATAACCTTATATTTTTTGATAAATGATCTTAAAACGTAATTGATTTCTTAAGCAGATTATCCATATATATCATTTTTTTGTAAAAAAAATCCTTAACAGAGGAACAAAATATGACAGCCTAAGGATAGTATGTAATTGGAATCTTGTAATAGTCATAAACTTGAGTACTTTTTCATGACAATCTTGCACCCAACTAGAATTCAGACTGCTGGATCACACCCAAAGCAAATCAGTGTCATCTCTGAACTTTTGACCTACCTGCATTATCTCAGAACAAATAAGTAGAAGCTAAGGAAAACATAGTTATCTCTACTTTATGCTTCTCAGTAAGACTGAACTTGCTTTCTCTCCCTGTTCTCAAATCACAGAAGCTACTTCTTGTTAATAAATTACAAGCATTCTTGAAGACAACAGCATTGATAACTAGTCTTCTTACCAGATACTAATTTTAAAGCAAGTTTTTTTAAAAAAGGCAGAATTTATTATTAGTAAGTTATGGATCATGAATAGGATTTTGAAATTTCTGAAATTGGATGGCATGCAAGTTTTCTGTATTGTACAGCATTATATATATAAACCTTCTATATAGTTTTCTAGGTTCCTGCAAGCAAGAAATCTGTTAGTTTGATGGATTTTTTTAAAGTACTAGACCACTTTTTATCATTGCAATTTTAGCTATATCTTTAAGACAAACCATCCTATGCACATTTCCCTGGAACTAAGCTGCTTTAATTACAATAAATTTGCTTAGGATTGGGCTTTAATTTCTAGAAAGCTAGACACACAAGAAAAAAGTAATATATTTTGTATGGGCCACTGTAAATATAATCTCTCTCTCTCCCCCTCCCTTTTTCTCTCCCTCCCTAAACACACACAAACACAAATAAGCTCATAGTTTCATAAAAAATCTGCATCTAACTGGCCTATGTAGATTAAGCAAGATTAGAGAAAATATAGTTTCCATATACTTATAATATAATTAAATAGAAAGGAAACTTGTTTGAACAAACTATAAAAGCAAAGTTACACAAAACTGGTTGCTATTTCATGGAATTCTTCATATTTCTCTATTTTACCACCTTTAAAAATTACATTTAGAAACATTTTTGTCAACACAAATGAAATTACAGCATGGGGAATAGGCTTATCTATCAATATTCTCATACTGATGTAATGTGTGCATGATTAACAGTAAAACTGCAGTTGCATCATTGCTCATTAGCACAAATGCAATCAATTTTAATCTATATATGAATTGCTGCACAAAGGCCATTTTATATTTTTTCCTTCTGTTGCTTTCATATGTTAATAGCTGCTCTCATTTGCCTTCTGAGGACTCCAGTAAGATATATTATTCTAAGTAAAATAATTTCAACATAAGTCTTTTCCCAGCATTAATCAGCATCTTTGCAGAGAGATATATAGCAGAGATAAACACATCTAATTCTGTTTTCATGAACTTTATACTTCATGGCCTGTAAATATGCAACATGTGTGTGTGTGTGTGTGTGTGTGTGTGTGATATGAAGGTAAATACAGCCAAGAAAGAATACCTCCAAGTCCTTCATAACAGTGATCGCCAACCGGTGGGCCGCGGCCATTAGAAAATTTTGGTGGGCCCCAGAGAAATCTCACCCCCAGATCACACTCCCAAAGCAATTAATCCAGGCTGCACAGAAACACAAGACTACATGGCCTGTGGGAACCCTCCCCACCCACTCACTCCTTACCCGGCAAACTTGCCTGCTAAATTGCTATTTTTCCTTTTTCCGACCATCATCTGTTCTGCTGTGCCGGGAGATTTAGATTAGCTAGGAAGCAGGAAATGGTTGGATTTCTTGCTTTCTCATTATTATTTATTTATTATTTATTTTATTTTATTACACTTTTATACCACCCCCTCTCCCAAAAAAGGGACTTGGGGCGTTGTACAGCCGAGATAAAATGACATAAATAGTAAAAAATTTAAAAGAGATTTAAAAGAAATTAAACTAGTGGCTGGAATAATATTATAAAAACAGAATAAAAAGGGGTAGAAAAGTTAAAAATATCCAAAATTTAAAACCCTAATAATTAATACTAGGCCAGACCGGCCTGTTGGAAAAGGTGTGTTTTTAATGCACGCTGGAAGGTCCGCAGGTCAGTGATGGTCCGCATCTCCGCGGGTAATTCATTCCAGAGGGAGGGAGCCCCCGCAGAGAAGGCCCGCACCTTCGGGGCTGCCAGCCGGCATTGTCCAGCTGACGGCACCCCAAGGAGGCCCACCCTGTGGGAGTGCTCTGGCCGGCAGGAGGCCGATGTTGGCAGCAGGCGGTCCCGTAAGTACCCTTTCTAGCTAGTCTTTAGATCTTTAGCTCTGCTTTTAAGCAGAGCCGAACCTCCCTTAGGACTGAAGGTTCTATGATTCAGTGCAGACTCATGGCAAGCAAATTTGAGAGACTGAGCTAGTCGATGGCAGATAAATAGATCACTGAATGCTTCTGTGAGCAACTCAATCTGCCTGCCTGCTTTGCCTGATTTTGGGTCAAAGTTGCTCTTTTTTTATTAAAAAAAAAACAATATTTATATAAAGATTTATAATATTTACATACAAGCCATGCCCAGCCAGTCACATGATCACCCACAAATTAGGCCACGCCCATAGAACTGGTTAGTGGTCCCTGGCATTTAAAATTATGAGTTTGGTGGTCCCTGAGGTCCAAAAGGTTAGCGACCCCTGCTCCATAATATAGTTATTCCTCATCTCTTAATGTAAAAGTCCCTCAAAAATAATACGTAGAATATATTCTGTTGAAATGAAGGCAACTGCTTATTCATAAGATTAAGTATGCATTATATACAACAGAACTTTTATTACCTAGAATTAATGACCTAATTTAGATAAAAGATTACTCCTCATTCAGTTGTTCTCCACTCAATACCCAGAAATAAGCAAGAGAAAAAAAGCACAGGACAGGACATTAAATTATATTGTGTGTCCACCCTAGAATCAAAATCAGCACACCTAGCATTCATAAAAATATTTTTTAGTGAATTAGAAATCTCATTGTACTTTGTACCCAAGAAATTCAGATGAAGAAATTAAAAGCAATATGCTCTAAAAATTTCTACTTAAAGTAACTATTACACCAAACTTTAGAAATGTTGCTTTAACAAAACAGAACCTTTCAGCTCATGCAAATATACTTCTCTAACAGATTTCTGGTGGTCCAGGAAGAATGGTCAAGGAAAGTTATTTCTGTTCTCTGAGTTCATGGTTAGCATTTAATACACAATTACTTTTGACTGCTCACACCTGCATTTTGCCAACATTATTCAAGTGCTTTGAGGTATTTATGACATCTGACAGATATTCTAGCCCCAATGTCCATCTAGTAAGAGCTCCAACTTATAGTAAATGCCTGCTTTCCTGATAAAATTGTTTAGCTTCTATCTATTGCAGCCATTTGGTGGAGTCTCAGTTCAGACCAAGAATTTTTAGCAAATTTCTTAAAACTGTGCATTACCTTTCACATTTTTTGACTGGGATGTTAGAGAGAAATAGCAATAAATAGAAATATTAAGTTGGACCTCAAGTTCTCATCCATGAACAGAATATAGTTCAAGGACATTAGGGTGCGCAGGCAGAGGTGACAGGACAACAGAAAAACATGCCTGCTCTATATGTTCCTACCAACAATCCAATTAAAAGTCAGCTAATATAATATATATAATAAAATCTAACTGATAAAGGAAGAATTTAAAGCAGTTTATAACAAAGAAATAATTAATAGCCCTGCTTTGAATACTTGATTATGACTATAGTATTTTTGACACCAAAACATACTTCACACAAATTGTTAGCTCATTATATAATTAACATAGTTGTATGTTACACTAATAAATCACATACAACCAGATCTTACCAACATGTGTTCCAAGAAAGGAGACCATATTTATATTAAGAGATATTTGTACGGTATGTATGATGGCATGAAAAGAAAACCTTATGTTCACATTTTTAAACAGGTCATCATTTGCTTGAAGTAAAAGATTTCATTTTTCTTTTTCACCTTACTCCCATTTTAATAGTCTCCATATCTACTTTTAAAGAAAAAGTAAACATCACAAACTTCCTTCTCTTAGCCAAGTTGTATTTCCAATAACCATTGAAAACAGAACACCCTTCTTTTGAAACAAGTGCAGCTGCAAGTGTTATTGCACCATAAAGCCTGAAATGTGATCATCTCAATAGCTTGCTGGTCACAAAAGGGACAGCAGCTGTTGAGACTTCAGTCCAAGAAGCAGCTGTCCATGTTGGAGGAGGTTTGGATATAAATTCTTAAGATGTCTGCAAAATGAAAGCTTGAATACTGCCTAAATATTTCATGGATTATTACTGTCACACACATTTTATATTAGTTTTACATCTCAGTTAAAGATAAAATGTATCACTCTTTAATATTATTTTAATTGTATAAAATTGGGAAAGCAACATTGAGAAATCTCTCTAAAAGCTTAGCCAAACTGCCCTATGATGCAATATTCCCCCAATATTTTATACTGATTGTATATAATCAAAAGGAGTGGACTTCATAGAGCCGATAGCAGCAATAGCCAATTGTAAATGGAAGTTATTCAGGTTTGGTTCGGAAAAATATTCTGCTCCAGTTCCAACAAGGAAATACAAGATACTTTCCTGATGCAACATACATTTACTTGGGACCCTGACTTTGTGATTTTTTTAAAACAAAAATTAACAATACCCAGAAACAAATCAAATGTAGGGCAAGAAAATGCTTTATCAAAGACAATATCCTCTTCTTTTTAAACTACAAATATGTTATAGTAATAGTATTCACATATAGAATTAATTGTAGCTGCTGCAGCTGCTTCTTCCCCACCCTGTAGCCTAATACAAATGAGACAATCAATAGTATGGTATGTCAATCTATCTTAAAAGGCTGTGAAAACCACTGTCCTTAATTCACTGTTTGTAATATACCAGTTACTCTGCTCTGGATTTATCTAGCTTAGTAGATGATTGGCAGGAGTTGGCGTGAAGGTTTCCTAACCCTTTAAAAGAATCATTTCTCTTTGGAACAGTAGATGCTTCTCCTTAAATTATGTCAACAAAATAAACCTCTGTAACTTATCTGTACACATGCTTCCAATTTGGAGTTGGGGAAGGCAATACTGACAAGTGTTTTATAGCTATTCTAATGAGAAACTTACAAGACTAGTAAAGGGGACACAAGATCATCATGGCCTGACCTTTCAGTGGCTTGATTTCATGCAATACACAAGAATTCTCATGACATCAGTACACAGCCTGATCCATCACAAGATTTCTCATGGAATCCAGAGATTAATGGAAGATAAAATTATATTCACAGTTAGTTTCATAAATGAGCATAAGTAATGGAAGGTATGTAATTTTTCACAATATGCTAGGACAAATGTCTTAACCACAGTTGTACCATAGAGAAAAATCTGCTTTTTACTACCCAGCTGCATGGTAAAAGCTCACAGACTTTTCTCTGCGCATATCTATGCCAAACATGTCAGGAGAAAGGTTAAGGTTCCAAATGGTCTTGGGATCTTGGCTCCACACCCACTTTCCACATGTAATCTGCTTTCATAAGAATCGTGGATGAACCAAACTTCTTTTAAATATGGGGCTAAAACAGACTTTATGCATGCCATCAAGATCAAACTACTACCTATCTTATGAAATAATCTTGTAACAATTCTAGATCAGTTACTTATTGCCCAATTCATACAGAGGAAAGAGGATAAGATCTATGCTAGTGTTGTTCCTCCATGGGCCTGCCAGATAACATGCACTGTAGCAGACGAGAGGGGAAGTGATCATCCAGCAACTGGTGGGCAGAGAGTGGGACTGAAGCTGATTATCTTCATTGCAAGTTTAATCAAAAAAAACAACAACAAGCAAACAAAAAACTCAAGCTGCTCAATTACTGGATGGATGATTTTATTCCAGTCATGAATGATACCTGTACTAAAGAAAGGGATAGCCTGAAGGGAAACTGGTTCTTTATAATTCTTCTACAATTACATTTTGACAGAATTCTGAACTGCAATATAAATATATATTTGCACTGTGACAGTATCACACTATTTGAGCACTGATAAAAATGCCAGTAATAACCATCTTAAGATATCTGAAACCTACTCAAATAAAAGAATATATTGGTTGTGCTATGAACTGATCAACTGAACAGACAACTTCACATTTTTCTATGGCAGTGCCATAACTATTCTAATTTGAACCTAATGTTGTTCACTGCTAGCCTATAAAATTTAGAAATTGGGTTTTTAAAAATGCTTCAGATAAAAATCTAGGAAATAGAAACTGAGTTAGGAAGTATAGTATCCTATGAATATTTTTAGAGCTACAAATTGCATGTTTGTGGGGGGGGGGGGAATGAAGTGTTTTTATTAATTGTGTAGGTTGCACACTTCATACAAAAGTTCCCATAATATTTTAGTAACAAAATCATCACTACCAATAACAACTGCAACATTTTCAAGCCTTCCCTTAGGAAACCTAGAGGTGAGAGATATAATCAGATTTACACTCTCTTGTCTGTTGACATGTGAATAAAACATTTCTCTCAAGGCATTGACAACACATTTTCACATAAGACTGGAACCATAATTATAGAGCATACTTTTAAAAAAATAATAATCAAATATAATTTCCTAAAGGAAAGACAGGGAGGTGTGTTAAAATAAGTTTTCAATGCTGTGCTACTTTAAAGAAGACTCAGCTTTCTTTAAAAATTATCAATTTGTAAGTCATGACAATATGATAGTCTCTCTTCCCTCCTTTTTATATGTTTTCCCATTCCCATGCTATTCTGACCATCACTGGGATCCTTTCCTTTACAATGCTAATAAAGATCCTTTCACCAATTTATCCAACTGAGAAAAAAAACCCTAGCCTATTCATTTTTGCTAAAAGGGAGAAAGTCTCCCAGCTTGGCTCCAAGAAACGAGTGGATTATATGGCTGCCTGCTTGCTTCTTTATTCCCCAGCATGTTTAATTAAACACTAGTAATATATTTTTGCTTCTGTATAACCACAATAAAATAAGTTGACCAAATTTAAGTACACCCGTGTTAAAAAAAAAAAAAAAACGGTCGGCAAACATCCTTATTTTAAAAATACAAGACAGGAAATGGAGAGAAAAGGGACGCAATACTGTATTAATTTTATGCAAGATGTAATGGGAAGTGTTGCAACATGCAGATGAGACTGTGACAAAAATTGAGGCAGGCTAAAGTGCTTTAGTGGCATATAGCAAGTTTCCTATCAACTAAACAAAGCTGTAAATTAAGATAGATGGGCGTACATTCAACTTGTTACTGTAGAAGTTCAGAAAATTTATCTTGCTCACATTCTGAGTAAATTCGAAGTATGTAAGTTGATTAGTTAGTAGTATCAATCATACAGATACCAGAAAAAAAGAAAGCAAGTTGTTTTTCTAGTAGTTGACTACTGACAAAGTGGAAATTGCATCAGTTTATCAAGTATGAAAAGACTCTGGATAATTCTTTTGATAGAAGAAAATATAAACCCTCTATGATATACTCAACTCATGACCACAATTGAACCCAACATTTCCATTGCTAAATAAGGCAGTTTTCAAGTGAGTTTTGCCCCATTTTATGACCTTTCTTGCCACAGTTTTTAAGTGAATCACTGCAGTTGTTAAGTTAGTAATATGGTTGTAAAGTGAATCTGGCTTTCCCATGGATTTTGCTTGTCAGAAGGTCTCATAAGGAGATAATAATAATAATAATAATAAATATTTATTTATATACCGCTTCTCTCCCGAAGGACTCGGAGCGGTGCACAGCCGTACAGATTAAAACAATAAATATGTGAAACAATAAAACTAAATTAAACCCAACCCTGGCTGTAAACAAATTTAAAACCATACTCTAAAACCCTAAAATTTAATAAAAACAAAACACCCCAAAACTAAAATCAGCTCAAGCCGGCCTGGTCAAAAAGCCAGGTTTTCAAAGCACGCCTAAAGGTCCCCAGCTCCATGGCTGTCCATAACTCCGGGGGCAACCCATTCCAGAGGGCAGACGCCCCCACAGAGAAAGCCCTACTCCTCAGGGTCACCAGCCGGCACATAGATGCCGACGGGACCCGCAGGAGAACCTCCCTGTGGGAGCGCACCGGACGGTGGGAGGAAAATGGCAGAATGCGGTCTTGTAAATATCCTGGTCCGATGCCATGGAGCGCTTTAAAAGTTAACACCAAAATTTTAAAGCGTACCCGAGAGGCCACTGGCAACCAATGCAGCTTGCGCAGGAGGGGTGTCACATGCACGAATCTTGACGCCCCCATAACCACCCATGCGGCCGCATTCTGTACCAGTTGAAGCCTCCGGATGCTCCCATTCGGGAGCTCCATGTAGAGGGCGTTACAATAGTCCAGTCGGGAGGTGACCAGGGCATGAGTGACTGTGCGGATCACATAACTCCGGGACACTGAAACTGACATAAATACATGCCAGTTGCCAAGCGTCTGAATTTTGATCATGTGACTAAGGGGATGCTATAACAGTTAAGTGTAGAAAAACTGTCATAAGTCATGTTTTTCAGTTCCATTATAACTTCTAACAGTCATTAAATGAGTGGTTGTAAGTTACTTGTATGCTAAGATTCATGACTAAATGATACTGTTCGGTAGAGTAAGATATAACCACCCTATTTTTGAATGTATGTCATTGTTTTCATAAACATATGTCTGAAGGCAGGCAGTCACTTCAGTTTCACAAATGATAATTACATTTTGACAATATGAAGTAATCAGAAGTTACAAGGTTGCATTTATAATTATCTTTGACAGAAAGCCAACAAAGTTCTGGAGAAGCTTTTATTCCAATGTTGTTATTATACTTAAGTCTTCACTCTTCAGAAATGAATTTTTAAAATGACACTTCAATTTTGACAGATGACATGATGTAGCTTGATTGACTTGAGTTTAACGTTGTTAAGAAATTGAGGCAGGAAAGGAGAAAAAAAGTATAAATAACCATGGAATTCAAAAAGTAGGAACAAAGTTTTAATATTTTTGTAGGGAGCCCAAACACACTTCAGGTAGCATGACCTATTCAGAATATCAGCCAATGTAACTGTGCACAAATAAGTTAAATTAAACCTAAGTTAAAAAGTAACATTAGTCTAGTGAATAAGCTAACTGTGATGTTATTTTCCATACATTATTTATTTTACTTGATTTATTTATTAAATTATATGCCACTTATCTCACTCTGCCAAATAATTCTGCATTATTGTTCTGTATGAAAAAATCATGGACTTATAATTTCTAACTGATAATGCTTCATACATCTGAGAAAACATGACCTAATCCTCGGAAGTTTTTGCCCAGTAAAGTTGCCACCCTATGCATACTTATTAGATAATGTCCTCTTAAAATCAGTAGATACGTTCCAAAATAAACATGCAACATAAGATTATGCTGCTATTTCCAGACATATAGAGAAAAATATCTTTTTTAATAAACCCATTCAGAAGTTCATGACATCTTTTAAGAGAGAAATACACCTGTGGTTTTAAAGAATAAAAACAGTTTCTTATGTACTGTGTTACAGGAAATGAAAAAACCAATTACTAACGGTTAGTTTATGACTCAATGAAGCCACAAAATAGGGACATTTTATCATTACAAGCTATGTCTATGTTACTTCATTACCAGCATAAAATGTAACAAATTATCTATTAAGAAAAATTTAACATGAACACCAACTTTTAAAACAATTCATAGAACAAATCTATACACAGTAAGCTCTAACAATACTTGCTGTGAAGTAGAAAGCCATGGAAATTTAAGCACCATCTTTCAGATTTTCAGGTATAGGATTAAAGACTAATTAGGAGTGGAATTTTTTTTGCAAAAACTCAGAATTTAGAAGAACACCTACCATATTAAAACTAGCATCTTCTAGCATTTGATTTTGAACTTGTTCCTTTATGAAAACCATCATTTTAAGGGGGAGGAAAGAATATAGCTTATTTGTAACTTCCCAGAAACTGAAAATAAAATAGGAGGAGGATAAGTAATATTTTTAAAACATAGACTATATAACTGGAAACCTAATACAGGCCTCCCAGAAATTGAGGGAATGAAGAAAATTAGATAGCATGTACAGTATATGCAGAACAGAGCGCAATTGTGCAAAACAAGAAACAAGTTGTGTCCAAGTTGCATATGAGAGCTATTAGGGATTTGAACATGGGTGTGGCACAATAATTTGACAAAGAGAAAAGGAGATAGTCATACCAGCAGAATTCTTGAATTCACTTTTAAGAATTTTTTTAAAAAACAGTATTAGCTACTCCAATAAAAAGTGTCCAAAATTTTCATTAATGTAAATGGAAAGCAAATGGTAACAGATAACAGATAATTAGAGTTGGAAGGGACCTTGTAGGTCATCTAGTCCAACCCCCCCCACCCAAGCAGGAGACCCTACACCATTTCTAATAAATGGCAGTCCAATCTCTTCTTGAAGGTCTCAAGTGATGGTGCTCCCACAACTTCCTAGGGCAAGTTGTTCCATTGGTTGATTGTTCTGTCAGAAAGTTTTTATTTCCAGGTTAAATCTCTCCTTGTTCAGTTTCCATCCATTATTCCTCGTCAGGCCTACAAGCACTTTAGAAAATAGATTGACCCCTTCCTCTCTGGGGCAGCCTCTCAGATATTGGAAGACTGCTATCGTGTTTCCCCTGGTCCTTCTCTTCACTAGACTAGCCAAGCCCAGTTCCTGTAACCGTTCTTCATATGTTTTAGTCTCCAGTCCCCTAATCATCCTGGTTGCTCTTCTCTGTACTCTTTCTAGAGTCTCAACATCTTTTTTGTAATGTGGTGAACAAAACTGGATGCAGTACTCTAGGTGTAGTCTTACTAAGGCTTTCCCTTGATCTTGATTGTATCCCTCTGTTAATACAACTTAGGACTGCATTAGCTTTTTTGGCTGCTGCTGCACATTGCTGGCTCATATTTAGCTGACTCCAAGATCCCTCTCACAGATACTGCTATTGAGCCTGGTTTCATCCAGTCTATATGTGTACTTTTGGTTTTTCTTGCCTAAGTGTAGGACTTTACTTTTCTCTACACTGAATTTCATTTTGTTAGATACAGCCCCGTGTTCTAGTGTGTCAAGATCCATCTGGATCTCGAGCTTATCTTCTTGGGTGTTAGCTATTCCTGCCAGCTTAGTATCATCTGCAAATTTGGTAAGTTCCCCTTCTATTCCCTCATCTAAGTTATTAATGAAGATATTGAAGAGTACTGGGCCTAAGACGGAACTTGTGGCACCCCACTGCTTACTTCCCTCCACGTAGACTTAGACCCATTAAGGACTACTCGTTGAGTACGGGTCAATTTGTATTGGGGGGAAAAAAACAGTAACAACCCCTCAGAATTTACTAAATGAGTACACATGCTGTGTGTGAAAAAAACATACTTGCAACACAAATTTAAAGGTCTTAATAATCATAGTCTTAGATGATAAATTCCATGCAATTAAGTTGCATGGACTCATTTCATTTAGAATGGTACAATATGTGCAGCAACCAATGTAAGGTCATTGTACTGAAACTTTATTTCAGGAAGCTTTTTCTCTACTTCCTGGGTACATTTTAGATAGCCTGCTAAACTGCAATGAAGAAAGAGGAAGTGCTATGAAATAGAGGTTTCTTTTTTTTTCCCCAAAAAGTTTTTAATTTTTTAAATTTTTACACATCTCTTTCCGTGGGCAATGTGGTTCCAGATTATATCACTTGTACATAATCATACTTTTATTTCCACCAATTTTATATGATGTCATCTCATATCATTATCCATTTCACCCATCTTTAAATCAATTTACATTTTATATTTCAATTCATTAATTCAATATTAATATCATTGCATCCATATATAGTTTTCCAGTTCTTTATCCCTTATTATTTCCATTTGTAGAGGTTTCTGAAGAATGTCTTGCTTTCCGTGCAAATACTTACACTTCAAAGTGTATAGATTTGCCTCTTAAACAGAGCAAGCAACTTTTCTGAAAATTTTGAAATCGCCATCAGTTTTGTTGAATGATTCTATATATATGCCCAATCACTTCAGCTATATGCAGCAGAAGAGTTTCAGTTTGGAAGTCTACCAAGCATCCTCCCATGTGGGTGTAAGACAAGAAAATACAAGTCTATGAAAAACAAGCAAGCAGTTTGATGCATCAAAATTTAAGAACTTCACTCTCCTGAAGTAAAGGACTTTTTCAATTACAAGTGGACAAGAGGAAAATCCAGTTGTAGAATAATTTGAACAATATGGAGACACAGAGGTATCTAATTCATTTTATGGACAGAAACATCATGCTATGTGTCATAATCAGTTCTTCCAGATCATAACATATAGATTTATTTGGCTTACATCACGGGTGTCAAACTTGCAGGCGTCAAGTTGCCATTATGTGATGTTTTATGAGGTTTTTCCCATTTGTGGAGCTGGAGTGGGCATGGCCCGCATGTGATGCATCTAGTCCACGGGCTGCCAATTTGATACCCCTGGCTTACATTATAGGTGTATCCAGTGACTTTTGCACTAATTTCTCCTAGTCTCGGTTCAGTCAACTTAAATAGGGTATTAATGGCCATAATGACATAAGCCAAATTGAAGACAATTCAGTGATTATAAAGCACTGTGCAAGATTAATAATGCTACATGTAAAATGCAAAATTTGACATATAAATGCATTATAACAAAACTATTTGCCTTTTCCCTTCTTACCTCCAGAAAACCCCTCCATCTTAGAGAGGAATGGAAAGAGAAAAATATATAATATTACAAACATGCAGCCTTGGCTAAACTCAATAACTGGTTCAGATTGTACTCATTTGTCACAGTTCAAAAAAGTTAAAAGAACAGGTGGAATATTTGTACTGGAACTGCATTGCTTGTGTCTGCCTTTCTCAAACACATGATCTAGAAAGTGTGGCATTTGGTGAACAATATTTTTTTCTATAATTTTAAAAGCAGAACCTGCACCTGGCAAATGCTAGGAAGGAAAAAAAATCATGTAATCCATATATATATACATACAATAATGTAAATATCAAACAAGTCGTTCTTTTACAGAATAAATGAAAATATTTTTCTTTGAAGCATGTAACATCTTTTTGAAAAAGATTTGCATTCTTTAAACATTACAAGAATCAGACTGTAATCCAGAAAAACTTTATTTAAAAGGCTACTGCAGAACAGCTAACATTTCTATGCTAAAGGGAAAATGCTATAGAAGTGCATCAAGGACTTGGCCTATATTGTGACTCACTCAGTCATAACAAATATACTGCATTCTTTATTGTACTCTCTGGCCTCTGTGCAAGATAGAGCTTAACACAAGTGCCAGACAAACTTTCCTACTTAATGGAGCTTAACAGATAGATAAGAAGGGGCAAGCAAAACAAAGATCAAGAGAAGAACACATTCAGCACCCTCCTTCGTTTTTCAGATCCTTATGAAGTACAGCCAATCAGGTGCTTGCAGCTTAAGCTCCCTCCAAGTCTTCAGCCTTTCTACCCATTCTAAATGTATCTCACTGAATCCAAAGGCACAAAATCAATCAATCAAAAAGTTGCAAAACCCATACTGCATGGAGGATAATTTCCAGTGAATTATTTTACAGCTCACCTTTGACCTTTTCAGAACTAGAGATGTACCAGCAGTTGAAGGGGTTAGGCTGCCCATACCCATTAGCTGCCTGTTGACATTATAACCCTAACTTTTTTGGCAGTGATCTTAAAAGTCACCATTCAAGAATGCAAGAAAACTTAAAAGTACAATTTGATTACAAAGTAGGCCTCCCTTGCACATTGGTCTCATACATCCAATTTTTTTCACCTGCTCACATGTTAAATTTTGGAAATATCACTGTGCAACATTTGGGAGGGGTGGGGGGAAGAAACTGCAAACAAAGCACCTGCTATTGAGATAAATGCTCCAACATGGCACTCAATGTGTTCTTACCAAAGCATATAATAATCTTCTAAAATATGACCAGCTTGGTTTTTCACAATGTAAGGGAACCAACCAAGTGAATCCAGACACTTCAGAAGTAACCTGCTTTTAAATGTAATTTCAGAGATCAATATTTGCACAGCAAATCCATAATTTCCACTATAGCAGAGTTCAGAGACTCTGACTGTTATCCATGTCTTGTTAAGTTTGTGCAATTCAGTGCAGGAAGAGGCACATACCTAGCAGTAAAGCCATCGGAGTCGAACAATGTTTTTACTGTGTTCAAAGAACTGGCTCCTGACTCTCAGAGAAAAACAAACTAACGTGTCTCAGTTCGGGGGACCATATCCCTCTTTTTTTCACATTGCAAGGTGTAGGTGTGTGTTTTTGTGTGTGTGTGAGAGAGAGAGAGAGAGGGCGCGAATTTTAATTACTGCAGGTGCCATTTGCTCAAGCTCACAGTGTAACTTGGCGCCCTGCAACAATTGCACATTTGAAAGGAGACAACCCATTTTGTTGGAGTCGAAAGAGATAGCGGGAAAGCTTTTTTAAAAAAATAAAAAATAAAAGAGGGGGGGACTCACCCGCAGGATCTTATCTAGCCCCTCCTGGCTCAGACAGGGAAACTCTTTCAGGAGCTCTGACTTTTTCTGCTTGTAACCCTCGGCCGCATTTTGCAAATGGGGATGCTCCAGTACTTCGAAGATAGCTGCTCCGATGGACAGGTAGAATATAATCGCCGACGTCAACAAAGGACCTCTATCTACCATGGCGGTGCACAATGGGTAGCCTCGGCTCCAAAGGAAGGGAGAGAAAACTACACGGAGGTGCCCCGGCAGGAGAGCAATAAAGCGAGAAGAGTCCCGCTCCGTCGGTAGGATATGCCAGGGATCCTCACCCGCCTCCGCTTCCCACTTTTTCCTCCCGTTTTTATGTTTGTTTCTTCCCAACCGCCTTGTTCTTTCCTTCTCTCCCGGTTCTCGCTCTGCTCCTCGGCCGCTCGGCTACGGGCTACTCCTCCAGATTTCCTCGCTGCTGCCTCCGTCGTTTGAATTTGGAGCCCTTCTCTTCACCCACTTGCCTCCTCGAGCGGCGCATGCGGAGCGTCTCCCAGCCGGCCGCCACCAGCGGCGGTCCGAAGAGCGGCCAGTGAAAGAGCGAGGGTCCCCTCCGCTCGAGTCCCTGGCCACAGCACGTGGCCAGGGGACCCTCCTCGCTGTGCCGCGTCCCCGGCAGCTCCACGCGAAGTTCGACCGCAACAAACCCGCCGCGGAGGACTGAGGCAAACCCGAGCTTCCGCTTTGACTACTTCGGCCCCGCACGCTCGGCGGCGCTCTCGCAACTGAAGCGTGGCCTTAGTCTGAGCGCCGTCTTTAGTATGGAACGCCCACCCCGCGGTGCCAGCTTGTGGGACGGCCGGAGCTCTTTGCTACTGCCACCGCCTGGGTGGGGTGAGCTGCGAGCTGCGCAGATATGACTGAGATAGAGCCTAATTCTTACCTTGAAGTAGGTGGGGTCCTGCGTAATACGTCGTGGCGAGTGACACCCACGCCCGCGTTTACATTCTCCTGCCCTCTTTTTAAGGGTTGCGGGCAGGATAAACGCCGGTCAGTTGATTCGAAACGAGCGAAAACCATCAGATTTGGTCCCCTCGAGTAGAATCGCTGCCTTGTGACTGCTGAGACTGTCGGATGAAGGGAACTGCTGACTTTGCCTTAATAAAGTTGTTATTATTGTGTAACATTATAAAGTTGTATAATATTATCTGAGTATTTGAGGGGCTGCCAAAGAGAGTCCCTGATTGTGCCCTAATGAAATTGTCATTAGTAGACTCCGTATTTGAGGGGCTGCCACAAAGAAGGTGGGGTATCAACTTATTTTCCAAAGCACCAGAAGGCAGGACAAGAAACAATGGATGGAAACTAATCAAGGAGAGAAGCAGCCTGGAATTAAGGAGAAACTTCCTAAGAGTGAGGACAATTAACATCTGCCTTCAGAAGTTGTAGGGGCT
This sequence comes from Bungarus multicinctus, assembly GCA_023653725.1. Lineage (NCBI taxonomy): Eukaryota > Metazoa > Chordata > Lepidosauria > Squamata > Elapidae > Bungarus > Bungarus multicinctus. The sequence continues at coordinate 58,221,819 of CM042836.1, read as the reverse complement.
TTATCACTGGAAGCATTTAAGAAGATACTGGACAGCTACTTGTCTGAAATGATATAAGGTCTCCCACTTCAGCAGGGGGTTGGACTAGAAGACCTCAAAGGTCCCTTCCAACTCTTCTGATTGAATTGGTCTACTTTTAACACCCCAACTCTCAATGTTCTTCTGGGTTTTGCAGGAGAGAAAATAGTGAGCCAAGGCCAGGATCTGTTGGATTGCATGGGCTCAAGGGCTCAAGTTATGAGTGATACTGTAATAATTAAGGCTCTGATTCTTTCACTGGCAGAGTAGATCACGTCTTTTCTCAGTGTTTTAAGAAAATGTTGCGATGATAAGGATGAGTCTTTTAGAGTGCCACAAGACTTCGTTCTTGTTGTAATAGATGAATGTGGCCAGAAGTAGGTAAATGCTTTGTTGTAGAGCTATACCTCATAAATGTTATTTTCCCCAGAGCTATGTTGATAGGGAGGATGGACAGTCCTCATTCCACATTGTGGGTGGCCTTTGCCAATAGACTTCGATGGTATCATTGTTTTCTTCTCTCAATCTTCCAGCCACATCACTGAGGGGGTGGGTACAGTAAGAGGATCATGTACTGCCTTTTATTAGGCAGTCTATGGGGACAATTTGGGCTGCTGACCTTGTCTGCAGAGTAGTGTCATGCCAGTGTGTATCCTTGTCTGGACCACTCAGTCACCACTTGTGTCAGGAGTATATTCTTCATTTGCTTTCCTCCTGGCTGATGCAGCATCAACAAGGTCAGTTTTCCCTTCTCTCTCTCATGTCCTCAAATGCACTGGGTCTGAAAGTCTAAAATGACATGCAAGAGGAAGCAGTGGCCATCTCTTTTCCTGTCCATTTTTTCTACCCTTCATAGCTAAGAAAATTAGATGAGTGATAGCTGCACCTGCTCCTTCTGATTACTCTGCTGCAGTTTCATTTCTGTACTCAGTGATCCAGTAGCTTTTACATATATTAATAGAATAATTATTAATTAATTATGGAAAGATGTATAAAAGTACTGATGAATGAGTGGTTCATCGAACACATCAATCCAAAGTTTTCACTCAAGGCGCAAGTTCAAAATTATCATAGTTCAGACTTTTTATGTAAGGACTTAACTCCCTGGAAAAGGCTCTAATGCTGGAAAGGTGGAAGGAAAGAGAAGAGGATGACCAATGCAAGGTGGATATACCGTACTCAAAGTGGCAATGAGTGTCCTAACCCTAACCCTAATTCCAATCCAAAACAAGAGGTTTGGGAACATCAAGGAGAAAATGTATTTACATGATCATTAGGTCTCAAAAATAACTCGGTAGTACATAATCAACCAACCAATCAATGCAAAAATAATTTCTGGTCTTGGCATCCATGTAGAGCTCATCTTTTTCATAGTAATTTCCAATTTTTGGCATTGTGGATGCAAAGTTTGAACTATGTGTATTTCAAACCACTTTGACACAGAATGTCAGGCTAAGGTCAGGAAAAATGTAAGGTGGAAACTATATTTGTACAGAAAGCAAGCTACACTCATACTGAGAACCAACGTTGCCGGTCATTTAAGGGACACCAGAAAATGAAGTGCAGTTTGTAAAAAAAATGTCACCCAACTATCATTGCAACTTTGTTGAATGAAGTGTAACTCCTCAAAATAAAACAAATCAGTGCTTAGTACAGAAGCTTCTTTCTATCATTTTCTGTTGCTTTTTCTCATGTACAGTTCAGTGCTGCAGAAAGAAAAGAAGCATATGGAACCCTTGGAATAATTATTCTGTGGGTAAACTATAATGCGATTTGCAGAATTTTTCCCATTAATTTAGAAATAAACTTTAAATGTTATCCTGACAAGCCCCATACAACAAATACAACATATAATTTAAATAACTCAGTCTATATAGCCCTACATCATCAATGTCTGCACGGATAGGGCAAGCAAAGAAATGTGCTTTATGACCTTGTGACTGACATATTTGTATCCGACAGGAACCACAAAAGGCTGAAATTTATTGTGACGGGAACAGTTGTTACATAATTTTTGCATCATAGTTTGTACTGTATTCTCTACATTGTTTCTTGTTGTGTAAAATCATACAAGTGACTCAGTTCTCATATATAATCTGAACTTCTCTGAAGTAATCAAACATAATACCGGTAATTAGAATTGAATTTTGATTTGTATCCTATATTCATAGGCTCAGGCAGTCAGTGATTTCTCCTTATCCTCCATCTACTTTACAAATATTTTATTAAGCAAATTATATATGTGTGAATAATCCTCATAACTAGTATGTATCATCATACATGTACATTTATTATAGGAAGGTTGTCAGAAAATGAGGTGATTTTAATGCTTATTCTTGACCAGTTTCTCCATAAGCAAAAGTTGACGATTTTTCCTTCTATCAGCAAGGTGTGTTTTTCTGTTTAACTCTGGAATTCATACATTAGTAGGAAATCCAGTGCTGTTAATATATTCTTTATTATTATTTTTTCCTTCTGAAAATTTAGTTACCTTCATTATTTTCAGATAGACTGAGAATGCCTCTGTCTTTAGAAATAAGAATAATAGAATATTATTCTTCAAGAAATTAGAATAAATATCAGGTTGCCTATATTAAACATATAGTATCTGTATGATACATAACTGGTAGGTGGGTATATTACCTGTATTATTCTTATGACTCGACTTATTCTCATAAGTGTGCATGGGAATGCAGCCTTGATTATAAAGTAATCCATCTGGATTGAAGCAGGGAATAAATTCCATAAATAAATCCTTTGTTCTATTTAATCTCTTCCTTCATATGTTACTATTTAAATATTGGTGTTGCATTTAAAATATTTTCCACAGCTTTCTGTGACCATTTAAAGACAAGTTTATAGAAGAACTAAAGAGTAAAGCAGTAATGCTAAGGTACAAAAAGATCTCAAACTCAAATTGCTCCAAGTGCCACACAAGGAACAGTCCAAGGTTTATAACACCAATACAAAATCTCCAATAAGTTAAAAAAAAAAAAGAACAATAGCCAGAGGTGGTATTCAGCAGGTTCTGACCAGTTCTGGAGAACCGGTAGCGGAAATTTTGAGTAGTTCAGAGAACCGGCAAATACCACCTCTGACTGGAGATTTTGCAGTATCCTTCCCCTGCCACGCCCACCAAGCCATGCCCACAGAACCGGTAGCAAAAAAAAATTGAATCCCACCACTGAACTACACTGCTACACACAATTTCCCCAGGCCTTTCATAGACCTACCCACTCCTACCAGCACAAGAGAATTCTTGCAACGCCCACCTGCATTTGGTAAGCCACTCTCCCTAGCTCTATTGCCAAACTACAAGCTGAGAATTTGAGTTTTCTGATGTCTCTAATGTATTTGTTCTGAAAAATGTGATAATCATTAAATGCCAGCAAAGAGATATTAGGAGGGGAAAAAAGATCTCTTTACTGCCATTTAGTGATTATCCATACATTCGCAATCCAGATGTGGTAATCATATTTACAGTGTAAATTGTCTTTAGTCTATACTATAGTCTGTAAATTGGCTAATGAATTCAATGTTTGTAATTGTTAAATAATACAGCAGTAATAAAAGAATTCCATCTTAATATGTTAAAAAAATTAGAATTACAGCAATTTAAGAATTCAGAAACCAAATTTGTTAGATGTTGACCCAGATGGTCATGGAATAGGCGACAGGGTAAATAATATTAAGAAGCATAGAAAATTCATAGAAATTCCATAGAGCTCTTAGAAAATGTTTCATTTATTTTAGTGACTTTTTACAGAGTGAAAGCTAAAATAAATTTATATTATGGACAGGACAGGGGGATGATGCCAAAGCTAAGAGGAAATTGATGGAGTTCAGCTGTATCTATTTAGGCTTAATTTCATTATATATATAAAACTATATAGCAATTTTATATAAATAAAATTTATTAATCTTTTTTAATTACAAATATACAGATAAAAACTAATATGAACTACAAAAAATAAAAAATAGAAAGTGCAGAAAGAAAAAATAAAAAACAAAATATAAAATTAAAAAAATAAAAATAAGAATACAGCAAAGAAAAAGAAAAATATATGAATGTATAAAGAAATAACTTCCCTCTTTTTTACAAGTATAAGTAATTTTAACAACTTAATATTTTCTCTTAGAATACAACAATAATGTCTTTTTTTCAGTCATTCAGTCCTACTCTGTAAAAGTCCATTAAGGGAAATAATGATATATCTTTTTTAATCTAGATAATATAAACCCACTTTATATTCCTTCCTTTTAATTTTAATCATCTTGATCTTTAATTTCTTCAAAGATTGTTATATTTATATTCAAAATCTTACTCCATTTTTAACTTTCCAAAATCAGTGTTCCAATTATTGTAGTTCACCATGATCCTCATTGGTAGTCTAGACCAGGGGTGGGATTCAAAATTTTTAACAACCAGTTCTGTGGGCATGGCTTAGGTGGTGGGTGTGGCTTGGTGGTCATGTGACTGGGTGGACATGGCTTGATGGTCATGTTATTGGCTGGGTGTGGCCAATTCAATATCACTCACATTGAAGCACGCATCTCCTCGCCTGGCCTCTCATGACTGTAGGGATGCTGCAACAGTCGTAAGTGTGAAAAATGGTCATAAGTCACTTTTTTCAGTGCCATTGTAACTTTGAATGGTCACTCCACACAAGCAAAGTACCAGCAAAGGAGGGGAAAAAAACTCCAGAGAAGTTCCTGAGACAGGAAGTCTAGTCCTGCCAAAAATGTAATAAGGGTTAATGGAGAGGCAGTTTCTGTAAGCAACACCAGAATGTTTCCTTCCTGCCTTCCTTATAGGATTAGGCCAGTAATTTCTTCTAACAACCGGTTCTCCAAACTGCTTAGAATGTTAACAACCGGTTCTAGCTAGTAGGTACGAACTGGTAGAATCCTACTCCTGGTCTAGACTTAATTTATTTATAGAGTAACTAACATTTGACTTTTAATTTGTTCTTGATAAATATCCCTCACTCTTGACTATGATGACTAAGGCTAATAGAACATGGAATTAAAAAGATTTGAAAAGCTTCATTAATCCATTGTTGCATAGTGAATGGGAACCAAAGGTTTGCACAGTCTTCGTGCAAAAATTGAGCTCTGCAAAGAAGTTTGAAGAAAAATAAAAAAGCATAATAATGTAATTCTGTTAGGAAGTTCCAGGTATAAGCTGAAGCAAGGGGGAAAAGGCAAAATGATTCAAAAGAATAAGGCACCTTAGCTGGGTTTGTAGAACACAAAAACTAAAGTGTTTGATTAACTTGTGGCTCAATATGTTGTAGTAATCTAGTTCATGGTTCAATTTATTATATAAACTAGGAGTACAATTTATTATATAAACTAGGAGTACAATCAATGTGTACAAATAATCTGAAGGAAACCAAGCTGAAGAAGTTATAGGCAGAAATATGCAGAGAATGGGAATCTCCCACTAACAAATAAATATCACGTGCAATCAGGATACCAACAATTGCTAATGGAAATATAGAAAATACTAATATTGGAGACAGCTGATTGACACAGTTACCTCTTTAATTATTTGCATGACAAATCTACATGGTCACAAAAAACATGCTGCAGAACTGCAGGTGAATTATAACTATGGACTGGCACATTTTTCAGTTGACAAAGTTAAAACATGTAAAATGTGATTTTAAAAGTACTACACTGGAAAAAGTAGAAGAAAGAAATATTAAATAATGACAAGTTGCTTTAATTGTTGTGAGGTTTTTCATGTTTTGAATTAGAATATTTAATGCTCCAGGCGGCTTTGGAGTCAAACATCTTATGCAAAGGTCTTTGAGAAGATTGGACAAATTATTTGACAGGTTTCATTCATCATATTTTTAGGAAATAATGTCTTTTATGTCCAAGTCTGCTATTTTTCTATAGCCATTTCTCTTAATTAAGCCAATGTTTTCCATTGCTTCTCTTTGTATGGCACTTGCTAGCTATATTTGTATGACACTTTCAGTAATATAAGCTTTTGTAGGGTTGTGCTATGCTGTGCTGTACATGGTATCCTGAGATTACACTGCAGTAGTGGAGGGTAGATTACACTGCAGTAGCTATTCATGAGATTTCAGGAAAAGATGCAGATGCTTTAAGGAGCTGCCAACAAATATTTGCATGCATTTCCAAAATATCCTTTCCATATTGCATCCAAAGTGCTGTACAACTCTAATATATAATGATACTTCATCATGTAGGCTCATTCACATATTCATCCTATTTTATATGCTAAATATTATTTTTTTAAAATCCAAATCATGATAAAACTCAAGTCTGCATTATGATAATTTTGAGGTAACAGAAATGACCTAAGGGCCCTCCAATTTCTAGCTTATTAAATTTGAACCTGAAATAGCTTCTATCTTGCATAATCTTAATTAAGATTCTGCTATTGATAAAAAGAAGCATCCATGGAATATTATTCTTTCCTGCAGAAAACATGACTCTTCCTCTGAGACCACAAGATGCACCTATCTAGAATGTAATAAATGAATGAAACTTGTGTTATTGGTCTAATTTTGTCATTATTGGCATTTGTACTATTCCACTAACAATTTGGTTTTTATGTTCTGAAGTTTTATTATTTTTTTATCTTTTTGTTTTATTTTCAATTCCTTTATTTTATTTTATTTTGCATTTTTTTCAACTGCAACTCAGCCAGAGTTGCTCTTGTAAATTGAGAAGCCACATCAATCAAATAAATATATAACGTCTCAGACTTGTAAGTCTAGGCTATGGAAAGACAGATATTTATTATACAGGGTAGATTTATTATATCTGACTAACATTATAGTGTTTTACCTTAATAAGTATTTACTTCTCCTATTGAATATGTTGTATAATTTTAAAGAAGAGGCATAGTAAATATTTCTGCCTTTTTATTTTTATCTTTGCAGTTTGCTGAACCTGAGTAAGTTCATCAAGTGTCAACACCAACAGTAGCTTCTTGTTGTTTTTGTAGTCCCTATGCTAAGTTTCAAAATGGAATTCAAATGTTGATTTAATCTAAACAGCCCTTTGTGATTTGATGCCACCTTCAGGGCCACCTTTTCCAATCATATTTGATCCATTTGAAAATCTCCCAAGAGAGGCTGTCAATAATGTTCCTTATTCCACTAAGATTGTCCTAGTCTCTGGAATGGATTTCCCTTGAAGTTATGATTAGCTCCACGGTTAAGAGATTTCCAGAAGCTGGTTAAACTACATTATTCCATGGGGCTTTGGGACAAATTGTGATGACTTTATTGCTGTGTTTTATAACTCTTGTGAACCATAAAGAGACATTGCAGCACATAAATAAATACATGAAACTGTTCTTTGCAATTTAATGGCATGTTAAAAAGAAATTACATAATAAATAAGACTTAAAATTCCATCTGTCTATCAACAGGATAACTCCCTGAAAACAGAAGAGACATGACCAAATTTGGTAGGACAAGAGAAGCTAACAATAGCAACAAAAGTACATTTAAAAATAGACTGGAGGTAAAAAAATAATAATAATAATCCTCAGTGCATTCCTGAGGGAGAGAGAATTGGGCAATGGCTCAGAATGTTGGTGTCTGCTCCATTCTAAGTTCTCTTTCCTCCTGGTTACCTGCTCCAGAGTGTTGCTGCTATTAAGAGGTGGAAAAGAATTCCAGAAACCTTGTTCTGCAACTTTCCCTTCCTTGGTCATCCTTGGTCATCATTCCTGCTGCTTTTGGATTCTAGGAATTTTCAAGCATTGATTTTCATCACATTCTTCCCATGCCCAAGTTAAAAGTCAACAAAGTTGTGTCTACCAAGCATGCAGATAATTTATATATGAAAAGGAAACTTACCTGTATTTTTGTTTTCTTGGGACAACTTAAACAATTTTATTTGCACCTCTGCAGAAATGTGTAATTTTACTTAAGCCCTTCAAGCCCTTTTACACTCCTAATGAATGCCTTAATGCCACATCGCCAGACATGCTAAATTTAGAAAAAAAATGTATGTAATTTAGCAAGAATGAATTCCCACAAATCACTGTTGAATTCAGAGAGCAATAATGAATGGTTACATAACAATCAATTTTAGGTAATCAAATGGTGCATTAAATTAATTATGCCTTCAACTATCATAATGATTGTAGCTGTTCAGTTTTGTTCTCCATTTTAGTTTTATTTGACCTCTTTGATATGGGAGATGATGGAGCATTTATGAAAGGAGCTAAATAATGCCTCAAAATAGCAAGCCAATTGTGTAATATAAATAGAGGGCAGATGTATTTATGAACAGTCTCCTTTCCGGCCAATAAAATGAAATACGCTATTGAGTGTTAAAATGAATAACATTGCATTGATAGACAGTGGAAATACTTGAAACCAAATGTGAATTTTATTTATATTCAGTGGAATTCTAGAAAAATTAAGAATTTTAGACAGAAAGTGTTTCAGTGACTAACATATCTGAAAAATCATGGAACTGAAAGGAAACCAGCAGTTCATTCAAATAAAAACCAAGGAACTGAACCTCAAAGGTTCCTTGATTTTTATTTGAATTAACTGCTGGTTTTGTGCATTTGAAGTATTTAAAGTAAGATTCTACTTATTATGTTTTCCTTGGATGATAATCATATACTTTGCTCCACAATATTTCTTTACAGATGTCAAAAGTACTATGAAAACTAGGAGAAGTAGAGCAAAAACCAAGAGATAACATTTAATGGAATCAAAGAAATTGAAATAATTATTTTGAATCTGGTTTCCCACTCTGAAATTGATATATATTACATTACCTCTTTGCTATGTAAATTAGATTTAATGGTTTTCAGCTAAATAGAACACATATATGATATTGAAATATGTTATATTAATTACAATATTTTGTTATAATTTATTTAATTAGTTCGGTTTATATTCCCTTTTCATTCAGGAGTTTGAGGCAGTGTAGATATGGCTCACTCCTGTTTTTTCCACAAAAATAATCCTGTGATGTAGAGAAACTGAATAGTGCAAAGTCACCCAATAAATTTGTGCATCTGGTTCTCCCTGGTATCATTCCAAAAGTTCCACCACTACACTTGCTCTTTTTTTGTTTTAATAGCCATTTTAATATTATTATTGTCAGCCAAGCTAGACAGCTAGCTTATGGCTTATATAAGCTATAAATAAATTTGAATACTAATGAGTTTCAGAGATGGAATGCATAAATAGGAATACCAGGTCTTCTTATGTGCTGTATGACTAAACCTATTGATCTTCTCAAGTTCTTAGAACAAGGGGTGATTGCTGGGCCAAAGGTCAAATAAGATGGAGGATGACAATATATCACTTATTATGTCATCTATAAAATCAAACATATTTACCGTATTTTCCGGCGTATAAGACAACTTTTGAAAGGAAAAAAAGTCAACCGAAAATCGGGGGTCGTCTTATACGCCCGGTCGTCTTATACGCCGGAAAATACGGGGGCCGCTCTGCCGGCCCATCATGCTCCGCAGGAGGCCGGGTCGTCTTCCGTGTGTGGGGGAGAGAGACCGAGAGAGCCGCCCTGGGGCCGGAGGAGGAAGGTTGTACGGTCGGCTGATGCGAGCGCGAAGGAAGGAGAAGCATCTTAGTTTACAAATCCTTGCAGCTTAATTTTGAATACCCGTATTTTCTGGTGTATAAGATGACTTTGAAAAAAGTCAACCAAAAATCAGGGGTCGTCTTATACGCCCAGTCGTCTTATACGCCGGAAAATACGGTACAGGATTTTCAAATAGAAAGTTATATAAATTTTTCTGAAATTAAATCTCACTGAAATTAATGGGACCTACTTCTGAGTTAGCCTAGACAGGATTGTACTTCAACTGTGTCTAGATTCACATAGTGCACTACACAATTTCATTTTGCATTGATACCAAAATGCAAATAACAGTGGTTGCATTTACTTACTGCACTGGGCCAAGCAAATGATATTATGTATAGTTTGCTGTATGAACACTGTCAAATAATCTGTTTCATATGGAATTATGATTCACTTCATAAGTTTTATAAATTTCACTTTTGCTTAAGCTTCAACACGTTGGTACTGAATAAAATTAGACTACTTTAAAAGAGACACAAATTTTAATGTTTCAGAAAGTGATTGCAAAATGAAAGGCTTGCATTGGCTAGCATGCACGCTTCCTTCCCTTTGTCTGTTTCCCTGAGACTTCTTTAAATAGCCTGAAGAGTCCTGGACCACACCTGGTTTCCAATTATACAAGGAACATGCCAATAGCACTGGAGAGTGGATTGTGTGAGTATCGTGTGGGAGAGAAGAGAAGATTTTTTTTTTTACCTAAGGGAGTAGAGCAGCCATTATTTATTTATTTATTTATTTATTTTGTCAAACAATTATTAGATAACACGTATAAGTATAAACATAGTTATAAATACATGAAATGCATATGAATAAGAAAAAAAGAAACAATAAGACAGGGACGGTAGGCACGTTTTGCTGCACTTATGCAGGCCCCCTATAGACCTCTTAGGAAAGGGGTGAGGTCAATAGTAGATAGTCTAAAGTTAACGTTTTGGAGGTTTGGGGAAGAAACCACAGAGTCAGTAGAGTATTCCAGACATTGACCACTCTGTTGCTGAAGTCGTATTTCCTGCAATCAGCTGAAGTATTCATTGATAGGTAGGACATTGCAATGTATAATTTTATGTACTATACTTAGATTGAACCGAAGGCGGTGTAGTATTAGGTTGTCTAGGTCTAAAATTTCAAGTCTGGTGGCATAAGGTATTTTGCAACGAGTAGAGGAGTGGAGGACTCTTCTCGTAAAATATTTCTGGACTTTCTCAACTGTGTTAATATCAGATATGTAATGCAGGTTCCAGACTGATAAGCTGTATTCAAGTACTGGTCTAGCAAATGTTTTATATGCTCTAGTTAGTAGACTGATATTACCGGAAAAAAAGCTACGCAGAATTAGGTTAACAACTCTTAATGCCTTTTTGGCTTTGTAGTTACAGTGGGCTCTAGCGCTTAGATCATTTGAGATGAGTACTCCAAGGTCCTTGATAAAGTTTGTGTCATCAACGAAGTCTTGACTATTCAGCTTGTATTTTCTTTTTGACTTTTTTTTTGTCAATATGCAAGACAGAGCATTTACTTGTTGAGATCTGAAGTTGCCATTTGTTTGACCATTCTGACACATAGTCGAGGTCTTTTTGAAGGGTAGCAGCATTGTCTGTGGTATTGAACAGCTTTACATCATCAGCGAAGAGAACGCAGTTACTCTTAATATAATCACAGAGGTCATTAATATAGAGTATGAAGAGAGTTGGTCCTGAACACTGCCTTGGGGGACACAAGATGAACTAATGAAAGAGGACCTGATTTAGACTTCAGCAAACCAAGGACAAAAATGAAAGGTGAAGCAAAGATTCTGAGAGCCTACAGCAAGCTGCTGGTATATCACCTTTATTTCTCTTTGCTAATAGCTGCAGTATCCTGCTAACTTGAAGCTGGCTAAATGATAACTAAAGACTTATTACAAATTCAGGAAGCAAAGAAGAACAGAATATTTCCTAAGACTATTTAAGAACTAGATAAACATATAGGCACGGAAATATTTGTATCAGTACACCATAACATATACTTAGAGATGTGTTAAGGTAGGGGTTAGGAAATGAATTCAGTAATTTTTAATATATATATAATAAAAGCCTCCTGGAAACACAGGGAAGATACCAACAGTGCAGGTGATCTGTACCATTTCTCAAAAGAACCCTCTCACACTTGGTATTAGCGGTAGGATGGTGCAGCAGCTGAGCGAAGCGTGCCAGAGTTTTGAATGAAAGGAAAAAGAATCTGCACCCAGAAAAAGGGAATTTGGACCTAGAAGGGATAGGGCACTACAAGGCATTGCCCAGGTTCTCTCGCTAAGCGCATGTACAGAGTGCTTATATAAGGAACTTGGAGAAGAAAATGGAGGAAAGCAGACGCTGACTCCCAAGTCCAAGACAAAAGTAAAGAGATTTTCCTTGGCTACATATTATATACCTGGCTTCCTGCTATGTGACATCATCCCTGCCTGAGCTCCTTGAGGTTATAGCCGGCTTGGCGGTTGGGACCCCCAGGCTTATGGTCATGGGGGATTTCAACCTGCCTTCTGCCGGCGGAGCCTCGGGGATTGCTCAGGAGTTCATGGCTTCCATGACAGCCATGGGCCTGACCCAATTAATTTGGGACCCCACTCACTTGGGGGGTCACATCCTGGATTTGGTTTTTGTCTCTGATCAGTGGCAGAATGATCTCGGTATATGGGATGTTGTTGTAGAACCCCTGTCATGGACTGATCATTCGCTTCTTAGACTTGACTTCCATTCCTCACCCCCCTGCTGCAGGGAGGCGGGGCTGATAAAATGGTACCGCCCCAGGTGCCTGATGGACCCAGATAGGTTCCTGATGGAGCTTGGGCCGTTTCCCGAGACTCACACACACGACTCAGTCGAGGGCTTAGTGGCTATCTGGGATAGGGTGGCGGCTGAGGCCCTTGACTGGGTCGTGCCCTTGCGGCCTCTGACCCGGTGCCGATCCCAAGTGGCTCCTTGGTTTTCCGAGGAGCTGAGGGAGATGAAGCGCCGGAAAAGACGCCTAGAAAGTAGTTGGAGGGCCAGCTGCTCCGGATCTGACCGAACACTATTGCGATCCCATATCTTACCTTTCCGCCCTTATTGCATCCGCGGAAAATCGCCCGGCCGCCCTGTTTAGGGTGACCCGCTCCCTTTTGGAAGCGGAGGCACGGGAGGATCCCTTGCAGGAATGGGCCGAGGATTTTTCTAGGTTTCTGCAGGACAAAATCACTCAGATCCGGGATGAACTGGACTCCGACTGGGCATCTCCGGGCGGGGGGGCGGGGGCAGATTTCAGTGAGGTCATTTGGGATAAGTTCGATCCTGTTACCCTGGAGGATATGGACAGGATACTGGGGGGGCTTAATGTCACCACCTGTTTATTGGACCCGTGCCCCTCCTGGCTGGTCTTGGCCACTCGGGAGGTGACACGAGGCTGGTTCCAAGGGATCATTAACGCTTCCTTGAGAGAGGGGCTTTTACCCGCCGCCTTGAAAGAGGCGGTGGTGCAGCCCTCCTCAAGAAACCGTCTCTGGATCCAGCATTATTGTCAAATTATCATCCGGTCTCCAACCTTTGCTTTGTGGCGAAGGTTGTTGAAGTGTGGTGACACGTCAGCTCCCTCAATACCTGGATGAAGCGGTATATTTAGACCCCCTCCAATCGGGTTTCAGGCCCGGGCACAGCACGGAGACAGCGTTGGTTGCATTGGTGGATGATCTCTGGAAGGCCCGAGACAGGGGTTGTTCCTCTGTCTTGGTCCTGTTAGATCTCTCAGCGGCTTTTGATACTGTCGACCACAGTATCTTATTGCGGCGGTTGGGGGGGTTGGGGGTGGGAGGCACCGTTTTACAGTGGTTCTCCTCCTTCCTCTCCGACTGCTCACAATTTGGGGGGCAGAGGTCGACCCCGAGGCCCCTATTATGTGGGGTGCCCCAAGGGCCTGTGCTCTCGCCCCTGCTGTGCAACATTTATGTGAAGCCGCTGGGTGAGATCATCCGTGGTTTCGGGGTGGAGTTCCATCAGTACGCTGATGATACTCAGCTGTAAATCTCTACCACATGTCACCCCAACGAAGCCGTCGAAGTGAAGACCCGGTGCCTGGAGGCCATGTGGAGTTGGATGGGTCTTAACAGGCTTCGTCTCAACCCGACCAAAACCGAGTGGCTGTGGTTTCCTGCGCCCAAATACAGCCAGCTTATTCCGTTGCGGGCCATGGGGGGAGAAATTTTGCCCCCATGGAGAGGGCTCGCAATCTGGGTGTCCTCCTGGACGTACGGCTGTCTTTAGAAGATCACATTACGGCCGTCGCCAGGGGGGCCTTTGTCAAATTTGTCTGATTTACCAGTTGCGGCCCTTTCTGGACCTGGACGCACTTTGCACGGTCACTTTTGCCCTCGTCATCTCTCGCTTGGACTATTGCAATGCTCTGTACATGGGGCTCCCCTTGAAGAGTGTCCAGAGGCTGCAGTTGGTCCAGAATGCGGCCGCGCAGATGATCTTGGGAGCTCCTTGGAGCTCCCATGTTACACTGCTCCTGCACGTGCTGCATTGGCTTCCTGTGGCCTTCCGGATCCGATTCAAGGTGGTAGTGATCGTCTTTAAAGCGCTCCATGGCTTGGGACCTGGGTACTTATGGGACCGCCTCCTGCCACCAACAGCCTCCCGCCGCCCTGTGCGCTCCCACAGGGTTGGCCTCCTTGGGGTTCCGCCGGCTGGGCGTTGCCAGTTGGCGGCCCCGAGGGTGCGGGCTTTCTCTGTGGAGGCTCCCTCCCTTTGGAACGATTTGCCCCCGGAGATACAGGCCATTACTGACATTCAGATCTTTCAGACCCTGTTTTTTCAACAGGCCGGCCTGGCCCAGTAACAATTTGTGGGGTTTTAAATTTGGTATTTTTAAATTTTTTATCAGTTTTATATTAATTTTATATTCGGCCTCCAATTTAATCATTTTAAATTGTTTTTAATTGTATATACTGTTTCTGTTTTAGCTGGCTGTACACCGCCCCGAGTCCCTTTTTTGGGAGAGGGGGCAGTATAGATATTTAATAAACATAAATATAAGAGACATGATCAAGCAGCAGGATGAGGGAAGAAAAAGAATGAAAGGATGAAGATAATTGCGGAGAGAAGCTGAATGAAGAGACCAATTTGAGGAAGAAATACCAGCTAGAAAGGAAAAGAGGAAGGCATTCCAGGAGGTGATTGCTTCATTGAGGGAAGCTTAAACCCTTCTTGTTCCACAGTGCTCAGTATAAAGGAAGGACCAAAAAAATTAAGGACCCAAATTTTTACAGAGGAAGAGTGTATAGAATCTTTTTGTAGCATTTCAGTGTGTTGCAGTTGCTTGCAAGTAGCCTAAGAAACAGTGGGTGGTTCGGCTAATTCCATTCTTAAGAGCAGAGGTCGTATTCAGCAGGTTCTGACCAGTTCTGGAGAACCGGTAACGGAAATTTTGAGTAATTTGGAGAACCGGCAAATACCACCTCTGACTGGCCCTGCCCCCATCTATTTTCTGCTTTCCAAGCTGATCAGCTGGGTCTTCTTTTGTTGCCCTGCACAGGAGAACGGAGCTGGGAAGCAGGTTAGTGGATGGGGAGGGAATGGGATTTTGCACTAATCTTCCCCTGGAGTGGGATGGGAATGGAGATTTTACAGTATCTTTCCCCTGCCATGCCCAGCAAGCCACACCCACCAAGCCACACCACGCCCACCAAGCCACACCCACAGAACCAGTAGTAAAAAAATGTAAATCCCACCACTGCTTAAGAGTATATACAGGGCTCTTTTCAGAAGTGATCTCTGATTATAATTATGTTAAGGAGGCTGTATTGTATAGGCATGGAGTGACTAAAATACATACAGACCAAGGTTTAGGCAGTATCCCTATAACCACAGGAAGGTGTAAGAGAGTTATGAGCAAGGTTAGAAGATATAGGAAGAAAGTAATTAAAACCAAATAAGGAGAATCATATTGGATCAAATTGTTAGCACAGTTTCTCCCAAGTTCTACCAACTTGTGTTAGATTCTGTCATTACTTAGAAACAGGACTGTAACCTTTGCAGAGGAGTACTTAGCTGCACAAAAGGCAAAGAGATCAGAAAAAAGTTAGAAATTGGAAAACAGCCACAATAGCAAAAAACTGGACTGGCAAAGTCAACACTAATAGGTGATAGGGGAGATAAAATTAAGGAAACAGAAAGAACAAAAAACTTTCCCATATTCCCAATAAGATATCTACTGGAGGTATAAAAGGCCGTATCTATGGTAAAGCGGGGCATTTAGCCAAGTGGGAGAGGTCACAATAATTTTTCAAAAGTACAACAGCTCTTAAAGATTCTGTAGGAAAAAAAATGGCTGTGTCTGCAAAAGTAAATGAGAGACAAATAGTCTAATTATAGATACTGTGAATCCCAATGTAATTTACAAAAATAAAGAAAATCTTTACAAGTTATATAGACAGACAACTACAGTGTCCTTAGTACAGACTCCAATTAAAATAGAAGGAACTACTAAGGAATCTTCTAGTCGAAAAAGTCCCAAGACTTCCTTTTGATCTTCTTACAGGAACCAATTTTCTTTCTTACTGGAAGTTAATTAAAAGCTTCAGACAACAGAAGTCCTCAGAAGTATTTTGAGTTACCACAAGAGCTCAGGCCAAACAGAAAGAGAAGCTAGAAAAGGTTGAAGTATACTTCCCACTAGAGGTGGTATTCAGACCAGTTCTGGAGAACCAGTAGCGAAAATTTTAAGTACTTCGGAGAACCAGCAAATACCACCTCTGACTGGAGATTTTACAGTATCCTTCCCCTGCCGTGCCCACCAAGCCACGCCCACAGAATTGGTAGTAAAAAAAATTGAATCCCACCACTACTTCCCACCCATTTAGTGTTAGTGCAGGGGTATCCAAAAAAAGAAAAACATTTGCTTAAGGCTGGTCAAAGTAGAAGACACCCTAAAAATAATTTAACTGTGCCCTGAAGGCAAACATAAGGGAGGTACAACAAAAAGGTTGGTAGGTATTATAGTAGATTTTATTCCTCATTTTGCCACCTAAACCAGGTCCTTACAGATTTAACCTGAAAAAAGGAACTAGTTGAAGTAAATCCCCAGCAACATTTTGACAGCATAGATGAAACAGGGAGTTGGTAAATGTTTATGTTAAGGAACAAAAATGTATGGGAAGATGTTTGTGTGCTTTTAATGAAGGAACAGGTTTATATGCATTGCATACTGCATTTGTAATTTTGTATATTGTGTTTTGTATATTGGATATCTGTATACCTCAGAACAATATCGCCCCTGATACATGGACAATGGATTGAGAACATTAATCTATTTCCTGACATTTAAAACAAAACCAAAATACATTCAATTATTTAGATTCTGTTTTTCTTTTAGAGGCTGTAATAAGCAAGTTCAGCACACATTAGAACAGAATGCATTTTATGACATTAAATTAAAATTATTGTTCTTAAAGATTTACTTTTTATACATTATCCTATAAAACTCATTGCTACTTAATGGATAGTTTAATCCACTGTTTTCTTGAGGTTAAAGAATATGGTAGTAGGTGTAACTGAATGTGTATATTAGTATTTATATATCACAGTATACAGGTTTACAGTATGTGGGGCATGCACATGCACATACCCATAAATCCACACACAAAGAGCCAATGCACACATATTTGGGGGCAGTATTTCCTGGCTTGTTTTGGAACTTCTACCAATACATAATTCTCTGAGCAATAAATACAAATGCATTTCATTGTAAGATCTAAACCTTAAATTACATACTCAGGAAAAGTGACTAGGCTACACCCATTGACGTGATCATGAGTATTCTGAAATAGTTGGCTTAAAAATTGCACCAAAGCTTCAAAATTTGATACATTCTATTGGATTTCTCATTGCCTTCATGAAACATTTGGAGATGGAAGACTGTGATTGCTTATCTACATCCTGAAGCTTTACAAAATGAAGGAAGTTTGGTTTTATACTGTTATAAAATGTACAAAAAGACTGATTATTTGGAGAAAAATGTGCTACTGTAGTTGCTTGTCCTTTTTCTGAAGATGGCCAGTAACTGAGTCAGTTGACATTTAGGAAAACAGGGCAATAAAACCCACACATTAAGATTCTTTTTCTTTGAGGAAATATTATTAGGTGCACCACACCTTGCTAGATTGTTTCCTTTGGGATTTTTCTTCTTCTTTTAAATAGCCAATCCAAAGCAATATGAAAAAAATATTTAAATATAATTTAGTGGGAAAGAAACTCCTCAGGAGCAAAAGTAATGTTATGATTATGTCAAGTATCTCTTTTTCTCCTGAACTTTCATTTCAGTCTTCCTTGTCATTTGAATTACAACTAGCTATTTTCCCCCCTCCAATTCTCACAAAATGAGTGCCCCTGGCAAGAAAGAATCTGTCTAAGGCACAGATACTTTCATTTAACATTCTTAGGGGTGGACTTTTTCTTAAGTACTTTTCCATGCTAGCAACTCTCATTATGTCTGCTGATTCAAAATGCCTCTTTTCTTGACCTCATAAATTGTCCATTCTTTTTTTAACCTTCTTTTCCACTCCCTGCCTCTTTCTCACCCGTTCTGTTTAAACAGTGTCTTTATTATTCACTCTGAGCACCTGTCACATGGGCCCCACCGTTTTTCCTGTTAGTTGAGTTAATGAAAAAGGCGAAAATGGTTCATTTAAATGGCTAAAAATAAACTAAATTAAAGCAGAAAAATCACTGTGAGGAGAAACAGATAATACTGTGGTGAGCAATTCTGTGATTATCAATCATTCGTACTATTTGCATAGGTCATCAGTTGTTTCAGCCTGTCTATTCAAAAGGGAAATAGCTTTCAGCCAAACTATATGTCTAAGACACATTTGCAGTACAGATGTTTCCTAAATCAAGGCTATGAATAAATAAGTGTCTGAAAAATTGTTCTAGATCAAGCAAATGGAAAAAGGACAGTAAAGGAAGTCTGCATTATACCTGTATAAGTCACTGCTTGAGATGTTACTAATGGTGATAAATTGAAACCTCCATTCAAAATGTTGATCTTCAAAATGTCTATCTGCTTAATCTGTCAAAGGCCACAGAAGCTGGCAGAAAAGTTGCTGCATCTTTTCCAGAAAGGGTTCTAGGCAGAGACAGAGTTTTATCCCACAAAAGGATAAGTAGGAAATTTAACAAAAATATATGTTGTTCTCATTTTCCTGATAATAGTATTCAAATATCAGAAATAATCATGATAGTAATGATTTTGCTTCAAAGCTGAAGTAAAAGAGTTTGGGCAGGTTTAGGCTGCCTTAATGTTTCAGGTGAATGTTTGTGTAGCAGGAAACTTTAAAACTCTGATGAGAACTTGGTAAGAGGTGGAAGGTAGAGGCATAATATTTTGTACATCAGAGAGCATTCTCCAGTACATTTTTATTCCTCCAACTGAATTTATTTCTATTCTCAGGATAAGAGACAACTAGTAATAATAGATCAGAAGAGGAACTTATAATATTTCCATATGTTGGGCCTGATCTATATTAGAATATTTAGCCACTGGGACATGTTAAACTATGGAGAATAAAGTTCTAATAGAAGAGTATATTTGTGGCTCAGGATTCAACGGTGAAGTCCTTGGTGCCCTTATTAAATGGGTATTAAATGCATAGATTCAGTATTAAATGCATAGATTCAGTGAAATGGCTAGAAAGCAGCAGGCATGGTAGAAATATGGAAGCTGAAAATGCAGAAGCAGGCACTAATTTTGTACTGAAATAGAGAAGCTTGACTTAAAGTCATATCAATTATTTATTTATTTTGTAAAAAGAAAATCATACAATGTTTTATTGTAATGTTTCTTAAAAGTAATTAGGCTTTTAAAATGAAAATAAAAATGGAGGAAAGATGTTCAAATCACAGTATACTTCAATACCATTTTACAAAGGCAAAGTACATAATTTCTGTAATTACTGGAATATCCAGCTCTGAATAGTATTTTTTCCTATTAACAAAACAAAAAGCATTTGGAATGCTATATATCCATCTGTAAGTAATTGGTGTGAATTATGGTATTCCAAAGTATACATAAATGACAAAAAAAAATTGGAGAAAGTTTGCTACAAAGGAAAAAATGGAGAAATTGAAATATTTAATTAATTTATCAAATTTTAATATATACAAATGTTGACAGAAAGGTAATAGCTTGTATGTGGTCTGTTACTAGAAATGAATGTTTGTCAAAAGAAGTGGAAATAGTTGGGTATAAGAGTTTGCACCTGCTTACTTTGATAAGAAAAAGATAGAAACAAAAATGAACTGTTACAGAATGAATGTGGATTTAATATATGGGAATGAATAACTCTGAAAAAGATGTACAGTGAGGAGATTTGATGAATCTGAGGAGAAATACACCATGCAATATTTCAGTTGACAAAATGTTGGCTTTAGGACAATTTTTATAAAATAAAGAAAGGTGCCCACTCTGAACCTTTATAATTTATCTGCCTGATTTGACAGTAGTACTTTTTTTCTCTTCAGACTGTTATAACTCAGTAGAACCCATTTGTTAATGATTAATGCTATGATTTGACAAATTTCCCAGTGGGGACAGCACTGATGATGTTTCCACTGGAGAAAGCATTCATTGCTTTCCACCCAAACTTTACCAAGAGGATTCAAAACAATACAAAGTATAATTAATATGAAGCTATCACAGTTCAAGGCTTTCAAATGTACTCTAAAACAGGGACATTCCTCATTTTGCCAAAAACAGTGTCCCAAAACAGAACGGAAAATTAAATAGAAAACAACAATTATACAAATATTAATGATTAATTAAATAGGTCAAAGTGAAGTTTTAGAAATGTTTCTAATTATTTGTCTACTCCTATGTAAGACAGTGTCTTTCTATGTTCAGAGAATCAGAATATATGATTCTATAAACTTTAAAGTATAAAGTTGTTAAGTCTTCTTTACACATAAAGCTCTGTAAACTGAGCCCTTATAAATGAAATGCAGTACTGCAGGTGGGATGTGGGTCTTTTTTAGGGTCCTGAATTGCAGGTAAAACTTGTTCTTCATTGGTGGAATTGCCTGGCCTGTATTATGTTTGCATGAGGATACTGCTTGTTCCATTTGGGCATATCTCATCTGTCATCAGTGTTGCTTTTCTTAGGAAAAAAAATGAGGGTAGCATTGCGTCTAGAACACGGGCGTCAAACAGCGTCACATTGCTGTCGCATGATGATCACGTGTTTTTCTCCTTCGCGGAGCTGGGATGGATTGTGGCCTGCACATGATGCATTGAGCCCATGGGCTACCAGTTTGACACCCCTGTCCTAGAACGCAAGGAAAGTATTTCCAAAATGCACACATACTGTAGGTGGGTTTGCATTGCTGATCACAATAAAATCAGATCCAAGTGATAAATTTTGCAGCATTGTGCTTAAAATAACTCTCAACCCTGTTACACTCAACCTTGAATTAAAGGTGTGTTTCCAGAACAATGAGGTTTGCTACAGACGTATAAAAACTGCATGTCTAGTGTAAAATACCATTTCAATCTTTTGTGAAAGCTTTTCTGTCTGGCAATATGTCTCTAAACACAGCTCCCCCTTCCCAAATCCAGCTGCCCCCAAATCTCCACAAATAAGTTTCTCCCCTATTCTCAGTGTCTGTACTTCCACAAGAACACACATTTATGTATACGTCTCTTGGACTCTGCTTCTTGGTTGAGAAAGTTTACTAACCACCCCTCCTTTACCAAAAGTAGATTGGGGATAGCTTGTAGTTCCAGGGAGCTATATATTGGTAAGGTTTTTTTTAAATACAAAGACAATCAGTTTCTACATCCAATAGCAGCACTGTGGGAACATGTAGTAGATGTTTATCACATTCCATTAATGAATATCTACTTCCACCTGGTTGAGCAGTACATTGAATAAATGACCTACAGACTCTTCACATCCTGGATATAAATTGTTTCAACTTCTATCCTCAAAACGACGTTATAGAGCATTGCACACCAGAACAATTAGACACAAGGATAGTTTTTCCCCACATGCCATGACTCTGCTAAACAACTAATTCCCACAACACTGTCAAACTATTTACTAAGACTGTATTACTATTATTCTTTTCATCCTTTGTATTACCTATCTCTTTTTCTACTTAGGATTATAACCTTGTTGCTTGTATCTTTACAATTTATATTGTTTTATTTTAGTTTCCTAATATGATTTTGATTGATTATTTAGTACCCTATGACTATCATTAAGTGTTGTATCTTATGATTATAATGACTATGATCATGATTTATCACTTATGTCTTTTATGTACACTGAGAGCTTATGCACCGAAGACAAAGCCCTTGTGTTTCCAATCACACTTGGCCAATAAGGAATTTTATAAAGGCTTCTCTATACACCTGAAGAATGATAATAATTATGCATGTTTTGTCAAAAAGGCTGTCAAACCGAATTAAAATGGGGTTATGTAGAAGCCTTTTTACTGTTTCAATGTAACTAGCTGGAGAGATTCCAACATCTTCATTTCTAGTGAATAATGCATAGGGTCTATGGCATTCCTTGTTTTCTTTTTTTCCTAAAAACAGAATTTCAAGCTCAGTTTCAGGAATTGTATTACCAGGCACCAGGCTAGAAACTGGGAGACTTTTAGTCCTCCCTTAGCTGGATGACTTTGGGTCAGTCATTCTGTCTCAGCCCAACTTACCTCAGAGGGTTGTTGTGAGGAAAATAAGAGAAGGAAAGTGTGTTGGATATGTTCACCACCTCAAGTTATATATAAAAATAATAAAAAGATGGGATATAAATAAATAAAATCTTCTGCCCATTTTTATTATGTGGTATTAGAATTTCTCTAATATCATGTTCCCCAATATTGTACTTTATTAGGTAATGTGCCTTCATACATTGTCTACTGAGATTAAGGAATCCCACAGGTATGGAGTGTTATGTTGACAATTAAGCTACATTTTTATGTGTTAGTTCAGAAAGTGTTAAGGTTAACTATCACTTATATTAATCTGTTAATATAATTATGCAATTTCTGTATTTTTATGTCATACATTTAGTACATATGTATGTATGTATGTATGTATGTATGTATGTATGTATACTAAACATTTTTAAGACCCCAATTTTTAAATATTTTGTAAAGTTTTTGCAAAAAAAGTTTTGGGCTCCCAAACTACTTGGTTGAGTTTGATTTGGTATTATTGTTAAGGTCAAAATCATAGACATACTTACCTAGATCCAAGTGTTCTTGACCATAAACAGATTTTCGGTGTAGAAGTTAGCATTCACCCCTTTCCTAGAAGAATGAAATATTTTGAGAACTATTAAAAAAGGCTGAATATTATATTTCCCTGGAAACATGTTTTTTTAGAGGCAGGAAGCAGATTCATTCTTAATAGCCCCCACCTTTCTTAATAGCCCTCAGCAGATGTTAGCATTTAAGAGAGAAAGAGATAGCTAGCTCTATTCATAACCAAATTCCCTGCAGCAAGATCTGAACAAAGGTAGGGTTAGCCCTCAGCCACACTATGAATTGCCCAACAAGCCCCTTCATTACTTCACCCTCAAAACTTCAACCAAATTTATCTCAAACAACCTATAGAGCCAGCAATGATCCCTGCAACAGTCAATTGAATAGATATTCTTGTTCAGGAACAGGAAGTTCAAGTGCAAAGCCCAAGAGAAGGTATAAATATCATCCCACTCTCAACTTCCTGTGGTCAGCTATCCAGAATCATACGTGCTTAGTGGTTCTGCTTCATCAATAAATAGATCTTCCTTCCAGTCAGCCTCCAGCCTCCATTTTATCTTCAGTGCCTTTTTCCCAGCTTGGAACTGGACCTGGATATTTTTTCCAACACCTGTATGGCAACTGAGAGAATGATTATCCTTTTATATCAATTATTCAAAGACATTAGAGTCATGAGTTCATTTTTATGCTGCTTTAGTAAAACTTGTAGAAGATAACAGATAACAGATAATCAGAGTTGGAAAGGATCTTGTAGGTCATCTAGTCCAGCCCCCTGCCCAAGCAGGAGACCCTACATCATTTCTGACAAATGGCAGTCCAATCTCTTCTTGAAAGTCTCAAGTGATGATGCTCCCACAACTTCCGAAGGCAAGCTGTCCCATTGGTTGATTGTTCTCATGTCAGAAAGTTCTCACTAACTCCCGTGAATTTTTTCATAGTTTTGATGGCTTTAGCTTAGCATCTTTGGTATGCTGCTCACAGTCATGCTGTAATATACCCGATGTAGCTGAACCATGGCATTGATATGGTTTTGCCATTCATATCTAGAATGAACCACATTGCTGGTTTCATTTTACTCTTTTTGTAATAATTTCCCTGTTTTTTTTTCCATTTAACTTTTTTCCAATTATAACACGCACCATTGCATTCATTTTAAATAATGGTTTGGCTACTTATCTTTAACAAATTGTTTGCCTTTTCCTGTGTGACAAGACTCTGTGAACATGTCACCCTGTATTGCATTTTTTTCTGATTTTTCCCTTTAAATCTGCACTGAGGTATATGTAAATCTCCTCCACAATGATCTCACAGTTAATTTTTATCTGATATTAGATTTGCATGTGACTGGGTAATTATACACGCAGTATTTGCTTTTATTCCTAACTGCAGTAGTACAGTACCTCTAGCAGCAGATTTCTTGGAAACAATGATTTCAAATGCTTTCTTAAATGTTAAATCTGCCTCTGTTAATCTGCCTTTTTAAATACTTAATTTCAGAATTCTACAAGTAAATCTCAATGGAATATTTTAGTAATTCTGCAAAGCTGAATTAGGAGGGTGGTTAAGATTTATTTGAAGCTGTGTTCTTTGTCTTCCATGACAGTAAAACAGACACCCTTTCCCAGAAACTCTTGTCTTTACTCTCTACAACCAATTCAGTGATATTCTTCTTAATTCTTTGTTTATTTTTCTCCCACTCCCCTCCACAGATTAGACAAAGCACAAGAAGATTCTTTTTTAAAACATTGCCAATGTTGTGTCTCTTCCTACTGATCAGATATAGTTTTTCTGCTGCTTCTTTACTGAAACCTCTAGAAGAATTTGTTCCTGTGAATCTTCAGAACAGCATATACAAGTGGGCCAAGATAATCAAATAACACTTAGATCATAGGAAGCTGAATTATCCAATGCAGGTAGTCCTTGACGTATGACAACAATTGAGCCCAAAACTTATGTTGCTAAGTGAGACATTTGTTAAGTGAGTTTTGCCCCATTTTATGACTTTTCTTGCCAAAGTTGTTAAGCGAACCACTGCAGTTGTTAAGTTAGTAGCACAGATGTAAAATAAATCTGGTTTCCCCATTGACTTTGCTTGTCAGAAGGTCACAAAAGGTGATCACATTACCCTGGGACACTGCAGCTGAGTCAGTTGCCAAGTGTTTTAATTTGGATCACATGATCATGGCGATGCTGCAATATTCCTAAATATGAAAAACAATGATAAATCACTTTTTTCAGTGCTATGGTACAGTAATTTTGAATGGTCACTAAATGAACTATTGTAAGTCGAGGACTACTTTTAATGATAACCTACTACATTGCAGAAGTCTCTATCTCAAAAAATATATTGCTATGACCTCTGCTGTTTGGCTTAAAAGTGAAAAAATTGCTGTTGCCCCAGTGTTACAAAATTTGTATAACTGGCAATAAATATGATACATTCTAGTGATAGTTATTCAATATTTCAGCTATCTTCAAGAAAGCTGAGAACCTTGAGTTTTACACACTAGATTGTAAATGTAGCTTGTATTCTGTAGAGATTCTCGGTCATCCAGGTCATACTTGTCCCAAAGGTAATTTTTTCGGGGGGCAACTGGACTTCTTTGTTTTTTCTTTTGAAGACGTTTCGCTTCTCATCCAAAACACTTCTTCAGCTCTGACAGGATAGTGGAGAATGGAAGGATGTAGCTTGTACTACATATCTATCCTCTCTAATTCTCATTGTCTTGTAAAGTCTCTGCACTTCTCAAAAAAAGGTAAAATATATGTAAAAAAGTAATCTCACACAAATCAGTTTCTTGTGTTCTTTTCTGGGAAAAAGAACACAGATGCCCAGTGCTTCTCTATTTTGTTTTCTCAAAAAGTTAAGACAGTTTTATTTCAGAAGATGTTTTCTCTACATGAAATGTGTTTTTATTTGCCTGGCTGTGCTTTTCATTATTGCTAATATTTGTCAGTTGTGTGCTTTTACTGTGTACTTGTTCTGTGTTTTGTTTGTTGTAAGGCATCTTAGAGTGCTTTGGCAGAATGAGAAGGTACAAATAAATACACATCTGAATATTTCACACTAAGAACCATTTCCCACACAAGGATAACATACTGAACACAATGACAAAAATGAAACACCGACAAAGCTAATATTTTGAGATAACATGGTTTTTCTTAGCCCAACTTTGTAGTTGCTCCAGAAAGATTAATGACAAAAAAATCATCAATAATTATTTATAATATGAAAACTTCTAAATAAAAAAAACCAAGTACTTCATCATATTAGCCCATGAGGGGGGGAAACGTAAAGTCTACAGTTGAGCAATATCTTCATTAGATTCTACTTATTTGGTCAACTATTTGCTGGACTGTATATCATCCTGACATAATCAACTATTGATTTTAAGTTTAAAGTTCAATGGCTAATCATAAGCTAAACTGTAGCTAGCATTTTAGTTAATATGTTTCCCTTTATATGCAATTATATTCAGCAGAGTTTTCCTTTTCTATTAAGTTTAAAAGAGTAGGAGGGGAGAATGAGTTGGACATTTGTACGATATGCTCAATAGCCAAAGACTAGTGTCCTTGTAAAATAACAGACAGCCTTTGATAAATGACAGACAGCCCAAATTTTTGTAAGAAATCCAAGGTTTCCTGTAGAATTCCTTTAGATAAGAATTTGAAGGGTGTTGATCATTTCTGAAGATACATTTCCCTCTCAAGGACAATTGTACACAATGAAACAAAGCTCTTCAGTCAAAATGAATAAAAATTCAGCTGTTTTCTTTGATGGGATGAGGTGGTTCAAATTTCACTAAAGAAACTTACAGTATATATTAACAGAAAGAGTACAGTCTTAAAGTTACAGCCAAACTAAGTATAATTTATGAGATGTTGCTCAGAAGAAGCAAGGATGGGTCTCATTTAGCAAAACAAATAAATTTTTAAAAATATTCTGGATCAGTATAAAATATCAGCACAGTTCCTGTCTACTTCACTATCTTAAAAATGCTATTCCTTACCTCCATACCTGTTCTTTCTTATATTCTATGTTTTTTTTTTCTTTTCTTTCTTGCCAGGGCCATATTACAACCATCACAACACAGTTCAAACTGTTGGGTCATATTTAAAGCTTTGAAATTTTTAGATCAAGGATTCCTAGACATCGTTTTTCAAATATCAATCTGTTTTTGTCCCAGGTCCCATTAACAGATTTCTTTTCTGCATGTATGTCAAGGCCATGTTGATGGAGAAAAAGAAGGTTTTCAGTGGCCACACCCAAATTATGGAAACTTGTTTTGACAGGTTATGCAGACATCCTCCTTATTATTATACTGCCTTGTGAAGATCGCTTATTTCCAAGAATAAGCTTGTTTGATAGGAAATGGGAGGTTCAGTAACATTTTTAGCTGGATTAGTTTTTGCAGAAGCTAAGCTGATAGTTGTATGCAGCACCTCTGCTTAGATTATTTTAATTAGCTTGTTAGTTTATACTTTTAGTTAGTTCCATTATTAGCTTAATTTTGTTTAGAATGAATTATTAATTGCAATACTTAGCAATCCTCCATACAATTCCTTAGAGATAACTTCAGTGGAAATATATAAATTGTATATTGTTATTGTTGGCAATTTTTTTCTAGTGGCCCATGCCAAATACCTTGGCAAATACCTTCAAAGTGTTTACTTAGGTTATCTCCTTATATATGCTTTCAGCTACTAGTTCCCATTTTCTATCTTTCATTTTTTCTGAATACTTAGAGAAAAGTATTTTTTTCATCTTAAAGAAAGCATTATATTTTCCTGTTAAACGTGGATTTTTCACTGTTTTCAAAATCTGACCCTGTTTTATTCATGCATAATGAGATGGCAACACCAAACTGACTTTGGCTGAACTTAGGGCCAGCTTTAGTCAAAACCCAAATAGGTATTGTCCTAGGATGCCAATGCTTAGGAAATGCCAATACCGCCCCTCCTTCTGAAAACCAAGGTTATTCTAAAACGTAATTCTTTGCATCAATGGGAGTTGATGTCAATGTGATCTAGGGCCCCATATATCCTTGAACCTGCACTGTTTGAACTTATATAGTTAAGCAGGATTATATCCTATTTGTACTTGACTAGAAGACTATTAGAACCTCCTAGGACTATAGGATAGAAGGGTCCTGGGTGCTGTCTGAACTTGCTTGTTTTCTGGCAGACATTTCATTATCATTACTAGGTACCAGTAACATCATCACTGCTAATAAGGAGTGCAATTTTCTGTCAGTTTATATTCTGGCGGCTTGCCCTGTCAGTGTTGTGGGGATGGTCTTAGAGATTCTTTGATTGGGCTGTTTACTGTTGGCTCTTTGGCAGTTTCTTAATTGGGGTATTGTTTACTTGATAGTTGGTCTGATGTTAACTGTTGGAAGAAATGTCCATCTGGGTTCAGTTCCAAGTGAGAAGAAAGACATTGGAAACATGGAGACTGCTTGCAAGGATGGTTTTAATGGTGGACAGGACCACATTGAGGTCCTGGGCAAAAAGGCACCTGGGTGAGAGAAGGAGTGAGATTTATAACCTCCGTTGGGCTTTGAACTTGCTTCCTGTTCCTGTGGCAAGAAATGTATCCTGATCAATTGTCAGATTCCCATAGGGCCATGCAGGGGTAACTTTGCAGCTTGTCTTGAGTCGCAAGCTTGGTTGAATTTTGCTGGGTGATGCAATCTTCCCAGGTGCCATGTGGTGAGATGGGTAGAGGGCTAATCCTATCATGTCCTGAGGGCCATGTCTTAATCCCATCACCCTGCAGCTGAAGGGGGGGGGAGCAGGGAGTGGCAAGAAGCTGCTTTGTCTTTTAAAACATGTTTCTCCTTTTCTCATCCAAGGAAATATAATATTCTGCCTTTTAAATATTTCCTAGAATATTTCATTCTTCTAGGAGACGGGTGGATGCTAACTTTCTACATAACCTTGGAATTAATCTGTGCTGATCTGGACTGATTGATCTGGTGGAGAGGTGCTTGGGTCATTTTGTTCCCTTTTAGGCTGGTTGCTTGTCTCTTATATAGTCTCTAGAAGTTGTTAATGTCTGCCTATTGATGGACCTGACCTGGTCTAAAAATGCCAGGGAATTTCTAGAATCCTGGCACTCCGACAAATTAGCCATTAATAGACACATAGACATTAACACTCTCTCTCTCTCTCTCTCTAGCTAAATAGATAGATAGATAGATAGATAGATAGATAGATAGATAGATAGATAGACAGACAGACAGACAGACAGACAGACAGACAGACAGACAGACAGACAGACAGACAGACAGATAGATAGATATAGATATATACTATGCAAAAGAGAGAATCAACCAGCCTATAAGGGAACAAAAAGACCCAACTATCTCTCCACCAGATCAATCAGCACCAGATCACCATAGATTAACTCCAAGGTTATGCTCCAAGTTTTGGGCAATGAAATGTCTGCAAGAAAGCAAGAAAGCTCAGAGAGCTCCAAGGATCCATCATTTCAACCCTGAGCTACAAATGTTCTCCTTATTTAGTTCTATAGGATACATCAGGAAATGGTGTGTGTGTGTGTGTGTGTGTGTGTGTGTGTGTGTGTGTGTGTGTAGAGCTTAAAAGAAGGCAGTTGCCAATCATTTCCATTTTATTGCCAAGAAAACCATGTGGAGATGTTCTTGAAATCACCTGGAGCTTGACTTGAAAGAATCTTATATTGTTAATGAAACTGTCAACCACCAGGGAAATCAGGAGTTCCAGGAGATTCAAACATGCATCAAGATATATTGTAAGCTTAAGCTCTCTATAAGGATATTGAACTACTAACAGTCAATGGAAATTAGTGGGTTAAGAATAGGAAGGAATTCAAGGTAGGCTGGACTTAGATCTCTTGGTGGGCATGAAGGAACTCATGACTGATGACATTTATTTTATTTTTATTTATTTGATTTGTCAATCACTTATGAGATAATAAGTATAAGGATAAACATAGTTATGAATAAAGAAACGAGTACATATTAGAAAAAATAAAAGAAACAATAGGACAGGGCACACCCCCTCAGGCTTAACCGCTCCCTCAGGCTTAGCCTCAGTCTGGTCATCTCCTACAGAAACATTTAAAAATATCTGTCAACCTGGCATCTTCCTGAGAGGGGAAAACAAATCTTGAACCAAAACTTGAACTATTCCAAAAAAATGAGATTATTATATTAGCCATAGTTGTAACACTTAAACTTCAAGGCAAATTCATTGCAGAATAGACTAATTGGACATAACACTTCAGTAAAAAATTAGTTATTATGTAGCATAGATTCAGAGGCCAAACCTATATACATAGGTATGAAAACTAATTTAGGATGATCAGTCTCTCATTTTTACTGCTTTCTGTTTTGCAGCAACAACAGAAATAATTGTGAAAGTCAGCATATAAGCATGAGTTTCATAAACACCCAGCAGGTGCCTTGGGTGGGGCAGACTAACAAAGAAAGATGGTGGGAAAAACCCTTAAACAAATTACATGGGGAGTTATTTAATGGTACAGCCAAGCTGCAGGTTCTCAAGCTTGCTCAGAAAAGATGGCTTCTGTTTAATAGTGCCAGTGCCAAATTAGTTCATGATAAATAACAACCACAGGAAAGATTCTTATGTAATAAAGGGGGGAGGGGGAGATATAAATTTGTGTTCTGTTTCATGATTACATTTTGATATACATATGATAGCAAAATTGCTTTATTTTGCTAACATAGGCATATATTACATTTTCTGTTCCTGCATTACAAACCTTTGTGGTAGTTGTTGTTGGTTAAGTTTATGTCTATTCCAGTAAATCCTTGTGATTAAAAAAAAAACATGCACATAGATAGATGTTGAAGTAAGAAGCTTGAAAAACCACAACAGAGCAAGTTTTTTCTTCTTCTTTCTCTGTGGAAAGGTAGTCATGTTAATTTGTAATCAGAAATAAATATATTTTTGGTAGACATTTATTGTGGTTTGGCTTAACTGATTAACAGAAACCAAACCAAGGGTCAGTTTGTGATTAAGGCAATATGCCTAACAACTTCAGTCCATAACTCTGACTTTATTTAGATTAGCTTTCCTTAATTATAGTTTAATAACTTTAATATGTGGTCCAGTTTTATCATTTATTAGACCTCAACTGGTTATTGATTTAGATAACATAGACGCAGGCTGATAGAATGGCTAAAACATTCAGTCAACCTAGAAGGCTTTTTTTTTTTACTGGTCCTTGTGGGCATGGTAATCAAAGTCATAAAAAGGATTGGGAATATCCTCTGGGCTTTCCCTTCCCTCATATTCTAGAAATCACGAGAAAACAGGAAGTGCAGTGATAATCCACCAACAAGATTGGTGGGTTATCTGATTCCAGTGGGAAGAAGAAACTGAGGTCCTTTGCCATTTATTGTAACATTTATTGATAATCATTGGTACAGATAATTTAAAACAGCTCTCTACAGTTCACAATTTTGGATTCTTTCTCTAAATTCAGTCCTGATCAATGATTTCATTGTTCTTCACCAAGGCATGCAGTGGGAATGGCTGTTTATACTTAATCTAATCAGGAGATTGAAAAATTATTAGGCTAACACTGGAGACAACATTCTGGTATAATAGAACTAAATCAGGGATGCTCAACCTTTTTCTGGACCAAAGGCTGCTCATTGTCTCTGAGAGGTGGATTAAAAATTGCATTTCAAAAACGATCACTACAGTCAGGACAAAAGCTTCATTCCATCAACATTTATTTATAATAAACTATCATAAATGTAGCAAAATGTTACAACTTAGCAGCAACTTTAATAAAGTTCTGGTGATGTATGCAAAGTTTTCGCATGCCATATAGAATACTAACTGTCATGTATTGTATGTCTCTAGATTACTGGGTTTTTAAAACATTTGTTCTGCCATTTTGCCAATGAAGGGACTCATTTTAGACTCAATAGTACTTCAAGCAGAAGTAAAACTAACATAGGAAGTGTTTGCAGCATTTAAATCAGAACACATGATTATTTATTTTCATCCATCAATAAACATCCTGTTCAAAATACAAAAATAGTACGTACAATAAATGAGGGCAACTTATACAAAACATTTTCATTATTTTACATAGTAAATTAGCCCAGTGAGATAGAAGAAAGTAGCTGGTGAAAATGGTAATGGAGACCTGAACTGAACATATGGGTGGGAATGGAGAGGTCAGCTACAAAGCTTAATGCAGACTTTCAGTCAGGTGAGAGAAATATAGATAATGAATGGAACCATAGATATTAAGCCATCTTCTGCAAGTCATTAATATAGATTTCTGTCAAGAGCTATCTGCTTCTTTGCAACATTGGCAGACAGATAGAAAGAGGATGAAAGATAGGAAGAAAAGGGAAAGAGAGTGGCAGAAAGGGCGTAAGAAAAGATATAGAGCAAAATAGAAGATGGGTAGCCCTTCCTGCTTTAACTTAATTGAAGAAATAACAGAGCAGTCCAGAGGAAAAGGGCTTGTATCAGAAAAAATAATCCATACATGGCATTCAGATTTATTTATTACTGTGAAATTTGTAGAAATTGAATCAAACCAAATCAGGGATGTCAAACTAGTGGCGCACAGACTGGGTGTGTCACACAAAGGCCATGCCCTCCCCAGCTCCATGAAGGGAAAAAAACATCACAAAATGTCAGGTGAAAGCAACATGACACCATGAGTTTGACACCCGTGATCAAAAACAAAAGACATTGTTGATGTCTTCTGGAATAAAAGGATGCCCTGAAAATGGGATTCTTATCAACCTACCCAATATAGTAATAACTTGAGTGTGAACATGGACAAATGAAGGAAGAGAAGCAGAGGCGGTATTCAGCAGGCTCTGACCAGTTCTGGAGATAGCGGAAATTTTGAGTAATTTGGAGAATTGGTAAATACCACCTCCAACTGGAGATTTTATAGTATCCTTCCCTTGCCACGCCCACTAAGCCACGCTCACAGAACCGGTAGTAAAAAAAATTGAATCCCACTACTGAAGAGAAGGATGTTTTGTGTGGTTGGTACTGGGAAGGAATTTTACAGTAATTGCAAGGATATTAATTGTCTGAACTTGTCAGGGTGTAATTACCACCTATAATCCTAAACACAATTCCTGGAAGTGAAAAGGAAAATCATATGGGATGGAACACATTTACTGTAATTTCTGCCTGAAAAAATCCCTTATATTTACCGGATGACATATGTTTTGTACTTCAGCTTGAAGTGTGTTTTTCTGGGGACATATTTTACATTGCTATTGTAATACCCAAAGGCCTGACATAATGTGATAGAGATTAGTTGCATAATTGCACACTTCGTTTAACAATGGTTTATTGAAATAGCAAAGGCCAGTGTAGTGGTTAATACATAACATTTTAGGATCACAGTAAAATACAAAACTAAATAAAAGCCTATATATTCACTGTGGGATTATTGTTGTTGTTTGGATGGGGAGGTCTTAATATGAACCCATAGTTTTTAATCTTGTGTTATTTATGAATGAGGCTACCATGATTTTACAAATCTTCATTTAAGATGAACTCTAAACTCAGGCAGCCCTTGTCATTTGATGGTTTTCACTCAATCTTGGTTTGAAAAATACAATAGAACAGATTTATTTTATTGGCCAAGTGTGATTGGACACACAAGGAATTTGTCTTGATTCAAATTCTCTCAGTATACATAAAAGAAAAGATACATTCATCAAGAGTCAAGAATCATAAGGTACAACATTTAATAATAGTCTTAGGGTACGATAAGCAATCAAATCATAGTAGGAAACAGTCAATACAATCGTTAGGATACAAGCAACAAGGTTACAGTCATACAGTCTGGGTGAAAGGAAGGATGGGAAGATTAATAGTAATAGTATTGCAGATTTAGTAAATAGTTTGACAGTGTTGAGGGAATTATTTGTTCAGCAGATACAATTTGTTCAGCAAATGATGGCATTTGGGAAAATTATTAATTAATTAATGAGAAAAGTATTCAAGATTGGTCCAGCTATGTACATGATGCTGGAGGTTAAAAAGAAAAGAGACCCTCAAGTCAGACTCAACTTGTCATGACAATGTGAATATTACAATACAATTTTGTGGGGGGGCAAGAATAGAAAAGTGTTTCATCACTGCTGCTTCAGAAATTTTCTATTAACTTTTCAATCTAGTCTACAACACTGAAATTGCACAGAAATCTTTGAGAAATGTTAGGTTTCTCTTTATGGAATCATTTTGACTTGCTAGAAATGGATAAAATTATTTTATTGATTGTCTGGATTAGTTTTTTATGTTGCTTATTCTGCTTCTTTTATTATTTTATATCCAATCCAAGTTTATTAAGTGTATAATAATCATTTATATACAGCAAGATGCAAAATAACCAAATTAATTCAGTTTATTTGACACATTAAGAGAGGGGGATCTTTTTTATGACCAGTTTCCATGATCCCAAAGATGCTTTTAAAGCTGTTGTGAAAATAGAAATGATACATCAATAGAGAAATGAACAATGTGATTTCAAAACAAAAGCACCACTTTATCCTCCTGACTGTAGAAAGATTATAGGATGCTTTTTGACATTACAGTGACCAAGTAGTTGGACCAATTTGAAAGAGTATATGGTGATGGGTATGATTGGGAAGCAAATTTCTCCAATCCCCCAATGTGTTCGTAAACAGTTGAAACTTGTGCCACTGAAATTTTGACAGCAAAATGATTGTCTACACTACTCAAGCCCAGACTGAGGCATATGAAGGTTCTAAGAGTGGAAATGGTAGTGCATTGCTTCATACAGGTCTTCCAATTTACTTTGGAAAAAAAAAGAAGTCTGAAATATTGTGTCGTCAAAGGATGGGTATTTGTTAAGTTTTTGCAGCACAATTTTGGGGACACACATACTCAATCTCAATCGGTGTCTAAACCCTTTAGGATCACTTTGCACAAAAATATAATAAGGATAATTTTTAAGATTTTTATATCACACTTTATCTCTAGGAGCTGGAAGTGGAAGAAATAGTCCAATGTCCTCCACTTGTATTCCCAGAACAGTGATCCTATAAGACAGATTTGGCTGAAAAAGAGAATGGTTCAAAGTTACTCATTAGCTCTGTGGCTGACAGTAAACCTGAATCTTTATCTCCACAGTTCTAGACCAGAATCAGATCTTCAGTCTAAGCTGCAGATTATCTAGAACTTGGTTTGGTGGAATTCAAAGATATACCTGACTAATCATCACAATTAAGCACAGTTTGATATTTTGGTTCTGTGGAAGTCTGATGCAATCTACACAAAGTGAAACTTCCTGGGTACTTCATTGTTCAGCTGACTGTTTTCAAACTTCCATATCACAGAGTGAATTTAGAATCTTTGATGGCTTGCCCATCAGTCCCAAAGCCATGGCTAATTAAATATACCCAGTATCTCTGTTCCCTTAGATGATTCATCATAGAAATATCTGTAAAAGAACATAATTGAAATAAACAACTGAATCCCTGTTTCTGTGCCTGTCGGCATCCGAGCACTGTTAGACTATATCCTAATATTTAGGGCTATGCAAGCCACTTAGAAGAGTATACATTTAAATGTCAATGTGTTTCATCCTTCCATTGCTCAAAAGGCTTTCCAAGGTATTTTGAATATATGTGTGCAGATGTGTTTATAATAATTAATCAATGATTTGTGAATCAATTCGCTGTAAATAGGCCAAGATATATCGCAACAGTTGAAGTTCCTGGTGAAAACATTAGTAATCATTGAAAGGATTGTAATTATTATTGCAGCTATTCATTTGCTTCTGAGTCTTTGCAACTTGATGGAACATTGTTTGCCCAGATGTTGTCAGTAACTTCTTTGAATTCTTTTAAGTGCATACTCATCATATCACTGATTAAAGGATGAATTCTACATCAGCAACATGGAATAAATTATAGCTCTAGACTTCAATTTTATAAAATAAGTCTGGGATAAATTCTTGGCAGAGAAGAATTTTAAATTTCAGTTTGTTTTTAACTGCCTTAGTTTTATAAAAGAAAAGGAACTATCATTGTTTTTGATGAAGAAATATAAATGAGATGAGGGAACAAGTAAGTGAAAAGCTATTCCTACACAATTTCTAAAATCTATTTATAGAAAGGGTTACCATTTTGTTTTATTTTGTATATCAGAATATTATTTCTCTTCCAGTATATTTTATTCTTAAGCAAAAGATTGTTCAAGTACTATGTTTCTTTCCAAACAGTTCAAAAGAAACTAGAAGATGTTTAAATGACTTTAGAAAATGTTATCTATCTAACTATAGAATGCAGGCAGCCTGCATGTAAGAAAGAATCACTAATTTTGGGGGGCAGGTGGGCTCATTTCTTTTATCTCCTGCATCTCTTTGCTGTCTACATCATGCCACGTCCCTGGTTTTGTTCACCTACCATCATGTTCTCCACAATCTGGACTGACCAGTTAATAAAAACGCCTACTGAGTGCCTTTCACCTGAAAGCAGTAAATGATTGAACCAGATGATCTAATGCGAAAAAAAGTTGATGCACAATCAGTTTTTATCTTTAAAATATATAATTCTGGATTGATGTCATTGTTTAAACAGAACAGGTAATGCTCAGTTAATAATGATCATTGGGACTGGAATTTCCATCGCTAAGCAATGCAGTCATATGACCATGCCGCTTAGCAATAGCAGGTCCAGAAGTGCCCAGTTATCATTGTTAAGTGATTGTTGATGTGATCATGACTTCTGACCTCCTGCCATCTTCTCCATTGACTTTGCTTGTAGGAACCAATTGAGGCCATGTGATCGCAGGATGCTGCTGTGGTTGGAAACTTGGACAAGTTACCAAGCACCTCTTAGATCATGATATCATGATTGTAGTGGTGCTGCACCAGCTGGAACTTTGAGGACCACTCATAACTTCATGTCCACAATTAATTTAGTGCCATTGTATGTTTAAATGGTTGCTGAATGGTGGACAGGAAGGTGACCTTTATGTTAAGCAACTAGACTTCACTGTTTTGTTATGAAAATGTTAAAATAAACTATAGACAAATAATAAAAAGTTAAGAAAGTTGGCTTGGTGTTCCTATCCATGGCTAAGTCAAGATCTTTTGCTGTTTAGACTGGAGGCAAAGACTGAAGGCCCTCTTCTCATTCCATGTTGAAAAACCTGCTGAATAGGCAGCTGAATATTACTTTAGCAGGAGTTAAGGAACAGAATTTTCTCCTACATCAGAAGGCTGCCCAGGCAAAGGCCATGGTGGATAAATAAATCTATATTGGAACAATGGAAAAAAAGCCAAGGATTACAACTGTTTACTCAGCTTCTGAAGTAGTTGTTTGTTTTCCTTAAAGATGGGGTGATCTTGCCAGATATCTTCCAAGGGCAATCTTGCCAGATACCTTCCAGCTGTTGAGTTACAGTATGTGTGTGGTAATATGGCTCCTCATTTCAAATAAAATTAGATTTTCCCATGACTCATTATTGATAATGATCTGTTTCTCTTATCCTTTGTTTGTTGTTTAAGAGTATTTATAAATTGCTCCAATCCATTATGTGCATGGGTGGTGTACATTAAGTCAAAATACAATAAAATTTAGAAGAAATTAATATGATAATAATATTCAGCTTTAATTGTTATTGTGCAAAGACTAAGGAAATTTGAAGAGAAATGAACACTTGAAGCCATATGAGAGAAGTGTGGGACAGCTTCATAATTTTCGGAATAGCTCTTGTATTGCAAGATAGATGAAATTGCAACACTTCAATCTGTGATAA
Organism: Bungarus multicinctus; assembly: GCA_023653725.1. Classification (NCBI taxonomy): domain Eukaryota; kingdom Metazoa; phylum Chordata; class Lepidosauria; order Squamata; family Elapidae; genus Bungarus; species Bungarus multicinctus. The sequence goes on along the minus strand of CM042836.1, from coordinate 58,184,110 downwards.
TTTAATGGAGACAAGTTTAAATGTAATATAAATAAAGTAAAACATACTTCACCCAGCCTGAATAGCAAATATAGTTATTGAAAGATGAAGTATGTTCATCCCAAATTGTATAGCTAAAAGTCTATAGAGATTCTCAGTCATCAGGTCATGGTTGTTCCAAAAGGTGCTTTTTCCAGGAGGCACAGGAAGCATACAGTACATCACCCAGTCCAGCCTGAACAGAAAATATGGCTATTGAAAGATGAAGCATGGGATAGTTTATTGACTAAATCACATGATTATAAAAACACAAAACAAAACAAACAACAACCTCCAGCAACTTCCAAGCAAAGCAGCTTGGCAGTCCAGACAAAAGTGACTGCACAGAGCAGTGACCAGCTACTGAAGAGGTATGGCAGTCTGCTTTTGGGGGATTTTTATTCTTTGTGTAATCAATGAGAGACACTTTGCATATTAATATAATTGTAATCCCATCTCTATCTTTTGAACCTTGTAATTTTTTTTACTTTTACTCCTACCCCCTTATAGCTGCTCTGACTGTCCTTTGCCAATATTGCAGATTTTTATCTTAAATTCAAGTAGGTACCATTTGAATTTTTTAAAAAATCAGGCTGTATATTCAATGTGACAGTTGATCCCAACAGGGGAGTTTAAAATATTTCCACCTTTCAATATTTTTTAAAAAATTTCTCTACCCAAATTATCATAATTATTTTGAAATTTGTGTTTATTGCTACTTATCGGGTATAAACTCAGATATTTCACTGAGTCTTTTGTTAAGTGGAAATCAGACTCTTTCTGTACCAAATCATCTTCTTGAATTAAATATCTTGTTATTATCTCTTTTTTAAATGAATTTTGTATCCAGAACAATCATCAAAATCTTTAATTATTTTCATCAGCTGTCTTACACACTTTTTCATTGCATAACAATTAATACTACACCATCTGCAAATATTATATTCCTCAACCTGAATCTTGCTACTTGATCCTTATTTGCATTTTTAAATCTCATCTGCTAATACTTATAAAGCACATTAGTATATAGTAAAAGGGAAAGTAGATAGATCTAAGGGAGAATAGCTCTTTGGCTTATGGAAAAAAAATGCTAAAGTGTTCCATTAACTGTGAACATTTGCTTATGTTTTCTAACCAGGTTTTGAATTCCTCTCCAGGATTCATTTAATTTAATATTGCTAGTACAAATGGCCACTCCAGGTTGCCAAAGGCTTTTTCTGAAAAGATTACTGCTGCTTTCTTTCTTTTCTTGTTCTTCTTTCTATATTCTATTACATTTAATCTGCTGTACTCCTGAATTTTCTGAGTTTCAGTCTATATGCTTTATTCCTGGAACACACTGAGTCTTAAGATCATTCCTTTCTTTTTGAATCAAAGTTATGTACATCTCTTCCCTGTTTGTGGTACTGCCTTTAAATTTTTTATTTTTGTCAATGATTTTTACAGGTCTTCCTATAATTCTTTGTAATGTTAAGCTATCAGCCCATCTGGCAATCTTTCAATTTTATTATTTTTTAAATTTCTTTAGTTTGTGGATTAGTTATGCATTTATTTAGTTTCTATTTATATCCAATTTCTTGGCTAAATTTTCTTTAGATTCTTCTTGCTTTTCTGTAGCGGTTACATTTTTTTTTTTACAGGGATGGGTTGCTAGTCCAATGCTCAACCCTCTTCCTTTCTCATCTGGGCTTGGCACCAGCAATGGTGGAGTTGCTCAAGACCAAAAACACTGGAGATCCCTTGCTGCTCAATATGCTAGGCAGCATGGTAGGATCTAACAGAATCCTTGTAAAAGCTGTGGTGGTGCAGTGGTTAGAATGCAGTATTGCAAGGAAACTCTGCCCAGAGCAGGAGTTCAATCCTGACTAGCTCAAGGATTGGCCTTCCATTCTTCCAAAGTTGGTAAAATGAGGACCCAGATTGTTGGGGGCAATATCTTGACATTGTAAACCACTCAGAGAGTGCTGTAAAGCATTATGGAGCAGTATATAAGTCCAAGTGCTATTGCTAATAAAAAATGTCCTCCTTTTTGAATTGTTTCAGGATCTGTTGGGCTTAAAGTCCAATCACATCTTTGTCTAGCATGATTCAAAGTCTTCCATGATTAACTGCAATAAAGGTTTTATAGATTAAAATATATTTCCTGTTGATGCAATAGTGCAGGGGTCTCCAACCTGGTGCTGCAGACTGGCACCAGAAGGCCTGTCAGGAATCAGTCTGCACAAATGAGTGAAGCCCCATCCGTGCATGTGAAAGGCAGTGTGCAAAATCACACTCACCTTGTCCACGGAAAAGTTGCTCTTCTTGGAACTTGTCTGTGGCACCCAAAAGTTTGATGGTCACTGTGATAGTGGATTATTATTAATTAAAGGTAGGTAAAGCCAAAACTCCAGAGGCAATTTCATAGCACTAATAACAGAGTGAGAACTACTTACATCACCCTGAAATTCATGATGAACTCACAAAAACAGTGTGTACAGTAGAAAGTAATTTTGTTGCTAATTCTGGCAGTTAAATAACTAATGAAGACACAATACAATGAACATATGATTTATATATTTATTTATTTTCCTGTAGAATAAATAAAGAGTTGTTTCCAGAGGGCAGCTGCATTTATCTGTTACAACCACAAAAATCTAAACCGTTTGGCAATCTCAAATACTTATTGTGTAATAAGCTCACATGTACTAGAAATAATGTTCTTTGAATACATGACATTATGTTCAATTTTCAGATCAGAAGAAATAGAATCATGGTACTAAGATGAATCTTGGCATGAACTTTGATCTTATTCAAAGTGTTAAGTTGTGACAACAATAGAAGTAGGATTTAGCATAATTTGCAACTTTTTGTCTGACTTTAAGGCACTTGGTGTTACTTCCAGAAAGCAAAATACATGGTTCTTAGATAAGCTCTATGAAAGAGAGAGATTACCAAGAATTTTTAGACTAGAAATTAACATACACTCAATTAGAAAGAAAAATTCTTTCTGGAATTAATTGAGCTTGATTGTTTTCTTACAAACATTTCAATTACCTAAACTAGGTAACAGTTAGGTTTACATCATCAGAACTTGATCTAGTAAAGTTTACCATCTGGTAAACTTGCAAGATTCGTTTTTCTTGCCATATACCAGATTTTTTACTACCAGTTCTGTGGGCGTGGCTTGGTGAGTGTGGTGTGGTGTGGGAAGGGGAAGAATACTGTAAAATCCCCATTCCCTCCCCACCCCACTAACCTGCTTTCCAGCTCCATTTTCCTGTGCAGGGCAACAAAAGAAGACCCAGCCGATCAGGCGGCAGAGAATAGATGGGGGCAGGGCCAATCAGAAGTGGCATTCTGAACTACTCAAAATTTCTGCTACCGGTTCTCTGAACTACTCAAAATTTCTGCTACCGGTTCTCTGAACTACTCAAAATTTCTGCTACCGGTTCTCCAGAACTGGTCAGAACCTGCTGAATACGACTTCTGCCATGTACATGTATACATCCAGACTGTGCTGTTTCTTCATGTTGTATAATGTACAGTATGTGGGTATATGCCTCATTTTGCATTTATTTATTTCATCATTTTATGTAGTGTATATTGGAGGTGGTGACCCTTTGAGAGCTGTATACAACAAAATTTCATTTTAATGTAGCTGATTAGTATACATTCAAAGTGACAATAAAGTTATTTTAAGTCTAAGTCTAGATATAATGCAAGAAAACAAGCAAGGTCAGAGAGCACCAAGGACCACTGATTTCAACTGTGAGCTACAAATATTCTCCTTTATTGAAAACAATAGAATTTTTGCTGTAGAGGAGCAAATAACTTCAGAAGGGTTATTGTGAGTCATTCACAGTTAATTTCATTTTAAAACATTCTGGGGGATGAGGTAAATTTTACTGCGTAATTAATAGAAGAAGGTCACAAAAAGATTCTACGGTATCACTGAGCAGCACTGAGAAATTAATCTGATGGGAAGATCTCCCAATTTCCCAACATTTGCCTGTAATTGCTGCTGAAATTCAAAGGCAAAGAGATCAGTTTGGGGGTAATTATTCATACCATTATTTATTGGCAATATCTGCATCTCTTCCAGTCTACCTGAAAGGTCTCCAAGAAACTTTAAGGTTTTTATCTACAGTAGCCGTGAACTTTTCAAAGTTTCAAGATACGGTGTTAGGTAATTAGAAATAATTCCCATTAGAAACGCAAGCTAGAACCTAGAAGTAGTACAGTATTAAAAATATAAATTTAACTTCCAGGCAATATGAGAACATTTCTAAATGCCTACATTCATTACAAACAGGAAAATAAAAAACAGATATGTCTTTATTGTTTCAACATTAAAAATGTTGAGAAATATTATACAGATAAACCTTGACTTATGACCGTTTCTTTAATGAGCATACAAAATTATGACAGTGCTGAAAAAAAGTGACTCATTACTGGTTCTCAGACTTATGATTGTCACTACATCCCAGAGGTCATATGATCAAAATCTGCTTATCAACCACCATGTATTTAGAAGAGTTTCAGTATCCTGGGATCACACGATTGCTATATGTGACTCACCAGGCACCTTCCAACAAGCAAAGTAACTGCATGATTCACCTAATGAGCAAGGTTGATTCACTTAACAATTGCAGGTCATAAAATCAGCTGCAATTCACTTAGTGATGAATGTTTCAGTCCCAATTATGGTAATAAGTCAAGGAGTACCTAAAAACAAAATGCCAAATCTTTGCAATGTTGAGGATATTTCTAAGGAATCACTTCTAATTGCAAAGAGAATAATTGCTAACATATTGGACTATTTGTATAATTATTTATGTTACTAAACATTTATCTGTCTGTCTATCATCTATCTACCTATCATCTATCTACCTATCATCTATTCTATTCTATTCTATTCTATATGATATTTCTAATGCAATGAGTAAAATTGTATGACTATGGAACACAAAGAAAGCCAATTCTTTAAGGCATTTTCACTCTTATTTGTGATGGGATATTGTACTACTTATTAATTATAAGTAATTACTTATAATTATAATATATAATATAAGTAATATAATATTAATTACTTAGTAATTAATACTACTTATTAATTAAAGAAAATTAATTGCTTTGTGACTTCAAAGTGTATAGGGCGACGTTTTTAAATGGGTAAAATCTGTGACTATCAAGGGTATCATCCTTTTCTCAGATATCATTTAACAAAAACATTTTTTTAATGTAGCATATATTTAAAATATAGGTTTTAATATTTGTTTTTCAATTTTTAAGATATCAATATATTCTGACAAAAATTGATATGCATATTTCTGGTATTCCTATCACCAATCTGAAAGAATGTGAATTCAAATAACATTTCCCAGTGTTTTGCTTGCTCCTTCAGGGCCTTTCCTGCATAGACTTTATATCGGTTGACTTTAATCTTTTTAGTGTGCAAATTTGTATCATGTTAAATAACATGCATTCCTTGATCATAGTCCGAATGCCTTGGGCATCTCTATATTTCTACTGATTGTAAATGTGATTATTAACTGTCTGTTATACACAATGTTCATTTACATGCATTTTCCAATATGTGTAGAAGGTGCATCAAGAAGATGCATAAAACTTTCAACTCCTTATTGAAATAAGTGCATTCTCCCAAGCCTCCTGGACAGAGTTTGTGCACCATTCTCTTAAAAGCATAGTAAATATGTTCAATACCAGCTTGTTGTATTCATTAGCTGTTTGCTTTATATTATCTTTAACATATTTATAAAAATATGGATTGTTTCTGCTTTGAAATATTTATATTTGAAGTCACATAAATTTACAGCTTTATGCAATAGAATTCTAATAAAAATATTTATTTTAAAATCTCATTGATCTCGGGGGAGATGTTTCTAAAACTATTCACTGAAATATCTAAATTTAGAAATGATAGCATTATTCTGGACTACTGTGTACACATGATGAATAATAACATTCAAGGCTCACAATCTGTAACAATAAACAGTCAGCCGTGTGCTATTGGCAGTTAACACAGTTTTAATTTAAAACAACCACTCATGTATGTGAAGTAGTCAATGATACTACTTCTCCTTATGGATAATAACATGGAAGTTTGCCATTACTTAAAAAAAAAATTCTAAGGTTTTTTTTGTTTGTATTTGTTTAAACTTAGGTTTAACAGTCCTCTTATCTAGTACTTAACAGGAAAATTTTGATTTTCATTTTTTTTGGAAAGGGAAGGATTAGGGTGAAACCCTTTTTAAAACAGTATAATTATTGCAGTTTCTAATGTACATTTAATTGTTTCTATTAAAATATACCTAAAATATATTTTAGATAAATGTTAGTTGTAGTTAAGCTAATTTAAATAGTTGGTACCTATAAGGAGAAAAAAAAATCACAAGAATGTATTTAAATGACATGTTGTAAAAGTGGATTCTACAATAGTCATGATGGCTACATATTATCTCCAGGTACCTTGCAAATAAATACAAGTCATTGGTGAGTATCAGAGGAACTTGAGGAAGGTGCCATTGGCAATTTGTCACTGGCTAAAGTCACCGATGGCTGAAACTGGATTTGGACCTCAGTGTTCCAGTCCAACATTTAACTACTACAACACAGTAATTAGTACTTGGAAAGGAGACCACCCAAAAATCTAGAGATGTGCCCTAGAGTGGGAAATTAGAAAAATGTCACAGAAGAAGACAATACAAATATGTTCTGTATTGTTAAGAAAACTAACATGATTTTTCCTTGAAATCATCAGAAGTTAAGATCCATTTATAAGTTTTATCTTCATTTACTGAAAATAAAGCTCTGCAAACCATCAGCTAGTGGTGAGCTAAGAACATGGCCTAGTAGTAGTAGGAAGATAATGGAGAATACGAGTAAACGGAAGAAGCGGGGTTGGGGATTGCTTTGATTCCCAGCAGATTTTAATACCCTAGTGACACACAGAAAATGCAGTGGGGATTTTGGAAAGTCAGAGTTTGCTATTGCTCCCAATCCCTACTCTAGGAAATAAGATGATGGATAGGATAATATTTTTATTTGAATGATATCAATGAGGGCCATTGTCAGCAATGTCTACATTTGGAGAATAAGTGGGGGATAAGAAGGGTTAAAGTGATACAAGTAGCATTGCAGTGCAAGCCCCGCCCATTTTCTACATGCAGTGAAAATCACATGTGTGTCAAAAAGGGGCAGACCTTGCTGACACCCCTTGTTGTGGTGCTTTAAAAGGTATCCACAGTTTCATGTGTGGAACTGCTTCAGTAGTTCCACTTGAATGGAAGTTTTTGTCTTTGTGTAACATGCATACCCAGACAAGGGATATTGTCAGAGGAGCTGCCAAGCCTTTCAAAAATGAGATTCTTTAAAACTTGGACAAATTGTTTTCTAATGTGGTTTGCAAAACCACTTAAAAAAAAAGTTGCATAGCACTAACATTTATATTCCATGAAAATCAGAAGGAATTAATTTCTTGAATCTCAAAGATGTTAGTTTCAGGACAGAGTTACACTTCAGAGGGCAACAGTATTCCCTTTATTAGCATTGTTAGACAAATATGGGGCAAGTATTTGTGAACAAGGATCAGTATACCCCCTTCTCACCTCTTTTCCAATATATTTTCTCCCCAAGCTATTTTGCCAGTACTGTAAGCGTTAAGGTGTGTGTGTGAGGGAGGGAGGGAGGGAGGGAGGGAGAGAGGGAGAGGGAGAGGGAGAGAGAGAATGTGGAGGTTATTCCCCTTTCCTTGCATGCTGTTTATCTTCCTCAAATGTCTTCTTTCTCATATTTATGACATTTAGAAAATACAGAGAATTTTTACAAGGTAAATGACTGAATTGCTTTCAGAGATAAAGGTTAAAGATTATCAACATCAAAATGCTAATCCTTCGAAATGTACAAGAAGGCAAAAAATGCAAAAGGACTCTTCAAAACTTCAAGTTTCGCATGACAGCAAAACATTTTGTAACCACTCGTCCTACTTGAATGTTTTAGAGTTCTATTAAATCAGTACATATATCTGATCTTGGTATCCAAGTAAAGAGAAATTGTTAGGTACAATTGCGTTTTTCAACATGAAGCTGGAGAAATGAAACTATTATCTGAGTGAAGGCGCTATCAAGTACAGACTGGTTGTTTCTAAATTACATGTGTTCAAAAACTTCTTTTCTTCTGTCTAATCCAGGGGTGTCAAACTCAAGGCTTGCGGGCTGTGTCCAGCCCTTGATGTGGTTGGATCTGGCCCATGGGGCCATCCCAGTCTACCCACATTGCTTCGACCTAGTCTACTTACGTTGCTTCGGCCCAGTCTACCCAATGCAGAGAGGAAAGATCAGGCCAGCGATGCTTTGGCCTAGTCTACTTGGTGAGAAGAGGAAAGATCAGGCCAGTGTGGCTTTGGCCTGGTCTACTGAATGCGAAGAGGAAACAGGCCAGCAGTTTGGGGAGTGGCGTCAAGCTGGCCACGTCCAACTAGTTGGCCACACCCACCCAGTTAGCCATACCCCCTGCCCCCCCAAAGTCAACCTGATGCGTCCCTCAATGAAATTGAGTTTGACACCCCTGGTCTAATCCATGCTGGCTAGGGTATTCTGGAAGATGAAGTGAACAGATCTTCAAGTTTCCAAGATTGAGAAACACTATTCTAATCTCACTTACCAAAGACATCCCTAGTAGCTGATCCTGATAAAATTGTATCAACCAAGCACACAGCACCTGAACTCTGAAACGAGTGATTCATCTGATGCCTGGAGGACTGTGATTAAAGCTAAGGTAAACAGCGCCACAATTAGTCTGTGATTTCTATAATAGCTTACATTAAAATACCCATATAAATCTAAGTCCTTTAATTTCTGGGTCTGTTTTATTTTATAATATACAGATAAAACAAATAAACATCAGGTATCTCTGACTTTGGCTCATTTGAGCATAATAGTTTAGCCAGATTATAATTATTTGTCTGTTGACGTTAATCCTTTTTTTTTTCTAAATTGCCAATTAAAATATGTGTTCTCTTTCTCTTTCTTCTCTTTTTCTTTTGGTGGCTGATTGCCAAAAGAAGGATCTCAGAGTCTGTCTGTAAGAGGTCTATAATTGCAAGATTTTTAAATTTCAGAATTCCCCTTCCAGGTTGGTTAAGGAACTGGCAAAGGTCATCTCAGTTCCATTGAGTGAGCATTTCAAAGTACTAGAAAGAAATTAAAGGGCTAGAGAGGAACAAATAAAAGCTGCAGTATTCAAGAGGTAAATCTGAAAACCTACAAAGAATTAGCTTAATGTCTACCCTATGCAAGGCACTAGGACAGCTGACTAAAGAATATGGTTCTGAGCACTAAGAAAAGAAAGCTACCATTACTTGAAGTGAGTGCATAAAATTAACAATAAATTGGTAGATAGTGGGAATTTTGTAGATATAGTGTACCTTGATCTCCTAAAATATTTGAAAGGATACATGTAGGTTACAGAATACGGTGGCCTAGTGATTAGCAACTGATTGGAATGGGCAGTTATATCCAGAGAGTACTCATCTGTGGCTCTGCATAATCTTGGAGATAAATATTGAATAGCCTCTTGGGATTTTACCTTTTGGCCATTGTTATTAAACAATTTGAAATGTGGCCAAAATGATGGAATGGAAAGGATATTTCTCAGAATTCCAGATAACAAAAAGCTGATGAGTATCTTAAAGGACAAAATTTCTTTGACACTTGAATATTGGACCAAATCCAACAAGATAATTTTCAACTCTTCATATTCAACTGATTACCTCTTTTGGGAGGGAGAACTAATATGGATTAATTTAATTAAAATTGTTGAAGAATTACATCTTTTTATAGTATAAATGATTTTTATACCAATCCTCGAACATGTAATAAGTGATTGAACAATGTACTGGTTGCTGATTATCTTCATTTCTCTGGCACTAGCTTATCACTGTACTGGGTAGGGAATAAGTTAGAAATTCCTTAACTTGCTCATATGCTATCTTTGAGAATTTAATATCAAATTATTTGGCACATCAAAAAGAATAATGTGTCTGTCCAAAAGTTGCAGTTGAAGGTTTTCCGTTGATGGCATTTAACCTCTACTAGCTTAGCATACAGCTTACATAATTATTCTTCAAAATGTTAGAGAGGCTGTACACACATACATGGTGGATGTGTGAAAAGATAGTATCTTTCTGATGTAATCTTTTTAGTGAAATTAGTATCAAAACAAAGCATCAAATTAGTATCAAAACAAAGCATCAAATGATCTCCAGAACTATACTTCTTGTTCATGCAACTTGATACGTCTCTTAAAAATAAGAGGTTCTCTACTTTTGGCAGGAAAACTGTTGTATCATGTTGGAAATTTCTTGAAAGTGTAATAATTCATTTGTAAATTAAAAGCTCTTCCAGTTATTTATTAGGGGGGAGATAACTGTTAAAGTAATTAATTTTCAAAGGTAAGAAACATATTTTTATCAAGTTTGAGAAGATTTCATTCATTATGCTAATAGCAACTGGTATACTTTTCTGTTAGTGGTATGCTTTATTTTTTATTAACTCATACTCTTTTTTATATTACTCTTATTACAGTATACATCTTTCTTATTCCTTTCTTTGTATAAGGTACTGTTCAATTTAAAAACAAACATGCACACACATTTCCTCTATTTTGAATTGGCTTTTAAAATATTTCTCACCTGATTAAAGATGCTGGTACTTAATATAAAACTTTGATGGACCTATTGCTTACCTTACTATCACTTACCTCAAATTATCTTAGTCACAAACCAGGTAAATTTCATTTGATCAGAATGGTTTACTATTATTCATAAGGTATATCAGTGAAAACAATATAAATGAATCGCTGGGAGATTGAGTTCTGACTAATGAACAAGAAACCGGAAGAGGAATGGAATACAATAAATGAAAATAGAAATTAATATTTTATTTTAATTGCCAAACATTAAGCAAACAAATTAATAAAAGCAGCAATTAAGCCTGCTAGCAAATAATTTAAAATCTAATTATAATAGAGAGAAAATAAAAATTAATACTAATACAATTTAATTTGACCAATTACTGGTACCAATTAAAGAAAATGAAGTTTTATTCAAGGGGGGAATCATCAGTAGTAACAAAGTAATTTTTCCTCTTTTATTCTCCAAATTTTAATTTTCAATTTTCACACCTTTAATTATTAACTCTACCAGGTTAATCATTGCACTTAAGATAATGATTGGATTGATAAAATATTAAAGCCTAACTCAAGTAAATCACAATAGAATTGCAGTGGGGATAACATTATATGACTTAACGTGATATTCACAGTTCATAGACTACATGGACCTTTTTTCATCTGGACTAGCATGCTGTGTGAAATCATTTATTTTCATGCAAAATGTAACCATTTTTGAGCAGCGTGATATTCACAATTCACTAACATAATATGTAGAACTGCTGGTTTGAGAATTGGTATGTAGAATTTCTTTAAAACCAGAAAATGGATTTATGCAGTCAAACTGATACCAGGCTGTATTAAAACAAAAGAATAATACCTAGAGTTCTTCTCTGTATCTAAAAAGCTACAGTAACTCTACTTTTTAATTTTATTTTTAGCTAATATCCTTAAAATCTCTGGGCCATAATTCTGCATGGGTAAAAATGGATTAACTGGGTTGCCTGGGAACTGAAACACAAGGTATTTATTTAGAAGACCCACATCAGGTCAGGGAAGCCTTTGTCAGTTTGAGAGCTACATTAGACTTTGCTTCAAACCATTCCAAGAAATTTTGGAACCTGCCAAATGCAAGAATAATTAGAGTGTTATATTTGATAAAGCTGTACAAATAGGATTCTTGAAAGCATTTCCTCCTCTGTGGAATGTTCTCCTGTCAGTAGGTCTGGAGGAACCTAAGTTAGCTGCTGAGCTCTTCTGACACCCATTAAATATTTTAAAATGTTTATGCTAGCGTGTGTGTGTTTTAATTTAATGGTTATATTTTTAAACCACTTCTCTCTCCCCTCCCTCTTATTTTTTTCTCTCACACACTTTTAACATTAATTAACTTTTAACATTAATTATGCTATATGTCATCCCCATAGTGGAAAGACTAATTGATCCAGAAGTGGTATTTATCAGGTTCTGACCAGTTCTGGAGAACCGGTAGCAGAAATTTTGAGTAGTTTGGAGAACTGGTAGCAGAAATTTTGAATAGTTCGGAATACCACCTCTGACTGGCCCCACCCCCATCTATTCTCTGCCTCCTGAGTCTGAGCTGATGGGCTGGGTCTTCTTTTGTTGCCCTGCACAGGAGAACGGACCTGGAAAGCAGGTTAGTGAGGTGGGAAGGGAATGGAGATTTTGCAGTATCCTTCCCCTGCCACACTAAGCCACGCCCACCAAGCCATGCCACGTCCACCAAGCCATGCCCACAGGACCAGTAGTAAAAAAAAAATTGAATCTCACTACTGGATTAATCTGCAGGACTACTCAGTCTGCTGTCTAGATATTAGCAGTTGATGAGCAATCTGATTTTTTTCTACTTACAGATCTTTAGTTTTAAACTAAAAAAACAGTTTTATGACAGCTCTTTAATCCATATAATCTATAAAGTATACACTGAAAACAAGCAAGAAAATAAATCAATACAAAATGTGTGGAGGGGGTGAGAGAGAGAAAGGGAGGAGAGACTTTATAATGATCCCTGCAATTTTCCTGGCCAAGAGTTCAGAAGTCGTTGTCATGGCTTTCCCCCTAGGGTTAGGATTACCCAAACAATTTGTTAGCACCTAATTGGGCACTATTTGATAACCAAGGGAAAGTTACAAGAGGACTTTGGTAACAAGGGAAAGTTAACCATATGCTTTGGGTGCAAAAACCTTAGATCCACCTTTGCTTCTTCTATAACTACTTGGTTTTAATAAAGTATATATTTGGCTTACTATGAGAATCTTTGTTATCTAACTGGCCAAATTGAGATGCTTGGCAAACTATGCCTCAGGTGAAATGAGAACTCACAATCTCCTGGTTTCTATCTGGTATCTTAAGTACTGCACCAAATGGCTGTCTGTACTTTTGCACAGTCCGTGTTGCCCTGAGTTTCTAAACTGATCAAGGCAAAGATCTTCAAAATGCAGCAGCTGATTTTGCCCAAGAGATGCTTGTCTTCATATTGTGCTTTCATATTATAAGCATGGATGCCAGTATTTTGCTCAAGGATTGAGGCTAGGGTTAGATTATTATTTAGAAATATTGCATCTAATATTTACAGTACATTATTCATTACAGTACATTACTTAGAGCCTTTTATTTTTATGAGCTTGGTTGTTTATTTGCAAATGTTTGTTTACCCAACTGATGTATAATTGTATAATGTTGTTTACCCAACAAATGTATAATTACCCAACTAAACAACACCATGAACACTAGGAAACATCATGTATAAACATGCTAGGGAATTCCTGGAAGCTTGGCATTCAAACAAATCAGTTATTAATAGATACACAGAGATACATACACCACATTTTTACACCATTCTAAAGAGACAATAAAAAAGCTAAGAAGAAAACAAAGAAGGAACAAAACAACAAGATCCAGATGGATCTTGACAGACTTGAACACTGGGCCCTACCTAACAAATTCAATGTAGAGAAAAGTAACGTTTTACACTTAGGCAAGAAAAACCAAAAAAAAACAATTACCCATATAGATGGGGTGAAACCAGACTTAATAGCAGTAACTGTAAGAGGGATTTTGGAGTCTTAATGGACAACCAGTTAAATATGAGTCAACAGTGTACAGTGGCAGCCAAAAAAAGCCAGTGCAATCCTAAATTGCATTAACAGAGGGGTACAATCAAGATCAAGTGAGGTACTAATGCCACTCTATAATGCCTTAGTAAGACTATACCTAGAGTACTGCATTCAGTTTTGGTCATCACACTATAAAAAGATGTTGAGACTCTAGAAAAAGTGCAAAGAAGAGCAACCAAGATTATTAGGGGATTGGAGGATAAAATATACAATGAACAGTTGCAAATATTCGGCAGGGCTAGTCTAGTGAATAGAAGGACCAGGAGTCTCAGATAGCAGTTTTCCAATATTTGAGAGGCTGCCAGAAAGAGGAGAGGGTCAAGCTATTTTCCAAAGCACCGGAAGGCCAGACAAGGAATGATGGGTGAAAATTGATCAAGGAGAGATTCAACCTAGAAATAAAGAATTTGTCTGACAGTGAGAACAATCAATCAATGGAACAGCTTGCCTTCAGAAGTTGTGGGAGCTTCATCACTGGAAGCTTTCAAGAAGAGATTGGACTCCCATTTATCAGAAATGGTGTAGGGTTTCCTGCTTGGGTGGAGGGTTGGGCTAGAAGACCTACAAGGTCCCTTCCAACTCTGTTAACCTGCTAAAAAACTAATACCCAAGTAAGCAGGGACTAAAATTAGTCAAACAGTCAGGGACAAAACAATATCATAATCAAGGAACTACCAAGGAGAAAACTATATCCCCACAAAAACTGGCAGGGCAAGCTAATGTATATTAACAGGAAGCAAACCCCACACTCACAAACACTACTGATGTTACCTAGTTGGGTAACACAATATTTATAAGCAAACAACAAACAACAGAATGTCCATAGTTCAACCTTGAACTACATATATTTTCTTCTATTGGATCTCTCTTTCTCTTCTCTTCTCTCTCCCTCCCCTCCCTCCCTTCTTCCCTCCCTCCCACCCTCCACCCATACACACACAAACACACACACATGCACACAGGACTGAACCATTTGGGCAGAATTGGACAGCTCCGGTGCCCTCATTGGTATAGAAAATTGTATATTCATCGAATAACTTTATCAAGTTCTACACCACTTTTTTAAAAAAGAATTAACTACTAAGTTTAAATCTGGATAACTAAGAAATTACAAATGAAGAACATTAATTTGATGTTTTATGTACTGATAATTATAGTTCTATTAATTCTTTTTTCACAAATAATTTTATGGCTCTTCCTTTTAGTAGAAGGAAGAAGAAGAAACACTCATAACCATATTAGTAATGTCACCTATTTATCAACACTATAAAAGTGTAATAAAATAAATAAATAAATAAAATAAATAAACACTTCTTTCCTTAAGGGTTAATTTCTTGTGATCAAATGTCTTCACAGTTAATGGAAAAACAGCATGGAGTTGGAATAGTGCAAAGAAGATGCGTAGATTTTGGGTTTTGGAGTGAACAAAATATACTAAAGAACACAATGTTACATGCAGACATAATAATGACTGAACTTCATCTTGCAGACAAGTTAGAGTCCTCCCTGCAATCACTGCCTTATTAGCTGATGCATTTTGAATCAAGCTGTGCTTTTAGAATGCAGCAGTCTAATCATGTTGACAAAAATAGCCATTCTATGAATTTACAAGTAAATTAGACAAAAACACCATCCTTCTTGTTCTTGCTTGACTTTACTTTTTGCAAATGGGCACTGCAAATGTATTCAGAAGTATACTTAAAAGTAAATTCTATTGGTGCAGAACGTACCTGCCTAGAAGTGAAGCCTAAGAATTGAAATTAAAAGTTCATCATCAAGGACATAATTATCTCACATTAGGATTATTAAGATCATTAATTTAGCTCAGGACAATATTTTGATAATTGGGTGGTGCATTAATAGGTGTATTGGAAACAGGAGCCATTGGGAGGGTGATAGCAGGACCGCATCAAATAGTTTGTATGAGATTTGGATTTTTTCCCTTTCCTTTTTGGAGGTAATAATTGTCTTAGCTTTTAAAAAATATGGTATGTTTTTTTTAAACTTATAACTCCAGTTTGCATGCATTTCCTATACCAAAATAGCAAGAAAACATAGTTCAGCAAAACAAGGAGAATAAATCTGGGGCTATGCCTAATACTTGTGTCAAATATTGACCATGGCTGGCTTAAATGATTGTAAAAGGGAGTTTTTGAAATGAATGGTAGATCATGGCTATCATCATAATTGATGTACAAAATTTCTATGTACTGAGTCACCATAACATTGAGTACTAGATGCTGGGAACATCTGGTGTGCATTCCAGGCACATCTTAATGAATAGCATAACAGATAACAGATAATCAGAGTTGGAAGGGACCTTATAGGCCATCTAGTCCAACCCAAGCCGGAGACCCTACACCATTTGGCAGTCCAATCTCTTCTCAAAAGTCTCAAGTGATGGCGCTCCCACAACTTCTGAGGGAAAGCTGTTCCATTGGTTAATCGTTCTTACTGTCAGAAAGTTTCTCCTTATTTCCAGGTTGAATCTCTCCTTGTTCAGTTTCCATCCATTATTTCTTGTCTGGCCTAAAGGCGCTTTAGAAAATAGCTTGACCCCTTCCTCTCTGTGGCAGTTCCTCAAATATTGGAACACTGCTATCATGTCTCCCCTGGTCCTTCTCTTCACTAGACTAGTTAAGCCCAGTTCCTATAACCATTCTTCATATGTTTTAGTCTCCAGTCCCCTAATCATCCTCGTTGACAAACAGAATGGTAGACTAAATTGGTTTTTAGTGTGATACAGCAAGGTTGCTCCTCTGTTCTTACTACAGGCAGATTTCAACTTACAACCACAACTGAATTAGAATTAGAATTCAAATCAACAGACACCTCTCACATAACATGCCAGACTTAACAATGTTTGTTAAGAAAGACAAGTGGATGTGGTAGTATTTGGAGACAGCAGAATAGAATAGAAAGTAACAGCTAATAGAAATTAAATGACTGTGGCAAAAGTAGTAATAAAAAATAAAAAAGTAGTAATAAAAAGGTAGTAATAGGATTGCTTTGGGTGCAAACCCAAAACAGCTGGAGCACCAGCTGAACACTTTCGGCATTGACAAACTCCCTATCACTCAATAGCAAAAGGCAGCTTTACTCAGAGCAGCTAATATCCTGTGACAATACCTCTAACTCCATCAAATACCAACTTCTGTTTATCCCAGATCTTTGGGAATGGACTTAATAGGTTGCTAAAAATGCCAAATCTACTTTGAGCATCTGGCTGATTCTGTAAGGAATCATAAATAATATTTA
Source organism: Bungarus multicinctus (assembly GCA_023653725.1). Lineage (NCBI taxonomy): Eukaryota > Metazoa > Chordata > Lepidosauria > Squamata > Elapidae > Bungarus > Bungarus multicinctus. The sequence continues at coordinate 58,167,026 of CM042836.1, read as the reverse complement.
TTATGATTATTAAGTTCATGGCTTCCATGGTTACTATGGGCTAAGCACAAGAAATCATAGTACCTGTAGCTACTGGAAGCCACATATTCCTCATTTCATCACTTAATGCACTTAATATTGGCTATAAGTCATTCAGGCTCTTAGCCAGCTGCAGGATATCATCTGCATAACAAAGCATTTATATATATCACAGTCCGCCCTTAATTATAGCAAACAACTAAAGGGATATTATATATCTTTTCCTTATTCCTTTTAATGCTGAGAAATTCACTGAGAATTCAATTTATTCTTTATCCTTTAATTCCATACAGTGCTTATTACATTCTGCAGATTCCAAAATTCAAGTCAATTCACTTTATCTAAATCCAGGGATGGGATTCTACCAGTTCGCATCTATTCGCTAGAATCGGTTGTTAACATTCTAAGCAGTTCGGAGAACCGATTGTTAGAAGAAATTACTGGCCTAATCCTGTAAGGAAGGCAGGAAGGAAACATTCTGGTGTTGCTTACAGAAACTGCCTCTCCTTTAACCCTTATTACCTTCTTGGCAGGACTAGATTTCCTGTCTCTGGAACGTCTCTGGAGTTTTTTCCCCCTCCTTTGCTGGTACTTTGCTTATGTGGAGTGACCATTCAAAGTTACAATGGCACTGAAAAAAGTGACTTATGACCGTTTTTCACACTTACAACTATTGTAGCATTCCCACAGTCATGAGAGGCCAGGCGAGGAGATGCATGTCTCGATGTGAGTGATATTGAGATGGCCATGCCCAACCAATAACATGACCACCAAACCATGCGCACCACCTAAGCCACACCCACAGAACTGGTTGTTAAAAATTTGAATCCCACCGATGTCTAAATCGATAAATGAACAATAGATTTTCCCCCTTATATTCATATGTTTATCAATAAATTGCTGATGAGTAAAATTTTGAACTACACACGAGCTACCCAAATTTTCAGTTGTCATTATTGTCACCTCTCATGCCCTTTCAATTAGAAATTGGCAAAACACTTCTCAGACACATAATAAATGAATATTTCTTTTGTATTCAGTAATGCAATCTTTGCCTTTGCATGGAGGAATAAAAATGGTGTTCTCCCAATCATCAGGCGCAGCTGCAGTCTTCATAAACACATTATATAAACTGTATAGCCACCACGTAAGGAACTATTATGCATATTTCAACTTTTCTCCAGTTCTTCAGTTATTTATCCAGGCTTGCCATTTGTCAACATTCAGGTATTATGACTTTTCATCATTCTCTCTTCTATATTAATTTCTGTAGCATTTGTTCCAATTCCACACTTCAATATATCAATATCATTTCCATACAAATCTCTAAAATATTTCTTTGAGAATTCTTTTAGTTCAGTTTCATCCCAAACCACTTCATCATTCTTTATGATTCCACATATTGTGCTTGAAGTTTCTTGCTGAACTCTTTTCACTTGCTTCCAAAACTAGTTTTGATTTCCATCAAAATCACTCGCCTCTATAACTTGTTCTTTGCTCTCACTAACATTCTTTGTAGCTATAGTTGTATAGTTTATATATTGCAGTCGCAATATATATAAATTTCTATACTCATATGCACCTGTAACAGTGATGGTGAACCTTTTAGATACCGAGTGCCCAAACTACAACCCCAAACCCACTTATTTATAGTTAAGTATCAACATGGCAATTTAACCTGAATAGTGAGGTTTTACTGCCTGAAATAATGATAAACAAGGCAGAGTTCAGCTAATTGTTCTAAGAAAAACATTATATGCCCCTTCATTTTTTTCTGCTTTTGAAATATTACATTTAGCAACAATAAAAAAGAAAAACTTTTGTAATATCGTTTCTCTCTTTCCCTCCCTCTTTCTCTTCCCCTTTCTCTTTTGCTCTCTTTCTTTCTCTCTTTTCCTTTCTCTCTCTGTTTCTCTGTCTCTTTCCCTCCCTCCCTCCCTCTCTCTGCCTTTTTCTCTGTGTGTCTTTCTCTCTCTCTCTTTCCCCCTCTCTTTCTCTCTGTCTGTCTCTCTTTTTGTCTCTTTTTGTCTCTGTTTCTCTATCTCTCACTCTCTGTCTCTGTATCTCTCTTTCTCTCTGTCTAGTCAGTCAGTCAGTCAGTCAGTCAGTCAGTCAGTCAGTCAGTCAGTCAGTCAGTCTGTCTGTCTGTCTGTCTGTCTGTCTATCTATCTATCTATCTATCTATCTATCTATCTATCTATCTATCTATCTATCTATCTATCTATCTATCTATCTATCTATCTATCTATCTATCTATCTATCTATCTATCTATCTATCTATCTATCTATCTATCTGTGCTCTCCTGCCCAGCTTCATGTATCATGTGAATCCAACCACTTGGGCTGTGGAGGGGGAGTGGAGGCTGGCAGGCAAAGCCAAGCATTGGAGATCCATGCAAAATAAGGCAACTCTAACCTGGATCCTGTTGGGAAAACACCTCCCCCTTCCCTCTCCTTCTCTCTCCCCATGGCAGGGGCCTGGATGGCCTGAGCACAGCTCTGTCCTTGGAGGTGACCAGCAAGCAAACAAATGTGGTGCTCCAGCTGGGAGGCGGTGGTGCTGAGTCCTACCTCTGGCTGGTGAGAGCAGGGCAGGCAGGGTACACACCTTACCCACTGCCATGGCAACAGTGGCACTGGCCCGGAGGGATATGCAAGCCGAACATTTGAAGCAATGCTCAGCAGAGATTGCAAGCAGGAAGGAGACCCTGGCCCATTTATAATAATAATAGTTATTATTTAATTATTAATAATTAAATACAGTAATAATTCCCTCAACACTGTCCAACTATTTACAAAGTCTGCACTACTATTACTATTAATCTTCTCATCACTTCTTATCACCCATCCCCTCCCACTTGTGACTGTATGACTGTAACTTTGTTGCTTGTATCCTTACGATTGATATTGACTGTTTCCAGGGGTGGGATATGACAGGGTTAACTACCGGTTTGGGATTTATGAGGTTCGGTGATTTATGATGTGGTTTTCTGCAGGCTGAGAGCGGCGCCTTTAAATTGTCGCCTGTAAATCGTCATCAGCACGCTGGGTGCAGAGAAGCAGCCTTTGAAACAGCCCTTTTTTTTCCTGCCTTTTTAACTGCAGCTGTGCCTCGTTCGGCAGTTAAAGTTGAAAAATCAGGAAATAAAGATCAGATAAGAGTCCGGATGGCGGGTGGGCAGAAACATCAGCAGACATAGAACCGGTTTTATGTCTGCTGCTCTTCAGAGCTACCGATTCTACAGAGGTGGACAGAACCGGTAGAAACCCACCCCTGACTGTTTCCTAGTATAATTTGATTGCTTTTTGTACACTATGACTATCATTAAGTGTTGTACCTTATGATTCTTGACTCTTGACAAATGTATCTTCTCTTTTATGTACACTGAGAGCATTTACACCAAGACAAATTCCTTATTTATTTATTATTTCGATTTGTATACTGCCCCTCTCCCAAAAAGGGACTCGGGGTGGTGAACAGCCACAATAAAAACATACAATCAGAAAAGTTAAAAAAGAGTTTAAAAATTAATTAAATAGATGGCTAAGACCAATAAAACCCGTAAAAAATTAAAATCAAATTAAAAACCCTACTCATAACGTTATGCCAAACCGGCCTGTTGGAAAAGGGGGGTCTTAAGTGCTCGTCAGAAGGCCTGTAGGTCAGTAATGGTTCGCATCTCTGCCGGTAGCTCATTCCACAGGGACGGTGCTCCCACAGAGAAGGCCCGCATCCTCGGGGCCGCCAACCGACATCGGCCAGCCTGCGGCACCCCGAGGAGGCCAACCCTGTGGGAGCGCACCGGCCAGCAGGAGGCCGATGGTGGCAGCAGGCGGTCCCGCAAGTACCCGGGTCCCAAGCCATGGAGTGCTTTAAAGATGGTCACTAGCACCTTGAATCGCACCCGGAAGGCCACCGGAAGCCAGTGCAGCTAGCGCAAGAGCGGTGTAATATGGGAGCTCCGAGAAGCCCCCAAGATCACCCGCGTGGCCGCACTCTGCATCAGTTGAAGCCTCCGGATGCTCTTCAAGGGGACCCCCATGTAGAGAGCATTGCAATAATCTAGGCGGGAGGTAACGAGAGCAGAGGTGACTGCGCAATGCACCCCGATCCAGAAAGGGCCGCAACTGGTAGATCCTACGGACCTGATAAAAAGCCCCCCTAGTGATGGCTGATATATGATCATCCAATGACAGCCGCCCATCCAGGAGGACTCCCAGATTGCACGCCCTCTCCGTGGGAGCCAAGATTTCACCTCCCACGGTCAGCGATGGAATGAGCTGACTGTATCTGGGTGCATGGAACCACAGCCACTCGGTTTTGGTCGGGTTGAGCCGAAGCCTGTTGACCCCCATCCAACTCCTCAAGGCTTCCAGGTACTGGGTCATCACTTCAACGGCTTTGTCGGGGTGGCCCGGGGTGGAAATGTATAGCTGAGTGTCGTCAGCATACTGATGGAACTCCACCCTGAAGCCATGGATGATCTCCCCGAGCGGCTTTACATAAATGTTGAACAGCAGGGGCGAGAGCACGGACCCCTGAGGCACCCCATAACACAAGGGCCTCGAGGTCGATCTCTGCCCCCCTGCCAACACAAACTGCGAGCTGTCGGAGAGGAAGGAGGAGAACCACCATAACACGGTGACTCCCACTCCCAACCCCCCCAACTGCCACAATAGGATACTGTGGTCGACAGTATCAAAAGCTGCCGAGAGATCTAATAGGACCAGGACAGAGGAACAACCTCTGTCCCGAGCCCTCCAGAGATCATCTACCAACGCGACCAATGCTGTCTCCGTGCTGTACCCAGGCCTGAAACCCGATTGGAGGGCATCTAAGTATACTGTTTCCTCCAGGTGCTGAGGGAGCTGTCGTGCCACCACACTCTCAACAAACTTCGCCACAAAGTGAAGGTTGCAGGCTGGACGATAATTTGACAACAATGTTGGGTCCAGGGACTGTTTCTTGAGGAGAGGCCTCACCACCGCCTCTTTCAAGGCAGCTGGCAAAAACACCTCACTCAAGGAAGCGTTGATAATACCCTGCAACCAACCTCGCGTAACCTCTCGGGTGGCCACAACCAGCCAGGAGGGACACGGGTCCAATAAACATGTGGTGGCATTAAGCCCACCCAGCATCCTGTCCACGTCATCCAGGGTCACAGGATCGAACTCCCCCCAAATGACCTCACCGAAATCCGCCCCTGCCCTCCCACCCAGAGTTGCCCAGTCAGAGTCCAAGCCATCCCGGATCTGAGCGATTTTGTCCTGCAGAAAAATGGAAAAATCCTCGGCCCATCCTTGCAAGGTGTCCTCCCGTGCTCCCTCTTCTAAAAGGGAGTGGGTCACCCTAAAAAGGGCAGCCGGGCGATTTTCTGCGGATGCAATAAGGGTGGAAAAGTACAAATGCTTTGCCACCCTTATCGCCACTAAGTAGGTCCTAACAAATGACCGCAGTAGTGTTCAGTCAGATACGGAACGGCTGGCCCTCCAACCACTCTCTAGGCATCTTTTCCAGTGCCTCATCTCCCTCAGCTCCTCGGAAAACCAGGGAGCTACATGGGATCAGCACCGGGTCAGAGGCCGCAAGGTCACGACCCGGTCAAGGGCCTCGGTGGCCGTCCTGTCCCAGGCAGCCAACAGGTCCTCAACCGAGTCATGTGTACGAGTCTCGGGAAATAGCCCAAGCTCCGTCATAAACCTATCTGGGTCCATCAGGCGTCTGGGGCAGTACCATTTAGTCGATTCCGCCTCCCTGTGATGAGGGGGTGCGGAATGGAAGTCCAGCCTAAGGAGCAAATGATCCAACCATGACAGGGGCTCAATCAAAACATCCCCAAGACCTAGATCATTCTGCCACTGACCAGAGACAAAAACCAAATCCAAGATGTGACCCCCTGTGTGAGTGGGATCCCTAATTAATTGGGTCAGGCCCAAGGCTATCATGGAAGCCATGAACTCCTGAGCAACCCCCAAGGTGCCACCGGCAGAGGGTAGGTTGAAATCCCCCAAGACCATAAGCCTGGGGGTTTCAACCGCCAAGCCGGCTATCACCTCAAGGAGCTCAGGCAGGGCCAAGCAGGGAGCCGAACAGGGAGCCAGGTATGTGATAAACAGGCCCATCTGAACTCCGGAACCACACTTCACAAAGAAGGATTCACATCCGGTCATCTGAGGAACAGTGGATTCCTTAGGACACAGATCTTCCTTAATAACCACCGCAACCCCCCCACCACTCCCCTGGGCCCTCGGTTGATGAAAAACCCAAAACCCAGGTGGGCACATCTCCACAAGGGGGATACCCCCTTCTTGGCCCAGCCAGGTTTCGGTAACACCCGCCAGGTCCGCTCCCCCCTCACAAATCAAATCATGAATAAGGGGGGCTTTGTTAACCATGGACCTGGCATTGCATAACATCAGCTGAAGGCCCAAGGCCCGATGACTCGGACAGCCCGGGAAATGGGAAATAACTAGGGGGTCAGAGTGCGCCACCACTCGCAAATAGCGAGAGCGCTCTCCTCTAACATAATATGGCCCCCTATCCCCACCAAATCTGCCTCTTCCGCTCACCATGCAGATAGAACTCAACTCTCCCTCCCCGGAAGAACCCCCCATTCTCGACCCGAGCCCACTTGACCCCAGAGCCTCCCGACCGCAATGACCCCCAGTCTGGCCCCCGTCTCAGGCGGGGTGTCCCCCAACCCCATCCTGGTCGTCTTCCCTAACCCCGATAAAACTTTAAATAGAAATTGAAACAATTTAACACCCCCCCTAAAACCTCTCTTCTGATGGCCATGCCTTGTGTGTCCAATCACACTTGTCCAATAAAATAATTAATAATTAATAAAATAATTCTAATTGTCTAATTGGTTCGCTTCAGTGCGGGGTGGGAACTCAGAAGGCAGAGGAAATCTGTGTCTCTTGGCATTCAGCCCTCAAAGTCTCTTTTGGGGTGATTGGGAGGGCAGGGTGATGAGCAGAGCCAGCCAGTGGTGGGATCACCTGATGGGGAGCCATCGTGGTGGGACAAAAGAGCCCGCAGCTTGCCCACATCTGCCCTATGGCATATTCTGTGCTGGGGCAGTGGCGCGAGTGCCCACAGAGGGCTCTGCATGCCACTTCAGGCACACATGCCATACTGTAGGTTCACCACCAGGGACCAATTACAATCTAGATGTTCTCATTTATACTATGGGGCATATATTCTAGTTCCAACAAAACCTACATATTTCCTTTATTTGTATATTTATCAACCATTCTACACAATATCAGAGCAACCTAATTCAGGTCTGTTAGATCCTCCTCCTTTGTCTTTGTTGATCAGTTACCAGTAGATCTGTTTTTCTTATTTTTCCTATCCATTAATTCATGTTCCTTAACATTTGAACATTTTATATTTGAGTCTCAATCTTCCACAGGCCATGTCCTTATGAAATTGTCTGAAAGATATTGACCTTGATAGACCATCATGGACTTGGTCAATTTCACATAATGCTTTTTAATAACATAGAAAATATGTGGAGTGGGTTACCAGTCTTTACTTTACTACAGAATATTTTCTACTAATGGTATGGATTTTATAATCAGTGAACACATATTTTGGCCAGGATGTCACAAACAGTCATAATTCACAATCCAACAAGACTTAATTGTGAAGATCGCTTGATTTATGCACTCCTAACTCTGTAATGGTTTATATCAAATTCAATGCCCATCATATTAATTCAATATAAAAATAAATTGTATGTTGTAAGTAAAAACCTACTTTGTTTTTGATTTGATCACCTGCGGTCTTGAAGTTGCAATTATGAAAAACTGCACTGAACTTGAAATACCCATCTATTTATAGGTTGACTAATAAATCAATTCTTATTGTATACTTTGATAGATAACAATCATTTTCTTGCATATATAATTCTGTTTATGGGATGCTTATGCAAATGAAAAATAGAGACAGTTATTTAAACTCACTAAATGTTTGCCTCTGTTGCAGTTCCCACAGAAATGTATGTCTTTCCCCTTAGGGAGTTTCCAATAATCTATTACGTAAGTAGCCCAGCTAGTAAAACTGGCTTTTGATAAGTTGCCAATATTTAAAAGGATTTAAAAAGTCAGTAAACATCAAGAAATGACATTTTTTTCTTGAACCTGGCCATGACCTAATAGATTTAGTGATGGCACCAACATTATTAGATTATTATTAGATTGTAAACAATTTTTTCTAGTTCATCACTAATAGTATAAATCAAGTGCCATGTCTTGAGGAGTACATTCCTGACTGGAAATGGTACATTAAATTCTTAGCATGTGCAGAAGAGTCCCAAGGCCACTGGCCTTGTATGCAGATCATTCTGTTACATTCATTTTATTTTTAATTGTTGGTGTATATCTGGTAAGAGTATCACCTGGACATTCACTCAAATTCCCCTTTGCATTTTTTCCATGTGAGGAAAATTGCATCTAACAGAAATAGATGAAGCTTCAAATCTGAAACTTTGTCCAATTTCTCTTATTTGTAACTGTCATTTTTCAATTTTAACCTCAGTTTGTGTGTGTCGATACCAAATTGTACAAATAGTCATGGAACTTTTTTCCTCTAATAAGCCATTTTTTTGCTTATTACCCTTTTCCCCAACTTATTTGGGGGATTTAATTAGGTTGAATTTCTCTTTTAATTGAATTCCATTTAAAAAGGTACTTCTGTTGTCTTAGTGTTTCTTTATGTCAGCTTCTATTATTGTTAACTTCTTTGATCAAGCTTTCTTTATGGAAGACATCTTATTGTTTTGTTTTAGCATTTTTGTGTGTACTTTTCTTTGAGCTATTTTGATAGGGTGATATACATAAATAAATAAGATACATACTTTTAAAAAAATCATGGTAAATGCTTAAGAATGCTAATGTAGATATATATATTCAACTTGATCATATATATACAGTATACACACACACACACACACACACATGCAAATGATATTTTTGTTAAAGTGTAAATTAAACCAAAGTTTTTCTCTCACTTTTCTATATTCTATTCTGACTGTATCAGTTGTCATATGAAGGAATTCTATATATGCATGACATAATTAGACTAAGATTCCAGCATCATGAAAGTGTCATGGATGTTTTCTCCAATTCTTGTGCATGTTCATCTGCATATGAACATCCATTATTTATATATTTGCCAAATAGGTTGTTTATAATAGATCAGCATGATCCTAGGCTCATATACATGTTTTTCCAATGCATAAGCATTTTAAGAATCTTCATAGCGTAAACTACAAAAGTATTATAGAAACACATATCAACTTTTTTAATATTAACTACTTACTTTGAATTTTTTTTTCTAGAAATCATGATGATTCCATTTTTAACCATTGTTTGTTATCTATGATAACATACATCATGCTGAATCAGAAATGAGAATTTGCATGGTGGCTGAATTCACACAACACAATAAGCAAGAAACATTATTTTAAACATAGAACATAGAATCATAGGGCTGGAAGGTGTTGACTGGTTCTACTATGCATGTTCAAGAAAGAGAATAGAAAGATCTGCACAAAAAAGAAAAATAATACAAATAATTTAAGAAGGCAATTGGTTTGTTTATAAGCCAGAATTCAATCCAAAACAAAGCAGTGAAACTTCATTTTTTTAAAAAAATTCAATATAATTTTAGTTTATACCCTAAATCTATCATTCTCTTAAAATGGGAGGCGGAGGTCTTATAAACTCTTGTGCAAGTGTCCATTAACCTCAAGGGTTTGGAAATCAAGAAACCCATCTATTTTACTCCTTAATCTGATAGCTAGGACTGATAGAATAAATATTACCGGTATGTACTTTGTTTTTCAAAAACTCTGTCAGAAAAGTCTCCCTTTGAAACTCCTCAGCAAATTCAGCGGACAAGGATAAGGTGATGATGGGTGCTTTTATTTTTGGTAATTTGCTAGAATACAGAAAGCAGAAAACAGGAATAAATGGGAAGTTTTTCAGTTGGAAGGGTACTCATACTGAGGTTCCCCTACAATTGGAAAGGAGAACGACACCATTTCATTAATTTATAAATTATTGGTAATTGAATTGAGGAATAAAATAGATTTCTTGATTTCTAAACCCTTGAGGCTAGTAAGTTCAAAAAGGAATTGCAAAACGGTTAAAAACTCTCTTCAAACTGGAGACATGGGCCTATAAATGGCAAATACTGGTAGATAAAAAAGCAATACTTGTAGCTATCTCGCCCCCACAAGTTTTGCATATGCATTAATGGAATTTGAAGTGGTAATAATAAGAAACAAAAGATTGGATTCATGCTAGATAACTCAATGAAAATGTCAGTAATGTATTACAGCTGTAAAAGAAAGACAAATTCCATATTTGGGGAATTATTAGAATTTTTTAAAAAATCATCAACAGTCAATCTAGCAATTCTGTTGTGACTATTTATGGTGAGAATTCAGTTTGACTGCAGTTTACCACCACATCTGGAAAAAGATATTGCAGAGCTAGAAAAGTAAAGAGCAACTAACATGATTAAGAGTTTAGAGCAGGGGTGTCAAACTCACGTCATCAAAGAGCCATCATGTGATGTATTGGGACTTTTTTAACCCTTCTCTAAACCAGGCATGGGTGTGGCCAGCGGGTGACGCATCCAGCCCATGGTCTGGGAGTTTGACAGCCCTGGGTTAGAGCAACTCCCAGATAAATTGCAGAGTTGTGTGTTTTTTTTTTTTAAGTAACAGCAAAAATGAGCAAGAGTAAACATGACACACACTAAAGAAAATGTGAGTGAGGGGAAGTTTTTCTAATTTTCTCAGTGCTAGAATGTGAGATTAACCTCTAAAATAATTTCTTGAGTGGTTCATAATCAATAAAATGAAGTACTTCTTTATAAATTCCACAATGTTAGTCATGGAATTCTGGGACCTGAAGTCCACATATCTCAAAAATGCTTAGGTTGAGAAACATTGCTATAGAAGTAGTCATGATGCTTTCCAATTTAGCCAATGAACTTCAGTTTATTTATTTATTTATTAGATTTTTATACTGCCCCCTCTCCCAAAAAAGGGACTCGGGGCAGTGTACAGCCAGATAAAAATAGAAACAAGATATAAAAATTATACAGTTAAAAGCAATTTAAAATGATTAAATTAATGGCCGAGTTATAACATTATCAAAATGTATAAAAACAGGTAAAAATTTAAAATACCAAATTTAAAACCCCACAATTATTACTGGGCCTGGCCAACCTGTTGAAAAAAGTGGGTCTTTACTGTGCGCTGGAAGGTCTGAATGTTGGTGATGGCCCGTATCTCCGGGGACAAGTCATTCCAAAGGGAGGGAGCCCCCGCAGAGAAGGCCCGCACCCTCGGGGCCACCAACCAGCATCACCCAGCCGGTGGAATCCCGAGGAGGCAGACCCTGTGGGAGCGCACTGGGCGGCAGGAGGCCGTTGGTGGCAGCAGGCGGTTGCCCTAAGACAACCCCTATTGACAATTGTGACAATGATAGGGCATGAGATTCTTCTCCAGAGGGAGGCAAAGACAAATAGTGACCCAGAATAAAACTGGTTAGTAAAAGAATGTCACAAAAAGCAAAGAAAATGCAATGCAAAGCATTTCCTGTCAGCCCTTCTGTAAACCAAACAGGAAAAAATGCTGGATAAGCTACTTTATTGTAAGGCTACATTAACAGAAACTTGCAAGTCTGAAGTTTCTTGCTGATGAAACTTCCTCCTGCCACTTTTAAATGTCTGATCAATTAGGGCAGGTCCTTCCTAATTTTTTTCCCTCTGACCTTAAGGCAATGAAGGCTCCTGCTTCTCTTGCTGGGTAATTTCCTAGATCAGGGGTCTCCAACCTTGGCAACCTTAAGCCTGGAGCACTTCAACTCCCAGAATTCTGGCTGGGGAATTCTGGGTGTTGAAGTCCTCCAAGCTTAAAGTTGCCAAGGTTGGAGATCCCTGTCCTAGATAGTACCTCCTTTCTCTCATCCCCCAAGGTAATTCACACATCCCTTACATCTGTGGATAACTGCAGTTTTTATCACTAAATCTTTATGATGCTCTAAATATTGATTTTGTTCATTTAAACCAAAGGGATATCTTAGTTGCTGTTTGCATGACTACTAAAGATTTGAGGATAACCACTTTAACAAATTTTGTGTTCTGGTATCCCATCACAATCTTTCTAGCTCAGAGCAACAGCCAGAAAATCATCAAACTTCCATTAAAGAAGGGTACTGATTTAAGCACCAGGTGCGTTTTTTATTTTGATAGACTATTTGACCTTCCCTGAAGTGAAAGCCATGTTCGACTTTGACTTCAAAAAAATCTTAATTGGTGTTAAGATTATGGAAATTAAGTCAAATATAACTGAAGAACATTAGTCAGGTGGCATGCAAGTTTAATCTGTTTTGTTTCAGGCTTTTCTTGACCTCCAGCTAAAGTCTAATACTCTGTCTGGTTGCAGATTGTCTAGTACAGCATGTCCTACCCAGTCCTCATGCCACAGCCCAATTATATCTACATTTTAGTGGAACAAGATTCCATGCAATACAATTTGTGTGAACTCCTTGACTCCCGCATAAGTCAAAAATAAGTCAAAATAAGAGCTCATGTTTTTCTTGAGTCACTACATTGATTAGGAAAAGATATTATTTTCAATTCTTGCACTTGCTGTATTCTATAAAAATAGTAGTTAATTGATTCTAACTAATGATTCCTGGCAAAAGGAAGAATTCTTATATTCAGTTGGAATTAGTTGCATTATATGTGAAAAGTGAATTGCTTTAAATAAATGCGGCCCTTCCTGGATCGGGGCGCCTTGCGCACGGTCACTCAGGCCCTTGTCACCTCTCGCCTGGACTACTGTAATGCCCTCTACATGGGGCTCCCTGCGGGGAGCATCCGGAGACTCCAGTTGGTGCAAAATGCAGCCGCGCGGGTGATTATGGGGGCGTCACGTAGCGCCCATGTGACGCCTCTCCTGCGCGAGCTGCATTGGTTGCCGGTGGCTCTCCGGGTTCGCTTTAAGGTTCTAGTTTTGACCTTTAGGGCGACCCATGGCATGGGACCAGGTTACCTTCAGGACCGCATTCTGCCAACGTTCTCCAACAGGCCGGTGCGTTCCCACAGGGAGGGTCTGCTCCGGGTGCCGTCGGCCGCTATGTGTCGTCTGGCGGCGCCAAGGAGTAGGGCCTTCTCTGTGGGTGCCCCCGCCCTCTGGAATATTCTGCCACCGGAACTTCGTACCGGCACGGACCTGAGGGCCTTCAGGCGCGCGTTAAAGACCTGGCTCTTTGAGCAGGCCGGCCTGGGCTGAGATGATGATTTTAAATTTGATCTCCATTTTTAATTTTAAATTGGGTTTTAAGGGTGGGGGGGGGGTTTCTTAGTCTTATTACACAGCCGATTTAAATTTAATTACTTTTTAACTTTTGTATTTTCTGTGGGGTTTTTAGATGAGCTGTTCACCGCCCTGAGTCCCTTGGGAGAAGGGCGGTATATAAATGTAATAAATAAATAAATAAATAAATAAATAATAAATAAATATTTTCCATACCTTCACATTTATGTAATAACTAGGGTGCAAGAGCTAACCTATAAGAAGAAACCATGATAGACTGAACATTGGAAGATAGCACATTTGATGAAATAGAGGTTGAATCTTGCCCAAGGGAACTTTACAGACATTTTTTTGTCATCTGCCTGTAATTTTACATCTGTCAAACAATGCAATTATTGATACTTCATTCTGATGCAAGTTTTATAAGCTTTGAATTTATTATTATCTGTTTAAAGCAGGGGTGTCAAACTGGCAGCCTATGGACCGGATATGTCACTCACAGGCCATGCTCACCCCAGCTCCGCAAATGGGAAAAACATCACAAAATGTCACATGACGGCAATGTGATGTGGCCAGTTTGACACCCATGGTATAAAGTATTTATAGATGCTTTTCTATTAAAATTATATCTAAAATTGCATGCAGAGTAATGGAACTATCTAAAGAACAAGCATCAGTGCAGATAGTAATTAGTATTCCTACATTCAAAACAATGGGGATAAATATGTACAGTAACATCAAACCCAAAAAACAGGGTCCTACAAAAAAAGAAGAGCTATGAAAAGAAGTTTACAATGTTGGACAATCAGAAATCTTAATATCATCTGAATAATAAACACAAGATTAGACGCATTGTGCTTTAGGGAAGGTCTGCTGACACATAGGTATCAACAGGTGCTAACACTTAGGGCAGAAAATAATAATTCTATTTTATAATAATAAAATAGAACCATCTTACCAGTTGGGGAAACAGGGAAGTTCACAGGAAAGCCACTACAGAAAAGATCTTCAAAGTCCTTCATTTAATCCACTAAGGAAATCCTGAGCTAAGTCTTTAATGAAATCCATACATTTAGAAATATTGTAGGGCATGGGTGTCAAACTCGTGACATCATGTCATCACATGATGTATCACAACTTTTTCTCCCTTTACTAAACCAGCGGTAGGTGTGATGCATTAGGCAGGTGATGCATTTGGCCCATGGACCACGAGTTTGACACCCCTGCTGTAGGGGATACTTGGTTCTTTAAATAAATGCTTATTAAGCCATTTAGAAATTTTGTAGCATGTGTGCATTCCAATTATCTTTTATGTGCATCAGAGGCTCTTTTTGATTACTTCATTCCCAAATTTCTATTTCTAATTGATGATTATTGTTCATACATTTTTAGAGTAGTAAAATAATTGACATACCACCCAGCTAAAATTAGGCATTTAACAACCCCATTATAAAATGACCAAAATTGTGAAATAATCGTGAAAGCATTTGCTTTTGCATCATTATTCACATTATGTTAATTTATATTTTTACATTATGAATTCTGAGCCAATTATGTCAAACTGTCAAAAGTGATACAATTATTAACTCATTGTAAGTAATTGGATGATGTCAAAGAAAAGCAATAATTTAATTATCTTTACAATTTACGAAGTGAAAGCATTCCATTCCCTGATTTATTTAAAAAGCAGGCAATATATCCGGGAAAACTGTTGAATTTTTTTGAAATAGAGAATACTTATATATATCTTGTTAAATATCTGGATCCATTTCATTGATTATATAGTGTCCTACGGGTAAATAGGGCAAGTATAAATCAAAGAAATAATGAAATAGAGAGCACTGCCTATCCTAATAGGATTGTACTATTCAATGAATTATGTAACATTCATTCTTAAATCATCAAAATTCTGAATTGATAGTTCCTTTCATCACCATATCTTGGAAAGCCTGTGGAACAGAGGCAATTAAAGGACAATTTGTGGCTTCATTTCAGACCAAGCTTCATAATTCTGCTACATGTTCTTTTTGTATTGCTAAATGTCCCATGCTTTAAAAACAGTCATCAGAAGAATAACAACTTGTTTAGCAAGAGTTGTTTACCAATAGTCAACTTAAGCCAAATACTAGTGGAGATTATTGTATATATGGCAGCTTTATGAATGAGTGACCTGAAAGTATCAGCTGAGAAGACAATTGAAGTGCTGTTGTGTATTTATTAAACTGCCTGGTATAGACCAGTACAATGGTGTTAGTAATTGAATTAAGCGTGAATCATATATTATCTCCTAAGTGAAGTAAATAGGAGATATGAGGAATTGCTCACATGGAGTAAAATAAATTGGCTCACAACCCACACAAGATTAGACGCATTGTGCTTTAGGGAAGGTCTGCTGACACATAGGTATCAACAGGTGCTAACACTTAGGGCAGAAAAAGAAAGTCTCGCTTAGTTGTTTTATAGAACCTGGAGAAAAAAAGGGTTATGTCCATGTGGAAAGTAAGAGTATCAGTAGTTCCGTCATTATCATATCAAATGATTCTTCATGACTCTTTTTAAGAATTCCATCCCATGGTTAGATTCCTGAAATTACTGATTGCTCTTTACTTTTCCAATTGCTTTTTAGTAATATCCATTTCATTCTTTTAAATTGTGAACTATCTTGAGAGCCCTGGCCAAAAGAAAACAAAAATGTAGCAAATGAATAGACATTGTGTTCTCTGAAGTCATAAGATGCAACTGAAACTGGTCAGCTGCTGGATAAAAGATTCTCACAAGATTTTCAACTGAATTATCTTTAGCAACCGAGGGATTTAAAGCTCATTCACAATGTTGGGAATGAATAGGAGAGTAACAAGGATCTTGCCTTTTTTGACCAACAATGAGAGCCAATGGGCTATATTTTTACTACAGTCTGCTTTAGCAATAACATTAGCATTTAGACTTATATACCACCCCATATCTTTGCAGGAGGAAGCATACTATATTGATTTCCCAATCCATGCAAAGGAGAGAGCAACTGTTGAATTTATTTAGCAATGTACTGGGGTTTTTTCCTTTATTTGGAAATATAGACAAGAAAACTCTTTTCCTCTCAAAGTAGAATACTGCACTTAAAAAGTATAATTCAGTAGCAGAGGAATCCCTCAAAGATCCCAATAAAGGCTGGGCACACTAAACAATTACAGAGGTAAGTGTTGTTTTTAACAGAAATCAGAGAAAGTAAAGGAATGGAACAACTGGAAGGAGGTATAGCTTCCTAGCTAAATCACGGAACAAGAACACTCAAATTTTAAATTTTCTTCTTGCTAAGTCACAGTTAAGAGCAGAATAGGATCAAGATAAATGAAACTATATTCATACTCTGAACATATCACTTTGGCAGAAAGATATTGGTGGGCAATAAAAGTGTCAAAAAGAAAATAGTTTGTACAACATGGAATCAATCATCCACCAATGCATTACCTTCCACCTAGAGTCAAACAACCTACTCTCCAAAAAACAATTTAGTTTCAGAAAAAAAATTGTCCTGCAATCTGCAACTCCTACATTGCAAAAACATATGGACTACATTACTTGACCAGGGTAAAGCAATAGATGTAATTTACATAGACTTTTGCAAAGCTTTTGACTCAGTGGTACACGACAAACTACTGTTAAAACTAAACTCTTACGGCATTTCCGGATCCCTTCAAAAGTGGATTGCTGCGTTCCTGTGAAACAGGCAACAAATAGTAAAAATAGGGAGTGCTATATCAAACCCTGCATCAGTTAACAGTGGTGTCCCCCAAGGCAGCATTCTAGGACCCACAGTCTATATAAATGACCTTTGCAATCAACTTATAAGCAACTGTGTCCTCCTTACTGATGATGTAAAACTATTCAACACCACTGACAATGCTACTTTCCTTCAAAGTGACCTCGATTATGTGTCTGAATGGTCAAACAGTTGGCAACTCCAAATCTCAATAAACAAATGGTACACATTGGTAAAAACTACGCAAATATGACCTCGTTGACAACCCTCACTCTGTTAAGAACCTTGGAGTACTCATATGTAATGACCTAAGTGCAAGAGCTCACTGCAACAGCATTGCCAAAAAAGCTTCAAACATTGTAAATCTAATCTTTAAAAGTTTCTCTTCTGGTAATACTGAATTACTAACTAGGCCATACAAAACCTTTGCTAGACCAATACTTGAATCCGCACTGTATATTGGACATTAATACAATTGAGTGTGTCCAGAAGTATTTCACAAGAAGAGTACTACACTTCTCTGTTCACAACAGAATACCCTACACCACCAGGCTTGAGATTTTGAATTTGGACAACCTAGAACTATGCCACCTGCAGTTTGACTTAAATATAGTTTATAAAATAATTTGCTTTAATGTACTACCAATCAATGACTTTTTCACCTTCAGCTACAACAATACAAGAGCACACAACAGATATAAACTTAATGTACGCCACTCCAAAGTACAATTTCAGCAAGTACAACTTCAGCAACAAAGTGGTCAATGCCTGGAACACACTACCTGACTGTTGTCACATCCCTAAACCCACACTCGTTTCCCCCAAACTAACCACTATTGACCTCACCCCTTTTCTAAAAGGTCTGTAAGGGGCGGACATAAGTGCACAATCATGCCTATTGTCCCAATTATCCGTACCCATTTCCTGTGTTTATACTTATGTTTATTATCTTGTAAGCTATTGACAAATAAATAAATAAATAAAATAAAGTTGAATTTGTGGATCTTATTATTAATTTCGGCAGATTTTAAAATAGCATTAAACTAATTTCTGGAGGTTGCATGTTGTGTCTCATGTTCTATTGATCTTCATTTATTTCCCTATTAAAGGCAGCAACAATGATGGAGGCAGATTAGTAGATTAAGATATCATTAGGACAATATAACAGTTCAGGAAAAATGTAAATATTATCCACCTTGAATAGTATGCATGCATAACTTTGATTATAATTTAGATATCATCCACATTTTATACAAATACTGCAGCTTGCTTAACTTTTTTGGTCATGTCTTAAAGTAATAAAATAACAAATTTCATACCACAAAGATATAATATATTAGAAACGTGTGAAATCTGCCCAAGCCTCTTAAGAATTTGAAGTTGGTGCCAATAAAGCAATTTCTGCAGATAAGAATTAGCCTTGTTCTGTACCACTGCTGTTTACCTAAAGTATTTTCCATCCCAGATCCAATTATTTTCTTCTGTTTTCAAAGCCAAGATATTTTAATATACCCTTCATATGTTGAACAACTTTTAAGTAAAATAAAAATACCTCTGTGTTGCAACTATATTAAAGTGGAACTAATTAGATTATCATTCTCATAATACTTTCAGCACCCACATATTTTGCTCTTTGCTTGTCTCATTGTAAGAATAATGTAGTTGAATTAAACAAAGAGAAAACTAGCATTTCTTTCAATTACTTTAACAAGGAGTTGATGTGCTTTCAGTTAGTACAGATGTAGTCTAACTAATTTTATTAACTAAACTAGAAATTGCTTCCAAATATGTGAGTCACACTATTAAAAAATCTAGAGATAATTTTGATGGATGATACCAGTCTAGCTAGAACATCTGTTTCTAACATTGGTCAAATGATTCCCTAGGGAAATCTCACAAGAAAAATGAGTGCAGCAACCTTTTCCAACTAATGATATTCAGCAGCTAAAACTATCTCTGATGCCCTGAAGTCTGTTTCTCTTCTATAAATTTGTCTAAATTTATCACCTGCCAAAATTTGTGTTGATCCCAATATTTGGGGAAGAGATACCATCTTATGTGGGCACTCTTAAAGAAATACTTCTTTGTTCCCTTAATGGAAGAATGAATCTTGCTTTACATAAGTAATCATATTTTTGTATGGTATTTAAAAATGCTTCTCCATCTGGGAAAAATAGGGAGAAAATTGGCTCAGATGTGTTTTTTTTTTAAATGTAACCATATTTTTAAGTGGGAAGCATGAAAAGTTGTATCTCTGAAGTATTGTAATCTAACCTGAATTTTTATTCTACTTCACCAGCTTTCTACCAATCTACTAGCCTTCCTTTGTTGATTAGTTATCATATTTGGGAAG
Organism: Bungarus multicinctus; assembly: GCA_023653725.1. Taxonomy (NCBI): domain Eukaryota; kingdom Metazoa; phylum Chordata; class Lepidosauria; order Squamata; family Elapidae; genus Bungarus; species Bungarus multicinctus. The sequence continues at coordinate 58,147,552 of CM042836.1, read as the reverse complement.
AGTCATCACAATCAGGAAGAAAAACAGATCACCTCTTTTCAAAAAGTAGCAAGAAAGAATAAGGAATGTTGTTTATTTGGTAGAACTGAAAAGAGTGAAGATGACCTCCTTGCTTATATCCCTTCTTGGAACCAAGCCCAGTATTAGATAACAAGAAAACTATGATTTTTTTAAACTTAAATAAACAATATTTCCCCTAAGGTTAGCATTATAACTGGTATATTTTTATATACATAAAGCTGAACAGGTTTATTATAGGAGGAACCTTTATAGCTTTTGTATAAAATTCCTGACATGAATAGGAAAATGCCTTGTTGTAAGAATATGTATGAATTTTAAGACCATATAATCAGGAATAATCACAGACGTAAAAATGGATAGGAGTTGTTACCAAGTCTCCAAATTTATAACACTTATGATTATTCAAAAGGTACACTGAAGAGGATTAAACTGATTAGAAACTGTATGGGGGATACAGTCTAATATTGCCATCTAATAATATAATATAATAATTATAAATAGGAATAAACCTCAGTGAAAGTTACAAGATACAATTTTTAACAGTTATATATTAATTTATATGTTCTTCAATGTTGGCAACCAGCCACTTCTACAAATCTCTGGATTGTTACAAGGATTAAAAAAGAAAAATAATTAAAACAAAATTTCAAGCCACATACCAAGTGGAGGAAAAACTCAACAATTTCATAACATTATCTATTTATTTAAATATAAATTTTATGGCCACCCAATTCCAGTAGACTCTGAGCAATGATTCCATATCCCACATTCAATTTAACTAGTGGGCATCCCAAATACCGTAGGAATAATTCCAAGTATACATAGCATTGAACTATAAGGGAGGAAAATTACATCTCTTAACAATTGCTTTATAAAGTCTTCTTTTAATAGACTTCATCTCATTAAAATAAATCATGTTACCAAACTACAATTGCTGAGAAATAAATTACACCCATTGTGGTTTACATACCACAATATTCATATTGCATTTGGCAATACCAAGTATAGCATGCTTTTAAAAGGCACTTTCAATGTGTTCCACTGCCTCACTTTTCAGTGATCATATTTTCTGCAGGCATATGAACATTTCCATCAAATGTATTTCAAAGTAACGTGAAAGTGAAATAATTAACTGGGTATTATTGTGAAAGGGATGGTTCTCCTATCTTCTATACATATATAATCTTCTATTACCATTGTTGGCAATCTGCCATATCTAGTGTTTCATTTAGTGCTGATGATTCTAATTGCAGTATGACACTAGGAAAGAGACTCAGCTATTTCACCATGTTCTTTTTCTGGTATGCACAATGCCATTTAAACCCCTGATTTTAAAAAATGGTTTCTTTGTTTTTTGCCAAGTGACTCAAATAGGATGGGTGACAGGGTAGGTGAGCAAACCTAGGAAACCTCTGCTAGTGCAGGACAATTAAAACAATTTTTCCACTTGTATTATTCTTTAAGCATTCATTTATAACAAAGCCTCCCTTAAATGCTCACACGTAAAGCCCAAAGTCTGTTTCTAGAACACTGGAGCCATTGGATGCTGCATATCTTTCAGCAACTCACAGTGACTTTAAGCCGTTCTGCCCTAATTACTAACTTCATACGTCAAACTTGATATAAACCTGATTCTAGTATCCAATTGTAACATTTCAAGCAGCTGCCGTTCAACTGAAATGCAAATGTTGGATCTGTAATTAACGAAGGACAGCTTTGTTCTGAAGCTTCCAGTATTTCTTAGGTGGGTTAAATGAATATAACTTTGACATCCCAAAGATTTGTCCCCAAAGTTGTTTTGTTTTGTTTTTCCCAAGATAGATTATCTGTGGCTCCTTACTTTGAGGTCAACCAGTGACATAGTTTATGTCAGTTTACAGGCAACCTGAGGTAGGTTCAAAGTGGCCTTTGAGAGGATAATGTTCCATTTGATGTAAAACACAGTTCAGATATACCCTTAGGAGACAGAAATTCTTCTTCCTGTAGAGTCCTATTTTCACCATGAAGTCAAATACACCAGCCAGTTTTTCAAGGTCAGCCACTCAATTCTATCTTCAGGTCAGGCAATTTTCTTCTCTTTTTAAACAATTGGCAGGTTGGTTTATCCTCCTTGTTAATTCATGGAAAAGGGGAAGGAAGAAGCAAAGTGTTAATTAAATGGAAGACCACTTATAAAATCATCAGAGATGTGCTAACTATTCCCTATTAAATCAAGTAGTGTCTCATTATAAAAGATGTCCAGCTCATTAGCACAATTAGGAGGCTACATTCCAGTTTATTATATTTTAATACATTTCTGAATGTTTTGGTTGAGAGTCAGTTGCAACCCTAGATGGCGATGGCTATTTCCCCATTAGTGACCCAGCCATTACTGAAGCGATATCAAGCCTATCTTCATTACTGTTACTTTGGCATAATGATAGAAGTCTCCAGAGCACGGTTATCAAACTCAATTTCATTGAGGGCCGCATCAGGGCTGTGCCGGGGGAGGGTGGCCTAGGTGGGCATGGTCAGCTTGACGTCATTCATGTCATCAGGTGCCTGTAGTGGCCCGTGTTGTCTACCAGTGAAATGGGCTCCTGAGCTCTGTTTTTGGCTACGACGGCCTCCTGCAACTCTCTGCCAACAAAAACGGAGTTTGGGAGAGCCACATGCGGCCTCCAGAGATCCATTTTCACTAGCAGAGGCACCTCGGGCCGTCCGTTGCTGTTTCCAGGTTAGTCCCATGGGCCAAATCTAAGCACTGAATCCGGCCTGTGGGCCTTGAGTTTAACATCCCTGCTCTAGATAATACTAGACTTTGCTCCTAGAAGCATTTTGTTTGTGTTCTTTTCACACACCCTTGTATGGATTTCTTTTTTTTTCTTATGTCATTGGTTTTAATGTAGTTCAGAAGGAGACATGAAGCCACTGGCAGGAAAATAGTTGTTATGATTACATCAGCTGGTTTCCTTCTATCACTTTTCTTCTTATTCCACCCACTGCTTTGCATAACACCCAACAGGATTAAGAAGTGTGGAGCCCTTCTTGTTTTGTAACATCTTTGTTGATACATGAAAACATGATTATACAACATATCAAGCACAGGTATATAGAGAGTCTTCAACTTATGACCAATCACTTAGCAACTGTTCAAAGTTACAATGGATTCCCTCCCAAATATACTTAAAATCCAGTTTTGAAGTTCCAACAATTGCTGCCCTCCCCCCAGCCCCCCATTACACTTCATTCACATTTCAGGCGCTCCGTAACTGGTCTACAGTTGTAACAGTTTGTGGTCACATGGCTGTGATTTATTTTTTTGCCAAAAATAGGCATTTATTTCCAGTTTTCAGCAAAAACGTCTCATAATGAACAATGGGTTCACTTAACAAGAATTTACTTAATGACAGGAGATTCATTTCACAGCCATGGTGATTTGCTTTAACAACTGCCACAAAAAGAGATTGTTTAAATTGGATTGGTTACTTGGTGATCCATTTTACAAGTGTCATGATTTACGACTATAACATTCATTATGATTGTACGTCAAAGTCTCCCTGGACATGGAAGTCTTGGAGAGTGAATCAAAAGCTGCATGTAGATGAGCCAAGGAAGAAAGACAAGTTTGACACCAAGCCTTTAATATTATACTAAAGCAATAAAATAACAAAACAGTACCAATTGTTCTTAAGTTTCTCTACTTTTCTCATAAATTGATTTTCCTACTTTCCCACTTAACCTGGCTTTAAAAAACAATGTAAAATGTTAGTTGACTAACAAAAAGAATTTTGATAAAGGTGAAAAAAATGGGACTGCATTAAAACCTGTATGTACTACAACTGGCCCTGACCCAAGAACAAAAGACATCACACAGCTTTTTCTGACCTAGTGCCTTCAGATCTGTGGGGATTAAATTCCTCAAACTGCCAGTCAGCAATTGCTTAAATTCTAGGAGATAATAATTCTGGAACATCTTGAGGACATCAAACTGAGAAAAGTTGATCTAGTCCAACTATAGATTTTAGACTTTTTTTAAAATGAACCTATTGTTTTACAATGTGATACATCAATTGTATCAGGTTGTTGGCTTTGCTATGTAAAAAAAAATCCCTGAGTCACACTGTTAGCATGCAATTGTTGAATACATTGATAATGAAATCCAGTAACTGGAAACAAAACCTTTCTGCTTGCTTATTGTAAGCAAAACTTCCTTTTATGTGGTCTGTAAAACTTCTCACCAGCTCTGGTTCTATCATCCTTCTAAGCTATGTTGGAATGTCTGGAAACAACTGCATTCCCATTACATCCAGAAAGTACAGATTGGAGAAAGATTGTTTTATAGCATCTAAAGTTGGGTGTGCATGTGGTATGTATTTTGCTGCAACAGTTAAATGCAAGTTATCCTCTAATTCAGTGAGAAAAAAAAACTTTTGAGAATATATTTCCTATTTTAATTAGAAAGCCCATTAGGCTTTCTATATCAATGCATTCAATTGTTTCTCTTCTTTAGATTTGCCATGTGAATATACATAACACTACAATGAACACATACACTTTGTCCCTTTGCACTAAAATCAGGAATGTATGCATTCACAAAGCAGGTGTGACTCCTCAAGACATTCAGTGTTTCTAGAGTCCCTTCAAAAATTGCCACTTTGACATGGATAAAAATAAATTGATGGGTTATAATCCTTAACTCTAGTTTAAATTCACTTTGTGGAGTGTAACTCCAGACTCCTCTCAAAGGGCTAGATCTGAGGGGGGTGGGAGTGAATCCTGATGCTAGAAGGAGTTAACTTTTGTTCTACAAGTTAACAAAATATACTCTGGCTAATTGAAGCTTTGTCAACTTCCAATAATTTTATCCTTCCTGTTAACTAGCAAACAGTAGAAGCTTGAGCAAGTCCCAACAAAGCAAGCCAGACCTTTTCAACTGCTTCCTGCTTAATAGGGAGTGAAATCCATTAAACACAGTATTGCACTACTATGATCATTTAATTTCCATGCTATGACAGGCCCATAGCTTTGGCATGCTAAGGCAGCTGATAAATTGACTCAATTAAATGGAAGCTGATGGTCAGTTGCCAGGGATGATGTAGCAGTGGATTTCTACCCAGGGCAAGAGACTTGTCTAGATGAGGAGAAAAGTCCCTTTCAGGCTTGACAGTCTATCATAATGTGCTACAACACCTGAATAGATAGAATTAATTTTCCTTTCCCAATAAAACCTCTCCCATATAACCACATTGATGAAAAAAGCCCAACCAGTGAAAATAGTGTGTTTATGTAATTCCTCCAGGGGTCATTAGAAAGATGAATTGAGGGTCTGGATACTTTTCGATCTCAGACATCATAACTGGGCAAAACAATAATCAGACTTTCAGAGGAAAGAAGGATGAGAAGTAAGAGGAACAAGGGAGGAAATCAGACTATAAACATCCAAGCAGAAGGCCCAGGTGATTTATTAAACTATTCTTTACACATGAACCTGCATTGAAACCAAAGAGTTTTTTCAATAAGACAATATATTGAATAGTTTAACTAGATTAGTTGTGTTGATTTTATTTGGAATTCTATGTATGGGATGGCTGCTTTCCATTTGATTTTGAAGGCATAACTAAACTCATCAAGAGGAAGAACATTAAAGAAATCACACACACACAAATCAACAAATAGTAAATGCAAAATCACAGTGGTTTAATTATGGTCCCAAAAATTCAGGTCCAAGCAATAAATGCCATTGTAAGTCACTGGGGAAAACCCAGAGTGAATTCAGAATTAACAAAAGAAACAAAAGTTTAACCTAGAATTATGAATAATTCATGTAAATACCAATGTGTTCTGCCTCCAGAGGAGATAGGGCAGGCCAACTAGTCATACAGGTAGATGCTTCAAACGGGAGCCTGTTTCTTCTGCTGACTCACCTGGACATGCAACTACTAAGAAGGAACTTTTCTGAAGAAAACTTTTTTTTCTTAAACAAAGTTTACCATCTTTGTGGCACCAATCCTTTCTATTTACTTACCATTTTCAAATGTGACTTGTTTATATTGTTTTAGCCTGTTTTTGATTAAAAGTAATCCCAAAACAGGATGTGATAATGCAGTCCAATAAAGCCATATAGAACCACAAACGCTAACACATCAAAGCAAAATTGCATCATATTGAACAACTTAGCCTTAGTTCAACCCCAAGTCTGGGAGAACATGTGGGTCTTCATTGAGTGCTGAAAGCTTAACAAAATATTTATCTGGCCAAGCTGTCCTAATGTGTTGTTTATTGTGGCAGCTTTAAATTTGTGCCGTTTTAATCCACTTAGATAATTTTTTAAAAAAAGAAAGAAAGTGGAATCAAATAACTACCTTAATAAAATCTTGGCAGTGTTGCTACTAGCTTTCTTGCATGCCAGAAACATTTAAGCAGTCTAAAAGTGTGATTGATAAACATGTAGATGGCAGCTTCTTTTGAAATACAAACATTAGTCAAGAGTAGCTGTTTAGTTCGAGGCAATGGGAGCAGATGGTTCAAGACTCTCTGTTTCCTTGCCCCCCCCCCCACACACACACACATATTAAGGTTTGAAAGCACTTTGTGATTTCTGTCTTCTTGCTATTGGCTGTGCCATCTATCTGCTGTCACCCCTCTTCCTTTCCCATTTGCTGAGCACAAACAATATTTGGTCTTTTTCCATCTCTTCTATCTCCTTCTTTAGGCTGCCATCTCTCAATCACAACTACTGGCATGCTTCTTTAGCCACTTTTTGAAATATTCCCCAGATTCTCTGCCTCCTTCCTCTTTCCATAGCCTATGCTACAGTTCTGATCTGTCTGCTCTCTACTTTGCCTACTATAGCTGGTACTTTATAGCCCACAATCAAAGCATTGCCAAATCCATCTGTCGGGCCCAGCCCAAAGACAACACTTGAAATCCTATCAAGTTATTTTCTTACACCTAATGGACATAATCTTGTCAAACTAAAGCTATAACCTTCTAACCTAATAGATATTTCCTGAGAGATTCTAAGCGATGGGTACCCTGAATCGCTTCCTTCCTCCCACATCCAGCGCAGGTTTGTGCAGTCTCTTAATTTGGGCTTCTTCCTGAGAAACTGCAGTGCTCTTTCTGGAATTCCCCTCCCTCCACTCCTTCTCCGGGTATGCATTGCATCACACCATCCCATAATTCACATCAAATCTAGGTTGGCTGTAATTTTTCAGGACATCCGGTTTCATCCATTTTTACACAGCACTTCTATATAGCCAAAGATGTAATTCATCTCTTTTTTCCCCCCTCTCAGTTAAAATTATTTTTGGGACCATTATAGACTGAGTTGAAGACAAGGGACTCACTTGTTCCTCCAGTATTGCTTGCCACCACTTATCACTATCTGCTGCCAAAGTGACTGCTTCCTTTGCCTTAAAGTAAGGTGGTCTTTAAAAAGCTGTAGCCTGATGCAATTTATTTATAAAGAAAGAAAGAGAAACTCCTTTCTTCATTGACTGGTTATTTGGCAAGAAAGAACACAGTCTAGGTTCCAGCAACTTATCTCCATGACAAGGAGAAGGGAGAGCTCCCAATGGATCTAGTATCTAGTTAAAAGAAAAGAGCCGTTTAATCAGGGGCTGTTCTCTTCTTTCTGGCTCTCAAAATGGCAAATGCCCTTTCTCCAGAATAAAGGGGTTTGTGGAGCTGTGGAGTAATACAAGAACTGATAGTTGAGGGCAACCAGAGAAGCACACACCTTTTCCGTGACTTCTATTGTGTTGACTTCTCTTTTCTTAACTTCACTTTTCCCAATTATCACTCCCTTGCCTACAAATAGAAAAGGTATTGGCATAGATATCAACAGACTAATAATGTGCAGTAAGAGTACACAGGCATGTTCTGTAAATGGACATGAAATGTGGCTGCATTATTTCAGTCTCGCCTTTAAAAGAAGGAAAGGGTAACTTTGGATACATTAAAAACAAAGAAGTATACTTCCTTGATTGTCTTACTTTCACAATTTACTGACCTATATTCTAATTTTCTGATTGAATGCCAGGAGTCAGAGCCTTTGTCAGCCCAGGTTACTTCAACTAGCAACAAATCAAATACATCAACCTATCTGTATGGACTTGTCATACCAACCTGATACACAGGGCTGCTACAAGAAAACACATGAACTAAATGAATAAATAAATGAAAACCAGCCAAACTGTACCAGGGTTATTAGAAGGCAATATTTGTGGCAAAAAATAGCAGATTAAAAGACTGTGGAACAAATGTAATTTTATGTATTCTACTTTTGCATAATATTATGCTAATCCTATACCTTTGTAATAAAGAAAAGTATTTAACCAAAATATTCATCCCTGGAAATCCCCAATTTCCTTCTATCAGCTTACACAAAGGGGATTGCCAATATGAGTCACTTCTCATTAAAGAAAATAATAGTTGAGTTTCAAGGCACCTTCTCAGCCAGGGGTCTTCAAACTTGACAGACTTGTAGACTTCAGCTTTCAGAATTCCTCCTCCAGTCATGTTAGCTCAGGAATTCTGGGAGTTGAAGTCCACAAGTCTTAAACTTGCCAAGTTTGAAAACCCTTGCTCTAGGCAAAGGATCTTGCTTGGGTCTGTTCAATTATTACAACTGCTGCCTCTCCTAATTGATTTCATGATTGCTTGTAAGGCCAGCTCGGTGCTGAAGTATTTCAGTAAACTAGACTACAGATAATCAAGACATGTTTTTCAAAAGCATTTTTCCCCACTCTAAATAAAGCCCCAGCTGGCAAACTTCAAAGCTCATAAAAATATTGTCTCAATATTTTTTATATTTCCATAGAAAACGGTGAATTTAGAAGCATCATCTAGTGAAGCAGAATAAAACCTTGTTGGGAATCAGGTGTATGCCTCTGCTCAGATCAGTATGTATTTGAAACCCTCACTCTTAATATTGGGAGTATTTTTTATAGGAATTCTGCTAAACAAATGACCTGAATGTATTTTGGACAGGTTGTTTAGTTAAATATGAAGTTCAACTATTTGTAGTAAACTACTTTCTCCATCTTCTGTTGTTATTGTTGTTGTTGTTGTTGTTCATTTGCTTATCTTATTGTTGAATCTACAACAAGGGCATTGTGTGAAATTAGTGTCACTTTAAGCTCGTTTTTTTTTACTTGCATAGGTCTGTTGTAATACTTCATCTAATCTTTTCATTAACACACATACCCAACCCACACATATTTCCCTTAAACTTACCTTTTAATCAAAATTTGCATGTTCTTCTTCTCAGGCACCTGAACACTTCCCTTTTTTATTTATGGTAGTGTAGCGTTATACATATTTTCCCATTTTAAAAGCAATGGGTAATCATTAGGAAATGCCTTCCTCAAGTCACAAAGTCTTGTCTATATCTTTTTACTCTGTCTACTACTGCAATTCACCCACATTGCTATATGACTTGTTAATCACAGCCTATATACATTCAGATACAACAGCATGTAAAATAATATCATGAAATTATAATATAATCTGACATATGTCTTGAAGTTTTCAACACCCTTTAGTGGGATACCCAAACAAATGTTAAGAATGGGATGGTTCTAAAGAGCACAATGTTTTTTTCACAGTCTATAGCCCAAATTTAGGGATATCTTATCTGGACTGCAAAAATCTGGATAATCATTACATGATAGGAAAACAGTACAGACAATCCATCCCTTTGCTGTCATTCAATAGTTATCCAGGTTTTTCCAGCCCAGATACGGTGGCCCTATTTAATCTGGTCAGCGGGCTTACAAACAAGGCAAAACGTTAATGTCTGCTATTTGTGTAGGATAGGAATACTTTTTAAAACAAAGCTAACTCGACTGGGAAGCTGAAAAAGCCATTGTCCTGCACTATCTAGCAGCATAAAACATTGAAAGATTGTTCTCATTGTTACTATCTGATTCCTTTGACAGAAGATATCTGGACTGAGATATCGGTATAGTAATAGAGTGCTTATCTAAGAAATTTTAGCCCCCTTCAAATAAGGATATAAAATCCGGGTGTAAATAGTTCAAAGTAAGGTAACCCCAAGTCTATCTGGAGTTAAGCTTTAAAACTCAAGACCACCACTAGATTTTAGAATGGAATTAGAACTTTCTGTACTATTTTGCTAATATTGTTTGTTTGATTGACAGCCCACCTTTCCTTCATCAGCAAATTATGTAGCACTCACTCCTCCAATTTTTCCTATAGCATTTGGGTCTTCCAGTGGTTGTCCAACATCTAAGCAACTGTGTCAGATTGATTTTGAACATAGAACATAGAATAACAGAGTTGGAAGGGTCCTTGCAAGTCTTCTAGCCCAGGGGTTGCTGGCTGAGGAACTCTGGGAGTTGAAGTCCACAAGTCTTAAAGTTGCCAAGGTTGGAGACCCCTGTTCTAGCCAACTCCCTGCTAGAGCAGGAGGCTCTATAATATAAATTCAGGCAAATGGTAGTCCAGGCTCTTCTTAAAAGTCTCTAGTAATGGAGCACTCACAACATCAGAGGGCAAGCTATTCCATTGACTGATTGCTCTCACCATTAGGAAATTTCTCCTTAGTTCTAGGTTGTTTCTCTCCTTGGTTAGTAGGAAATTTACCAAAACTATGTTAGTATGAAATTGATACAAATCAGCATTGCCCCAGAAAGAAGAATGCCTTGGAACAGACAGAGAATATAGATTGAAAGGCCCTAAATTTAGAGCTGTTTGTCAACTCTGAAAAAAAGCAAACAGTGATCTTATTCTGTCCTATACTTCCAGCTCTCTGTGAAGAACTGCAACATTTTTAATGCAGTGTACTCTATTTATTGCAACCTATACAGTATATACAACCCTAGTGGCTCAATGGTTAGAATGTAGTATTGCAGGCAAACTCTGCTCACAGTCTGGACTTTGATCCTGACGAGTCTCAAGGTTGACTCAGCCTTCCATCCTCCTGAGATTGGTAAAATGAGAACCCAAATTGTTGGAGGCTATATACTGACATTATAAACCACTCAGAGAATGCTGTAAAGCACTAAGTGCTGTCTAAGTGCTATTTCTATTGCTATTGCTATATGTTGCCTCCTCTCCTAGGACCTATAGTTCAGGAGTGGGATTCACATTTTTTAACAACTGGTTCTGTGGGCGTGGCTTAGTTGGTGGGGGTGGCTTGGTGGTCATGTGACTGGGTGGACATGGCTTGGTGGTCATGTTACTGGCTGGGCATGGCCAACTCAACGCATTTTCTCGCCTGGCCTCTCGTGACTGTGGGGATGCTGCAACAGTTGTAAGTGTGAAAAACGGTCATAAGTCACTTTTTTCAATGCCATTTTAACTTTAAATGGTCACTCCACACAAGCAAAGTACCAGCAAAGGAGAAAAAAAACTCCAGAGAAGTTTCTGAGACAGGAAGTCTAGTCCTGCCAAGAATGTAATAAGGGTTAACGGAAAGGCAGTTTCTGTAAGCAACACCAGAATGTTTCCTTCCTGCCTTCCTTACAGGATTAGGCCAGTAATTTCTTCTAACAACCGTTTTTTTGAACTGCTTATTTATTTATTTATTTATTTGTTTAAACTTCTATACCGCCCCCTCTCCCAAAAAAGGGACTCGGGGCGGTGTACAGCCTACTAAAACATACGAGATATACAATAAATATAGTTAAAAATAAATTAAATAGTTTAATCCGGCTGTCTAATTCAGATTCAATTTAAAAGTTAAAAACTAAAACCCCAATTAAAATTTAATTAAAAACCTAAAACACAGTTACTGGGCCAGGCCGGCCTGATTAAAAAATAAAGTTTTCACCGCGCGCCGGAAGGTCAGGATATCCGTCATAGACCGTATCTCCGGGGGAAGATCATTCCATAGGGAGGGAGCCCCCACAGAGAAAGCCCGAACTCTCGGGGCCGTCAGCCGACAACGGTCAGGCGGCGGTACCCCAAGCAGGGCAACCCTGTGGGAGCGTACTGGGCGGCGGGAGGTTGACGATGGCAGCAGGCGGTCCCGTAAGTACCCAGGTCCCGAGCCATGGAGCGCTTTAAATACCATCAGTACCACCTTGAATCGAATCCGGTAGGCCACAGGAAGCCAGTGCAGCCTGCGAAGCAGCGGAGTAACGTGGGAGCTCCGAGGGGCACCCACAAGCACTCGCGCGGCTGCATTCTGGACCAGCTGTAACCTCCGGAGACTCTTCAAGGGGAGCCCCATGTAGAGAGCATTGCAATAATCCAGGCGGGAAATGACGAGGGCGGACGTGACTGTGCGAAGTGCGCCCAGATCCAGAAAGGGCCGCAACTGGTAAATCAGACGTATCTGATAAAAAGCCCCCCTGGCGACGGCTGCAATATGCTCTTCTAAAGACAGCCGCACATCCAGGAGGACACCCAGATTGCGCGCCCTTTCCACGGGGGTCAAAACCTCTCCCCCCACGGCCAGCGAAGGAACCAGCTGGCTGTATCTGGGCGCAGGAAACCACAGCCACTCGGTTTTAGTCGGGTTGAGCCGGAGCCTGTTACGACCCATCCAACTCCGCACGGCCTCCAGGCACCGGGACATCACTTCGACAGCTTCGTTGGGGTGGCCCGGGGTGGAGATGTACAGCTGAGTATCATCAGCGTACTGATGGAACTCCACCCCGAAGCCACGGATGATCTCACCCAGCGGCTTCACATAAATGTTGAACAGCAGGGGCGAGAGCACCGACCCCTGAGGAACCCCACATAGTAGGGGCCTCGGGGCCGACCTCTGCCCCCCTGTCAACACACATTGCGAACGGTCGGAGAGGAAGGAGGTGAACCACCGTAACACGGTGCCCCCCACTCCTAACCCCACCAACCGCCGCAATAGGATACTGTGGTCGACAGTATCAAAAGCCGCTGAGAGATCTAATAGGACCAGGACAGAGGAACAACCCCTGTCCCGAGCCCTCCAGAGATCATCAACCAACGCGACCAAAGCCGTCTCCGTGCTGTGCCCGGGCCTGAAACCCGATTGGAGGGGGTCAAGATAACTCGCTTCATCCAGGCACTGCGGGAGCTGACGTGCCACCACACTCTCAACAACCTTCGCAACAAAACGAAGGTTGGAGACGGGACGATAATTTGATAACAGTGCTGGGTCCAGGGACGGTTTCTTGAGGAGGGGCCGCACCACCGCCTCTTTCAAGGCAGCAGGTAGCAGCCCCTCTCTCAAGGAAGCGTTTATAATACCCTGGAACCAGCCTCGTGTCACCTCCCGAGTGGCCAAAACCAGCCAGGAGGGACACGGGTCCAACAAACAGGTGGTGGCATTAAGCCCCCCCAGTATCCTGTCCACATCCTCTAGAGTAACAGGGTCGAACTCAACCCAACCAACTCCACCGATATCCACCCCCACCCCCCCACCCGGAAATGGCCAGTCGGAGTCCAGTTCGCTCCGGATCTGAGCGATTTTGTCCTGCAGAAACCTAGAAAACTCCTCAGCCCGTCCCTGTAAGGGGTCCTCCCGCGCTCCCACCTCCAGGAGGGAGCGGGTCACCCTAAACAGGGCGGCTGGGAGGTTTTCCGCGGACGCGATAAGGGTGGAGAGGTAAGACCTCCTCGCCATCCTTATTGCCACTAGATACGTCTTAATATAAGAACGCAGTAGTGTTCGGTCAGACCCAGAGCGGCTGGACCTCCAACTGCTCTCTAGGCGTCTTTTCCGGCGCTTCATTTCCCTTAGCTCCTCAGAAAACCAAGGAGCCAGATGGGATCGGCACCGGGTCAGAGGCCGCAAGGGCACGACTCGGTCAAGGGCCCCAGCCGCCACCCTTAGAATGTTAACAACTGGTTCTAGCGAATAGGTGCGAACTGGTAGAATCTCACCCCTGCTGTAGTTGCTTGTAATAGTTTTGAAAACATTTCTACAATATTTCTACAATATAAGTAGAAAATGAATGGCTATCAGTGCCATTTCCTGGCAGGGAATGCTAGAGAAAAAATGAAGAATACAAGAAGTAAAACATGGGAAAAGACAGAGATACATGTGGAATGACTATGAGTGCCTATTCATGCTCTCCCAAAGCATCTTGCTCACAGCCTGCTCTATTTTAGGAACAGGATTAAGAGCTACAATCCAATTTATGTTACATTACAAGACCATCCAATAGATGTCAATACTGAATATTCTTGGGTTCAGGAAAATAGTCTGATGCAGTGAGGAATAGAAGCATTCATAAAGCACCTCGTGCAATTAATGCAGTATGTGTGTATGAAAAACTCTTCCTTGGTGACATGTTTGGTGCTAAAGAAAATTGGCAGAGTTTGAAAAAAAAAAACATGTATTTAAAGGCAGTTGGCCCAAACTTCAAAGATTCCCCTTGCCTCCTTCATAGATCTCTTCTTTAAGCTTCTCGGAGACACTTTCTGAAAGTTATTTTCCACTGCCCATCACCATTAACAATATTAAGACTTTAAAAATGCCTGCTCTTGAATTCCAGAACTCAGGAGTTTATAGTGCCTATAGTGGTGTCTGGTCTGAGGGGCTGCCATTCATATCAAAGGAAGTAAACTAACTCAGGCGCTAATAATAACAAAGAGACTTTAAGATCAAAGAAGGCAGAGGAGGAGGAGGAGGAGGAGGAGGAGGAGGAGGAGGAGGCTGTTAATGGATGTCTTAACCTCTTGCTGCTATGAGGCTCCTCTTTCATATTCCTTTTCATCCATTATTCATTTATTTCACCATGTTTAATATATGATTTGTTCTGTTGTTTTCATTTGAAATTTGGCTGCAAAATGTGCTATTGATAAGACCTCCTGGAACACGTTAAACACATAAACATTAACTTTCCCTTAAGGAAAAAATATCAGACTTCCCAAAGACTACAGAGCCCATCCTTCTAGCCAGAAAGTGCAGCAACTTCAGGCATTATGAATACTGGGATTTGTAATCTGAATTCATTTTGTGATGGTCCCCCATTATGGAAAGCTGCTTTGAATTTTAGCAGACAGTGATGTTTTAATATAATCTAACATTATATGACTGTGCCATGATGCATACAGCTTTGTAGTTACATAGTTTGTTGCACAGTCAGACAGATGTTCAGACTGGATTTAGGATAATTAACTTAATCTTGTGATTTTTGATCATTACGTATTATTTTTTTGACCATTAGGTATTATGTAATATTGCATTTAAGGGTGGCTGTATAAAGACTGCATTTTATATGTGAGCCTTTTCAAAAATTGATTCAGCCTAGTGTTACAAAAGAGTTTATGACAAAGAAGTGAATATTTTAAGGCTTGCTGACTTGAGGCTATTTAGGCTATTTTGAAGCTAAAATTAAATGTTTTGTAGAAGGAAATAATGCTCAGCTCAGAACAAAATTAAAAACCAGATATTAGCCCTCCTGGTAGGTGCTTGATAATTAACATTTCCAACGACCGCTAATAATTGGCTTCCATAATCTTTACTCATTAGCTTATGAAATCACAGATGTTCTGCCAGCTATTTATTCTATCAAAGGAGGATTGGAAAGAAAACATAAAACACATCATTCTTCACATATAGATAATGCGAGTTGTGATGTTTAACTTATGTATTATTCTCAGTACATCAACAGGCATAATGTTGAGTTTACGTAAGTAATTCTATCAGATTTGGCCTGCAAGTATCCAAGCAACCATTAGATGGAATCAAGGAGTTTTCTGTATTGCTTTGCTGTAGCTTATCAACTTATGGACATAATTGAGCCCAGAATTTAAATTGCTAATTTATTAAATTTTGTCCTATTTTATGACTTTTCTTTCCATATTTGATAATTGAATCACTGCAGTTGTTAAATTAGTAACACAGTGGTTAAGTGAATCTGACTTCCCTATTGACTTGTTTGTTGAAGGTCGCAAAAGATGGTCTCATGACCCCGGAACCCTTCAAGCATCATAAAGGATTGAAATGTAAATCATGTGATCATGGGAATGTTGCAATGGTCATAAGTGTGAAAAATGATCCTAAGTCACTTTCAAAGTTACATTGTGACTTGGAATGGTCACTAAACAGACTGTTGTAAGTCGAGGACTACCTGTACTGGAATTCACAAGAAACTGATGAAGTGGATATACAGATAGTAACAACTGCTCGTTTAATGACCATTTGAAGACATGGCAGACTGGAAAAAATTACTTATGAGTTGTCCTCAAAGTTACAATTGCCTCATTAACCCCATGATGCTGGGATTGCATTGCTAGTGCTTGACAACGAGATACAACCAATTGCAGTGTTGCCTGGTCATGTGACTATGTGTTGAGACTTTGTTTGCTGTTTTCTAGAAAACATCACTCATTGGATAAGCAGGAGTCTGACTGATGACGACATGATTATGACCACTTGTTTAGTAACTCTTGTAGAAATGATTATGGAATTGAGTCTGGTCACATGATGATTCAACTCATGACTTATGACTAAAATTCCAAGCTCAGTTGTGGTATGTATGTATGCATGTATGTATGTACGTGTGTGTGTGTATGTAATGTATGTATGTGTTTGTTTATTTATTTATCATACTTTTTAATCATCCATCTCACTCAAAGTTGTGCATCCAGGACTACCTGTATGTTAAAATCACAATAATAGTAATGTATTATGTCACTTGTATGGTATCTGATTCAGTCTCCATCTCATATAAAGATATATATTCAGAAACAGAAGTGGTGAAACTGAGGCCTTTTAGATTTTCCAGCATGATGCCAAATTCCTAGTTTCCATATCCAACGCTATAATGGACTGATAAAGGATGGTGAAATTTCCAATTTGAGAGCATCCAGAAGCCTACAGGTTCCAAAATTAAATACCTGAGCTAGACCCTACATACTTTCTGTTTTATATTCTTTCCTAAATTAAATAAAATGGCATCTTCCCCAGTTTCTAGAAGGTTTAAGCTCACTGGTGTGTGTGAGAGAGAGAGACAGAGGGAGGGAGGGAGAGGGAGAGAAAGGGAGAGAGAGAGAGATTTAGACAAGTTCCAGAGATCTTATAGAGGAGCCCAATGTACTTTCTGCCTATCCCTGCTTTAGATAAAAAGTCATCCAAATGGTATTTGGCGTCAGATAAACCTGTTAGCATTTACAGTTCAAGAGTCAAAAAAGTTACAAATAAAAATAATAAGCCAGCTATTTAGCTCATAGCGGGAAGCTTTAATTACAGCACACTCCAGAGCTTCTCACTGAAAATTATGAAGCTGGTATTAGTGAGAACAGCATTAGGCGTTATGCAGGACTGTTTTGGCACTTCATAGAAATGACTTCACTTAAATGGTATGCTATACAAGTATAACATAACACACAAGTGGCTGTTACAACAAATATCTGTTATATCACTCTGTGATATAAGAATGGAGCATGCACTCACAGAGAAACAATCCCACAATAGCAATTTTCAGACCTAGTACAAATTGCAAGGGCTGGAGACAGAAGCATGTGGGGCTAGCCATAATGACACCTACAGTAAATATGCTTTGTGATGTCATGATACAACCTCCGCTCTTCCATAGTTCCAGCATGATGTCACTTGCAATTATGTAAGGAGTAGAATTTTAAAACAATTTTATGCCCCTATTTTACAGGGAGGGAACACATTTTGAGGGAGTGCCTGGTGCAATCTCATATCATCTCTGTATCTGGTAGGATCCAATTTGTCTGGATAATTTCTAAGAATTTTCTATCCATATTTTCTTTTTTTATTCTTTTTTCATTTTTGTTTGACAAAGTCTAATAAATAAATAAATAAATAAATTACATTTAAAATATCATGCCTGAAAGATTTGAAAACCTGAAACCTTAGAAGCCTGACAGAAACTTTCAGTTGATCCAATGCAGGCATGGATTCAATATAATTAAAATTATTATGTTTCAAATTATTATGTTTCTTATTAAAGATACTTAAAAATTTCTGGATCCATGATTCAAATCTGTTATTCAGTTTTGGAAGTTCAGTGATTGTGTTTTGGGGAAAGGAACAAAGTGGTAAAGCCTGCCACAGCCAAGAATTTAAAAACATTCCCCAGCAGAATTCACATAATGGTGATGCAAATGATTACATACCAAAATGTAACATGTGCAATTATAACTCTAACAAATTAGTCATGTCTTAATCAGAAAGAGAATGTTCCCAGATCAAGAATTTATTTATCTCAGTGAAATTGCTTGTGAACTGCTGACTGAAGAAGAAGCAAGTCTTGACATCTTTTACAGATTTCTTTTTCTCTGCTTGCTTCTCTGTGGAGAAAACGAACTCATTGTGGGATCAGCTTTAGAAAGAAACTTGATGAGATATCTAGAGTTGAAGCCCCTAGATGTTCTCAGCAGTACAGGTGGTCCTTGACTTATGACCACCATAGAGTCCAACATTTCTGTTGTTAAGTGAAACATTTGTCCAGTGAGTTTTATGAACATTCTTGCCACGATTGTTGAGTAAGTCACTGCAGTTGAAAAGTTGATAACACGGTTGTTGTGTGAATCTGGCATCCCCTTTGACTCTGCTTGTCAAAAGGTCGCAAAAGGTGATCACATGATCTTGAGACACAGTAACAGTCATAAGTATGAGTCAGGTGCCAAGTATTGGATCACATGATCAGGGGGATGTTACAAAAGTCGCAAGTGTGAAAAATGGACATAAGTCACTTTTTTCAGTGCCTTTGTAATTTTGAATGGTCACTAAATGAATTGTTGTAAGTCGACAACGATCTGGAGCTTATATCTTTTTAAGAAGGTATAGGTGTTGTGCTTAAGTCCCAAAAGTGCTTTTTTCATGAGGCAGATGGACTTTCTGAGAGCTGAAGAAGCTTTTTGGATGAGAAGCGAAACATCTTGAAAGAAAAACCAGAAAGTCCAATTGCCTCTCGATAAAGGCACCTTTGAGATAACCATGACTGGATGATTGAGAATCTCCACAGACATTTACTGTGCTTAGGAGTTGGGAAACTTTAGCACCTTGATGAGTAATGCTTTTTTTAAAAAAATCAAGCCAAGGACCACATTTTGGCCTTTAAGGGAAAACTGGGAGAACAGTTCCGAAACATAGCTTGGTTCCTACCATCAGCCCTCCTTAATCACTTCCTCCTTGAGAGGTTAACTTTTTCTGTGAGTGCATTCCTTGCACAGGAATTTGAGAGATTAAACATTGATTGACCACTAAAAATCCAGTATTGGGAGCAGGAAAGGAGAAAACAGTACTATGGATTGAAAAGAATGAGGAAACCTTAGTTATTTTTCCTCAACATTTTGGCTCTTGTTCAAGTTCCTGCTTCATGTTATGAATATGGGTTAAGTACTAATTCAGTGATGGATTTATTTCAGAGAGATGTGGTAATTCTCATATGAAAGGGCAATGCTCTCATCTTCCATGCAATGCTGTTGGCCAATGGGATCAGACATTATTTAAAAAATAGAATTAAAGATAAGAAATTATCTCTTATTGTCTTTCCAAACGGATCAACAACTTGATGATTGTGTGATATTGGGTGTTATAAATGAAACTGACAATAGGTCAAAGCCCAAGTCCACAAGTACACACCGCAAGATTATGTAAATATAATAAAAGAACATTCACTCATGGTTTTAAAATAAAACAGTATATTACATACAAGAAAAAAAAGGATCCTTAGAGGGTGCATTCCTCATCATTTCCCTGGGCAAGAATGAATATGTGGAATGTTATCCAAAGGACATCACACACAGATCAGATGTGATTCCTAGCCAAAGGATATTCCATTTTCTGCTCTAAATCTACATTTAGCTTGTTTTTAGCCCTTCTTTTTCTTCCATCTCGATAGCAAAAAATGGAGTTACCTAGAAAAAAAAGAAAAAATGAACTAACTATCAAGGGCATGAAAACAGTGGACTTTGTGCCGTCAATGATTATTAACTTCAAGGAAGTTTTATTTTTCTGATCATGTACTAAGTACGTACTGCTAGTCATACTAAAATAACACATGTGCTCTGATAACATTTCTGAGAAATAGTCCTCCCTTGAATTAAGTTGGCATGGCTTCAGTACAGGTGACACTTTTAGGAACGGGGCAGAGTTTGCTTAAGGCTTTCTTGAAATGCTTCTCCAATGGCAACTCTGTATACTTTTTTGTAGGGTTTGTCACCGTTAATATCTTTGCTTGCATCAACAATAATTTATTAGGGCAAAAGCTTCTTTATCTCTTGCTGCAGAATATCTCCCAGAAATTTTCAGCTGAAAATTCTATAGCCCAGTCTATTCTTCCATCTTAGAACATGAGGTGGTAGATACTGTTGCTAACAAATAAACCCTATGACAAATCTAAATTAGCTGCTCACCAGCAAAAGCCAATTAATAAAAATACAAGTCCAGGAACAATTATGCTCCCTTGAACTTGTACCAATTCTGCACCATGTTGGTTGAAATTATCAACCCTAGTCATCTCATCAGAAGGGGTAGGATTATTTATTTCACAAAGCAATGATGCATAATGTGGTAAACTGGAGAGTTTTTTTAAAAAAATAATGACTTGAAGTACAATGAAATTATCTAGCCTGTCCTATCTTCAGTTCAAAATCTTAGATAGATTTTCTTCTTGTTAGGTAATTTAGCAGTACAGTGTATTAAAAAGTGGAGAGAGTGATAGGGTTTGAAACAAAATAACTTATATGAAATATATAAAACTTTATATTATATGGATTATCGGGTTATTTGTGGGACTGTTTTTCCTTATGGATGTATACCCACCCTCCCAGGTCAGACAGTGTAGGCATACTCCTAGTCCCTTCTAAGAATTGCCACCTGATGGGAGCTAGGAAGCATGCTTTTTCTGTGGCAGCCCCTGCTTTGCAGAACATTCTGTCCCCTGAAGTTTGGCAGGCTTCTACTTTCCTAGACTTTCATAAACCCTCAAAGATCTGCCTTTTCCTTCAAGTGCTGGGATAAGAGTAGATGATTGCACATTATAAATTTGATTCAGCACCAAATTTTGATGCTTTTGTTTTTAATGTTTTAATGTGTTTAATTTTATAGTTTTAATATAGCATGGCGTGGTATGCTGTTTTAAGTTTACATTGGGAGCCACTCAGAGTTGTTTATAAGATTAGTAGCTATATAAATGTTTTCAATTAATAAACAAACTTTAATTTTGCTACCATCCTGGAGGAGAAAGGACATCTGAAAATAAATATTATGTAGACTCGAATTTTGGGTACTTGCTCAAAATCTATGAGGAATACTGGATTTGAAGATAAACATCAAACACAACAGCCCACTTCAGTCCTAATCTGCTGGATAGATTGTTAGTCTTAGAAATTCTCAGTCATACAGGTCATGATTGCTGGATGACTGTGAACCTCTATAGACTTTTAGCTATACAATTTGGGATGAACCACTCTTTGAATGGTGTGGGAGTAGGAATGGATATCCAGAAGAAAAATTGCAGATACAGGAATTATGCGTGCTACTCAGATGACCCTGAGGACACAGATAAAGCTCCAAGTGCTTCAACAACCCTCTAAAAGGCTGCAAATGACCAGCTGTCTGCAAGGAATATAAATCCTTTCATTCCCCACTATCCTGTCAGAGCTGAAGAAACTTCTTGGATGAGGAGCGAAACATCTTCAAAGAAAAAACGTCCAATTGCCTCCTGAAAAAGCACCTTTGGGATAGATTGTTAGATTGCAGAAGAACAGGAAGTGAATTGATGTATGTTAGCTATTGCTACAATCAAACTCCAAGGATGCTCAATAATCATTTCTGTGTGATTGTTATGTAAGGCACAACATACTTTGTAGCATACACACAGAGAGATAGAGTCTAATAGCTGTATGCAGCCATTCAATAAGCATTATAAACAAATTGTCATGGAATGAAAAGCATTATCGATTTATTAACACATAACATTTTAAGACCTAATGCAGGTAAAAGTACTGGGTGATATTATTCCTCCATCTGCAGTGTGTGATAATCTGAGAATGTGGAGAAATACTTCTAATACAAGGGGCAGCAATCTTAATATCAGTCTTAATATCTGCAGCAGTCTTACTTTTCATCTGTGAAATATTGAAGGATGTATAAATGAGCTGGTAAAGTATGAAAAAAAGCAAGGTTGCGTATGATTTAGGACAGAATTTGGTCACATCTTCAAGTTTAGCTTGCTTTGAACTTGGATTGTTTATTTCCTTTTCAATACGATCTTATGAATCTGTTATTTAATGTATGTATATTAGTTTATTAGTAGTGATTTAATTGATTGCACTGATTGTGGCATAGAAGCATCAAACGTTGTAGTTAAGGTTGGCCAGATTTTGCAATGTTGGTTTATTTATATTCATTCCTTTGTTACAATGGATGGGACAATTATATTGCTGGAGCACATAAAGGGA
Source organism: Bungarus multicinctus (assembly GCA_023653725.1). Classification (NCBI taxonomy): domain Eukaryota; kingdom Metazoa; phylum Chordata; class Lepidosauria; order Squamata; family Elapidae; genus Bungarus; species Bungarus multicinctus. The sequence goes on along the minus strand of CM042836.1, from coordinate 58,125,205 downwards.
ACTTTTTAATTATACTTATTTTAATGTTAATTGTATTGATATACCTTAATCATTATATTTTATTGTGCATGTTGCACAATAGCATTTTAGCATTTTTAACTGCTAAATATTTACACAAATAGAAAGGCAGAGATAAATTTAGTTTAAATAGTTAGATTACATCAGCAAAGAATATAAAGAATGTTATTTTTACATGTAGGATCAAATTAGGCTGATTTCAATCATGGAATCATAGAGGTCAGTGTTATTTTATATTTTGAGGGTTTGGGCCACAATAAAGCCCACTATTTTGTAATTTACTCATGAATTATATTCTTAATCATTTCCAAACAGAACTTACCTGGACAGAGCAACAGAAAGTATAACGAAAATGATATAATAGATGGACACGGAAAGTGATCCAACAAATAGAGATTTGGCATTATGATTAATTGCACACAATTCCTCAACTGCACTGAATCCTATTCATTTCTGAAATCAGATCATAGAATCATAGAAGTGAAATGGCCATTTAAGTCCACGCCCTGTTCACTGCAGGAATCTAAATTACACCAGGCATGATAAATGGCTGTCCTTGAATACATCTAATGTAGGATAGCCAGTCACCTCTCTAAGCAATTGTTCCAATGTCAAATGCTATGGTTAAGAAATGTTTTATAACATTCAATCCATTATTGCATGCTTTGTTTTCTGGAATGAGAGTGCAGGTCTTAAACCTTTTCTCCCTTTTCAGATATTTGAAGAGTGCTATCACACTCCTTCAGTCCATTTTTTTCAAAGCTAAACATATCCTTCACAGTAGTTTGCTTCTAATCTTGTTTATCATCGTTGTCGCCTTTGTCTGATGCCAATCCAACTTCTTTTCATCCTTCTTTCAATATAAGACCCAGAACTGTAGCTGACACCTGAGGGAGGAATAAAGTGGTGCTATTATTTCCTTCATTTTGGGAAATATGATTCTGTTGATACATTTACATTTGTCTCCTTTCTTGCAGCTGCATAACTCTGCTGACTCATATTTAATCTGCAACCCATTACTCATATAAGATCTTTTCCTCAAATATTAATATCAAATCAGTATCCCGCTATTTAACCGATGCATTTGAAGGTTGTATCTGAAATGGAAAACATTTCACTTGTCTTGATTAAATCTAATTCAATTACTTTCAGCCCATTTCTGTAACTGAACAAAAGCGATTTGCATTATATTTCTATCCTGTAGGATAGAAATGTGGGATTCTATAGGATATTATGTAAGATCAGAATCATGAAGGCAATAGTGTTCCCTTCCACTGCCTGGAAACAGAATTTAGACTTTGAAGAAGCAGAATAGAAGAATATTGGACGTTTGAATTGGTACTATTCCAGAATACCCGTCAGAATACCATAGGCAGCCAAGAAAAGAAACAAAAGGTCATAGAAGAAATCAATCCAGATTTCTCTCACAGGGCAAATAATCAAGCTTAAATTATCATACTTTGAATACATAAAGTTGGAAAGAAAAATGAAAGGAAGAAGTTCAGCAGCAAAATGGATGGACTGAGTTGTAGTGGCAATGGTTGTAATGTTGGAAGAACTGAAAGATCAGGCTGGAGCAGGTCATCCTGGGGTGGGGAAAAATCCTACCTATATATTCACTAAACATTGGTACCAACTTGATGACACATAATCAATCAATCAATAAAATCAGTCAATTTGTTAAACACTTTTCCCATCTTTTCATTTAAGTAAATACTGTAATAAAATAACTGCAGAAAGAGACCCTAAGATTAAACCATTTAACTATTTAATAATTCTTTATGGTTTGATGAGGAATCATTGAAGCTTTTTCAGACAGCTGTATATCCCACCATCCAACCGCATCATAATTGGCTTACTAAAGAGAATATTATGGGGTACTTCATCAAATATTTGATTTCAATCAAGATCCAGTGTGCTATGATATCTATTATCTTTTTTTTTCTATTATAGATATCTATTATGCTATGGAACAGATAACAGATAATCAGAGTTGGAAGGGATCTTATAGGTCGTCGAGTCCAACCCGCTGCCCAAGTGGGAGGCCCTACACCATTTCTGACAAATGAAAGTCCAATCTCTTCTTGAAGGTCTCAAGTGATGGCGCTCCCACAACTTCCGAAGGTAAACTGTTCCATTGGTTGATTGTTCTCAGTGTCAGAAAGTTTCTCCTTATTTCCAGGTTAAATCTCTCCTTGTTCAGTTTCCATCCATTATTCCTTGTCTGGCCTACAGGAGCTTTAGAAAATAGATTGACCCTTTCCTCTCTGTGGCAGCCACTCAAATATTGGAAGATTGCTATCATGTCTCCCCTGGTCTTTCTCTTCACTAGATTAGCCAAGCCCAGTTCCTGTAACCGTTCTTCATATGCCTCAATCTCTGATCCCCTAATCATCCTGGTTGGTCTTCTCTATACTTTTTCTAGAGTTTAACATCTTTTTTATAATGTGGTGACCAAAACTGGATGCAGTAGTCTAGGTGTGGTAGTACTAAGGCTTTATAGAGTGGTATTAGTCCCTCACTTGATCTTGATTGTATCCCTCATCTTAATGCAACTTAGGATTGCATTAACTTTTTTTGCTGCTTCTGCACACTGCTGGCTCATATTTAGCTGATTGTCCACTAAGACTCCAAGATCCCTCTCACAGTTACTGGTTTCACCCAGTCTGTATGTATACTTTTGGTTTTTCTTGCCTCAGTGTAGGATTTTACTTTTCTCTACATTGAATTTCATTTTGTTAGATATGGAACTTGAGCCTGTCTTCTTGGGTGTTAGCTATTCCTGCCAGTTTAGTATCATCTGCAAATTTGGTAAGTTCCCTTCTATTTCTTCATCTAAGTCGTTAATGAAGATATTGAAGAGTACTGGGCCTAAGACAGAACCTTGTGGCACCCCACTGCTTACTTCAGTCCATGTAGACTTAGACCCATTAAGGACTACTTATTGAGTATAGTTTGTAAGCCAGTTGTGAGTCCATCTAGTGGTGGTGTTATCTATTCCACTTTTTTCTAGCTTACTAAGAAGTAGGTTGTGGTCTACTTTGTCGAATGCCTTGCTGAAATCTAAACATATTATGTCCACAGTATTTGGCTGGTCTACTAATTTAGTCACTATGTTGAAGAATGAAATAAGATTGGTTTGGTATGATCTGTTCTTAACAAACTTCAGGTTATCACTTTACTTGTTTCTAGATGTTGGCAGATCTGTTTTTTTGTTATCTTTTCCAGTATCTTCCCAGGTATTGATGTTAGGCTGATTGGTCTATAGTTTCCTGGGTCTGTTTTTTTTTCCTTTTTTGAAGATGGGAACCACATCAGCTCTTTTCTAGTCCTCTGGTAGTTCCCCGGTGCTCCAGGATTTTTGAAAGATATGGTGCAGTGGTTCTGAGATGACCTCTGCTAGCTTCTTTAAAACTCTGGGATGTAATCCATCAGGCCCCAGTGATTTGTGTTCATTAAGATCAGACAAGTGTTCTCTTACTATTTTTTTTTTGTTCATTTTAACTTTTATTTCTGGTCTGTCTTTTACAGTTATGTTTTTGGTGGGTTGAACTATAGTTTTTAGTTTTTTGTTTTTGCGTGAAGACCGATGCAAAGAATGAGTTAAGCAGCTCTGCTTTCTCTCTGTTGCCTGTTACTTCCTTGCCATCTTCTCCCTTTAGTGGATCGACTGTTTCCTTGATTTTTTTCTTGTTATTTATGTGTTGGAAGAACCTTTTTTTATTATCTTTGACTTTCGTTGCAAGTCTTTGTTCGTTCTGAGCCTTTGCTTTCCTGACTTCGTCTTTGCAGATTCTGGCTATCTACTGATATTCTGCCTTAGTTGTATGTCCTTCTTTCCATTTTTTTGTACTTGTCCTTTTGTTCTTTCAATTTGCCAGAGAGATCTTTGTGCAGCCATGCTGGTTTCTTCTTGGATTATCTGTTATCTGTTATTGGAGAGCCAGTCTAGTGTAGTGGTACAACACATTTGTACAATCTGTTAAGAAAGTTTCTATCAGACTAGAAACTAGGAAATTGGGAGTTCTAGTCCTGTCTTAGGCATGAGACCACTGGTGACCTTAGGCAAGTCACTTTCTTAGTTCTAGAGAAAGTTATGGTAAACCATTTCTGAAAAACTTTGCCAAGAAAACTGCAGGGACTTGTCCAGGCAGTTGCCTGAAGACAACACTGACTCAAAGGTGCACACAGACAAAAAAGCCTACAGCATTTGTACAATATGTTAAGAAAGTTAATTAAAAACAAAATATGAATGAATATCTTCAATTATTGGCTGAAGTTAAAAATTCTATCCAAGCTTAGCCCTTTTAATACTGGCCAATGGATTACGTTTTTATGAGTATGGCTGGCCTTATATTACAAACAGGCTATGGCAAAGATGAAGCAAAGAATTCTGGATTTGGAATCAGGTTGCATTTAACATAGTTTTTATAAAGGAATATGAAAAAGCTATTATAAACTTGCTAAATATTTTGTGAAACATGGTTCATATATGGCTACCACAGGGCTTTCATGCTAATGTGGTTTTATATGAAGTTCTTGGTGCTCTCTAAACTTGTACTGATGATGTTTTTAGTTCAGTAATGATCTATCTGCAAACAAACAACCAAGCTCAGAGAGCCCTAGGTACTCCACAGGTCAACCTTGATTGACATATATTCTCTTCTAATGGTTTTGTATCTTACCATCAGCAGTTCTTGATGGCAAATGCATAAAGAGCCTTGAGGTATAGCTACAGTTGGCTTACATCCTGCTCTTTTCTGATTTGTACAGAACTTGGTACTTTTTAGTACCTCTTAAGCTATTTTCTAGATGGCCAAATAAAGTTTATGTGCATCACCTATTGTCGGACAAGAACTGTAAAATAACACTTCGTACAGCCAAATTCACATAGAAATACTTCAGGATTCAAGTATTATTAAGGTGGAATAGGCCCAACTATTTATCTGGCTTTTAGGAGTCTCCTTGTAAGAGTTTGTTAGTGCTATAGTTTAAAATGTTCTTCATTTTTTATTGCTGTCAGTTACACCAATAAAAGCTATCTGATTTAATTTGAAAATAGTTGTTCTTGATAAATGTATTCTGAGTGTATTAAAGGGCTTACAAACCAGTCTCTTTATTATCTGTTTTACAATCCTCCCTAGTATTGATGTCACATTAACTGGACTAACTCAGATCTTCCTGATAAAGCACATTCTTTCAACTCTTAAAACAACACCCCTTTTTGAGCCACACCTGTAATCCTGGAAGAAGATGTTTTTTTTTTAATGAATAACCAAATACTCACACAAATCTGTAATAATTCTTCCAAATCATTGGAGATTCTGGATCTGTGTTCGTACTACTTCTTGATCACTTGGTTTCCTATATGTATTAATTTTTATTTTCAGATCTTCATTAAGCTTTTTGAACAGCCTCATTGACTTTTTCTGCTACCTTCCATGCTTTTCTAGCCACAACTCTTTTGTCATTGTGCCTGCAGTATATCTTCCTTAAGAAATGCCCATCCTACTATGAGCTTATCCTTCTATATGAAATCCTCTTAGTTTATTAAAACCAGATTTTGTAAAACTCAAAATAGACTTTTGACTACCTTCTATTTCAATGACGTAGAATTCTAGTATCAAATACTTTCAACCAACTGTTGAACTTTGTATTATGTTTGTTGTTGTTCTTGATTAAATAGAGGCCACCAGGATAGGCTTTCATCTGAGCTAAGAGTGTGACATGAAAATAACAGCTTTTCTAGGTTACTTAAAATCTGTAAAAATTAGCATAAATCTGTGTGTGATACCTTCTAGAGCCCCTCCCCCCAAATAGTGAAATAGTTCATTATTTGAAGCTTCAACTTCAAGAATTTTGTTGATTCACTGAGGCTGGTTGTGAAACAAAGATACCACTCCATGTTCTTGATCAATGTTATGTTTTGTGTAGTTGAACAGGCAAATTGAATATGTTTTAAACGTTTGTTACTAAAACATAAATACATAAATATATAAAACAGAATGGGAATGCTATGTCAAAATTCTGTACTTTTTATTATATAAATTTCTTGGGCACAGACCTATCATTTTGTTTATGTTACTTGGTTTGTAGGTAAGGAACTATGCATACAAATCATCAGTATTAGAAACAACAATAAAACAGTCAGATTTGGAATCTTCCTTATTTGTTAAATCTCCTCTGATATTCTCCTTATAAGCATTTCTCTAGAGACATACCTCAAAGCCCGGGAATCCACAGGGGATAAATGACATGAATTGCTATGCAAAGCCTAGGGTCTTTCTGTGTTATTGTCAGAAAACTAACACAAATCTATTCTGGACAGAAAGACTAATTAATTCAATTTAATTGGAGGCGGGGAGATTGTAATGATGTTCCACAACATCTCCATCTCCAAGTTGCCCCTACTTTATTTAATTGCTATTTATATCCAATCAGGTAATTTATCCCCCTCTTCAATGATATCATCTCAAGAATGTGATAAGTACTTTATCTTTTAAGTGTTCTCCAAAGTACAGTACTTGGAGTTGCAGTTACTGAGATTACACTAATCAAATCAATTGAGGTTGTCTGTGGATGGTAGAAACTTGGAGTTTGAAATATTTCCATATGGGCAGAAAACACAGGAAAAACAACCCAGACACAGCCAGCTTATATGACACTAAAATTTAAAAGATTTAATATGTTAAAGGTCTGCAAATCATATTTTTATTCTCGGGCAAAAATGAAAAAAAAATGTTTTGCAAAACTAAACTTTATAGAGTTTAAGCCATTAATGTGGAATTAAACCTGCTGCTGAACAAAAGATATGATTCATAGCTATTAACCTCCACTGGAAATTAGAACCTGCAACTCTTTGCTGCCCTCCAATAGTCTTTTAAGATTTTTGCAATTCAACCTAAATTTCATACCAGTTTAAGGTAAAGTCTCATTCAAGGAAAACTCAAGTCCAGTATTTTTCAATACCTTGCCATCAATTAGCAGAGGTTTACTCTTACAGAAACAAGGGGATTGGCAGCTAAACAATACAAAGAACAGTTGCACAAACTGGATATGTCTATTTTAATGAAAAGAAGAACTAGGGTTGACATGATAGTAGTGTTCCAATATCTCAGGGGGTTGCCACAAAGAAGAGTGTTAACCTATTCTCCAAAGCACCTGAAGGCAGGACAAGAAGCAATGGATGGAAACTAATGAAGGAGGGAAGCAACCTAGAACTAAGGAGATATTTCCTGACAATTAGAACAACAATCAGTGGAACAACTTGCCTCCAGAAGTTGTGAATGCTCCAATAGTGGAGGTTTAAGAAGAGATTGGACAACCATTTGTCTGAAATGGTATAGGATTTACTGCCTGAGCAGGGAGTTGGACAAAAGACCTCCAACTCTGTTATTTCTGTTATTCATATGGCTATGTGGCAAGAGGAATCAAGCATGAAGTTCTTTTGTGGTTCTACATACATTTACAGCATATCTAGAGACATTGCAGTGGGCATTTTGGAGACGTTCTGTGGGTTTCACACAGGGGTGAGATTCAATTTTTTTAACAACCGGTTCTGTGAGCATGGCTTAGTTGGTGGGTATGGCTTGGTGGTCATGTGACTGGGTGGACATGGCTTGGTGGTCATGTTATTGGCTGGGCATGGCCAACTCAACGCATTTTCTCGCATGTGTCCATCAGAACCATTTTTGGGAGACCCAGGTCACATACATTCCTAAACTTTGATAGCAAAATTTTGATGGAAGACTTAGCATCAGGGGTGGGATTCAAAATTTTTAACTGTGGGCATGGCTTAGGTGGTGAGTGTGGCTTGGTGGTCATGTGACTGGGTGGACATGGCTTGATGGTCATGTTATTGTCTGGGTGTGGCCAACTCAATATCACTCACATCGAGGCATACATCTCCTCACCTGGCCTCTCATGATTGTGGGGATGCTGCAACAGTTGTAAGTGTGAAAAATGGTCATTAGTCACTTTTTTCAGTGCCATTGTAACTTTGAATGGTCACTCTAGACAAGCAAAGTACCAGCAAAGGAGGGGAAAAAAACTCCAGAGACGTTCCTGAGATAGGAAGTCTAGTCCTGCCAAGAATGTAATAAGGGTTAATGGAGAAGCAGTTTCTGTAAGCAACACCAGAATGTTTCCTTCCTGCCTTCCTTACAGGATTAGGCCAGTAATTTCCTCTAACACCCAGTTCTCCGAACTGCTTAGAATGTTAACAACTGGTTCTAGCGAATAGATGCGAACTGGTAGAATCCCACCCCTGGTTTCACACAATCTCTTGGAGATTACATGATTTGTTCATCTGTCAAGTAAATGATTTGCTCAAAATTAAGAATGCCCTTTCTTCTTTCTAACCCATCATTGAAAACATATAATCAAAGAGCATGGCATCATTTTAAATAAAATATATTGCTTATTACATTTCCATGAAAGTGGAGACAAACGAATGTCACTTATTCTTTCTTGAGCACCTAAAATCATATTGAGTTATTGTTCCATATTAAAAAAAAACATAGAAGAATATCACAATTTGTTATGAATAAGCAATAAGCACAAAGTTCCTTCCTTAAAGGCTAACATTTTAATATACCATAAAGGTTACTAGACTACAATCTGTTTCGAAAATCTATTGTTTGTTTCTTTGCTTGTTTGTATGAATGTATAAGTCACTCACCTCCAATGGACTTGCTCATTTTAAAATGTTCAAATATTCTTGATCATTTTTATTGCAACAGATGTTTTTCTGGAAATTGAAACTAAATAAGTCCACAATTAAAAATGGAGGAGAGAGAAGAAAAACACAATTAAAACTCAATTAAATCTTGACATTCAATTTTGTCAAGATGTAGGTATACATTTTGAGACGTTTTTTAAAGTATGGAATTGACTAGGTTATTATAATATCTGGGGGTGATTCTTCTCCACTGGTGGTTGGAAATAACCTTTGATCATAGAAGCATTCCCACACATCCTCCAGCATTTTGCCACAAGAATTATTAGTAATGTATTATTTATTCTATATATTCCCCTTGAACTAGACACATACAGTACTACTTTTAGAACTACTGAAGCAACAGATCATTTACCATCAATAGTATGAAGAGACAATTATTTAATCAAGTTAGGCAGCATCATGCTATGGCTACAACTATGTTCGAAGGAATTGGCACTACCAAGTTCTCCGACTCCCCTTCTAATTAAATGAACAATTATTTAATAAAAATAGAACAAAAATAGAAAGCTAACATGTTGCAGAGTGAAGTGCATCATATAGCATCTGGCATCATATGCCACAGAACTCTAGCATTATATGTTAACATGAGTGATAATCAGTGATATTTGCTATTTGATAAAAAATAATGCTAAAGGTTTGTGCTGTAAGCATTATTTATATCTCATGATATTCCTTGTATGAATGAAAGAGGGAGCGGTTGTGCCATGATGCTGCTTTCCAAATTCCACATCTCTCACTAGCCCAAAAAGATTTCCTTTCCTATTTTCCTACCCCTGATATGTATTGATAAATATAATGTATTAATTGCACTGAGAGTCAAACTACATGCTTTGTTCATTATACCGTATGTCATTCTTTCTTCCTTCCCACCTTCTCTCCAGAGTAAGCCACTAGGTGCTGCTAGAGGATGACTAAGAATGATGACATTTTAAAAAAATCTTGGCTTTACTATAATCTATTGGGTGGGGTATGACTAACTGGCTACCCTTATTATCATTTCCTTCCCCTGCATTAATTAAAGGTTCCCTTGTCTTCACTCCTGACTTTTACTAGGAAGGGTGTTTCCTGTACCACAACCCAAAGCATTCTGTAGGGACTGATAGTACTTCTCACTGTGATGCTCATAGGAAAGAGTCCAGAGTAAGCAATAAATTAGAACTCATTATTAACAGTTTTAGCACTCACTGTTTTCCATTTTATCTCTTTTCCACCCTTCTCCTAAGTCCTTTCTCTTCCTATGTACTGTAATGGTAGCACTGTCCCAAATTTACAATGAACTTTGTCATTATTTGCTGCCAAGACCAACTCTACCAAAGACAATCTTAAGGTGTGTCATGAAAAGAAGGTACAATGAATTATTGCTGTATTTTTCTCCCATTTGCTGATAGTTGGGTGGGCAGATGCCATGTTCTGTTCTGAATCTAAGCAGCAACATTTCTCTGACTGATACTGCTTGCTACTGTAACTACTGATGGGCATTAATATCACTTAGGACTTCCAGCAAATAAGGTAATATTGCACTTCTGCCCATATGCCTCTGAGGAAACATATGTCCATTCCAATAGTGTTAAAATACCAATGATGTTAAAAGTGAGCTGAGAAGAGTGAAAAGCCAATTGCTTCAGCCTGCTTTTCTTTGGAAGTAAGGCAGAGCAATTTTTAAAAAAAAAACAAATTTTATTATTTTTTAAACAAACATACACAAACACAACATAAAAACATCAAGCCATTTTCCACTTACTTACATACAGTGTGTCGGTTGGTTTACAATTTTTTTGTGTGCATCCACTTCATAGTCATCACTTACAATTACTTGTATATATTCTCATATTGTATATATTCTCATATTATCTATCAAATATTCCTAAATACCCTTATTTAGGGTATTCCTAAATATTCCTAAATATCCTTATTAATCTATCATTTGACTATACTGTTATTTATTCATGTTATGCAAAATAATCCATATTTTAATTCATTTATTTTATGACATGGCGGAGCAATTTTTGAAGGAGATTGCAACATACATTGCCTTCCTGCATGAACTGGGCAGCTCAATAAGGATCCTTAGCTCTGCAACCTGCCTCTTACGATTTGCCCACCACAATGGTCCACAATGGTCCTCTGTCTATTCTTGATGCACCTCCCTTATACCTGCTTCATTCATTGTCTCCTAGACTCAGCCAGCAACTCTACATACTCCTGTTCCCTTTCTCATGCATCCAATGGAGGAGCAGGTAAGGAGGCTGCCAACAACAAAAGGGAGAGGTAAGCATTTTGCTCTGGAAGCTCTTCCTGTCAGTCTGCACATTGTCTGGCCAGCCTGTTCTTTGCTCATTGACATTCCTCAGCCCAACCAATGTTTGGCCAATTCAATGTCTCTCTCGTTGCCAAGGGAAGTGTGTTGATGATGAATTGAATGTTTGAAAATAAAAGAAATAAGTATTTAGATTTTGGAGTCAATATGCTTCTTCTAGAAGCATCTTTATGTTTTACTTCAGGTTCTATGAGTATTCCATTTTGAATGCATCATTTTAACAACGTTATTATGTTAATCCAGAGCAGTATTTCTCAACCTCAACAACTTTAATATATGTGGATTTCAACTTCCAAAATGCCTCAAACAGCATGAAGTTGAAGTTCACATGTTTTAAAGTTGCTGTGGTTGAGAAACACTGCACTATAGCTATATTTACAGGATGCAGCAAAGCTGGTATTTCACTGGCCATCCAAATTCCTTAAACCGGGCCTAGCTGTTATTCCACCCCAACAATGCCTTACTGCAAAAATCCAGCTGTATTACCTTGGATTTGGAATTTCAACAAGGTATTTAAACTTGTTGAAATTCAATTTAATGTTTAAATCAAGTTCCAAAATCAGCAAGCAATGAATCGGGATACTGAACCTACTTCAATAAGTTGAACAAGGACTATTCAGAAGCAAATGGAAGAAGCTGCCGTATTGATTGGATTAGGTTTAGTTGGAAGTGAAAGAACAGTGTATACAGAACATTGTGAAACATGCACATCCAAAAACTTTCAGAGAATGTCTGATAGACATTATCTGAGTTTCTGGAATTCAGTTCAGAACACCTGGAAAACCACAGATTCCCATTTCTGCCCAACAGTATGAAGAAAAGTTATTGATTCCAAAGTAAACAAGAGGATGTGAACCAGTGGTGGGATTCAGTATTTTTACTACCGGTTATGTGGGCGTGGCTTAGTGTACGTGACGTGGCTTGGTGGGCATGGCAGGGGAAAGATACTGCAAAATCTCCATTTCCACCCCACTCCAGGGGAAGATTACTGCAAAATTCCATTCTCTCCCCATTCCAATAACCTGCTTTCCAGCTCCGTTCTCCTGTGCAGGGCAACAAAAGAAGACCCAGCCAATCAGCCAGGACTCGGCAGGCAGATAATAGATGGGGGCGGGGCCAGTCAGAAGTGGTATTTGCTGGTTCTCTGAACTACTCAAAATTTCTGCTACCGGTTCTCCAGAACTGGTCAAAACCTGCTGAATACCACCTCTGATGTGAATCACAGGAAAACAATTAAGTTGCAGTAAGCCACTACATTGAATCAGCAAGTATCTTTCCTAAGAAGTAAACCCTACTCTCAGATCAATAAGACTTATTGTCAGGAAATAATGCTTAGGATGGCAGGCTTAAAATTTCCACATGACTACCAGAATTTGTATATACCTATTATTATAGTTATGGGATTGAATTATAACCACAACCTTAGCTTCTTGGATAGCTTTTAAAAAGTTAGCATTATGGTTAAACAAATCAAAATATATATTTTTTGAGAGGGGAGGGAAGCAGTATGTTTGAGAGGTGGCATCTATGCAGTATTAGAAGTCAAGTGGAAGCCATGGTGGTATTACATGACATAGTGTCATTACAATATTATGCTAGCTATACTTAGACTGAGAAATGCTCTCCCATTTGAAATCTGTGCAGTAGCTTCTATCTGGAGACCTGCTGAATATTTATCATCTGTTTGGATGAAGTTTTCTTTGCATTTGTTCTCTTTTGCCTTCACTGTTTTAATGAATATTTATTTATATTGCTTTAATTAACTTTTTTATTATTGTATTTTTTTTAAAAAAAATGTGCAACTGCTTCACAATGTGACTGTAGTGTAAGACTTTATTAAATCAATAATAAAACAAAACATTGGGAAGGAACATAAAAGGAGCACAATAAAACTAGTCATGAGAGTTAAAACTAAATATAAGATGGCACAAAACCAAGAAAAAAAGTTGAATTTAATTTAACTAAGATTATAAAGTTCTGTGGTGGGGTGGATGCAAACAATCCTTTTCAACTTTCAATACAGTATGACCAGAGGTGGTATTCAGCCAGTTCAGACTGGTTCTGTACTGGTAGCAGAAATTTTGAGTACTTCCGGCAAATACCACCTCTGACTAGCCCCCCCCCTGCTCCCCCCCTTTTCTGTCCTATATTCCCTTGTTTTTTAGCTCAGTTGATTCTCATGGCAGAGCAAATTGCCACGCCTCAGCTGAGCTAATAAACAACTCACCTCACTAGCGCTGACACAGAGGACATTTGAGTACTGCGCACACAAAGCACACTCTCATAGAACCAGTAGGAAAAATGTGGAATCCCACCATTGAGTATGACATCTAAGTAATCAGGAGCCAAGCCTTTTATGGGAAGAGCAGGGGAGATGTTCCCATCATTGCCAAAGGGGCACCTGTAGGGCCAATGGAAAAAAGGTTTCTATTGAAGATCAAAGAGCAGCTGCATCTGGTGTCATATAGTCCTCCAAGTAACTGGACCCCTAGCAGTGAAGGGTTTTAAGATCCAAAATACTAGGTTGAACATGTAACACTTAAGCAATATTTCATGAATCAGCAATATGACCTGGCTGCCAAAATAAGTAAATAAATAAGATCAATCAATTTTATACTGCATCAATGCAAGCACAGTTTCGAAATTATGACCACAATTGAGCTTACAATTTCTGTTGTTAAGTGAGACATTCGTTAAGTGAGCTTTGCCTCATTTTATGACCATTCTTGCTGCAGTTGATAAGATACTAACCTGAATGAATCTGGCTTTCCCATTGTCGAAAGTTTGCAAAAAGTGATCACATGACCTGAAGATACAGCGATGGTCAAAAGTATGAACTAGTTTCCAAGCATCTGAATTTTGATCACATGATCTGGGGATGCTGCAACATTTATAACTGTGAAAAATGGTTGAATCTCTTTTTTCAGTGCCATTGTAACTTTGAACAGTCATTAAATGAATTGTCATAAGTCAAGGACTGCCTGTACTTTGTACGGGTCAGACTCTACCACTTAAGCCCACTTTCTCTATTGGAATATCTGAGTCTCAAGATTGTAATTTGCTTAGAATGTATGCATAAAAGAACCAGTGGTGCAGAAATAAGTAGAAATAAATGAGCAGTAGTAAGCAACAAGATTCTTATCCTGCTTAATGTTGTAGTTTTGCATGTATTTTATTCTTTTGTACTTTGTACTGCACCATTTTATACAGTTGGTATTTTCTTTTCTGGTTGTTAAGCTGGCTTGAATGCTATTTCCAGAAAAGCAACATGGAAATGATTGGGGACTTCGAAGGACAGCCATTTCTCCTCCTATGAGGGCTGTTAAAAAAAGAAAGAAAAAGAACAAATACCAAAAGTCTGTATCGGATTCTAGATCTTACATCTATACAATTATAGTAGGCAAAATGGTTTGTTTTGGGAATGCAAAGTATTATGTATATTCCTTTGAAGTCCTGGATGACATTTGCTGCTTTATTTGGAAAAGCTCTCCTTCACTTGAACTCTAGGTAACTAGCAATTACAAACCAGTTTCCTGATTGTACTCACACATTGAAAATAACCTGCAATGTTGTGGGAGTTTCTTTTTAAAGAACAGGAGCTCATCAAATCAGTTTTTAGAACCACCCCCAAAGGAGATTTCCAAAGATATCCTAAAGACATATGTAGACTCAGATACATACACAAATGCCCAATTATACTTGTAAAATACATTGGGTGGAACAGTCAAAACTTTCCTGCAAACTAGAGTCTCTATTGTCAGTGAGAGAGTTTCGCTGACTTCCCCCTCTTCTGTATTCATGCATTTCAAACTGGAGATCCCATAAAATAGTGAGAGATGTTGGGCCAAAAAGATTTAACCTCTAATGTTAACTCCTTCCCTCTTCCCTCTCTCCTTTTCTTAGCAGCAAAAAAAAAAACAAAAAACTTTTAGCTGGAAGTAAATAATTTTTATTAAAGTTATTATACTGTTGATTGCCAAGAATCCTCTGTGCTTTATCATAAAGCCAGAGATATTAAAATCGATTAAAAAAACTTTGTTTTATCGGTTTTAGAGCCTTATCAAAAGAGGGGAAAGAGGTTAACCCCTCAGTATAGCAGAGACTAAAGAGAAAGCTGCATCTTCATAATCCCATGGCAACTGTAGGGAACTCTCCTTATAATATCTCAGTGAATAATAGTGGGGATGGGAGTTATATAGGAAGATATTTTTTTAAGAAGCTCAGATCCAAGCCTTATATGGGCTTAGAGGAGCATTTTGTATTCCCCTCAGGAACAAATAAGCCACCAATGCAATGCTTTTAGCACAGGCATTATAGTAGTTGCTTCCAGTTCTTCCAAAAACTAATCTGGCTATTGAGTTCTGAGCTAAGACAACTTTCAGAACTAGAGACAAACATTGCTCAGGTACAACTGCAGTACAACTGGTACAACTGCAGTAAACAATCTTGCACTACACTAGCACATTCACACACTAATTTTAACACTGTTTCTTCATAAAGGAAAGCCAACTACAGAGTATCAGACCAAAGCGGTAAAAAGTTCTCCTGGCTATTTTTTGATGTGGGAAACCAGGGAGATCAAGATCTTCAAAGCACTTCTAAATTGCGTACCTGCTCTTTCTTGCAGAATATAATCACATTATATTGTTATATTCTTCTTCATCCAATACCAGGCAGGTATTCATGAGAGACATAACCTTACTTGAAAATGTTAAAACTAACCCTAACAAGAACTATATGTCACCACTTCTTTTACAAAATATTATAATATATAATAGTCTTGAGGGGACGCAGTGGCTCAGTGGCTAAGACACTGAGCTTGTCAATCAGAAAGGTCAGCAGTTCGAATCCCTAGCACCGTGTAATGGAATGAGCTCCCATTACTTGCCCAAGCTTCTGCTAACCTAGCAGTTCGAAAGCATGTACAAAATGCAAGTAGAAAAACAGGGACCACTTTGGTGGGAAGGTAGCAGCGTTCCGTACGCCTTTGGCATTTAGTCATGCTGGCCACATAACCACGGAAGTGTCTTCAGACAGCGCTGGCTCTTCGGCTTTGTAACTAGCACATATGTGCGAGGTGAACCTTTACCTTTACCTTATAATATTCTTGACTGGACACACTAGGAATTTGTCTCTGGCGCATAAACTCTTTAGCCCCCAGCTCCAGTCCCCCTGATGATCTTACCAAGTGGCTCCACATAGACTAGAGACAGATTAGTTCTTTAAAGATTCCTTATAAGTGTATATAAGAGCAACTATTATCAAGTATTGCCCTCTGCCACTTACCAGACATGCAAGAAATGAATATTTGCAAAATGGAGCCTTCCGCTCCCAACTCATAGAATCCAGAAAGCTATCTTGGTAAATGTTACTGAAAGCTTCCTGAGGGTCAGGAAGGAACAACATGGTTACCTAAATATCATCTATTAGGATCATCAAGGAAAGAAAAGATCTAATTTTTGCCTCCTTTAAATAAGATAGAATTTTATCTTCGCTTTGAAAAAACATTTATTATACTAAGGTATCTCTAAAACCAACCAGGTAAAATTTACAATGTTGGGCAAGGATCCAGATGATAAATGATAAAATGTTCTGCTTCTTGGATGTCAGAGACTGAAATTGATATAGGCTAATTATGTGAGCGATTTTATCAGACAACTTAATAATTGACTCTACACCACAATAGTGGCATCCAGATTGGAGTGAACATGAGAAAATGTTATTATAAGCCTCTGAAAACCACATAATTGAAGAGGATTCTGTAACTGAAGCAAGCAGGAATAAAAGCCAATGTCTTTCCAGTGAAATATAGTAATACATTTTAAGCTTGTGAATGCAATGCATGCAAGAAAAATGCTATTGTGGCCTGTCCATGTTACATGTGGAACCAAAGATCAAAGTTTTAAAAAATCCAACTGTATTTTGTACTTCTCAACAAGCATCCAATACTTCTTGTACTACTTGTAGGGGGCGTGCATAGTAGGGGGCGTGCATAAGCGCACCAACGTGCCTACCGTCCCTGTCCTATTGTTTCTTTTATTTTTCTTATATGTACCCATTTCATATATTCATAACTATGTATATACTTATACCTATTATCTTGTAAGAGATTGACAAATCAAATAAATTCTAAAAAATTCTAAATTCTAGATCTGAAATTCACCTACAGATGATCTGCCTCCATCAGAACAAAAATTGAAAACAAAATGGTGATCTGCATCATGTGTTGACCTATGACCATTTTGAAATAGATTAATAGTTAATATAATATATATTATATAATATATATATATATTATAATATATATCTAGGAGGCATCATAAGCGCAAGGGGGCATGCATAAGCACACCAACGTGCCTACCGTCCCTGTCCTATTGTTTCCTTTGTATTTTATTTTTCTTACATGTATCCATGTATTCACAACTATGTTTTACTTATACCTATTATCTTGCAAGCAATTGACAAATAAATAAATAAATAAATAAAATTTAATTTGAAAATAAGAAACTGTTTGTACTGTTCCAGACAACTAGCCTCAGTGTAGATATTAAAGTTCACCTAGCACTTTGTCATCAGCTCCAAGATCACATCTGTTCAGTCAGCCATACTATTTACAATGGCAAACCATTTCTTGCCATATTGCCAAGAATATTGTAGAGAATACAGAATACAAGAATACAATTGCGAAAAGCCAAGACTGACTCAAAGGCACAAACAAGGTGATACATTATTTCCCATTGATCCTAAGATTGAGGTATGCATATTTGTTATGAATCAATTCTATCCCAGATATCTTGGTAAGGAAAATATTTTGGCTCATAGTTATGCCATCGTCTCACCTCTGGATAATCAGAGTACCTGATTATACAAAGCTGGATATATTTTCCTGTGTTTGATCTTTGCTCTTCTTTATCCAATATTGAACTTTGAATGTGTTCTGCATCCATTAGTAGAAAAGCAGGAGAATCTCCTCAAATGTCTTCAGTAAATGAAAATGGAACAATTAACTTTTCATTAGAACTGCAAACAATAATTTAAATTATTGTGATGTAAGAATTCCATGAAAGTGTGGTCCATATCCAGCCTTTGCTTTAATATTCTCTGGAGGTGATGCCAGTCAGTCATTAGAAACATTGAAAATTTGTTATACTTTTCACTTGCCAAAGAAAAGCATATTAATCAATTATCTTGGCATTTAAAAGCCCTGGAGCCATGCATTTCACTCTTTCTCTTTTCTAAACAAGTGAATAAATATCCAATGTCAATTTCTGAATACAGTGCTATGTTTTATATAATATTTGAGTACTAAGCTATGGAAAGCTAAACATTTTATCTAAGAAATGAAAAAAAAGAGATTTAAATAAAAGTTTGTGTAGAATTTTATTCATTCATACTTTGTCTGAAGTTTTAAAAATGTTCCAAACAACAAAATTAGGAAGAAAAACCAGTGAGACCATAAATTTGATTGCAGAATTGAATAACTTTTTAGTTTTCAAATAATGAGGATTCTCAACTCAGTTGTTTAAAAAAGTGCAATTCAAACACATATAAACTTAAAAATTAACAAAATAAGCAGCATTTTTGGAACATTTAGGGGGCTATTTTACTAGCATTGTTCATCACTCCCTTCAAGCATCAACCCAATTAATAATTGCAGGGTAGACATGTTTTACGATCAAATATCTTCATCTTGTGCAGCTATTAAAATATAGAAGCATTGCAAGGTCTGCTGTTTATGTCTCTGGAGCATATGAGGCATTCTTAATTGTATTTTCTCAGGCTAAGTATTGAATAATGTTACTGAAACTGAGGAAAATGGTCCAGAACACGGGTATCAAACTCACAGTGTCACGTTGCCATCACATAATGTTTTGTGACTTTTTTTCCCTTCACAGAGCTGATGTGAGTATGGCCTACACATGATGCATCTGGTCCGTGGACCACCAGTTTTACATCCCTTGTCCAGAAGTACCAGGACAGACACTCCAAAGCAAGATTTGTCCCATCAAAAAGGAAGAAACACACACACCAATGCACACATACTAGGGAGAGGGTGAGAGAGCACCCAGTGTCTTAAGAGAGACAAATATGTGGTGTAAGTGAAAAAAAGTCAACCAATTTTTCTCCTGTTTGGGACTGGATTTGTTATATTTTGGCTATGGAAATCAACTCTGGCATAGAGAGAAGGTCAATCTTTTTTGTAAGGTTGGAGGGAAAGTTACTCAGAATGTGTATGCTAAGCAGGGGTGGGATTCTACCAGTTCTCACCTATTCGCTAGAACCAGTTGTTAACATTCTAAGCAGTTCAGAGAACTGGTTGTTAGAAGAAATTACTAGAAATCTGTAAGGAAGGCAGGAAGAAAACATTCTGGTGTTGCTTACAGAAACTGCCTCTCCATTAACCCTTATTACGTTCTTGGCAGGACTAGACCTCCTGTCCCAGGAACATCTCTGGAGTTATTTTTCCCTCTTTTGCTGGTACTTTGCTTTGTGGAGTGACCATTCAAAGTTACAATGGCACTGAAAAAAGTGACTTATGATCATTTTTCACACTTACGACTGTTGCAGCATCCCCACAGTCATGAGAAGCCAGGCGAGGAGATGCGTGCCTCGATGTGAGTGATAGTTGAGTTAGCCACGCCCAGACAATAACATGACCATCAAGCCATGTCCACCCAGTCACATGACCACCAAGCCACACTCACCACCTAAGCCATGCCCACAGTTAAAAATTTTGAATCCCACCCCTGATGCTAAGTCTTCCATCAAAATTTTGCTATCAAAGTTTAGGAATGTATGTGACCTGGGTCTCCCAAAAATGGTTCTGATGGACACATGCAACCATGCATTGCACATCCCTATATAAATGTTTTGGAAAACAATAGCCATAATATTAAGGGTATGAAAGTAACAAAAATGGCATTAGACTTATGGAGAAACTTGCTTGCTTAATAATTGAGGGCCAAAAGGAATCTTGTTCCTCACTTCTGGCTCAGATACAAACAACTGGATTGAGGCCAAGAGGAACACATCTGGGAAGCTCAAGCTAAACAATTATATGGTTCTGCTAAGGGGATGTGACATTTTAAACATTTTTATATAGCTTTTTATTAATTTGTAATATGACATACAAAGAAAATACAAAGGTAAATATTAGGGAAATTAGGAAAGGAAAAAGGGAAGTGGATAGTGGGAGAAAGCAAGTGGGGGAAAAAGCATTGACTTTTGACTCCTTTGGTGCGGTAAAATAAGACAGTACATCTACCCTCAACGTTTTACTTTTTCATAATAATATAATCTAGCCATTTTTATAACAAGAAATCTATCTAATCAGTAAAACCCAAAATCAAAGTTTCATTTTTTTCCACCTCAAGCAAAGTCCAGAAGTAGTTTCTAAGTAGAAGGTATTTGTGTTTTTTTCTTTAACCAAAACAGTCAATTGAGCTAACTCCATCATTTTAGCAGCCATTCATCCATTGTGGGGATCGAGGTGACCTTCCATTTCTGTATATAAACATTTTAAAGCTAATTATATGCTCATTTTCTATGGATGGGCCATACATCATAAAAAAAGAATCATCAATGCCCAATATGGATGGATGTCATTTTTTTCATGAAAATAACTTTCTAGGGAAGCAACAGAAAAGCAGACACAAAGTAGAATGGAATTGTATATTCCAGGAGTTAGATGGTTAATTGAAACTGCATTTTAAAATTTGCTGTTTAGATTTAGACAGTCAAGCAATATGGTGCGTGATAAGGATACTAGGAACTATAATAAAGCATGGCAGAAGTGGTGTTCAGCAGGTTCTGACCAGTTCTGGAGAACTGGTAGCGGAAATTTTGAGTAGTTCGGAGAACTGGCAAATACCACCTCCGACTGAAAATTTTACAGTATCCTTCCCCTGCCAGGCCCACCAAGCCACACCCACAGAACCGGTAGTAAAAAAATTTGAATCCCACCACTGGAGCATGGGGGTGGGGAGTTGGCATGTCTTGAATTTATCCTTTTGTTAATGCAACCTAGTGCACTATTGCATCTGGAGACAGAAATAGACATATACACACATATAGTTCATTTTTAAAGACTCAGAGAATGAGAAATGTATTTGATTTTTTTTAAAAAGATATTGTTTTGAACATTACACATATTGGTAGGGTATAAATTTATTATGTGGACTTACTCAACTTTCAATAACAACATTATTAAACATATATTTTAAAATAAGTGCACAGACAAATATATAGGAAAGTTTTTAAAAACTTTAACAAAGTTTTTAACAAATTATTTCCAATAATTTTCCAGTGCAGATTATGAAAAAAATCAGGTCGGCAATGACAATTCGAGCATCTCCCTCTCATGCTCTCTCTCTCTCATCACTCTTGAACGAGTGACCTATATTTTTGCCATATAACACTTTTGTGGGTGATGGTGTTCATTTTTTTTTAATCAAAGTGATAAACTTCTCCTATGGCTACATTATCTACCGGTAGCTACAAAGACTGAGCATAGCAGAACCATCAAGTGTCAAGTTATAATGGTATAAAATATAAGGTGAGAAACTTGTCCTCCATGATCTAGTTTCTTTCAAGCATGTTGGAACTGCGACTTTCAGAGTTCCTATCTGTAATCGATACTGAAGAATGCCAAATTGAACAAGACTGACTTAGATGGCATAGACTGTGGATGTTCCAGATATTCAAAAATTATCACCATGGAAGAACCTTCACCAGTGTATGTGTGTAGAAAAGAAGTTGGGTGGAACTAATTTATACCTCACAAAATGCTGGGATGGCAATCAGCTGAAATTGGTTTAAAGTACACCAGACACATTCATGGAACCTATCCCTATTAATTCCCTTTATCAGGGCTACAGGAAGGGACTCCAGCTGGGTTCTGCCTCCTCATTGTGAAAGGTATTAATATATATATCTACTTGAGCACATACCCTCCATTTTTCATTTTAAAGAAAATATGGACAATATGCCTAATAAATAACAATGCTATTTTATTTACCATCACAATTATTTTTTAAAAAAATTGTTTATATCATGCCCCTCATAGGGATTCTGTGGGAAAAGCGTAAGCATGATACATTAAACAAAAGAGTAGCATCTGTACAAAGTTAGAACATAATACAATTGTTTAATTATACAATTAACTCCCCCCACTATATATAACAAGTGACAATACAGGTAGTTCTTCTGTTCTTTTCAACCTTATGGAATGTTGGAAATATATTACCTCCCAGGGCTTAATACTATGTCTGCCTGATTTTCTGTCTATCTGAAGAATAATATGCTCCAAAACCTGAACAAAATTGGGACCAGAGAGGAACAGGAAAAACTGGCAAAAGAAATTCAGGGCTAAAAATGGACCAAATCATCCGGAATGAAAAAAAATGCAGAAGAAATGCCTCCAAGTGATCCCTAAACATTTCTTGGTCAATAGCTCAGAATGCTGTGGTATCCTCCATTCTAAGCCATGTGACATGACCCAGAATAGATAATTCAACCTTGTGCTTTCCAGAACATGTACATATAAATGGACACAGACACAGTGTTTTAATTTTGTTACACAGAAAATGCAGAGATATCCTATGGCCACTGCTCATAAAGAGATCTGGAGGAATTCCAGAAGCTATCTTCAGCGTACTTTCCCTACTTTGTTAGTACTGATTTCTAGCCTGTAGAGAAATAATCTTGAATTTTGAGCTGCTGAAGTAGTAATGGACAGAATATTGTAATTCATCTTCTATAAGTTAATGCCTTTCACAAGTATTTGTCTTTACTAATTTCCAGTAAGCATGGAGGGACCTTAGGAGTGGAAGACTGTTGCATGCATACAACAACTGCACATACATCAGTGGGGCTGTGATGGTCTTGGATCACAATAGAGTTTATTCTTTCACTGTTTTCAAAAAGCAATTTATTCCCATACTGAAAAGGTATCACATAAAAAAGCAGTTCTAGACCATTTCAAGGAAATACATGTATATATCCAATGTCATCCAAGTATCAAGTCAACTTCATTTAGATGACCTCCCAGGTAGCAAAATGTCTGCTAATGGCAAAGCAAAACATTTACCAATGCCTGCGGATGCTTCCCTTCTTCAACAGAAAAATATGTAAAAGAATGCAGATTCCAAATTCAGTCCAGCCTCATGGATTTTATGTCTTTCACACCACATTTCTGCTGATCTTCTGGGTCCAAATTAATGTTTGGGTTGCCATTCATTAACTCGTGTCCTATATTGTGACTTTTTCTCTTACAGCATTGGCAAAGTCTTCTAGAATTTTCTACTAAGCTGATACAGAGATTAATGAGCAGGGCTAACCAGGCCAACCCAAAGAGGATCCATACAGATACCACATTCTTATACCAGCCTGGGTAAGTACGCGTAGGGTTCATGCCTGCAAGGAAGAAGCATATCAGAGTCTTAACAGAGACAGAAAGAAACATAGAATACCATTTCAAAGATTCTTGGATAACAAGAAAATGAAGTTGCATGCATGTGCTTAAGCTACGGAAAACTCAAGAGTGGACAGGTCACCACCTCAGCTGTAGTTGTCTCAGGCAACCAAGCCAAAGAATAAGTTGTCTTGTGAGTACAAAATAAACCCTGAAACAACTGCAGATGAGAAATATTGCTGCTGGTTCAAATTTTTGTAGACATTAGTATTAAAATAAGTAGCAGGCATCCCATTGTGTCAGCCTTGCAAGGTACAGTAGACTTAACACCAAAATCTTGAAATTAATTTTATTACAGCCTTACAGTAACAGAATCTTGAAACTCTGAATATGCCTCCCCCTCCCTGCATTTATTGTAAAGAGAATCTAGGAAAATCCAATCTAAAATGCTTTCACACATTCCATTCCTACTTTGGACTCAGATTTGTCTTGGTTGTTGCTTCTCCTCTTCTTCCTCAAAGTTATTTCTGCAGCTCATTCACACATTAAATGGATGGTTATATTTCAGGCTTTCCTGACTTCCACAGGAGATCCAATACATCCTCATACATTCTAGATAAAAAACATGCATTCCAGAGGTGGCATTCAGCAGGTTCTGACCAGTTCTGGAGAACCGGTAGCGGAAATTTTGAGTAGTTCAGAGAACTGGCAAATGCCATCTCTGACTGGAGATTTGCAGTATCCTTCCCTGCCACGCCCACCAAGCCACACCCACAGAACTGGTAGTAAAAAGAACTGAATCCCACCACTGATGCATTCTCTCCTTTTCTCCTAATGCTCTCTCTGTTTGGGGGAAGGGAAGATCACATCCATGACTAGGGATACATTCTTGCTGAGCGTTCATTCTCTGAGCTTGTTGGTTGGTTTCCAAATGTTTCATTACCAGGCCAGGTAACACCTTCAGAAGAGTTTAGGAGGTGTTGGTGTTCTTCTGTTTATAAGGGCTTCAGGTGTGGGTGTGTCAAGTGAAGAGCTTTGACAAGTCTTGTGATGGGTCAGCTGTGAGTCATCAGTGAGACTTGTGATAAGGAGATTCCATCGGGTCAGGGTCATTGGGAGGTGAACTGCTGGTGGTGGGGGATGCATGGGTTGGTCGAGGATTAGTGTTGTCTCTGGTTGGCTATGTGGTTGATTTGGATTCTGAAGAGGGGGGACAAGCAGCCTCTGAACCCCACACCTAAAGCCCTTATACTGACACTGACATCTAAACTCCACTGAACATGTCACCTAGACCTGTGATGGCTAACCTATGGCACATGTGCCAAAGGTGGCATGCAGAGCCATTTGTGCTGGCATGCGAGTGCAGGCAAACTTATCTCACTGTGCATGTGCGTGCCTCACAGCTGATTTTTGGCCAGTTTGAGGAAAGCTTCTGCAGGCTTCTACAAGCTTTGTAGGCTTTTCATCACTTCCAGTATTTTTGCAAACAGGAAGTGACAAAATGGGGCTAGATTTCAGCCTACAAAGCTTATAGAAGCCTGCAGAAGTTTCCTCAAGCCTTTGGGAGGTCAAAAAGGGCCTCAAACCAGCCGAAAATCAGCTGTGAGGTGCAGTGCAGGTAAGGGGTGTCGGGGGTGCAGTGGGTGGGATTGCACACGCATGCGTAGGGGACGTGGGAGGGCATGCATTGCCTTCTGGGTGCTGGCACGTGAGCGCAAGCGTGCAAATGCAAACACAATTTTTGGCACAGGAGCCCAAAAAAGTTAGCCACCACTGACCTAGCCTGATAATGAAATATTTGGAAACTAACCCCCAAGTTTGGGAGAATGAACCTCCACCCTCATCCTGCACCCAAGCTACAGATATTTGCCACTATTGCAAAAATATATTCTTGCTGTCATCATAATAACCATTCAGAGTGATTGAGAGTTGGGCAGCATACTTTTTTTTACTACAATATAACTACATTTACATTTTACATTGTCATTATGTGAATTATTTGGTTCTGGTTTAGTATGCAGTGAATCTAGCTACTGTGTTTTACAAAACATAGTTTATAATACAGAACAGGTAATCAGTGCCTTTTGTAGCTTAATGACAAGTCATTGTTAATAATATAATGGTTTAGTACAAAGAATGACTTTTTTCACATCCCTTCTCCAGAAACAAGATTACAACCATTTAAATAACTTGGAGAAAATAAGGAACACTGCTGAAGTGAAGGTTAAAGTAAGTTCCTGGTGACCTTATCATTGCAGATCGATCATGTTTCAGCCTACATAATTCCAATTTAAGATTGTTTTTCTTCCACACAGTTGTGAAAATGAGAGTAAAAGTTGAAAGTGCTTTTTAGAGCACTTTTTAGAGGAGTCTGGTAAATGAGATTTTCATGCAGTGCTTACTGTGTTGTACTTGTTTCCTGAGGGTACAACTATCTATATCAGTTTTCGTTGCACAGTTGCTATTAGATTGGAATTAAAATGGCTACCAACCAAGTCCGCATTCTAGAATTTTATGAATATCTTCCAACTTAAACATCCATTAAACCAAGCTGCTTTGCTATCAACATAAATGCATCCCAAATTGAATTAATATAAAACACTTCACATATCAGAAATTTTTAAAAATCATTTATTTCCTGTTGCATGAAGAAGGTGTTTTCCCACAACTGACCAGAGAATTAAGAACTTCGCTCAAAAAGGAAGGGTACCTCCACCAAGCAACTTATCTGGAAAAATGAAGTGAAAAACATTATCTCCTAAGTGAACTGTGTAAACAAGCACATAAAGGATCCTTTGCTTGAGAATTTCACATTCAAGAACAACATACCTTTTTATTGGAAAAGAAGCAAATGTTTGCACTTCAGCCTTAAAATAGAATGAACTGTGATTTTATTTACTGAACTTAAACTTGAGAAGGCATATTTTTGTCCATGAGTATGTTTTCCTTTGAGTTACTAGGGAACTTGTAAATCTATCTCTACCACTCAAACAAATAAAGTTTTAACCAGTATAAGATACTTACCAATGACATAATCTCCAAAGCCTATTGTACTTAAAGTTATGAAGGAATAGTAGAATCCTTCTTCATAAGTCCAGCCTTCTATGACAGTAAATAACAAAGGTGGTAGCAAAAGAAATAGTAAAAGGCCAGCGCCCAGGGCAAAGGTCCAGGTCAAGACAACTGCTCCCCTCTAGCAAGCAATAAAGAAACAGAAAATATAGGTTAGATAAGACAAGAAGCCGGATATAGATTACAACTTTCATTTAAAAAGATATGGGAGAATGTGTATTGAATGAATCTGCAACACAGGTATGTAATCCTATTAAATTTCTGAGGAGGTCAAGAGACAAATCTGCCTTCTGCTGACAGAGAAGAATTATTCAGGACAGATTCATTCTTTTTTGATCACCCAGTATAGTGCTGAAATATTCCTTCTTCCAGGGAAAATTTTCCTGAACAGATTTGGGAGACATTTGGAGGAGAAAGGCTCATTGCATTACAATCCTTGCATAATACTGTGTTTAGCTCATTCAACATGGGCCAAAAAACATTTTGATTCAAGTTCAATATGTACCATCTGAACTTACTGATCTTTTTTTGATGCAACATTCCAATTCCCTAAATGATGACTTAGATCAGTTAAAATGGAGATCTGAATTAAGTACAGTACTATATATTTTTATCCTTGCCAGTCAGTTTCCCTAGGCTTGTAAAATCAGTTTCACATGCTGGCCCAAACAGGAAAGTGGTTAATATTGGTTTATTCATGCAAGCATTAGACTTTGATTTGAATCTGCTGAGTAAACCAACATTAGTCCATAGATTTCAATTTCACACATTGTGAAAGATCATGAAGAGCAGGAAGAGGCAAATTGCCCTAACTTTCATTGCTTATTTTATATATTTAGACTTACTGGGGTACTCTGGATCTTGACTTTAGATCTGGTATGAACTCAAGACTCAATCAGATTTTCAGAGTATCTAATGTTTAGCCTAACTAGGGCTACAAAAATTGTAATGACTATAATGACAAATAGTTTCAAAAAGGTTGAACTTTTTAGGTCTGAGCATCTTTCTGCTAAAAACATCAGAGCATTTGGGAAGGCCCATTCTAAAACCTGTCATGTGAAGATGTTAACATTCAGCCTTCTTCATAAAGCCATGTTCTCTTGTGTCAGCAGAGCAACCTTTTGCCTGTGTTTCTATGATTGCTGGGACTATTTGTGTAACTTATGGAGAAGGGCTGGTGATGCATCGTCTGGGTTTAAAAGAAGCCCTTTGATCCCTTCAAATTCTCTAGGTTTGGATTTGATCAGTCTTTGACTCAACCTCAATTTTATAGACAAGAAGCTGAATATTCTTGTCCTCCTCAAAGTTTTTCCAGAGAAATTGAAAGCTGCTTAAGCTAAGTTTAAAAGAAGGTGATTAATAAGATAGGGCCACAAAAATGCTTTGAAAGAAAATTCTCACAAATGAGACACCACTACCAGTTTTAGAGCAGAAATGTTTAAAATTCTCTAGCTTCCACTTGCATTAGCAAAACCACATTTAACATCAAAAATGGATATGTACAGATTATCAATTTCTTTTCCATCAAGATAAAAGTTCCTTCTGGAATTTTTCTGAGCTCACAAATGTCTACACATTTGTAAGTTGGAAGGAAAAAAATCCTTGTCCAAAACATGATTTCCATTAACTTAATACATTTTCAATAAGCATATGTAAATGTTAAAGTTCGGAATTATGATTCACACCAACTAGAGGCAGCCATTGGTACAGAGAAAAAGCTTGAAATTGGCTCTATCTGCTATTTCTCTGTGGAAGCTGATGTTAATGCAGTAGTCAGGCCCAAGACTTGCACAATTTTTCAACAATACTAAAAATGCTATTTTACCATTGCTATATTCAGGGAGGGAACAGGAGTGTACATGTGCGTCATATTTTCTGGATACTTGAAGCTAGAGATAGCGGTAGATAACCTGAGGAATGTGAGGCTTGTCCAGACAAAACATAGAAGAGGGAAGGCAAATGATGACGAACCAACGTTTTGCTGACAGAAGACAGAAAACCGAAAGCAAAACCTGCTTTTTAATATTGAGTTGTTAGTGAAATTACAGCCAAATGCTTGTACTATATTTTTTTGCCTCATCAAATTACTCTTATGATGGGGAACATTCTGCACAAAACTGACAAGTTTTGCATAATTGTTAATCACTACAATTTAACAGCAGCTCCAAAATGTTCCAAAGTATCTGGAAAGAAAAATCTTTTCCAATCTCTGTTCCACTCTGCTAGCTAGTGAAACAGGAGTTAAAGGATACTTTCACCCTCATGCCCTTGTTATGAATGCCCTAGATGCATGTAACTGGTTATTGTGGAAACAGTCTACAAAGTCTCTTCTTAAAAACGTACTCCCAAGGCTTAAAACACTTTTTTTAAAGTGTGCACTTATTGTGCTTATTCATCTCTCTTACACAAAGTTTGTTATGGTCTTCCTGCTGTTTAGGATTGCAGACCCAGCAACTCCCTGGGGCTTGCTAGGTCTATAAACCTAAATAAACATATAGAGAAAGATAAGTAAGCCTAATTTAATTCAATAGTAATTTGCTTCAAGTAAACACATTGAAATAGGTCACTTAAACGTGAAGACAAGTAAAGATTTACATCTGAAGTTTGAAAGCTTTATTAAGGGGAACAATACAACAGAATGATATGATTATCTAGATAACTTTTGTTGCTACATCATAGCTCTGCCTACAACATATTTAAGCTAAACCAGTTAAGTCAATGGCATTTTCATTGACATTCTTGCTTTTTTAGAAAATGGCATGAGTAAATTGTCCATGCTGGCCAAAGTAACTCATAAGAATTTATTATTTTAATCTTGTTGTACAATGCTCAGAATCACTTGCTTGTGAAATGGGTGGCTTAGATTAAATAAACAAATAAATAAGAATACCTAGATCTCTTACCTGCCACTGGAATTTCACACCCATATAGAAGGCACATAGATGCACCCCAGAGAGCATCAGCTGTCCTATCCTATTCAGAAGAATGAGGTTTAAGGGAATCCCAAAGAGGGCAAAGAAGATGCAGAACACTTGTGAAACCACTGTATTAGGACTCAAGTTGCCATAGCCTGAAAGGAGAAGAATAAGATTTGATCATTGATATACCAGGAATTAACATAATAATGTAGCTGTAATCTATGTCCATGATGTTTGGATAAATTACAGATAAATATTATCTGTAAGCTTTGCAGAAAGACTTTGCAGATCTACTTCTTCCCCATGTGCACTTTGCTCCCTTCCTCTCCATCTTGGTTAATTGAAATTTTAACTGATTTTAAATGTATGATTCTTATTTGTTTTAATGCTTTATATAGTATCTTAATTATATTACTATGAGCCACCTTGACTCACCTGAGTGAGATGCATGGCGTAGAAGTTTAATAATAAATAGATAAAATAAATAGGTTTCCACAGATTCTGTATTCTAGTGTAAACTGATATTAAATTTGAAAGATGTAGCCTACTGAAAATCAATTGCGTAGTTTGCTCTCAACTACCAGGATATTTTTCCCCAAAGGTCTCCAGTAAATGACAAGTTATAAGTAATGCATTTAGGGCAGAGACTAAAGGTAAAGCAAAGGCCCAGAAACCACAATATGCAATATAATCCTAATTATTACTGACAATCTAAACCATTTGACTTAATGGCATGGTGTTTCGTCTTGTCAGTTCTGAAAATTATTACAACAGGAACATGCACTTATGAATTGGTAAAGCAGTATTTGCCAGATGTTCATAAAATCACTGAAGAAGCTTCCATTTTTTAAAATAGATTTCCTTTAAATAGACTCCATGTGGAAGGGGAAAAATTGTGCCGGGTTATAGCCTAGCCTTATCCAAGTTGCTAGATTTATTTGTATCATGAAACAATACAGTCTAAACATTATTTATTTCCAATTTCCACATGTGGACCAATAACATTTAGTTCAATTTTTAACATCCTGAAAGAATTTTAAATGAAGCTCTCTAGAAGGGTGAAATTCAGAAGATCGGTACAACTACAACCACAAGTATGATTTTCTTTGATCAGTTTCGTTTATATTGGCATGCAGTTTTGTTAGCACAAGGGGTGAAGATAGCGAGCTCTGTACTAAAAGCACAATTATGACATCAACCCACAATGCACAAATAGAAGCTGTTCTAAAATTGAATTATGTGGGGAAAGGAAATAGTTTTAAAAGCAGCCTATGGGTTCAAAAAGAAGGTAGCTCACTCCACTATAAGTAACCTATTTTCCAAAGTACCTGAGGGCAGGACAAGAAGCCATGGATGAAAATTAATCAAGGAGAGAATCAACCTAGAACTAAGGAGAAATTTCCTGACAGAACAATTAGTCAGTGGAACAATTTGCCTCCCAAAGTTGTGGGTGCTCCAACACTGGAAATTTTAAACATTAGATTAGACAGCCATTTGTCTGAAATGGTATAGAGTCTCTTGCCTCAGCAGCAGGCTGGACCTCCTAGGTCCCTTCCAACTCTGTTATAATCCAATGACACTTTAATCACAGCTTTGATTTTCTTACAAACAAGAGATTAGAATGACACTAAAAATCCTAAATATCTTTTCCGTTCCATTTAGCTCCAGTTTTAAGAGTAAGGCAGAGACTAGAGCAATGGCCTACACTAATGGTGGTATGTTACTGGTTCGGACCGGTTCACCCAACCTGTAGTTAAAAAAAAAAGCCTTGATCAGTTGAGAGAATAAAAAGACGATGAGCTGAGAGGATAAAAGACCAAAAAGCACATGCATGGGTGGGTGGGTGGGAGAGTCGCTCCTAGATTTTCTTCATCCTTTCAGCTGATTGGCTTGTTAGGGGCGTGAGCATGCATGCACAATCACCCACTGAACTGATAGCAACTAAGGTAGGATCTCACTACTGGCCTACAAAACTAGTGATCTAATTTGGTATCTTTTTTTTTAGCAAAAAGCTCTTAAAAATTAGGCTAGACAACATCTACCAATGTTTTATTCCCATCTCACTAGGATGGGAATAGTACTGTAAATGCAGTACTTAAAATGGTTGTTTTGGAACTTTTGCAGATGTTCACCTCTTGGTAAAGAGTATTAAATTATTGAATTACAATTTTATTAAAGTGTTCAGTTGTGTTACCTGTAGTTTGTATCAATGAAATGAAACATTTATTCTAGTACATATATTAATTCGCTTGCATGGCCCATAATCTTTTAATTTATCACCACCATTTATTGAATGAACAACATAAAGGTTTTCTATATATTTAGATTTCATTCCTAAAGCCTTGGGATGTCAACTTGAGGCCATTGGAATTTTGGTTTTCTTCAAGAATGGCAAAAAGGTAGGGAGAGATTGTAAATTTATTTTATTTAATATAGATGGATTCACAATCAACGTTTCTTGAGAGTATCTGATGATGGATAGTTCTGGTGGCTCTGAAATACAATATGAAATCTACAAGAATTAAGCCCTTCCATATTCCCTTTCATCATTGTTTCCTCACTTCTATTTAAGAGGTAAAAATAAGCAAACAAATGGAAAGGCAAGAAGAATTATATCTTCCTTTCTGTTCTGCCACCAGAAGCTGTATACTATTTTAGAAAAAGCAATTATTCTAGATTTTCTCCACTACCAGCTCAAATGTAATTGTCACAAGTCTGCCCTACTTCAATTATTTTCCTTTTGAGATCAATTATTTGCCTCTGTTATCAAGAGTGACCTAATTTTCATTCTGCAAGACTGGTTGGCTTATGGTCATGGAATGGGAAGCTTGTGGCATGATGAACTTGGAAGTAACTGTGAATTCAGATATATAGGGATCAAAACAAAATCTAAACAAAAGAACTGAAAAATGATCTTTAGGCACTACAAAGGGATGCAAAAAATAATAATCTTTCTAGTCAATTGCATAAACCCAAGTTACACAACTGAGTAACTGAAAGCTTTTCCAATTTGATCAATGAAGTATTTAATATGGTATTTTGGACTCATTGTTTTTACAACCTATTCTTCCATAAAGTTAACACATGGTATCAGCTGATTCTGAAAGAATAAGGTGTTTATCCAGTAAGACTGGATCTACAAGGTGGTTGTGGTGATTTACAAGACAAATATAAGCCAACTACTGAATGAGTTGGCATTTTTGCTTCTGATATATTACTTTAGTGAATACACACCATGAAAAAAGAGGCTATGTCTGATTATCCATTAGGGCTGCAAAACAAGTCAGCAAATATTTGAACATGTTAAAATATGGCAGAGAACAGAGCATACTAATGAACCATTTTTGAAAAGTAAGCCAGGTCACAAACTAGAATCACATATGCTAAACCATGGTTTGTTTTACAAAAGCTTATCAGATATGCTGGGTCTGCACAACACACTAAACTAATTTTAAGCTAAACTAAATGTTAAGGAATACCAACATTCAAGCAACTTCAGAGTCACTTTAGGCTTTACTATTTTCTTCAGAATCTTTTTGTGAAAAATGGATTATAAGTATGGTTGACAAAGTTTCTGCAACCAAGGACCCATACTGAAACAGAGTATAACACAAAGCCTAAGTTTATTTAACAATGGCACTGCTAACATTTTGAAACAATCATATTCTAGTTCATGCATCCCATTAAAATTTCTAATTAATATATTAAATGTAAGGGAAAATACACTGTAAAAATTATTTAAAGAGGTTTTATTTCAATATTCTTGTATTTCCTTTAAAAAGAGTCATACAAGCTCCTTAGTATTTTTTTTTTTACAAAATGTACAAATTAGCATTGTTTGGTCTTGAAATTTTTAAGAAATACTGCATTAAGTCACTATTCTTATTTTACAAAGCTTTATTTTATTTAATAAATTTAGCAATCAAAAAGATCTAATGTAATTTATTTTGGGCTTCATCTCTTATGTGAACTAAACCACAATGTATTGTATTCTAGAATTTTTCATCTGACTGGTCTGTTCCTACTTATCACTAAACCAAATGCTATAAACAGTCTTACAAGAATGATCTTATCCTTTCTCCAGTTCTCCCAGCCTTACACAATACCAATTCTAGTTCCTGCTATTGCTGGTGCAAGCACAGCTACTCTCAGCAGACTAAAATGTCTAAATGTTCTAAAAT
The DNA here is from genome assembly GCA_023653725.1 of Bungarus multicinctus. Lineage (NCBI taxonomy): Eukaryota > Metazoa > Chordata > Lepidosauria > Squamata > Elapidae > Bungarus > Bungarus multicinctus. The sequence goes on along the minus strand of CM042836.1, from coordinate 58,091,547 downwards.
GTCTCTTCAACTCAGCTCCAAATATTTCTAATATTTAACAACAGATTGCGACTGAATAATGCAACCATCTTTTGTAAGTCAACTAGGAATTAAGATTATATTGTTATGGGACTAATTACACGCCCATAAAATGTTCAGGAGAATCATGGTGTTTGTATGCATTAAAGCTATCATATCTGGGCTATAAGGTGACAAGTAGAACAAAACAAAACAAAAACCCTTCTAATATTCAGTATTTCTTTGTGTCCATCTAGTGGTCATCCAATTATTTTGGCAGACCAGATGCAGTGGGTCTAACTCTAACACACACACACACACACATCAGAAAAGAATACCCGTTGAAATAGTTTCTGTGATGATTATTTGATTAGTTTGTTAGAAAAAATGAATATGTAGGGAAAAACCTTCCTACCATTTCTGTTGGCAGGACACACCAAGCACATTACAGAGAGTGACAAATACTTTAGTAGTAGCCCATGTACCTTTCCTTTTATGAGCTAATTTCCTTTCCTTTCTCTCCCCCTACTCCAACTTGATATGGCTGTGAAAATGTAGAGGAAGGTAAAATAACTTTAAAGCTATCTACTCATTTATTTCTGAAATTTGCAGGATTCTTGGGGGGCGGGGGGAAACACCTCATTTCTCAACACAGCTCACCTCTTTTGCATTAATTTGGCAGATTAAAATTGGTTAAATTATTTTGTCTCACATTGTATGATAAACTTTAATTCAATTATGAATAAAGAATATACAGTAATTGAAGTTACTGAAAATCATATCCCAACAAGTGTTAAGTTACATTGCACCCCAAAATTAAAAAGAATTTCCTCCTTGAATCTAAACGTTTGAATTGGAAAATGATTATATCAATGATAATCAGCTGTAAGAGCTTTCTGCTTTTTCTTCAGGGCCAAAGGCAGCTGGTGGAAAACTGAGAGTGATGGCTGATGCCGTTTGTATAAGTTTCCCAGAACATCTGGTAACCAGCAAAGGCATTGCTAGATTGGATAGCCCTGTAGGCTGGGATCGGAAAACTTTTTACAATTTTCTACAAACAACTCAAGTTCAACCTTATTTAGAGATGCAATTGGTAGGTTTAGTATAAAGCTTTCATTTACCCCAGTAACTCCAACTGTTCAAACTCAGCAGACATAGGAAAGAGGGTGTATGATTACAGATCTGATTCCTGGAAAACTAATGACTAAATACTAAGCATTCCCATTGATCCTGTGCTGCCATCTAGTGTCTTCAAAGTGGTAATAGTTGCAGCCTTGGACGAAGACCGTTCCAGTGCAGGAAGTGAATCTAACCCTTGGAGTCACCTTCAACAGACACTGGGCAAGTATTTCTCACAAAGATTCCTTGGTGCATGAACCTTGTGAAACTTGCCCTCAACTGCACCCTTGCTGTGCACTTTCAAAATCTTAGTTTTACAAATCTGGCTGAAAGGATATTACCATTCTTCTCTTTGAACTGGCTCGAGCAAAAGATTTCAGAGGCAAAGAGTGTATTCATTTTTTTATCTGCAGCTTAGCAACCCATTCTATCCCTGGTTTCAAGGGATCCTGTTGAGTAGAAGACACATAGTTGAGAGAAACTAAGTTTCCAGGAACTTTAATGCGTTTTTTTTTTTTTGAAGTCTCAAACTTCAGGAAAGCCAGCAAGTCTGACCCAGACAAGTAAACATTTTAATCCAACTGAAAAGTGTAAGAAAGCTAACTGCAATTCTCAGTTGTAAGTGCTAGTTGCAGGTTTGGAGGGGAGGGGGTAAATATCTTTGGACTTTTCCCTCCCTTATTTTATATTCCCTGTACTGGACAGGCTGCCCCTAGTTTTTATCATCAGGCAATTGTATGGCTTTTCTGCAGACTTTACATATATATCACCTCAATTCAAACACCAGCCCACATTTACAGCAGTGTCCTGCAGTCAGATGATCACGATTTACATTTTTGCTGAAAATCAGTGTTTACTTTTTGTTTCTGGTAAAAAATGATTCCTAGCAAACAATGGGTTTGCTTAACAATGGTGGCATTCCCTTTAAGACTGCTACACTCACTTAACTGTCTCAGAAAAAAAAAGTTTGGAAAACCAGGTCAGTCACATGAGCTGATTTACAGCCATCACAACTTATTGTAATTGCAGACTCAAATACGGTCATAACTCATAAATAGTTCTGTATCAACTCTTTACTAATCTGAAATCAAGATTAGACACAGTTGATGCATCATTAACTGTTCCCTGGAAATCTATGGAGATTCTCAACTATCAGGTTGTGCTTGTCCCAAAAGTGCTTTTTCAAGAGGAAACTGGGCTTTGGGGGGCAGGGGGGTTGAAGACATTTTGCATTTCAGCTGAAGAAGCTTTTTGGATGAGAAACGAAACGTCTTCAAAAAAAAACCAAAGTCCAAGTTGCCTCTTGAAAAAGCACCTTTGGGACTGTTCCCTGGAAGTAGGAATATGGAAAAGACTTAGCAGCTTTCTCATCTCTTTCTCCTCTATTTCAGTTTGGACTGTGCTTCAGGGAAGGGGCTAGACAGTAGTAGTACTAGGAATTAGGCATTGCTTCAGCCCTCAAGTTAGGAATCTATAAAATCTATATCTTATGTAGGACCAAGCATTGTACAGAGCTTTAACTATGATGTGTTACTCCAATAAGTGGATGGGACCAGGACAATGGAATCATCAGGGACACAATCAAAGCTAAATGCAATTTGTTAATTAAATACATTAATTTAACCAGTTGAATCTCCATGCATATAATAATTTCTCCTTTCTCTTCTAGTAAAAGCATTTAATTGGATGCTAAATTTTTCAGAAAGGCTCCAGATGCCACACCTCTTCTCTCAGAAGTGAACTGGCGACATTTAAATGTTCTCATTTTCCAAATGTCTTTATTTAAAATTTCCCTTCAAATGCTTGAAAAATGATTGCTGCTAACCTAAGGATTTCTGTGCTTAATTGGGAGTTGATAGATTTTTAAAACACTGGAAACTATACTCCACAAGTTTTCAGAAAAAAATGTTTTCTGCATATATCCCCAATTGTGCATGGAAAAACCATTAATTTGGGGAAGCATGGAATATGGCCCATGATAGGCCTCAAGTCTCCAATTTAGTCTTATTTGAGACAAATGTGCTGCTTAAATGATGATTAATCATCAAGTGCCCATTTAAGAGGAATACAGCTGCAGAGTAAGATAACACTGCCATCTTGTGACTCATTAAGTACACAGCTATGCATTTTGCTGATTTTTTTTTCCAATTTAAAACCTGCTGCACAATATGCCTTTGAGGCTCAATTCACAAACCTTCAAATAGATCTTTGTAGATTGACACAGACATTACCATGAGAACGCAGGCAAGCCTGGATTCAACCTGTTTTTTCTTTTACAATATAGGAAGGGAAGAGGCATAAGATCTACAGAGTGATCACTCTTTTGCTCTTTATTGTATCTACATGCCTGGATTCCAAATGGGAAAGAAACCCAAACAGCATAAAAAGAGCGAACAGTGGAGTGATACAAAAATATATAGATACCTATTAGATACACATTAGATACCTGTAGCCTGAAATATATTACTTATGCTGTTCACAATCAAAGAAACTGTATTTGCAGTTTGTTGCCTGTATTTGCATCCAAACTGAAAAAAGGACAGAGTAATATGACACAAAGATAAGAATGTCTTACCACCCTAAGTCATGCCTTTGGTGAATGGCTCTGCAGCCCACATTCAGGCTATTCATGTATTCAAAGGAAACAGAGTATCCAAGATAATATTTGTAAACCCAGAGACAAAAGCACTTTGGTTATAAACAGAGTTGGCTTTTTAATTTATGAAATGAACACTTCATCCCATGGGTTCTAAACAGAGATGGTATTCAGCAGGTTCTGACCAGTTCTGGAGAACCGGTAGCGGAAATGTTGAGTAGTTTGGAGAATCGGCAAATACCACTTCTGATTGGCTCTGCTCCCATCTATTCTCTGCCTCTTAAGTCCCAGCTGATTGGCTGGGTCTTCTTTTGTTGCCCTGCACAGGAGAACGGAGCTGGAAAGCAGGTTAGTGGGGTGGGGAGGGAATGGGATTTTGCAGTAACCTTCCCCTGGAGTGGGGACGGAATGAAGATTTTACAGTATCCTTCCCCTGCCACGCCCACCAAGCCACATCCACAGAACCGGTAGTAAAACATTTTTGAATCCCACCACTGGTTCTAAAGAAGTCCAAGGCTATGAACAAAGATCAAACAACCACAATCAAGGATCTGAGTGTGAGCAGCACATTTTGCTCTATCTGGGCCAGTGGCTCCCCCAATCTTTGGGCATCAGGGACCAGTTCCATGGAGAAAAAAAATTCCATGGGTGGGAGGGGATGTGGTTTTGCATGCTGTCTGTATCCCGTGGATGGAACTTCACTTGTTTGCGCAGCCGGATGCTGGCATGCTGTGGATTTTGATCATAAACTCTCAAGGCTAAGATCCTTTAGCATGTTACTTTCTTTAAAATTTATTACAAAAAAGAACTGGATTCAAACAGCTTTTGGTATGATTCGGTGCATGTTCCTAATTACTGGGGGTGTAGTCCTGTGAAAGTCATCTACAACTGGCATTTGCTTTGAGTGAAATCTTTACGGCCTCCTGCTGGTACTATGTCGATCACTCTACTGATGCTATGAACATGGCTAAAGTGTGCAGCTTAAAGCAAAGATGTCTTTAGAGCCACATCTGCTTCGTTCTGACCAGAGATTATTTCTGGATTTGTGAGTTATCATGCATTTTATAAAATTTCCCATCAAGTGCATAACAAAGCAGCAGGAGAAAGACTACAAGAATAATCTAAGATACATCCCAACTTTTCTTCTTCAGTTGTACCTCTCTTTGCTACAGAATGGGATAAAAAGGCTTAGCTTTGTGCTATAATTATTTCACATTATTTTCTCCAAATCAGTATTCCATGACTCCTACCGATGGTTGTTACTGTAGAAACAGAGAAAAAGAAGGAGCCGACAAAGTCCCATCTGCCCAGACTTGTATTTCCTTTAAGATAAAGTCCATTCTTGTAGGCATGGATGATATTCTGTGAAAAAGATTAAAAAAAAGAGAAGTCACGGATGAGGATTTTTCTCCAAGGTAGTCCAAAGTTGCATTTTTATTCACACTTTCCTGAAATAAGTTCCACTGAACACAAACTTCATTCTGAATCAAGACATGTAGTTTGCTTTGTAAATTAGTTCATCTTCTATGTTTAGCTGGCTTGAGAGGAATTTAATACAATGCCCCAATTCTCCTTTAAAGATTTAGCAGTATCCCTGCTATGTAATATTGTAACAATGAATATAAAAAATTATAACTTTGAAGGACAACTAACCCTTAAGAGAATGGACTTTATTTTAAAGCATTCTGTATTGTCCATCCCTCAGAGAAACAGATTTCAAGGCAGCATTTACAGAAAATAAAAGATAAAAACAAAGAATGAACCACTGAAATCAGAGTTAAAAAGCAATTACAATATGCAGATAAGGAAAAACCCCTTAATTAGCAGATGAAGAAATGAAGTCCCTGACCAGAATGGTCTTCTCCTTCAAAAAATCTTCAGAAAATGATATCTTCTATGATCTTAATTAATGAATGGGCTGGCAGAAACCAGATATATTCTTCCAAAGAAATGCAGCCCTCATGCCACCTAAGTTTTAAATGCAGCATTTATGTTTCTCCATAAAGATAAAAATATGCGTGATAAAGGTTATTTTACAAAGATGTATTAGGACATCTAAAAATAAGACTTCTTCTTGATTCACATATCCTTTGGTAACACAAAAAGACAACCAGCTAGACCTGACACCTACATCTAACTTCAAGGGGTGTTATAGGGATAAAAATAGGGTAAAGTAAGAAGACAGTATACTTAGATTCTCTTAAGTTACATTGAAATATAAATATAGTAATAAAAATAACAGTTCAATTAAGGCTAGAATTAATTTAGCCATTAAATTGTTTTCCTGTTGGACTCCCTGGTGACTGGGACAGAGCTGGTATAATGCAAACATGTTAATTAGTACTGTGGCTTTAGAGATATGCAACCACTAAGGAGCAAGTGGATATTCTATAGTACAATCTGTAAGATCAGTTGTGATTTTGTTAAAATTTCTGTTAGTTGTTGATAACATGGACCATTCAATTGTCCCCAATTTCCATTCCTGGCTTGTAGAATTCCAGCCCTTTCTACCTATGTAAATGATCACATAGAATGGCCACCAAGAATATGACTCTTATTCTACAGACATTAGACTAACTACATGAATGATACGAAAGAATTTCAGTAGTTTTACAATAATACTGACAATATTTAGGAAAAACACAAATAATAATTTCTGATATAATTGTATATCAAGGCACAGTAGATAATGGATCAGACTAACAAAGAGACTAATTTGAGAAAATCTTAAGTTGCAAAAACTTGAAAGAGGAATAACAGAGTTGGAAGGGATCTTGGAAATCTTCTAGTGAAACCCACTGCTGAGGCAGGAAACCCAATTCCATTTCATAACAAATGATTGTCCAATCTCTTCTTAAAACCATTCAGTGTTGGAGTATTCATAACTTCTGGAGGCAAGGTGTTTTACTGACTAATTGTTCTAATTGTCAGGAAATTTCTCCTGAGTTCTAGGTTGCTTCTGTCCTTGATTAGCTTCCATTCCTGATTAGTTTCCATCCAGGAGTTATACTTGGGAGTCAAATGGAATAGTGAGTTCTCATTTGATACAGATCATTTCACAGTGGCGGGAGTTGCTGCAAGCAGAGGATAGAATAGATGGTCTCTAAACGACCTACCAATTTATCGCCACCTTTCAAACATAAATATACGTGAAGATATCTAAAACGATCAGGTACATGGAAACCTGAAATGAACACTGTCATGTATTCCTTACATGGCATTTTTCCTTACATATACTGCAATTGAATGTTTCTATCTCTTTCCAGTCTCTGTAGTGATAATTATGAATGTTGTAGTGGAACATCTGGCTAATATAAAAAAACTCACAAAATTTGTTCGGTTAGAATGGTTTCATTCCTGAATGTGACCATCTTTTACCAAGTTAGTATTTTAGTCCTGTTTTTATGTTTTATATTTATATCCCTCATTATTTTTATAAACAATTCAAGATGGCAAATACACACAATACTTATTCCTTCTCCTATTCGCCTGTGAGATGGGTTAGGCTGAGAGAGAGTGAAGGAACCCAGCTCAGAGGTGGTGAAGGTTCTGGAGAACCGGTAGCAGAAATTTTGAGTAGTTTGGAAAACCAGTAGTAGAAATTTTGAGTAGTTCAGAATACCATCTCTGACTGGCCCCACCCCCATCTATTCTCTGCCTCTGCCTAATATGTAAAATGGTACTTTAGTTACATTCAGCCGAATATGAAATAGAGAATAGAAGCTGTGCATAGAAGACTTAGGGAGCCCAGCCAACAGTGTAATCATAATCATTTTTCATTTACATGAATGTGAAGACAAACAGAAGACCAAATATGGCTTGTCTAAGGATGAAATCCCAAACGTTCTTGGATAAACCCATTGGACTAATTTTTCTTTCTGAGACTACAATGTATATTGTAAATAATATTTGAATCAAAGTGTTTTTAAAGAAATCTGTAAAGTTGAGAATGGGGTGTGTCAAACATGCTATTGTTTTGAAAGCAAATGGCCTTTGCCTTTTCTACGTGAAATTCTTAATCTTATCTTATAAAAACATAAAATACTGGTAACAATATACAAGGTAAATATTAATCTTAAATTTATGTTTAAGAACACAGAGAAAAGGCCACAAATGTTAATTGCTTATCACAGAGATTATACCTCAAGATCTCTCCCACGTTGACAATAACAAACTTGAAAAATCCAACGGTCAAGGCTATCTGAAAATATATTTAGTCTCTTAATAAAGTATTTACAGTGGCCTCATATAGTAATACTAAGAAATTTTCTTTTGAATGCTACATAAATATGGTCTATGTCTATTCATGTCCTTTATACACTATTCAAAAGAGACCATAAAAAAAACTAAGAAGGTAATAAAAATATCAGAATCCATCCTCTTCAGCAGCCTACACACAGATAAACTGGAATTAACATCAGACAGACAACCCTCTAATGGCTGTTTCCACATTACACAAACAGAACTGGAGCCATTGAGAAAAAGTGAGAGTTAGGTATTGGCGTAGCCATAGAGGGTACATTGTGTAACAAGTTCTATTATGATTCTATTATGAAGGCTTATTGGGAGCCCAGACACTGTGGCCTATACAACAACAATAAAAAGGATCAAAAATACTGGAGAAGAGATATGTGGATCTATGCGTTTCTGATTTGATGATTCAGAAAATCATACTGATTCATTTTCCAGATCAATTTGGAAAAAAAAGACATCAAATAAATACAGAGGCATTTAATTTCACACTGCAGTTCAATGATTCAGGAAAAATGGCTTCAAATCAAATAGCTAAACTAAACCTTTATGCAGTGCTATGAAGTAATCCAATGTAAAATTGAACAACGTATTCAGCCTGATGCTGGCCTCTACAATTTAGAGTTATTCCCTATTAAGTTCAGGTATATATCTTTCACCAATAATTCCATGGTTAAAAAAAAAAAGAAAAGAAAAATCACTCAATCCTATATAATCTTTTTCAGGGAAGATTTCTCAGCTTTAAAACTCAAATGTTAGTGTTCGCACACAATCCAATTAGCCAGGGTATAAGCTTCTGAGTTAATTAATTATATAATCCCAGATAGTGGCCCATTACTCCAGTTAGTTAATAATAGTAGAAGTAACAGTAAGGGCAATGAAGGCAAATATGATGTCTTCAAGCAGTACAGACAGTCATGGGAAGGGGAGAATTGTCATCCAAAATATGTGTAGGCCACAGTTCTCCAATCTATAAACTTGGATACCTGTTTGCTAGATCCAGTCCCTCTGACCTATGGTTGAGTCCATGCAATAGATTTTGATGCAGTGGTTTCCTCAGTCTTGAAGGAGGATGTAGTATGCTCCTTTCTTAAGAAGACATTATTGGATTCAGTCCCGATAAATTCAAATGATTATATCTATTTGGGCTCCTCAGATCTAGGAATACTCCATCACAGACTCTTGTTTGATAGCTTTGTGCAAGCTAAGGTCCTATTGGAGTTTCCTACTTGAAGAGCAGATGTTACTCATTGCACAAGGGCATCTAAAGAGCGAATTGCACCCTTCCTGGACTGGGAGACCCTTCAGAGACAGTTATTCATGCCTAGTCATCTGCCCTGCAGCTGGTCCAGAATATGGCAAACCAGGCAGTGGTGAGAGAACTGTGGCAGGAACACTGTTACGTGCCTGAGACTCTGCTGCTTTGTATTGGTTGTATGCAATTCAAAATGCTGGTAATCACTTTTAAAGTCCTTCATGGTCTAGGGGCTTAGATTTCTGAAAGACCGCTTATCTTCAGTAGTGTCCACTCATCTGGCATCATCAACCAAGGGAAGTACAATCGAGGTAATTAAACTAGGTAATTTTGCAGGACCCAGGAAGAACTCCTCATCTTTTGCAATAACTGCCCTTTCTCCCTCAGGAGTAGCTCTAGGTATTTTGGCATCGAGCCAAAGTCATATTCTGGCATCCCTATGATTTGACTCATCTTCTGATTTATTAGGAATTTCAAAATGGCAACCTCTTGCTTCTTTTATTCTTCTAATTTTTGAGCTTTACACTTATGATTTTCAGCCACAGACAATTCTTTTTTCTTTGCTTGAACACTCTCACCTATTTACATTGCAAAATTATACAGGCTGTTTAGGGGCCATTCAAGTTATGGCATCTAAAAAAAGGGACTTATGACTGTTTTTCACACTTATGACTGCTGCAGCATCCCCATGGCCATGTGATCAAAATTCAGATACTTGGCAATTGATTCATATTTATGATGGCTGCAGTGTCCCAGGTTCATGTGATTGCCCTTTTCAACCTTCTGCAAGGCCAGATTCATTTAACAACTGGGTTAACAACTTAATAACTGCAGTGATTCACTTAACAGTGGCAAGGTCATAAAATGGGGCAAAATTCACTTAATAAACAGACATTTATTAATGGTACTTGGCAACAGAAATGTTGGTCTGAATTGTGGTCCTAAGTCAAGGATTACCTGTATTTACCCCTGGAGTGAGCATGTTGACTTAGGAAGTATTCCACTACTATTTTTCACTTTCATTGTTATTCAGGATTTTTTTTTTCAGTTTTGGTACTTCTTAAAAGTTAGTGTCCTTAGACAGTGCCTACTTGGCCTTAGCCTGGAGTTGGCTGTACAGAGATTTGTATGCTCTTTTGTTGTTTAGGAAATTTTTAAAGATTTAATTATTCTTCCAGGGAGCCCCCTTTAATTATAATTGGTTTATAGTTGACATCCTGTTCCTCTGGTCAGCTGTGTTCTTCTTAAAAATGTATTGTCTTTTTATTTATAAGCTGCAAAGAATTGTCAAGGAGTTGGATGCTCTTGAAATTTGATAAATAAAAACAAATGAATAAATAAAACTATTTGCAATTAGTTAATTTCCTTTTTCTTGTTTCTCTCTCTCTTTTTTTCTTTCTTTCTTTTTCTTTCTGGAAAATGTCTTACATTTTTTTCTACCTCCTTGTCAAGAAACCTTATCTATGTCATTATTTTCCTATTTTACTATATTATTTTTAACTTGTTAAATCATAGTGAAACATAGAAATCCAAAACAAACAAACAAACAACCACTCATAAAATCTCATTGCAACATTTATGGGGTGTAACTTCAATCCGGTGCATAGTTACTCCAGTTTAAACTCCACTGAATTTGGTGGTATTTCCATCTGTCTCATTCCCAGCTTGTAAAACAGATTAAGCCTTACGATTAAAGAACTGTTAAATAAAGGAAACAGTCCTGCAAAACTTTTCTATTCCAAGTATTAGGGCAAAGTACAAACTCCACTTTTAAAGAAGTGAAAGAAATATCTAATTCTGCTTACTTCCTTCAAGCTTCAGTGAAAAGCTGATACGTATAAAGAGAGCACTTCTGGGATGTGCTTACTAACTTAAACTATGGTTTGCTGCATACCTGAATTGCCTAGGTTCATATTAACACATTCCATTATAATCACACATAGGGTGGCTTTGCACAATGCACTTGGCTGGGTGCTTGGTTGGATGCTTTGTAGGTCAGTTCATTGGCAGCATTTGAGAGTTTCTCAGAAAAAGTTCTATCATGCTCTGAAAAAGGATCTCTCATCTCCTACTGTACTCTAGAGTTGGGCTCTAGATTTGGACACCTCAGTTTCTAATCTACAGGAAAGAAAGAACATTTCTAGGATCATATTAACAGAATAACAGAGTTGGAAGGGACCTTGTAGGTAATCTAGTCCAACGCCCCCCAAGCAGGGGACCCCATACCATTTATGACAGATAGCAGCCCAGTTTCTTTCTTGAAAGTTTCCAGTAATGAAGCTCCCACAATTTCTGAATGCAAGCTTTTCCGTCGATTGATCGTTCTCACTGTCAGAAAACCCCTCATTTCTACATTAGTCAAACCAGTTCTCCTAAGATCCTTCCCTTCCCACCAAAGAGCTGATCCCCAGCCCGATTTCACGGCCAGAACAGATAAACTGGGAACACGTGAAGAAAAGGCTGCCTCCAGCTACACGTGGAGCGCCTTTGAAGTTAAAGTGGCCGGACTCCTCACCTCCTTTCCCTTCCAGCCCGCCCCAGCCACCTCGGTCTCGCCGGTACCTCTGACAGCCGCTCCAGAGCCTCCCGTTCCAGGCAGGTAGAGTTCAACAGGAGCTCCCACTTCTCGTTCAGGAGCCGGTCCGTCATGTCGCGTTCCCGGGGCGACTCCAACGCCCAGAACGCGGCGCTGCCCAGCAGCAGGTAGCTCAGGTAGAGGAACAGTAGCAGCGTCGTGGAGGGAATCCCGCAGCGCCACTCCGTCGGGGCAGCCTCCGGTGGCTCCATACTCTGGCCGTCGATGTAGTCAGAGGCGGCGGGAGAGTCGGTGGCGGTGCAGAAACGCCAGGGAGAAGTGCAGCTGCGAGGAGAAGTTCTGCCCGCGACCTCCTTCCGAAGGCTCGGTGCAGCAGCGGCGCTTCTCCGCCCGGATTCCTTTCCCTGGGCGGGGCCAAAGTAGAAGCATCCCCGGTGTTTTCCCCAACGGAGGGAACGGGTCAGTTTGAGCGGCTAACTCTAAGCTTAACTTTGACTCTCGCGTGTGTAGAAACCTTACGCCAGGAGTCTTCAAACTTGACAGCTTTAACACTTGTGAACTTCAACTCCCAGAATTTCTCCTCCAGTCATGTTAGCTCAGAAATTCTGGGAGTTGAAGTCCACAAGTCTTAAACTTGCCAAGTTGAGGACCCTTGCCTTACGCGGAGAGAATGCTTGTTCTTGGGCCCGGGACGTTTTAGTAAGTAAAACTGAAATAAACCACCAGTGTTGAATGTGCCATTTGGCTTTGAACTTCCGAGCCAAGGCTTGCCAGGGCTCAGTCCCATAAGAAAAACAGCAGCTATGTCCGGAGGAGGCACTGGCTTTTTGGGGTTTACTTAGCATTTACTTTATAGTAGGTTTACCTTGGCTTGAAGTGTGGATGCCAGTCAGTTTGGAATAACTGTTACAGCCCTAGTCCCAGAAATCAAGAGATTGAGAATTCTAGTCCCACCTTGGACACGAAGCTAGTTTGGTAGCCCTTTAGGGCAGTCACACGCTCTGGGGAAGAAGCAACCGCACCACTTTTGAAAACCATGCTAAGAAAACAGCAGGAGTTTATCTAGGCAATCAACAGGTGTTAATATTGACACAGAAGTGCACCACCTGTACACACACAAGTTTTGTGTTAACACAGCCTTAAGCTGGTGGAGCATGGCTGAACTGCTAAAGTCTAGTCAACACTAAGTGACACCAAACTTACCATTTCTTGCAATAACTTTCTCTTCCAAAAGTTATTCAGATTCTTGTGGCTTAAATAGAGGATCCTTAAATGTATGCAGATGAATTTGTGTACTAATTGCCACTGATATCTGAGCTTTTATAACATGCTAGGCTAAAAGATGTTTGGCTGATTTGTGGTTGAATAGGTTATGCAGATTCAGCCAAAATGGTTTGTTTAGAGCAAACATGTTCAACTTAAAGCCAATGGGCCACATGCAGCCCTAGACAGCTAATAATGTGGCTTCACAAGATTGTGAACTTTTAATATATGATTTTATATTATAAAAATTATATATTTTATATTATAAAAATTATATATTTTATATGCAGCCCAAAACAATTCCTCTTCACTTAATGTGGCCCAGGCAAGTCAAAAGATTGGACACCCATGGTTTAAAACTCAGTGTGTTGTTTTAATTTAAGCAAATGGATTAAATTTAGGAAAACAAGTTTCAATTAACCATTGGTTAATACGTTTAATGAAAACGGGAAATAAAGAATTTTAAAAGGGAGCAGGCCATAACTCCTCTCCTTTTGGAAACTAAGTACTAGTGCGGTTCCAATGTTATATGCTTTTCTACAATGAAATTAGCCAGAATGTTGGGTTTTTTTGGCCAAGGCTTGTCTTCCTATGATCATAACTTGTTCTTGTGGTCTGCATATTGTTCCAAATTATGACTTATTTTGAAAATGACTTAGTTATAACATACTAAACCATAATTTAAAATTGGGGACACAACTTATTAGCAATTTTAAAAGTGTGTGTTAATTTACAAAAAGTCTGGTACAAGAAGCATAGCTGGTTGTGAAAATTCATTTACTGGAGGAGAATTAGCTTTCTAGGATGTTTTCTACTAGGCATGGGCAAAACCTAGCCTTCCAGGAAGAAAGCTTTTTGCAAAACAACTATCCTAGAAAAAGTATAGCTATTTTGAGGGTGATCTGTCAGTTTGCCAGAATTTAATTTTCTGAACAGGAAGCTCTTCCAGGTATGCTCCAGAAGCCAAAATTGAAAATAGCTAGTTCTATAACAGTGTTGAGGGTTTTTAGACCAAATGTGAGTGATTCTATTGAGAATTACTGAGTGATTTTTTTTTCTTAAAATGAGTTTAATCCTCTGAAAACTGCAGTATGATTTTTTTTCTGTCTTCAAATCTCCATAATCATTCTTTTAGGAGAAAAGTGGGACTCAAGATGAATTTGTGCAGTGCTGGTTTTATTCACACCTTTTGCTAATCCCATTTTTTTTAAAAAGGAAATTATAGTTGAGGAAACTATTGTGGCATGGATTATATATAACATTAAGCTATAATTAGTACTTCACAGATGATACTAAATTTATGTACGAACTAGAAAATAGCCCTGAGCTTTCCATGAAGACTGTTATATGGGGTCTTCATAATTTACAGGAGGATATTAACATAGGAACTCCATTCCCTTTTGCTGATATTGGCTAGTGTTCAAAGAATTAATGGCAAATATTAAATTCCAGCAATAATACTATTATGGACTATTGCAGAATTAGTTACATAGCTTTCCGGTCTCAAATTGCATAAAGTCAGTTTTGTTGTTTATACTGCAAAGGAAAACAAGTATAAAAGAATGAGTGAGGGGTAACTTGTTTTCTACATACTTTGTTAGGTACCCGTGACGACAATATTAAAAATAGGAATCCCAAAAGAAGAATCAACAAGATTGTTACTATGCATGCTATCCAGTTGACTTATGTAACTAAGACAACAAGTCAGTGAGTTCAAAGCTTCTGGTAAGCTATAAGATAAGGAATGTATCCTTCAAAGAAGACATTATTTCTCTATATACCAATAATATATATTTTGAGAAGAATATTTTATGTGGTGTTAGACCATGTATAATATTCAGCAACTCTAAAATATTATAGTCTAGCTAACTGAATGAAAATGTGGTGATGGAATTCTACAGTTGGTGAAAGGCAATGACTATTTCAATGGCTTCTGATCTAGTGTTGTATATCCTGTATCACAATAAAATATCTTAATATGTGATTGAGCATATTGATATTAGAGCAGTTTCTAGGGCGTAACAGCCAAAGGGAATTCTACCTCCTGAAGATACTTGGTTAGCCAAAATGCGACAAAAAAACCTGGATCTGATTAGCTATTACTTGGCAAAGCTATTCTTATATTCTTAAAAGAATCTGGTATACTAAATGAGTGATGACAAGCCATCCATCAAAAATATATCAGATGCAGTAACACAACTTCATAATGAGCCCAAAAGGATCTTCTTATAGAAATAATACCTACAAATTAATGCATTGAACTTCATAATATAGTTTTAAAGCAGGAATACACATTTTTTTAACAACTAAAGGCTTCTGTAGTCTTTGAATAATGTGCTGTGGTCTGCACTCTCCCCTCCCCATATATGTATTTTTAATGTATTTTTTGCACAAAAATATAAATACAATTTATATTTACATTTAATTAATATTACAGTAAATCAGTAGTGGAAAACCCTTAATAACCCATGGACAACTCTGAGGGCTCCTCAAGGCAAATCACAAAATTAAGTGTACTCTCCAGGCATTTAATGCCCATTCCGGCATTAAATATATACTAAATAATGTTCCCTTCTACTATGTAAAATTGTATCTTTAAACTATAGGTCCCAAATCTCCTATGATGATCAGTGTGTGATTATTATTGAAGTGGTCATCTGACCCTCATGGGAACTCCTTTCTCTTTAATCTGAATTAGATATTTAGATCAGAAGACGAAGGTTGTAAAGGCCAGGTATTGCTTCTTCTTGCTTATTTTGAAATAGAGTTAGGAGAAGTGTTATCAAAAGACTCTTCTCTATAGATCAATTGAAATGTCACAGGTTGAATGCCTTGCATTAATTAGGCGTTCAAGAATTGAGATTAATTCTTGGTCATTGCACATAAACAAATGCCTCAATCTGCCTAGTAATAATTAGTAGGTCTTCCAAAGAGTATTCTGTAATTTCTTGGATCTTGCTTGTCAGCACTTGTCGAAGTGCGTTGCTTGGAAAGAGGTGAAAAAAGTTCTACCTTATTGGATTGTACTTGTAGAAATTCTTTCAAATTGGCTCAATCCACCTAGGAAATCCATCAAAGTGGTCTCATTCTTTAAACTTTTTTCTTTCTTTCCTCCTCAGCAATGTACACTTACAGTCATAGCTTCATCTTATGAAGCTTAATAATGCAGTTCAAAAATGCAAGTTTTACTCTGCAAAATATCAAGATGTTGGTTCTCTCTTTTAACATGAGAAGGAACTTTACTTTTCATCTCTGTTTCCAGTTGGTGATACTGGATGGAACTCTGTCACAGAACCTGCTATGGACTGCCTAATTTAGAAAGTTCCTTTGATGTGATAGAGAATATTTTTTTTACCTTCGATTGCTAGTCCAACTAGCCTTCGATTGCTAGTCCAACTAGCATCAGTACATGGGACACCTACTTGTATTAAGCAGCAGAATGCCTGGGCCCCAGACCTGGAGGATGCACAAATTGTAATTCTATTTTTCCTCCAATTACTTCAGCTAGTAGTATAACAATTTGAACATGTAAATTGAAATTTTCTAGTTGGGTGCATTGTATTCCTTTCCCTCCAGAGTAAACACCAAGTCTTTTTTAAAATTGGTATTCTGAACTTTGAGAATTTTAATATCTGCCTTGGGACATATTCAAGGAGAAAATACTGAGAATGTTCAAAGGTCCAGATGGCTTGGAAAAAGTACTAATCAGAGTCTACAAATTGGAGTGAAGGTACTGAGGAAAATAAGTTCGGGGGTTGTTGTTTTTTCTTTGTCTTTTTATAGAAGACATAATAGAAGGCTAGAAAAAAAGCTCTTGTCATTGAGATTCAGTAGCTTGCAACCATGCCTTTTTTGAAATTTCTTTCATAGATGGAACTAGTAAAATTTTGTGCATTTTTCTGCCAGAAAACCTGTTCAACAGATTTCACTACTTGCTTACGGGAAATCAGGAAGTGGAGATAAATGACAGGGTTCTCTTGGAAGAAAATAATCCTTCATCGCCTCCAGTAAAAATTTAAAAAGTAATTTGGAAACCCAATGTCCACAAGCCATCCAATAGGCCTGTTCTAATAATTAGTTCAATGAGAGATAATTGGCTGAATGGAAAGTGTAATAAATTAGGCTCTCAGAATTTTCCTTCATGCTTTTCATTCAGCTGCTTTTTGCACATATAAAGTTTTTATTCTTCGGGGAAAAAAATTCCTCTATCCTTTATGAAATTGCTCACTCATTATGGGTGGAAAGCAGTATATCATATCCACACACCTTGAATGCACACAGAACTTCTTCTAAGCTGCCTACCCATGACAGACACTCAGCTGGGAATGTGGATCCTGGGTTGGTCAGGATTATCTTCTACTTTGGAAATAGTAATTTCTGTTATCCCTGGATCTGGCTTTTGCTTATTAAATTGTAGGAATTTTTCCATTAGGTTTGCTCCTAGGTTAAATATCAGAGCAAGCCAGGCTAAACCAAAGACAATCCAAATTGCTGCCAAGCTTCGGTACACTGAAATATAGTGCTTGCTAGGATCAGTGCCTATGGAAACAAAAAGAGAGAGCGAAACTTAATTTCTCATAGTTGAATACCTGGAAAAGTATTCTAATAAGCTGAATACAGTGCACACATATAAAAGCATACTTCAGAAGTGGAATTGCTTTGGAACATACAAGGGAAGTGAATGCCGCTCCTCTTCAGAGCAGTAACACATTTTTTCAGACTTCTGCAGGAGCTTCCAAAAAGTGCAGTTCCTTAAATTATTCATATCAATGACTGCTGTTTTAATGAGCTATTGCATTAAAGCAGCTGAGTCTTATTTCATTTTTGCACGGAAGCCTGAAAAATATTAAAAATGTATAGGTTCCAGTTATTCAAAATACCTCTTACCACTATTTTCCCTTTGCACATATAGATAGAACAAACTTGGTGGATTGCCTGAGTTCCCCCCATTTTAAGGGAGATATTAAAAAATGAATACAAACTATTTCCTATGTACATCTTGATTTGCAACTTCTATTCATTTTATAAGGCTGTCGCTTAGCCTCTTAAATATTGCAAAATATTGCCACATTTCAATCCACATGGAATCTTCCTTCTGCATAGCCCTTGATTGTCCTAGGACCTTCTTATTCTAATGACCTCAGCATCAGAAGCTGCCTCCCTTCAGTTCACTCCATCCAGCCTACCACTTCCTCATCCCACAGGCAGAATTGTTTTAGGATCTAGGGCAGGAAAAAGAATTTATTCAGTGCATTTGCTTCCAACTTTTTTTTCCTGAGATAAAAGTAGAGTACATGAAGGTTTGCCTGGATTTCATTCTTTTAACATTCCTGTGAGTTTGGTTGGAGTGACTTGCCTGAAATCACCTGATGAATTGCAAATTTTTGGCAAGACTTGAATCTAGAGTTCTGCAGTCCAAAACTATAGTGTACTACTCTGCAATCCCCTGCCCTCTGCTTCTGTCAATGGAAGATCATAAGATGTCTTCTGCACAAATACTGCCATTGAATTATCTCTCTTCCACATGAGCTGAAGGAAGAAGAGACTAGTATGGAATTGCATAGCATCTCAGCCTCATCTTTTATAATGCTTGTTGGAGAAGAACATTGTCTATAGAATAGTTTCACATCACGCAAACCAGAAATGCAGGAAGTATGACTCAGGGAAAAAAGAGGAAATGGATATTTTTTTAAAAAATAAAATCCTTATTTGTGTCTATACCATGTAATTTGTGACTGTTTTTACATCAGTCAGAATTGCAGTGACAAATTTCAGGTAAAAATGAATGTAAAACTGATGCTGCCCAATGAGTTGCAGCTTGATTTACTGCAGGAAATACTGCTGGAATAGAAAATAGATTCCTTTTCCTTCAAAATAAATGTAATTCTGAACAATTTTAGAGAAGAATCTATAGAGAAGAAGCAAATAAACCACCGATGTTTCTCAGTAGCATTTTTATTTCTTAGTCAGCTTGCAGTCAGTAACTGAGTCTGGTCCTTTTAAAAGCACTTTGTCCACATTAAAGCACTCTTGTGTATGGCATTTTTGGAGCATGGTATTTTGCACAGCTATCTCACTATGTAGATTAATATCACTTAATAATAATAAATTATTTTAAAGTCTAGTCTGTCAGTGAAGTGTTTGTAGAAAATATGACAGCCACAATGGAGAACTTTTTAAAAAGTTCTTTAAAAGTTTTTTAAAAACTAACATCTCATGAGAAGTCAGTTTCCTTGTATGAGAACTCACAAGATACCAGAGATACATTTGCCAAAATATAAAGTGTATTACTGCTGAATTTGGAGCAATTTTAAAATGTGTTTGAATTTTTTACATGCAGAGATACTTGCCATGTGCATCTGATTTCTTTTTTAATCTGTCTCTCTTAAAAAAAGTAAGAACCTGTATTCTTGACTCCTAATGGAGTGATTGAATGAGTGAACAAAAAAGTACATTATAAATATAATTTACGTGCCATGGCCATGTGGTTATAAGTTGTTATAAGTGTCACAGATTTCTCTATAATTCTTTCTAATCAATGCTGTGTGATGGGCTGGGTGTGCTTACTTACAGCACTTAACTACTACTTGTATTATTACCTACTACATAATCTCCAAATCCAATGGTGCTGAGGGTGATAAAGGTGAAGTAGAAGCCTTCTCCATAACTCCAGCCTTCAACATAACTGAAGATCATTGGTGGAAAAACCAGGAAAAGTAAAGTCCCAGCCATCAGAAATAATACCATGGTTAATGTCTGCATCACCTAAGAAACATAAGGATGGAACGGTTGTTCAATAGTGCTATGCTTCCATCTAAAATGTGGTTGCAAACAAGACAATTATTTTCTATAGTCCCCAAATGATGATTAGCTGAGTTCAGTGAGATAGCCTCACACCTGGCCTGCATAGTTATTTTAAATTATTGGCATGCAGAATGCAGTGCTTTTTATATTTGGTTATCAAAGAGTAGAAGTAAGTATACATTCATCCATATGAAAGCCAAAATCACAATGGAGGTTTGCTGGGCTATCCTTGACACGATGCTTAGACATATCAAGGAGAAGCCACAATTGGATATATTCAGTTACATTTCTGACATTGGCAATACATTTGAGGAAAAGTAGACTTAGAAGTAATTTAAAGGTGTGGGTTGATACCTGGTGGTTGGTGGGAGCCAACCTTATTGAATTTAAAAGCCACCTCTGAAGGATACTATATAAATTAATGGAATTTGCAAACCTTTAAACTTACAGTCCAAAAGTGAGGGAAAGTAGCCTTCATGGAGAGAATTGATAGCTGTCAACTCTCTTACTTAGAATTTTCTATATATTGAAGTACTGCAAAAACATTTGGGGTAGAAAAGTTAACTCAAATCTTAACATGTATGAATTCATGATCCCATTTCTGTTCATTTCTTTTTACAGAAGGTGGAGGCTTCACACGATGATAGCTATTTTCTGCATAGTAGTTGTATAGGTAGCTCAAGTCATAGCCTCTTTGTGTCACATAGTAAAAAAGTTGGAGATAATTTTAAAGTCAAAACATGAAATTGATACCAACATGAAATGTCTCTGGTTCAAAGAGGCAGAGTTGAGGAAATGTGTCCATAAGTTATTAAGGTAAAAGCAGAAATTAGGAATCAGTGGGAACTGTGGAACAGCTTGGAAAGATTCTTGACAGTAGAGAAGATTGATTGATTAATAGACAGCCTCTTATCAGAAAGCATTGAATGGAGGATGCCTAGAATATGATAGTTGCAATGTCTAATACCAGTTACTTTGTATGATGTTTTCATGAAAATGTAGATGAAATTTCTGATTTGTATGTTGTGTAGCTTTGTAAAACAAAACAGAACTTCTTGAATATGGCTTCTTTCCATATATTTCCATAAAAGAGGAAATAATTCTCAACACTACTCTCCCAAAAGGTACAGCAACAGAAAACTGTTGTTCAGTATCAATGCTAAATATTCAAGAACCCTGACTGCTTTTCCTTCTGAACTCCTTCTGAACTCATTTTCTACAAGGTAACAACAGCATGCAAGATTTCTACCTATCAAGATTCTGGATGGCTAGGAATTTTGTTCTCCTAAATCAAATAGAAGAAAATCCAGTTTTTAGGAAATACAGGAAACTGCCCTTCCCTCTAAATTATGTCCTTAAATGTAAAAAGCATTTTATAGAAGGAAATATCATGAATCATCTACATTTTAAAAATGATGTAATATGAATTTTTTTTCTTGCTGAAATGTACAGAAAGCACAATGGATATTGCTATCTATGACTATTCTCCCAGGCAAGTACATCCCTCAGTCAAAGGCAGAGGCCCAAAGAATTGTGTAACAATTTTGTCTTCACCTGTTTAGGAATTCAGCCAAGCTTTGTACCATCATTAGCAGGATATTTATTATGCCTCTTCCATGTTCCCTGATTTCTGCTGTGGAAATGTATATCTTACAAAAAACCCTATCTGGGTTAGGCGAGCTTTCTGATCTGGCATTTCTTTCTCTTAAGTACCGGTATTAACAAAAATCATAATAAATCTTGTAATGTTTACATCTTGCAACATAAGGAATTTTGCTGTGCATCTTGCCCAATTTATGTACTGTAACTCATGTAAATTGCCTGGCAAGTCCTTTTAAAACACATCAAATCATCCTCTTATTCATGTAAAAGTAATTATCAATATTTGGATACAATTTTTAACAGAGAACCGTTTTTCAAAGGCTGCCAGGGAGGGATGTGTGTGGAGGTCCTTTTTTGGTGGGAGTGGAATGTCCAGGTTTGCTGCTGATAAATTCATGGCTCTTTCATAGCTCTATATGTGAGGGGAGAAAGACACAGGCTACCCTAAAGCTTATAGGATCCCTTATTACATTTTATTTCGTTGCTATGAAACAGAAATTGTTTGATTATCTGGGCATATATTATAATAGCCCTCAATGTACAAGCACAATTGAGACTGGAACTTCTGTTGGTAATCAATGCAGTCATTAAATGAATTTGCACCTGATTTTTACAATCTTTTTTTTGCCATAGTCAATAAGTGAATCACATGGTTGTTAAGTGAAGCTGGCTTTCTCATTGAGTTTGCTTGTGGGAAGCTCCCCTGGGAAGATTGCACATTGCGATCACACAGGACACTACAGCTATCATAAATACATATGGGTTGCCAAGTGCCTGAATTTTGATCATGTGACTGCAAAGACATTGAAAGGGTTGTATGTGTGAGGATTGAGGATAAGTGACTTTTCAGCACCCTAACTTTGAATGGTTTTTAAACAAATGGTTGTAAGTCGAGGACTATTAGTACTCTGCTGCAATTGTTTTGTCACAAAAACAAGAATTCAGAGGCATATTATATACTCAGAAACACGAAATGACATGGAAATGGATATCAAGGCTAAAGAAGGACAGCATGAGTGGCCTTCAGTATTCCTGGTTATGTCTTTGTCAGCTTCTTGCTTCAGTGTCCTATTTGCAAATGGCTTCCAGCAGATTATGCCAAGGCACTGGACTGGTTAAAGCTGTTTATCCTCCTCCATAGTCCACTAACTTAATAATGCTGATTTTCCATATTTGTAATTATATGGCTTTAGTCATATGGCTCAAAGAAATATCCAGGTATTTAACTAGCCAAATTGCCATAGTCTCTTATCTAGGCTGCCAGTTTAAGAGGTAAGATAACTTTATTGTTTCTGATACCTCTGTCAAGACCAAAATTTACATATGTGTAGCCATTTTAGTTAGGCTTAGTATATATTCTTTTTCTTACTTTCTCTATGGCAGTCATGGGTTGAAGGGTTTTGGGCTTGCCACGTTCCTAAGTGGGGGGAGGAGTGGAGATAGAGTGAGTTGTTTTGGATAGGTGATTCTTCCCGTGGGAAAACAAGCTGTCCATGCTTAGGCCCCTTGAGGTAGATATTTATGACATCAAGCAACATTGAATTACTTCTATTGGAGAACATGACTTTTGGGGGTTGTTTCTAACTTTTAATATTGTGGAGTAATTTTGGGTTGAGTCAGAACTGGAATTACCATGGACTTTGCCAATTTGATGCTTTCCTAAATAAAAAAAAATGTCTTTGTTATTTTCTTTTTAAATGGATTTCATCACTTGGAAACCTGACAACCCCATTGAGATTTGAAAGTATTACGATGTAGCACAGACTTTTCCAACCTGGAGTGCTACAACATTTAAGATATGGTAGTTGTTATGCCATTTATGAGAAGTTGGAACAACTGAAGTAGTAAAAACTCACAAATAAAGTCCTGTGTAAATTTTATTCTTGAGCCTTTTCTCAGGCTTCAAAGAACTATAAAGTCATATCCATAATGTCAGTTAAAAGAAGTAAAATGTCTGTTGATCTCCAGAGTCACAATGAAGTGATAGATGAGTCAATGCACAGTTCGTTCTTAATATTATGGCTGATGAGAGTATTGAGACCAGTGGTGGTATTCTATTGGTTCGGCCCAGTTCGGTCGAGCCAATAGCAGCGATGAGCAGTGGAGACTGAACCGGTTCTCTCCGTTGCTCTGCTGTTGGGCCCACCCACCCGCCCACCCGACAATGCTACTGTTCTTCAAAGTGACCTTGATTATGTGTCTGAATGGTCAAATGATTGGCAACTCCAAATCTTGACCAACAAATGCTCTGTCCTACACATTGGTTAAAAAAAATCAGTACACGAAATACAAACTAGGCGGATATGACCTCATTGATGACCCTCACTCTGTCAAGGACCTAGGAGTACTCATATCTAATGACCTAAGTGCCAGAGCTCACTGTAACAGCATTGCCAAAAAGGCATTAAAAGAGTTGTAAATCTAATCTTACGAAGCTTCTCCTCTGGAAATATTGAATTGCTAACTAGGACATACAAAATCTTTGCTAGACCAATACTCGAATATAGCTCATCTGTCTGGAATCCGCACTGTATATCAGACATTAATACAATTGAGCGAATCCAGAAGTATTTCATGAGAAGAGTACTACACTCCTCAGCTTGCAACAGACTACCCTATATCACCACACTTGAAATTTTGAGAAGAGTACTACACTCCTCAGCTCGCAACAGAATACCCTATATCACCAGACTTGAAATTTTGGGCTTGGACAATCTTGAACTACGCCGCCTATGGTTGGACTTAAGCATAGTACACACAATTATCTGCTACAATGTCCTACCAGTCAATGACTACTTCAGCTTCAACTGCAACAATACAAGAGCACACAACAGATACAAACTCAATGTTAACCGCTCCAAACTTAATTGCAGAAAGTACGACTTCAGCAAGAGTGATCAATGCCTGGAATGCACTACTGACTCTGTAGTTACACCCTCAAACTCCCACTCCTTTAACCTCAAACTATCCACTATTGACCTCACTCCATTTCTAAGAGGTCTGTAAGAGGCGTGCATAAGTGCACCATCGTGCCTCCCATCGCTGTCCTATTGTCCCCATTTAATCGTAGCTATTTCCTGTATTCTTACTATGTTTATACTTATACCTATTATTTTGTAAGCAATTAACAAATCAAACAAATAAATAAAATATTCACCTTTATCCTCTGCTTTTGAAGCACAGCTGCTTTGCATGACACAACAGAGTGCTGCATGGCAGCTGCTGAAGCAACGAAGAGACTGCAGGCTTGCAGGAGGTGAGTTGGAACACCTCTGCACCTGCACAAAGTACATGTTTGGCAGTGCGCACACACAAAATGTGTGCATACATGCAAAGCGCGCCCACCAAGCCACACACCCACCAAACTGGTGGTAAAACTTTTTGAATCCCACCACTGATTGAAGCACATTGTTACCATATTTTTGAACTGCTATCTTCAAATACCCACTCCCATTTTTTTGTGTTCAAATTACTTCAGTTATGTGGAATGAAGAAAGAATGATATGTACATACCCTCTCTTTATTCCACATCTATAATATTTGAAAATCATATTACACATCTTCAAAATTATACATGACAAAAATCTACCAAGTATTCAGGACTAAATAGTATGCACCACTGCAGAGCAAAGTATAGTGAAAACAGGGATGAAGGTGTTCAAAAGAAATTGAGAAAGTGATATTGTTCTTTGTGTTAAACGCTGGCCTTTTGGCCATCTAGGGTTTCTGTGTTACCTCCTGATCTTGCTTGTATCCTTGGTTGCTGCAACTTAGCTCTTTGTAATGGCTCCACTTCTACAATTGATACAGGGAATCAATTAGATCATCCTGGAGCCTAGAATTTATAAGTCATGATGGCTATAAGTTGAGACACCCCTGTGACTGGATCCAATTTTATGCCTTTTTTTGTGGCAGTCATTAAGTGAGTACCACCAGTGTTAAGTGAACATAATGGCTGTTAAGTGAATGTGACAGTCGTTAAGTGAATCCATGTATTCCTATTATTTTTTTTGCTGGAAACTGGCTTTAAAGGTCCAGAAACTGGCAAAAAATATCATACATTGTGGTAACATGACCATGGAATATTGCAGTTGGCCATATTGGTGAGCAGGTTGCTAAGTTTCTGAAATATGATCATGTGACTGTGTGTGCACTCAGATGTTGGAATTGTACAATTAGGGTGTCAGGATCTCTTGGGAACTCCATCATAACTTTAAACACTTGCTGAGCAACTGGTTATTAAGTGAAGACTACTTCTACTTTTCTTAGCATCCCATAGTTTTAGATTGTATCAACAGATTGTGTCTTCTGGAGCTTTATCAAGAATGTATAGCTTGATATAATCTGTCACTATTCAGAAGTTCAAATCGACAGTCTTCTGTTGTCCTGGATGGGCATCTGTCCAAGATACTCTCATGTGTCCTATGAATACATGAAAATCACCTCTGTAATGTGTTATAGTAATAAATGAGCAATTGTACCTGAGCTTGCCCTGACTTGTGGACCCATCTGTCCAGGTCAATCAGGTGTGTGCTGAGTCCTTTCCCCAACCGATTAAGAAATGCCAAATTAAGAGGGACCCCAAGCAAAGCATAAAATACACAGAAGACCTGTCCAGCTACTGTACTGGGGGCCAAGTTCCCATAACCTACAGAAAAAAAAAAGAAATCAAATCTTTTAATAAGGCTCAATTTACGTGCAAAAATTATTTTATTAAGAGAATTCTGTTTATTCTTCTTTCGTATCTCATCCTATTTTGATCATTTTGATCCAACCAAAATTAAACCCTTGCAGAATCTTTACTTTCTATGATTAAAATTATGGGGATTTTAACACTGAATTTTGGCTGGTTTATGTACTTTTTGATGTCCTGAGTGCCCAAAAACAGATTTTACAAATACACAACTGATACTGTATATTCTGTAGACAAGACAACTAATCATAGAAAAAAATCACATTAAAATGGGTGTAGTTATATATAATGGCTTTTAAAACATTTCAAAGTCTGAAAATTTTCTGATGCAGATTTGCAAACAGCTTAGTATCATCAGTCACACATGACTCAACTTTTACCTAAAGTATTATGGAAATCTAAAGAAGAAAGATTTCCAGGGGAAAAAAAAACCTTATATTACCTATAGTAGTGACTACAGTCCCAGCAAAGAAGAAACTATTGCTAAAGTCCCAGTTACTAGGATTGGTTGAATTTCCTTCAGGGTTGACTCCTTTTTCCCAGGCTTCCATAATGACCTGTCATGGAAACATTTGTAAAAGAAGGGGAACAAATGAATTGTTTAAGACTGGGAGATTATAGTAACTAAGTAGTAAAATGCATTCAGTTCCAATATTCACTATTGATAGTTTCTTCCATAGTAATGATGAGAGCGCCCATATTACTCTACCAGTGAAATGGAGCTCCTTGTAGGAGATGAATAGGCTGAGCTGGAAGATGGGGTTAAATGTGTCATCAGTTCAGAATAATTGTGTAGCCACAAGAGATCCAAGTCTAACTGTTCATCAATTCTGTTAACCTCTATTTAGTGCCAATTTAGTTTTGATTGTTAATTGTCCAGATTCTGTAAATATAGCAATAATAAACTCTTCAATGCTTTGAACTGAAGTAGTGTGTACCTGACACTACTAGATGCAGTAAGAGTTATACACAAGTCATTATACTCTTTCAGTGAGAACAATTATAATTATATTTAGAGCTTGTGGAGAGTTCATACTTCTCAAATGTATACATGAATGAAAGCAAAATAGTGTAATTCTGAGTTGTTCTACCAAATTCTGCTGTGTACTTTGTACCTTTAAAAAAATAATCAGATAAGTATTAATTTACAAATGGCTAATATATAAATCTGTACAATCTATAAAAAATAGGTAGATTAAGGAAAATACATATTGAAGCACATGAGCTGTCACCCCAGCACAATTCCACTGTGCATGCATGCAATCCTCCTGCCAGCCAGCTGATTGTCGGTTATCTGCCACGCATGCGTGGGGGGCAGGGGGCATGCGGGAGATGCATGAGCATGTGCAGGGGGTCGCATGCACATGTGCAAGGGGGTGAGGGAAGTGCGGGGGGTCGCCCGCACGTGTGCAGGGAGCAGGGGGAGTGCGCGACCTCCCGCACATGCACGCACTTTTGGCACGCGATGACGAAAAGGTTAGCCATCACTGCTCTAGACCTCAATGTAACAGCAATGCCATTCCTAAGAGGTCCATAAAGGGGGCGTGCATAAGTGCACCAGCATGCCTACCATCCCTGTCTTACTGTCCCCATTTATCTGTATTTACTTCCTTTGTTTATGTTTATGTTCATACTTATACCTGCTATTTTGTACATGTTTGACAAATAAAATAAATAAAAGATTTAACCATCCTTAGTAGGTGTAGCAAGATCTCGAGGGGACTCTTTCACTGGAATCCACTGGTTGTGGATCAGCTATAGTGGGGCAATAAGAGGGATGCAGTACCTATTTAATACCAGAATAATGTAATAAAGGGTTTAAGAAAAGACTGGAACTGTGGGAAATGGGTGACTGCAAATAGGGTATTTGTAAACAAATTAGGGGTGCGTAAGTGTCTTTAAAAGTCTAATTAAGGAGTAATTACCAAGCCCCTACAATGTTAAGTAGGAGAAACAGGGTTTAAACTCTTGTGACATAGGTATGTAGAAAGAGAGATTCTTAGACTTTGTATATGTTGATCTTTATTATGTTTTTAATTTTGTCCCTTTTAAATCATTTTATGGTTTTTGTCTGTAATCCACTCAGACTTACTTAGATAGTATGATGGGTACTGTTTAAATGTTATTAAATAAATAGGATTAGTTATAGTTACAATAAATTTTAACATTTTATTTATTTATTTTTATTTGATTTGTCAGTTGCTTACAAGATAATAGGTATAAGTTTATACATAGTTATGAATACATGAAATGGGTACATATAAGAAAAATAAAAGAAACAATAGGATAGGGACGGTAGGCACGTTGGTGCGCTTATGCAACCCCCTACAGATGTCTTGGAAAGGGGTGAGGTCAATAGTAGACAGTCTAAGGTTAAATTTTTTGGGGTTTGGGGAGGAAACCACAGAGTCAGGTATGCATGGTTCTGAATGTACTTTCATGGGCCAATGGTACTATCTATAGTTTTGATCTTCTCTATGATGCTTGTGATGAAATCCTCCAATACTATCTAAAGATCTAACCAAGAGATTTCTTTGGTGAATCTCATTAAAAATTAGAGAAGTGCTAGCACATAAATTCCCATGCAATGGTTGGTGTAAGCAGAGAATGAGCCACATTGAGTAAGGGTATTGGGCAAAATACAATAATATTAAGCCAAATATAATAACAAGTATTCAAATTGAAATGCCGATATTTGGCAAATGCATTATATTTATGAAGATTTATGCTATAACTGAAATATTGGTGCCCTCTAGTGTTTTTGTACAGTATTAACCAAAAAATAATGCTCCAAGATGAAACATGCTTACCTCAGAAAATTGAGTTTTCTTTTAACAACAGCAGCAAATATATGGCATTTTCTTAATTTCTGTTTATATTGTGGAGAACAAAATGCTCAGTTTTTTCAGAGGACAAGCTATATAGTTTATCTTTGATTATAAATGCTGTAATTAAAAACATTTTAATTGGGGAAAATCATTATCACTTCAATCAAATATTAAACTATTGGTTTAAAGCAAGAGCCAAAAAAAAATATGAGAAAGAAAACAAAATTTATATGTATTATGTTTGTATTTGTATTAAAAATAATATATGTATATATAAAACAAAATATGAAACTTTTATATATATTAAAGGATCAAGCCATTTTTCCTCAGAAACTACCATTCTTGAAAATGGTAATCAGTGTAAAATATATCTTTTTAAAAATTGCACCTAGGAGTTAATTATGTCATATATTTACTGTTTCTTCTGCAAATATTTCCTACATTCTTCCATTTCTAGATTAATGGTCTCCAACATTGAGGATCAGTAAAGAAATGGAAAATTGATTGTGGGATGGATATTCAGGAATTTGGAACTGACATTTTTATGTTGATGTTTTTTGTTAATTAAACAACATTTATTTCTATCTTTTGTCATTTCATCTTAACTGATTTTTTTTTAATAGAGATGTTCAGGAATAGTAGATGTCTGATTGGAAGACAGAATAACTGAGCCCTTCAATTTAGAGTTTGTAAAACAAAGGAGATGACAATTCCTTCATGGATTTAACTCAAAGTAGCTGCAGAGGAAAGAAAATGGAAGCCTGTAAACTCTTTAATTAATTAAGCTGGAATGCAAAACTAGAAAAACTCTATGCCCTTGTTATGAATTGTAGAATGGCAGAGATGGGAGGTGCATTATGATTAGAGGTGTGTTTGTTGACCTTCTCCAACACCTACACTCTGTGTGGGCAAAGGGATTAATGCAGCTCTCAGACCTTACAATGTGATGGGAAGAATCGCAGTGGGGATAGGAAAGATAGCAGATTTTTTTGCCAAGCTAAATAGAAGGAAAAAGCTTCCTTTGAATTACTGCTTCATGAATTGTTAACAGAATGCATAATGTTCATATGTCTAGATCGAATTCATACATCTTAGTAAGCCATAATGGGTCTGCTTTGGTTCTGTCAATATGCATTGTGGTTTGTAAACCAGGGTTGTCTTACAGTTAGGCATAAAGAAGTTGTGGTTATAATGTTATCTTCTACTATACTAAAGAGAGTTGGAAGTTGATGCCTTTTTCTTCACCTTTTCCCTCTTTACACCATATTTCTTTTCTTTTCCTTCCCCCTCTTCCTAGTTTTTCATTACTTTTTTTGAATTTCTCTTTGTATTTTGATAAACCAATAAAAATCATGATAATGAAAAAGGATATGCAACCAACTCAGCCTAATCACCAAATAGAATATAAATATTCATAAAAGACACAGTAGCTTGGCAGAGTGTAAGCCTGTTTGTCAACCTCATAGAAATCTCAAGAAAACTTGCATACACTGCTTAGCCTTAGTAGGAAGAGAAAAAAGGAAAGATAATTTCAATTGGAATGATGGGAAATTATAATATACAGCCAGGAAAAAGTCCATATAGATAAGCACTTATTCGTTAGTCAGACTGTAGAAGGAGGCCTTATAATAGAAGAGTTTTTCTATTTCTGTTATATTTTCATTGGATAAAGGGAAGATACTTATGAAGATTGAATTATTTTTTAACAGAGATTAGATGTTCTGGCTAGACCACACAGAAAATTAAATAACTGATATTGACAATCAGGAATGCATATTAAATAGACAAACTTTCTCCAACTGTCTGACCATTTGGGGTTAGGTTTTATAATCTTTAGAAGACAAACTCTCTTTAAAATGATGGGCCAAGTCAAGGCCAGCACTCTCTATGCATTAGCCATCCATTCTTGAGATGCAACTCCATGTTAATATTGGCTGTGTGGATAGATGCTGATAGTAAAAGGTTGTCCTTACCTGCACAAACTGTTCCAGAGCTTGGCGATCCAGGCACGTATAGTTTTGCAGGAACATAAGCTTTTTCATTTGGAACTGGTTTCGACTCTGCGCTTCTGCCTGCTTCTCTAGTAGTTGGAACACTATGGCTCCCAGGAAGAGATAAAAGAGATACCCAAGCACCAGTGTCAGAGTCCAGTTAAGTTGCCGGTTATACACGGTGAGATAGGGCATGGTTGTTGGTGGGCAGGCAAACCTGACCTAGTAGAGCCAAGCGTTATTCCATGGGTTAATGTTCTTCCTCCAAGAGGCATAGAAGAATTGCACAGCTGTCTTTTCAGCATACACAGCTAAGATCTTGTTTAAACAGCTTGTGAGCATCAGGTCTAGACAACATGAGACTAAAGCAAACAGATTTAACTCCCACCTCTTTTCTTCAGTTGGGGGTAAAATCACACTGGTTTGTGACTGCATTTCTGGTAACAGTGATGCATTTTTGTTAACAAAAGACAGACAAAGTATTTCTCACATTTGGGAATTGGCAAATTGGGCTAAAAGACCTATAAATAGACTTTCTGTCCTGCCAGTGACAAACAGTAGGATAAGCTACAGTAGCAATCTCCAGCTTGATGCCTTCCCAGATGTGTTGAACCTTAACTTCTATAATTCCTAGCTTCAGTGCTGAATGATGCATATTTTCTTTTGTTTGCTTGTTTTCCATTTCTACAGTATTAGCAATTTGGAACATCAGATCAAATAACAGTTATATAGCACTGGGCAGGAACAGGGCACAGCAACTCCTGGTGATATCGGAATTAGAAACCAAATATCCTTCCAAAATGTACATTTGAAAAGTCACATGCAAATAGGAAAAGCTGGCATAAATGTAATTTAGGGCAACCATGTTTAAGTCACTTAAGTGTTGCTAAAACTCACAGATAAGGTATCTTGCCATCAGATCCAAGACCTGTGGAAATGAAAACCTGAAGAGGAACTGAAATCCTTTCCTGCACTGGGTTTACAAGACAGGTTCAGGTAACCTACTCTGTTCCTTTCCCACCTGTTCTGAGCACACGAGAGAGCAAAAAGTTAAATAAGCAATATGTGTTCTAGTGCCAAAGTATAGTAGCAATGTGTCCTCTGTTATCACCTATGATAGAAGTGCTTTGTTACCCTCTATACACGTGGTTGCTGTGGAAAAAGGCTCTCCGCATATCACATACACAGACACAGCTTCTTAGTATAGCTTAGGCCAAACTCTTCACAAGCAGAAACATCACTGTATACTTCAATCTACACAGTGCCTAGTGGACAATGGGATTTTTTTCCACTCCAGATGATGTTGGTTGGGAATGTTTATTGTTATTAATTTAAATTTTAATGGATTACCTGCCATGTAATACATCTCCAAATGGCACATAAAACTGGAAAATACCTTAACATGCAAAAACATATAAAGCACAAAATAATAAGCATTACAACAACACTTTTTCAAAACATTGAGGTGAATACAGTTTCTTCATGTGCCTAACCAAGTTAGTATGATCTGGATGAATAATTTCTAATAATTTAACTAGGCTGCAGCCTTAAAGCTCTCCATGCTCCTTCTCCACCTAGGGTTGAAAGCATGAGTGAATGTAAAACTGTTTCATACTTGAATGGCCCTGGCAACTTTATGGATTAACAAGAATCTTTTGTAATATATTAAAATTGTGTGTTGCCCAAGTATCAATAACTCTTAAAGAAACAAACTAGTTCAATATTATGTTGATTGATATTATGGAGGGAGATACTCCAGTTGTTTCAATACCTGAGAAACCATAACATGTAGGCTTAAAAGATGATATAGGGTCAGCTCCAGAGGTGGTATTTAGCAGGTTCTGACCAGTTCTGGAGAATCGGTAGCGGAAATTTTGAGTAGTTCAGAGAACCGGCAAATACTACCTCTGACTGGAGATTTTACAGTATCCTTCCCCTGCCACGCCCACCAAGCCACACCCACAGAACTGTTAGTAATTTTTTTTAATCCCATCACTGGTCAACTCTTTAGGGGCCCAGATCTTGATGGTCTGGTTTGTCAGTGGGGTTCTTCTCTGACTTGAGAGGCCCTTATTCTTCAAGTACTCTGCTTTAGGGGACCCTGATAAATTGTCAATTGTACATTCACTGATAGATGTTCTCCAGGGAATCTCCAAAGAATCACACAATTCCTTGTCCTGGCAATGGTTAAAAAATACATTTAAAATTTTTAAGAAGTGGCTCCAGTGGCCTCAAAGAAACAGGAAGCAACAAATCAGGAAGCAGTGCAATGTGGATGTTTTCCCCATCAATCTATATCATATTCATTGTAATTAATTCCTTTTGTTAGTCATTTGGAAATGTTTGAATGGAAAGGTAGTATGTAAGTTTACTACAAGGAAGGAAGGGATGGAGAAATCATGGCAGTCAGCCTCAGTGGTATGAGTAGCACCAGAGAAGCTTTATTTAGTAAAATCCAGCTTCCAGTGGCTATTAAAAACATCTGAGATCATTCCTTGAATGACTGGCACTCTTTCATTCAAGGTCTGCACATCGCATTAGTCAGAATTTTGTAGTTAAAACCAAAGTCTGATTACTGGTGTAGAAGCAAACCCAAGGTGAATGGCAGATATTTCTAATGTGTTTTGACAGGATTATTATCTCTAATGGTAGGAATGAAGTAATATGTTAAAAGAATGTTAAAGTAGCATGCACTGCTAATCAATCAATGGGAAATAAAATAGAGGTATTTTATAAAAATAACAAAGACTCCTACATAAGACATGTCAGGAAATGGTTTTACTATTAGGTTTTAGTTGAAAGAAGACAAGGAGAAATATTTATTTTTAAGAAAACTATTGTCCAGGCAACAGAGAAAATATGTCAGAGAAAGACCTGAGGATTAAAGTAGACCACACAGCCCTAAATGTTTATTCAGAGAAGCCTAACTAATTCTAAAATTAATGGGGCTTCATCTCAAATAAATGGGGTATAAAAGTCAATCTAAATGCCAAATGTCATTCCCAATTTGGAGTTCCTGATATTCTCTTGTCATTTATTGCCAATGATTTAGATTTTTAGATTTAGTCAAGAAAGATAAACAAAAGTGAAAATTCACATTGTACCCAGAAGTATTTCATATACCCTAGCTGCAAGGGGAAAATGTCCTCTAATGTCCTTAGGCATATAAATTTAATGACCATGGGAAAGTTTGAGTGCCAAAGTTGATGAGGCAGAACTTATCAGACTATAGGACAAGTGCTGTCCATGTTCAAGGCGAAAAATGAGTGGCAAAATTCAATTATCATATAAGGGTAGAAGAAGGCTACACAACTTGGGGCTGTTGTAAAAGGACTTGATCACTTGATTCTGCAATGCCTAATTTTCTACACTATTAGGATTCTTGGATCAACAATAAAAACTATATGCCTTTCCAAGTATTATCCTTGACTCTGCTAAATACTGGTTTTAGTTCCTAGGGAGGAATTTACTGCAAAGCATAAATTGACCAATGTCATGAGGGCACTGAAGGTCAATGTCTATTAGCTCAGCTCGTGGTGACTGTGGCATATATGGAAGAAAGCAACTTGGAATATTACCTGGTTTCTAGAGAGAGTAGTTGCTTTGCCCTGGTGAAACTCTGACAGGAAGAGTGAATGAGCACTTTGAATTGGGAAGAAAATGTGTAGCCATGGAATTCCATTTTTATAGCCACCAAAGTTGCTTTGTAATAATAATAGACATTAAGTTTTAATTCTAATATATGGTTAGCATAGGGATTGTTTCTTTTAATGCAAATATCTCAGAGAAAACTTTGGAAAAACCTCAGCCCTCCAGTATGTGATACTTTTCCTTTTCACATAGGTTTCCACTAAATATTGATCACTCACTCACTCACTCACTCACTCACTCACTCACTCACTCACTCATTCATTCATTCATTCATTCATTCATTCATTCATTCATTCATTCATTCATTCATTCATTCAAGTAGCCCTTGTCCTTCAATGTTATACCCACTTTCTAGGTATAAAAATAAGGAGGAGGAATACAAATGTTTTGCTCAAGGAGGATTAATAATTGCCTTTGGAATCTGCATGCTTGCATCTGCATATTTGTTCATTATCATAACATGTCATGATGTTTCTTGGCTTGGCTGATGCCTCTGAAGTTCTGTTAATTCAAAACATCATTTCTTTCATTCTTTCATTCATTCAATTTCTATGGCTGCCCATATTAATATCTCTGGGCAGTTTGCATGCTCATACCATAGACCTCATCCCAGATCAGTCTTATGGTGATTGGCTTGGCGAACATCACATAGCCTTTTGGTGTCTGCTCTTTGTTTTGACTTCTTGTACAAGTCAATTTTATCTCAAAAGGCTGTGCAGGAGAATTTTTAGGGACCTTATGCCATACTTTCACATATAAATTGATTCAACAAGGTGAATATGCTATTTTCCACCATTTAAGTACTCAACATCTACATTAATCCATTCCTTGACCTTCAGACCTTGATGTTTCTGCTTTATGCTATGCAATTATATTTTTTTCATTCATTGAATTCATTTCAGCAGTACTTTCATTAGAGGATAGCAGCTCACCACAAGAAATCACAAGGATAACTTATTTTTTAAGAGTATAGCCCCAACTCACCTGAGATTATAGTTGTTCCTTCAGTATAACCAAATGTTTTTAAAACCACTAATTTAACATGGTTTTTCATTATGACTTATAGCTCGCGTGCTCACCGAACCAGGAGTTACACCATTTGAATTGCATCACTCTGTACTATCTGTGCATAAACAAAGAATTTTGATTTTGAAACAATTTTTTTTCTCAGATGGATTCCTGTTGCTTATATTACTTTCTGCATTATCCTATTTGCTATAGCTGTTAGTAGTAAATAACAAATTCCAAAGGCTACTCACCAGGCACAATGATCTGGAAGTACAGGAACAAATTATTGCATCCTAGTAAATATTGTATGAAAGCAAAGAAAAAAAATTGCAATATCATTTCCACTGGAGTTTTTTCTACATGGGAATAAAATGAATGCAAATCTCAAAAGATTGCAATTTGTATACGTTCTATTCATTTGAATAGAGCTTGTTCAGAAGACATTCTTATCATTTTTTCTGCTGGTTATTATATATAAGAGACATTAGATAATAATCATAAATATAGTGAATATATATAGAACATAAAATCAGGGCTGGAAGAGACCTTGGAGGCAGGAGTCCTAATTTGATCCTGGACAAATGGTTATCCAACCTTTTCTTGATATATACCTGTAAAATCTCAAGTTAATGGACCATTCAAAAGAAGGGAATGCTTGTTAATGTCTGTAGGTCTGTTGAATCTGATTTTATCTTTTGCATCCATCAATTTTTTTATTTTACAATTAACATAATCATATATAATTAACATAAACAACTTCATTTGAAATAAAAATTCAACACGATGTGTGTAAAATCAGAACAAAAATGTTTCCATTGTATCTGTCAGCTTCCAATGGAACACAAAACTTTTTCCAACAAACTCCTTCACTCACAGCTTAGTCCACTGAATTAAATTTATTTTAATTACTAATACATATATCATTTACTTATAAAATCTACATTGTTTCTATCCCCTTTCTTGCCCACATTTGACATGCATGTCACCAAAAATACTCAGAGCGCAAATAGTTTTACCACTGCACTTTCATTTGAAAAATGTGTAAGTTAATGTTTGAAAGGGTTCCTCTGTAATAAGGCAGCTTTCAGTAGTTCCAAAGACTTTCTGTTCCCAATTGTGTTCTTAAATTGTGTGCAAAAATCATTTCCTGGTCTAATCAAGCGGATGAATGACTAACAAACACTAGATCCTAGAATCAATCAGCCAGTCCAGAAAGTAGAATATAGATCTTTTCTCCATACCCATCTTCCATCCTGTTGTAGGAAACCTGCGTGAAAGAGGAAAACCAGGCAGTATCAAAACAGCATGACTACCTGCTGGCATTTCTGATTCCTGCGTCTTCTGCTGCAGTTGCTCATTCAGCCTCCTTACACAGACATGATGAGTGAAAAGCACCAACACACTTTCCTGAAATATTGCTCCCACAAGACAAGCCTTCTACTTGCATTGCTGCTTTTAGCTGGCCAGAAACTGGGATCTTTTCTTGGGGCATTTGCCTTTGCACCTGTGCATATAACCAACCTTTTTTTCCCCCTTAAACTTTGAAACCAGAGAGATGGAGTTTAGTAGATGGCAGACAGCATATATCATTTTAAATATAAATCTATGCATTCCTCCTACAACTTTGCTAGAGCAGGATTTGGATAGCTCCTAAAGCTAATGTACTGTAAACTATGTAGTTGTCTAAAGGACAATGTCCCCAAGTTCAATTCCTGGTAGAGGATTTTAATTCAATATGAAGGTCTGGTAAGTCTTGAATAGAATAAAACTGCCTGTGTGTTGTCCCTCCATCTGGTTGCTCTAGATTATGGTTGAGTGTATTGTCTGATTTCAGGAACAGATTAATCCAATAATCAGATTAAATATATAGCTTCTAAGTACTAAATATATTGGAGTATAAACTGCCTGTCAACTGGATTGAAAAGTGATATATTTGTATATACTATACTAGTATATTATATTTGTATATATTCTTTGTGGGGTTTTTAGATGGGCTGTTCACCGCCCTGAGTCCCTCGGGAGAAGGGCGGTATATAAATGGAATAAATAAATAGTCTGTTGGAACATATAACTGCATACACAGAATTATTTTAGTTCTGGTTGTATTTTTAGGGGAAAAAATAGTCATCTGGAAACATCTTAGAAAAGGCAGGTATCTTTTCTCTCACCTCTTTTTCAGTCTATTTTTCCAGTCCCTCATGGTACCATATCTTGATTAGCCATTTGGACAAGCAATTGAGCACCAACAAAGACTGACATCTCCATTTACATCTAAAGTTCAAGTACCAGTATGTGACCCCCACCCCCAAAAAGACTGTTCTTCCCAAATGTATGCTTCCTATAACCTGGAGTCTAAAGAAAATGGACTGGAATAAAAACAGACCCTAGACATTAGAGTTGTAGCTTTGATTATACTTTTCATTCTTCTGCTGAATTATCAATAAGGAAACTGAAAGTTCCCCTCATCTGCAGTTGTGCTGCCTCTACAATGAAAGCAGAAACCTGCAGAGGAACAAAATAAAAACATATTTCTCTGTTAGAGCTCTGGAACTACATAGTAACATTGTTTGTCTAAGCTTCTCCATTCTAGGATAGACAATGGCTGGATGAAGCTAGTAATCATTAGTTTGGATAACCTCTGTGAACCCAGAATAGCTGCTCTCAGTTCATTGCAGTTTCATTGGCTCAGTGTTGTCCTATGTCTTCAGATGCAATTGTTTT
This sequence comes from Bungarus multicinctus, assembly GCA_023653725.1. Taxonomy (NCBI): domain Eukaryota; kingdom Metazoa; phylum Chordata; class Lepidosauria; order Squamata; family Elapidae; genus Bungarus; species Bungarus multicinctus. The sequence goes on along the minus strand of CM042836.1, from coordinate 58,053,232 downwards.
ATTTTTGTAACAGATTTGCCATACTTTCTATTTCAGCACAGAGAGACCAATGATTTCTCATTTTAAATCTCCTAAATTTCTTTTAAGAGAATCGATTTTGAAATTCTTCATTAGGAATAACTGCAGACTAGTTAATTGCTTGTTGATTGGCATCAGGCATGGCAACTGAAGTCCTTTGGAAATATTTTAAGTGTGCAGGTTGGAATGAAAAATGGAATTTTTTTTTTTCTGGAGGTGGTTTTTAAATAATATATCTCCATTGGAAGCAATCAGATATATTTCTGTTGGGTTGGAAGCATGGAAGGAGCTGGGGTCTTCAGTCTGTTTTTGCAGCCTTCACCCTATAAATACTGAGGGCTTGTCAGATTCGCTTTCTCCAAAGGACCAGACTACTATCAGTTTCTGGTGACTTAATGGAGAGAAGCTTAATTACTGATTTGTATTTATTCAACAATGAAGCAGGATACTTATCTACTAAAAAAATGCGGATAACCAGAGTTGTAAGGAAACTCCAGCAAGGAAAGAAAGAGAAACTTTTAACTCTTAGGTGGAGCCTTTGCTGAATTGTACTCCATTTCAACATCAAAAAAGGTTGCTATGAAAAAAACAGGAACATCTTGTTCATTTCCAGTGAAATATAAAAAAGCATACCCCCCTCTCCCAAATTATATGCTTAGAATCTGTCCTTTGGGCTGTCATAGTGAAGCTATTAGAAAAAGAAAGGAAGGATAAAGCTATGAACCATGTTATAACAGCAAAATATACTATGTGAGTGGCTTTTGTTGAAGTAGGACAAGGCTTGTAGATATAAGGAGGGAAGCTACAGCCACAACCTGGATTGGGAAGCTGGACTCTTTATGTTGCACAGAATTTCATGTGAAGCTGTAACTAATGAAACTCTGCTCAATACTTCCTAACAATTCAACTCATTATGTCAGGGCTCTTTTCTGTTCAGGTTTGGCATTGCCAATGGAAATTGTGTTGTAAGTCTTTTGGAACATTCTACCACCTAGGGCAGGAGTGTCAAACTCTATTTCATTGAGGGCCACATCAGGGTTGTGTTTGACCTTGGGGGGGGGGGGGCACTAGAGTGGGCTTGGCCAGGTTAGGCATGGCCGTCTTGACATCATTTGTGCCTGGGGTGGCCTGAGCACTCTGACAGCAAAAACGGAACTTGAAGGGCTGCCCGTGACTCTCACGAGCTCCATTTTCAGTTGCGATAGTCTCCTGAAATCCTCTGCCAGTGAAAACAGAGCTTCCCTTGTGCAATTCCAGCTGCTGACTAAAAATGATAACCATACCCTCTCCTTGTTTAGCAATTGCAATTTATTCTAGCATCTTTGTCATTAAGCAAAATGGTTGCAAATGTGCATGAGACAGAATGTGAAGATTACTGGTTGCTGTCATCTCCTTTAGGTGAAATTCCCCAATTCTGTGCCTGGCCCTTTTTTCTTTGGTTCTTCCCCTGTCTCCCGCACTCCCCATGGAGAGATTGCACAACCGTGAGCTGCTTTTCTCTGCAGTGTGACCTTCATTAGTTAGTTAGCTGCTCTGTCCCCTTTCAGCGGCTGTGTGAAACTGATCCCACCTTAATCAGTTTCACGCTGAAGGTGTGTCTGTTGTGAGGCCATGAAATTTGGCTGGAAATATACATATTGTGAGAAAATGATTTTTTTTAATATTACTGTTTACTGTAGCCATATTTAATAGAATAGTCACTAATTTAGGAGTGGCTATATGCACAGGATTACTCACACTCAGACTACCAAATGTGCTTGTGAAATTGCTTTGGTTCAAGGAGTAGCTCCATTAGATGTATCACCGTGTTTACTAAATTTAACTGAGAATGAATTTGAACTATTTTTGAATTCTTCATTTGAAGAACGTGGGAGGTGGAATCATAATGCTGATTTTAAAATGTAAAATTAAGTATTTTTAAGACATACAAGTAATTATGTCACAGATGGGAATTTGGGAAGGACATAAGGTAATCAGGAAAAGAAAACAATATTACATGCTACAAAATTGTGACAAGGAATAAATATACTCCACAAGGCACATTTTGGCAGATCCAGTTGCAGAAGAGTATTTGGCTAAGATATCAAAAATATAATTCATTAAACAAATTCATATCATTGTAATTTTGGGATTTGAGATTCTTCCCAATATATAAATGATTTCAAATATGATTGATCTATAAAATTAATATTTCTGCAACACTTGAACAATTATAAGAGCATTCTATAATATTAACATTAATATAACTATAATTAGGATAATATTATCAGTATTACATGAGGATAATAACAATAACAACAATGGAAGCTTGAGGGACAAAACGGTTCACCAATTCTTTTTAAATTCTTTACACAGAACCAACGGGGATGTTTTTCTTTAAAAAAAGAACATTAATTCTGCTAGAAATATAACCTCCATTTATGATTTAGCAAAGGCATATTTTGAAATAGAAACCAACCAGCAAACATAGTAGCTCTTGCATATTTAATAGCATTAGAGAATCACCAAATGCCTCAAGAACTCCCTGCTTTGGTCAACACAATATATATACTTACTTATAAGCTACAAGTAATTCAGATCTTTATTAATGATTTCAATATATTAGTTTGAAATTATAGCCTCATGCATTCCCTTTTTGCTTTCCTTTTGCTCCTCTTGCCGATAAGAATCTCAGAAGGGAAAGGTGAGTGTGACCTTTATAATCCTTGTTCATCTCAGCACTCTGTGTCTTTTCACCCAGGGTTTCTCTGCAAACAAAGCAGCAATTTGCTCTGGCTGGAAACGATAAATAGTGTTTACTATATTGACAAGTTTAAACAGCCATTGATTAGATATCATAGATGCTGGTTAGTATTCAGTATGCATGAGAGATTATTTACTAGGAAAACTTTTCCACTGGCAATTAAGCTGACTGAAACACAAATATAAACCTATGCTTAGAATTGCAGCTTCTGCTCTGTAAGCACTGAATGGTTTTTCCAAGGAGTAGAGGAATAATTGAAGTCATTTCTGTATGTACATTGAAAAATGCAATCCTATGCATGTTGCCAGGGTGTAGGCTCAATTAAGCATCGTGGGACATTACTAAGTCAACATATGTCTCTGCTCCATGATGAAAGATCCTTACACATTTAGCAGTTATCCTTTTTAAACTATGGCATTTTCTTCTAACTAAATGTATTGAACTGTAAACATCCCTCAGGAGTATGTGGAACTATAGTATATTTATATGGAAAATGTAAGGAGAAATCTAAAACTGTTTCATATGCCTCTTTCTCCTCCTCCATTAATGGGCGGATTGAAAAAGAACAAGCTGAAACTGAATTCAGGAAAAGTGGAAGTTTCCTGTTGGTTAATAGGAAACTGGAAATTCAGCCTGGTTTGGACGGAGTTAAAAGATTTATCATCTGGAAATTCTCATCAATTCTCTGCTGTTTTTGGATTTTTATAACAAGGACCACTTTTGTACAATTAGAGGTAGTATGTCAGTTGCAACTACTTCTGGTCAGATTTAGTGATAATTATCCATGCCTAGATTAGATTTTGTGTGTATTGCTGCAATGTACTCTAAATAGAACTACATTGAAACAAATCTGAAAATTAAATGTGGAGCGACATGTAGCTACTTCAACTGGTGCCAGTTACAAGGATTATATGATGCCATATTGAAGGATCTGCACAGCCAATTAGGCACAATTTAAAATAGTATTATTGACTTGTAGAACTATAAATGGCTTAAGACTATCAAAAGCCAACCTGTATCTTTATAAACCTGCTTGGACATGCCAGATTGCAGTAGATGCCTTTCTGATGTCCCATTTGTTAAAGGCTATCTTTCTGGGATGTAGGGGAGGATCATCAGCTTCCAGGCTGTGGAATATACCCTTATATGTTTGGCTCCTTCTCTCTTTATTTTGAAAAATAACTAGGCTTTTATTAATGAATGAACGATTGTACTGGTGTTAATGGATTTGTCTGGATGTTATTTATTTGTTTGTGTTTAGATAAGGCTGCACAAAACTTTCAAAGGAAGTTCTCTGCAAAGTGTAAGCAAAGCATCTCACTTCAAATTGGGAAGCATCTGCATCTTCTGGCCTTCCTTGGTTATGCATACCAATGCACCTGCCAAATTCATACTGTTCAAATGTTTTGCACAGTCCTGGTCTATTTTTTCTTGATCATTAATGAATTGTGTGCTCAAATTAAGTAGACTGGTGGAATAGAAACCAAATACATAAATAAATTCTGTGCCTTTGGAGAACAGAGTTCAAATGTTCGTCATGAATGGGGAGAAAAAACAGTAGATAAATTAGAATGAAATTTAAATGCCCATTATTTGATTTTGTAGGAAACTTGGCATGATTTATCTCTTCCTCTTCTTCCTGTCTGTGGTTTCTGCACTGATTGACTGCCTTTAAAGATATTGTCTGATTACAATTCAGAGGCAGAAGGTAATTGTTCTGAAAACTAGTTGTGCACATTCAGCCTAATTGAATCCTAAATTTTCCTAAGAGGAATTATTTAAACATCTGTTATATGATCAGTAGCAGAAAAGGCTAATGCAGTGGAGAGCTATTAATCGAGCTATAGTTTCCTGGTTACGGAAAATAATAATTCTGCTTTATTAGTCTAGTTCTGGTCACTGCATTTGAAGGAAGACACGGTGATTTATAATGAGTTCAGAGAAAGGTAAAACAGCCTAATGCTCAATCTCCATCTTATGGTATCCATTTTATAGGCTCTCCCCTGAAGGAACATTGGGGGTGAAAATGGAGCTGGGAACAGCGGAGGAGCGGCCCCATTTGTGGCAATTTCTTTCACTGGTTTTACATTCAGAGGACAGACAAAAAAGATAAGACAGGCTATCACAATCACTTTTAGATGACAAATGGAATCATGATTGAAATCAGTTACTCTAATCCTATTGCTAGGAACCATGTTTTAAAATTACACTCAAGGCATGCACCTTTAATCACAGTATAACCCATGGTTATATTGTGGTTAAAGGTGGGTGCTTTCAATGTAATTTTCAAGGTGCAAGTTCACATTATATGATTCAGCAAACAAGATCTGTATCTCTTAAGTGACTGTCATTATTTTGCTTTAGTCTTATTAAATGAAGATGTTCTAAACACCCAACATACCCGAAGGCCAGCTGTTACAAATATGAAAAGCACCTTAATAAAGTATCTTTCCTAGTAGTTTTAGGCCATAGATTCAAGAGGGGAAAAAGGGAATATCAACGTATTTTTCCCTTGGTTTAATTTGACTTGTATTAGGCAATGGAATGTTCTAGTAGTTTTTATATTTAATAAAAAGGAATAATTGTTATTCAAATGACACACAGAAGCAAACTTTGAGCACAATATTCTTGGACAATAACTGTGCATAGAAGAAGTCACTCCAAAAAGATGCAATCTTCCACACCTGAAAGGCAATTATAGAAATCTTGGGGTGGGTGGGAAACCAACATAAGGAAACACAATTCAGTACATGATCCCCAAGTATGCTTTTTTAAAAATGCTAGCTTAGATAATAATACTAAATTACAGTAAGGAAAAAAAAGGTATTGCTATACCTGCAGTTCTCAGTGAGACACGACATACAATCTGAACCCTTCCCAACCTCCAAGTCTAATAAAGCATTCCAGACTCCAGTCCAAAATTATCACATAAAAGTCTTCTGTGTTAGATACAGAAACGGGGCTCGGAAGCGATGACATTTGAAAACCAATAAAACTCCAATAAAGTGCATTTATGATTCCTATCACAAGGTTTTTGGCTTTTTTGTTCTTGATGTTCCAAGTTAGAGCTTGTTTCATTTTTTTTTATATTATGAAAATAACGAAGACACAGGCTGAATGCTCTTCCTTGCAGAAAGTCATTTTCTCTTTTCCCACCCGCCCTCCCTCATAAATACAGCTGGCAATTCCATTTGTCCTAATGTTACAGTTACTTTGTCTAATTTTAAAATGAGGCCTTGCTGCATAAATCAGGGTTTACTTGTCTCCCAATCCTGAAAAGAGAAGAAAAGGCTGTCAGGCATGAATCATATTATACACATTGATAATTTAATGACCATAAATCTTCAGAGCTCATCTGAAATCTGGTCTTTTTTAGAATAGTATTACTGCCACCCAGAGAGAGATTTTAGAGACTGAAAGTTTATTATAAAGGGCTTCTTTAATGATCATAGAATTGTGAAGACAAAATTATTTACTAACAACATAGTAATATATCAGGACAGCAAATATATTAAAATGTAAAGTTACTCAAAAACGATAGCTAAAACTCCAGTTTATTTTTCCCCCCAAAAGAGGAAATGCTACCGATGCAGTAGGATACTCCAAGAGTATAATCACATGACTATCTTCCTATTTTAATCACTCTGGTCTGTACATAGTTTTAGAAAGCTACAAAATGAGATTTGGTGTTCCTCAACTTCTTTTTTGGACCATTTGTAGAAGACATTACTTCCACTAACCTATGCACCCCCAGACTGTGCTTCTTTCCTATTTATGAAGTTTCTTTCTAGGATGCACCAAATTCAGCCCCCATAGGCCAAGAGATGACATAAAGAAGATTGCATTAAAATGTCAAATATCAGAAAAAATGTTACTGTATTTAGGAATATTCAAAGGTCATGAGTTGAATGAATAAAGTTGTGTTTAGTAGAAAATGACAACCAATTTGAATACGTAAATAATATAAATTTAACATAAATATGGGCCTGATTTTTGTATACCACTGCATTTTTGAATACCACTAATAGGGCTCTATTTTGGCTACTAAGGTAGCATTATTGAATTGTTGAGATGTAGGAATAAAAGAATAAGTTATAGGTACATGGGTGTCAAACTCATCATGTCATATGACATATCATGGCAATTTTTCCCTTCACAGAGCAGGTTGAGCATGGTTTGCGCATGACGCATCTGGTCCGTGGGCCATCAGTTTGACACCCCTGGTCTAGTAGTTCAGTATGTCTAAATTAATCAAAACCATTTTTCTTCCAGTATTTATTGTGAAGAAATCACATTCTGAGAATGACATAGACAAGATTTCTTACTGCACTCTAAATAATATTTAGAATTCTGTTTATTGATGCAAATTTGTACAATAGTATTTTGGATGTTTCTAACACCATGCACTTTTAACAAAAAAAATTAAAAATGATATTAAACAGGGAAATAAAATTTAAAAGAAATAACATTTGCATGTAAAACATGGAATCATGGAAGATTAATTAAAAGTTATTTAATTGAAAAAAATCTGAGCACTTAAGAAGTAGCTTGCCTGGATACCAAGTGAGCTCTTCTGAGAATGGCATTTAACATGCATATAACATATCCAATAGAAATGATATCTCTGACTATGGCCTGTTTATCTCAGATGGTGGTACAACTGAGAAGTGGACTATAATGGAATGACTCAGGTAGTCAGATTCAACAGAGTGGAACTGGCACTGGCAAACAGATGGAATCTCAATTCAATCCCTGAATGATTGAACTCCGAAACATTACATTAAACAGCATAAGAAAAAGATAAAACTTATTACAAATAATAAGCATAGTACAATGGGCCAGAATAGAGATCTTCCATACACTTTGGAAGCAACCATCCAGGTAGGAGTGGAACTTATAATTGCATATTTCAACATTTATTATGAAAAACACTGTAGTTGATGGAATTTCATCCATGGTTGATTGACTGAAACCTGCTGGCGGGCAATTAGGTCTTCTAAGTTAACTATGTTAAGTTTATGGAAGAAGATTCGTCCTTCCTACTGAAAAACTTTATGAATGGAATAGGAATCCGTTTCAACTATGTGGGTCAGTCCATGACAGAGATATGCTAGAGCTCACTTGTACTGGTTTAAGAAAACCTATTGTTAAATTTTCAGGAATTTTGTGAGCTGGTTGAGGACAGAGTAGAGCTGCTACGACTAACATGCTGATTAGCTATCTAGCAGCATAATGGCAGCAATGGAACTGCCAGAGAGTTGTTATACATTTATAAACAAACCACAGGTCTGTGAGAACTGTGGTTAAAAAAATGAATTGCTGGAAACTGGATAAAGATCAGCAGAAATTTGAATGATTTTTTTAAACAGTTGCCCTATTTCAAATTGTTCTGAAATTTTCCTTTGACTCTCTAAAGTAAGTTTTGGAGAGCACAAGTAGCTGCTAGAGAGAGGAAGGTATAGGAAAAAATTCTGTCATTTACTTCCTTAAAATATATTATTTAGAACACAAACTAGTGGTTCTTGATCTATTCTTTAACACTATCATAGTTTTTATTATTTCAATACTGAGTACTTCCCTGTAAGAAATCTGTAATAATTGAAGCAGCCAGGGAATCTATGCTATGCAATTGCTGAAATTGACTTTAGAATGGTCCTGCCAGTTTCCCTACTTACGTACTTTTCCTGTAAAGATTTTTCTAATTATTTTACTATAGTAAAATTAGCTAGGCAGATTCTACTTTTCTTGCAAACATGTATCTTTTCATAAGCTAAAAATGGGGTAGCTTCAAAATCAAGAGAATTTCTAATTATTCTATGATCGTTGGGGAATAAACATTAATTCAAAATTCATTAATTCAACATTAATAATACACTCAGAAAGAACTTCATAAGAAATTCATTAAACTGAGACATATGACACCTTAAGCTTAAGTGAGCAGAATATTTGCTCTGGATAGAGAAGAGTTTTGTAACCTTTCTATTTACACCCAACAATTATTGCTGATAACCAAAGAGATAGATTAAAACACTACTGTGGGATAATGCTAACACCATCTGTCAAGTCAGGTGCTAGCTACTAGCTTGATGAATAATGCTGTCATCAGCACTCAAGAATAGATGGAAAGCTATGGCTTCAATAATTAGGCTGCTTTTAGATATTCAGTATGATTTGTTCTTGTCATTACAAACCTCTATTAAAGTAATCTTCTATTGCTTTATTAATAGTTCCCTTTTTACCATTAGGTGATACTATTGTCTCTGATATTGAGTATGTTTCCTAACTTTTAATGACCAGAATAAAATGGATTTTTTTGTCATCCAGGAACAAATTCATATTTGGAATGTGACAAAACTTGCAGACTTAATCCCGGACCAGGGATTATTCTACACTACGCAAATAATATAAATTATAACTAAATATGTTGATGCCTATGCAGTTAGGTCCTACTTACAATTACTTACTTACCTGTAGAAATAGGGACAGACATAGGAATCAATTTATATTAAAATTCAATTCAGAATATAGATCTAAGAGACTGAGACAGCTTGTATGAGCATAATCTAAATACTGTTTGTAAGGCTATATAGAAGTATATTATAAAAGTTAAATTTGGTTGATTTGAATATGTTACTTTCTATTGATTTTTACGTATCATTTTCTCCATTTTTATGATATTATCTCACCCTACTTTGAGATTAGATTTGAGAAGTGTCGATGGTTCACAGTATGAATATGAATGTTAATTTCTTTTTTCTCAAAACAAAATGATTTTGTTTTATGCTCTAAGGAATGCAGTGTGGCAGAAAATCCTGATGGAGCACCCAATTTGCTACTTTTCATTGATATTCAAAAAGATGGTTTGTCTTATAGAGATAGCTTGTCTGATAAAGCTTCTACCCACAAACATAGTTCCCAATATTTACTTGTCATTCTCATATTAGCATTCTCAGATTCTATCAAATGGTCTAAAGAGAATATTATTGCTTCCTTATTAATTCAATATTCTACACTATATTAATGTCTATACAGGCATTATCGGGGTTGTAAGATATTAAAATATACCTTTTCTCTCTGGTTTCAAGAATATTTTAAATTGTTTTCACAATGTGTAATTAGCTTTTCATATATTTCAGCCAATTAGCTAACTTTCAACTAGTCACAAGACATGATGAAAACTCCTCAATTTCACAACACATGGGCAGCCTCAACCGTAATTTCAACTGGGATTTAACTGGCATTCTAGACCAAGTTAAATCCCAAAATCCCAGAGAATTCCTAGAAGCTTAGCATTCAAGACAAATCAGCCATCAACATAGAGATAAACCAAATTTACACACCATTCAAAACAGATAATTAAAAAAACTTCCTCTGAGGAAGTAAATTCTGAATTTAATAGATAGTATTGGGCCATTCTCTTCTACCAGTTATTAAGTAGACAAATTGCACAATATGTTTTCTTCTCTGTATGCTAACTGTATGCCTTCAGCACTTCAAAACTATCTAATTTCATCTTGACTTCCTACTGATTGTTCTCATGCTTTTAGATTCCAGTACAATGTATTTCTTACAAACTTCTTAGCCCCTTTCAATTTACCCCATCTCTGAAAAATTATTTGTGAAAGACCTTATCTGGTTTTCTTTCAGTTATTTCCCAGGTCCACCACAAGTAAAATTTAGGACAGGGGTGTCAAACTCGCACCCATAAGCTGGATGCGTCATGTGCTGGCTTCACCCCTGCCGGGTTTAGCAAAGGGAAAAAGTCCTGATATGTCACGTGACGCCATAAGTTTGACACCCCTGATCCAGTCACATAATACAATGGCAGAGGAAATTTGCTTTCTTAATTCCATCACAGAAAGAAAAGAGAGAGGAAACACTGTAAATGATAACTAATATGTAATAATTTCAATATAATTCTCTGATTTGTTTTTTTAAATCTGGATAACACTGAATTTTTTAAGCTTATTATATAGATCACTTGGTCAACTAATACATTTAATAAGAATTACCTTTTTTATGTAAGAGGTTCTTTCTAGCTCTAATAAAAGCTATAATATCAGCATCAGTTTGACGATCTCCTGTGAAGGGGATGGTAGAACTTGGATCTGGTAAAATCCTGAAATAACCAAGTGCATTTTTCAGTTGTCTTTGCTGTTCCGGACTGAGTTGAATATTGAACTTTCTTATGCAAAATATTAATTTCACCTATCTGAATTCTGCTTATTTATTTCACCTAGCTTAAGACAAGATTCATTGACAAGTTCCACTGAAATGGGGGAGGTTACCTATTAGTTTGAATTCTAAAGCATTGCTTTGGAGCATAGATGTGCATGTTGGGAGCATCTTAAAATACCATACATGCTCTTCCATATGTATCTTCTTCCAGCTATCCGCATATACCTGCAAATATCTTTATGAACTCAAATCTGAAGCACTGATCAACAGTGCACAGGAGACTATGAGCTCTCTTGTTTTTTCTTGGCATAATCTGTTTTAAAGGAATTTACATGTAATCGTTCTCCATGTACATCAGAAGCCCCAGCTGACTGCATATAGTTTCCCTAATTTAGACCATCTGGCTAATTTATAAACATCTGGATGTAGATATGACAATGGCAGCATGCACAGCCCCATTATCCCTCTGTTCTCTTGTGACAGAGGCAGCTTCAGTGAATATTCTAGATTCTCAAAAGGTGCAACTACTGGATACCTTATTTCTGAATTTGAGTTGCTGAGTCTGCTCACACTGCTTTTCACAGTTGACTCTTCATTGGAGCTGGCTCTGCTGTTATTTGGAACCCTAGGAAGAGAAAGAACTAAACTCATTTCAGGTTGCTACAACAAAACTATATCTTACAAATGGTATTTTCTACCCAATAAATCAATAACAATTGAAAATAGTATTTAATTTTATAACGATTCCAATTCAAAAACTAGTTTGGTGTGATACAGTAGGCACTATGATCACAAATCCTTCTTTTAAAGACTTAATAAATGGACACAGATGCATTAAATAGCATTGTTTGTTTTTCTAATGCTGTCTTAAGGGAACAATAAGGATGTTTTCTTTGTGTATCTGAACAATAGTTATTCTGGTGACAGCCTATCCTTTTATTAAGTTATGATGTACATTGTGTGAACATTCCATTCTGCAACCATATATCTAGAAAAAACATTTGCTTTCATGAGATTCTACACTATTCTTACAGTAATTTACACTTTAAAACTATACAATAATTGTTAGTCTAACCATAGAGTTTTTATTATGAAAATAATTTCAAACTCTGCTCAATTACCATTTAAATTCATGAAGAAGAGAAATAAAGATAGTGAAAACTTAAATATTTTGACACCCGAGACATCAAATTAGTTTTGTCATCTAAATATATTTCTTAAAGAGACTTCATCAGTATATTTAGCATCGTTTTAATTCAGTGTATTTAGCATTGTTTTAAATACTAATTCAGTCTGAACATTTAGTCCCTTTTTAAAAAACACTATAATGTATTCCACCACTCTAATTCAGTCTGGAAGAACTCAGAATAAAGTAGTAGTGGGGTTCTTTCATTTAAGTTAGCAGCATTCCATTTTACAGTCTGTGATCTGCCATAGGAAAAATCAAAATATGAAAGCAAGACAGTGTGCATTCTTTTTCCATCTTCCAAGCTGCAGAAAGTATCATTTTCTGATGATTCCACCATTATGGTGATATAGCTGTGTTTGCAAAATAGCTGATGATGGAGATTTACAATCATTTTAGGATTGCAAAGCAGCTTCCATGACTTTTTGAATTTGTTGCAACTCCCAAATGCAAATGTTTGATTTGGCAATGCATTCCCCAGATAGGGACCTCAGGGGCTACCTGAATGAACAACCTGCATGCAGGATTAGCAGTCCACTCAACTATGTCTGCTATTGAAGAAACAGTTGCAGCAGATGGTGACTGCCCAAGTTCACAACTTTTTTCACCATGCATCCCATGCTCTCTGGAAATGGTTTCTTAAAAGTATTGTTGTAATTTTGATTGACATAAAACAATATTTTCATGAAGGTAATTGAATCCAATAAGATTTGAAAGTTGCTATCACACCATAGTTCATAAGCTACATCAGTATTGGATAGCAAGAGGACGCTGTTTATGTTTAGTAATATCTTGCTGTCTTCAGTAAGAAGTTGATAGGCTGATTATTTTTTCTTGCACAGGATAGGTTAGGACGACAGGACAAGACAAGGCAGGACAGAATACTTTATTTGGTCAAGTGTAATTAGACACACAAGGAATTTGTCTCTGGTGCAGCAGCTTTCAATGCACATACAAAGCAACAGAATAATAATCATAATAATACCAATATGATGGGGGAGTAAAGAAGATAATAAGGATAAATGATAATATAGCTATACTACATGTGTAAATAGACATAGACATTACACAGCACTTTGAGAATTAGGTGTTCAGCAGATTGATAGTGTGAAGGGGAAAAGTCCTTGTGTCTAGTTGTTTTGGCATGCAATACTTTGTAGTGGCATCCTGAGGGGAGGAATTGAAACAGTTATGTCCAGTTATGGGAGGGCTCTGTAGATAATCTTCTCAGTCTTCCTTCTGACCCAAGCAATGTCTTCTAAGGAAGGCAGGCTGATTGCACTCACTCTTTCTACAGTCTTAACTGTCTGTTGGAGTCTGTACCTATCCAGGCAGTTATAGAAGGAGAAATGACAGACTTAATAATTTCTGGGTAGAACTGTATCAACAGCTCCTGGGGCACTCTGAACTTTCTGAGTCGAGGCAGAAAGAACATTCTTTATTGTACTTTTTAAATTATGGTTATAATATTAACTGTCCATTTCAAGTCCTGAGAGATTACAGTATAGAACGCAAAAACTTGAAGGACTCTACTGCTGATACTGTACTTCAAATATAGTAAGAGGTGGTATAATAGGGCAGGGCTCCTCCTAAAATCCACTCTCATCTGTACAGTTTTAAGCATGTTTAGCTCCAGGTTGTTTTACTTTAAATATATCTTAGAAAGCTTTTTTTTTTAAGCATCTTTTACCAGTAACAGCCCAATTTCAGCTTTTTCAACATTATGCAAAACCAGACGATTCCTACATATTCTTCCTTTATAATTTGGATTATTTTCCATTTCTGATATACCACAGAATCCTATATATACATGCATTTATTAAAATAGGGTTTTTAAGTCCAAGTTATGCATTTGACTACATTAAAATTTAGTTGCTATTCAATGAAGATTACCAGCATTATATGGTTACTTGCCACCACATTTCCTCATTTTACTCCTAGTATTTAGTATGAAGTGAAGAACAGCTGATAGTTTATGCATTGCTCCATTCTCTGAAGGAGAAACTTTTTAACAAAAATATGCCAGGAATTTCCTGGAAGTATTATGGTTGCCATGTAATTTAATTCTCTTGTTACATTTACTTCATATGTATTTGAAAGTTACTTTATTCAATTCGAGTGTAGAAAGCAATCATCAAGGCTGGGTGGCAATAGTAGATACCAATAACAGTACTGCTTTTATTAATTCTCCAGCTATATTAACTCCAATACACCCTACCGTATTGCCACAATAAATAACTTCAATTTCTAAGCAGATGTCAATATTTAGCATACACTATTTACTATTGCTTCTGTATCTTTTAATAGATCTCACATATTTTTCTTCATGCCTGTAATCCACATTCCTATTTATACATGTCTCAGTAACAAAAATGACAAAGCACTGAGGGTGACTTTGGGGTTGAGCATTATGTCCTTATTTTAAACATCAATTCAAAATGTAAATGCCTATTTTAAGATTGAACCACTAGATGGCAAACTTGAGGCATTGTTATTTTTCTGTGCTTAAATTAAATTCATCCCTTTGAATTCCAAATAGTTAGTTTGACCAAAATAAATAAATAAATAAAGATGGAATGGAAAATAACATCTCTTAATAGTGTCAGAAGAGCCAAGAAAGCATTTCTCCCTAACTGGAGAACAGGGTCAAAGACTTTTGACTCCACTAAAGCAAAGATTTCCTGCTTACACAGCTGAGAAAGCAGGAACAAGATTTTAACCCAGCACTTCCCAAATTTGGGTACATTATCCAAAATTTGGTGAAAGTTCTTTTTCTTTGGGTAATGACACAAATCCATTACCCAATCACAACAGGGACATTTAAACTGACTTAAAATTACTTTGGGTAATCTTACTTTGGGTAAAAAAGACTTTCTGATAGTTTGAGGTAATGAAGGAAAAAGTTTGGGAAGCACTGATTTAACCCCACAATGCCTACAGGAGTCTCTTTTTAAAATACATATAGTGCAGACTCTATCATTAGTTTGTCAAGTGTGTCATAAAAGTTGAATGGAAGAACCAGGGTCCGTAATTATATGGTAGAGATGCATTGAGAACATGAAACCCATCATCATTTCTTGCTGCATGTCTGCTTTGTTTACTGCATGAGAACATGGAATGATAAAGCAACTAAGTGGGATGAAAAATGAAAGTATGTTTCCTACAGATATTAAGTGACTTTCTGAAAGATATAAGATGAAATACAGGTAGTCCTCACTTAACAACCACAAGTGGGACCAACAATTCTGTTACTAAGGGGATATGGTCATTAAGCAACACAACACATGTCTATGATGTACTTGCAACCTCACTTCCTCTTCAGTTGTTTAATATCCCAACTGTGACTTGCAGTTTTACCTTTGACTTTGGAGAATGGAAGAATTGATTGTGTGCAGTGGGAGGTATAACTTGTTAAAAGAGAGGACAAAAAAAGCCAATCAGTGGGTTTGAATTTTAAACACTGGGGTTAACGGGGGTTTGGAGTACTTTTTCCCATTTCTTCGTTATTCACACTAATCTGAATGAACAATGGAGAATGAATATTAGGCTATTGCAATCTTGTTAATATTCTCCTGGTACAAGGGCTTATTGGATAACATTCAGAACTGGAGGATATGTGGAGACTTCTATATTTCCTAAAATGATGATTTTTGACCTGGTTAGTGTTAATTGTGTGCTGGCAGTAAGATAACTACATTCAAATTGGATATCTGTGTTAAGCATATTACATGAAAGAAGACACTGAAGTGGTTTTTTATGTAAATGAAGAAAGAATTTAATTTCTCAATGGTTTTTTTAACCATTTATCAAATAAGGACATTTTATTTTTACCTGATGAAAATTAGATTTGTCTATTCTGGCAAGTAATTTATTTTAACTCATTAGTCACTGAAATGTAATTAGTTCTGTTTGCTATTTCTCAAAATGTAGAAGTACCCAGAGGTAGAGTGAAGCAAAGAAAAATACAATTGGAAAGAAGAGAAAACAATATGAAACTATTTAAAAAATAGAACAGCCATATATCTCAGCATTCAGAGGATAGCCTTCTCTTTGAAGTGCTGTCAAAGATCCTTCTTGATTTAAAAGCATCATTTATTTTGTAAGACAAGCCTATCTAATTCCAATTTAAGGATAATAAAACATAAGAAATGGATGACTGTGAAATAGTTACACCAAAAGACTCAGGTTACTTGGCACAGAAAATTTTATCCATAATGACAAGATAAATTACATACTTTTCTGTAAACCATAGCACTCTATTGTAAGGAATTATAAAACTATGATGTTTTATATTTAGAATGCCTTTAAATTTCCAATCATGTATCATAGAAAGGTTTGTCACTTTCCCCTTTTAGGTAAACTTCAAAAATGAATATATTATGACAAAGTAGATGAGAACAGGTTGTAAAAATAAAAAAGTGTGACCAATAACCTGATATTTGTATAGTATTATATATCTAGAATATAATGACCTACAACTATAGATAATATATAAAGCAATATCAAGGGTGGTCTTGGCTGAAGGGCTGCTTAAGTTGGCCTTTTTTCCTACTGACTTAAATCACCCTGGCTTAATCAATTTACCTTGAAAGAAAGGAATACTCCATGAAGATATACCAGCAATTGGGAGAGAATGTAGTGGTTTAATATCAGCATTTGTGTTGCTTATTATTGCTACCCTTGAAATGGTCATTGGAGAGCCACTGCTCAGATTAACATTGAGGCTTCAACACCTGATTTGTTGCTAATTGGACTTTTGCTCAGGTATGTCTGCTGAAGAAATTAGTTCAGTGACAAATTTAATGACACTAAAAACTTTGAGCTGTGGTGGCCAAGAAAACCTCTTGCTGCTCCTTACCATTTTACTCATTCATCATGTCTAGAACCATCTAGTTGGTTCTTCAGAGTGAGAAACTGAAGTGAGCATGGCGGGGGTGCCTATGCAGATAGACTCTACAATCCATTCATGTACAATACCTGGAGTTTAGGGCCATCTTAGTCCATCTTGCAAAAAAAAAAAAGGGTACCAGGAGCCGTCCATGGTGGCGCAGTGGTTAGAATACAGTATTGCAGGCTAATTCAGCTCACTGCCAGGAATTTGCTCCTGACTGGCTCAGGGTTGACTCAGCCTGAAATTGGTAAAATAAGGACCCAGACAGTTGGAGGCAATATGCTGACTCTATAAATTGCATAGAAAGTGCTGTAAAGCACTATGAAAAAGTATACAGGTAGTCCTCAACTTACATCCACAATTGAGCCCAGAATTTATGTTGCTAACTGAGAAATTTGTTCACTGAGTTTTGTTCCATTTTACAACTTTTCTTGCCATATTTGTCAAGTGAATCACTGCAGTTGTTAAGTTAGTAACCCAGATGTTAAATGGATATGGCTTCCCCATTGCTTTTGTTTGTCAGAAGGTCGCAAGAGGTGATCACATGACCTTGGGATACAGCAGTGGTCATAAATAGGAACCAGTTGCCAAACATCTGAATTTTGATCATGCGACCACGGGGATGCTGCAAAAGTCGTAACTGTGAAAAACAGTTAAGTCACTTTTTTCAGTGCCATTGTAACTTTGAACAGTCACTAAATGAACTGTTGTAAGTCGGGGACTATCTGTATAAGTCTAAGTGCTATTGTTATTGCTACCTGAGGAAAACTGATAGCATAGCTGTCCAGTATGTATGGTAGTGATGGTACTTCTTTTTCAGAGTTGGTCATAAAAATAGAACAGGTGCAACTCTAGCTTACTGCCCTGATTCTCTGGACTCAAAGCATTAAGCTCCCAACAAGAAACACATTGACTGTTTTTTATTGGAGAGACTGATGTGATTCCTCTGATGGTGAGTCAGATGCATCATGGTTGAGAGCAGGGATTACCTTTTTTGGACCATCATATCAATGGCATCGTATTTTTGGGATTGAATATCGGGGGGATCTGAAAGAAGCCCTGAAAACAATGCATCATCAGACATAAAAATACATTCATACTATCAGATTGGCCCCAAAACATCAAATTTACTTTCCAATTACATACCTAGATGTTTCTATTGGATATTACTCATACGAATATAGACTTAGCTTTCGACAGTTAGGAAGATTTTTAAAATATAAGGGAAAGATAATGCTAAAAAATTATAGTGATTATATTCCTTGAGTATCATTATTATTATTTGTCAGATGCCAACACCTGAGTACAGATCAAATTAAATACTACAAGTTCTATCTACATTTCAGAATATTTAAAAGTGTCACCATTTGCTTCTATATCATAGTTTGTAATAGGCACTGAAGCCTCTTCTATATCTCAGAGTGATGAAAAGTGTTTAAGCACAAGTATTTAGAAACTAAATTGTCATAAAAAGTTATATTATCCTTGTTTCAGTGGTAGAGGTATATTGATATGGCTTTTACATCAGGCCTACCTTTATATTCTCTTCTGCTATCTAAATTCCTTCAACTAAATATTGAATGACAGTAACTCTTACATACCATATGCTTCGTGTAAACTTTTACTATTACAATTTATTTGACAGATAGAAGATTACAGTTAAATCCTGTTCATTGAATAAATTACCAGTTTGCTTCTGGATGGATTTAGCAACAAAAAGCTTTTTGTGTTTTAGTCCTAGGATTTGAAGAAAAATAAAAAGCCCAAAGATCTCATCATATGTAACTATAAGAATGAATAAATAAGTTCACTGTGTCACTGAGATTCAGTGGACTCTTTAGGAAGTGGGTATTTTGTTATTTTATATCCTTAAATGTAGGAAACCAGAAACCTTGCTATGAATTTTTAATGCCTCAAACAGGCTTCAAGAGGTCTAGAATAAATTTTCAGCACAGTAGGATATAAGGTGCTGTTCTCTATCACAATGTTAAGAGCTCCATTTGCTTGTCATACAGCGAACATAGCTGCAAAAAATGGGCATGAGGCATAACACACAATAATACAAACGTGCTTGAAATATCTGAAAACTTTCATAGAAAACTTAAAAAGGTCATTACAAGTGTAACAACATGGATATCATATGTCTGCAAATAAAAACAGAACTCCAAGTCTGCCTCTCATAAAATCTCCCATTTGATTCATGGTCTTGGATTCTTATCTTCAACATGCATCATAATCATAACTTCTAAGGGACATAGCAGCCAAAAATGAGGACTAAAATCAACAATAAAAATACCTAGCCATGAATGCATTTGCCAAAGTAAGTGTTGCTTGCTCCATGTATTTAAATTATAATCATAAAAATATGTATGTCAATTAGTATCTAATCTCTAGACATTCCATACAATTATAATATCAAAAAAGTCACATGAACTGGTTTAAGACAGGAATGAAGTCCATAATATATGTTGATCTACCTACTTTTATAGCAGTAATCACTACTATAGTTTCTGATTTTTCTTATTTACATAGATGTTTCCAGTGATGAACTCCTTCATTAAGGATTTAAATATGTAGAAAGGAAACACTTTTTGTTTTATATGTACATTGCATTTCTTAGAAAGGTATATTATACTTCCTGAGAATTATTTTGGAAGAATATACTTTAAGATTGTGCTAATTAGAAATGTTTAATGCAAAATAAAATTATACTCTTTTTTACTATAACCAAACATAAAAGTTAATGTAGCACAAAATATCTTGATTATAATGATTATCTTTAAAAAAAATTGAAGGAATGGAAGGATGATATAACAGTCACAGGAAAACTGACATTAGATCAGCTTATGCTGACGTTATTTATTAAAGCCTACAAAATTAGTTGGTGATATGTTTTAATTGTACAATTTAGAGCTGTGGAAGTTTTACAAATTAGGTTTATAATCCTCAGATAACAGCATGTAATATCAAAACCACAAATCCCAGAATGTATTAATTAATATGCTGAACACTGTGCATCACAGAAACTGAGAAAGTTGATACAAAAGTGAGAGAAATAATGGTAGCACTGCACAGAAAATGTGGTCAGAAATAACATCCAGCAATGGCTAACAGCCACAAAGAACTGAATGTTCATTGGATAGTGCTAACTATTATATTTCAGTTTCCAAAAAACAATAGCCTCTCCCTTCCCTCTCATCATTGCTTACACTAAAGAGGCTTTACCGATATGAAGTGGACAACTTAAATACTTGTGTGTGCTTTATAGACTAGTAAGAAACTTCAATTGGTTCAAAATGCAACAGCCCATGCCTGAGCTGTAGGTCCTACATTGGCTTATCATAAGCTCTATGTGCAATTTAGAGTACAGGTTTTGGCATAGAAGCCCTGTATGGTACAGCACACTTAATGTATTTTCAAGACAGCCTTCTATATGAAAAAAGGATGACCCGATAAGAAGATTTGGGGGAAAATTGCTTCCCAAAAAATCACCATGAAGTTGGGAAAACTGAAGCCAGATGGAAGAACTTCTTTATGATGATCCCTATTTTATGAAACAACCTTTCCCAAGAAACTACATTAGCCTTAACAGTTTTAGACTGTTAGGGGGGAACTTGCCTCACTCACCCCACACGCCTTGCCTGGCCAGTGGGCTGCTTCTTTCCGCTTCTTTCTTCTTCTGCTTTTGGCTGCATGCAAGGAAAGCAGTAAAAGTCTTTCTTTCTCTCCCCCAAACTCCACCAGAAATGAGTCTTTGGGACACTGCAAGGCATCCTGCTCCAAGAGGCTGCACAAGCACTACAAATCTCACAAAGACTTATTTCTGGCAGAGTTTGGGGGAGAGAAAGAAAGACTTCTGCTTCTGCTGCTTTCCTTGCATGAAGCCAAAAGTCTCTCTCTCTTTCTCTCTCCCCCTGAGAACGGAGGTGGAAACTCCTGCAATCCCAAATAAAGAATGATTGATCGGTAGGAAAACGGGTGGGAAATTTTCCTGCAGGAAAATTTCTCTGATCCGCGGGATTTAAAATTATAAGTTTGGTGGTCCCTGGGAGCTTTTTTTAATTACCTGACAGAATGTCATAGGAATGTTTCAATTGTTTCAATTAGATTGGTTTTAATTTTTCTGTCATAATAAATCTATAGGCATTTTATTAAATTCATAATATTTTTGTATATGGCTTAGATTCGTGTGATTGTGGCAGCTTAGAAATCTAATAAATACATAAAATGAAATCCTTCTTTATCAATTTATAAAATATGGGGCAGACCTTATCGCTGTTAAGTATATTCACAGCTGAATCTACGATAAACTGAACAACATACCTAATAAGTCATGAGTGGCCTCTTGTCATAAATCCCATGCTCATTTTAAAATTATTTGGACAAAAAATGTAAAGGAAATATTTGCCAGATTATAACCATAATTAACAAATTGTTAAGAAATACAAGGAAAAATATGATTTTGAAATTGTGATGACAAGTTGAAACACTATCCTGAAACAAATGACATGAAATTCAAAGGTAAATATAATCTACTTCAATAAGATAAAAAAAATTAAGGTAATGACTAGAAGGGAGATCAGTTTGATAGTAGGAAATGTACAGATATATGCAGAGGTGGTATTCAGCAGGTTCTGACCCGTTCTGAGAACCGGTAGCGGAAATTTTGAGTAGTTCAGAGGACTGGCATATCCCACCTTTGACTGGAGATTTTACAGTATCCTTCCCCTGCCATGCCCACCAAGCCATGCCCACAGAACCGGTAGTAAAAATTTTTGAATCCCACTACTGGATATAAGACTCATAGTTGAGTATGAACTATTAATGTCATGTAGCTGATAAAATAATGAAGTGAATCAAGGTTGACTTAGCCTTCCATCCTTCTGAGGTCAGTAGACCCAGATTGTTGGGAGCAATATACTGATTCTGTAAATCACTTAGAGGGGTCTGTAAAGCACTGTGAAGCTGTATATAACTCTAAGCACCATTCCTACTGCTATTAGTCTGAACTAATAGAAAAATAATATTCAGATTATAAGAGGTAATAATTTCAATGTATTCTGTGTCAGGCCACATAAAATACTGGAGCGAGAGATATTTAAGAAGAGGAGAAATCAAGTTGCATCCTATGCTGCAGATAACTTCAAGCTCTAGAATTCTAACTGAATTCACAACATGGATTCATTGCATGGAACACTTATGTATTGATTTACAAAATGGCCATATAGAATTGGTATATCACTTTACCAACTGTTCACTCAGAGAAGCAGAGATATCAGAAGACACACATGCAGAAAGATAACCATCTTACCTGATAGTACCTGGATATAGCTGATTTTCAAAAAATAAGGGAGGAGTCTTTAGAACACTGGCTGAATTCTGCAAAAGTGGCTTTTCTTCTTGGCTCTAAGGAAACCATAGGATAAGGAATGAATCGGGCTAATTCTCATCTCATTAATGTTGAAATCTAAATATTGAAATCCTTACTTTGAATTCTAACTTTCCACACAATTTTATGTCTATTACATCTCTCATTATATCACTGCATCTTGATGCACTGAAATGGCAAACTCAAGTTTCAAACATTCAGTTGATATTAGATGATTATTCACTTAGAGGCCTAGAATTTTATATAGATCTGGAAAGTTAAAATGTTTCATTAGAAGAAGTGAAATGATTACTGCTTTTGTGTCAAGTTAAGGAGGCAGAGTCTGCATTCAATACTTTATCAAACTCTGACATCCCAATCTTGTTTTCAGCTGATAAATGTAAAAGTTATTCTGAAAGTGAAAATAAAGACACCTAAACACCTGCAAGTTTATTGTTTCCTCAGACCACCAAGCTTCAAAATCTTTTTGCAACTTCAGTTTTGCTTTTTCCATGAGGAGCTGCAAGTGTTCAATCTCTATCTTCAGCCCTTTCAAGTGAGTAAACATTGTTTTATAACTGCAAAATGGAAAAGAAAAGGTTATTACAGAAGATGCAAAAATCTGTTTCAACTAAGAGGCTGTTATGTAGAACTGAACATCTCTCACCATTTGCTACCTGCTCACACATTGCAAGTTGGGAAATTGATTTATTCCTTGTTGGGTATTTCTCTCTTGTTTACTTTTTATTTGTAAAAAAATATAAAGTCTATTAAACTTATCATGTAGCATATGAATAGAAAATGCTTTCCCCAAATATTAGCAACTTACTCATCTGTCAAAGAAATGCCCATTGAAGAGGCCAAATTCTCACTGAATAAATGAACAAATGTTCGTGAATTAGACCCTTTTGATAAGTAGGAATTCTCCAAGTCTATTCTCAGAAATTGTCCCTAAATCTGGAGAAGGGCTCTGAGAACTCAAGCTTATTCGGTTCTATAGAAGTGCTTGCCTGACTATGATCTCCTTTATAGTTCTTTGATTTTTGTCTCATCCTACTGCTTTGGATTTTCTCATCTGCTCTGACTCTGAACTACCTTTGGTCTTTGCCTTTAGAACAATAGCTTTCACTATTTCTGTGTTCTGGTTTAGCAGAAAACCCAAAGCAACCAATTGGCACCAAGGTTTGGGTAAACTCTTCTTGAAAAGGGACTTTAGCTAATTATGGGACAAGAGAACATTTAATATGTTTTTTCAGTGGATTGACAATCTAGCCAAATCTATGTTTTCCCATTGCTGAAATATGGTCCATGTATAGACAGGAATTAAGCTAATGTAATAGCTTATAGTATGTGAAATATACATGTTACTTATTATTCAGCAACTTACTGTATACAAGAAACATGTTATTTAAATTTTTAACATATAGTAGGCAAAAGAACCTTATTTTCTTCTGTTCAATTTGTGTTCGAAGTGCCTCTTCTACTGGATCAGGCTGATTCATTTCTCGAGGACAGATTAGAGCTGCATGTTATAAACACTCAGTGTTAGCAATTACATAAATAAAGGCAAAGGACACAATTTAAGTTGTGGAATTCTCTCTCCTCTCCTTCCTTAAAAAGAAATTGTATAAAAAACACAGAATAATATATAGAATACTCTTTTCCAGTTTTCTTCCCACAATCAGCCTATGAAATAGACTGAGACAAAATGTGGCTCCAGGTCATTCAATGAACTTCCATGGCTGAGGATAGACTTATATCGGTCTCCCTTTTTTCCAATAGAAAATACATTATATAATATTAATTCTATATAAATTATTTGTTCCAATTTGTCTCTTAAAATTCTACTCTTACTTGTCTCCAACAAAATGATTTTGCTTTTAATATTACTCTCCTGCATTTCTCCCAGTAATGCTGCTGAGAAAATACCTGGGATTTCCTTTACTACTACTAAAATCGGGACAAATTACTTGTTCCTGACATAAGTGATGTAACAGAGATTAATCTTATTTGTAAAACTTCATTATATAATTGAAAACAGTTCAAATTTAAAATACACAAATCTATTCAGTGCACGCGCGCATACACACACACACACACACACACACACAAAAGGTGACAGATAAAAGCAGCTATTCTGACCCGGAGGAAATGAACCAGCTCTAGGTACAGTCCTTATGAAGCATTTCAGCTAATTAAAAATATTTAAAAGGCATTTGTATGTGTTTATATTTGTCAGATGGTTTCTTACGGAGGAGGTAAGATTTGAAGGTTAAAACTTGACAAATTCTAATAAATCATATTTGGACAAAATCTATCTGCTTTTGTAGTAAGCAAAACCATATGCCATTTTAAGCTTCAAGCTACTCCATGTTTATGGAGAAAGGCTAGAAAGGTGTGCCAAGTATACTGTGTGAGTTCCTGGAAGAAAGGCACCAATTAAAAAAGAAAAAGATATTTATTTTTAAAAAATTAAAATCCAAAGGTTCAAGAGACAAACATATCTCAGTCTGGAATATTAAACAAAATTTAGAATCAGATGTCCACTCAGCATCTGCTAATGGACCTTTGTAGGTATCAACAATAATACAATAAATGCAGTTTAAGAAAGCCTTTTCTGTTTGGCATCTGCCCTCAGACTCACTCCAATCTTGCAGGCTTTTTGTAAGGCCTTAAAAACCTGCTTTTGCAGTTGTGATGCTGTTGGCTGTGGGATGATTTTTAGTGCTGTTGTAGATCAGTTGCTCAGCTGCTATTCATGTTATTTGTAATTTATTTCTTGTTTTTAATTAGTTAGTTGCCCAGTCTCATGTACTTGAGGAAGAAATCAGTATAGATGAAATACATAAATTTACCAGTGGTTTATCAAATATTCACAATAGTCTGATCTGGGGCAAGTATATCAACTTCTCAGATATTTTTTCAGGACTAAAGGCCTATATTCACTTTAAATGTTATTTTTTTACTACATTATTACAACTAGAAAATGAAAAAGGAAAGCAAGCTTAACAGTATTAGAAATTCTTCTGGAAGACATTTCAACAAACTACAGACATTGTTACATTGTGAAATCTTTGCAAAATGTATTGGGAATCAGTGGTGGGATTCAGCCAGTTCACACCACTTCGGGAGAACCGGTTGTTAACTTTCTGAGTGGTTTAGTGAACTGGTTGTTGGAAGAAATCATTAGAGCAGCGAACCAGTTGTTAAATTATTTGAATCCCACCACTGCTGGGAATCAATAATATAAGTAAAAATGAGGAACCCTTGCTTTTAGATTCAAAATAACACTATGCTACAAGACAGAACTGAAAACATAGTTGTTGGCAAACAAGCTTCTTTTTATGCTTCTTACTTTATTTTCGTGTAACGGAGCTGTTTTGTTCCTATTGTTATGCTTTACATACCATAAAGTTTGATTTCATGCTAACAACATATTGTTTTTCTGAATTGCCCCACACTAGTTTTCAAGCATTTTCTAAAAGTCTTTCAAATGACTTTTTGTTTGTCTTCCATATGAATATTTTTTGTTCAAAGGAATTTGTATTTCTTCCTTCTTCTTTCAAAATGATTAAAAAAGCCCCATTAGTACAATGTTCTTGCATCTGGTTGAAACAGTGTCTTTCCCAAAACCTTTGAAAGAGATTCAAAGAGTTAAAAAAAAGAATGAATAGTTTTGAGACATTTTATGGCCGTGTGTGTGAAAAAGTCACATTTGGAAAGTGCCTAACTTTCCCTGCATCAGGAACATTTTGTATAAACCTAAGATATACAAGTCCATAGTATATAAGATTCTTAAGTTGTTTTTCTGTTCTGCTTTTCGTTTATGCCGAATAAAAAAAAAACCACAACATAGTTATTAGATTTTATCACAACTATTTTTCAAGGACTACAGCAGCAACATTCTTAGAACTTGGCCAATCACCAACTCAAAAGGATATTTATTTAGAGAATACTATGCCAGTAAAATAACATTAACCTCACCAAATTTCAACTTCAAGAGTATTATAAATCAGACCTGCTGAACCTAAGATCTGCAGCATTTTTACTGGGGCCCTGTTCAATCTCTTTGTGATCCCACAAGAACACTATTTGTTCATGGTCCTTCCCTACATCTTTACTGAAACATCTTGAGGTTTACCCACCCACTCAAATATACAATGTGAATGGGAGAAGGCTCAGATTGCTATGTTATGTTTTTTTCTAAACTGAGACATGTGCAATGGAGTTGGTACCAGTTTTCCAACCTGTTTCAAATTCTAATTATTACTCCAGACTTAAACTAAATAATAAATATATAAGTTAGTTTTAGAAACAGAAATTGAAAAGAAACAGAACAGTTAGTGGGGAAAGAGACTGGAAAAACAGTGGAGGCTCAGAGAGATATGTGGGTAGAAAGCAATGAGAGAGAGAGGGAGGGAGGGAGGGAGGGGGAAGATACAACCACCTAATTTAAACAACAATAAACCAATGTTTGGACATTACTAGATCAGATTGTTGGTAGAATTTAGAAAGTGAGGGGGAAGGAAGATGTGATAAAGTAGTTGATAACAAAAAGAAAAAAAAAAAGGGAAAGGAAGGGTATAAATGAAGACTGGGAAAGAATATATCAAAAATGCCAAGAAAAAATAGAATACATTGGAAAGGAAACATTTCAGCTAAAATTATAACAACAAATTACTGAAATTATAACAAATGCAAAAATTAATATAGTGAGGCTGACATTTGAATTGCTAAAAATTTAAAAACAACTCCGTAATGTGCATTGCTTACCTCAGTTATATGGAATGTTCATGGGCTTGAGAGATATAATAATCTTTAATCTGAATTTACAATGAAGCTATGTTTTTTGTATAAACATACAATCACGTGTCTTGTTTAGACACTACTCAAGACTGAACTTTTAGACATAAATATTCACATATGAGAAATGATTGTAGTTGATATGCTTATATATCTACACCAGCCATTATAATTTATCTGCAATTACATCAGAAGTGGTCCATGAAACTGGTAAATCTATTAAAATGCACAGTATCTGGGTTACCTAATAAAGTATGCAATTTGTACATGTATATCATTTCTTCTTTACATCAATTCTTCTTTATTGAAAGATGCCATATTATAACTTTGATAATATAATTACAGGAAGGAATTTTAACCATCTTTGTTTCCTCAAAGTATCTATTTTTATTTATTTATTATTTCGATTTATATACCACCCCCTCTCCCAAAAAGGGACTCAGGGCGATGAACAGCCACAATAAAAACATACAATTAGAAAAGTTAAAAAAGAGTTTAAAAATTAATTAAATAGATGGCTAAGACCAATAAAACCCGTAAAAGATTAAAATCAAATTAAAACCCTATTCATAACGTTATGCCAGACCGGCCTGTTGGAAAAGGTGGGTCTTAAGTGCTCGTCGGAAGGCCTGTAGGTCGGTAGTGGCTTGCATCTCCGCTGGTAGCTCATTCCAAAGGGAGGGTGCTCCCACAGAGAAGGCCCGCACCCTCGAGGCCGCCAACTGACATCGACCAGCCTGCGGCATCCCGAGGAGGCCAACCCTGTGGGAGCGCACTGGCCGGCAGGAGGCCAATGGTGGCAGCAGGCAGTCCCGCAAGTACCCGAGTCCCAACCATGGAGCGCTTTAAAGATGGTCACTAGCACCTTGAATCGCACCCAGAAGGCCACCGGAAGCCAGTGCAGCTTGCACAGGAGCGGTGTAATATGGGAGCTCCGAGAGGCCCTCAAGATCACCCGCACGGCTGCACTCTGCACCAGTTGAAGCCTCCGGATGCTCTTCAAGGGGAGCCCCATGTAGAGAGCATTGCAATAATCTAGGCGGGAGGTGATGAGAGCAGAGGTGACTGTGCGCAATGCACCCCGATCCAGAAAGGGCCACAACTGGTAGATGCTACGGACCTGATAAAAAGCCCCCCTGGTGACGGCTGATATATGATCGTCCAATGACAGCCGCCCATCCAGGAGGACTCCCAGATTGCGCGGCCTCTCCGTGGGAGCCAAGATTTCACCTCCCACCGTCAGCAATGGAATGAGCTAACTGTATCTGGGCACAGGGAACCACAGCCATTCGGTTTTGGTCGGGTTGAGCCGAAGCCTGTTGACCCCCATCCAACTCTGCACGGCTTCCAGGCATCGGGTCATCACTTCAACGGCTTCGTCAGGGTGGCCCGGGGTGGAAATGTATAGCTGAGTGTCGTCAGCATACTGATGGAACTCCACCCCGAAGCCATGGATGATCTCCCCCAGCGGCTTTACATAAATGTTGAACAGCAGGGGCGAGAGCACAGACCCCTGAGGCACCCCACAACACAAGGGCCTCGAGGTCGATCTCTGCCCCCCTGCCAACACAAATTGCGAGCGGTCAGAGAGAAAGGAGGAGAACCACCGTAACATGGTGCCTCCCACTCCCAACCCTCCCCAACCGCCGCAATAGGATACTGTGGTCGACAGTATCAAAAGCTGCCGAGAGATCTAATAGGACCAGGACAGAGGAACAACCCCTGTCCTGAGCCCTCCAGAGATCATCTACCAATGTGACCAACGCCGTCTCCGTGTTGTACCCATTGTACTATTCATTGGATCCAAAGCAATATCTTCAATGACAGTCAAATGGGGAAGCTTTGCCATATACTTAGCAATGGCTAAGGTAGCCATAATTTTCTCTGAAACTTGACATGAGCTACAAAAAGTAGAGGTATATATATAAAATTCAGAAAAACACTTCCATTCATCTTTACTTTGTCTCTACAATTAATTTATTTTATATTTTAAATTTATTGAAAATTTCCACTAACAAGCAGAATTTTAATAAATATTCTAATATACATAATAGTCTTTCCCAACCTGATGCCTTCAAATATGATGCAAATTTAACTTCTAAAAAGCCTGCCATTCTGACTGTAACTTCTGGGAAGTGCAGTCTCAAGACATATGAAAAATGCCAGGTTGAAGCCAATAGCTGTAAAACATTAGTGTGAACACTATATTGATAGACATGAATACTGACTAGAAGTATGCTATTACTAACTAAGGCCATTAACATATTTGTTAATTTAGCTTCTCATTGGCCTTGTCCCAGAATACCAGTTTTCTCAGACCTATTCCACTAAATCAAAATTATTAGGTAACACATTTAATTATATTGTAAGCTGACCAGAGTCCCTGCAAATTGAAAAATGGATGGCATATAAATTTAATAATTAATAATTATTATAATTATTAATTATAATAGATTAACAGTTACTTTCATATATTTAATTGAAGCACATAATTATTACAATTGTTTTTACAGGATACACGAACATATTGCTCCCCACCCCTGCCCCTGGATCATGAATTAATACTGTGTTTCTCACAAAATAAGACCGGGTCCTAATTTTTTTTGATCCCTGAAAAAACGGCTAGGACGTGTTTTCGGGGGTGACTTAATTTACTTCCCCACCTAGAGCGCCCCATGTGTACTCACCTCTCCACGAGGCCGCTTCTATCAGCCGATTGAAGCTCCCTGAAGGAAGAGTCTCCAGCCGCTTGGGGGGGAGGCTGCTCGTGTCCCCTCCCCTTATTTGAGGCAACGGAAACTCCACAGCAGTCTCCAGCCACTTCGATCGGCAGGTAGAAGAGGCCTCAAGGCAAGCGCACACGCACACTCCCCTTGCCTCCCTTGGCAAGGGGATGTGAGCAACCACGCCTCACCCCAAAGTGGCTGGAGACTCTTCCTTCGGGGAGCTTTGATCGGCCGATGGAAGCAGCTTCGAGGTGAAGAGAGTGTGTGTGTGCGTGTGTGCTCGCTTCGAGGCCGCTTCTACCTGCCGATCGAAGTGGCTGGTGACTGCTCTGGAGTTTCCGTTGCCTCAAATAAAGTTCCTCTTGGCAAGGGGATGTGAGCAACCACGCCTCACCCCCAAGCGGCTGGAGACTCTTCCTTTGGGGATTTTCGATCGGCCGATGGGAGCAGGTTTGAGACGAGGGGAGTGTGCGTATGTGTGGGCGCTCGCCACGAGGCTGCTTCTACCGGCCGACTGAAGTGGCTGGTGACTGCCTCTGGGGAGCTTCTATCACCTGATGTTAGATTGGGGTATTCTAGGCTACTTGCAGGGAGCTCCTAAGACAAGTTTTCTCCCCCCCCCCGCCCCCACCATTTTCCCCCCATTTCTCTTCATCTTGTGTACAGTAGATCTAACGAACAATGTGAGAAATTGCGGGAAAACATATGGTTTAAATAGGTCTAAATTTGGGGGGCGGGGCTTAATTTCACCTCGTGTGTAGAAATTATGCAGGGGCTTCCTATTGGTGGAGGCCGTATTGTTGGAGAAACACAGTATGTTCAACTCAACTTTAACGCACAAGTAATTATTTTAATGAAGCAAATTTACTTTCTATGCCTTTTAATTTTTCCTTGCATCACTGTTTTTGCAGATTCCCTGCCAATAAACTCATTTGCTATGGCACTGAAGAAATATGAAGCTTTTAAGATTTAAATCAGTCAAAATAAATTCAATTTTTCCCTAAGGCAAAATATTCATGGAATGTTTTGAGGTGCATATTGAAATATGTTACCAAAATCTTGTTCCAGAATTAATGGAAACTCTATGTTCGTAACTAACATCATCTGAACAACCTATTTTTTTAATCTCAGAATTCCAAGAGTAACTCTTAAGAATAAGTAATGCAAATTGCTTTATTTTACGCTTATAGAAATATTGGATTTCCCCCCCTTTTTATATAGGATGAATGCTCTAAAATGCCTCTAGGAGTCACTATTGAAAGTGATGATAAAAAAATTAGCTGTAGATATTTAGCTAACACAGACAAATGTGAATTGTTATTATTTCAATTTCAAACACAAATATTCAGAAACATGTACTATAGCACTGAAATGAAATTAATTATGAAATACTGAGATAAATCCAACTCATATTCAGCCTTCACATGCACCACCATCACTACCTTGCCTATTGTTGGCCTTCCCCATATTGCTGCTCCAAAGTAACTTTCCCTTGGCCTCTGAGTTGCATTTGTTGTCATCCATAACAAATTTTTGGAAATTTTCCTTTGGTAACTGATAGAATTGTAGTTCGTTCTTAGCCCTTCAACTGGCTGGGAATGGGACCACAATACTTTTTATTCGGTATTCTGAGTAGGAGTAGGTATAGAATAATATTCTGCAGGAGTATGTTACTAGGAAATGCCTATCATTTATCTAACCATCAGTCATCTGGCATGCAGAGATGGCATGAGAAGAATCTCGAGATAAAGCATTTTTCTAAAAAACAGAAAGGGCTGAATATTGTTAAATGAGAATTCTGCATCCTAAGGAGAAAATAGATTGCTATTATTCAAAATGTTTATAATTTGTCTCCATCAAGAAAGGCACTTCAATTAAATAATAAAGGTAGCTAACAACATTAACACCAACATCCCCAAGGAAACATTATCTTGAATTTTATCTTGGGGTTTTAAAATATAGCTATGTTTACTAAAAAGAGCTTATTTCATTATTATGTCATACTTTTATAGTTATCAGGACAAATCAGAAGAATAAACACCTGATTTCATTTCCCAGAGCACAAATAACCATATTTAAATCACACAATAGTGTTACAATAAATTTAAAAGGATGAATGAGCTTAAAAAAAAAACAATCTTGGAAGATGCAAAATTAGCAAAACAATTACATGTTTGGTGTTAACATATGAAACTATGATCTCCCATTGATAATATACTGTATGAAGGATATATAAAGGAAGTTTACCAAACTATACTAATGGCACATAAATTATTATACAGTCAATATCTGCTCAAAATTGCCAATTATGTATGATCCTGAAACAGACTACTTAACATTTATTCTATGTAGTATTTTTCCCACATCAGTTTCAGAGAAGAATGAGAATCATAAACATTTGAAAAGGCTCCATGTATTTAAAAGCATGCTTGCAAATATTTGATTGCATTTGCTTTTTCTGTCTGCTCTCATAGATTGTAGTGTCACAGTTCATTCCAGGATAATGTTTAACAAAAACAAACCTAGGAATAAATCAGCATTATCCAAATGGCCTCAGATGATTAACTCCATAACTTGTGGTAAAGAATAGCCCTAGTGAAATTTAAATAGCTAAATCTGCTGCTGCTGCTGTGAGTATGGTGGGACATTTGTCTACAATGAAGGAAGAAGGTGTGAAAATTTTGTTGCATGAACTATAACAATATGAAATATTGTTAACAATATGAAAGAAACCTCCCCCCCCCAAAGATTAACACCATGTGAACTTCTACAAACAAATACCATTGGGGAAAACACTTTAACCTGGAATATTATACATACCTTGTGCTGCCTTTTGCATGTGCCGCTGGATTATCTCTTCTTTCAGATGATCTGTGCAAAAATCAGAATCCAAATCACTTAAAATCAGAATCAAAAATCAGAATCACAAATCAATTTTCAGACTCTCAGATTTCAATTTTTAAATAATAACTCTGCATACTTTTTGCAATATTCCCATTTACTCTCATACTTTGCATATTCCCTTACATTGACCCAATAGATTACTAGTAAAAATATTCTTCTCTTTACTTTGACGCTAATATATTTAGAGACATTGGTACATATTTTGAAAATAAATACTCCATGAGAATGGCAACAGTGGTGTTCCTTAATAACTCTCTCTCTCCCTCTCCCTCTCTCTTTCTCTCTCACACACACACACCTCTTTCTCCATTATAATTTTGACTAAGAGATATTTTTGTAAGTGTATAAGTATTTATATTTATTGCAAAGGAAATCAGTAGTTTCTGATGGATGGGAGTGGGGAGAAAGGGAGAGGGTCACGGAGAGAGAAAGAAAAAGGGAGATAGAGACAGAGAGAGATACACATGAAAGTCTGCAAGTCAACCAACCTACAATCTCAGGAAATCATTGATAGCACTAATGGAAATTCAATACTACCCTCAAAGAATAACATATTCTTTTTTACATAATTTTTTTATTCAAGATTTACAAAACATATAGGAAATAAAGAAAAAATAAGAAAAAAGCAAAATGTGCAGAAAGAATTAAACAAATGTAAGAAGTTTATGATTTCTTTTGCAAGAAATATAACTACAATTACAAAATTATCTCTCACTCAAAATTACTATCATCTCTTACTCAAATTACTATGATTACAAAAAAGCTCACTTTTTTCTATTATCCATTTAATGTATTTTTAGTCATCAAACTACAAATCATAAGTGGATTTTTTTTTGTTTCATGCAAAAGGTCTATATAGATTTTCCAGGCAATCATAAATGTATTTTTTTTTCTAATGAAAGAAGTTGATTTAACTGTTTTGGTAAATTCTATCATCTTCACCAACCATTCTTTTATTGCAGGTAGTGAGAATCTTTCCATGTCTGAGCATATAATAGTCTTGCTGCAGTTTTCATAAATAAAAGCAGAGTTCCATTACCTTTTTTATAGTTGCTTATCCATTACTAAATAATAGCACATTCCAAAGTCTACTATAATATATAGTATCTGCTCCTTTTAATCTGAAATGCTTGGGACTCAATCTGTTTCTACCAGTAAGTTATAATGCATCCCCTCATTTGAGTGGTAGTCCCTTCTCCAGAATTTTGGCTGGCTGTGAATTTGCTAGCAATATATACTGTACTTAAGCATATAATGTCTACACGAAGAATCTTCTGGTTTTCTTTTGATCATTCAATAGTTCCTATACAAATTTTTCCTTATATCAGACATTTATAAGGAATAAACTTTTGATAAACACCATCTAAAGTAGTTAATCATTGAATAAATTATTTTTATATTGATCACATCTTTTTTTAACAAATCTTTTTTTTTAATAAAAAAATAAAAACAGCATTTCTTTAGGAATAGATAAAACTCAAACCCAAGCCAGTTTGCTTGTCATAAAGAACAGCTTTCATACTTATATTCTACATTGGATTATAGCTGGAAGAGAAAAAGATATACCAATATAAGTGTTAAAATCATCTTGATAATTTCATTATAAACAATGTTTTTGTTAATGCTAGAAGATCCATGCTAATTCCTAGCTTCCTGGGCAACATATATGGTAAATGTGAGAGCGCAAAAGATTCCAGAATAATTATGGCTATTCTCATGAAAAAAAATGTGTCGGCTAAAATATATGTCTTTATACTATGTGTTACATGAAGATGAATAATGTACACATGAGAATAATTTCATGAGAACTTATTCATAAAGGAAAAAGAGGCCAAAAGTAGGCCAAAATGAGAAGTGTTTAAAAAGCTTTTCCATAGGGATCCATGAAAGGGAGGAGCAAATGAGAAAACATGATGTTATGATTCTCTTGCAACACACATACGGGGGCAAATATGTGTACTTTATCATTTTGACATAATCTCATTTGCTATAGATATGTAAGTGTACTTTCCTCCATAAAATATGGAATAGCCACTACTTTGTTACATGAAATTATGTCTGAAATAGAATCATTAATAACTGTACTATTTAGAAATAAACACAAATATTGCAAACATAGTTTTAAAGCATGGAAGGGTAAAAATAGTAATAAAACTTTTTAAAAAATATGTAATTGCCACATGCAATTTTGCAAGTTGTCCAGCTGGAAATTGAAGACTGGAAACTATAAATGATTAGAATTATCTAGCATGTATTTAAAAAACATTGTATATGAGTATATTTTAATATAGTTATGTAGGAAAATTAAATCTAAAATTAGTCCCAGATCCCAAATGCAATGCTTTACAATGGAGACTTAAAATATCAAAGGTGAATACCAGAGATCTGCTACAAATTTATGAATAACTTTGATTTCATTATGAATTAAACAAGGTAATTGATTACAAATATGCAGTGAGATTAGGTAGAAAACTATTACTAACAATATCTGGCAATCATCTTGATTCAAATTTGCCCCCCACAATAATACTGATATCTGAAAGTAGATTCTATTCTGAATTCCACTAACAAATTTGCTGACAGAAGTACAGTATATGCATTTAGTATTGCAGTTGGGCTTTTCTATCATGCAATTTTAATGACTTTATAAAATCTTTTCTATGATTATATATTCCCTGAATGGAATGGAGAAATGGAGCATGGAAATATAATGAGGTTTAATTTTGTATAACAATTTCAAGTTGTGCCACTTCAAATATGTCAAATTCTACCACTTGCTGGCAATATATTTTATAAAGGAGTGTACAAAACATTTCAAGGTTGAAACACCTCTAAAATAACCAGTTCCAACCATGGAACTGAATGTTTCAATATCAATGGAAGTAATTTGATGACAGAAGAGCTTTTTCTAACCTTACCTTTTCAAAAGTACACTGACCTGAAAATGAGCCATTCTGACCTTAATTTGGTGGTTGGAATGCTTTTGTTTTTGAGGTCAGAACATAACTGATAAAGTTAGAACAAACTGTTCTAATGTTGAAACAGTTTTAGTGAGATTGGACTGGAATGTTTTAAAATCAAGGTATTTCAAACTTGAATGTTTGAAAGTTTTGAACATCTTGTAAAGCTCAATGAATGTTAATACAAACCTCCTTCATTAAAATTGTTCAGAAATTTTAGCGTTATTTATTTATTTATTTATTTATTTATTTATTTTATCATATTTTTATACCGCTCCCTCTCCCAAAAAGGGACTCGGGGCGGTGTACAGCCTACTAAAAACACACAATAAATACATTATAAATAGAATTAAAAATATATTAAACGCAGTTGTTCCGGCTGTATCCCATCAAAATTAAATTTAACAATGTAAAATCAGGGATCTAATTAAAAATTTAAAAATTAATTATTAAAACCAAATGAAGTTTAAAACCAGAACCTGATTACTGGGCCAGGCCGGCCTGTCTAAAAAATAGGGTTTTAACTGCGCGCCGGAAGGTCAGAATATCCGTCATGGCCCGTATCTCCGGGGGGAGATCGTTCCATAGGGAGGGAGCTCCCACAGAGAAAGCCCGAACTCTCGGGGCTGTCAGCCGACAACGGCCGGGCGGTGGTACCCCAAGGAGGGCAACCCTGTGGGAGCGTACTGGGCGGCAGGAGGTTGACGATGGCAGTAGGCGGTCCCGTAGATACCCAGGTCCCGAGCCATGGAGCACTTTAAATACCATCAGTACCACCTTGAATCGAATCCGGAAGGCCACAGGAAGCCAGTGCAGCCTGTGGAGAAGCGGTGTAATGTGGGAGCTCCGAGGGGCACCCACGATCACCCGCGCGGCTGCATTCTGGACCAACTGTAACCTCTGGAGACTCTTCAAGGGGAGCCCCATGTAGAGAGCATTGCAATAATCCAGGCGGGAGATAATGAGGGCGGAGGTGACTGTGCGAAGTGTGCCCAGATCCAGAAAGGGCCGCAACTGGTAGATCAGACGAATCTGATAAAAAGCCCCCCTGGCGACGGCTGCTATGTGTTCTTCTAAAGACAGCCGTACGTCCAGGAGGACACCCAAGTTGCGCGCCCTTTCCACGGGGGTCAAAACCTCTCCCCCCACGGCCAGCGAAGGAACCAGCTGGCTGTATCTGGGCGCAGGAAACCACAGCCACTCGGTTTTGGTTGGGTTGAGACGAAGCCTGTTACGACCCTTCCAACTCCGCACGGCCTCCAGGCACCGGGACATCACTTTGACGGCTTCGTTGGGGTGGCCCGGGGTGGAGATGTACAGCTGAGTATCATCAGCGTACTGATGGAACTCCACCCCGAAGCCACGGATGACCTCACCCAGCGGCTTTACATAAATGTTGAACAGCAGGGGCAAGAGCACCAACCCCTGAGGAACCCCACATAGTAGGGGCCTCGGGGCCGATCTCTGCCCCCCCGTCAACACAAATTGCGAGCGGTCAGAGAGGAAGGAGGTGAACCACCGCAACACGGTGCCCCCCACCCCCAAACCCTCCAACCGCCACAATAGGATACTGTGGTCGACAGTATCAAAAGCCGCTGAGAGATCTAACAGGACCAGAACAGAGGAACAACCCCTGTCCCGGGCCCTCCAGAGGTCATCCACCAACGTGACCAACGCCGTCTCCGTGCTGTGCCCGGGCCTGAAGCCCGATTGGAGGGGGTCGAGATAACTCGCTTCATCCAGGTACTGCGGGAGCTGACGTGCCACCACACTCTCAACAACCTTCGCAAGAAAGCGAAGGTTGGAGACAGGACGATAGTTAGATAACAATGCTGGGTCCAGGGACGGTTTCTTGAGGAGGGGCCGCACCACCGCCTCTTTTAAGGCGGCGGGTAACAGCCCCTCTCTCAAGGAAGCGTTTATAATACCCTGGAACCAGCCTCGTGTCACCTCCCGAGTGGCCAAGACCAGCCAGGAGGGGCACGGGTCCAGCAAGAATTGAGAAGTACTGATGGAAATGTATTGTCCATTTCATAGAATTCATAGCATCACAGAATCACAAGGGATCTAAGAGGTGAAGTCCAACAACAGCAACTTCACTACACCATACCCAATAGCTGAGTATCCAGCCTCTGTTTGAAAACCTCCAGTAAAGGGGAAGAAGTAGTTCCTTGCAGTTACCTATTCCATTGATTGTCTGTTTTTACTGTCAAGTAGTTCTTCCAAATTATATAATCTATATAAACATATTTGATGTTCCATCCTTTAGTTCTAGTCTTATCTTCTGGAGCAAATGAGAGTAAGTCCAAACCCTCTAAAATATGATAGCCCTTCAGATATTTAAACAACCCTATCAATCTTCTCTTCCACTAAGCTATATATACCTAGTTTTTTAACAGTTCCTCATAGAATTTGTTATTACAGTGTATTCTTCTACAGAATATCCTCAAGAGGCTCACTGACCTTGAAGGAGTGTTAGATGGGAGTAGTAGCAATTTTGTGAATAAGCTAGAAAGAATTCCTGTCACCACCAAATTTTAATGTAACAGATGTTCAAA
Organism: Bungarus multicinctus; assembly: GCA_023653725.1. Classification (NCBI taxonomy): domain Eukaryota; kingdom Metazoa; phylum Chordata; class Lepidosauria; order Squamata; family Elapidae; genus Bungarus; species Bungarus multicinctus. The sequence goes on along the minus strand of CM042836.1, from coordinate 58,014,897 downwards.
CCTCCTTAGGTAAACTTTATTGAAATTAAGTATTTGAAAAAGGTACAAAACAGTGAAGGTAGTGGAAAGAGAAAAAATATTTATAAATGACTGAGTATGCCTTCTTCTATACCCTTAATATTGTATAGAATTATATAAATAAAGCATATATTTAATAGCAAACATTAAAAAAAACCATATACTCTGATTCATATTCCTTGTTTTAGTTCTAGCTCAATTAAGTACAAAGAGCCAGTTAAATTAATGTTTCATCTACATTTAGGACTTTGAAATGTTTAGAAAACAGTTGATTTGAGAACATTTTTAAAACATGTAATAAATATGGCTCTTAAAAAATAGCCTGCTTATATTGGCTCTCCAGTAAGTGGAGAGTTAATTAACTGGTATATTGCATCCAAAAGCCATATTGATGCAATTAGAGCCCAGCTGAAGATTTGCAAAACAATTGCAAGCTTTTGTGTCTCTAATAATCAGGCAAAACAGTTAAAATCCAAAGAAAAAGGGAATATTGGGAGCTGAAAGCTTAAGTAAAGGGTGGCGAAACCTGGCCTGGCAATGCTAGATATGAAAGGGATTTGGGTATCTTTGTCAACCATACGTAAGCTTGAGATAGCAGAGTTAGTCAGCTGCTAAAAAAAAAAAACTATCTAGGATGCATTAACAGGAGCACCAAGTCAGATTATGGGAAGTAATTATTCCACTTTCCTCTACCAGACCACATTTCTCTGAAATAGGGTACCACAGTTCAAAAAGTGCCAAATTGTATATAGCAAGTTAGAGGAATGTTAAGGCAGTTGTAAAGTATCTAGAAACCAAGCGAAGAATGGTTAAAGGCTGCCAGGTGAAAAAAGTAAGTTCTTCCCTGGAGATCTTCAAATAGAAATTGGATGCATTTATTAGAGCCCTTCAAGTGAGACAGCAGGAACTACTGAAAGAATAGGGGAACCTTTTCTTGTTCTACATTAATATGCGTATGTTAAGTTTCCTCTTGGGTATATCATTGTTTGAATCTCCCTAGTTCATTTATATTGCATTTTAAAAGTCATGTTAATTTCTACAGAGAAAGATTTTCATTATAATTGTTTTGTAATATGTAACATCTCCTCAATCTTCACTGGATGATATTTGCTCTGAAACAAGATTATTATGATTGTAACCACATGTAATTTACTCTTTCTTCAGGATTTGTGCACAGAAAAAGAGTTTGAACTGTTGATGTCTACATCTCAGTATCTGCTGTCTGCTTGAAAGTATAAGATTTTTTAAAAAAATATTTAACATTTAAACCTATGCTGTGGTAAACCCATTTATTTCACTTATGGTTTCAAAAAAAAGTTGTATATAGGTCAGTTAGATTAATGGGCTATTTAAATATGATATTCAACCATTAGGTCATTATAAAGGTTACACCTCTGGCTAACTGCATGCCTCAAAAATGCAATCAACTCTTTTACCCAACCACAGATGCTAACCATTATATTTTTCCCGAGTGCAACATTTTCTGTTATATAGCTGCTACAGTATAACGGAAATGAACACAATAATCTGTAAAATATTAGCAGGCATAAGGACATATATGAATTTAGAATAGGTATTATTATAATACAAATATGGAGAGATTTCTTAATTAGCCATAGTGGCGGAGTGGTTAGAGTGCAGTACTGCAGACTACTTCAAATCTCACCAGGCTCAAGGTTGATTCAGCCTTCCATCCTTCCGAGGTGGGTAAAATGAGGACCCAAATTGTTGGGGCACTATGCTGACTCTGTAAACAGCTTAGAGAGGGCTATAAAGCACTGTGAAGAGGTATGTAAGTCTAAGTGCTATTGCTATTATTTCTTAATTGACAAAAACCTTGAAACTTTGCTTATAGTTTCTATTACAAGCTTGTTTATCACAATAACCATATGAGTATCCACATATTGAAATACAAAACATTGTTGAGTACAAAATTCAGCTGACTGTCAAGCAATTTTGAAGAATGCAGAGATAATATAAGACACCTATAACAGCACAATCATATTCAGGTCAATTCATTAAGAAAATCCCTTCAAAGGTAGAGAATTACAGTTTCCAATTAAATTAGACTTAATGGTACAGGTGTTTTTAACTCCTACCTTCCAGGGATATCAGTCTCAAATGAAATTAAAGATCAAAAGATCAAGTATCAAAAAACATGAACAAGATCCATGTGTTTATCCAAGTTCAATGTCGACTACAATATCAATTCAATATCACGTATTCTTTATTACCCATTTTGTCCTAATCACTATGAAAGTTTTGCTTAAAACAAAGCATTTTTACTAGAGTTATGGGAATGGTTTCAGAATGGAAAAGGCTGAGGACTATCATCTTATACTATATGAATCACAGTAATTTCTTCCATCTGTATATGACTATCAAGAGAAAATAAGTAGGATCTGTATAATAAAAAGCATGTGCTTGCACCATCAACAGCTGTTAGAATACTAATGTGGTTTTTTTTCTCTTTGTTGCAGTGTAAACAACTAGGTGTTCAAAAATTACCTTATTATTTTCATAGCATTTCTTTCACTACTGGTCATGTGTAGTAGCATACATAATGAGAATGTAGTCTGAAATTTTGTGCATGATATGAACCCAGAAAACTGCTGTCTAAATAAAAGCATGAAGGCAAATTAGGAAATATTTCCAGCATTGTTATATGTATGGGACCTTTTATATAGACAAACAAAAGGCTTCAAACATTTAGTACTGCCATTTCCGTAACTTTCAGAAACACAAATATTTATCCAAGAAACTGTGAACAATTGTATGTTCTTATAGAGATACACCTTTTGATCTTGATAATGTGAACTGTAGACAAGGTGCCTTTTAAGTAGACTTTGCTTAAAACTGAACTTAGAACTTGGCTGACATCTCTATTACTAATTATATTTTCTGAAATCTCACCAAACAAGTTGCTAAAAATATTCCCACAGTAGATACAAAATCATTTTTTTCCAAGAAAGCTATTCTTGGTTTGGAGATAACAGCACCAATAAAATGTTGAATGCTGTAGCTCTACATGTTCTGGCAAAAAGATCATTTGGGGGATTTGAGGAATTCACTCAGCATGCGGTGAGCTGTCATTGGAACTGTGATTAATCTAATAGTCTTTGGCCTCAGTTTCTGGACATTTTTATCATCCCAAGGTATGGAAAGGAGATGAAACTAACAAAAAGACTGTGTACACTTTTGATGGAAGACATAAGGCATGCCTGAATAGAGAAAATAAAATGAAGAGGAAAGAAAAATTATAAGGGAGAGCTAAGTCTGTTTTCTTTGAACTCAGCTTGTTAGATTAATGAGGTTAATTTAAATTTATTACTCTTTCTTTCAAATGTATGTCCCTAATTAGCAACTAGAAGAAAAAGCAAAGGCTTTCATTTTTCTCAGCTACAAAATCTTGTTTGAATAAGTCAATGGCATTGTCAGAAAAAAAATAAGTACAAACCAGAGTCAATTTCCTTCTTTCGAAGTAGCAATTCCTATGAAAGATAACCGTTACATGAACCATTTGGTAATTTGATTAGAACTCATCACTATTATTTCAATAAAATATGATATCACACTATAAAATTTTAGGCTCAAAATGAAAGTCTGTTAATAAAGTAAATTGCTCTGAAGTATATATAACATCAAACAATGTCTTTGAACAACCTATATAAGACATAAATTAAAATTCAGACATAATGTTTATTACAACTCCTTAGTGAGCAGCTTAATCCACTAACTTCTGAAATAAACTAAAGATTTGCAGCTCCTCTTTCTCAGGCCTATGCCTAGTAATACTGTGAAATATAATGATATAGGTCTGGTAAACATTAAAAATATATTCATCAATGTGAAACATACTATATAGATGCACTATTTAATTGGCTAGAAAATTCAAAAGGAGGCTTATCTGATGCCTACTTTTATGTTATTTCAATGTGTAAGTACATATTCAATGTGTAATTCTCTCAGTTCTTATAGTAAATGCTATGTGTATTGCTAATTCCATGCTGCTCTTTTTCATATATGATTTATATATTTATAATTCAGGGCATCTCTAAGTGGAAAATACATACTTCATTGTTTACTGTGAATATAAGTTCATTTCACTGCCGTAGTTTAATGGCAAAATCTTGGCACTGTATTGGAACAGACAGGAAAAAATAAAACGAACGTTAGCTTGGTTTACATACTATGCTAGGTTTTGCATAGATGTAATTTTTTACTTACATCATAATTGGTTGGATATGAACATAGTAAGCCTTAAACCAGTGGACTGGTTTGTTTGGGTATGCTGGCCAAACTATTCTGGGAGCTGAAGTCCGCATGCCTTAAAGTTGCTAAGGTTGAGAAACCTGCCTTAAACTATAACTTAGAAATTCAAATAAGATTGGATTCACATATCTTAAGCCAATATTTTACAAAATGAAGTAATATCAAAAAGACTCCCTTCCTCAAAAATTCTTTCTGAAGAGCCTGATCTAAAAGTAATTGGAATGCAAAACAGTGTAACCCTTCCACAGCCATATAATGGAGAAGGGATTTGAGTTGCCAGTTCAACCTTTGTGTCTGTGCTGGGAGAGTGAGAATCAAGAGCAACACAGCCTCCCAGTGTTTTGCAGGCTTCCGTATTTTAAGAGCAGTTTAAAGAAGCTGACTTAAGGCAAGGAAACTCTTTCTTCCTTATCTTGATTTGGTGAAGGAGAGTGCCAGTTATCTGCTCATATTTTAAGGCTAGGATTCTATAATTATTTTGATATATAATTTTAAAAAATAATGATTACAAGTAAGAGTTAGATTTATTTCTTGTCCACCTCTATTCAAACAAATCATATTATGGCATAACACATTTTTTTTCAAAAGTCAGTAAAATATATATATCACATATTATTAATTTATGCTATCAACAAAAGTTAATATAAGAGCTAGATGTGAAATGGAAACTACATAATGAAAATATCTAGGATATACAAGACAAATTCCTTGTATGTCCAATCACACTTGGCCAATAAAATATTCTACTTTACCAAACAACTTAATTTAATATATTTATTTCTCTTCTATTTTTATCAGGGATTCCTTCTATCAAAGGAACATTCCTCTTATAAGACAAAGAAAATCTTTGGGTATAACCCTAAATATGGCCATTACATCAACTTCTGATACCTACAGTAATTTGGCACAATAACAGCAAAACTAATTTGTCCTACCACAGAGTGAAGAAAGAGTCGTATTCACTATGCTGTTTAATATGAAACAGACCAAGGAAGTTGGCAATAGTGGGAGCTTGGATGGAAAGAATGGGTGGGAATTGAGGAAAGGAAATAGAAAATATATACGTAGCTTGATCCACAACATCAGAATCAAAAACTGTCTGTCTAGATCATGGACAGAAACCCTATTTGGCCTGGGAACTATGACCCACTTTAGGCCTTGTCCTGTGGGTTTGAAGAAGCCTTCAAAGAGTGATGGCCACCTGGGGCCAATTTTCTATGCTCTAGGGATTTTCTTGGAAAAAACGCAGATTAAAGTTGTAAATAGACATAGTTCATCTTGCAGAAACAATGATAAAAGGCACATAGATTCTTCATTTTCTAATGACACTTCCCTGGTAGTAGCTCAAGGTAATATATATCATAGTATCTAGAAGTTACATTTTTGCTGTCCTAAGCAAAGAAAAGTCCACGTCATGGCCTTGGAGCAGTTATTAGTTGCATTTTTACTGTTTTATCCCTTATTTAAGCATTGGAACGCCACATTATAACACCTACCAAAGCCTTTAAAGAATTCCGTTTGCCAAGACCAGCAAAATTTCTTATACTACATGCTAGGCCCTGTGAAAAAAGCACAATTATTTATATCTTTGAATCCTGCTTTGATTCAGCTAGCGGACTGGATCATAGCCCATCAGTTCTGTGATTCTGTATGGGTCCAAATGAACGATAAGCTTGTAAATAACTTTTTTTCCCCAGTTAGATGGAGTGCATCTGGACATTGCTTTCAGTTATTTATCATATCTCTTTCTGAATTAAATACAGAATTGGCCCATTACCACAATTTCTTCAAAAACAATAAAGTTTCAAGATTGCATATTGTGAAGGTTCACTGTCCTTTAAGTCAATTGCGTATTCATGCTGATGCTGCAGGCTGTACTAATCGGTCTGCACAAATCAACATGTGGTTGTCTGTTTGTATTTTTATTATATAATTTCTAAGGAATGTCAGAAATTAAGAAAAGCACTAACTCTGAGCACCAGAAGAATACTGAGTTAAAACTATACACTATGCCACAAGTTTTTAAAATATTACTTTAACCAATGTTTTAAAAAGAAGGCATTGCGGGATGTGTTAAACCAAGCACTACATATAGTACTGCAGAAGAGAATCACCTTTTGGATGATTAAGAACCTTGGAAAATATTTTTTGAGCATCTGAAAGCCACAGGGTGCCCATACAAGAAAGCAAAATAGCTGTGAGGGGATTTTCATTTTTTCACCCAGAGGCATTTTTAGAGGAGAGGGTGATTCTTGTATGCTAAATCAATTTGGGAGTCTACACTGCAGTTGTATTGTCTCAAAATCTTCAGAAACTGCACTACCTCTTATTTAAATGAGTTAAATTTCTTGGGGGGAGAAGGGGAGAACATTTGCACCACCTACAGTCATGGAGCCCCAATGTCCATTTCAATCTATCACATAATTATAAACCTATTCTTAGCAGACCAGAATTAAATGTACTCATGGAACAAAAATACATGTGATGTTATGACTAATTTATCTAACCAGATATCTAGGATTACATACGCTCCCTACTGAATGCATGTAGCAAAACTGGTTTTGTGGAATCGTTGGTGTCCTCTGTCCTTGGGTGTTTGGCTGCAGATGTTTTATTATCTAATTAGGTAACTTCACCAGTGGAGTGAGTGTGGGGTTTACTGCCTATTTACAGCATATGATGCAAAGATTGTAACAGTAACTATGTAGGGCAGACAAGAGACTAGCAGGGCACTTCCACAAACTAGCAATTGTAACGCATGACAAACATTTCTTAATCTCATAACACATGGACAGATTCAACCACAGTTTCAATTGGGAAGCTATTAGCATTATTAGATTAAGCCAAATCCAAACTACTAGGAAATTCAAAGAAATCATCCAGCAGCAGACAGAGAGGTAAACCACATTTGCCTACCATTCAAAACAGACAGCAAGGAAACTTGGAAAGGAAAAAAAAAAACATTAGAACACATCCCCTCCATCACTGTCTATGGAGAGTCTCAGTCATCCAGTTCATGGTTGTCCCAAAGATGCTTTTTCAAGAGGCAACTGGACTTTCTTGTTTAAGCAGTTCATCTGCATTTAAAAGTCAAAGGCCGCTCTTTGACAGCAAACTTCACATTTTGGACAGAGAGGACTGCTGATTTGAAAGAGGGGTTAAAGAGGCCATATATGTGAAAATTGAACAGTCCTCTCTTAACCGAGGGGGAGGGATACGGCACCTTTTATCTCTAGTCTACAACACAGTTCTTTCATCAGTTCCAAGAAGGCTCCACACCCATTTGCACTACTCTGGTCACCCTGAGGACATAGATAAACCTCCAAATGGCCTCAACCACTCTCTAAAAGAATGCAAATGACCAGCTGTCTGCAAAGAATATAAATCTTTCTATTCCCCACCATCCAGTCAGAGCTAAAGAAGCTTCCTGGATGAGAAACATAACATTTTCAAAGAAAAACAAGAAAGTCCAGTTTCCTCTTGAAAAAAGCACCTTCAGGATCCCCTCCATCAGCCAACACTGAGATAAGTAAGCATCAACCCCAGACAGAAAGTACAACACTCTAACCAAGGAATTACCAAGGAGGAAACTACATTCCCAGTAAAATTAGCAAGGCAATGTTTTATATATAAACAGGAAACAATTCCCAAATTCAATTTTACTGAAAATGTTACTTAATTGGCTAATGAAACAGTGGTGCATTTCAAAATTTTTACCACCAGTTCAATGGGCATGGCTTTGTGGGCGCGCTTTGCACATGCCCCTGTGCCAAATGCGCACTTTATGCAGGCGCAGAGGCTTTACAACTCATCTCCTGTAATCCTGCACTTTCCCTGTCATTGACGCGTGGCAATCTGCCTGGCTACAACTGTCCAAAAGTAAGTAGCAGGGCAGCTCCACCCCCCACATTCCCACCCTAGCTTAATTTTACCCGTGCACTCTGGAGTGGGTGGGATCTTAATTAGCACTTATTTTGGGGGATAGGACTTATATTGGGTGCATGTGTAAAAATCAAGCTAGGACTTACTTTCAGGTTAGGTCATATTTTCAGGGAAACAGGGTAGTTCAGGGTTGAATAGTGGAGTCCTTGGTACTCTGAGTTTGGTTTTTGCTTGCAGATGTTTCATTGGCCAACTAGGTAACATATGTACTGAGAGTCAGTGTAGGATTTGTTTATATACAATAGTTTGCCCTGCCAGTGTTGGTTGAGATGTGGTTTTCTAATCTAGTTCCTTGATTAATGTATTGTGTTCTGCTTGATTATGGTGTTAACCTCTGTTTATCTGGGAGTTGGCTGCTGGAGAGGACCTATTCTGGATTTTTGTGTTGTTGTTTCTTTCTAGTTTTTTTAATGTCTGTTTTGAATGGTGTGTAAATGGTTTATTTCTATGTGTTTATTAATTTTTATTTTTGTCACTGTATATTTTTATTGGATATGATTTAATTTGTCAAATTAAAAACTGACTCACAATATAGAAAAGAATAAAAATATAATACAAAGTAAATAAAGAAGATTGGGGAGTAATCATTTGACACAAAAACATGTGTAAAAATATCAAATTAGGAAATCCATACAGTGTAACCCAGGCCTGGGAGAACAACTAGGTCTTCAACATCTTTGAGAATATCAACAGGATTGGAGCCCCACAGGCAAGTATCATAACTGAGATATTAAATTTATGTATACTGAATAATAAAGATTATATAATGGTTCTATTTCCCTAAAATAAATCAACTTCTTTCACTATTATTGCATTCAGTTCTGCTAGATTAAATCTAATAGTGATTGTAGAGACAGGGAGGTCTAGTGAACACATTAGTTAAAGTGAATATTCCAAAGATCTTAAACAATGCATCTGAGAACAAGGGAAAATCTCTATTTCTTATAATGGATAAGTTCATTTTTTAATTCTATATGATCAGAGTTAAGAGTCCAAATAAAAATGTGGAGACCCTCTTTTCTATAGATGTCCCTTTTATTACTGCCACTGGACATTTCTGTAAAATACATTTCCACATATACTTCTGTACTCCCCTTGTAACCTGAAAATTCTTATTCTCTGCCATTTGTTTGATATTTCTTTCCATTTATTCACTTACTACAACAGCTGTATCTTGTTTTCATGATCCCATATCTCTTTTGCTTCATTTTAACTCATGCTTTCATTTGAGCTTACTTTAGTTATTCAACAAAGACAATATTACTAACCACAGTTTTTAATAAAAAAAATTTCTGCTGAAGTTTTGCATACCAGGTGGATTTTGAAAAAATAATATAAAAGGCCTACTAGCCCCAAACAGGATATTAATAGCAGGTGAAAATACCTGTGATTCATTCTTTATTATTTCTTTCCATCAGTCTCCTTCGCTGATATGTAAGAGAATGAGTATTAAATCAGTAGTCGGTCAAACCAAATTGAAATATATCAGCTTCTCAAAGCAAAGCAGACCAAAACAAAAAAATAAGGAGATGAAGAAGTGGATCCACATATTAAAAAACAGAAGAAAAAGGCACGCAATGGAAAAAAAATGAGGAATTAAAATAGAAATGTAAGGAAAAGAACTAATGTGTTCACATTTTCCTTTAGTGGGTTCCCAATTATTTATGATAATTGAAAAATGTACTTATTGTGAACCCTGTAGACAAAAGACTAAGTTTTATGTAGCGCTACAGAAAACTAGCAAGTTTCTAGTCAATGATTTTGCACTTCTTCTCTACTATTGCTATTAATATAACAAATTGAATGATGCAATTGTACTATGTGGTAGTACTGGCATTCTATGTAAACAAGGAACATTTATTAAATAAAGAATGAAATGGTGTACATTCTTACTGACTTATTAGTAAACCCTATTTCTAGGAATCTTGCTTTAACTGAAAGTTTGGAACAACAATCATTTATCTTACCTCTTACACTCAGCTTCAGTTATAGCATTAATTGATTTTTTTGCACAGAATAACAAGAACAGCTGTTTCCCTTAAGGAAATTAAATAATTTAATTAACTAAAATTATTAGCACTGATTTTTTTTCACTTCTGGAAAATTTAGGCCAATTAAAGGAATAAATTTCATGTTCATATTGAGGCACTAAATAAGTTAATGAAATATCTTACTTAGTAACTAAAGAAGAATAAGATAGGATCAGGTGGCCTGGATTTGTCCAATTTTATGCTTTTGTCTAGAGTGCATTTCCAAAAATATTAAGTTACATTTTGAGCACGGTGCAAAACATTACTATTTCATATCATCTTCTTTAATGTACTTTTTATTGAAGAAACTTTTAATAAGATAAAAATAATGAAAATATTTAAAGGAAAGAAGTTAAAGAAGAATGCAAAATAAGTAAGAAAGAAAATAGAAAAAGAAAAGAATATAAAGAAGCTTCCAGGTTTTTTGACAATGGTTATAAAGGACTTTTTAAATCCATTTTCTAAGGTTATATCATAATTTCTTTTCTTCAATATGTTTAATATCTGTTCCGTATTCTCAAAACATACTACTAATTTAAAGATTCTTAAAATTCATATTAACCTTAACATTATTGTACCATAGAAAATTATGCCACCTGAACCACAGATCAGGCTCTTCTAATTGTGGTGTTTTTTAAAAAAATATTTTCTGATGGAAAAATCAACTTATTATTGGACTTTTATTACCAAACTCTGTAGAACATTGTAAAAATAATAAAGGCACGATACAAACAAATAAACAGAATGGTACCATTTTGGCCAGCAACTGAGTATTTTTTACATGAGAGGTATAAGGGAAGTGTAATGTCAATTTATTTTAAGGAATGAGCATGCAGAGAAAGATAATATTGATTGAGTTTCCCAAGCCGTGAAAAATGGGTAAAATGTAGTCTAGCATGTTCCATATTCTACAATATCAAATGCCTTCCCCAAATTTAATATGACAGTACTCTTGTCCCAATTAAAAGAAAGAAATTGGTAGTTTTTTAAAAAAGTTTATAAGTGGACTTGGTGAAAAGTACTGCTGGTCTTTGACATAATTAGACATTCTAGAACTGTAAAGCACTGAAGAACTGAAAACATCACAAATATCATAGGAACTGAGCCTTACCTGTCATCACGAATGTTATATGTATACACAAAAAGTTATAGCACCTTCTGATCATTGAAGACAATATTGTCTTCATCTTCTTTGGATTTAATGATTCCTTCTCTATAGGTATAACTTTTGCCAAGATTGTAAGACCTTGGATAATATGTATTAGCATAGTATGTTATGCTATTAACATTGTTCATTAGCCCTTCCCACAGTTTCCCATTTTGGATTAGGTATGGATGATAACTTCCTTTAATTTCTGAGAAACTAATGCATGATTTTCCAAAGTTCCCCTTTTAGATAGTATTTTCTAATTTAATTTAGAACAGAAATCCATACGTATCAGTCTTACAATTTTTATAAGTGCATTATTACAAGCTTTTAGACAAGTCTCAACTTCAGTTCTCATTATAATGATTAATATCACTTTTCAGATACAAAGTAACATATTCATGGTGGCAATATATATTCAAAATTCATTTTTTGTTCTATCATACAATAGTAGAAAAAATATTCATCTTGCAGTAGTATATTTTGGTGATTGCAACTTAGTTGTAGATTTAGCATTTGTGAATTCTACGCTATGATCCCTTTGTAAAGTTGGGAGAACAACTAAAATATCTAACTATAATTACCTCATTTCAGGCATCATGGCATACCAGTGTATATCATGGAAAGTGGCTACATTTTTTCCATACCTGTGAAACACTCATTGCTCCAGTGGAAAATCAAAATGTTAAAATATTTCTGGCAGAATTTTAAAATAGAGTCAACCACTGTCTGTCATGACTATTACAAATCATCAAGACTATAATTATAGATTCTGCATTGCGTTAAGTAGCTCACCAAAGGTTGTCTGATGACCTTTGTGGTAAAGAATAAGTGTTGGCTAGCAAATATAAAATAATACTGATATGATCTGGACTTCATTGAGCATTCTAGAGTAGCCAGGAATGCTTGATGGAATTCAAAACGAAAATACAAGGAACATAAATATCTAGCTTCAAGCACATTCCTATTTGGTGATTTTTCAGTATAATTCTACCAGGGAAGTAGCCATGCATGATTTGATGTACGGCATTCTACATAGTCACATCCTATATAGGCAAACAAGTCATACTTTTTCTATTGTCCAACTATTTAAGAGAAAGAATTCTGAAATAGAAAACTCTTTTGACCTTGAGATTTATATAAATTGGATGTGTATTACTAGAATTAACAGAATGGACTGAAATTGAAGAAACAAGCTTCTAAACAACAGGAAAATTACTATGTGAAAAAATATTGCTAATCGATAGAATAGGGAAAAATCTATTTAACTAATTCCAGAGGCAGGTATAATGTTTAGTCAGTGTAATATGTAATATAATTTGGATACTAAAAAAGGAAATATTCATACTTACTGATTTGATTTCTTACATCATTTACTTTTTGTCCCAGAGATTTTGCTTCAGCAAACCTGATAAAAGCAATCGAGTTTAGAATTTTTACTAATATATAGTACAACTAGTCAACATTTCAGTACTATTTTCAGTTGTGGTTTGCCTGCCCATTAGGTTAAGCTGAATCTATGGCGATGAATCACATTAGACTGACAAGGTGGCAAGTGACATTATATTTTGTACTGAATATGTATGTATGCATGCATACATGCATGTATGTATATAGCGTGTGCGGGCGCGGGCGCGTACAAGCTCTATTACTGAATTATATCTTTTTCATTCTGCATTCTGATATTGTTAAAATTATTCAGCATCCTCACTCACCAAATCAAGTGTTTTGATTGTCCGTGTATTTTGCTAATGTTATTTCTTTAAAACAAATATTCTGAGGAAGGAAGGAAAGAATGAAGGAAGGAAGGAAGAAGAAAGGAAATAATCAATCAAATATCCTAAGCCAGAGATAAGAAATAATAGCAATAACAATTAGGCTTATATACTCATATATTATATGAGCCTTGGTGGTGCAGGCTGTTAATCATCTAGCACTTAGTGCAAGCTGCCTGCAATTAGTGCCGGTTCGAATCCCACCAAGGTTGACTCAGCCTTCCATCCTCTCGGGGTAGGTAAATTGAGGACCCAAGATTGTTGGGGGCAATAAGCTGACTTTGTAAAAATGCCGCTTGGGGGGACCAAAAGCCCTACAAATAAGCAGGCATACACAATGGAATGAAGGCTATTGCCGAGCACTTAGCATGGTGTTCCATAGACTGTAAGCCGCCCTGAGTCTCCGGAGAAGGGCGGCATATAAATGTTGAAATAAAAATAAAAATAAAAAAATAAAAATACTGCCCCATAGTACTTTACAGCATTCTCAGAGAAATTTACAAATTTCCCCAACAATCTGGGTCCTCATTTTACTGACCTCAGAAGGATGGAAGGCTGACTCAACCTTGAGCTTCATCAAGACTGAACTATGAACACTTTAAACCACTACACTACCAGGGCTCTTAACATAAAGTATGATTTAGCCCAAGTCCTACTCTTTTTTCAGGCCCAGATTTTTTTTCTTAGAACAAAACAAAGAAGAAACATTTTTAATTTTGCTAGCTACCCAAGTTATATATTGAGATAGGCAACCATATAAATTAATTAATTAATTAAACAAACAAACAAACATGTGTTCTAAACCAACAGATGCTAATCTCTCCATGGCCTAAAAAAAGTAGTATCTCTCAGACCGGGATGTGAGTGAATTCAGACTTTGCTGGTAAGAATGTCCTACATGACATCACTTCTACAAGTTACATTTGGTTTCTAGGTGCTTTCTAAATAACAATAACTCTCTATGTATCGAGTTAAAGAAGGCAACATGTCTTTGAAGATAAATCTGACTTATATTTGCGTGGACAGAGATACATTGTTTTCTTGTCAATTATACAGAAGTGATCTATCATTGCCTTCTTCTGGAATGTGCTTTGATTTCCATCTAGCCTATAGCTCTGGAATTTCCTGGTGGCCTAGCATGCAAGCACTAACAAGATCTGATTCTTTTTTCACCATCAGCCATGATTTGCTACATTGCTACCACTGCTGTTATATATATATATATATATATATGTTATATATATATGTTATATATATATGTTTTATATATATGTTTTATAACCTCTCAAGTATCATGATGCTTTAATACTATTAATAAAGTTGTAATAATTAACGAGAGGAGATCCCATGGACAAAATCCTGAGGACAAATGGAATGCAGGGAAGTTGGGAACTTCTCAAAACCAAGATGCTGAAGGTATAAATGCACACCATTCTGAGAAGGAAAACTAGGAGGGCTGAGGAAATCCCTCTGTATGATTAGCTTTTTTCAGTTTTAACTGAATTTAGAATCCAAAGCGTATATAGAAAACGGAGGGTGGGAACAGTCACCAAAAAGTTATGGCAGCAAATAGATAAATGGTAGTAAGTAGGACTAGCAACTCCATCCCTAAGCAACGTGTTTGTAACATCCAGTTTTAAAATGCAACATTATGTGACTGTGGTAGGTTACCACCACAGTTGGTACACGGTTGTGACAATCCCAATTGTTCTTAGGAGAATTATGCATGGTTGCAGTGTTCCATAGCCATATGATCACTGCTTGCAACCTCCTGCCAGCTTCTCCAATGACTTTGCTTATCAAAAGCTGGCAGTGAAAATCACAAATGGTGATCAAGTGATTCCAAAATACTGCAATATTGTAATTACAGCCCAGTTGCCAAAGTGCCAGAATTGTAATGATGTCCTGTAGGGACACTGAGATAGCTGCAATTATAAGGACCCATTTTCAGTTTTCATTCAGCATTGTATTGTTTTCATTAGTTTGATCTTCTTTATATTTAATTTTAATCCCGTGTTTTCATTATGCTCATTGACTTTTATTACCAGACCTTGCAGACATTTTGCATTGCGTTGCAATGCAGATATTTTGTATTGCATTGCAAAGCGCATGCCCACTGAACCAGTTGTTATGCCAGCAAGATCCCACCCCTGCTTCAGGAGATCTCCCCAATTTAAATCCTACCTTAGTCTAGCCACTCTATGTGTCTGAAGAAGTGAGCTACAGCTCATAAAAGCTTATACCTAGTAATAATATTTGTTAGTTGGAAAAGAAGTTACAGGAGACCATATTTTACGTTCCACCCCAAGAGTTAAGAAGTAGGTAGATACTACTTGGCTAATATGAATGAGTTTACATCTTCAAGAACAAATACTATAGCTACAAGCAAGAATCTTGAGGGAGGTCGAGAATGTCATCTTGTAGCCCTTTTGGTGATTTTTAAGAAATCATGTAGGATAGGCTTAATGCCAGGAACTGGAGTAGAGTAAATGTTGTTCCTATCTTTACAAAATGGGAAAAAGAAGATTCAGGTAACTAGAGACTCTTTTACTGCTACCCCGATTTGCTACTAGGCAAAATGCTGGCACAGATTTTAACCAGTCAGTTGGTGAGTATTTAAAAAAGAATGCATTGCTTGGCAGGAGTTAGCATGATTTAGTCAAAAATAAATCATGCCAAACTAACCTGATCTTCTTTTTTGATAGTGTGACCAATTTAGTTGACCACAAAAATGTTGTGGACACAGCATATTTTGACTTTAGCAAAGCATTCAACAATGTTTCCCATTACATTCTTGGTAGAGAAGATCACGAAATATGTGCTTAACTATTCCACCATTAGGTGGGTAAGTGTGGGTTGAATCCAGTATTAATGGCTCTAAAGGTTTGATGAGTTGTGTCACAGGTCTCTATTTTAGGCTTTATGCTATTTAACAAATTAATGACAATTTATGAATTCTGCATGGACATAAAAATAGAGGAAACAGGAACACTTTGGACAGTATCAAGATTCCGGGACAAATAAAAACTCCTATTATTTGGGTAAGAAAAACTAAATATAAATATTAAGAGTATAAGGTGGAGGGATCGGCAGCAGCATATGCAAAAAAGATCTGCATGTCTTGATGGATCACAAATTTGACACAGAAGAAGAAAGGAAAGGAAAGGAAAGACAGTTTTAGGCTGCACCAATGGAAGTACAGCATCAACGAAGATCAAAATATGCCACTGTTCCTCTCTAATCTCTGTTGGTCAACCTACTGATTTCAAAATATTACATCCATTTCTGGGATTGCGTTTTAGGAAGGTCATTAACAAACTGGGGCCAAAAAGAGATTAATCAAGGTAATACTGTAGGTCTGGAAAGATAATTCTAGGAGGAAGGATTATAGGTACTGGTACATTCAGCTTGGAGAAGAGATGACTGAGGGAAACACCACATCTATGTTCTAGTAATTGAAGGGATATCATGTAGAAAATGGATCTAGAATTATTCTAGAAGATGGGACAAGAAATAATTGGACAAGAAATTCAGGGACAAATATCAAAATTTTACTTGGGCCCTTGAGAAAATTTCCCAATAATAAGAGCTGTTCAACCATAGAACAAATTGTACCAGGAGTATGGTGCATTCTATTTTGCTTAATGTTTTTAAACAGAAGTTTGGTAATAACTGTCAGCAATGCTATTGTAGTGAATTCTTGCACTAGATTATTTATTTATTTATTTATTTGATTTGATATGTCAATTGCTTACAAGATAATAAGTATAAACAGGTGGGATACGACAGGGTTAACTACCGGTTCGGGATTTAGAGCTTCCCTGCACGCTGTGAACCGTGCGCCTGTAACTCATCATCAGCATGCTGTATGCAGAAACGCAGCCTTTGAAACAGCCCTGTTTTCTTGCTTTTTTAATTACAGCTGTGCCTTGTTCGGTAGCTGAAGTTGAAAAATCAGGAAATAAAGATCAGGTAAGAGCCCAGGTGGGCAGGTGGGCAAAAACATTAGCAAACATAGAACCGGTTCTATGTCTGCTGCTCTTCAGAGCTACTGGCTCTACAGAGGTGGACAGAACCGGTAGAAACCCACCCCTGAGTGTAAACATGAGTAAGAATACAGGAAATAGGTACAAATAAATGAGGACAATAGGACAGGAATGGTAGGCATGATTGTGCACTTATGCACGTCCCTTACAGACCTCTTAGGAATGGGTGAGGTCAACAGTGGATAGTTTGAGGTTAAAGGAGAGGGGGTTAGAGGATGTAACAACAGAGTCAGGTAGTGCATTCCAGGCATTGATAATTTCCAAGATTTCTTTCAATCCTTACATTCTATGGTTCTATGAAACTACATATAGAATATGTTTGTGAAAACTATATGTGGATTTCAACTAGTGCAGAATCCAAAGAATCATCTGTTGCAAAAAGCATATTACCTAAATGCTTAGTTGTTCTGATAATCTATTCATTTTCAATTCCAATTCAGTTTTAAAAGGTTTGAACAGGTTAGGACCATGCAGCTTAGGAAACCTGTTGACAATAAAACATGTCTGAATAATCTTGCATCTAAATTATTATATGTTTTATGTAGGCAACCTTTGAAGATGGTTTGGAAGCTTTAGCTGGTACAGAATGCTACCACTAAATTACTGACCATCATGCAATGCAAGAGTCATATTACACCTACTCTATGATTTGTATAGCCCGCCTATTTACTGCTAAACCTATTTGCTGGTTTTGATGTTGATTTGGAAGATCCTATGTTGTTCAAAGTTTGTGAATTTTTCCCCCAGTATGTCATAACTGAGCCTAAGAGATACTTGGAAGGGAATCTCTTTGTTGTTTGGTAATGGGCAATTCTAAGGAGGTAGTTACGCAGCAGCTTCAAAAATAGACTAGGCATCTTTATATCCAATTCCAGTTTTACCCAAACTGGTTATTTTATTTTGGTTTTGCAGATGACTCCTGTCTATGATTTTATAGTACTTGATCATTATTTTTTATCTGTTTACTAAGAAAACTACAGGGACCAGTGTCTCACTCGGTGTGTTTTCCTTGGTTATCAACCATTCATTCTGTGACTGTTTGAAGTTATGGCAATGCTGAACAAAGGGACTTAAGACCAGTCCCCAAAGTTACGGGCATTGTAGTGTCTTCAGAACTGCATGATAAGAATTTGGACATATAGCAACTTACCTGCACTTACAACTGCAGGGGTGCTTCAGCTCCCCCACCTGCCTATTTCATCCCTACTGCCCTGGCCAGTAGCGGATTAAGGCTCACTGATTAACAGATAATCAGAGTTGGACGGGACCTTGTAGGTCATCTAGTTCAACCCCCTGCCCAAGCGGGAGACCCTACACCATTTCTGACAAATGGCAGTCCAATCTCTTCTTGAAAGTCTCAAGTGATGGTGCTCCTCAACTTCCGAGGGCAAGCTGTTCCATTGGTTGATTGTTCTCACTGTCAGAAAGTTTCTTCTTATTTCCAGGTTAAATCTCTCCTTGTTCAGTTTCCATCCATTATTCCTTGTCTGGCCTACAGGCGCTTTAGAAAATAGCTTGACCCCTTCCTCTCTGTGGCAGCCCCTCAAATATTGGAAGACCGCTATCATGTCTCCCCTGGTCCTTCTCTTCACTAGACTAGCCAAGCCCCATTCCTGCAACCATTCATTGTATGTTTTAGCCTCCAGTCCCCTAATCATCCTGGTTGCTCTTCTCTCTACTTTTTCTAGAGTCTCAACATCTTTTTTATAATGTGGTGATCTGATTTGATGCTTGAATCAAGAAAAGAGTTTAGAAAAATGTCTCGTGGTCTTTTCAAATAAATTGTTTTCATTTTGTTGTTTGTTTCCTCTACAGCAAAATAAAATTTGCAGCAAACTAAATTGTAATGACTGGAATGAAGATGCCAAATTTCACTGCCAGGATTTTGGAATTATGGTTCTTTAAAATTTCATCCTTTAAAGGTGTCTACAACTTTGTTTATCACATGAACAAGATGAAATTACATCTGAATAACAAAGTGAACTAATTGCATGGATTGCAATTTATATACATGAAGTTTCCAATATCCACTTTTTGCGACTTTGAACCAAGTACACATTTTTATATTTCACTCTTTCTGGAGTTAAAAACAGTGCTATCAAATTCTATTAATTTTTGTTCTAAAGTTCACCAACATGATCTTGTTGCATGTTGTTCACCCTTGACCTAGAGATATCTGTACAGGTAGCAGATAAGTTACAGGTTATAATATGTACTAAAATTTAACAGTGTGGTAGTCTAGTGTAAAGATTCTCGCCTCCCACTTGGAAGGTTGAGAGTTCAATCCTAAGAATCAACAGATATTTCTTTCCTAGGGTGCAAAGAAAAAAGTATCTGCTGCAAATTCCATGTGGCATCAGGAAGGGCATCTGGCCAGTAAATGCTCAGCTCCATCCAGTTGCCACATCTCTACCCCAAATTAAGGGACTAAAGGTAAAGGTTCCCCTCGCATATACGTGCTAGTTGTTTCCGGCTCTAGGGGTCGGTGCTCATCTCCGTTACAAAGCTGAAGAGCCAGTGCTGTCCAAAGACATCTCTGTGGTTATGTGGCTAGCATGACTAAATGCTAAAGGCACATGGAACACTGTTATCTTCCCACCAAAGTGGTCCCTATTTTTCTATTTGCATTTTTACATGTTTTTGAACTGCTAGGTTGGTAGAAGCTGGGACAAGTAACAGGACTCACTCCGTTACGCGGTGCTAGGGATTCAAATTGCCAAACCGCTGACCTTTCTGATCGACAAGCTCAGTGTCTTAGCCACTGCATCCCTACTATATTAAGGGATTACAGAGTCGTAAAAAGGGAGTTAATATGTATTGAAATTCTTCACTTTGAACACACTTTTTCAAAATGCTTTTACTTTTTAAAATACTTTTTAAAAGTGTTATAAAGAGTTATAACCAAATAACCACTGTTAGACAAACTGTCTCCAGCTGATGGACCTGACTAGACATAAGTAACATGTTCCACAATGTCCTTAAGAAGGGACATTGATCCTGATTTCTGATCACTGATGATAGATTGTTGATCCATAATATTTCAGTGTTTCCTTAATAAATAATCTTTTAGACTATGCAGAACTGCTATTTTACCTTTTGCATTTAAGTGATCTAGCTATTTTACTGTTGAATAAAAATTATAATGACAGATTCTGCCAGAACTAGCAAAGATATTTAACAACTTTTTGTCAGCCTGTAGAATTATTGAGATTTTAAATGTCTATGGAGATTCTCAGTCATCCAGGTCATGGTTGTCCCAAAAGTGTTTTTTCCCCCTAAGTGACAACTAGACTTTCTGGTTTTTCTTTGAAGATGTTTTACTTCTCATCCAAGAAGCTTCTTCAGCTCTTCAGGTCTTCTTCAGAGCTGAAGAAGCTTTTTGGATGAGAAGCAAAATGTCTTCAAAGAAAAAACAGTCCAGTTGCCACTTAGGGGAAAAAAGTACCTTTGGGATTGAGATTTTAACTTAGGAAAAACATATATCATGCTTGTTCTTTTATAAGTAATAATAGAAAGCAATCTAAAAGATAAAAAGAAAGAGAAAACGCTATTCCAATATTCAAGAATATTTTTGGGATGAACTCACACTGTTATGATTTTTGTGGCTAGGACAAGTTCCTTGTTAGGAATTTTTTATGGTTATTCATATATGTACAATCAGCCTTATTATCACCAACATCATTAAATGATTATCTGGGCAAGAATTTGTCTATGATGAAGAATATATGTTGTATGCTATATGTTCCATTTTGTCTAACAAAAGTGGACATGGAACAAAGTAAAAAAAAAAACCACTTAGTACCTAGTATTTTAAGTCATTTTTACTTTTATGCATGCTAACATACTCTAAACATTTAGCATAGTTTGGATACTTGGCCTTCTCTGGTCAGTTTTTCTGCTTCTAATACAAGCATAACTTTGGGCAGCTTTCTCCTAACTCCAGGTCCCCTTTCTGCAGGCTTTTATTGACACGGGCACACATCCCTTCATAGTAGGAAAGTTCACCTATTCTAGTTAGTCATGAGGTTTCTAGATAAAAAGAGCTATTCCTTTCAGCAGTGCACCAACTCCTTTATTTTCTTCTCTCCAACTCTTCTTTTAAGTTTTCAAGACTTATCAGTCTTATTTTGTTTCTCTGGACTCCTTAGTGGTGGTAAAATAATGTACTTCTTGGATATTTTGATTCAGTTTTTTCCAGTGCAGAGCTTTGCTATTGATGGGTAAACCTTGCACTCTGAGCTGTAGATTTATCATAAATTAGTATTTAATGAAGAAATGAAAAGCTTTTGATATCTGCCCTTTGGCTGCTAGCTTCTGATAAAGTAAACAGAAGGAGCAAAAGCTGTTTATTCCTACTGTTAAAAACAGCAGAAAGAAAATGGAGTAGATATGAATGATGAAATACTGCAAAAAGGTCCAATTATATACATTTTACTGGCAAATTCTGATTTCATTTTCTGTTCAGTTTATAGGACTAATAATCAAGCATTATGTTCTGGCAGCCAGTGGTTTGTGAGTGCATTAAGTTCCCACCACTGGTGTCTAGCATCCCTTCCTCAAGATAAATGCTTTTTTGCTTTAATGAAAGAAATCTGGCATGGAAAATGGAAATTAATGGAAGTGAGGTATATGTCAATTTTGGATTTCACTTGAAAAGTAGAATAAACTTAGCCAAAATAAATCAGTTCCACCAAAGAATGAATGAATGGAAGGAAGGAAGGAAGGAAGGAAGGAAGGAAGGAAGGAAGGAAGGAAGGAAGGAAGGAAGGAAGGAACGAACCTACCCATCCACCTACCCACTAACTCATACCACTGAACTCAAAGAACAGCATACATTTACTAAGGCAACTGGAGAAAGGGGATGTGTGATGATCATGTAAACCTTAGTTGGCCACCTCTGAGCTGCAGATTCACTACAATCCCTTCAAAGAATATAATGACTCTCGTCCTGTTCAATCATGATTTAGCAGCCTCTTGCTATCCTAATAACTATTCAATCATCTCTGTTGGATATTTGTACATACTTTGTGCACTCCTGAAATTGGCTCAAGATATTAAAGTTTAGACCACAAAAATCTATTAGCTAATTTAATAGTTAACAGGCAAACATGTTTTCCTCAGTGAACTTTATTTAAGAATAAATATCTAATTTGACTCAGGAAAGAACAATAAATGTTGGTACCTTTTATAGTATATTTACTTGTGGTGCACTGTGATCTGGATCCGATAAACTGTTGGGGAATGTTTGCAGATTGATTAAATTTATGTCAGAAACTTGGGTTGAATCCCTTTTTGATCCTTTTCAATCCCATGATTTTATGGTTAAAAATACTGACAAGTTGGAAACAATTTAGAAATGGATGAGAAGGAAAAATAAGGTGCCTGAGGAAGTAATGCTAGTGTGGTTGCATGGAGAGGATGGTGCCACCCTACCACAGAAGACTTAAGAAAAATCTATAAAAAGCAGTTCTCTGGACATCTTTTAAGTAGTGCAAAGCATGAATTACACCACTGGTTTATGGAAAAATGAATGCAGCCATTTCAACTAGGGATATGGGAAAAGCCAAAAAAATAAAAACCATACAGTAAAGAGAAAGTAATTTTGAATCAAAACTCCAGCACAAAATGAAAAGATAGTAATCCTACCATATATATATGATTGGCATAACAAAGATTTACATTTAGGGGAGAGTTTTGTTAACTCTGAAATGTGTTGTATTTATAATCTTACCTAGCAATTTGAATAGTGGCTTGGTCACTGAGTTTTTGTATAAGTGGTGGTTCAGCAGTTACATTCCAAATTATAGAGTAGATCTGAGAAGAGTTTGTTTTAAACAAGTGTGATGTATCTAAAGTTCCCAATGTCATTTGCTAATGGATTTTCACATACAATAAAGTACTCCTTGTGCTCTTTGTATCATAACATCTACAGAAGTTACCATGAATACAGAAAAATAATGCTATCCTATGCATGTTTACCAAGTAAACATCCCAATTTGATTTATTCCATGTGGATGCTAGGATTCAGGCCAAAGGTCAAATTTAAATCCTGCTTTTATTTTATACTGGATTCATTCAAATGGATATTTATTCTGCAAAATTTAGAAAGATTACACAGTATAAAAAAACAAGTGAAATGTGAATTACACAGGGAAAACTGCTAAGATTAAAATAATATTATTCAGATGTACATCTAAGTACCTAAATATTTTGTTTCTCTATGCTAGGATATCTGCAAGAAGCAATAGATGGAAACTAATCAAGAGGAGAATGAACCTAAAACTAAGGAGAAATTTCCTGACAGTTAGAACAATTAAACAGTGGAATGAGTTGCCTCCAGAAGTAAAACACAGGAGATTTTTAAGAAGAGATTAGACAACCATTTGTCTGAAATGGTATAGGGTTTCCTGCAGGAGGAGGAAGAGGGGGAAGGAGGAGGAGAAGAAGAAACAACAACAACAACAACAACAACAACAACAACAACAACAGAAAAATAAATAGGACAGAAAGCAAAAGCATTTCTATTTAAAATTTAACTACAAGTACAATTGCACAGCATTTATCACTTTAGCTAAAGATAATGACTGATCATTTGTGTAATAATTTTTAAGAAGAAAGGTTGGAAGATGGTAGCAGAATAAATAATACAGTAATGGAAGATATAACCAGGAAGAGAAAAATCAAAAACAGATGGCACAAGACAGCTAAAGAAATCTAAAGTTTAAGAGGACTATTAATTCTGAAGTTCTGCCATGTCTGCACAGAAGTGGAAAGTTTGTCAGCCAATCTCGTTGGTGTGTGATTAAACTTCCTTAAGGGCTATTAACTGAATATTTTAATGTATTCTGGGTTATGCCCCCTGAAGAATTTTAATTATTGTATTTTTATTTATACAGGAGAGTTGGAAAACCAGAGAAAAACAAGTTCATAATAATTGCTTTATTGTTCTTTAACTGGAATTCTACATTTACTGTTCCTTTTTCCAAAACCCTAAAAGATTTTGCAGAGCTTCAAGATGAGTAACTTGAATTTTATTTCATTTTACTAATAGCAGAACATGCTCAAAGCCCTTGTTGCCATTACCATATCATGGAAATTCCCTAAGACATCATTCTGAAGTTTCTGCTACATCAGATTTCCCATACACATAACATTTAAATATTTACACAGTATATTCCCAGTTTTGCTACATAACTGACTGCAGTTGAATATTATATGGTATGATCTTGGGTTATAAAGAAATTAATAAGCATAGATAGATTTCTGAGTAGCATATTCTCATTTTTAAAATTGTATAATATATTTTTCTTTTATTCATATTTTTCCACAATTACATTAGCCAATTAGCAAATAATTTTTTCACACATATCCATATTTATGGCACAAGTTTTTATTTGTAAATTGAATCATAAAATGTGTATCTACTTTTACTTATAAAAAGCCACTAAGAGATAAAATGTGTATTTACATTTGTTTCTACACATCTTTTGTGCATTCAAAACTAATTATGTGAACACATTTCCCAGAATACTTTTTATTATAGATATTTGGTATTCTGGTGTCTCTGCTTATCAGATCAATTTGCAAGATCACTGATCCTCTAGAACTGAATAGAACTAAAGATCCTACACTGCTACTCTGTCACGTAATTCACAAATTTGTAGAAAGTTTTCCACAGAGATATATTTTACAGTAATCCCTATCCTAAACAATGTCCCTTAGGTGTATACATTTTTGCCTTTTGGTACAGTATGTGCAGTTAGTATACTTATTTGCTTAAATTATCTACATATTGTAATTAATTTCTCTCTCCCAGCCAGAGGTATCTATTTTTGCCTACAAAATCTTTAAGTTTTATGGTTGAGTGTAAATCTTACCTTTGTTTAAGGAGTTGTTTATTGTCTTCAATAGTTATACTATCTACATAATCTCTTTTGAAAATTTCAAAGGCTTCTTGGCGTCCAAGTGACATTTCTTTTCCCACTCCTGTTCAAGGAATACATCAGAATGGGTTGATTTGTAGAAATAATATTTAAAAGTAAAAATAGTTCAAGTGGAGTTCAACCCTTAGTAATAAACAGACTACTTGGCTATTGCAGAAATGGTTTGCCAATGCATTCTTCTGGGAGATTTTTGTCTTCCCTTTTTGAAAACAACTTTAGAATTCTCAAGTGATTTCTCTATCCATGTTCAAACCAATATAATGTACCAATAAGTTCAAAGTGATGCTTGTGTGCAGAGAGGATCACTTATGAAAGTGATCCTCTGAATTGTTTATTTCTGAATTGTTAAAGCAATTACCTATTTTTCCAGATTTTCATAGCCGCTTTAACAGATGCTCCCATCTCTCTGTGCATATGTGCACATGCACAGCTACATTTATTTATTTATTTTTTCTGATGAAGCAAACTGCCTTTGCAAAGGACATACATGCAGAGATAGTCAGGAAAACATTCTGGAAAAATTATAGCTGCTTCACTTGGCTCCATATATTCTGAAGCACCTCTTTTATAAGTTACATAGTCCTACTAATCCAGGCCAGCACTTTTAGCTTCCAAAATCAGTCAAGATAAACTAAGGGTTCCTCAAGATTAATTAGAATTTCTGAGAAAATATACAAATTGGATTACATGAAAAAATTATGTGGAAATGAACATCCTGCTAATTTACTTATACTGTTGGCTAATTTTTTTTTCTCCCAAACCACTCTGGATCCTGTCTGTCTTTTTTGGAATCAGCACAGCAACCACTTTCATATTAAATAAATCAGTTTCTGTAGTCTATGGAAACTTAAATGTCATTTATAGATTCAATGGTATATCTAAAATGACAGAATCACGTTCATTTCATGTCATCTGAAGATTCATGAGTCTAAATATTTTGCATGTTTCTTCTTAAATGGCTATTAATGTCTCCCTAATTAGAATCTGAGGGTCATAACTCAAAGCAATTTGTCTTTACCAAAATTACTGATATTTTCAGGAAGGATTTTTTTCCTAACATTTTTCTATGATTTACTATTTTGGTTTCCAGTATCATACTATAAAATATGATCATTGGTATCAAATGAAGAAACAAGGGTAGTTACCTCAGCTCCAAGTTCCCATTAGCTTATATGGTTAGGATACTGGAGCCATGTCAACTTTTATTCAGTTGGGAACAAAACCATTTGAAGAATTTGAATTCAATAGTTGGAGGGGGACTATTTGTTCTGAACTTGAAACAAAACATGTTTTCGGTTTTCATACAAATCCCAATTAAATATGCATTTTGCAAGATGCCTGCAGAAACCATTAGTGAATTGAGCACACAAAGAGACAAAAGCAATGGACTTATTCAGCAAATATATTCTATTTTATATATTGGTTTGGGGCTTCCTTATATGCACTGTACACACTTACAGTTGATAACCTGACTGAAAAACAAAACACATCTGACACAAAATACATATGAATGGCATTAAATTATAAAGTATGATGTCTATTCCATATCAAGAAGTGACAGAAAATGATGGTAATTTTTTGTTCTAATTAGCTTAGCCAGTCACTTTCGCCCTCGTTATCTCCTGCCTGGATTATTGCAATGCTCTCTACATGGGGCTCCCCTTGAAGAGTCTCCGGAGGTTGCAGTTAGTCCAGAATGCAGCCGCGCGGGTGATTGTGGGTGCTCCTCGGAGCTCCCACGCTATACCGCTTCTCCGCAGGCTGCACTGGCTTCCTGTGGCCTTCCGGATTCGATTCAAGGTGGTACTGATGGTATTTAAAGTGCTCCATGGCTCGGGACCTGGGTACTTACGGGACCGCCTGCTGCCATCATCAACCTCCCGCCGCCCAGTACGCTCCCACAGGGTTGCCCTCCTTGGGGTACCGCCACCTGGCCGCTGTCGGCTGACGGCCCCGTGAGTTCGGGCTTTCTCTGTGGGAGCTCCCTCCCTATGGAAAGATCTTCCCCCGGAGATACGAGCTATGACGGATATCTTGACCTTCCGGCGCGCAGTTAAAACCCTACTTTTTAGGCAGGCTGGCCTGGCCGAATGAATGGGTTCTGGTTTTAAATTGGGTTTTAGTAATTAACTTTTAATTTTTATCTAAGATCCCTGATTTTATATTGTTGTATTTGGTTTTGATGGGATACAGCCGGAAAAATCGCGTTTAATATATTTTTAATTGTATTTATAATGTATTTATATGTTTTTAGTAGGCTGTACACCGCCCCGAGTCCCTTTTTTGGGAGAGGGAGCGGTATAAAAATATGATAAAATAAATAAATAAATAAATAAATAAATTTCAAAGTGTTGAAAATTTGCATGCTGGAAAATCTGTGTAGGTTCAGACAATATTTTAACCCACAAATCACAACAATTATACCAAAGAAAATGTTAAATCAAATTACAACTTACTCCAATTATAATATAAAGACCTGAATTCCTACAATTTATACTTAACATGATAACTCTTTAGATGTCCAGACATCTGGATGATATCCAAATTGATAAAAGCTGGTTTAGCATGAAATGTGAACATACCCACTGCAATTCTGAGCATTACAACATTGGAACTTATTGATTGATATCTCTTGAGTAATAATTGTTAAAAGATTAAGATTTGTTTATTTATTAAATTTCTATGCTGCCCATCTCCCTTACAAATTATAAAACAAGTAGGGAGGTAATTAAAATATTTAAACATTAAAACTACACAGATTAAGATTTTAAAAACTGTACTGAAAAACTATTACACTATAAAGTATTGAGCTATAAAATTATATTGAAACCAGAACTAAGAAACAAAAGGGATGGGGATGAAGTCTTCTTCTTCCATCTTCCACCTCCAAACCCAAATTTTAATACCCTTCCTAGAGGGCAAAAGGGTGAGATAAGTTCTCACCTCTGGTAGCAGAGTATTCCATAGCGGAAAAGACTCTTCTCCGTGAAACTGCCTGCTGGAATTCCTTAGCAGATGGGATCCATAAAAGGCCTCTTCCTCTTGGGCAAGTGGGGTGGGATACTCCTATTGGGAAGAGATCTTCAGATATCCTGGGTACATGCCTGTAGAGCTTTAAAGCTAATAACCAACACCTTGAATTGGATCTGGAAGCGAATGGGTAACCAATGCAGGTCGCATAGTAGTGATGTTATTATGTGCAGCCCTAAGGCTCCAAGGATTGTGTGTGCTGTTGCATTCTGGACCAGCTGCAGCTTCCAAATACTCTTCAATGGTAGCCCCAGGCAGAGCACATTGCAATAATCCAACTAAAATATGACTAGGGCACACAAGTGACCATGTACAGGGTCTCACAATCCAGGTAAGGATGCAATTGATGCACGATATGAAGTTGTGCAGAGGGCCTCCTAGTCACATCTGTCACCTACTCTTTGAGCAGGAGTCGTGAGTCCAGAATAACCTCCAAATTGCACACCAGGTCTGTGTGGGGTAGTGCAACTACATCCAGAATCAACAATGATAAATAATCAGATCCTGAGGTCCCTTGCACCCACAGCAACTCTATCTTGCTGATTTGAAACATAAAGTGACAGAACCTATTTAATAACATTAGTATATGATAGTCCGGGCATACTTTCGTCAGTATGCCACATGTGCAATCAAAATTCAGTGTATTCCAAAGTAGTCTGTATAAAAAAGTTATCTCTAAAGATTACCTTGCAACTAACTTAATGTTATCCACATCTTACTAACTAGAAGTTATATGCACGGACCAGGAGATGCTCATTATTTAAAAAAAACACCTTAAAATCATTAGGAAAAGGATAGGATGAATGACTTTTTTATTAGAAATATTTTTAACCTGATCCATTAAACTTATATTAAAACAATATGCATGTGAGATGGACATCTCATATCAAAAAGACAAATCAGAATTGTAAGAAATACTTATATAGATTCTCAATCCAAGACAGTTTGCATAACAATATTACATACTGAAGATACATTAGTAATAAAGAAAATGGGATAAAGGACAAAATCAATGCAATGCAAGAAAATGCTAAGAAATGTGGGAAAGTTGATGAGCTAGTAATAAGACATTCTTCTCTTGCTGATATATTTTCATTAATAATAAATATTTATAAAACTTTCAAATGTATTCATCCCACGCATTATTTTGTTCCTTCTTTTTTGCTATTCTCAGTCTGAAAACTTCTTCTAGCTCAGTTAACCGGTAATATTTATCTTTTGTCCTCCTAAATTTTTGTGAAATCAGAATGTTTTTTTAATCAGAACGTTTCCTCACTGTTTTTATGCAGAAAAAGAGTTGTTAGGAAGAGGTCCTTAGTCATAAAGGCATCTTAAATACATTCTTTTCCTATGAATATTAAGAGTTCAGATGGTGTCAGATGATATTTAACTGTCAATTCTTCAAATTATAGTAGTAATAATTAGTAATATTTAAAGACGGAAGGAATCTAGAGTAGCAATAAATAAATAATATTCTGAAAACTCTGAAGGAATCTAAGGAAGCTATTGATATGTTTATATATAATTAAAAAAATTTCACCTTTGGATGGTATTTGTGTGCATCTTGTATCCTGTACTACCATGTCCATCTCTTTCTCTCTCTCTCTC
This sequence comes from Bungarus multicinctus, assembly GCA_023653725.1. Taxonomy (NCBI): domain Eukaryota; kingdom Metazoa; phylum Chordata; class Lepidosauria; order Squamata; family Elapidae; genus Bungarus; species Bungarus multicinctus. Next base: position 57,985,086 of record CM042836.1, on the reverse strand, counting down.
TCTGTGTATGGGGGGGACTTGTGTATGCATGGATAAGCATTCTATATAAACAGCTAAATAACATTTGCATGAAATACTTTGTTTTGTAATGACTTTCTGCAAGAATTTTTCTGATATCATCTTCTCCATTTGCTGAAAAAAGGGAATGGTAAAATTTCAGAGATAGATGAAACTAAACTAGACAAAATACAGATTTAAAAAGGAAAGGATCTATACTGATAGCATTCCTCTTGAAGGTTTCAGCAAACTTTATCATAAGGGATATATACAAATATCTGGATACCTACATTGGGCACAATTTTGAATCTACCACAAATCTTCAAAGAGAAAGGCAGAGTTAACCATTAAGTAGACTAAGCATGTGCTTAGGGCACCAGGCCCAAAGGGAGCACCAAAAACACTTTTATGTAGCCTAAGCTTGGCTTTATTTGTACAGTATGTACAAAGGAGAGGGGCACCAAGATTTGTCAGTACTTAGGAAACAAGTGAGCCTTAATCTGCCACTGGAGAAAGGGGATTCAATGTATTGCATCTTTGACACTGTACAGTAACCTCTGCCATTATCTATCTATAATACTACTAAAACTCTTGCGTCTGTAACTTTAACTGGGTGAAATGATGCATCATACGGTAAAAATTTTTGAACCAAAGTACTTCGGAGTAATTTACAGAATGCCTCCAAAATCCCTGCATCTGTGGAATTGAGATTGCCAAATTTTATAAAAGTTTTTATGACATAAATTATCATAAAACATTTATAACATAATACAAAATGTCACAAATCATTTCCTATAATTCAATCCTGATGTTTGACTGTTCTATACAATTAAACATGGACTACTTTCAAGGCAAATGCAGCTCTGAATGTGACCCTAATTTTAAAGAACTTTTACAGTGAAGGCAGTATATTAGAAATGCTGCCATTGTTGAAGGCATTAAGGTAATCTGGTAAAGAAATGTCTCTGAGATGATGGCCAAGGGATTATGGATTGTCTAGTTCTCTTCACATGTGATCATAATTTCACATATGATCATAATTTTAGAAGTAAGCAATAAGGATCTTCTAAGATAAGGGAGCCAGAATAACAGAAAAAGGAAAATCTATTTATTATAGAAACTGAATTATAAAAATAAAACCCTATCTTTGACTTGCAGCATAATCAGAATAAACAAGAATAAGAATAGGCTGTCTTGGCCAATTTTAGAATCTCAAGCAATGACTTCATGCATATGGACACACACTTTAAAAGCCCCCAAATTAGTAGGTACAAAGAGGAAAGCTGGGCTGGATTAAAGCATGTCAGAGTTGGCAGAAACTAGTAGGAATAGATAGAAACAAATCTGAAGTCAAAGCCACAAGAACTTCATGAGCCCCACCCAGTGTTGCTACCACATCCAAACCTCCCAAAAGTGTTTATATTGTATCAAAAATCTCTCTGTCTCCCCCCCCTCCCCCGTCTCTCTCTAACTTTTAACAAACACAAACTTTTAACAAATTATTGAACATATATTCTGCCTTGAATTAATATAGTGCCTAATTGGAAGATATTCTCATCCAAATTATTTGAACATTGTAATTTATATTTCCTGAAAGTATAACTTGGATGAGGAGTACTTCATTGCTGCTGCTTGGCTAATGAATTTTGAGCTTTTCTCAACAATACCTTTAATACCCCCATTTCTTTTATATTTCTTCTTTTTTGCTGTTTGTGTTGGAAGACATGAGGGGGACGGGCATACTGTGTGTTTGTATACTTGTGTTATGTGTATGAAAATGATTTCTGCCTGTGAGATAGAATGACTGGTATATTCAGATGGGGAATGAATATCCATATAAATTAAATACTTTCTCTTAGAGGCAATTCATTTTAACAATAAAATATTAATTCAGTAAAAAAAAGGTCTTAGCCTGCTCATTTTTGGAGTCTGGATTCTGATACATAGATTCCCTTTTGGTATAATTAATTAAAAGTCACTATTTGCACATCTAATGTAGTACTACTACTACTGGCCTAGAGTTATGTGAAATGGTTTTAAATTCGGTTTTTAAATGGTTTTTAACTTTTTTAATTCCCCACTTTTAACTTTTAAAGCCAATCTATTTAATTCTTTTAATTTATTTTAAATTATTGTATTTGTATTTATATGTTTTTATCTGGCTGTGCACTGTGACGAGTCCTTAGGGAGAGGGGGCGGTATACAAATTTGAATAAATAAATAAATAAATAATACTAAATAGAACATCATTTAATAACATTTTAACCAGCCTCTTCAAAGTATTCAACTGGCTTAATAAAAATGCTTTTCCCAACTAATGTTTTAATATTCTTAATGTCTTTGTTTTGAGACAAAAATTGATATGGTATGGAACACCCACATCAAATTGCCATATATTGAAGGAGGTTTGATTTTTATTGAATCTACAATTAAATAATCAATAAGCTAACACAGTTAATAAAACTTCTCTATCAACAGCTAGGCAACAATAAGGTTTCCCTCAAGCTCTTATTTATCCATAAAACTTGTTCTAGATTCATAACAAATTTGGTGTAACAGAAGCCGCTGGAAGTTGAGAGTTGAGAAATTCTCCTGCATGAGAATGAGGGGTAGGGTTCTACCGGTTTGAATCGGTTCTATAGAACCGGTTGTTATGATTCTGCGCAGTTTGGAGAACTGGCAAATCGTGCCCCTGGCTGGCCCCGCCCCACCCACCCCTCCCCTCCTTGCCCAGTCAATCCTTATTGTGCATATGCAACATCGCACACATGCCCGACATTGCTGACTGCGTTCTCCCCCACCCAGTCACTCCTTAAAGTATATTTTCCCCTCCCGATGAACAGCTGTTCTGATGATCAGCTGTGCCGGGATCCCCCTCGCTGTCTTACTGCTAGCCCAGGAGGCTTCCCTGAGGCCCAGGAGGCAAAAAGGGGCATGCGGGGGGATGGGGGATGCTGTGTGCCCCCCACTGAGCTCTGTTTTTGCCTTCTTGGGCCCCAGGGAAGCCTCCTGGAAGCAAAAATGCTCCCCTGGGAGGCTTCCCTGAGGCCAAAGATGCCCAAAAATGGAGTGCAGAGAGGTGCTGCATGCACCATCTAAGCTCCGTTTTTTGCCTTCCTGGGAGCAAAAACACCCCCCAGGAGGCTTCCCTGAGGCCCAGGAGGCCAAGAATGAAGGGGTGCTGTAAAAAGAAAGCCATTCCTGAGACCCAAGAGGCCCAAAAACGGAGTACCAGGGGGAGCTCTGCCTCTCCCATCTCTGTTTTTTGCCTTCCTGGGCCCCAGGGAAGCCTCCTGAGAGCAAAAGTGCTCCCCTGGGAGGCTTCCCTGAGGCCAAAGATGCCCAAAAAGGGAGTGCAGGGAGGTGCTGCATGCACCGTCTGAGCTCCGTTTTTTGCCTTCCTGGGAGCAAAAACACTCCCCAGGAGGCTTCCCTGAGGCCCAGGAGGCCAAGAATGAAGGGGTGCTGTAAAAAGAAAGCCAGTCACATGACCGCGCCCACCTAGCCATGCCCACAGAACTGGTTGTTAAAAAATTTGAATTCCACCCCTGATGAAAATTACTATAAACCGTTCATTTTTGTCATTTATGTATACAATTATTATTGTGAAAAACAGTGTGTTCGATGTCCACAAAAGCCTGTTTAAAAAAAATCCTTGAATGAATCTTTGAACTATATTTTAATATAGCAAAATTAAATAACATGTAATACTTTTACTGTACGTCATGTAGGGCTTCCTTAAACAATGCATTTACAACTCAACTTAAAAAAAAAGGCTTTAAAAGTAAGTTCAGCCATATATGTCATAACTTGCACTTTTGAAATGTCTTATTATTTCATAACTATTTCATTTGAGTCAAGCTGTATAATAGAGTCAACTTGTAGTGACTTAATCATATCAGAAGGCTCATGAGAACTAGTATGTAGAATATTTCTTGAAAGTGGTTGTACAAAAAACTGCTACTTTCATTATATGAAAAGGAAAAAATATTTTAGAATATATTTTAGCAATTTCTATGTACAACTGAATTGATATGTCATTATTTAAAAACAAGGGTCAATAATATGACTTTGGTGATTGGTAGATGTTTAAAAATGTGGAAATTATTAATGTGATTGTTGGATGTTAGATAATATAGAAAACAGTGTCTTCAGTTTTTCCAAAATGTATTTATTATCGGTAGTTTACGTAGACATTTCATGAGTCATAAATGTCATTAAGTAAATCAAATCATACCAGTAAAAAAAAAAAACAGAAATATTTCTCACAAATTCTTCAATATTTCTGTAGAAAAACAATTGTTTTTTAAATAGCCAAGCTAGATGAATCATGAAACATTATATGAGGTTCCATGAATCTTTTAAAGTTTCTATTCTCTTTAAACTCATCTGGTCATTACAGAAAACTCTAAAAGAATGTTGCAGTTGAAGCAGATTACAGCAATTAATTAAAAAGTTAAAATGCTTCAGATTCCCTAAGGCTTTGGGGAGATTAAGGTCTCCCCTAAACTGGCAGTTTTAATCTAATTTAGAAACCTTCATGCTCGCAAAACTGATTGTCACGAATGAGTCTGGAAATGTCATCTTGATTTATATTTTTTTATGACCTCCATTTCAAGAAATTAATGTAGCTTAAGTTCATAGAGAACAGGAAAAAAAACCCTACACTATTTCAATTGTGTTTTAATTATTTTTTTGCCATTGAGTGTGTTTCAAGCTACTTTTGCAGAATTTTCAGCGGACACATTGTAACAAAATAAAATAATATCAAGATCAGTATCCCAAAACATGTATTAAGGAATATGAACCATGCTGGGTATCCCTGCCAATACAACAGAATGCTAAGGATGCTTAAATATTATGACAATGTCCCTTAAACAGTTTTAGAGTTGTAATGTCAAAATGTATATTCTGTAATATTTTTTACCAAATCAATACAATAATTTGTTTAAATCTAACATTTAAAATTTATGCTCACATTTCTATGTAATCGATAAGAACCTTATACTAAACTATAATATAGTGTGTTTGGGTTTGGCCAATTTTGCTGGAGTGTTAGACAAAATCTTCAACTCCTTCCCTGCATCTGGGTAGTTTTCGTGGGGGAGGGGAGAAGGGGAATTCCTAAAGACAAAATAAGAAAATGTATTATGAATAATAAAATATGACATTTTAATACATTGCTTAGGCAGGGGTTTTATTTTACTTATTTTTGATATGGACTCATGGACTATCAAGATTTATTAATACTAATAAAATATAATTATTTTTCAAATACCTGTTTATCTATCTGCTATCTGAATTCTTTTGTCTATTTTGGTTAAGATAAAAAAAGTATAGAATACAGTATGGAAACTACTGAACATTCTACTCTTTTAAATTGTTTTTTCACATGAAGGATACTGAGATAGATCCTACAGCTGTAAATAATTCTGAATCAATATCTGGTTAATTAAATAAACCTACTAAAAGCCAAAAATATTTCTGTCTAGAAAACCTCAACTCTAACATCAGTTTTTCCATATTTCAAAAAATATTTATATTCCCAAAGAAAGTTATAACATTCCACTTCTGAGTTTAACAAATTCTGATATTTGTGCATCCAGATTTACTTTTACATCACAGATTTTTATTATTGGAGAGATAATCCTTATCTTAATTCATTGTCACATCACAATATAATAACAGAATCAAGGAGTTGGAAGAAGCCATTAAATCCAACTTCATGCTAAGTGTAGGAATCCTAATTAAATCAAATGTATACCTCCTTACTGCTTGCAGACAGTAATCCTTCTAAAATGTACAATGTTGTATGTTGAAATAGCTGCTGTCTCAGAGGTATCACTGAATGTATCTTTCTATTTTTTTACTGCATACATTAATAAACATCACAGAAATCAAATATTGCATTTCTGATCAATATTGTGATAGGATCAGGTAGGTAATCCTCCTGTTCCCAAAGTTCAATAATGAGAGTTTGTAAGATCACTTAAACATGAGTCAGTAGTGCTACAGCAACCAAAAAAGCTAATAACAATCCTTGGTTGTATAAACAGAGGCATAGAATCAAAATCATGTGAAGTATTAGTACCACTTTAATAGGACCACACCTAGAATAGTGCATCGCATTGCAAAAAAGATGTTGAGACTTTGGAAAAAGTGTAAAGAAGAGTAACTAAGATGATTAAAGGCCTGGAGACTAAAATACAGGAAGAACAGTTGCAGGATTTGAGTTTGACTAGCCTAGAGAAAAGAAGGAGTGGGGGAGGGGACATGATAGCCATATTCCAGTATTTGAGAGGCTGCCACAAAGAAGACGGGGTCACATTTTCCAAATCACCAGGGCAGGACAAGAAACAATGGTTGGAAACTTATCAAGGAGAGAAGCAACCTGGAATTAAGGAGAAATTTCCTAATAGTGAGAACAATTAATCAGTGGAACAGCTTGCTTTCAAAAGTTGTAGATGTTTCATCACTGGAGGTTTTTAAGAAGAGACTAGACAGTCACTTATCTGAAATTGGTATAGGATCTCCTGCCTGAGCAGGGGACAGGACTAGAAGACCTCCAAAATCCCTTCCAGCCCTATTCTGATTGAGTGCCATAGAATGGGAAAACATTGGGACCTTGCCTATATTATTTTCTAAAAAGAACGCCTGTATTTTGTACAATAAGGACAAGGATAAAGAAAGGAGAAAATAAAGTTATAACAATATGCAGCTTCTCTCAAGAGCAATCCACAAAAGCAGCAGCAATTATTTACTTTTGCCAGAGAACTTTTCATGACATATGGACTATAGAAACAAGTATTAAAACAACATACTTTGGTTAGAATATGTAGTTTAATTTAAGCTAAATCAACCATCTTTGCAACACAAGTAAGTTCCTCAACATTGTACTAATGCATGAATAGGTTATTAAAACAAACAGGATTTGTATAATGGGTATTTTAAAACAGTGGTTTTTAAACTGTTCAATTTTTCTTTCTCCTTGGATAGTCAGGACAGTCACATAACACTTTTTACTAATACAGAGAAGGTCTCCCACAACTGTAGTTTCTGTATACTATTATTTAAACTCACTGGAGAAAAGCCTAATGCTGGGAACGATTGAGAGCAAAAGAAGGAGATGACAGAGAATCAGGTGGCTGTATGGAGACACTGAAGCAGTTGGCATAGCTTAAATGGACTCTGGGGGATGGTAGAGGACAGGAAGGCCTGGAGGAATGTTGTCCATGGGGTCGCGATGGGTTGGACACGCCTTCACGACTAACAACATTCAAACTATTCAAATTGCCTGTATTATCCTATTTTTATTTCACAATCTTTTTAGCTGTTTTCAGTTATACTTTTTTATCACTGATCTTTGACACTAACAAATATTTGTCTGTTCAGGTCAAATAGTCAGATAATATACCGTATTTTCCGGTGTATAAGACGACCGGGCGTATAAGACGACCCCCTAATTTTATAGTTAAAACATAGGTTTAGGCCTATATTCGCTGTATAAGACTACCCCCCCACTTCCGAGGCAACACCAGTTCTTTTTTAATTAAATTTTTAATGAACATACCGTAACATACGATACTGATAAATGGAAGGTCTCTTAACAAATGGCAATGCCATGAACTTGACCGAGAAACAAAAAATCCAAAAGAGAACATTAACAATGATGGCATCATCTGGAAAGAAAATTACATGCAGAACTTGCAGAAAACGCTTATTTATGACTGACTGGGATGATAAGAGGTTTTTCTAGGCAGAGGAGCATTGTGAGCTTAAAATTCTTCAAAATTCTCATCATGTTCTTCTTCTGACATCATAACTTCATCGATGACCTCTTGTGGTACATTTGTAAGACAGTCATCATATGGATCAAATTCCGAATCAGATGGTGTGGCTTCAGCTTCGGCATCCTCTTCATCTTGCCACAAGAAGTCATCCTCTATACCATCCAAAGAATTTGATATGCCACACTTCTTGAAAGACCTGATTACTGTTTCTTCAGTAATATCATTCCAGGCTTTTATGACAAAGTTACACAAAACATCCAATTGTGGCGCACGCATGTTTCCTCCTTTTGTGAATGACTTTTCGCCGCTAACCATCCACTCATTCCACTGTTCTCTAATACGATCTTTAAATGGCTTGTTTAGGCACACATCCAGTGGCTGTACCAATGATGTCAATCCTCCAGGAATAACTGCTGCATCTGTGTTCATTCTTGCAAGCCTTTGCTTGGTGCTGGGAGTTAAATGAGCCCTGAACATATCCCACACCAGTAGGCTACTTTCTTGACGAAGTCCGCCTGGTCGCCTGCTCCATACATTATCAAGCCATAGCTTTACCCCTTCTTCATCCATCCATCCTTTTTTATTCACATGTACAAAAATTCCAACAGGGAACTTGATTTTCGGCATTGTTTTTCTTTTAAAAATAACCATTGGTCTTAGTTTGGCACCATCAGTTGTACATGCTAGTACCACTGTGAAACTGGACTTCTCATGTCCTGTTGTTTTAATTAACACTGTTTTTGCACCTTTTGGATTAATGGTTTTATTTCCAATCATATCGAAATTCATAGGCGTTTCATCCATATTTCCGATCTGGCTTAATGCATAGCCATGTTTCTTGCGCTGTTGTATTACATATTGATGGAAAAGACTTACTTTGCTGTCAAGATCTGCAGGCAATTTTTGTGCAATTTTGGTTTTTTGCCTCAGTACCAGATTGTGCCTTTCCAAGAACCTAGTACTCCAGGATACAGTGGCCTTAAATCCTTTGCTGTTGTCTGGGTTAGATTTGGCCCACTGAAGTGCAAACAAACGTATTTTGTTTCGTGTCACTACATAATCATTTTGACGATGCTCAAGAACCATGTCTGCTACATGCTTTTCGAGTTCTGGCCAATATGGGGTGCCTCTTCTTAATGCACACTTACTCCTTGGCATACTCTTTAATGCATCTTCATTTGCTTTCCAGTCTCGGACCATCTTTTCTGTTACTCCATATTGTCTTGCCGCAGCACAGTTATTGTGTTCCTTGGCAAAGTTTACAACTTTCAGTTTGAAACTGGCTTCAAATTTCCTTCTTGTTGCTGGAGCCATGATGGGTTCTTTTCTATCAGCCATTTGTAGTACATCCACTCTGGTAATCTTTTAGACCAATGTATGTGCGGTTATACAGTACTGTAGCTTCAGCTACACACAGAATGTTCTATTACGGTACCTTTTAGCTCGCTGGAGGTGCTCTAATACAGTCCATTCAATTACTATGCAGCAGCCTTGGCTACACAGAACGTTCCTGTGCTGCAACTGTATGTACCACAGTGAGCCAATCACAACAAGCAAAGGTTCAAAGGTTATACCGTAATAGACTTCCTGTCTGACTCTGGTCAATCTGAGCAGGCTTTTTACAGTGTAGATTCGGGTACAGAACATTGTATAATTTGCATAAAAATTGCAAATGCATAAAAAGCCTGCTTGGATTGGCCCCCACCCCCAGCTTACTACTCCTGCTCGAGATCTGACTCTTTTTACCGACTCGCTGCTCACAGGTTTTCAGACCCGAGGAAGAGGCGGCGGCGTCTGGAGCCTCTCCCTTGCCCTTCTTGCAGGAGCGCTGCACCTGCGAAAGGAAACAGCCCGATCCGCCGCCACTAGAGCGAAGAGCGAAGCTCACAGGGCTTCACTAGAAGCGCGAAGCTCACAGGACGGGTGAGCGGCGGCGTCTGGAGCCTCTCCCTTGCCCTTCTTGCAGGAGTGCTGCACCTGCGAAAGGAAACAGCCTGATCCGCCGCCACTAGAGCGAAGAGCGAAGCTCACAGGGCTTCACTAGAAGCTCACTAGAAGAGCGAAGCTCACAGGGTGGGTGAGCGGCTTAGAGCCGCCCTCCGTTATCCCTCGCTTCTTGCAGGAGGCAAACAAGACAGAGCCACGCCAGGAGCTCCCGGCTTTCCGTAGCGCCTCCTCCCTTGCCGTCCCTTCCGTGCCGGCAGCTCCAGAGAAGCTCAAGGCGAGTGGGAGTGAGGGGAGATCCTTGTCCTTGTGAACCACTGCATTACCGGATCGAGCTGACTGGTTCGCTTCGCATTTCTCCCTTGCCTTGGAGGAAGCGCCCGCAAACTTATTTCTCGGCTCTCTCGAAGAGGAAGCGTAAAAGCGCTCAAGCTTCACTCCTGATGTACTCGTATTTTCCGGCGTATAAGACGACCGGGCGTATAAGACGACCCCTGATTTTTGGTTGTCTTTTTTTCGTTTCAAAAGTCGTCTTATACGCCGGAAAATACGGTATTCTTTTAAATATTTTTGGACTTAATGAAAGGTAAGTCCTATTGCACTAAAAAGTTTTCTTTGAAACATATTTGTTTCAGACTGCTGTCCAGAGTTAAATTTGAACTTTCAAGAAGAGTCCAGTGGCAACCCTTTTAGTAATCAAAATATTACATAATTACAATATTGTGCACTTTATATTTAATCTAGAATGGTAACTGCATTATGTTACTGTATTAAATTAGAGATCAGGAGACTGTGAGTTCTAGTCCCACCTTAGGCATGAAAGCTGGCTAAGTGACTTTGGGCCAGTCACTCTCCCCAAGTCACATCACAGGACTGCTGTTATGGATAAAAAAGGAGGAATAGGGAGGTCACTGCCTTAAGTTATTTATAAAAATAATAAGAGTGGGATAAAAAATGCTAAAAAATATTATTTTAAAACCTATAGTCCTACGATAAATTGCTGTACTATATACCCATTAATAAGTACTGGTGATGAAAAAAACCCCCGAAAATAAGTCTTCAAATAATTGTATCTTATAGGACAAATGAAATTTTTAATTAATTAAGGTTTGCAACCAAAGTAACTGAAATTTGTGAAATTAATTACTTTGAATTTACTGAAAAATAAATGTTGTATGACTGGGCTTCAATTTATCATTCAGCAGGGTTGTCCCTAATATAAGTCAACAGATGTTAGGGAGTGATGCTAAGTTATTTAAATTGTGGATGCCAGACAACTTGCCCATTTCTTCCAAACTAACTAATTGCCCCAGCCCAAATCTTGTAAGAATACTTAATCTTGCAAAATTCTGGCAGACCCTGAGATTTTCTAAGAATATCGACATGCTGGCATATTTATACAAAAGTTCAGGATGTATCAAGAATCATTTAGAGGTATGATGGTAAACATGGCACTGCAAATGTTACACTATTAATTGCTGATTTTGGACCACACAATAGTTATATAAACTCAGCCTCAGCAACCACTAATATAAAAACAAATGTATTTTCATATTGCAGTCATGCTTCTATCACTTTAGATGATGTATGATTACAGTAAAATCAATTTATCCTGGACAAATATTCTATTTTTTTAAAAAAGGGACTAGAACCTCTTACTATCCTGCCTTCTACCTTTCTTTGATATATCTCCCAGGTCCACATTGTTTGTGTAGTTTCTGTTTCTGTCTATATTTGAGAAAGCGTTGTGAAAGATCCCTATTTTCCTTGGTATTTTATAATGTGTTATAGAAGCAAATAAATCATTTAATATTTGGCATGAGACTCAGGTACAATCTTACATTCATATGTATCTTGTGACTGGCTGCCCCAATGTAAAAAAATTATGATTTATCTGAGGTATCTTGCAGCAGCAAGTTTACCATTATCGTGCTTTTTTTTTTTCCAGAAAACTTCACCAAGAAGCAATGTCTTTCAAGGTAGAAGTTTATGACTTAGGTAACCATTTTGTTACTTTATGGGATCCTTATGCTAGTTATTTGTAGAAGTACTTATGGCAATTTTGTTCCCTTTCCAGAAATGCTTAGATGCTGAAATTCATTGGAGAGTTATGTACTGAAATGCCTATCTAATGACAGTGTAGTTCACAGAGACAGATTTCTTAGTTATATATTTTTAGAGAATGCTTCTTCTCTCAATATGAAAATTATTTATGATGCTGAGAAACTTAGGCAACAATTTTTGTATATTCACAGTATAAACAAATGAACAAATAATTTACATAGATATGCTATTTTCAGTCTTCTTATTCCATACAGTATACAGTCCTTCAGAGATGACTATGCAATAATTCAATATTTGAGAATAAATTGTATGACTGACCTTGGCTTTTCGAGTGAGAATTAGATTTTGTTTCCAAAATGACAGGCAACATCTGCTCAGTCTCCATGTTTTTCAAATCAAATGAACTTTCTGTAGCTGATATTTCCTTGGATGAAGCACTGAGATGAAGGGCATCTTGAGTTTTCCTTTTTTCTTTCTTTAACATATTTACTAAAATATCTAATATTTATATTAAGGAAAGCTTTAAAATACTTCGTAATGATGATTAGCACAAGTATGTTTAGGTAAAAACATTGCTAGTTATACAGAATAAAAATAATTATTTTGTATGTTTTATTATATTGACTGATTCTCCATTTTTCTCTTCTTATGTCATTAGCTTACAGTATCACACTGGACTTATTTTTAAAGTTGGTTAGTGTCTAAGAAAACCAGTGTATCTGCTCTAACCACATTCCAAGTATAAACAATATAGTATGAGGAAAACCAAGATATATGCAGCTTTGAGTTTCTTTTGTATAGGAGGTAAAACATTGTAACAAGAAAAACATAAAAATATGAAATGCTTGGTTAAAGTATGGTAACAAACTGAAAGCAAAAAATGAAGGCGTTTTAAAATAAAATTTAAAATATTTCATTCTCAACCAATCTTTATGAAATTAAATATTTGGTTTGGGATTTTTTTCCACACCTTTCTTTGTGAATTCTTTTTGGTATCTTTGCACCCAGTCCATGTTTTACATCTCCCTGGGATTTTCAATAATATTCAACTGTTGGGGCTATTAAGGCCATTCCAAAAATTTTTAGTCTTTTTAAAAAGATCCTTGACTTGCTGAAATATCCAATCACTTTCAGCTTCAATATCCTTACTGATTATGGGATACTACCTTGTAGTATATATTGATATTTAGTTGACATTCAGTTGATATTCTTCCTCCTACTTGCACAGTATATTTTGTGCCACTTATTGTGACACAATACTAAATGTCAATACCGAGCCAATAGAGTAATCTCTATATTTAATATTTTGCCATATTGCTTTTTTCTTCAAATATTTCACATTATTTTTCTTGAAATCTATATTTTGTAGCTGGTGGCTGAGCTATTCAATTTCCATTTCATCAATCTAAAGCACTTAGTTCCAAATCACATGTTTTGGACAATTATTTTTTGTGGTTAAGTTTCGAGAAAAGGTTTTCTTCTGATATTTCTCCCATGCAAATTTATTGTTGTATCAGAAACATTGTACTGTGTGTCTCTGTTTTGTGAATATAACCAGTTTTCAGCAGTTCTAGCTGATATTTTTGTCTTCCAGATCTTGCCTTGACTTCAAGAGTTCCATGCAACTTCTGTTTCTTAATAATATTTCTCACTATTGAAATTTCTAGTTCAGTGTTTAGAAGCACTTTTTTCAACTTTCACCTGCTTTATGAGAAAAGTGTCTTTATGTTCAAATGGTCAGGCAGGTGAGTACAGAAGGAATTTACAGTTGTTGAAAGCACTCATAACAAATTAAAAAATAAAAGGTTAGCGCAGAGCATGTGCCATGAAATTGTCTTCAACAAATTGAATTACTTCTTTCAGTATTATTAACAGCTTTAATAATAACAAGTTTATGTTAACAAATAATTATGAGCTAATTCTACTTATTGTAATGCTATGTGGTTGCTGATGGCTGATTTGTCTGAATGCCAGGTTTCTAGGAATTCTCTAGCATTTTTAGACTTAGCTTGGTTGAGGATGCTCAATTTCTCAATTCAAACTATGATGAAGTTTGTCCATGTGTGGTACAATTAAGGAGTCATCATCATCATATTTTCCATCTGCTAGCTGGCGTCCAAATAAGTAAATAAAACAAATAAAAATCTTCCAATCTTTCTTTTTTACTTCCTGACAAATTAGAATTCTTTCTAAAGTTCTTTTTCTGCCCATTTAGCTATGGGTTTCTCCTCCTTTTACCTGATTATTCCCTAGGTGTTATTTTTTTACTCCATCTTCCAAGGTCACCCCCACATTTCATTACACAACTGAAAAAGTGTCAGTTCTGTACAATATTGTCTTGTGTATTGTGTATCAGTGAACAGCACATAAATAATAAATATTCAAATGTTCAGAAACATGTGATATTTAGCAATAGCACTTGGACTTATATACCGCTTCACAGTGCTTTACAGCCCTCTCAAAGCAGTTTACAGAGTCAGCATATTGCTCCCAACAGTCTAGGTCCTTCTTTTATCGACCTCAAAAGGATGGAAGGCCGAGTCAACCTTCAGCCAGTGAGATTCAAACTGCCGAAGTGCAGGCAATCGGTAGTCAGCAGGATTAGCCTGCAATATTGCATTCTACCCACTGTGCTACCACGACTCTTTGATACATCAATTTTGTCAAGATACAAAATAATTAGGCCTGGAAGCTCATCATTATTTGAATGTCATGTTTAACTTTGTACCATGTTGAGATTATGTGAACTAAAACATAGAGTTTGATCAGAAGTACAAATTACAGTTGTTATACTCAAATTTTAAATAGACTGTTAAGAATGTATTTATTTATGTTGCTTCCTTGACTAGTTCTGACCAGTTTACAATTCAAAATACTGAAAACATCAATAAAATCAATTAATCATCATAATACCCTATGCTGGCTAAACCAACACACACCCAGCCCTCCCTCCATAAGATGTTGGCTATTTTCCTCTCCAAAATGTTTCTAACTGCATTCCTGAGTTTTAACAGGGCATGGGTCATCCTGACCTCAGAGGGCAAGCTGTTCCAGAGTAAGCAGATGGTAACTGAAAATAGATGTATTCAGCTTGATTATATTCACTTAACAATATTGAAACTTTCCATGTTATTATTAAATCAAAAGTATTATACAATGAATTTTAAAGCATTTTGTTATAAAGTATACTCCTCCTCTAGCTCCCCCTCTCCATCTGCTTATGAGGACATTTTGGAAGAGACCTGGGATCATGAGGCAAAGAACAGAATGAAATCTTGCCAAGTTCCTTACAGAAACAGGTCTGTCACAGGAATAGCAACTAGATTTTTATCCAATAAAGATTTCAGAAAGGATATTTATTTCATTATCTCGTTGCTGCAAAAGATCCTTCAGTTTCTTTAACTCTTCATTGCCAATTACAGTATTGGGACTTTTATCTTCCTGAACATCTGGTCCAAGTAATTGGTTGTCAGGAAGTTTTGCATCATTTACTAGTCTCTGTTGAACCAAAAACAATATGGTTATTTCAATTAGAAATTCATTTCTTCATTTTCTGTAAGAAGGAGATTTCACAAACTTGTAGTACTGTCATGCCAAGCTACTGTAAAGATTTCCCTTATGGATCATCGAGTTTTAATAGCTTCCTCTCCTTTAAACAAATCAGAATAATTTTCATGTACCGTCTCTCCTTTGGTCAACTATGCAGTCATCCTTCCTAAGATTCTGATTCTCTTTCCTCTCAAAGATTCAATTCCTCTTTCTTAAACTTAAAATTGTTCCACTACTTGTTTTCCTGTAAATAAGATATGCTGGTCTTTTTTTAAACAACTATGTCATTTGGCTTCAACATTACCTTTAACATTTGCAAATATGCAAATTAACTTTCAGTTAATTACTTAATTTTTAAAACATATATGTTCATTAAAAAATTTATTGAAAAACATACTGTATGCTTGTAGATGCTAAGGGGCAATACTGATTTGATGGTTCATAATCAAATAAAAACCCACAAAAATCCTAAAAGAGGCTTCAACCACAAATTTTAGAATAGTTATAAATTACTGTTTTTGTTAATATATTCTTTAAATTCTGTTTAATATGGTATATAAGTCTGAGAAAATTAATTAAACTTCATATGAAATTTCCCCACCTAACTGCCTTTTTCTATTTGGTCGGGGGGGGTGTGAGGGAATGAAAAGACTTTTTTTATAAATAATTGAATAGTTTATAAAACAATGTCCAACAATATAAAATACGACATAAGCTAACTATGGAGTTGCTTTTTATAAAAAGTTCCTGTCTAAATAAATAATGATTTATTTAAGAAGTAATACCCAGCAATTTAGAGATAAATACTTTGCACATTCTTTAAATTACAGTTTCCAGATTTTTTCAGCTACTGGTTATTAAAAAAGCAAATCACATTTCACTGTTTTACACATAACAGGAAACCTTTCAAAATATTAAACAAAGTCAATGCAAAAAGGAAGAGCATGTGAATAAAAATTAATAACTCTAGTTTCCTATATCAAACATCACATAGAAAATTATAATTTTCTCATTTACAATATGTAAATTTAATTACTGCTACAAGAAAAACACAATTTATTTAATATATATACTAATTAGGGTCTAATTACTTCCTCTTCTCTTTTAAAATTGCCTAATAAATCAAAATATGGTACATTTGTTAATGTGTTAAAAATACAATGCAACATACCTTTAAATGGCTGAAACAGTATTTGATCTTCCGCATGTCAGCCCCAATTTCCAAAATGCTTTCAGGATCAGGATCTTCCAGAAATTCTTTAACTTGCTCATCTAATCTAAATATACATGATAAAACGAAGAGCTACCTTGAAGAAAATATATAGCTCTTCAGAAGAACAAATCAAATATAAATACTAAACTCCAGATTCCTGCTAGTTTATCACAACTATGAACTTTTTGCAAGTGGAACTTTAGCAAAATGCAGGAAGCAGGAAAAACAGTATTTTAAAATTTATACCTGCTGTTTCAGTTCTTGAGGATTCTAGATCTTTGGAATAAACTTTGAGGATGACAGTGAAAAGCAGATTGGGGAAGTTAGTTAACAAATATAGCTGCATTTTTCTTGTATCGCTGGGATTTTTTCTTTGAAAAAAAAGTCACCTATGGATGAAAAGAACCTTTCTATCTGCAGGAAACAAACTCTGGTTCCAACACATAGAAAGCAAATTTACTGTTTATGTCCAAACAACATATTAAGGAGAAGGTGTTGTTTTTTAAAATCAAAATTTAATATATTTAAAACAGCAATGTTCCGTCCAATAAATTCTAACTCCACAGAAACATATGATATACCAAGAAAATTTTTAACCAAAATAAAATTATATTTTGTTGAATTAGACTTATTTATAATTAATGGTCCACAGAATTGAATCTTTAAGCACTTGAAAGTAATTCTACTTAACAGTCTTGCATTTATTGATGATTTCTAAAATCAATGTTGGGCCAAGTGAGGAACATGTGCACTGTAGATGGCTGTCAGACTATCAAGTAGGCCTTCCTGGAAGAGATGGTCCCCTCAGGAGCCAGTTAACATAATGAGCATAATTGATCTGGAAATAGATCTTTTTCTGAAAATTTTATAAAGTATCAGTATCAGAGACTAAGATATTTGATAGAAATAATGTTCATCTCAACCTATTTTGCAGAACCTGTGATTTTATTGGATATACTGACCTTTATCTACATTAAGACCATACTTTTAGTCTGTCTCTTCCTGTAAGTAGTATAGTAGATTTTAGATTTGTACCCCCCATGGAGGTTGCCTTGAAGAACTGTTTGCTGTAGTAGTGTACATGGCTTTTGGCTAATTAGTACAATATGACTAACTTCTCTCCTACACGCCCTTGCAGGACAGAGCACTCTTCATTGCTAAATATTTGTAAAGTCGTCCAACCAGCTTTAATAAAAACTTTTATAAAATATTTTAGTGAAATATTTTAAAGTAACTTAAAATAGTAAATTGCTTTTTCCATATGTAGGAAGATTATATTTAAAACATTCAATGTTATATATGATGGAAGCAAAGAGACTTAACTAACTCATGAAGGAATTTTGGAAGCCCTCACTTTGACCTTATGCATAAACTATGATTCACATATGGCTGCTTCTCCTTTTTTTATTACAGAACCCTGTTCCTTTGTGTCATATACAGTACACAGTTCACTGTATTTGCTGCATGTCCATTGGCTATAGCCTTCAAAACACCTCAGTCAAACATCAAAGAGAGAAAAATAATGGCTTGCAAAAAAGCCATTTTGTAATATTGTTTTTCAGATCTGATGAATAGTTAGGAAATATTTCAGGTTGCTTGGTAAAAAAAAATCTTTATTTTACGACGTAGCAAGAAAAGTAAGATATTCTATTCCAAATGTTTTCTTTTGGAATCCTTGAACTCAAATTTAAATGTCTTTCTGAATAAGCCCTATTACTTCTGATTTAACTGAATTAGTGATATATGAATAAAGGTAGTCCGCAATTTACAACCACAATTGAGCCCAACATTTCCATTGTCAAGTGAGACAGTTAAGTGAGTTTCTCCCCATTTTGCAACCTTTCTTGCCACAGTTGTTAAGTAAATCACTACAGATGTTATTAGGAACACAGTTGATAAGTGAATCTGGCTTCCCCATTAATTTTGCTTGTCAGAAGTTCATAAAAAGTGATCATATGACACTGCAACCATTATAAATACGAGCCAGAGGCTAACCATCCAAATATTGATCACATGACCATAGAAATGCTGCATCGGTCATAAGTGTGAAAAATGGTCATAAGTTACTTTTTGAGTGCCCTTGTAACTTTGAATGATCACTAAACAAACGGCTATAAATCGAGGACTAGCTGTATTCAATCCATAGAAACCACTACAGGATTGGTCCCTCGCAGACCTGATCCTCAGAAAAGTAAGGGACTACCTCTAATTCCCACCCCCCAGAAATCTCTCTCATCTCTGTTTGAAAGCATCAGCAAACATTAATTCACCTAGCTCCTTTCTCTCCCTTGTCCCTCTCCAACCTGCCTCAATAAGCAAGTAAACAACTTGCTAGCTGCCCAACAAGGGCAAGCATTCATTTATCCAACTGACTTATACACATCAGTTTTTAAGAAATTCTTGAAGCCTTGAATCATGCTGAGAGATCTAAATTAAATTTAGCTTCTCAAACTATATGGGTCAAAAATGTGATGCAGTTACAATTTGCATAAATGGTAGTTATGTTTCCCTGAATAACATCACTGCATGCAGCATCCTGGAAGTAACTCTGTAACTCTAATTTCTATAGGTTTCCATCACCGAGCCTGAAATGTTCCATACCCACCCAGCAAAAGACTTCTGTCAAGAAAAAAATATTTTACACCAAAAATTAAAATAGCAAATCAGTATTTAGGTCATGATTGAAATCATCTCGATTTCAAAACACAGCACTATGCAACAAGGCATAGAAACCATGCCTATTCAAAAATTAGTTTATAGTCTCCAGACAGTCTTTATATGGACAGATTTGTGAGCTGCATATTGGTTATATTATAACTTTGGCATTAAAAACTTTTCAGGCTGATGGAATATACTGTAATTCCCCGCTCCTTTTGAAAAATTGCTTAAAATTTTAAAATTGCTCTTTTGATATTTCTGAATTAATTTGTACATTCCAATTTGTACATTGTTACTTTGAAAAAAAACTATGCTCAGATATTTATAAAGATTAATTTGTTCACTTTTATTTCAGCATAGTTATATGTACTAAAACTTCAATAGTTTCTTTTGAAATATAATAATCTTAGGCTTCAACTAATTGGTCTGGAGACTTTCTTTCTCTGACAGACTGATGTCTTCAATTTTGCAACATAGGTTTCATTGTCTATAGCAAAAAAATCTTTGCAGCAGAATTTTTAATACTGTTGCTCCTTGCCCAATTTTGAATTTTTTTAAAGATAGAAAGCAAAACAATAATAAAATTTACTGGCTTGTATCTAGATAATTAAAGTAAAAATAATAATGTTGATGAACTCTGTTCTCCAATACAATAGTTTACAGAGAGAAGTGATTTAAATACAATAAACAAACTATGCAGTTATAGATTTATCAGATTATGGGATTCAGAAAGTTTGGGGTTATTTTAGATCATTCTCTCTGCAGTCTTATATTGGAAAAAAAATTATAAACAGGAATTTAGCATGTAAGAAATTATTTATTACTAATAATTAGCAATACAGCATTTCTCAATGCTACAAATATTCCCTAAATCCTTTTTTAAGTTATGCATGTTCTGAACTTTTTCTTCAACTGGTATGTATTAATTTTTCAAAAGAAATATCTGGGGGGAAAAGCATGATTCACTTCATTTATTTCACAGACTCCAATATTAAACAAAATAATCCTTAAACGTTATTCACATCAACCTAGAGGTAATTTAATCATTGATAGTTCAGCCTCATTCATGTTCCTCATCAATTTATTATTCTCATATACCTCAATGTAGCAGCTAGATCGTTAGTGTTATTCTTGCACTTCACTTACTCTGGCCAATTATTTCTCAGATAATTATCTATGTGGAAATTCACTTCTATTGCCAAAATTAGTGTCTGATAATAATAAAATAGTAAGTAGATCTCACAACTTTCACCTTTTCTCATTTCCTTACCATTAATAAGGCAAAAATACTACAGTAAAAATACTACAATTGCTGTAAATTCACTCCTCATTCTGATAAATTTAAAATATCTCTTAATTTGAAGTATTATTTGAAACTAAATTCAACTAGGATGTCCATGCTTATTGTGCAAATGAAAAAATATATATTTCAGAATAAGATGATGTAAAGAAAACCAAACAATACTCTAGCAGCTCTTCTTTTAAGAGTTTTTCAAGCCTTTGTTCACCAGTCACCATTGCCAATTCATTTTTTAATTCCTGGATTTCCTTTTTCAGACGCATAATCATCTGGAAATATAAAACGGATCACATTGATTAACAATGAATGTCTGATTCAGAAGTTATGTGATGCTCTTTTCTATATATAACAAATTGTTCATTTTTATATTCTCCCCCAAAAAGAAATTAAACTTTTTTCATTTAAAAAAAAAATGAAATAGTTGTGTTAACTAAAATAATGGCATGCTTTTGAAAAATGAAGAACTGTGATTTGGGGGAAAAGAAACTCCTTTCAAAGATGGTAAACAGTAGACAATTGAGATTTAATTCTTTATTGGTTAAGCACTTTCAATTTGTATTCATAGCATATCTACATAGTTCTGGATTAATTAAGGGCAATATGTTTTCACCATCTTTGTTCTCTAACGAGGCAATATTCTGAATGTGTATCTGGAAAAAATTCTATTGAATATACAAGAGCTTACTTTCAAGTTAAATATAGCTACACTACATATACCACTACATACAACTACACTACAGAACTTCAAAAAATGAAAACTCATTGCTTAATATTAGTCATTGAAAATATTATGCATAAGATCAGTCTGTATATTAAAGAAAATATTTATTGTTAATAATAGTGCAATTTAGTTATTGTTAATAACTAATTGTAAATTGCATTGAGTATGCAACATTTTTAATCACTTGTGACAAATAGGCCCCCACTACCATATTCAGGAGACAGAATAATAATTATTAGGAATAATTATTACATGGATATCACTGTAATGGTATATTATATACTGTTATCATAAAGTGTGACTGAGCAGCCTTACCAATCCAGGATCAATTTCTTCATTTAGAACAGCTTCATTCTTAATAACAGCAACTCGCTGAGCAAATCTACAGGTTGATATAGATTCCTAAAAGGAAAAAAATATATCTTAACATATCACCATGTAAACCAGAGGTGGTATTCAGCAGGTTCTGACTAGCTCTGGAGAACCAGTAGCGGAAATTTTGAGTAGTTCAGAGAACCAGCAAATCCCACCTCTGACTGGAGATTTTACAGTATCCTTCCCCTGCCACGCCCACCAAGCCACGCCCACAGAACCGGTAGTAAAAAAATTTGAATCCCACCACTGATTTAAACAGATAGGTTTTCTACAAGGTAAGAATTAAAGTAACAATCTTTAAAATGGTCTTAATATACTTTAACAAAAATGAATACCAAACAAATTATATATTGATAAAAATACTTTCAGTCTATTGCATCTTAGGACTGAATTAGATAACATGTCATGACCATTTGCAAGCAAAAACAACAGCCCAGATTCACTCCCATATTTCTCCATAAAATTAAATTATTATGATATTTATTTTTTGTGTTCACTAATTAATAGGTTGATGCTAATGAAGAACATAAAATTGATCAAATGGTAGATTTCAGTGACTAAAGAGTGATGGCAAAAAGCAAAGGACCTATAGGTGAGCTTTCAATTTTCAGCAATAAATCAATATTTGGTATTATACCCTATAAACATTATTTCACTATAAACATTATTTCAAAATTATAATAATGTACATGACTGATGCTAAATTATTTTATAAATAATAATAAATCAATAATGATGTATAGTGCAATGTAAGACATTGGCCCTTAATGATGTACTTTCAATTTTAAAAAAGATCTAATGAAGTGTTAAATTCCATTAACTTTAAGTATCTATCTCTAGTTTCAAAACAAATTAACTTTTTAAACTTATTTTCATATTTTCTTTTTAAATTGCTGATGATCCACTAGCATATGGTTTATACTAACATTACCTACTTTTTTTATAAAAAAGTTATTAACCAGCTCTAGAATATATTTTATTCTGCTTCAAGGTTGCTAAGGAATTTAGTTATACTTCTATCATGGTTAATGTTTTAAAAACAACAATGCCATAAGATTATTATTTATTATTATGTGATTTAAGATACATTCCGACTGACTGTTACTATGTACTGAATATACTTAACTTTATAAAACGAACTGTATTGTAATCATCCACACAATGACTTTTACTACTTGTTATCACCTGATCTGATATTAAATATAATGAAAAAGAATTTTTAATCCAAATCTAATCCTAGAATCTGAAGCAATTTTCAGAAAAAAAATCAACTTTTTCTCCATTTAAAATTTTTTTTCATCTGCAGGCCTCTGATAAGGCTCTAGTGAAGAATACAAAATGCTTTGAATGTTCAGTATAACCATATGGCAAAATACTGCATTATTCAGAGCTCCCTATCATCCTTCAGTTACTTCAGATAACAACAAAGGTGTTATCAATAAAAACAGAGAGATTGTGTGAGTATATATGGAAGGGGGTAGAGGAGAGAGAATTGAGAGAGTGAATAAATCCAAGATTTATTTATATATATATTTTTATTAGAGAGCTTTCAACATTTTTCCTTTTTTATTGTTTTTTATTTTATGTCTTGTTCTGCACTCCAATACCTAATAAATAGCCACATTCTTAAAAATGGAGGAAAAAACCTATCAGAATTTAATCATACTGTATCAGTTATGCAATGAAATTTTAGCATAAAATTGTTACATTGATATCAAAACAATTAAAATGAGAAATGGGAAAACATACATCTATGTTCCTTTTTTCTACTGAGAGCATTGCAATCATTGTTGTCATGCAATTCCCTCCCAGGCTGTCTCTTAATACTGAAGTCATCATGGAGTTTCTGTAGGGGATGTGAGTTCTGTTTTTTTCTGACAGAGCAATGATTACCTGCAGTATAGGTAATATTAGAAAAGCTTAGTCTTAAGCTCTGATATCTTGCTTAAAACAAATCTTCCTATTATTAAAAAAATACATTAAAATTTAGCGTTTTTCATACAGTTGCACAAAACGTAATCTGTATAATACAATATGCTTGGAGTAATATTAATCAATGTTTATTTGAGTAGGATGTTAGCAACAAGGGCAATATAGATTAGGTTTAGGTTTTATTTAATTTATATACTGCCCCCTCTCCCATTTGGGACTCGGGGCGGTGTACAGCCAGATTAAAACAATACAAAAATATAAAATTTAAAAACAGATTAAATCAGTGGCTGAAAGTTAAAAATAATAAAATAATAAAAACAGGGTAATTAAAATAACAAATTTAAAACCCTCCAATATTACTAGGCCAGACCGGCTCGTTGAAAAAGATGAGTCTTCAATGTGCGCCTGAAGATTCGCAGGTCAGGGATAGTCCGTATCTCCGGGGATAACTCGTTCCAAAGGGAGGGTGCTCCCACAGAGAAGGCCCGTACCCTTGGGGTCGCCAGCCGACATCGTCCAGCTGACGGCACCCCAAGGAGACCCACCCTGTGAGAGCGCATAGGCCAACGGGAGTCTGATGGTGGCAGAAGGCGGTCCCGTAAGTACCCGGGTCCCAAGCCATGGAGCGCTTTATAGATGACCACCAACACCTTGAATCGCACCCGGAAGGCTACCGGAAGCCAATGCAGCTCGCACAGGAGCGGTGTAACATGGGAGCTACGAGAAGCCCCCAGAATCACCCACGCAGCCGCATTCTGTACCAACTGGAGCCTCTGGATGCTCTTCAAGGGGAGACCCATGTAGAGAGCATTGCAATAATCGAGACGGGAAATGACAAGGGCAGAAGTGACCGTGCGAAGCGCATCCAGATACAGAAAGGGCCGCAACTGGATGTGTGTAGAAACTGCATGTGTGTGTGGGGGTGCGCGCATGTGTACGTGCACACACACACACACACACATACTATACACACTGACCCTTCTATCCTAGTACTGATAATTATGTTTAGGCACAATCACTTCATTGTTTTATAACAAAAGTAGACCAAAAAAATTAAATTTATTCATGTAAAGGAAAGTTTTCAATTACTTTGACTATTTAATCTTACTGAATGTTTTCAGGAAGCATTATATTCGGTTTGACAATGGATTTGAAAAGACTGTCAAGAGCATAATAGTGAAGAAAGTACTGTAGCATATCTACTTCCACAATTATGCATCTTCCAGACTTCATCAATCTTGACACCATATTTGAAGGCCAGGATGAGAAATTATAACTTTGTTATATTTGCTTAGTTTCTGAAGACCACAGGTGACATGATTAGTCATGCAATTGCCTTGCTAGATTGATGAAATTTTTTGTGCTTGGGACATTTGGGATCGTCCCTTTCCCTTCCAGAGCCAGAAGTTTGGAAGTTATGATAATTTGGTTTGGAAAATATCTTTACTGAAGATGGATTATCATCTACTTTGCCACAAGGCGTATAGGTCTCATACTGCATTCTCCCTTCCTGTATATTTTCCCCTCCCCATCTCTGCCCTTTTGACTGCCCAGTACTTTGCCATCTCTGCCAATTGCATTTGGCCCAAAATCACATGCATAACTTTGAAGGGTCACTGAACAATGGTAGCTAAGTGAGAACTACCTATATATAAAATTACTATTATTAAATTGATCTCTAAATAAGGTTATCAAGTGGTACAATAGATTAAAGTACAGTACAGACATTTTGCCACAGAGTAAGCTACCTGAGATCCATTGTGTTCCATGTCTAAACCAAAATTCAGTGGTTCAAATGCCAAGTACAAGAGAACATGAACATTATAAAACAATACAAAAAATGGAAATTGGATCAACTTTACCTGTTCCAAATAATGTAGAGACAGATTGATGTATTTGGCCTCTGTCAGTTGCTGGCCTCCAACTCCAGTCTTCCCAACACGCTCTGAACCAGCCAGGTCCACTAAGTGTAGTTTTGAACGCCGAATGGTTGCTGATCCTGGTTCTTTGCTTGAGATATGAACGGTGAAAATGCAATGTGAACGTGTGGAGGCTTGATTCATTGGAGTCTGTGAGAGAAAGCATTTCCTAAGCCTTACTTTTTAATTCTCAGTCTAAATGCTACTGATCATTTAGAAATAAAAAAATGGTTTGAGTTAAAACAGAGCACAATGATACTTTGAAATTTGTCGGGTTTAACCCAAACATCCCAAAATAATTCCATTTACAATGGGCTGGATTGGAGGAAAGGAAAAAATGGTTGACTAATCTGTCCCTGTACATATCCCTGTAAAAGTAAAAGAGAGTTGCTTAATCAAAACAAAAACTTTGTAAATTGTGCAACATGACTGCAAGTAGTATGCAAATAAATGCAGTCCAGGTCTCAAAATCCAATCACATGACCATCGAATGATGGGATGCTGGATGTTAAAAACCAGGTCATAAGTAGTTTTGGGGGTGATTATAACTTTGAATGCCTGTAAATTGAGGGCTACCTGAATAGGAGCAGAACTGTGTAGTTATACCAATTATAGGTCACAGATTTGTGTTAATATTACGGCACCAACAAATTCATTTTCAATTCCTTTTCACTGAGCCCTTACACAAAATTTATCTTCTCAATAGTTACATACAAACTCCATGTTTTAATGAGTATTTATTTTAATTTCCTTTTTTTTACCCTTGTTTGCCCCTTAACATTTGATTACACTGAAATGCATTCACTCTTTCAATTTAAACCCCGCAATTGGGAGAAATTTTTGCTTGAAATAATATAGTATCATTAATAAGCCTGATAACCTATGCATCATCTCTAAAACCAGCATATTTATGAAAACATTGTAGGCTTTGGTGGTAAAACACCTTATATGCTAAAATGTGCATAATACATAGTATACTCACAGATGAAAAAGTAGATAAAAGAGAAGTATTGCTTTCATCTTTAAATATTTAAAATGTTTACATTCATTAAATAAAACTGCCAAGAATATTAGCTCTAGGCACTTTCCAAACACAAGTAGCTAAACAAATACAACACAGATATGTCTTCCCAAACTGAACGAACAGAGAAGAAGTGCAATAAAACCTTTTACTGAAAAGTTTCCTCTCATTAAAATAATGCTGATGCCAATGATACAGTTTTTCATGTTGATAGACTTACGCTGCTTTGAATGTATGGCAAAGAGATTAATAACTATACTCTTTGGTTTACGTTACATTTCATTTTTATTGGCTGAATGTTAAAAAAAAATGTTAAATTGGGTTACATTCAATGTGATGGAAGTTTACTGGTCTCAACAAATCACTGAGTTGTGAAGTGATAGTAAGAAAACATGATTATAAAGTATGCTTTGAATCGTAATCAAGGGATATAAATAAAATAAAAATAAATAAAAACAAGGCCTATTTCTTGATTATTGACTCTATCAGAATGGATGTACAGTCTGCCTTCTCTTAAGCTTTCAGAAAAAAAGATTCCCAAATGTTACATTATAATGTACCATGTTAAAATTATATTTTACTTCCACCACCATTTCCTATTGTGAGCAGAATTTCTCTATTTTTATACAGTATGTATCCTGTCTGGTGTTTCTGGTTACACCTAAAAAAATCTTAAATTATTCTAAGTTTGCTATTTCTGAATCTCTATATCAGCCTGAAATTTAATTAGTAAAGCCAAATACAGGAAGGCAAGATCAAAGAAATGAAAATAGAATTCTTTTCTAGGAATAACAATTCCTTAGAAGGAAGAAGAGTCAATCCTCAGAATTGCCATTTTGCAAAGTGATATGTACAGGGCTGCTTTTGTGAATAAATAAAAATATTTTGTTGCCATTCTAAACTCTTACAATTTAATAATGAGTTATTTTCCCTATTGAATAGTAAGATTTCAGATCTTTTAAGAATTCCCACTATTACTAGAAAACCTGGCACAAAAATTTATCTTGGCCAGTTTCATGCCAGAGGAAAGACACATCAACTTATTATTTGCTTCCTCATTACTTAGCTTCATAAAACTTTTCTTTCACCATATACTATTGTTTCATGTCATATTAAAAATGAAGCAATTTAATCCCTATCTATTTTGATTTTCACATTTGTTCAACTGAGATTAAGACCTAAGCATATGTTCATCTATCAATATGAACTATGTTGCAACACATATACAAATTCAGAGGAAGGCAGTAAAGATGACTAAGGAACTCACAATTAAGATTTATGAGAAGAGACTAAAATGAAAATACGTAGTTTCATGTGGATGGATTTAACAGTACAATATTCTTTAAATACTAGAAGAGATGTTACATTTAGTACTGCCATGGAGAAAAAAACCAAGGGAAACAACAGTTCAGCTCCCTTTGACTAGCTTCAGTTTGAATGAAGCTACCCAGAAATTCAGCACACCACAACTAAGAATGAATCATTATGTAACGATACCACTGATTACTGAAAGTTACAGGTCTTGAGCTCAATTTTAGTGCCTTTTCCATCACTTAATGAAAGTCCCACATTATGCTTTCCAAGGGCCAAGTAGGAGAGAGTTATTCATTGAGATTCTTCAAATTCCTATCTTGGGAAACTCTAGTTGACATGTCTCCCACAAAAACTACATCTGGGAAGGTATGATTTCTCTGCCAAAGTACCATTCTTCTACTATAAAGTACCTGATTGTGTACAATATGATTTACATTGGATTCGCAAATTCAATTAAATGTTTAAATATTTAAATATATTTAGAAGCAAAAACAAAACAATGATATTTTAAGAACAAAATTCATAAAAATACACTAAATTTGACTGAAATTTCTGAATAGATGGCTGAAGAGGAGCACCCAGAATTATATATGAAATAGGTGATTATTTACATATTTTAAATAAATAAACATATATTTTGCTATAAAGCTTTTTGGTGATGACAGAATATGAGATGTTGATAACATGCTCACCTCTGCAATCATCCTGTTTGTGTCACCTAAGAAAAGCAGATTCAGAGCTTCTTCTTCATTGGTTGCTTGCTGCAAAGAGAGATGTTTCAGATGAATGTTCTGATCAGGATCCTCCATTATTGTCACCTTTCTACATGAAAAAATTAAAAAACAAAACATATATGATTTTTTAATCACAAATTATACAGGAATATTTATTCAAAAAATTTGCTAGTAAGCAAATGTATTAATTTCTTGATCATATAAATGTATCTCAAATGCTTTAATGTTTATGTAACTCTAGCTATTAACAGCAAGATTTCCCAGTAAATGAAATATATATTTCAGAATTACTTATTCTATTGAGGGAAAAAATTGAATTGTTCAATATTAAAGATATGAAACTGTAACATTAGCAATTAAAACTGTAACATTAACAATCTCCTTTATACTACCTTGCCCTATTCTACATGATTAGAAAGAGAAATCTTTATTTGTTATTATAGTAAACCAAGAAATTGAATTTAAAGAAAACTCTTTGCTCAACAATTTAGCAAAATGAGCTTGCTACAGGCCGGTTTAAACATTGGATTGCCTAGAAGAAGAATTTTATGGGAAAAGGAACTATAGGCCACATTACTGAAATTAAGTGCATGTTGATTTCAGTGTCTATGGAGATTTTCAGTCATCCAGGTCATGGTTGTCCCAAAGGTGCTTTTTCAAGAGGCAACTGGACTTTCTTGATTTTTCTTTGAAGACATTTAGCTTCTTATCCAAGAAGCTTCTTCAGATGAGAAGCAAAATGTCTTCAAAGAAAAACCAGAAAGCCCATTTGCCTCTTGAAAAAGCACCTTTGGGATATTGATTTCAGTATTAAAACAGATAATTGTGAGAACTGTGGTACCTTTTTGGACCTGAAACAGTAAAGGCTACAATTTTTCTAAAAGAAGTCCTCAGATGTTCCATTTCTTAAAGTTCTACAACTTGGCTGGTGCAACTGATGAATTTATCCAGCTCAACTTGGCTAATATTGTTTTATACAAATTCTGCTTAGCTTTAAAAAGAATCTACAAATTCCATCCACTTAGCCAAATGGAAAACATTCTTTGTTTATAAAGAAAACAAAAACCTTGCTTCTGCCTTCTCTGTCATTATGAATAAATTAGCAGTATTTTTCCACATCAAGATCCAAATTAGCATTAAAATATATATACATTTTTACTTAAAGAAAGGAATCAGAACATTAGAAATAGAGCTGTTTATATAATTGCAATGTGAGAGATAAAATATTAGATAGTACTAATATTACTAGTTAATGTTTCTGTTTCTATGTTGACAAGGAGATCTTTTAAATAATATTTCCACCAATATAGAGTGACAGTGAAAAAATGTTATATTTACTGTTCCAATATTCATATTCACGCACACACATATATAGTAGTAATATTATATATTAATACACACAAATATACAAGTCTAGTAGCAACCTAGATTTGCAGATCAAATCTCTGCAGGCCAAAATTCTCTCTGCAGAGTTTGCAGGCCAAAACTCTCTCTGCAAATAGTTACAAAACTGTCGAAGCACTGTCCAATATATAGCTGTGATTAATTTTTTATTATTATTTGTCCATGAAAAATCTAGGAAAACTACATTTCAGTCTTTAATTATTTATTGTAATTGTATTTATTTATTGATTGATTCATTGTATAGAATGTATCCATTTGAAAGGGAGGAAAAACAGCAGTACTGTTTACCACAGCAATGTCACAGAAACTTTAATTTGATATAAATTTTAAATTTTAATTTCTTTTGATATGCAGGCAGGCAGACATACACAGAGAATTAGAACTGGGACAAAAGGAAAAGAGATATGCTGATTTTTACAAATATTACATTACTCACGGTAAGTCTTCCAGTTTGGAGGCTTCGTGCCGTGGATCTAGCAGATCATAACCACATTCATTGTAAATTTCTAAGTAAGAAATATGTGTGGTATATACCTTACTGCTATCCTGAATTAAAAGGAAAAAAGATCAGTAAATGTATAAAATCTAAATTTTACCTATATTTATTTATTTTTTTACTTTAGTACTATATAAACTTGATATTACGGTATCTCTTCTCTATCTAGCTGGATATCTCCAGTCTATTTCATCAACAAATACCCATGCTAAGGAATTCCCGCAAGATAAAACATTAAAATACAATCCATCCTATTGATACTACGTTAAAATAAATTGGACTGAGCCATCATCAATAACCAACTAATTAATCTCAAAAGAAAAAAAGTTTCAATAATTATAATAACAGATGAACCAATTAACTCCCAAATGCTCTCCAGAAAAACCTCCATTTTTATCATACTGTAGAAAGCTATTAAAGTAGGACCTATCTAATTTCTAAGGAGAGGCCCTAACCACTACAACTGGTGCAATTAACAAAAAGAAATGCCTGGTGGCCTCAGATTCCCTCACTTCACTGAAGTGGAGAACAACCAGCAGTTTTACCAGGGACAAGTATAATATTGTATATAGGTCAGTTCTGTTAAGGAAGCAGTCCTGCAAGTAATAGGTGCCAAGTTGAAAGTCATATATATATATATATATACATGCCAAAACCAGCATTTTGAATTGCTTCTGGAATTGCAGGGCCTGCAGCATCAATATTATATGTCCTTGGTGACTCATATCTGCCAGTAAGTAGGTTGCCACATTCTGTTCCAACAGCAGTTTCTGAGTGATCTTCAAAGGCAACCCTATGTAGAATGCTTTACAATAATGTATATGAGGGTATGAGTTACTGTTGGGAAGTCCTTGAATTCCAAGTAAGATTCCTGGCCAAATGCTCACTTGGTTAGAGTCTCTACATGGGAATGACCTTGGGGCACAGACAAAGAAATATCCAGATAAGAAGCAGTTTAGTCTGCAGAAGGAATGTTAGCATGGTATACTTCTTGGGCTGTAAAGACAATGGGGGACAAATATACTTTCAGACTTGCAAGATTTTGTTAATGTACCCTTACAATAAGGTAAAATTAATTCATCTAGGTGTGCTTTCTGTCTTGCAAGAGTACTCTAGGAGAAATCCAAACACATCTGCTTCTTCATAGCAAGGGAGACTCAGATCTTCTGAGCTATTGTAAACTCGGGCATTAACTGTACTATAGTTTTAAAGAAATATCACATAAATATTAACCTTTTAATACAACTTTTGAGCAGGTGGCCATACAAACTGAATGATGCCAGGCTGACCTAAAACTTTTAGCCAGCTTTCTGTGATACAATACCATTCCTACATAAAACACCTTGGAGTCCTTGGTGCTCTCTGAGCTGGGTTGTTTGCTTGCAAACATTTCATTTCAATAATGTTACTAATAAGTAACATTATTAGTGCTAGCGAGAGCTAATACTGTCGTCGTTATCTAGTCAGGTAATGAAATAACTACAAGCAAAGGACTCCACTACAGATATTCTCTTCTATTAAAATAACAGTTGTAACTTGACGATTTTTAATCCTTTGATTTTCTGTTAAATGTATAGATCCTTTAATCCTCCTGAGGCTGCAGAAAACATGAAATCTATTTACATAATTGTACATTTCTATAAATAAGTTATTCTTAAATTAAAAGAACAAAAATAATGGCCTGTACCTTTTGCAATCTCTGAAATACGTAAGACAGGGTCCGTGGAATTATCCCCCGATCACTGTAGCGTTCTGCTCCCCCAGTGATTGTAAAAGTCTTGCCACTGCCTGTTTGTCCATAGGCAAATATAGTCCCATTATAGCCAGACAGAGCACTGAACATGGAGACAAAATGTGCATTTATATACATTTGTACACTTTCAATCTGTTAACAATTTCTTTGATTTTTATTCCATCTATATTTGTACAAATCAAGGTAGCATACACAATGCATCCTCCTTCTATTTTCCCCACAATCCCTGTGAGGTGATTTGGCTTAAGAGGCAGAACAACTGGCCAAAAGTCACCCAGCAGCCACATGTTCTCCCAGTGTCTTGTCTTATACTTTAACCACTACATCAAACTGACTCTCTTGTTAAAAGAAATAATCATTATTTTTTTTGTTGCTAAATGAAAAGTGATATGATATTTTCTTTAGCCAGGCAAACATTCCAAAAACAGTTTACAATTAAATTCTAGGCATGCTGAGTACGTTTGTTCATACTCAGTAAATATACTAGAGTTGTACAGTACTTCAGATTCAGTTCTGAAAAATGTGCTTTTCAGTATGCAGGGCCATAGAAATGTGGCATCTGCTTACACCTCCTTAAAGCAACTTAATCTTTTCCAGGATTATGAGTCTCTGCAGATGGTGCAACAACAATTAAACTTGGAAAAGAACACGCCAGTCAAAAACTTCCAAACATAATCTACATCCATGATTAGATGCATGTACCATAAATCATCCTTTCTAAATTATTTCTAAAATATGCCCTGCCTAATTGTTTACCTATGGTCAGCTCTGATTCCTGGTGTATTCCTGAATTACAATTTTCATTAGGTGGAACAATAGGGTTTATTAGAAAATATAGTCCAGTAACATCTGAGATACCAAAGGTTCTAAAACTCAAAACGGGCCATCTGTAACATGGCATTTATAAAATCTCCAGGTCTTTATAAGGAAATGATAGAATTCTATGCAAGCAGTACTGTAGCTAGGAAAAGTTATCTAGTATATATATTTTTCAATCATCTGTAAGTGAAGAACATAGGTTTGACAATATAATAAGGAACAATTACACTGTTCAGAACTTTGTCCAATTTTATACAGACAATGTACCGGATTTACTCAGCTCAGAGCAGGCATATGTTATGTATAAGTGGAAAAAAGTAATATTTATGTTTGTACTTCATATGAGAACAGTTTTAAATAGGTCAGTCTTTAAAAAACAAAATCTTCATTTCTTGGAGAATGGGGCCTTTCCAGTCTGGTGCCATTAAAAAGGCAAAGGCCTCCAACTCATTTATTTGGAAGCCTAAGCATTTGCCAGATGGCTCAATGTAATCTACAATAGCAAAATGTCAAAGAAAAACATATAAGATGCCAAAGAAAGTCAGAACCACTCATAAAAAAATACCAGAATTTTCAGAGACATTTGTTTTCTGCCTGATTATCAGGCAAAGATTGTACCTTAATTTGGAAGAAAGCTATTGCACATATTCAAGCAATGTTGAATGAAATAGTCGCTGGGTATCTTTGACTTAATCAGAACATAACCTTTTGGACTACTGCATTTCATTAACTAAACAGGGCATTTTTTTTCTCCAAGTTATTTTATCTTTTTAGTCACAAGATCTGAACAAGAAATTAGGAGAAAAATAGTTTCCCACATCAGTTGATAAATCTAGTGGGCTGTATCGCTTAGCATGATCTCATCCAAATAAATCTGAAGATAAACCTGAGCTAGTTAAAGAGTTACCAGATATCTGAACAGGCAAAGATGAACATGGACAATTAGAAAGAAGAACAAATGGTAGAGGGGGAAAGGAGGACATACTATTTAACTTTCTTGGCATTAGCAACAAAAATTACAGTAAAAACTGGTGAAAAAAGTATTAGGCATAGATGGATGGATGGATGGATGGATGGATGGATGGACAGATGGACAGACAGACAGACAGGCAGACTGACTGACTGACTTACTTATATAGATAAAAGATTACATTTTCCAGACAGACAGACATATATAGAACTTACATAAGAGACATATAAAATATTACATTTTCCAGTATCAAAAACACTAGCTTTTCAACTGCAGAAATGTGTGCTTGTAACTGCTTACAGTCTTTTCAATTTCAGACAAACTGAATGGAAAGTTACTAATCAACTCTAGTTACTTGTTACAGAGCTGGGATACATGTGGTTAGCAGCTTTTGGGGAAGTGCTTGTTTATACATCAGAAACAAATGAAACTACAGTACGGTGGTACTTTCTGCACTCTTTCTATAATCTCAACATCTTGGTTATATTGTGGTGACCAAAACAGGTTTTATGCATTCTAAAACAAGTGTGGCATATTCCTAAAGTCTATAGTAGATAATTATACAGTAGAATATGATACAATGTATAGTCTTCTCTAACTTGCGCCCTCCAAATGTATTCCCAAAAATTTCCATAAAAATATGATGGCTGAGAAATTTTGGGAGCCACTCTCCCCATCTTGATATACCTAACTGGTATCAGACATCACTCTAGGCACAACAATAAAAACCAGCTACTAGAAACTAAATTCTACCTTGAGTAAAAGCAAAATTTTCAGATTCAGCATGGCTAGATAACATGCTTTACTGCTAAAAAGAACATAAAAAGTACCTAAGAATCAATATTTTTCATGTGAAGCCCAGAGTCCTGACTTTTGCCTCCTTCCCTTCTGAGTCAACAAATTTTAGCTATTCTCTTTCCAGCCTTGGGAGTTATAAACATCTGTTTCATGTTTACATAATGGATCTGTCCTTCTTGTGATTCCAACTCTAAAGCCACTGACCTTTGTAGCTGGAGAAAGCTGGTATTTCAAAAAATGAACACAATATTTATGGTATAAGAGCAATCTTCAAATACTTAGATGAGGGAAATTATTTACTTTATAATTACCTCTATTATAAAGGGGAGTTTTATGAAAATGGTTTATCTCATAGGCCTATTCCAAGGCAAAAAAATCCTACTAAATTTCAGAAAAAAGTTAAAGAATTATGAAAAATGAAGTTGGTGCCAATATCTTACATTAACATTCCCCCAATTTTGAGAATGCAGTTTCAAAAGTAGACCCTTCCTCTCTTCCCAACCTAGAGTTTTCCTTACATAAAGAGCATAGCAAGAAATGTATTATTTTTGCAGATACACAGGCTTAATTCATATTTTATATTAGATACGAACTCAGTTTAAATTAAACTAAAAGTATTACATTTCATTTAGATCTTTCCCACATTTATCTGAAATAGCTTAATTCCGTTTGATTCCTATTGAATCTCTGTAAGAAAGATTAGCCAATGGTTTTGTATTTCAAATACAAATCTATTTCTCTACAATAGTGCCTTCTTTGAATCCAAATGCATTCTCTCTTTCTGCTTATGGTTATGTTTATTTTAATAATTTGCAAGACTAATTATTTATTTCTTTAATTATATAGTATAAAGGATTTTATTAGTCACTGAAATAAAGATTTAAAGTTAACCAAATTTTAAGCTTATATATAAATCTTTTGAAGAAATATGATCTAGCTCAGCTGGTTATCACCAATATGCAATGAATGACGGTAAAGCATGAAACTGGAAATCTAATAAATATAATCATATTCTTCTGAGAATTGGAAGAGGTAGGTATTTCAGCTGTTTAACATACATTTGGTTAAACTGGCAAAGAAAGAGTGTAGAAAATAGAAAATGACAGTCTGGAAACAGGAGCCAATCAACCATATTATTTCTATCCCGTGTATACAATGGGTTCAATTTCTAAATACTATATTATGACTAATATAATTACAAACCACAATGTTTTCTTCTAAAAAGATTCAATTAATGATACATCAGACAAAAAAAAATAACAAATGCCTACAATCCCCCAAGAACACCTTGTTAAAACAAACTGAAATAAACATTTGCAACATTACAGTATGCTATGTTTAAAAGTTTATAAATTTGAGCCCGGCTATACTAATGACAGAGATCTAATACGATTTTGCTAAGACTCTAGAGATAAATATTCCTCAATAACATATACCTAATTCACTTGTACAATACATTCAGAGACTAAACACTTTTAAGTGAAAATCTAATATTCCGAACATGGCTAACTGATTTGGGCCCCAAAGTAGATCCCATCATTAAACATTTATAGGAATAAGGGAGTACTGATAGAAGCGTTTAAAATAAAACTATTTTAAACAGGAATCAAAAGTAATAAAAATGAGAGGCTAGCAACCTCACATTAAGTCATCAATATAGTCATCGACCTTGAGCTGGCTTTCTGTAATTTGAGCAATTTTGAGCTCATTTTCTATAACTTGGGTGCCACAAAAGGAAAACATATATCTTAAATCACTGAATTACTTTAAATACATTTTAAACATCTGATACATGTTATTAATTTTAACTGAACTACTTATACTATTAAAATGAAATAATAATGGGAAAGGAGAAAGATATTTCTTAACTTTGCTTTTAGTGAATCAGTAATCAAATCTAGAAGTATTTCGAACTTGTAAATGGGGAGATAGGAAGCTATGAGCATGCAAATCTCTATAAAAGAAATAGACCAAGTATAATATTTCCTAAGATTTTTTTCTACAAAATCTTTCATTTGGCCCATCACAGAAAGTTTTTGGATCTGTAATATCAGTCTTTCAAGGTAGATCAGATCAAGAAACATATTACAAGAACTGCTGGAACAATACTGTTGTCAAGTATAACAGAATTTTGAAGACCTGCAGAATTCCCCACCCCCACCCCCCGCTCTCCAGAATCAAGATGGGCTTATTTTGAATTTCTTTCTCATGGTCCCTCCTTTCCTAGTTGTGAGCTATGATTTACTGTCTTGTTTATTATCTTTTAACAATTCTGCTAAAAGTTCCTTCCTTCATCAACATTCTCTCTACAATCCTCTATGTGCAATGATTTTGGCA
Source organism: Bungarus multicinctus (assembly GCA_023653725.1). Classification (NCBI taxonomy): domain Eukaryota; kingdom Metazoa; phylum Chordata; class Lepidosauria; order Squamata; family Elapidae; genus Bungarus; species Bungarus multicinctus. Next base: position 57,947,978 of record CM042836.1, on the reverse strand, counting down.
TGATACTTTCACAAAGTAATGTTTATGACAAAAGTTAAATTTATTATCAAATTTAATTTTCCAAATAAAGAACTCCACTTAAATATATGGAAAAGAACTGTATTTAAATATTTATTGCCTTTACTTGATTTTTATCCTGCCTTTCATTCAAGAGCTCACAGTGGAACACTTGGTGTTCCCTTCCTATTTTTCCACAAATAAATCTGTAAAGTAAGTTTGGCTGGAGAGACAGTGACTTCCCCCAAAACAATCCAGTGAGCTTCTGTAGCTGAAGACAGATCTTCATTTTCCTGTTCCAATATCTTACCCATTATGCCATTGGCTCTATTTTATTTTATTTTATTTGAACTGCAGATAAACATTCCCCTAGACAGATCTCACTTAAACAATTTTTAAATGTGTAAAACATTTAAATGTGATGGAGGAGAAAGTAAAGTGACATGGGAGATAAAAATAGCATCTTCCAAATAATTTATAAATCTATCCTGTCACACTGTATAACTTTAATGGAAGGGGCAACTGCAATTTGTCCCATTTGTGCTGAAATGTTTAAAAAAGATTACAATAGAAATTTGATAAAAACAGGTGTTTGATGTAGATTTGTATCTGCAGGTTCATAACTATTTTAATCCCATAGTTCTGACACTTTACTTTGCCAAAATTTAAAAAGAGAAAAGAAAACACACTTAAAACTTGCTAAAATAAAACCCTATAATCATGTGAAGTGGCATTCAAAAAAGGGCATTATTTTCTTCCTCCACTATTCTGTAAATAGATTCTACAAACTTCTATGTTAAACCACCTATACTAATAAGAATAAGGATGTGATGCATGTTTGTCTGTTATAAAATTTCACCAGTTCACCATGTCAACCAAGAGATATAAAAAGATCAAGAACGATGATTCCTTCCAGTATATCACTGTTCCTCAACCATAGCCATAGCCTAGAATTAACATAATGCAGGCAGCTTCAAAGCAAGAATATATTTTATTTCAATTCAGAAACACAAGATCTATAATACTCTAACTTCTTTTTCTTCCACATTTCATAAAATTGTTATTAATGTGAAATTAACTCCTTTAGTCTAAACTACATATGCACTGAAGCCTAAAGAAACAAGCCTGAAAAAGGGTGCAAATTGTATATTTTTTTAACTCCGAAGGAAATCTGAAAAAGAATGGTTTGCTGTAATAAATAGCAGAGAATTGCTAAGCTCACATGAGATCTGAACCATTATTTCAGGATTATCCCAGTCATAATATATTTTGAGACAAATCATCAGGCCAAATTCACAACCAAATCTAAAATATGGGAAATTCCAGTTGGATTAAAAAAAAAAAAGAGTATGGATGGACTAGAGATTTAGTAGCAAGTTTTGTTTGCATACCATTGTGCGAGATGGAGAGCTGGCAAACCAATCTTCTTCCTTCAATGTGACTCTGATAAATATAATTATAGACCAAGATACAATTAAGAAACCAGTGTAGTAAGACACTGAGAACTAATCTATGGCTATATATTTATAAAATACCTATGTTCAGTGTTTCCACTTTAAGGCTGGGGTTCGCAGGGGTTTGGGAGATCCTCTAGCTAAGATTCTGCACAGTACAGAGAACCCCCAAATCCAACTCCTAGATGGCCCCACCCACCCTATCCCTCCACTCCCAGGAGTCCCCACATGGCCCATTTAGGATGCGGGTAAGTGCAGGGCGCATGTGGAGGCTCGGGAAGGGCAAAAAATTGGCCTCCCAGAAATTCGGGAAGGCTGGAAATGGGCTTGTTTCTGGCTTCCAGAGAGCCTCCAAAGCCCAGGGTGGCGGTTTTTGCCCTCCTGGACGCTCAAGCTTCCGGAGCTCAGGGAGGGCAAAAATGCCCCACCCACCACCCACTGTGGTGCAGGAGGCCAACTAGGCCATGCGCACCGTGGCCATGCCCATCCAGCAACTGGGCAGAGAACCCATTGCTAACATTTTTGAAACCCACCCCTGCTTTAAGATGCTATTTCAAAAAAAAATTCTAGTTGAATTGTGCTATAATAAATGCGTAACCACAAATCTATTTAGAATTTATGAGTCAAAGTAATCTAAGTCAGGTTACAAATGTATTGTTTTATATACTGTGTAAACATGAGAAATTATGTCTTATGTCAGAAAAAATTGCAGTGGAAAACAACAGAAACATTAAGAATTCTAAAATTGGAAATTTGTCAGTTTGTTCCAAATTTTCACTATTCAGGTAGCATGTATATATCAAGAGCCTTTTTTGCAGGCAGCCACTGTGTTGGAAACCTCTTTGTCTGCCAGTTAAATCACCCAGCAACCTATTATACTAGCAAAAAGCACCTACATATCCAGAATCAACATGCTAACAGCTGCACTTAATCGAGCCACAAAACAAGCTCAAGAGGATGGAAAATGTGATATGCTTCACCACAGCTGAACTACTGGGACAATGAACAAAGAATAATGGGAAATAACTGTTCTTTGTGGGAGAAGGCAACAAAGAATGACACAATTTCTCCTACATAAGTATGCATAATAAAAGCAAAAAGTTCATGCATCATCTGAATATCCAAATATATGCTCCAACAGATATGAAATCTCCTTTGAATCTTCATATACAGTTTGTTGGACATTCATAAGTGGGTTGCTATTGCCTTTATTTTGTGATTTTTCTTTTTCTTTTTTTCCAATTTTGTCTAGCTTGGTGTACCTCTCATTTAAGTCCTAAGCAAGCCATTGTAATTTTCAAGATTAGGTCAGCCATGTGCTGCCACCTGCTGACACTCAACAGACATGTTGGACAATGTGCCATGAGTGGGTGTGAACTTTATTGGCCATATATAAACATATTCTCCAGGATGGTCTGTGCCCAACTTGCCCTTTCAGAGCTTCCAGTGAGGCACCCATTGCTACTATTATCAAGTCCCTATACCTTGCAGCTGGGTGTCTTCTAATTACTTCCTCCTTTCCTATCTTTTTAGTATTCTCAAGAAAGGTTAAGTCTTCACATAATGAAGACTGAAATAGGATAATTTCAGCCTGGACATTTTTGACTCAACTGGGTTTTAAAAACTTCATGGCAGCTCTACCACCCTAGACTTTGGCGTTTTTCTTGACTTTTATTTTCTTGACTGTTGACAGTTAACCCTAAAAGGCACCACTTCAATATCTTTATTGTCAGCTCTGGTTTATCTGTTACTTTATCTGTTATTAGTTTGATTTTCTTTATATTTAATTTCAATCCCACTTCTTTTCATTGTGCTCCTTGAAAATTTTATTTCCAGACCTTCCAAATCCTTTGTGTTTTTAGCTATTAAAATAGTGTCCCCACTATTTTTACTCCTTTCCCAATCTGGAAACAGTCTGTTTCAGTATGTTTACTACAAATTGTGGTTTCCTATTTAGTGTGCAGATTTTGCACGAGCATAGTGAAGTGTTCTAAGGTTCCCATTTTCCTAAGCATAGCTCCTTTGTTCTATAGTTTGACATGATCAACACAATTTAAGGTCATTCTATAATCAATGAAGTATATATGGATTTATTTTTTTGCATTGTTCGGCCTTTTCAATCAGCCAGTATGCGCCAACAACAATGGGTGATATTCCTTGGCCTTTTCTAAAGTCAGCTTGAACATCTAGCATCTTTCTTTCCACATAGGATTCTAATTTGTATAGGATGATCCTAAGCATTATTTTGCTAGTATGTGAGATTTTGGATATTATACTGTACAATAGTTTTCAGAGTCTCTTAAATTATCCAGTTTTGTTGGCATAGATAGATTATAACAACTACTGATTATGGGTCCATTGTTTGCCAGAGAGCGAATGTAACTTCATCTTCTAGTACTAGAAGTTCTTATAAATAGAAAAATCTAGTCAAAAATCAGAAGTTATTTGTTGATAACAAATAAAATGTTTAGTTTGAAAAGGTACTTCCAGTTTTTTTCCAATTTTTATAACTAGGGAATACCTTCTAATGTAACATGGATGTTAACATTCTATATTATAGAATGGGCATTGGCATAATTTCCTGAGAATGCCCTTTCTATCTACACTGCAAGAGTCCAGGAATGGGTTAAGCTCCTCCTTCTGATGTCAAATCTTTTGGCTCAGCTCAGGACTCTAGAGGCAGAGTGGATGAGAATACTCATTTCATCTGTGTTTGATCTACTGTGAATCTATTATTATCTATTTATTAGTATCCTTCAGCATACCAATTCAAGGTTGGAACCTCTTGAGTTTGGATATCTTTTGGAAGATTTCCTATTTTCATTTTCAATATATGTACAGATGTCATGACAATACTGCTTCTTGTTTTTTCTAACAGTTCTCTAAAGGTTTTTCTAAGATCTCTCTCTTGGTTTGGCTTCTCTTCTAGACAACATTCACCATTTGTTCTGATATCTATTTTTTCTGCTTCTTGTTCTTTGGCAATCCTTTCCCATATTTTTCCTCAACAATTTTAAAAAATTCATTCCACAATTCCTCTGGTTCTCTATTTAACAAAATTCAGAACTTCAAAATAATTTCCAATATTCTCTTTGAAAATTGTGATTACATGTTCAAAATTGTACCATGGAAACTGGTTAGTTCTGTTCTCCCACTTTGATTTTGATTCTCATTTTGACAATCTTGACTTGAAATGTGGACATAAGGATTTTGTAAGCTTTTTGTAAACAGACATCCCCTTGTTACAGCTTTACTATTATAACTGAGTTATTTTACCTCCTTGTATCAACAATATATTCAATTTGATTTCTATGTACTCCATTTGGTTATGTCAGGTACATAAGATATTTTTTGGCTTCTTTGAAGGTACTGTAGTGTCTGCAATAAATGATTCATTGGATTTATTTCTATTTTCATAGATATACAGATGGCTTGTCTCCATTTTAAGGACAATATTCTTAGGATTTTCAAAGGAGTAGCAATATTACTCCACTATACAGCAATTAAATTAGTAAACCCCCCAACTCCCCCTCAAAATATAAATACAGTGGGATTATGTCTTTGTCATCCATGCTTTGCTGCACCAAATTTATAAATTAAATTTATAAATCAAAATATGAAATCATACTTTTATACAAGTCTTTATTTTAGCTTTGGGTATTGGGTAATTCCAAATGTGCCAATAACACATATAATTTAACCCCACAGTAACACTACAAAAGTGGAAAAAATCACATGCAACTACATTTTCCTCACTGAACAAAATGCTTAAGTTCTGTTTCAAAGTTATAAAAATATGTATTTGACATTTCAGTGAGTTGTGATTGTGACAAAACCTATTTCTGATCTTTGGATTTGAGTTTGGAGAATGTAACAATTTACTAATTTACTAATACTAAAATAGAAACTGGTGATCAATTTTTTCAAAAGCACATTGAAAAACAACATAAAACACCGGAGAAAGCCTACAATGTCTCAGGAGACACAATGGTTAGAATGCAGTACTGCAGGCTACGTCTGCTGACTACTGGCTGCCAGCAGTTCAGCAGTTCGATTCTTACCAGCTCAAGATTGACTCAGCCTTCCATCCTTCCTAAGTCAATAAAATGAGGATTCAGATTGTTGGGGGCAATATGCTGATTCTGTAAACCACTTAGAAACACTGTGAAGTGGTATATATAGATGCTGTTGTTATTTTTGATATTTAATGAATCCTTTTATATGTGGCTAGTAAAATTTAAGTGGTCCAAAATAGGCAGTAAATTAAAAGCCCCATACTAGTGAGAAATAGCTAACTCAGAAATTCCAAATAGAAACAGTAAGTTCAGTGGGATTTAACTCGCAACGAGAGTAAATTGAAACTTTAAACATTAAAACAAACTATATATTACAACAACAGAGAAAAAAGTTCAAAGAAATACAAAAAGGGGAAAAATGAATGCATTATGCCAGCAATGTAAATCTATAATTAATGTCACATATGTTCCTTCTTTTATTGTTCTGCCATTGCTGTGGATTTATTTTGCTGTAATTTACTTTCCATGTAATCATACAAGAAATAGCTTTGGAATGTTACTGAGAAAATTCACTGACATTTCTGCTTTGTCATTTTCCTGGAAATAGATCAGCAAAGCTCCTCCTTCCCTTACCGATACTTTTTTTTCTCTTTAGGAATATGTTCAGTTGATGAGTTGCCAAATTAATAATGAATTTGTTTTTGTAATCTTAAAAACCCTCATGAGGAACTACACAATACCAAAATAGCAACAATTAATTTTAACGAGGAATTTTGGCATATTTGAATATAAATAAAAACAGCCAAAATGTATTATTAGCAAACACCACTGCAATATGAAGGCATTGTAAATAACATATTTTGAAATTATATGTGTAAACGATGTTATTCTAAAATAGTACTTACAAAGCATTGTTGAGATAACACGATATGTTGAAATAAAACTAAAATTACTAACAAGTGAACACATCCTGCAATTTTATAAATAAAAAAGAAGAGAAATTTGGAAACAAGTAATATAACTTCAGAACTAGCTGTTGCAACATTGTTCTTATAAAGTATGTGTTCTTTCTGAACTATCAAACTCATGTTTACTGAATCTCCAAAGAGAGTGAAAAGTGATATTTGGAAGAATTAGACATAAGAGGATCCTTGCATTCTCAAATATGAATACTAATAAAGAAGAATATTTATAGCTCAGGGGTGAAATCAGGGGTCCTTGGTGCTTTTTGAACTTGGTTGTTTTCTTGCAGACATTTCATTACCCAAACTAGGTAAACATCATCAGTGCTAGACCTAGCTTGAGTAATGAAATGTTTGCAAGAAAACAACCAAGCTCAAAAAGCACCAAGGATCCCTCAGTATGAACACTGTACAAAATAAAGAATTTCACTGAAAAATTAAAATGATTTCAAATGAAGTTTGAGCTATCCATTTATGATTCTTACTGAGCCCAAAACAGCTTTGTTCTGAATACGCTTTACTCAATCCACAGGAAAACAAAAGAAAATGCTGTCCGTATCAACAACTAGCTTGACTTCTGATTGCAATATAAATTGCTTATGCTTCAAGAAACATGTAATTTGCACAGGATAAAAAGATTGGGCAGAGATGTTTATCAAGTACACTTGCAAATGATCATGTTGAAAAAAATACTATCAGAAGCATATTCCAGTGATTTCTATCTCCTTCATTTGACAAAATATATGTCATAAGAATAGAAAATATCCAAATGTCATAGAATGAAATGGGATTTCTGTCTCTAGGCATTCAAAGCTCTTCAGAGAAGGCCATGGTCTTTTGAATTGTTATCTGTTGATATAAAAAGCAAAAATCATAAAATTCATTTTAGTTCTATCCTAATGATATCAGTGTTATTTGAAATGCAATTTGTATAATTCTTAATTAGGATTATACTAAATATAAATTTAGCAGAATAGTTTCTGAATTACATCCAAACTTGTATTCAGTTTATTCATACTGCCATTTTTTTCTTCATAGACTGAGAAGAATAATGGGTTTAGATTGCTTTCCCTAATTCGGGCATCTTTTAGTTTTATGAATTTAAATTCTTAGAATTCTGTGGCAAAATGACCATTGCTGAGCATTCTGAGACTTGAAGTCCACACCATCTGTAGCATAACAAAATCCAGCAAGGATGTTCTGGACCAAAATTTTATCTTTGTATGATAAAATTACCTCAGATATTTGGGTAAGCAAAGAGGTGGAGGAGAATATCTAAACAATCCTTATGTCATTAAAAAAGTTATAATTAATGTGCCTATTTATACTTTAATAATGCTTTTTTAGGTTTCCTCGAGATACTGTCAAAAGTGACTACCAGGTAAACAAGATATAAATTAACTTAATCAATTTAAACATTAGATTAACAGGTTTGAACACTCAGTATTACTGCAGATTTGAGAACAGCATGCCTCCAATGAGTTGCATGTGAACAATGGCAGGAGAGAGGTATGTCTCTATCTCCTGTCCATAAGCAGCATAGAGACATCTAGTTAGCCACACTGAAAAATAAAAATAGGGTGAATTTTGAACTGATGTCCTTATAAGATAGATAATGGAGAGAACAAAACAATATAAGAAATTTAATCTTTATTTTATTGACTATAGCAAGTCCTGGCTGTATCCTGCTATATGCAGTTAGATTGTGCCAAAAAGAGCATATTAAAGCTAATGAATGTACTAGAACACCTGATTATTTTTCAGTGCAACTGTAACTTTGAATAGTCACTAAATGAACTGTTATTAAGTTGAGATCTACCGTACATACTGTACGAATGGCAATATGAAAAGAGATGACAGCTATAATCAAAAGTGCAAATCCAAAGACTAACTTTTTTAGAAAATAGGCTGTAGGAAAAGTGAAAGAAAAAAGATGGAGACCTTACAGAAAAGTTCTAAGATCTGCAAGATACACCAGTCGTTTAATCCTAGATCAAACAATGCTCAGGACACTCCATATAAACCTATACAGGCTTATCAAAGTACAAAAATAAAATATTATAAAATGTTATAAGAAATTATGTATATCAATAGATCAAAGTCCATTCTTGTACGTAATCTTATATCTGATCAAAACTAGCTACAAACTCTGTAAGTTAAACATACTTTTCTTTTTTGATCTCAAAATCTGTATTCAAGGAACTATTGCCTGAAAATGCATAATGGATTGATATATGGTACTTACTTTTCATTAATTGCACATTGTATGAAGACACATTTCCTTTAATTTTAAGTGTGCTTTGAAAATGTGAATTTATCTTTTTGTACACTTCCAATACATAAATCTAATATTTTCAAAACCTTTTTTGAATATGGAATTTACAACACTAACCCGTACTTGATTAAAACACACAGACTTTTTTCAAGTCAGCCTTGACTCTTGAAAACTGTCTGGACAAATATATGTAGATTTCTTAGCAATATTTTCAGAAGTTTAACATTGCTTCTTCCTAGGACTGAGAGAGTAACTGGTCCAAAATTTCCCAGCCAGTTTTGTGCACAGTCTCTACTACACCAAACTGGCTCTCATGTACATACCTCTGTATAATGTACTACAATACACTATACTATATTGTAGTTTGTTTCACTTGTGAATCTTGCTTTATTCAATTTACACTCTATCAGGCTATTTATTGTTATTTTTAACAAAATGCATATCATTTTGAATCTCATCTGCCCTTTGCTATCAAATATTTACTAAAAAAGGAATGAGAAACTATTCAATGAACTCTACCATCCAATTTAAAAAAAAAAGGTTCATTAACACAAACTGGTTTTATTGATTAAAAAGGTGAATGGGTCATTAAAAAAAATCAAACTCACCATTCTGCAACTGGCTTGGCAATAGTTTCAAAAATGTCATCTTGTTTTGATTCCTGATCAAATACTTTCTGAAATCTGCAAATTATAAATAATTGGTTATTATTATAAATTATATATTATTATAAATTATAATTATAAATAATAATTCCCCAAACCCCCAAAAAGTTTAACCTTAGACTGTCTACTATTGACCTCAACCCTTTCCTAAGAGGTCTGAAAGGGGCGTGCATAAAGGCACCAACGTGCCTACCGTCCCTGTCCTATTGTTTCTTTTATTTTTCTTATATGTACTCATTTCATGTATTCATAACTATATATATATACTTATACCTATTATCTTGTAAGCGATTCACAAATCAAATAAATTCTAAATTGGTCATGCAAAATCTTAAAACAATACTTGATTCATTTCCTTCTTTAAAAAAAAATAAAAATAAATCTATGTTTACATCATTGCTTTACATAATCCTGAATAATTTTCTCCTATAGCTTTTTCCACACTATGTTATTGTGCTACTGAATCCACAAAGGACTTTAAACACTACTGCTTACAAAATGTGTACAATAAAATATTGTGATAAATGTTACTGCTTAGAAAAAGCAAACTACTTTACTACTGTCATGGGGATCAACATTTCCAAAGGCCCACACATGAACATGTTTAAGAAACACTAAAATAAAACAGAATATATAAACAGTGCAAACTATTTTCAGTTTTCTTCTCTGGAAGAGAAAAGCAACTATCAAGGAACTTACTTTAATAGCAAGTCAAATACTTTTAAAGTCCATACTACCTTATTTCCATAATCTAACATTAAAAATTATTGATGTTTTAGCACCTCTATAAACATTTCTTCTAAATACATATTTTAACTCTCTCTATGCTCTCCCACCATTAAAAGAACCAATTTTGTTCTAGTGCAAATGACTTAAAAGCATTATGTTGATCCACCGTAGTGGACAAAAGAGTCCTGTGCTACATTAAGGACTAACTGATTTTATTTAATCACTAGGCACCTGTAGCTCCTACTCCACTTTAATAGAAGTACTGAAAAATATTTTTTTTATTTAATTTGGAAGGTGAGAGAGAAGAGGGAAAGAAGAATAGATGATGATACTTATATTAAAATTATAACACCAATATGATGTTCACAGAACCTATTTCTTTCCATATAAAACAAATGAAAATCAAAATTAATTTTATTTTCTAGGAGGAAAGAATGACCCATGTATCTCTTCTTTCCTGTCATAGAACCAGGTGAAAATAATTCAATTTTCACTGACAGTTGTAGTGAAATAGGGGAAGAGGCAGCTATGAAGGGGAAGGAATCTGAATATACAAATATCACTGTGGGCTGGAGATATGTGGGCTATGCAGGAAGACCCCTGTGTAGGGAGTTCAATTAGAAAATGCCTTCCTTCAATTAGAAATTCATGGCCATGGAACTATGTGTGCAATTTAATCTCTCCCCTCCCTCGGTATGCTATGAGTCTTGATAGTCTTCAGAAAACTGCTGAAAGTTCTTTTATTGTTTTTTTCTAGCCAGGAAAGCTGGGTTATGATTCCAAATATTGAGTTGATTTTGTTTGTTTTTGATCATGACCCTCTGTTTAGTATTATTATAATTCACTGATGTGTATGTGCGTGTGTGTAAAAGTAATGCACTTCTGTTTCAGTGGTGGGATTCAAATTTTTTTTACTACTGGTCCTGTGGGCATGGCTTGGTGGGCGTGGCAAGGGAAGGATACTGTAAAATCTCTAGTCAGAGGTGGTATTTGCCGGTTCTCCAAACTACTCAAAATTTCTGCTACCGATTGTCCAGAACTGGTCAGAACCTGCTGAATACCACCTGTTTTGTTTCCTTTTCATCCCAATTACCTATTAGGGAAATTATAGGTCATCCATATTTTTATGGGTACATTAAATAAATAAATACATTCATACATACATTTAGACATGCATTCATGCATGCATACAAAAAGTTATCCACTACCTGGTGAGAAGTTCATTTCTAAGCTACTAATATTGATGCCTCATACTTTAAAAATCATTATTTAATATTAACAAAACAGACATATTCAGTGAAACATGTTCTTCCTCTTATTTAACTCACCTCCCTTATCCCTAAATTTTCTCTGAATGTTTTCTACCTCCTCCTCTGTGAGGGAGTGAAATTGGGGTTGTCTGCTCTTTTCGAAATTAGCTGTACTCATGCAGAAAGTTTCCCCTCCCTTCTTCTTCTTCTCAGGCATTTATCCATTTCCCCATTTCCTCAGAACTGTACTCATAGGCATTCAAGCTGGTCTTCCAGCTGCCTGGCTAACTGTGCCGCACCCTGGTATTTTAACACACATATTGACATCCAGAGGCAGCCTCGCCCCTCACCCACCCCCAGTCTTTTGAGCTTGCAAAAGTAAATGTTAAGGCAGAGTAGGAGAGGGTGCAGAGTGTAGCAGGAAAGGTGAAGGCTGGGAAGCAGAGATTGGCAGCTATTATAAGAAGGCAAAAAGACTTATTCTGGTGGGATTCCTGCCTGTGTTTTTCTAGAAGCCCAATAACGACTAGAAGAGGGACAACCAATTTGAAACAGTACTTCATCCCAACTAATGCAAGAATGTTTGGGAAAAGGCAAAAACTGTGTGTTATTTTGTAAAGACTTTGAGACTTTAGTTTGAATTAAGTATAGTAAAAGAGTAAGTATTAAAGGAGTATTACAGGCATACTTATGTGGCAACAACACCTTGCAAAACCCAAAAGGGTGGAGTTGGCCTAGAGAATAATAAATAGCCTGTTGTTGGGGAAGGTGATTGTTGCAATCAAATAATTTGTACAGATTTCCTATGCTGTGGTGTCTCTAGTCCTTGGACATCAAAGAGCATCACACCCTATTCAAGAGAATTCTGGGAAGGAAAATAGCATATTAAAGAAAAAATATGTTCCAATAGTAATTTCCATACCACTGTTAGATGTACAAAGTGGGCTACACATAAAAACATTTCATATCCAAATCCATCAACTTTATTTTCCAATAAAGATACATTAGATTGGACAGTAAAAGATAGCTTTTCACAATCTTTTCTGTTTTGTCAAAGCCATAAGCATTATAATGTTGCTTCATCATGATCATCAATCATAATACTGACGCTGAATTGGAAGAAAAAACAAGAACAATCTAAATGTAGTTACTTTAAGAAAAAAGTTTTAAAATGCTGTAAGAGAAACCTTATAAAGGAATTTTATGATATCTATTAAGAAAGATGTTAAAAGTTTGTTGTTGGGTATGTAGCACTATTTGGAACATATTTATAGGAAGGCAATATAGTCAGAAGCATGACCTGTAAGAAAAAAATTAAAGGAATTTAACTTCTGAAGAAAACAGTCTTCAGAAAAGTCAAGTAAGATGTTAGCCATTGGCAAATATCTGAAGGGCTACCATGGATTGATGAAAGAGAAAAATGGTTTTCAGTTGGTCACAGGAGAAGTATATCCTGCGATTTGTATCAAAATTGACAAAACAGTCCATTTCTGACAGGAAGCTATACTACACTACTGAGCAGACTTTGTTTATAGGTAATCCTTAACTTACAACTGAAATGGAGTCCATAATTTCAATTGTAAGTTATATAAAGCACATCAGCATGTGACCATGCCTAATTTTATGGCTTTTTTTGCATTGGTTATTAAGCGAACACCATAGACACAAAGCAAATGCTACAGTTGTTAAGCAAACCCATTGTTTGTTATGGCGTGGTTTTGACACAAACAATAAGTAAACGTTGGGTTCCAGTAAAAACAATGTAAATTGCCGTCAAGTGACTGCCGGGGGGCGGAGGCTGCAAACAGGTTGCCAAGTGCCCAAATTGTGATCATGGGGGAGAATGGGTGGGTGGGCATTGGAACTTCAAATCTGGGTAATAAGTCTTATTTTTGGAGTCCAGCCATAAGTCGAGGACTACTTGTAATGATTTTGTTCTATTTTATTCATTCAGAAGTAGAAATGTGAATTGATTTTCCTGTTAAAAACAACATAAATACGTAATATTCACTAACTTTTTATGTAAAATGGTTTGGTGGGATATCAACTTTGTACTTAGGGTGAAATTTAAACTACATAACATTTGAAGGTTTTAGAAATGTGAAACAATATTTCAAACATTCATAAATAAAAACAAAGTAAGTAATTTCGAAATGAGATGGGTGGCAAATAAATTTAATAAATAAATAAAACAAAAAGTTGGGACTATATGATAAAATGATTAAACATTTTATAATAATATGCAAACAACCCAAGTATTAAAGTTACTTACTTAAACTTATAGCTTTCTCGTTTGTTATTGACAAATCCATCTGACAAATCTCGTGGTACAATAATCTCCAGACCAAATGCTGATGTCTCAATTTCATCAACTGAATATATCTACAAAATACATGTAACCTTTTGAAAATATTTCTATTAATTAATGTAAACATTCCATGATTTAACCTTGTTTAGATAGGATAATTTTTAATAGGAATAGATACGCAAGCAATACTCATAACAGGTGTAGAAGAGATTTAACTCTAGGTAAAATAATGCCTAAAATATGGGAATGAGTTAAATGCATACTATTCCATATAATTTCCAGTAAAATAACTAATTTGACATTTTCTAGAAGTAATCACTACATTTCAGTAGTATAGTTTTAAAGTAGTATAAGATTCCAACATTTATTTTATTTAGATTCAATTTAATTTATGTAGGGCAAGCAATTTTGAATGTAAGGCTAAAGAAAAATTAAATAACAAACCTTCCTACTTATCAAAGATATGGAAATCAAAGTAATACCATTTCATCACACTTCAGAATCCCAGCCATAGGTTCACAGCAGCAAAATGAGTACAGAATCTATGTCTCTTTAAAGTATTTCTAATTTGATGACCTTCAGTACTTGTTATGTACTTAAGTCCTGTTTCCCCCCGCCCTTTTTTTTCCAAGTATTAAACAATAATAAAACTGGTAGAAAAGAAAGATGGAATATTTATAACTGTAGAGATGTAATTTCCTCCTATCGTTTCACAAATAAATGGAAAGACTAAATAACAAAAGCCACATCTCCAAACATGCTTTTTTAAATGAAATGCTTTATAACCCTTTATCAAAGTTCTTTATTGATTAAAAACAACAACAGTGATGTCTGATTGCATTTAGCAATCTTCTCCTGGCCTACCATTTGAATAGGTAGCAATAAAAGCTTTTTTTTTTCCTAGTAAGAGATTCAGGCTTTAGAATACCAAGACAAAAACAGTTAATTGGAACGTGTGTTTGGGTTCTCAACATTTAAGCAATTTCCAAATAACTAACCTCATTCACGTTGCTTTCATTTGGGAAATTATTGTAGCACTTACTCAGTTTTAGCTGATTTTTTAAAATTGTTATTATTTGTAGAGTTGTTAGCCTCCCTGAGAGCCCACCAGAGTCGAAAGAGGGGTCTGAGCTTGCCTGCAGCCCAGCATCAAATTTAGCCACTTAGTTTTTCCAAAACAGCCAGGTCCTCCTCTTCTTGGGGAAGAGCTACCCAAGTCCTGTGTTGCGTCTTGTTTATCTTCTCCGCCACTCTCTACACTGAACTGCCTTTTGTCAGAAATGGTGTAGGGTCTCCCGCTTGGATGGGAGGTTGGAGTAGAAATCAGGGGTCTCCAACCTTGGCCACTTTAAGTCTGATGGATTTTAACTCCCAGAATTCCCTAGACAGAAGCTTCTGGCTGGGGAATTCTGAGAGTTGAAGTCCGCCAGGTTTAAAGTGGCCATGGTTGGAGACCCCTGGACTAGATGATCTGCAAGGTCCCTTCCAACTCTGATTATCTGTTAAAGATTATCTGTTAAAAGATAACAGATTATCTCATCTCATCCATCACTTTCGGGCAAGGTATACTCTACTCAAATACTGTATTCCTGACATTTTGACGTGTAGATTTCACCTTAGGTCATGCTGGTTGGAAAATTCTGGCAGATGAAGTCCACACATTTTAAGCATGCCAAGCTTAATGAATCCTAATCCTCGCGCAGTTTCTCTGTTTTTTCAATATTTCGGGCTGTCTATGGAGATTTTCACCCAGCCTGATCATGGCTTTAAAAAGCACCTTTGAGACAATATTTCGGAGTTTCTGGCGTGGCTCTCACCCACTGTTTTCTCCCCAACAACGAGTCCGGCCCGGCCTGATGGGTTCTGTCCTTCACCTACCCCGGGGGTCTGCCTCTTGCCCAAGGGTTTCACCCGGGCAAAAATCTGGATCGTCTGCTTCACCATCTCCGCGAATCAAGTTCTCCGTGGTCAAGAAACAAGCCAGCGGGCGCAAGGCCGGCCCTAGCAACGGTAACCAACGAATACTACCCGTCGTGCCTTGCGGTACAGCGTCCGGTTGGGGAAAACTCCCCCTCCCCCCACGCACGTGAGAGCTGAGCGTCTTCAGTTAATTAGTTTGAATACGAAGTAGAGGCGGTGGGGTGGGGGAACTGTGCCGCGTTTTTGTTTTTTCCGTTACTTAAACGTTTCGCTCTTTATTTTCTTTTGGTCGCAAACAGCATGTCTTGTCATGGAGGGTGGACGTCACTTTAGAAAAAAAATCGATGGAGGTTGTGTTAGCGATCGCTAGCTGAAAGTAAGCTCCTGTTTAATCATGATAACTCCTTGGTAATGGAGTTGGAGGATTTTTGGATCAAGAGGGTGGTCGGAAGACGATCTAATCTGAGCCCCAAGCTCAGAAGTGGTCTCTGAAAGGAGCCTGTTTGAGCTTCAAATAATACCCTTATTCCATAGGGATTAAAAGAAATACGGGCGTTTAGTGATGGAGGGGGGGGGGGGGGGGGGGAGAGAGAGAGAGAAAGCTAGCCTTTATAATAGTCCAGCACAATATGGTAAGGTATGAACCATTATTCAATAACAAATAGTGACTGGTTTTGTGTAGTATAGAAAACTAAAGATAAGT
Source organism: Bungarus multicinctus (assembly GCA_023653725.1). Taxonomy (NCBI): domain Eukaryota; kingdom Metazoa; phylum Chordata; class Lepidosauria; order Squamata; family Elapidae; genus Bungarus; species Bungarus multicinctus. The sequence goes on along the minus strand of CM042836.1, from coordinate 57,931,699 downwards.
CATGTTTATGCCTCAACATATATATCAGACCAATCTATAAATGAATTATTTAGTGAATTATGACAAAAGACTGAACTTTCTGGTTTTTCTTTGAAGACGTTTCACTTCTCATCCAAGAAGCTTCTTCAGTTCTTCAGCTTCTTGGATGAGAAGCAAAATGTCTTCAAAGAAAAACCAGAAAGTTCAGTTGTCTTGAGAAAGCATCTTTGAGATATGACATAAAAGGAATAGAATGAATTGAGTAATCAATATTCTTGATTTCATTCAGCACATATTTAACTATACTATCTCAGGCAATTAGGTTACATAAATTCACATGTTACACTAAGTAGTGGCTCAAAAGAGCTAAACCAGATTATGATTATGATCTGTGAATCTAAATCCAGAGACCTTTTAAGATAATTTGTGAATTTGCAGGTGTGATAATCTACTTGTATCCTAGAATAGTATTACATTTTGAATTAATCCATTTGACTACAAGGATGTCACAGGAAAATTGTCTCATTGTTTTAAGATCTTAGTATTTTGCAGAAACATATCTTACCTGACTTCAATATTTTTTTAGTGCCTCTCCCAAATATTTTTTAAAGGGGAATCCTTTAACTGGCCCTGAAAGGAAATCCTCTTTATTAGCTCATAATCACATAATGTAATGGACCTTGTTTTAATCTACAAAAGTTTCAATCTGATAATCCTCCCATGATGGTGTTGTACAACTGGATAGGATAGATAAAAAAGCATTGAATCCTAGGCACTGTTTATTAAAAACATTTTTACCAAAAATATCATCTATCAGGAAGTTTTATCCCATGTTTCTGTATTAATGACCATTAGTCTTTAATTTCAAACTAGAATCTGCTTTCCTTTCTTTTACCAAAGTTCAAAATATGTATGGAAAATGCCAAATGAATGGCAGAATCATTTATTCACAAGATTATATTCTTTAGAGGGATTTTTTAAAAAAGAGAATTTTCAGAGTGAAAAGCGGTTGGTTCTCAATGTGATCATGGATGCATTTGTGTAGTTTAGTTGACAGCAATTTCCTCTTTGTCATTCCAAAATTTAATTTAGAACTTACTCTAAAAACTGATTCCTCATAATTTACTAATGGAAATAATATATTTCTTGGTCCATGAAAGGAATGGTTATTCTTTACCAACAAAACATGGAGGATTACTAGTCTCAAATGTGCAAATTAATAGGAGACTATTAGGGCAATTTAAAAAAAAACAAATTTGCTAATTTTAGAGAAGAATTAATAAAAAATCAATAAATGAAATATTCAGCTATTCTAAGTGTTCTTTTCTACAAATAACAGTACTGTGTTGTGTTTTTAAACATAGGTTTCCTTATATTAAATTGTTACTATAATCAATAGTCACTGATTGGTCACTGTGAGTGTATTTATTATTTCAAAGAGGACTACAAAAACTTGCAGTAGTTTGTTACAATATGTCACAGCAAGCGTTTTCTGTGAAGTAATGCTAAGAAACTGAAAAATCTGACATTCAGTTTCATGGATGACCACAAGTTCTATAGAGTGGACTTAAGAGAAAATAGAATTTATCTTTCACAATTCAACATATAAATGTGTTCTAAAAATATACATTACTTGTTCTTCATAATCACAGTTTTCTCACTCATTTGCCATTGTAGCTATCCTTTTCTTTTTTGGGAAGAGGAGCAGAATTGCATATGGTAATCTGAATGTAGACATTGCATAAATTTTTGATTTATGTAAAGTCTCCATGTGGCATATATTAAACCATAATTCATCTCCAATGCATATAAAACTATTTAATGAAGACTGGCTTGAAGGCTTATTGTCTTTGAGTCCAATTTCCAAGTCTACTTGGCTTGCTTTTTCCTGGGCAGCTTGCCATATTCCCCTTTGCCCTCTGTTGTTGATATTATTTGGAGTTAAAACTTAGAAATATCCACAGTTCAAAAAGAAATCATAAACTGTTGTGTTCTCTGGGCAGCAAATGCAATCATGACCTATCAAGCTGCAAAGGAATAAACAGAAAAAACTATTGGGGAAATAATTTAGAGGATTGCTAACAACTCTTCCTTCACAAAAGAATTATGATCCTACAAAGGCTTCTTGTATGTTCTGGCAGGAAAACTTTCTTATAATAATTTTAGATGTAGTAAATGGTATTTAATGATCTGAAAAGGCTGTGGGGAGTACAATAAAGCTTAGAACACATGAGATGAAAAGTTGATAAATTCCCTTCAGTATGTACATTTTCAATGAAAATATTTGTCAATTCCAATTTTTATTGCACTTTGCATTTTTCCAATTTAAGTTTGTTGTCTTTTCTTGTTTCTATATAAATTTGTAATATTTAAAAATGCATGAATACCATAATTGACATTTCTAATACATTTTAAAGCAATTGTTTATAGATGCACTTTAAGCAATTGTCTCTTATGTCTATCTGCATTTTTGAGTTGTAAACTAACAATTGCATGTATTAATATACAGTTGTATATTGATGTAGAATGTGTATAAATAGAAAAACATCGTATTTAAAAATATGAACAATGACTAGATCCACATAGAGTGCTAAGCCATGGTGTGTTTAACCGTAAATACAATAACTGTAACGTGAAGTCAAACCATACCAACAACTGTGACTTAATGCAATGTAAGAATCCAGCCAATGCCTTATATAATATATCTGGACCCTAAAATATGCCAAGATTTCAAGTGTTACACCCTTCCTCTATAAATGGACCCCAAAATAAGAATATTAAAAGGTCAAAAATATTTAATACATATTAAAACAACAGCCCAAATTATATAATTAAATGGGTTGAAGCCATCATTATGACATAACCTCAGTTTGGGTAAGGCTGTTCAGAGAGCTTTAACTTACCATAAAAATGTTTCTATTAGTTTATTAATGGTTATACTTCATAGGAATTAACATGGAAATTCCTTTTAAAATATACATTCATCTCAATGTAGTATTCCTTTTGATATCATTAATCTTTCTCCAAAATCTGTTAGAGTTTTAACCATCCAGTTATGAAACAGCTTGTTTCCTGTTGAGGAGCAAAAATAGAAGGAAAAAGTGAAGGAGCACCATTTTGTTTTGCCTCATTTTCAAGGCTGACTCAAGTTATTTTACTTTATGGTCAAGGAAAAAACGACATCTCTTTCCCTATTTTGTGTACAAAAAATAACTCTATTGCAGGGGTGTAAAATTCATGGCCCGCAGGCCAGATGCGTCTTGTTCTGGCCCTGTCCCCGTCTGGTTTAGCGAAGGGGGAAAAGGTCCCGATACGTCATGTGACACTGTGACGACACGAGTTTGGCACCCCTGCTCCATTGCAAATGAAAAATACAAGTGATGGGATAATTTTCTTTATATTTGAGGATAACAAAATGGATTGGGATAGCATATTTTACACAGTCCTTCAATACAGTTAAATCCATGAGAGACAGCATAAGTAAATGGTCTGAGGGAGATGGTGGCTGATTTTATTGTTACTATTGCTTTGTTACTATTGCTTTCAATGATTTGCTTTGTAAAGCAGTCATCTCATTTTTTCTAATGGTAGAGCCAGGCATGCTTATTCTCATTATAGGATTCTCTAACATGAATAATTTCTCTGCTGCATAGCTTTTTTGAGTTCCACAAGTCAGAGATTGCCTGCTTTCTTTCAGGTCTATGGATTGGTCACATAGTCAACCAAATGTTTAGATTGGATATGCTATTTTTCTCCATTTATTGAATCCTTCCCAAGGACCCAGTATAGGCAGATATTTGTTTGATAGTATTAAAGGTATTATCTCAAGATGTAAGCTGTTCGGAGTAAAGCTGCCTCTTGCAATTGATTGATGGTGATTTTGTCAATGCCAATGCTGTTCAAATGGTGCTTCTGTTGTTTTGGGATTGCACTTATTACGTTTGATGCTATCTTTGTTCTTTTGTTGCCATAGTCTTTTGCTTCTATTTACAGGTCTTTATATTTGTGATTTTCTCCTGTTCCTTCTCTTTTGCTGTGTCCAGATACTGCAGTGTCCACAATCTAGACTAATTTATCTTATCAATAGTTGCTAAATCTGGGATATTAGGTGGCAGGTGCTTGTCTGTTTGAATTCTAAAGCACCAAAGCATGCCAGCTTCTTCATTTTCTGTTACTTTATCTATTCTATGGCTTCACCAATTTTTGCTTGCAGGGAAAATGATTTTTCTTGAAAATCTTTCAAGGCACCATTGTTGCTACTTTGTCATGTTGTTGTTTATAGTCAGTCTACATGATTTCCTTGCAGCAGCTAACTAGGTAGTCCGCTGTGCCAGAAGATACAACAGCAGCCATATCCTGCCCTCGGGCCCTATACATATTATCAGGGAAAGACCCTTCATGGCTGACCCTATACATATTATCAGAGACAGACCCTCCATGGTTGTCCATGACACCGAAATCGACTCCTCATCCACACACAGTTGGGGAGAGACCTCATCCCATCCACCCCAATTTAGATCTCCCACTTCAAGGAGAAACCAGTTTTGTCCTATGCACAACACTCGTCACTAGCTGAACAGCTGCATTGGGTTTGTAGTGAAATCACTGACCCAATGAAAAGAATTGCTAAGAGAGTACCAATACTGCTACAAGTGTTGCGAATCCAAACATTCACCCAAATTGCACAACCAAAGTGCAATGTCACATCTGCAAAAGAGACCAACACCCGATCGCGCTGCATCCAAACGCCGAGCCACCATGGCAGATACCTCGTAACCCTCCTTCGGACAAGGAGCTGCAACGTGACACAGAAGCATGCAGGGCTCCTCGGCAGACTGCCAAACCGCAACCATGACCAAGGCTGAGCGTCAACTGCACAGCACTGTGCACCGACTCACCACCCCCTCGTTTGTGTCTTCCCATCTGCTTAGCCAAAGTGTACCCTGAAGGATACCCTGACGATGCCGTGAAAATGTATGTGCAGATAGACACTCATAGCACCTGCACCCTGGCCAGACCCGCATTCTTCGAACTCTTTGAAGTGCAACAGGCCAGACTTCCCTTCACTGTATCTTTTTTCTAAGTTATATAGATAACTGTTTATCTTAGTTATGTAGTTATTTGCTATTCAGTTAGTATTACTGTTTACTGCTTATCTTAGTTTATAGTTAAATTTTTTTTCTCTTCTTTTATAGTGGAATTTACAATTCCAGGCAGGGAATGTGCTGTCCCAGCCAGTCTATGGGAATTGGTTAGTTACTTAGGAGTTGTGAGCTGTCCCCTTAAGGGAATGCATCAAGGGAAATGTAGTTAAAGGTATCCTGGGAAATGTGGTCACATGGCCACATCCGTAATCCTGATCGATCACTAAATTGACCCTCGGGTTGAGGGAGGTTGCCCTCCATTCTTGTCTGGACTCATGGACTGATAACAGCTTCCTTTCTATCACTATGTGATGGGTTAGGAAAATAACTATCTTTTACCTGCATGCTGATATACAAAGGACTGGTCATTATAGAAGATCTTTGTCAGAAATGTGAGTCATGAAGATACCTGATGTACCAATAAATGTACTTCGTTATGGATGTTTTGTGGAATTGTCTATCTGCATCTGCACAGCCACAAATCCACCTATGTGCATGAGACAGGACAGATTATTTGCTTTACAACCCTAATGACCTACAACTGAAATTTTGGGCTCAATTAAGGTCATAAGTCAAGGACTACCTGTAGTCCACCTTTGGTGCAAAAGTTGGTTGGATGACTTTGGGCCAGCCGTTCTCTCTCAGCTCAATTCATCTCACAGGGACATTGTTGTGGAGAAAATAGGAGGAGGAAAGATTATTAGGTGTGTTCACCACCTTAAATTATTCATAAAAATAAAGGTGGGACTTAAGAAAATCTAAAAACATTAAAGTTAAAACCAGTTGATGCTCCAATCTTTGGTGTGAATCCAACCACCAGGTTCCCTTATGATTGTCTGTTCAGGCCCAGAAATAGCAGTTAGTTCAGACCGTGAAATAACTTTCAATGGTGGTTCTCTATAGCCCTTCCAAGTTCCAAGCCTAGCAAGAGCTCAATATCAGAAATGGGAATAAGTTCAGTTTTTGGATTTTTTTTTTACATAAGAACTGAGCAAAATGGTAAATTCCTTATAAATATATAAATGTATAGATTTATAATGTCTTACGAATGGAACAAATAATCAGACCAGGAAGTAATAAAATAAATTTGTGCAGACAACCAGAGGGATTTGAATACTGAATTCTTAAACTGGTAATTCTTAAATACTGGTATTTTTAAATTTTTATCAGTTTTTATACTTGTTAATTTTATATTCGGCCACTAATTTAATCATTTTAAATTGTTTTTAACTTTATAACTTTATACTCTGTTTCTGTTTTATCTGGCTGTACACCACCCCGAGTCCCCTTTTTGGGAGAGGGGGCGGTATAAAAATCTAATAAACTAAACTAAACATCTGGGTGCTGAATTCTGGTTCCCTGTCTTTGCTTTTCACAGCCCCATGGTAAGGTAAATATAACTTGATCCCCATAGTGTTGTAAATATTGAACTTGGCTGGTATAGATGGGCTTGGCTGACAGGTTTATTTTTTACTTACTAGAAAACATTATGAAGTCCTTGATAATTGTAGTGGAAAGTTTATATTTAAAAAAAATAAGAAAGCAAAGTGACAGTTTGCTAATTAGTTCCCTAATTTTGACCCCCTTGTTGGTTGACAACTATTTATATGCTGGATAACTTTTTGGGAATTAAGCATGGTCTGATAACATTTGTCAAGATGAACTAGGATGATAATGCAAATTTTGTGGTTTGCATGTTCAACGCTGTTGTGGGATACAAAATAAAAGCATGTAATTGGTTCAAACCTCATGTGGGGCATTGGTCCAAGATATGCAAAAGTTGTTTTGATGTTTAACAATTTCATATGAATCAACCATCTAGCCAGAGCTTTATGCAAGTCATAGCAATAAATCTCCAGAAGGTCAGCCAGCACTCAGGAGTAGTAGTGGCAATGTTAGTAGTAGTGGTAGCACTGGTAGTAATGGAAAAAGCAAAAACAAAGCTTAGACATACAAGTTGTTTTTACTATGAACAAACAAAGAAGTCCTAATAACAAAGATTATTGGCTACAACATGATATAGCAACCATAATCTACTATAGAGAACATTGCCTGGGTTTAAATCTTCCCTTTTCCCCCCATACTTTTACCATAGTAAATTTACTACTTATTTGTTGCCTTTTGATGTGGAGCATACTTGTTTTAATAATAATTCAGTCTGGCCTTAACCTCTTTGCTCCTGATTTTGGCAAATTAGAGAGCCAAAACAAAAGTTCTATAGAGAGAAATTAATCCTAATAAGAATGTATTGATTAGGCTAATCAGAATAAAAATTAAAAAGCTATGTGTTACAAAATAGAATAGAAGGCAGAACTAAAATGAAATGAAAATCAAATTGTCACCCCTACAATTACCCAATTTGATCTATATATGCAATTCTCAGATGTAATGTTTTGTTCAGATAAAGAGCTGTGTTCTATGTACTATTTTGGGGCTGATCACATTTGGAATATTTTGTTTTAATGTAAGATTCCCATAGGCCATTCATCTACTCTAATGTATGATCCAATATATTGATCTTTCTTTCTTATATCATTGACATTCAAATGATGTATATGCTGTATCTTCTATCTATCTCTAGAGCTTCACAACACTAATAGGTTTGTCATAAGGAATTCGGTTAAAACTTTCCATATTTAACCATTGTGTCCAACTGCTCAAATCTCACTCAAATAAATATCCCCCTAAAAACCTTGGATATGTTTGCATTTTAAATATTTTGCAGTTTGGATGATGACCAATGGCACATCCATTTCATTGCGGCAACCTTATTGAAGGTAGCTATATCTCTCTGATCTTCTATGTCCAAAATTATTTGTGCACCTTTTTTACATTTGTTTTCCAAAGATAGATAGGCAGGAAACAAGGAAACCACACAGCTCTTGATATAATTTGTGAGTTGTACAATCAAAGAGATCTGTAGTTGGGGTTTTAGTATGGTCTATCAGACCCAATATGGGGGACGGTCAGCTTTCATAGCATTGATTTTGCACCAGTAACTTTATGCCCCGATTTTAGACTAAGTATTATAAATGCTCAATTTGTCTCTAATTGCAGCAGTTGAGATTCTTTTATCCACATCTCAAATATTTCTCAAATGTTTTTATTGCATTTGCTTTAGTAATGGTATGTGTTTTAAGTTCCAGACTTTAGCTGTTCCCTATAAGAGCATAAGGATAACTTTAACTTTGCATACCTTATTAATTGGAGTTAAGAAAACTAGATAAAAGGTATTTATTAATTTCAGCCATAAAATTCATATGTGATTTGATATTGAGAAAGCCAAAATCCATTCTCAGAGAAGTCTATTCCAAATAAGGAAAAGTGTTGACTTGCTCTATTGATTCCAGAAATAATAGCCATTTATGACCGTGATTTTCTGTGAATTATTTGAGGACTTTTGATGACTTATTTTATGAAAACCATGATTTTTGACTGATTTATTAATAATCAGAGATTTATTATGATAGAAGGAGTGAAGAATTTTTAAAAGGCTACCCAACCTTTGAATATTCAAAGCAGGATTTGCAAATTTATTTTATTAAACATTTGTATTCTAATTTTCTGCTAATAATAGAAGTGCACAATGTGGCTAATGATTACTGTAAACATTGTAAATATTTCACTCAACATTAATTAAAAATGCCCAAAAATAATAGCAAACAAGTACATCAGTTATACATATTATTTCAATTTCTTTGTGAAAATATAAATACAAGTTTTGTTTGTTTCTGAAATCAAAAAGAAGAAATAAATTAGGCATGTAAGGACAGCCACTATCTGAATGCCACCACCAAGAGGCACTATTTTGTATACCATTCATTTGCAGAGCCAGAGAAAGGTCTCTTTTGAAAAGCAAAATATGTAGAGAGATACTGTGAAGAGGCAGTCCTGTAAAAACTTTTAAATAAATGGAACTGACAGTCAGAAAATTGATTTATCAGCTTCAGTAGCTGGATATCAATAGTAAACTAAACCAAAGCTAAAAATGATTATTGTAGGGTTCCTCAAGTGTTTTGTGACTATGTGATGGTAAGTGAAAATGACCTTGGGAGACAGGTAGAAGAGCTACAGACTATACAAGTCAGACAACAGCTAGCTGAACCCACAGAAGAAATGTGGGCTTTGCGAATATCTCAGAAGAGACCTTCCCTAGCAAAGGGAGAGAAAGTGAAGGGATAGTTACACTTTTAGACTTGTAAGATTGAGGTCAGCCTTGTGAGGTAGTCCAGGCAAGAAGCACACATCTAGAAGTACTAGTTCTACTTCATTATAAAGATACATTAATGGAATTAAGTCTGAAAGTACATTATTTTCTTGCCACCACCTGCTGTCTTTACAGTCCAAGAAAGTAGCGAATGTCCCTTCTGAAATGTTTGCCATGAGCACATTCCTTCTGTGGGCTCAGCTGCCTCTTGCCTGCCTGCATCTAGTCTGCAGCCCAATATAATCTCATACTGTGACCCACTAAAATAATGTACCCCATAAATAAATCATTAATTATTTAATTAGGGTTAAGGTGGGATGAGAAATCAATATACCTCTTTTAATAATTAAATATTATTCTGTGTCAAAGCAAGAATATTTGCAGGAGGATCAAAAAAGTAAGTAATTGACTTTACAGTAATGACTGCTGTAGATGTGTTGATGTTACACACAAAAAGGTAGAGCTTTAATTCTCCAGTGGCAATCTTTTTTTTTTTACTTTTTGGATTTTATCCTGCAGACATTGCTAAACACACTAATAGAATCTTAACTTGGTAAAGTAAGTTTTGTAGAAATTTCAGAGAGAGAGAGAAAGAGATTCCTTACCTTAATCAGCTTCTCTTAATTCTAACATGTTGCAACTTGATAGGTTGTAAGTTTCCTTTGGTGCTTTATCTCCTAGCATAGCCAGAGTGAGATAACATTTATGACCATTTCTTCTTCTTTTTAATATTGATCATTGTAGATCCCTCTTGCTACTGTTGTGATTTTTCCTTTCTGCTTCCTTAGGCAGATAGGTGAAGGGTAGACGCCTTTGAACTGTGGTGCCGGAGGTGACCATTATGCATCCCGTGGACTGCAAAAATAACAAGCAAAGAAGTCTTAGACTGAACATCAGCAAAAATATCACTTGAAACCAAGATCACCAAGCAAAGGCTGTCATACTTTGGTCATGTCATGACAACTGACTCACTCGAAAAGTTAATCATGCTGGGAGTGATCAGTGGAAAAAGGAGAAGGGGCCATCCTAGTCACCGTTTGCTGGACGCTACAAAAGATGATACTGGGATTAACATGGCAGATCAGAAGGAGGTAGTAAGAGACCGAGGGGCCTGGAGAATGCTGATCCATAGAATGGCTGAGGATCGGACACGACTGAATGGCTGAGGATAATAACGATATGCTTCTTTAGAGCCTTTCCTCCCTTCCCTTTTGTCAAAATTCCTTCTGCAGAGGAAATGTCAAAATTTTGCATACTCTTCGTTGATACGTGATTATTTCCTCCTGTGAAAAGAGGCTTCATACAGGGCTTTGGATCCCTCACATTGCCTTGCATTTGACATATGTTTGCATCAAATAATAAGGTTGCAGGTAATAAATTTTGTAGAAAGCACTTCAGGAACCCTCCATTTATTGTCTTTTAACTCCCTTGGGAATTGCACACCCTCCCCACTTGAAAAAAATGTTGGCTTGGTGCAGTATTTCATAGGATAGGTACAAGAGTACTCTGGTGAAGTTCTACCATAGATTTTAGCTATCACTGGAGAGGATTGCTCTAACCTGCCCTTCTGTTGTCACAGCAGCACCTCTGTCCGAAACAATAGCAGCAGGCTGTGAATCCAGATTCACACAGCACACTAACGTGGTTGCTTAATGTTGCTGAACATATAGAAGCTCAGCCATTATGGTATGTAAATTGTGGTTTATGTCTTAGTATGTTGAGCAATCAAAGGAAAGTTCAGTAAACTATGGTTTGGCACAACAAGAGGGAAGAAATAAGAGGCAGGAAAAACACAATTTTCCGTCATGTTGGGTCTGACAATTGGAAAGGATTACAGCTGCTGTGTTCTGTCTAGGTACTCGGTGGAGATGAAATAACTTTTAATGCTAGTGTGAAGAAGGAATTCAGAAATGGGATGGTTTGCCTCCTTTCAAAGTTTGATATCATTTTTATTATCAAAATGTTAAACTTAAAATTTACGTGATTCTGGTACAATTTAATTTGCCCATAATTTTTAGTGCAGACTGTTACCAGGATGCTTCTCTCTTTTATAAATAAAACCCCATCAATCCTTGCAGAAGAATGATGTGCTACTTTGCACTGTCAAATGGCTTTCATCAGAAACTTTCTCAAGCAATGCTATAGACTAGAATTTATCATGCCTGCTGTCTATGAGATGCTATATACAGTGGATGTTTTCCTTGTTTTGGCAATAATTTGGGTGCTACAAGTAGAAATTCAATGAGGTTCTTTTTTTAATTTATAAGAAGAAATAGGGCATAAGGAAAGCAGGCGAGACACACCAGAAAAGCCAAAGTTCATTGTAAGACTGTGCGGTGCATTCATCCCATTCTGCAGCACTGCTGTGATAAAGTGTATGTCTCTACCTGTTGGTTGATGACCTACTGAAAAAGAATGAGAGTTCAGCTAGTGAAGACCAGTCAGCTTGCTTTTAACAAACTACACTCCCTCAAATCAGATCAACACAATTAGGCAAGGAGTTGCAATAGAAACAGACAGGGATGGTGAAAGTCAGCAAAATTCATTATGGTAATATTTGATGCTGAAACAAGGAGATTGGATAATGCTTGGCTAGGGAGAAATAACTATAGGAATCAGTTTTACAATAGTAATGAAACCGGATGGGAGTCAGACTTTCCAAAAGGCAAACAGTGGATACCCAGGACGTAAATAACCGAGTGGATATTGAATTCATGGATGGATGGAAATACCCAGTGGGCCAATTTCCATCAAAAGCATCCGGTCATTTAATATTGAAGTCTTCAGATGCCTGACCTCCGCTGAGGCATTCCAGCATCGCCTTGTGCTGCACATGCTCTCTTTCGCCCAAATCAGAAGGTGTAGTTCACTGCAGGTGACACCCACTGCAGGTGAAGGACGCTCTTAACGCTCTTGGGCACCTCCTTGAACCCACGAGAAGCCTCTGCGAGGGACGAAACACCAGCAGCGGTCTTTCCTTGAAGTCTGGTGTGGGGGAATTCCGCTTGCCCAAGTCTGCCCCGGTCCCACGCCCAGCTCCGGGGGCTCTGGGAAGGCTTTCCAGCGTGAAAACCCCGCCTCTCCATGCGGGGCAAGCAAAGCCCTTCGGAGGAAAGCGATTCCGTCCATTTGACCCATAAATAAACCTGCTTATGGAAGCCTCTTGACGTCATAGGCTCCGGCAGAGGGAGGTTTGCTTGGAAAGGGAAAGCTGCGGCATTCCCCTCCGAAGGCGGCGGGGGAGGAAAGCAGAGCGAGCGGTCGGGTTCCGCGTGGTTTCCAGATTGCAGAGGAAGCGGTGGAGCGCCAAGGACCCAGGAGAGTGACTCGCGCAGAAGGTGGCTTAGTCGGGTCTCGGCTGCAGAGGAAGAAAGGCAGGGGCGTAAGTGAGCTTTCCCTCTCTAAATCAGTGCAAGACCACGAGCTCGGGCTTCAAATTTGGAGAGCTGAGGATTTTCTGTGAAGTGTTGCCCGCAGAAGCAAGGCTATGGGGTTACTTTTAAATAGGGAGGGAGGGAGGGTTGGGGGTGGGGGACATGGGTTTAAAAGAGAGAGAGGAAAGCCAGCGGCCTGGTTCCACAACACACTTTGCGGGGACAGATAAAGATTTTGTATGTTCGAGCTTCGCAAGCCTGAACTCGGCGCAACTTCGTCTTTTGATTAAGACGACGGTTCAGTACCCAGGATGAGTTGCGGGAATGCAGCCACCGGGTGCAGGTGAAGAACCAGCGTGACTGGACTTAGCTCCTCTTTGACTAGTCGAGGACTCTACCATGTAGGGAAAAACTTAGAGCAGGCTTGTCTGCATTCGGCTCATTCCTAATTCCCTAATCATTTAATTCGAGCTTGCAGCCATCCTCAGTTGTGTGTCAGTGGTGACATAGTTGGAGCCCAAGTATTTCTAAACTTATGTGTGTGAGAGAAAGGGGGGGAGAGGGGGAGGGGGAGGGAGAGCGAAGCCTTTCAAATGCCTCATGAAGTCAAAGGCAGTTTCCTTGGTGGTTTAGCTATATTTGAAAAATGTCTTGTTGCACTGCATCAAACTTCAGTGGGTGGGTGGACAAGGGTGGGAAGAGTTACCTTACTGGTTCTCTGACAGGAAGATACTTAGACTTCCTAACCAAGAGAGTCAGGATTTGCAACTTCAAGCTAGTGAAGTAACATTTTGAGATGAAGGAAGGAAAATAAAGTGTAGGCTATCACCAAGCCATTACTTTCATCTCATTTGAATGTTCATATTGGCTTTAAACCATGACCGAAATGGAAACTCACAGGAACTGAATCTATCTTTTATGGAGCGGGTTATAATAGGCAAGAGACATTATCATTAGGTCAACCAAAATGAATTGTTGGTCAAAGATTAAGAATCCAGATGGCTTGAGAGAGATGCCTTGATTGCACAACAGAACAGTGCCGTTAAGATGGGCTAAGAAAGAAAATAGAAACCTACTGTTTGCCACAGCTTCCTCATACCACATGGCCACTTAATTCATTCATAGCCCTTTCCATTAAATTAGTGTAGTTCATGTGACCAATGAGATAAAAAGTGAAATAACAGGGCAAGCAGTGTAGTCTGATTTCATTCCTAGAGGGGAAAAGGAAAAAAAAAAAGTTTGATCATTACATTCTGACTTGAGCTTCATTGTGTAGAAACAGAACCACATATAGGAGTAATATGATAGTTGTGCTGAAGAGTAGGTCTCTAGATTAGGCACCTCTAATGGATACTTCCTTGGGTTTTTTTACATGGAAAGCTACTGATCTTCGACTCCCTCCTTATCTTTCCTCCCTCTTGTATCATCTGTATATCTTAGTTGCTTTGCTGTCTGCTTTTGTTAAAAACCATTAGTACATTAAAAAAAAATATTGCTCAATACTCAGCCCTCCGGGTATGCTAAGATTATAGTTTTTGAAATCCCTAGTTGTAGGCTGTGCTGTCAGGGAGATTACAGGAGAATAACCCTAAGGCTCCAGGAGGTAGGTTGGCCAAAAGTGACTGAACTGGGAAGGAATGAAGAAATGGGAACAAAAGAATGGAATTGTTTATGCATCCCCATTCTGAAGCCATGCTTACAAATGTCTCAGTGCACTACTGGGTACTGTATGACATAAATGCTGGTTGAACTGAGCCTTTAGAACATTCCCTCATCACCGCTCTTTCTGTGCCCTCTTGCTTCACAGACCAGCAAATTTCAAAGAAGCACTTTCAAAATGGCTTCAGCTTTTATTTATTACTTGCTGTGGAGGATGTGCTTCTGAATAGGGGAGAGTGAGACAATGCTGTGTCAATAGAACCACTTCGCTGCAAAAGAAATGGTTGCAGGAATCCTTTTCTATACTGATGTTAGGTGATGCTGGAATGGTGCTTTTGTTGACTAGCATGATGGGTTAATGTTTTAGCAGACGTGTTCAAGGCTAATATGCCCCCAACTCTTCTTTAGATGGAAAAATATGACTGTTTATGTCCTTGTGAGTAACTTTTTATGTTGCAGTCTGAAAATTTTGCCTAACACCCAATATCTGGATTTGCAGAAGAGTAGCACAAAAACTGTTCAGTGCTGCTTTCTAAGTGGAGTTTATTTCCAGTAAGTATACGCCAATTTTTCCTAGAAGAACTGCTTATAATGGACAAATTGAGTCAGGCTGGCAGGACCTCAAAGAAAAATATTTTCAAATTGGCCCAGAGTATTGTTTGCTGTCAAGTGTATTTTACATAATAAAAAAAGTTGCAGAGCTAGCTGATATTTATTCTATTTTTGGTCTCATCTAAGTACCACCAAGATAACTAGTATTATCATTACATTACTGGTGTGGTTGAGCAGGAAAAAATTCAGTGAATGCTACATTGTACATGATATCATACTGGGTAGTAGATATAATAGATAAAAGTAGAGACATAGGGATATTTTTTTTCCAAAGACTTTTCTTTCCCTTAGCATTGTGTTATCTAACATCTGATCTTACTCATCCAATACCAACTTATATGTATTCCATTTTCTAATAACCAAGGTTTTTTTCAGCAGAATATTTATTTTCTAACAATTTCTCTAACAATTCCTTAGATTCTTGTCTTGCAATGTTGCTCTCAGACACAATTACTGATCAATTTTTAAGAATGCATTAAAAGGAATCGACACAATGCACTAAAAGATTGTTTTGGCTGCTGCTTTGTGAAGGTCATTTGACTCATTATAAAATGAAAAACAGGCCTCCATCGGCAAAATAGAGCTTTGGGGCAAAAAGGCACTAGAATTTTTCAGTATATGCTTACCATAAATCACAAATTATTTTCAATAAATCACAGTGGCTGGGTTCATATAGCATGTTCCACCAGAAACAAGCCATATGATGACTAGCTATAAATGTGAATTCAGCCTTAGTGATTCAGGCATGTATCACACTTGCCTGAAATATTTAAAGGCCTCAATATCTTCAGTAACTGTGGAAGAAATTTATTACAGACTTATATTTCTATAATATTTACATGCATATTCAGATTGAGCATAAGATGATGTGTTAATAAAATTCATATCCTAACAGAACTCTTATATGCATCAGATTTCTAAGAATACTCAATACGGGCATTTTTCCAGAGAAAGTAAGGTTAACAACCTCTTCTAACTCTTGTGCCTTGGCTTTTGGAAAAGAAAACCATCTCCCAGTTCCATTCAGGAACTACTGAAAAAAACTTGTAACCATTAGCTATCCATTTGTTAGACATAAGGGGCATTGGTTGCCTCAAGGGGCACTACTCTAGTTTTACAACATAAGGAATCTGACATTATAGCTCATGATTTGTAGGAATAAACACATTCTCTGGTAACCTTTTGAACAGTGTCTTAAAGTCACAACAGTATATTCAAAAATCCAATACAATGGTACAATACAATGGAGAATGCTATAAGCCACTTCTCTACTGTTTGTGGCTGAAACCCATTCAAATGGATTTGCTTCACCCCAACAGAAAACAGATGATGTGTAAGATGTATTATGATTTAACATAGCTAAGACCACAAACTGTGGAACATCTGCTGACAAGCTACACAACAACTATTGGATATATTAGATGCAGAAATGTGATGCAATATGGAAAACATGTGGTACAAAGGGCCATTGGGTACAGAACCTATTTTTCCTAGATATTTTTCATTGCAATTGTAGCATGTTATCAATTATACAGTACTGTCTAAAATATTGAACTGATACTAAGGTTCAAGATTCTCTCCATCTTGCTGGATGTTTTTGTGCTGAGAAATAATGATTAGCCCTATTTACACTATGGAGTTGTTGTGCTCTTAAAGAAAAAGCAACATAATGTAATAATGAAAAATAATAAAACACATAGTTACTTTCTGAATACTCTTTTGTAGATTAAGGAAGAACTGACATCAGTACTACCTAGCTCAGGGGTGTCACACTTGATTTGTTTGAGAGCCACATCAGGGTTGTATTTGACCTTGGGGGCCAGGATGACTGTGGCCAGGGTGGGCCTGGCTAGCTTAATGTCACTCGTGTCAGGGGTGCCTATGGTGGTCTAAGTGCTCTGGCAGTGAAAATGGACTCCTGAGCTCTGTTTTCAGCCGCAATGACCTCCTGCAGTCCTCTGCCAGCAAAAATGGAGCTCAATTTTTGCTGGCAGAGGACTGCAAGAGGCTGTTGTGGCTGAAAACAGAGCCTGGGAGGGCTGCATGTGGCCCTCCCAAGCTCAATTTTCAGAGCAGCCCTGCGGACCGGATCTAAGCACCTCATGGGCTAGATTTGGCCCCTGGGCTTTGATTTTGACACCCCTGACCTAACTTAAGAATGAAAAAAACAGGGAAATCTTAAGATGATCACTAACAATAAATAATAGTTGAGAGTAATCATTGAAGTTGTGCAAAGCTTTGAACTTCATTGGGAAAAATGCTGTTGGAATGTGGGAATGCAATACAGCATGATTTGCTATGCCATTACAATTGGATTCAGAATCGCATTGCTACTTTAGGGAGATATTTACTACAGTCATGCAATCTTGAAAATAATCACAGCTGCTTTAATGAGTTACAGGACAGGTTCATGTTCCTATGCATTCTAAGGCACCTTCCCCAAACTACATACCTCTGGTAGTTATGAAATTTTGCAAATTTGGGTTTTGAGTCAATCATTTTTCTAATTTGCAAAGAAAACATGATATATTCTGCATTTGGAATATTTTTGGATCAGTACAATAAAAATAATTCGAGTCAAAAAATGTAGTTGTTGACATTGAATTGCCTAGACTATGTGGAATACATTAATAGTCACTTCTTGAATCAGGAGTTTCCCTTGACACAAGCATGAAGACTTATTTCAAAGCTGATGTCTTAAAATTGGAAGAATATTTGGGTAATCTTTACTGATAGCACAGGGCTGATTTGATTGCATGGCAACTTTTTCTTAAACATTAGCTTACTCTTGCAATTTCCAAATAGCACCCTTTTATTTTACTAAATGCTATAGAACCAGTGTAATCGTTTAATAATCTATGAGTAAATTTGTGCTTGGTGGGACTGTATCTACACACCAGTTTAGCTGAATTATTTATGGAGTATCAATCTGTAACTCTTGCAATTTGGGGTTAATGTTTTTTCCTCAATGGGATTAAATCCATAATGGAAATGTGGAAGCATTGTAGAATCTTTCTAATTACCCCATTTAGTATTTAAGTAGTGAGTGAAATCCCATTGGATTTGTTTAGCCTTTTATACACAACTTCCAGATGTGTCACAATTCTGTGCGTTATTGACCATGATTAACGGATTTCTTTGAGGAGCATCCAGAGAATTCCAGAAGTACAGAAAGTCATTTTAGGGCAGCTACATGTTCTGACTGTTGAGACATTTCTAGAACAAAGAATAAGATGAGATGAGATGAAATGAGTAAGAAATGAGTAAGAAATGTATTTCTCAATTATTGTATTACTATAATTTTTTAAGTTTAAGAACTATAAGAAAAATCTATAAAGTATTCCTGCTGATTAAAAATAGAAACTTTGGGAACATTTTGTTCTGATCTCATTAGGTCATCTCTCCATATTATCAACTCAAGTTTTAATAATGTAGAGAGATGACCTAATAAGATCAGAACAAAATGTTCCCAAAGTCTCTAATCAGTAGGAATACTTTGTAGATTTTTCTTATATTTTCATTGTATGTCTAAAATCACCATTTCTTCCCAAGTATTCATTTTCCCAACTGTCCCTTGTCATTCCTGATAGATGTCTATCCTTTTTCTAGAATGTTAATGCATATGAATTCATTACATTTTTTCTTCATTGTAAGTATCTTCTAAAATATAAATACTGAAGAGCCTTTAAAGCTAACATTTTATATGGGGTTTATATGGATTTTTCCTCATTATGCTAGGTTCAGACAAAATACTAAATTATAAACCATAATGTGCAAAACACAAATGAGTGAGTGAAACAAATTGCATTAAGTCAAAACAAATAAAATCATATTAAGGCTTAATACAATACATGAATCTATGTGAATATGTGATAAACAATAAATCTTTATTTCCCAAACCAAATCCAAAATATGTACTTTGGTACCAAAGTGCATATTTTGGATTTGGTTTGGGAAATAAAGAGCACCCAGTTGAACCGTTGCAACATGGGGTTGATGTGGCATATTTGAGAAGTGCCTTTTGCCACCTGTGTTATAGCATCCTGGATTAGCTGCAGTTTCTGGACCATCTTCAAGGGTTGCCTGAAAAATGCCTTACAGTAATCTATCCTTTATGTGACCATTGTGTATGATAATCCAACTTTGGACTTACAATAGGTGTAGTTCGATACTATGAGTGTACTGAATGTTCATGGAGATTTTCAGTCATCCAGGTCATGGTTGTCCCAAAGGTGCTTTTTCAAGAGGCAACTGGATTTTATGACTATAACTTTATGACTTACTAGGAGTGTACTGATTTACTATTCCATTCCCTAAATGCATGTATCTGTGTTGCATCCATAGTGGGATTATACACAAAGTGAGATTTGGTTTTGCGTTAATGCAATTTGTAAACCTTGTTGTGAATGAGGTTTGTGGTATAGGATTTTATGGAAAACAGGCTAATATAGCTTCAATAAACCTTTGTTTAAAAGAACCCTTAAATAAATGCTGTATATGAATAAGCCATTCTTGTTACATGTTACGTTCATTTGATGGGGAAAAAAATATAGTTCCATGAAAGTTTACACCATAATAAAGATGATAGTTTTCAAGGTGCTGTGAGACTCTAGTGTTTTTTCTGCAACTATTTATCATTGCTGTTCAGCTCAAGACTCTTGTTAGGCGATTTACCACGCTTTCAGCTTGCCCTTAATAGAAGAGATGGAAAGAAGATTCAGAGGAAGAGAAATATCTATCCTTCAAAACGCATGCACTGCACTTATTTCCCCAAAAAGAATTTTAGAAGTCGCTACATGGTCACTCTAGCCAAAAAGGCTGGGCAGAAAATATCGGTCTATACATGCACACATATACACAGCAGTGAGAGGAGGGGGAGAGTTCTAGTTTGTTCAGGTTTAGACAAAATGTAAGAAATTATTTGAAAGTCAAATTATCAATAAATTCAAGCTAAACATACTAATAATTGACATATTTTGTTTTACAGTAAGGATAGCAAGGATAAAGTAAACAAAATACTAAAAAATGATTATATAACTAGAGCTGAACAAAAGTAAGTCTTACCTGTTCCACAGCTTTTAATAATTTAGGGAAGGACAAAGAGAAAAGAATTAATTGATACCAGTGACAGCTCTTTAAAATCTTGTAAGAGCAAAAAAAAAAACAACCCAGCTCTTATCTGTTTTTCTGTGATAAACTACACTACTGAGCTTTTCTCTTTTGCCAGATGTGGGTGGAAGTTATATTTTAGAAGGCCTTTGTAGACAGATAGAAACTTCCTTCTGCCTGAGGTATTCTGTTCCTGCAAAGTTCTCATAGGATGATTGTGACTATAACAGATCTCCTCTAAAAGGAGAAATCTTGAGCAAGCAGACAGTTGGAGTAATTTTGCATTTGGGAATATAAGAGTGCATCATTTTTAGTGTTAAATAAACATCTCCAATGTATACTGACCTTCACAAAGATTTACAAAATATTTCAAGAACCTCCTTCCAAAGAAACTATGGGGATCTGTCCAAGTCATTATTAAGAATCAGTCAAGATATCTTTCAAGCATTCTTCTCTTGCCGTACAATTAACATTCTTCTCTTGTTAATTCTGGCCAGCAGCATTCTGCAATTAAGTTTTAATTGCTTTTCCAATTTGGAGAACTCCTGGACATTTATTGATAAGATATTAACAATTCTTTGACATTTATGCTTGTGAGTGATTAAATCAGGCAACATTAAAATTAAAAAAGGGAAAGAGAACAGACAGCATCAGCATGGTACTGCTTGCTGTCCCTGTACATGTTTCAGGAGGTTGTGACGATAGCTCAGTATGAGTCAGCATACATCAGTAACAGGCAGCCTCCCCAGATGTAGCACAGTGGTACCAATACACAGCTGTCCAGTGAAAAATTAAACAGATATGGGAGCATCATGATAAGCCTGGGAATGATTAATTTGTGCCATTCTATAGCAGACACTCCTCAGCCAGTTGTCCAAATGTACTTGTACATATCAATCCAGCTTTTCCCAATCTGATCTACTTCGGATGCAATGAAAGAATGATAGGATTTGAAATCCAATACATCTGGAGGGCATCAAGTTAAGGGAAACTATATTAATAAATAGTATTAAACTCATGTGTGGTGGAATTCCTCTGGGTTGAAATATTTTTAAGGAGTTGTCGATACTTGGAGCAGAGTGTAGCAACAGTGACGTTAGTGAATGTTTGTGCATGGCATCACATACTTATTTTGCAACTGGTTGTTTGCCCATTTGTCTCTGAGTGGAACTGAAGAGTTGTATAATAATAATTGTATCATGCTGCTTTGGTTTCTTAAATTCCAATTCTAGCACATCAAGTATAGCAACAATAACACATACTAAAAAATATATACATTTTTATATCCTAAAGTATACCACTATTATAAAACATCAAAAGTTTTATAGTTTGTTTTAGCTTCCTTTAAAATAGCTTTAGCTTCCTTTAAAACTCCTTAGTGTGATTTGGTGTTTTAAGCACAGGGTAGATAGGAAAGGATACATACACCACATCAAATATTTTCAATAAGTTTTGTCTTTGCACTTTTAAGCTATTGGGTATTTCCACACTGTTAATTATAGCACCATTCAGCCAGTTAGTATAAGATTTTTCACATATTCTTAAGAAAACATACAGGTGAGTGGTGATCTCACCAGTAGGGAAAGTAGAGGTACAGAACCCTGTGTGGTTGATGAGAGTGCCAGTTTTATAGCTGACCAATTGGAATCTTGCACGTTGCACCTCATCAGGTTCCTTTTTCAGATGAATGGAAAGTTTGCACAGAAAATAGTGAAAAGCACCACTTTTTGCGAGATCTAGCTTCCCTCAGCAGCACTCTGGCACTAAGGTGGAAGTCAGGAGGACATGTCCTTAAGAAATGGTTAACAGGCCATCTTGTCAATGAAACAAGGAAGGGGCATGAATTAAGCCTTTATGTACAGTAGGACTCAATTTTGTTGCACAACAGTCACTGGAATTCTTTTGTAATGGCTGCTTTGCTTCTCTTACAATAAAACTTCTTATTTCTGGAGTCTTATATGTCAGTTTAATTGCTTCCAGTCTAGCCTGCTGGGCAGAAATCAGTATTCTTTCATTAGTTTTGCATAGCTCAAAATATGGCTGACAAGTTTGTGGCTCAATGAGTTTCATGCATCTAGCTAATACAGTCAGTTGTTTACTGTATTGTGCAAACTCAGGCAACTGGGAAAATAAATACCATTTGATTAAAAATACCCATGGATTAATAATGTGGACTGTTCAGTTTTGAACCTGTTCTCTTACCATGCTAAGACATTACTAATGGGATTGAGTTCAGTTATAGGCATCTTCCATTTTATAAATGTCTTCTCTCCTGAGCTATGAATGCTGGCATTTTACAAATTAGCCGAAGCTGTGTACATCCAGTGGGCATTTAATCTTTAGTGCTTAAGATGTGGTAAGATTTTTTTTACAAATGATTTTTATTATTTTGATCTGATCTTTTAAAAATATCTTGATTTGCTATACCCAGAGTCCATTTGGATTAGGGCATGCTATAAATATTATTGACTAGATGGAAAGATGAATAAATAGATAAGCCAACTTAGCCACCATATTTTAAAAAAATCATAGTTTATGGCATGTGTTCGGTGAACTCAGCCAATCATCGTTTAGTCTGTCCTATAGTTCTTTAAATTATGCTAGATCAAGACATGTAAATTTTTATTTGTGAATAAAATAGAAACTAATGTTCTCTCAGATAGAGAACATCCCTCAAAAGGGATATAATCAAGATCAAGGGAAGTACTAATACTACTTTATAAAGCCTTAGTAAGACCACACCTAGAGTACTGCATCCAGTTTTGTTCACATTATAAAAAAGATGTTGAGACCCTAGAAAAAGTACAGAGAAGAGCAACCAGGATGATTAGGGGACTGGAGGCTAAAACATACATATGGTTGCAGGAACTGGGCTTGGCTAGTCTAATAGAATAGAATAGAATAGAATAGAATAGAATAGAATAGAATAGAATAGAATAGAATAGAATAGAATAGAATAGAATAGTTTATTGGCCAAGTGTGATTGGACACACAAGGAATTTGTCTTGGTGTAAATACTCTCAGTATACATAAAGAAGGAACGTTCGTTAAGAATCAAGAATCATAATGTACAACACTTAATGATAGTCATAGGGTACAATCAACATCAAATCATACTAGGAAACAGAGGATACAAGCAACAAAGTTATAGTCACAAGTGGGAGGGGATGGGTGATAAGGAGTGATGAGAAGATTAACAGTAATAGTAGTATACACTTTGTAAATAGTTGAACAGTGTTGAGGGAATTATTTGTTTAGCAGAGTGATGGCTTTCGGGAAAAAACTGTTCTTGTGTCTAGTTGTTCTGGTTTGTAGTGCTCTATAGCGTCGTTTTGAGAGAAGGAGTTGAAATAGTTTATGTCCAGGATGTGAGGGGTCTGTAAATATTTTCACAGCCCTCTTTTTGACTCGTGCAGTATACAGGTCCTCGATTGAAGGCAGGTGGGTGGTAATTGTTTTTTCTGCAGTCCTAATTATCCTCTGAAGTCTGTGTCTGTCCTGTTGGGTTGCAGAACCAAACCAGACAGTTATAGTAAATATAATAATATAATATATATAATATATTAATATAATTATATTATATTATAAAAATCTAATATAATATTAATATAATATAATAAAGAGAAGGACCAGGGGAGACATGATAGCAGTCTTCCAATATTTGAGGGGTTGCCACAGGGAGGAAGGGGTCAAGCTATTTTCTAAAGCACCTGTAGGCCAGACAAAGAATAATGGATGGAAACTGAACAAGGAGAGATTTAACCTGGAAATAAGGAGAAACTTTCTGACAGTGAGAACAATCAACCAATGGAACAGCTTGCCCTCAGAAGTTGTGGGAGCGCCATCACTTGAGACTTTCAAGAAGAGATTGGACTGCCATTTGTCAGAAATGGTGTAGGGTCTCCCGCTTGGGTGGGGGGTTAGACTAGATGACCTACAAGATCGCTTCCAACTATGATTATCTGTTATCTGTTAGATAGGATACTAGGCTGAATGTAGTTTGTTGACTGTCATCCAGAATAGTCAAAACCTTCCACTGGAGTTTTCTCAACCAAAGCTCAAGATACAGTTTCAAATATATCTCAGTGGCTTTCCTGTTTCTTGAAGTCAATTGTCTTCATTCTGGCCAAAAACGATTCTACAAAAATCACCTCCAGGCTTTAGACTAACTTTAGTAGTTTCTGCCTTTTCTCTTCCTACTTTATTTCAGCTTCCTTGAAATTTCCCTATTCTGGCAAGCATTTCTTTTGTAAGGCAGATGGTTTTTATGTGGTAGACCTTCATTTCAAAATGTTTTAATCTGCTGAGTCTGTTTCCATTTTTATGTTGCTGTCTTTTGTCTTCTATGGGATTGTTTTGTATTTAATCATTGCAAGCTGCCTTGTACTGGGCAAATATATTGGAAGGGCTGAGTGTATGTTTCCTAAATAAACAAATATTTTTTCCACATACAAATGCTAATGTTTTAAATGATATATCATTTACAAATGTAGAACAAATTATCTTCAATATGACACAAACAAGACAGGCATCATAGCCAGAGAGGCATAATTGAAAGGAGAGGAAAAGATGAAAGTAACAAAGCCATAGTTGCAGCCCATGAAAAAAAACCACTTGCTGATGAGCAACTTGTATTCAATTTTATTAGTGTTATGGGAACACTCAATGAAGCAGAAGACCAGAAGGGAAGATGTTATCATCACAGTGGTCAAGCCAAGGTCAGGGAGAAGTTGAAATTGCAAGGCGAGCATACTGTTGATGCTATGCACCTCTGCCTCAAATTAGTTTTTGAGAAAGGAAGACCCATAAAAGGTGTTCCCTAATTCTTTATAGAATTAGCACCCCTTTTTTCCCCAATTGTGAAAATTTGCATGATTTTGGAGAAGTATGCAAGCAATATTTAATGACTGTTTGAAATTATGGCGGCAGTGGACAAAATGACTTATGGCCAGTCCTTGAACTTATGGCTGTCCCAGCATCTCTGCAGTTAGGGGATCAAAGTTCAAGTATTTAACAGCTGGCATTTATTTATGATAGTTGTAGCTTCTTAGGGGGCTTCCAACACGCAAGATCAATTGGGGAAAGTTGGATTCATTTAACCATTCTTAGTGATTCTTATAGTATACATGGCAAGCATGGTTGTAAAATTTCACCCAATTTGCTTAATGTTCTCATCACTTAGCGATGGAAGTTCTGAACCCAATTGTAGTTGTAAGTCAAGGGTAACCCTGTCAACTATTTCAAGAAAGATATTACTTTGAAGAAGAAGTTTCAATTTAAGCATCATTCAGTGCTTAACCAATAAAACACATCTGAATGTGCATTATCTCTTCTTTTAAAGTTTCTGATAATGATCATCCTTGTGCTGAATCTCTCTGGCATTGCTGTATATTATTAGTGGTAATTGAGATTTTTATTGGGTTTCTTTTCTTGGTTTTAATAGAAGTTTTGTCTGTCCTTTGATCATTGCCGAGAGTTTCTTTGGACAAATGGGTAGCCATATAAATAGGAAAAAGAAATAATATGTAAGTACTGCATGGGTATGAATAGGTGGAAGAAATGTTTATTCATAATTACCTGAAGTATGATTATATACTTTATTTTCTGGATCTGCAATATATTGGAATTGAATTGAAATCAAATTCTGTTTGCTCAATACCATGAACTATAAACTGGTTGCAGGGACTGTGTTGTAGTATACTTTAAGCAGATATGTAGTTGCCAAGTTCAGAAGGTTGAGCAAAACAGCAAGAATTGATGCACAATGTTTTGGTTCCATGAAATGGGCACACCAAGCCAGTCAACATTTTCACAGAAGGCTTACCTTTTTTCTCAATATTTTAATTTTGAATGTATATATCATAACCTTCCATTTCCAGTTCTTCTTCTTTCTTTGTAATGTCTTTTATCATTTTTCTTTTTTTGTTAAAATTCTTAAGAATTGAAAGAAAATTGCAGTAGTATCCCAGAATTAGAAGGAGTCATGTAAGGTATCCAGCACAATAGTGGAAGTGCCCAAATGGAAACATCCATGGCAACTGTCTACCTTCCACTTGAACATAAATAATAAAAGGGAGACAAACAACTTTCTGGGTACCTGATTCTATTCTCAACTGCTCTTTCTGTTTAAGAAGTTTGTTTCTTAAAAATTAATCACAGTCTGCCTTCTTATAATTTAAAATCACTTTTCCATATCCATTTCATATTCTAGAACAATGGATTATTAAGCATTGCTCCTCAAAGAACCACCTGAAGAACCAAATCTCTTTCTCCTTCAGTCTTATTTTATTGGCCAGTGGAATACCTTTTTCTTAGAGAAGAGTGAAACTTTATTGGCTATCTTTTGTCATCTTCATTGAACAGCTGCTAGATCAATTATTTTTTGTTCTTTTATTCTGAATATCTCTACAGAAGCATGACATGATTATTTTCTCTACTATTTCCACTATGTTCTCTGCAAAGTTTTCCTTATTAGTTAGAATTAATTCAATATTTCTTAATGTCTTCTTATACCTTCTAAAGGAGAAGATAATCAGAGAAGCATGTTAGAATTTGTCAGAAGGACCATGCTTGGGAGAGTAACTAACATTTATTGGAAGACACAGACATCATCTGTGGCTATTAATTTTGGTTTACTCAGCCATAGTTTGTGAACCAAGATATTTTGCAAACCTATCCAATAGTTTAGCCATTTTTAACTAGCCATGGCTATGCATGCTGTGTGAACCTAGTCATGAAACTCACTACACAGAACTGGCATGATAAAATTGCACAAGGGTAAATTTTCCCTGAGAAAAAGAAATATGAGCACATACTTAAAATTTAAAGATCTACTGATATTTTCAGTTCCTTAGCTGAAATTAACAGTGTAAGGGCTCAAATATATTTTTGGCCTGTTCTTAGCTAATGGGATTTGATCAAAAGTACTTATAACTTACAGAGTCCTACTACTCTCCAAAGCCTTTTACTGAAAAAAACAAAAAGAAAAAGGATTGAGGGAGATCTCCCAAATGAGAACAATGATCAAAGAGAGAGCATGTTAGACTACATGGGGGAAAAGAGAGAGTGATGTAAACATGAGTCTGGAGGGATGGGGAGGAGGTTTGTTGTAGACCGGCATCAAAGAAGGAATATTATGCTTACTTTTGTACTTTCTGTATTTGACTTCTTCAGAGCAATAATTCTGTTGGCAAGCCAAAATTTCTGTTCATTAACTTTAAAGCTGACATTTGTTTCTGCTCAAGATCATTTCCCCTTCTCTTTCAACTGTGTCCCAGGATGACTTACAAGCAGTTGACATGCATCCTAGCCAGTGAACATTTTCCAGAACTATGTAAATCAGGTGTTATTATATTTAGAGCCTCAGTGCTTCCTTTACTTCTTTATAACCTTTTAGTATTTTAATTTTATAGCAAACTGTGTTTTTATAACAAACTGAAATAGGCATACATTTACCTTTGATTTCCCTCCTCACACATCTTTTGATTGGAAGGAAGAAAAATACTTCTATTTATTATTATTGTTGTTGTTGTTGTTGTTGTCTTTATGTCCTGAGAGTATCTACCAGGCTAATGTTTACACAAAATTGAGGTGAGGAATCAGAGACAATTTCATTTCTACAACTAAAGCTCAAAACACGTGCTTGTGTTTTTGTTTTCATGAACAACAAAAAATTCAGCTGGATCAGCTCAGCCTAAAGAAAATCCTATATAGTGTGTCAGTTTGGGCAAATTTTAAATATATGCATTATGAATTAGCAGATAATCTTTGCCTGTAGGCCTCTATCACCTCTAAGGCAACAGCAAAGTAGGGGCAATTCTAGCCTAGTATGCCCAAGCTGTGGTATTCTGGGGAGTCCTTGTGGCACAGTAGTTAGAATGCAGTATTGCAGCTAACTCTGCCCACAGACTGGAGTTCAATCCTGATGTGGCCCAAGTTTGACTCAGCCTTCCATCTTTCTGAGACCAGTAAATTGAGGAACCAGATTATTGGGAGCAATATGCTAACATTGTAAGCCACCCAGAAAATGCTGCACAGCACCTATAGGATAGTATATAAGTCTAAGTGCTATTGCTATTATTCAATGGTTCAGATAACTATGGTTTATTGAAACCATAATTGGCTGAGTTTGCACCACAGACCCTTAACTCTGGGTTGGTGTCTACAATATGCTAAGCCAAAGCCAAATAAACCATACTGTGTATTATATTGTGTGAATTTAAAGTATGGCAGTTGTTGGAAAAGAAACTCTCCTTTTCCAATTAATTTGTTCTTCTTCCCAGACAGAAGTCATTTCTAACAATAGGAAATGGCAAAGGAGTAGCAGATAATGAAAAGAGAGCTCAACCATGGTTCCTGTCTATTTACACCATCCTTTAAGTTGTTTCCCTTCTCACATATAAGACATAACCTGTGTTTTGTCACAGAGATCATAACATCATAAGATCCAGGCAAAAAAATACTGGACAAAAATACATATATGGTTAGAAAAAAGGATAAAGCAACATATTGACTTAGAATCAGAAATATTTTTGCTGGCTATTTTACCAGAACAGTGTAATAAAGGGAATACATATCTAATTTTACATGTGTTAACAGCAGCGAGAATTGTTTTTGCACAACAATGGAAAAATGAAGAGATCCCTACAGATGTGTTATAAAAAAATATTAGAATGCAAAGAGATGAATAGATTAATCCTCAAAATAAAAGAGAAGGAAGAAACAATACTTTTTAACATGGGGTTTGTTTTACCAATGATTAATTAACAGAAACAGAGATTAAAAATTAAAGAGATTAAGAGAATGATTAACTACATAATGAAGGTTTACTAGTATGGATAAGCTAATATTACTATTAATATGTGATTATTATTATTAATGATATGTATATTATTATTACTATCCTTTTATTGTTCAAAACTAATTGTACTCAGACAACACACTGTCTAAAATAGATATTGAGTGTTAGGAATGTAAGTTGCCTAATAGTTGGGTTGGAAATATATAAGCCAGGATAGACATTTTAATACTGACTCTTTAAGGGAATGCTAAAATTGTAATTGGGTATGGTTCCTCAAATGGCCATAAGATGGAGCCAGAAACCTGGTTTCACAGAGAGTGTTGCTAGTTGTTAGTTGGTCGATGTTCTGATGTTTGCTGTTTTTGGTTCCTGTATTGACTGTTGCTAACGACTGTCGTCGTTATTCTTGGATTG
Source organism: Bungarus multicinctus (assembly GCA_023653725.1). NCBI lineage: Eukaryota > Metazoa > Chordata > Lepidosauria > Squamata > Elapidae > Bungarus > Bungarus multicinctus. Next base: position 57,902,401 of record CM042836.1, on the reverse strand, counting down.
ATGTGAGTTTATTACTGAATGTTTTTGATACTGGACTTTGTTATTGGATTATCCCTGGAGTGAAAACTGACTGCTATAACCGTGTATGACTTGGACTGTTTGTTGGACTTTGCTTAACTATTTACTGGAAGTAAAACCTACATTTTACTATACAGTGTAGCTGTGTGCTATGTGTGTGTTATTCAACATTACTCTCACTACGTCTCCCTGTGTGCACTCATTCTCCTAATGGGGAATACCTCAACACTGGTTATGGGCCCAGTCCATACCAAGCTCAGTTAACTGAGAGTTAGTGTGAATACACAGTACCATATACAGACAGCTGTTTACTGTTTAATTGTGGGTTACTGTCCTGGTAAAGATGGCACAAGACCCATCAACAAGTCTATCACTTATAACCTGGTTGGATGGAACAAACTATGTTTCCTGGTCTATGAAGTGCAGTCTACTTCTGCGTAGAGAAGGGTTATGGACTGTAGTTCAAGATCCACTGGATGTAAATGCTTGGGATCCAGATGATGAGGATGATGCCAAGAAATTAGTTGACTTTAAATGGAACAACGAATGAGCTCTTTGTATAATTGGACTAACACTGAGTGACCAGCAGCTAGTCCATATTCGTGGAGAAGAGTCTGCTGCTAAGTGTTGGGAGAATTTGAAGAGGATTTATGTTCGTGACAGTGTAGGTGCACACATACATCTTACACGTAAACTGTTTAGAACACGTCTTCTGAAAGGTGGAGATATGTTAGCTCATTTGAACTTCATGAAAAGAACTTTTCAAGAGCTACATGAAAAGGAACTGATATTTTCAGAGCTGCATCAACTTTACATCATTCTTTCCTCATTGGATGAAAGTTATGATGATTACGTATCTTCACTGGAAGTCCTGACCAAAGATGAACTAACATTGACTGACATAACTGGAAGGTTGTTAGAAGAAGCAAGAAGACGGCTGGTTAGGAACCAACTGAGGAAGGAACAACCACAGGAAGAGGATTTGTCTTCAACTGCTGTTAGAAAATGTTTTTCTTGTGGGGCTAGGGGACATATAGCTAGATTCTGTAAGAAGGGAAAATGACAGAATATTGATAATCACCAGAAGGCTAAGAAGAATGTTAGTTTAGCTATATCTAGCAATTTAACTGTAAACCATGATTTGTGAGTAGTTGATAGTGGAGCATCTCAGTGCATTACTAGAAATAGAGAGAGGTTTGTAAAGTTGTCTACGAGTAAGCAACATGTATCATTGGCAAATGGATGGAAGATGAAAGCGCCTGGTGAAGGTACTGCATATTGTTCTTGTGTAAATGAGCATTTAACTATGTTATATGTACCTAAACTAAAATTTAATTTGTTATCAGTAAGGGCTTTAGTTAATATTGGTTATGTAGTAAACTTTAGGGGAGATAACTGTATAATAGAGAAAGAGGGTAAAAGTGTTACTGCTAATTTAGAGAATGATTTATATGTGATACATGATGACCAGTTGAAGATGGCTAACTCGGTTTATAACAATGTTAAGCCACATGACGAATGTATACATTTACTGCATAGATGTCTGGGGCACATTAATTTCAAAATGCTGAAACAAACTGTCGAATTGTCAGAGGCAGTAAAATTAAAACCCTGTAGCAAGTGCTTAAACTGTAATGCCTGTAGCCAGGAGAAAAACAAGGTTATTCCTGCAAACAGACTTAATGGGTTTAAGACCAAAGAACCTTTAGAGGTTGTTTTTGCTGACATAATTGGTCCTAAGAAACCCAGTTTGGGAGATGCCTGCTATGTTTTGAGAATAATGGACCATTACTCATGGTACGGTTTCTGCTATCTCATGAAAAACAAAACAGAAACATTCCAACATTTCTTTAATTGGCTAAGGTTTGCAGAGAGAAAGATGAGACGTAGAGTAATTATTTTGGTTACTGATAATGGGACTGAGTTTATTAACAATAGATTCCAAACAATGCTATAATTGGCTGCTGTCGAGCATAAACGTTCTGCACCTTATAGACCACAACATAACTTGTTTGTAGAACGAAGAGGGGAAACGTTACAAGCTATGGCTCGCACTATGTTATCTGATTCAGGTTTGCCTGAAACACTGTGGGGTGAAGCCATAATGTGTAGCAATCATGTGTTAAACAATGTGGTGAACACAACAAGTGGTGAATTGCCATTCACTCGTTGGCATGGCAGAAAACCAAATTTAAGTTATCTACATACATTTGGAGCTCCAGCATTGGTGCATATTCCCTCACAAGTAAGACTGAAAGGGCAACATAGAGCTAGGAAATTATTTTTTATAGGTTACGAGGTCAACCATAGATTGTTTAGATTCTGGGATCCAGGCACAGCTCATGTTTATTGTAGTGCTAGTGCAAAATTTCCTGAGCACATTGGGTGGAATTAACTGGAACAGGAATCCAGCAATGATGTTATTATTGACACCCAAATAGTCCTAAAGATGAAATAAGCAAACCACGAATAGCCATTACAGAGGAAGAATAGGCACAGGAGGAAGTAGAAGAACAGGCACAGGAGGAGGTAGAAGAACAGAAGCAGGTGGAACAGTAAGCCCTGTATTATCAAGACATTCAACCCGAGTAACACAACCACCTGATAGATATCAGACTAGTGTTGTATGCCAAATGAATACAGTTCCACATAACTATAATGAACTAAAACTGTATCCTGCTAAGGATCAGGCTGCTTGGCAGGAAGCAATGGATAAGGAATTGGAATTCTTAAAAAAGTTGGAGGTATACAAAAATGTTAAATTACTACCTGGTAAACATGCCATAGGATGTAAATGGAATTATAAGCTAAAGACAGGTATAGATGGGACTATTACCCATAAAGCCAGGTTAGTAGCACAAGGGTTCAATTAGACAGCAAAGGACTACGACGAGGTGTTTGCACCTAGTTGGAAAGCTACTACATTACGAGCAGCATTAGTGTGGGCAGCTAAGGAGAAATACATTGTAAATCATTTAGATGTAGAGACAGCATATCTGCATGCACCGTTGCAACACTCTATATATTTAAAGAAACCTTTAGGTATCAAAAATGATAATACAACTGATTGCTGGAGATTGAAAAAGAGTCTTTATGGCTTAAAGCAATCAGGATATGAGTGGAACCAGTGTATAGTTAAGGAATTAACTACGATAGGTTTTGTAGCTGGCATGGCTGATCCATGTTTGTTCAAAAGGGAAGGTGATGGTATAATTTCATTGTTGCTATTGTTCACTGATGACATAGCATTAATCACCAAAATTGAACAAGAAGGTACTAAAATAATGTCACTATTAGAGAAGAAATTTAAGATAAATCAGTTAGAAGAAATTAAACAATATCTTGGTTTAAAGATAGATAGAACTAGGAGAGGATACAAAATCTCGCAGACAGATAAAATTAACCAATTACTAAAAAGTTTTAAAATGGAACTTTGTAAACCGGCTAAAACATTGATGAGCCAGGAGTTTAGCCACAGTGATGTTCAAAGTCCTGTTTTTGATAAGAACATTTATCAGTCCTTGACTGGTATCCTATCTCAGTAATTGGTCAAGGCCAGATATAGCATACAGTGTTAACCAATTAGTGAGGTTTAATGCTGAGCCAACTTAAAGGTACTGGCAAGCTGCTAAGCATGTGTTAAGTTATCTGAAACAAACAATGCATTATGCATTGTATTTGGAGCATAAGGATGAACTAAGTCTAATTGCATATGCCGATGCAAGTTTTGCTACAGATGTAAAATACATGTAAATCTACATCAGGTACTGTAGTATTATTAGGAAAGGTGTTGATTGGATGGAGGTCTATTCGACAGAAACATTTAAGTTTATCAACAATGGAGGCTGAATTTTCATGTTTGTCTTTATTATGTACAGATTTAGTTTGTTATAAGCAACTATTGATTGATATGGAAATTGATGTAACAGATTCTATTGTTATTTATGAAGACAACCAATCAGCAATACAGATGGCTTTAAATCTTGCTGTAAAGACAAGAACAAAACACACAGATTTAAGATATTTAAATGTTGAGTTTTTGTGTTTACTAAAGAAAAATGTGTGCATGTATACTCAATATCTATATCTAAATCTAAAACTCAGTATCTATATGGACAGTGGTTCAATGAATGGTGTTGGTTTTAGTTTAGCATGATGTATAAATCTATCTGTAGTGGATTATAAGCGCTACATATTTTTAAGTTGTGTAAATCAGCATTGCCTTGTTTAACAAGCTAAGTTGAAACAAGCTGCAGTTACTGCTATGTAAAATCAAGACTGAATAGACATTTAAAGACACATTCAAGACATTTAAAGAGCAGCCATGTTGGGTCAGCATTCTTCATATACTGAAGAGGTATTGTGAGATTTTAAGTGTCACATGCAGGTGGTAGTGTCTTGCGTAACCAAAAATAAGGAATTGTTTTCTGTCTTTAATTTATAGCCAATTAATTAGGGTAGGTTTTCTTTCTCTCAACCCAATCATCTTAAAGAGGTAGTGAACTTCAGAATCAAAGTTAGTATGGGTCACTGTAAAACTTTGCTTGAAGGGGATAGTTCAAAATTTGCTCCAAGTTATCAGAAACCATCTGATTTCATTAAAATTGTATGTATTATCCTTAAATATCAAAACTGCAGAAGTAGTAAGCTCTTGGAACTGAAGCAAAGCACAACAAAGTGTCTTTTGGAAATCCACCCCAAATTTCTGGGCTCAACAGTGGTATATGTAATTTTTTTCAAAGAAAAGTTCCCCCAATTTTTTTTTTTTCATGGACTGGCTTAGCTCTAGGGATGTCCACAAAAACTTACTTCTTGTTCTGAGTGATAAAAACAAAATCAATATAATGGGAAGGAGGAATAACCTTGAAGAACAGAAGGAAGAACCACAACAATGAAAATGGTCAGATTAAAGGTATCTGAGTTGGAACCAGAACTGTAACTTGAGAAAGCATTTCAGATAAGATTTTTCATAGTCTTCAGGAAGATAAAGGAAGCAAGAGGGGACACACACTCAGACTTGCAATATTCTGTTAATTTGTTTTTTCTTCCATTCAATTTTGTCTGATTCTGAGAAGCTGCCTGGAAAATTCCCTACACTTTTCTTGGCAAAGTTTTTCAGGAAGTGGTTTGCCATTACCTCCTTCCTAAGGATAGAGAAAGTGACCGGCCCATGCTGGCTTCATGCCCAAGGTGGAACCAGAACTCATGGGCTCCTGATTTCTAGCTTGATGTCATAATCACAATACCAAATGGCTCTCTAGTTTGCCCTGTTACTATACCTTAGAATAAAAATAATATTATCAAGCATGACTTAATTTTCCTAGTCTGGTCTACCTTGAAGGGCTAACAATCTCAGATCTGCAATTCCATCCATTTGGGGTATGTGTAGAAGACTGTGATGTACATAGAAAAGGGACAAGTTTACAGTTAGGATGCCACTCTACTGCTGTCAACAATCTGACACCCCACCCCTTGGCATTCCTGCAGATGTTATTGGATTTTGCTTCCTGTTTTAGGTCAACAGTCCTTTGTATCTGAAATAAAAACATTACAACTTGAAGCTGTTTTTTCCTTGGTGGCACTACATCTTATTTCCATAGGCTCTTGGTTGTAAGGTTCCTCAGTCTGGTTCTGTTCAGAGGAAACTGATGTGTCCAGCTGGACTTCGATACCAACTGCTGCTTTCAATGAAGGGAAGACAAAGAATTATCAAGAAAATGGTGAATCTCAGCTTTTCAGGAAGCTTATTCATGAGTTCAGGTTGTACAAGCCAAAAATAATCTCTAAGAATACTGCCAGACAATGTCCTAGCTATAACTTTGGCATCTAGGTCTCAGCAGTTACGATGAATAATACAAAATTTAGAGCAAACCATCAATTGATTTCTTTGGCCAATGAAGACAATTCAATGTTTTTCAGATGTTTTAAATTAATTTCCTAATAGCCTTGCAATTGGCTATACTTATTGGGGTTCATGGGAGTTGAAGTCTAAAGCATCTGGAAGAAATAACATTGCCTTCCTCTGTTCTTATATGCATACAAAGAAAACTCTTTAGCCCTCAGAAAAGATCTGATGGCTGACATTCTGAAGCTCAATAGCAGCAAAGTGGTAAAAAGTACATACATACTTTACTTCCAAAAGGTCTGTGATCCAATATCTGGTATCACCCTGTAGGATTGGGAGAGTTTGAAGTATTGGAAAATTACTTAGTACAAGCTTCAAATTAAATCAGTAAGTGTAATGGTATGTGAGAATGTCCTTGGGAGGCCAGGGGAAGAACTGTAGCCAGGGGAATGGTTGGATAAGAGGCAACTTTGCCCACAGCAGGAATGTGAATGTGACAAAAGTTGTAGAAGGGACCCTCCCTAATGTTCTTAATTTATAAAGGCAATGGGAGAGAATTGTACTGTATTTTCAGACTGGCAATGTAACCTTACAATAAAATAGAATTAGTTCATCTGGGCATGCTTCCTGCACTATCTCACAAGGCTGACAATAAGTCGATCTCTTAAATAACATGAGAGCTTTTGAATATCTTGTTGAAAGAGTTGGAATGATGAATCTCATTTATAGAAACAAAAGCAACGAGATTACAAAATGTATTTATTTAACTAATTGACTAACTTCTATCCCACCTTTATTTCTTTTATAAATAACTCAAGACATCACACATAGCTAATACTCACTCCTTCTTTCTCCTACTTTTCCCATAACAACAAATCCCTGAGAAGAGACTGGTCCAAAGTCACCCAGCTAGCTTTCATATCTAAGGGAGGACTAGAATGCAACAGTCCCCCAGTTTCTAGCCTAATGCTTTAACCAAATATTCTTACCTGAACTTCCCAGAAGTATTTGGTTCTGCACAGGCTGAATTTTGCATCATTATGTGCATCTGTTTTTAGTTTATTCAAGCGGCTTTCTCATCTCAAGGAGTTGTCCATAACTCTTTGTGTCTACTTGTCTGTGGCCAAATACAGAGTGTGCAGGGCCTATCCTTTAAAATCCTTGGAATTTACATAACCTCCAATTCTAGCAACGTGAAATGTGGCTTTGGTTACAATAACAAGTGTTTAGGGAACACAGGAGATTTTAACTGCAAAAAGAACAAAAGCAAAACAAAGCAGAACTCTGCATATTGTTTTGATTTTCAATAGCCATGTGAGGACATCCTCTAGTTTTTAGCTATAAATAAGCAACTGCTGTCAGTTGAGGATGGATAACATTTCACATTTCTCTTGATGTTTTCTTAAATGGTAATTTTCTTCCCACAGTCTTTCCAAAGTGAAAATCAAGGCCAGTAAAGCAAAATCCATAGCCATGATGGTTGATTGAATAAACAACAAATTGGCTGGATCCATATGGCAAGCTATACCACAATGGCTGGGTGACAAAATATGTAAAGTAACAAACAAGGAATCACATTTTGATTTAGCATGGTGCATGAACCCATTTACTGCTTAGATGGCTCTATAAAGCCACATAATGTCAAACTGGAGTGAAAACACTTTATTTTTACATTATCAAAACTAGGATGCTCAACTAAAGTGGTCTCCAGTAGACAGTTCTCCATCTGAAGGAGGACAATGAGGAATTCTTCAAATTCAAATCATTCTGTCTTTGAAATATGGGTGATTTGAAAAATATTCAGTTTAAATACTGAAGCAATAGCACTTAGCCTTGTATACTGCTCCATGGTGCTTTATAGCACTCCTAAATGGTTTACAATGTCAGCATATTGCCTCCAACAATCTAGATCCTCATTTTACTGACCTCAGAAACATGGAAGGCTGAGTCAACCTTGAGCCTTATCAGGATCGAACTCTAGGCTGTGCACAGAGTTAGCCTGAAATATTGCATTCTAACCACTGTGCTACCAGAGCTAAAATCAGAGTTAAGGCTTGTAATAGCACATCAAAAAATTATACCTAGATCTGTCAACAGTCACAGAGGTCATATAGCCATAATTCTTGTTTTCATGTTGAGAGTATATTAAATTCTTCCTAAATTTCAACTCATACAGTATATATGTAAGGATATATACAAAGTGTATGCAAAATCATAATACTAGATCTGTGGATGTGATCAATAAATGAAGTGTTCTGTTTCTCAAAAATGGTGGATATATGAATTAGTGACAAGAGTTTCAGAGACATGGTGCTCATTTCAAATCTTTGAATACTGATAAATTCAACTTATACTATGTAGAAATTAAAAGTTTGAAAAAAACAAAAAGACAAGCAAAATGCAGTAAACAGCATCAGAAACATAAAATCAAGTGTTCCAGTACAAATGAAAGAATTACATAGAGAATACATAAAACAGACTTTCCAAAGTTAGGGTCCTTTTAATGTGTTGGAGATTAATTGCCACAATTCCTATGCTGGCTGGGTGGTTGGTTCAATTCATCGGGAAGAGAACAGCCTTGGGAAAGCTGGCACAAGGGAGTTTTTTTCCCACCATACATACATACATACATACATACATACATACATACATACATACATATTTAAAGCTCTGAGTCTCAAGGAGATCATCATGATATTTTCTTCCTAGAAATCCAATTGGGGAATGTCTCAGATCCTGATTGTTTGGGTTACTTTTCAAAGTAAAAACTTTAGCCCACTAGGAGAAAATGATTTGTAGCCGCGATTCTTGGTCAACTTGGAGTAATAGATATACACAGCCTGGCCAAAATTATACTGCCAAAGAAATATAGCCTTAGCAGGCCAGTATCAAACATATCATTAAAGCAGACTGTCAAGGACAGCCTGAGTTGGCAGTGCACACTAGAAAATGATCAACAGAATATTTGCAGAACTAAATCAGGATCCAAACTATCCAGTAGATGGTCTGCTAACAGCCTACCATTTGACATCAGTAGACATAGAGGCCATGTTTTTGCAGAGGTGGTGTTATCATGCAGATGACATTAGTGTAGGTGACTTTTTAATGGATCTTTTTAACATACAGAAGTTACAGCAAATCACCGCAGTTTTATGGGGTATCCATATAGTACTATCATCCTTTAATTGGTAACCCATGTTTTCTCTCCTTTTTTGCACTTTGTCTCAAAATGGAGGTTGTTTTAGGCAGAAAAACTTTGAGTAAGAAGTGTAAATCTCAAGAAGCAAGCAGGTGTTTCAAAATGACTCATTCATGGAGTTTAGGAGAGGGGATTTAACACCAGCAATGTTTTTCCCTTTTGCAGTTGTTGTGGTTGTAAGCATCTGAGAAGTTGAGTTATTTAACTGGTTAAGTATATGCTGTTCTATTTCCAAGCAGCTTATAAGTTACAATAACAAATAAAAACAAATCAATATTGTTGTTTATTATGTTTTTGACATTGATTTTTAGTGGTTGATCATACAGAATCATATTGTTCAGCTTGGGCATTCATATGAATATTATAAATAAATATTAAGCACAACCAAGTTCAGCTGGTGTCCCCTGCTGATAGCAGCCCTTAGCAAACCTTTTCTGCTAACCCTTCTCTAGCAACCTTCCTGGGCAGGTAGTTATTTTTGTACAGGCATTTCCCAACCTAGCACACACCTTGTTTTATGAAATTAATTTCGAGCACCAGACTTTAAGATAGAAGACCATCACATTTTAAAATCAACTGCGTTTCACATTTAACTTTCAAGTCAGAGTTGAGGAAGATAATGCTTTGCTAATACAAAAGTAGGAATGGGAAGTCTAGAATTCTTATCTGGAAAAAAGGGGTTTGTAATCAAATGGACTGTTTGCATGGCAGGTTAATTTCATTTTGGTGCCAAGAGAGAAGTGTTTTCTCCCCTTTTCTATGCAGACACTCCTTCCCTAAAATCTGCTCCAGGAGCATTTCTCAATCTTCTTTTGAAGTAGTCTGTTAAGGAAATACAGAGGAAGTGAAAGAGTTAAATCTTTCACGATGCAAATCCTGCTTGTGGTTTGTTAGTTACTAACCAGTGCTTGTGATTTATAATGAGCTATGGAGGAGCATTTCATTCTTTCAGAATCCCAGTGGAAAAACAACAACAATTTTTTTTAAAAAAATGATGCCTACTTATGACCTTATCAAAAAGAGTGGTAAGTTGTAGTTTTTAAAGTTTGCAGTTCAAATATTGAAATAGCAAAGTTGTGTAGGTGATGACAAAAATGATCTGAGTGCAGGATCATACTTACATTGGTGGCAAGAGAAGAGTGGGTGAAATAGGTAGGATAAGCATCTCTAAACATAGGCACATCTTGTCATGCCAGTATGGATGGGATAGTGGAGATGTGGAAATAAAACAGAGAATTAAAAAAAATAGTTGTGTGGGTTGGGAATTGCAGCTCCACAAACAATGAATGGAAAAATGTAATATACTGCAGAAGAAGGCTCAGAGGTGTGTGCAAGTCAGACAGGATTCAATGTAAGTTGTAGATTCAATTCAGATATATCAATAGATTGGGACTTCTGAGTTGGTGGGGGGGGGGAGAAAATTTCTGTGCATGTATAATTGTTCACATAATCCAATTTAACAAATAATAGATAATCAGAGTTGGAAGGGACCCTTGTAGGTCATCTAGTCCAACCCCCCGCCCAAGAGGGAGACCCCACACCATTTCTGACAAATGGCAGTCCAATCTCTTCTTGAAAGTCTCAAGTGATGGTGCTCCCACAACTTCCGAGGGCAAGCTGTTCCATTGGTTGATTGTTCTCATTGTCAGAAAGTTTCTCCTTATTTCCAGAATAAATCTCTCCTTGTTCAGTTTCCATCCATTATTCCTTGTCTGGCTTACAAGTGCTTTAGAAAATAGCTTGACCCCTTCATCCCTGTGGCAGCCCCTAATCCTTCTCTTTACTAGACTAGCCAAGCCCAGTTCCTGCAACCGTTCATTGTGTGTTTTAGCCTCCAGTCCCCTAATCATCCTGGTTGCTCTTCTCTGTACTTTTTCTAGAGTCTCAACATCTTTTTTATAATGTGGTGAACAAAACTGGATGCAGGACTCTAGGTGTGGTCTTACTAAGGCTTTATAGAGTGGTATTAGTACTTCCCTTGATCTTGACTGTATCCCTCTGTTAATACAACTTAGGATTGCATTAGCTTTTTTGGCTGCTGCTGCACACTACTGGCTCATATTTAGCTGGTTGTCCACTAAGATTCCAAGATCCCTCTCACAGTTACTGCTATTGAGCCTGGTTTCACCTATATATGTGTACTTTTGGTTTTTCTTGCCTAAGTGTAGGACTTTACTTTTCTCTACATTGAATTTCATTTTATTAGATATGGCCCAGTGTTCTAGCCTGTCAAGATCCATCTGGATCTTGAGCCTATCTTCTTGGGTGTTAGCTATTCCTGCCAGCTTAGTATCATCTACAAATGGTAAGTTCCCCTTCTATTCCCTCATCTAAGTCATTAATGAAGATATTGAAGAATACTGGGCCTAAGAGGGAACCTTGTGGCACCCCACTGCTTCCTTCCATGTAGACTTAGACCCATTAAGGACTACTCATTGAGTACGGTTTGCCAGCCAGTTGCGAATCCATCTAGTGGTGGTGCTATCTATTCCACTTTTTTCTAGCTTACTAAGAAGTAGGTTATAGTCTACTTTGTCGAATGCCTTGCTGAAATCTAAATATATTATGTCCACAGTATTTTGCTGGTCTACTAATTTAGTCACTGTGCTGAAGAATGAAATAAGATTGGTTCGGCATGATCTGTTTTTAACAAACCCATGCTGACTGCTAGTTATTACTTTACTTGTTTCTTGGAACATTTGATTCAATTCAGTGTTTCAATTAGTCAGTTGGATTTGGAATTCAATTGTCTTCAAAGTGAATCTCCAAACTGACTAAATATTCCTGGCAATAATAGGAGTGGCTATGAGAAAGTAAATTGAGAGAATATTGGACCAAACCCAGCAGGCAAACATAGACTGGCAAAGTGTGGACTAGAAATGCAGGTTTTGTGGCATCAGGTCCAAGATTAGAAGTCGAACAATACAGGAAACAGATATAAAACTGCTCAGCTCCAGCCACAGCAAGTAAGAACAGTCTTCAGAAATTGCACTGAAGGTGGGTTTGTGAGAGCCTGGAAGCTCTTTGAGAGATGAAGATGCTATAGTAAGTATTAAAAAATGGCAGCACTTGGGTGTATATTTTGAAGTCCCACAGGAATCAAAGAAAGGGGAATCATATAATCTATCAACAGGCAACATTCCTGATCACATGTAGAGATCTAAATCTAATACCTATCCAGCTTTGTTCAGGTCTGTGTCTAAATATATTTAAAAAAAACAAGTGACCCAATCTACTGTATTCATGCCTTCATATGCAACAGGTAAATTACATTTACAGAAAGTGATGTAGAGAAACAATTCGGAATCAATACCTATTGTACATACATTTATTTCTTCATCAAAACATCCCAGCTATCATAAAAACTTTCTAGCCATTCCATGATAGGCATGACTTTCAGTATATTTGTGATGTCTAACTGCAATGTCTAAGACTCTAAAGAGAAGAAAATAATGTGCTGAATTGTATAGGCCAGTATTGAGATCTATCTCTAGGCAGTATAAAATATCTTAGGAAATTATTTGGGCTGGAGATTTCTGGACTGTTTGCACAGAGAGAAAAATTTTACCAGATGGTTTTAAAACATTGAGATTGAGTAGAAATAACATGGAATAAAGAACAAGGTGTCAGAAATAAGAGTAGGTTTTATTTACTTATTATGTCCTGCAGATTGTCAAAACATACATGAATATCTAAATTTTATCTCTCTGCAGGGAGGACATGAAACCTGAATAAAATGAACAGAGATATATACTGTGTCCTATGAAATAAGAATTTCACCTGTATATACTTGGTAAAAATGTTAGTCTAGAAAGATATGCAATAGAAAGCATCTGGAATACCTCAAAATGAATTAACAATATATAAAATCTATGCAATCCTCATGCATATTAATAGTATGAGTGTATTGGATATATTAATGAACATAGAGAGAAAGAAAACTAAACAAAAACAGGGAAAATATACATACATACATACATACATACATACATACATACATACAGTACGTACATTGAATTATTGTACGAATTCTCCCCCTTTGATTGACTAAATGTATTAAATACATTTAATATAACTACATCTAAATTAAATCAAATCAGTTGTTAATCTAACTGACCAGTTCATTTCGGAACGTTTCCCCTTGCATGATATTCGAAAGATAAGGGTGGCTCTTGGGCCAAGAGAAAAATTGCACACACTGCTTTAAAAGAGTGAACAGTGCTGGATAGCAATGCACTAGAATTATCTTGACAAATGCAAGACTTGTTCCAATTATTTTTGACACAAGCTATGTATTCTCAGACCATTTATATGTATATTAGTCAAGGTCCCAGATAATTGAGGCCAAGATTAAGATCCTCTGATTCAATGGGGTATGATGACTGCAGCACCCATTTCCCATTTCTTTTGGCACATTCTCTTCTACTCTCTGTTTTTCTATTAATAGGGACTTTAGTCTCAAAGTTGAAGGTTTATATAGTGGGCTAAGTGTAATAATGTGGGTCTGATTGGAGTGAATTGTAAGGATGACGCAGAAGTATGACTCACATTATTTATTTTATTATTTTTATTTAATGTTTCTTTTTTCTTTAACTTAGTTTTATTAATGTTCGGTTTTATGCTCTGCAATTTGTTTATTGGCTAACCAACAATAAAGTTAGAGAGAAGCATAATCTTTGTTACAATTTCATTTAGCCTATACAATCGATGGTTTAGTTTATGGAAAAGCAAAGTTGTTGGAATCCAGTAAATTTATTCAGAAATTATAGTAAAGCTAACAAAGGTTTAGCAAACTGTATGAATACAGACAATTGGTATTAAAAAGAATTGGTGATGGCCTGGACTAGGGATGTACAGACATTGCAGTTTCCTTGTACCCATCATGATTAGGGCAGAGTACACATTGTTATAATACACAATTGATTAAAACATATATTTCTTAGACAATTACCTTAAGATTAACCTAAATTTAGCAAGAATACAAATATTTACAAGAAAGATCGGGTTGGTACCAAGGGTACTTAATGTTTCCAGGATTTACAATTTTTTCATGCAAAGTACCCCTCCTTCTAAAAACACTCCCCATCTTTTTTAAAATTATGCACACTTTGAAAATGATCCAGAAGCATTGCTTTGGATTTCCCACAAACACAGAATTACTCTGCCATTCATTAAAGGAGCCCACCTTTTTTGTTTTTACAATTCCATATGAGCCTGAGAAAAACTTACAGCTACTTTAAATATAGTCATTATCCACTTTAATGAATGATTCTTTAAAGCAGCAGCAACAGCATCTTTTTTTCCTCAGGAAGTCAGGCTGTTTTAATGAATAGCTGAGATATACTATGCATGGACTTGGATGAGATCTCAGGTGCTTCTGAATCATTACTGATTTGGAATCTGGTGGTGAGAAAAGCAGGAAACAAATGTGTTGGGTAAGCTAGTTGAAAGAGAGAAAAGGTAATCAGATGGGTTTCACATCTTCTCTGTTTTAAGCAAAATTACTCCATGCCTATTTTTATTGAGTAACCAGTAGTTCTGCCTTCGGCATTACTTGTTGTAAAAGCAAAGTGATCTATTCCTTTGGATGTTTGTCATATGTCCAAGAATCTTAAATACAGAGGAATCCTTGTAAGCCAAGCCAAGCATTCTTTAGGAAATTAACTGCCACAAACTAATTTTCTGTACTCTTGGGATGATAACTAGTGGTAGCTTTATGACATACATGATTTCAAAGCCAAAACAAAATGAGCTATGAATTGCAAACTAGTGTGAGATGTATAGCCTCAGATGTGCTTTCTTTCTCTCTCTCTCTCTTTCCCTTTCTCAATATATATTATGGAGGTTTTGACTAACAAGGAAAAGCTATCTCTTTCCAGTTCCCAACTGGGCTGTTTAAAAGAGAATATTTCTCTTAAAAGCTTCCCACTTTGCTGTGTAAAGCACTGGCCCTATCATTAGACAGAGTGAAGCTGCCACCTCAAGAAGCTGAATCAGGATGTTATTAAAAGACAACAAATGGATAGTTAGTTCCTGTCTTACAGCCAGGAAAGGGAACATTTGAAAAAACAATCTGCTGGTCATCATAATGTGACTAGTCTTGATTTTGGTGAGGATGGGTGTGCAGAAGCCTTGTTTGATGTTTTCAGCTTTCCTAGTAGCCAAGCTGAAGAGCAAATACAAGCATGCTAACATTTCCCCTGCTGTTATCCTGAATGGTTCTTTCCAATCTTCTTTTTTACTTCAACTGCCAGCTCTTAAAATAAGGAGGTTCGGAAATAATTTGCTAAATGAAAACAGATATGTTGGAAATGAATGAAAAATGAATGAAAACTGATTGAGAAAGAGGAAGCTATCCTCAGCCAGAATTGGAAGTGGAATCCCTTGCTCCGTCCAGATTTCAATAATAAGGAACATTCTGCTGTGTTGGTATTTTTATCCAACAACGTCCTGTGGTACTAGGACTTGGAATATGGAACATTCAGTGATTTGTTTTTATAACATTCCTATTGGTTTTAAGTGGAAAGCAACAAACAATCAAAACTCTTGATCAAGACTTAAGGGAAAGGTAATCATTCTAGCAATATTTCTCATTTAATGAGACTAACCGTAGTTTTTCCCACTACTATGGTAGTAGTTTGGGGTTTAAGTGGGATTCAGATTCATGAAACTTCCTGGGTGATTTTGCCGAATCATAATTTTATGGTATTCTGCCATAAGTCCTCTGAAAATTTGTTGCTAATTATAATGTGAAGGAACCAAATGTTCATATGTGTTAAAGCCTAGGCATTTGGTGAAATTTCTAATTATCTGGGATAATTTCCTCAGAAATAATAGACTCAAGCCCAACAATATTTTAAACATTTTATGAAATAATTAAGACTTTAAGCAAACAAGTTTGAGGGATGAAATTTATCCCATAAAAATTGCCATGCCAAGCAATAGTTACAGCATATTTACATGTCAAAGTGGAAATTAATGCTTTCCTCTCTCTATATATCAACATTATTTCACAGTAGTAGTGTGAAAATTCTAACCTTAAACCCTTCCGAGCCTTTCATTAGATTGTTAAGGCTAATATTTTCCAAACAGGGCTTGGTTGTTTTGAGCCTCAATTGAATTTTAACCTCTGCCATTAGCCTCCTTGAATATTATTTTTTAATGATCACACACACACACACACCTTTCTCTGCCAGTCCAGCCCTTTTTTAGTTGTGTATCCCAATAACTTCCATCAGTCTCTCTCACATTATCCATACAGAAACACTCTGGGGGACTCTGATTTGCTTTTTGGAAGCTAAGGGTGTCCCAAGAAGAGACTTAGGAGAACCCCTCTTACCCTAGGATTAATGTGAAACAAGACCAGAAGTCAAATGGCTACTATGAAATTAGTTGGGTATAATTCTGAAGTCAAGCTTCTTTGAGTTTAGCAAACTCAAGATCTCCCCTGTTTTATCTCTGAGCGTAGATGAAGATGTAACTATATTGGGTCAGATGTAAGAGATATTTACAATTTCTAACAACAAAGCTGGGCACTGCTTATTGTCCATTCCCAATCTATATGCGCTTGTTTAACCTCTTTGTCAGAGGGAACAAGCAGCCTGGCACAGAAACTCTATACACAATCAGTACCTTTGTCTTTAATTTAACAATACTCAGATTCCTTTGTTTTGACAACTGATCTAAGAAATGATTTAGATTAGCCAAGGCTGATACAGAGGCACAGCACAATGCAGAAAACAACTTCCTTTTATGGCATAATCTCATTTTTAGAAAATGCTCTCCCGTTACATTTTTTAAAAGCTCATCTTCTTATAATTAGAGACATGACTGTCCATGAAAATATTTGTAGGTTCATTTCAGTCTCAGAGCAGCTTCTGAATACTTCTCTTCCTGAATCATAAAATTAGATTTGCAAAGGAATTATTGAAACATTTTTGAAGCTCAAAATTTATGGACTTTAGGCATAGTATGCATAATTAGAGTCTGGGTTATGTTTACATACATGGTATAATGACAAAAAGCTTTATTTCTGTTAATTAATCTTACATACTTTTCAGGGGTGGCTAATGAATGGCCCTGTTGATATTGATGAACTGTCACTTCCATTATCTCTCATCATTGGTTATATGGCAAGGGCTGATGGGATGCTCATATTTTTCTCATGTTTGGTCCTTCAAGTGTATCTATAAGTACTAAGCACTGGGGAGTTCCAGAGGTTCTGGGAACACTTAAATCTAATTGCAAATATTTTTAAGCCAGGTTTGCTATGGTTTTCTTCAACATCTGTAGTTAGTTATCTGGAAGGGAACTAAGTAACACTGTTCTCTCCTTATCAACACTAGTTTTAGTGGAAGGGAAGGTGGACACTATGTAATGTGTAGAGATTTGGATTGTAATTCTTATTTATCTTGGTTAATATTGAGTAAAAATTTGAGGGAGTGCTCCCGGAGAAATATTTGCAGCCATAGTTGGGAACACTAACTGGAATACAAATAGAAATTGAAGGTCCATAAGCTTAGACTTAGTTTATCTTCTTTTCCAATTACTAGTGTGTCCAATTTTATATAGAATAGATGCAAAATAGGAGAGAAATTTAGAACTCTGCTTCTTCCTTCCAGGACTCTCATTGGTCCCCAGGAGCATGGCCCAGTCCTCTCAGGTGAAGGTTAATCCATCAGAGAAACATTGTGCACAGAGCCAGCCCTATCTTACTTTCCCCACCATTGTACTTTATAAGTTTGGCTGAACATTTCTTTCACTGAATATTTCTATTGGCTGACTATTTGCTGGCTGAAAAGTTTGCGTGGTATTTTTTTTGGCCCAGAAGTCAAATTAGAGATTAGAGATTGGCCATTGTCTTGAGGTCTGCTTGTTCTATCCTTTGCTGGCAAAAATTTAGCAATGGGGAGAAAAAAAAACTAGATTTAAATAGCAATGATTTAGGTCATGCAGAAATCTTTATCAAATTCATTTAATGCAGTTTAATAGTTATTTGTCATTTACTCCTCATGGAAGGACTGCCTCATTGGTCCTTAGGAAGGAACAGTCAATATCAAAATAACTACCCCAAAAAATCCCAATTTGCACTGGAAGGTGATAATAAATAATAATAAACCTTGTTGTAAGAAAGATCTTACTCATCCCATTTTTTTCCCTATATAATAGACTAGGGCACACAGATACATCCTATAGAGGAAACGGCATTTGCATTAAATGTTGTATGCACGTGCAAATTTGTATGACTATTGATCAGGAAAAACTTATTTGAAAAATCATTGATTTCTGTAATGAAATCCTGATGTCAATATATACATATGTCTAACTGGAGAGCTTTGATAGTTGAGGTTTTCATTGGGTTCTTGTAAATCATTCTATTGTAAAAAAAATATGATGCTGGATAACTCTGGCAGTGCAGGGGACCACTAGCACAGAAAAAAGCATGTGTATTATAGTTGGCAGCATTGCCATTTCTTTTACCAAGATGTACCTTCCCTGTGGTTAGCTGGTCATTCATCTAGGCTAGAGGTTTTCAACCACTGATCTTAAGAATCTCTGCAAATTGCTTTGCCTAGGTCTGCAGTTACAGAATCAGTTCTGGCTATTGAGCTGGAAAACCTACTCTCTTTCTCCTCTAAAACACTAGCACAACCAAACATCCTGGAGAGACAGATACTTCCTTTTATCCCACCAGATTACCTGCTTGAGAAGGGGGCTGGACTAGAAGATCTCCAAGGTCCCTTCCAGCTCTATTCTAAGGTTATGTTAATAAAGCTGTTGGGGTTGCAGAAAGTGAGAAGAAATCCCTTGTGCTAATCTACACAGCCTCTAGGAAAGAGATGTTCATGTGTTCAGGCCTCTCACTTCCGGCTGTATTATTCTAAAGAGCATGTTATAAGCTAAAGAGCAGATTCGTATGAATCCTCTCCACTGACTTCCCTGAGTTTTGGAGTGATTAGTTTTTATCTGCTAGAAGGAGAATGGGATTCAACAGTGCTGTCTTCTTATTGATTCTTCTTATTGTTTCTCTCCCTTTTAAATTGTATTATCTGCTGTATTTTCTTAGAGAAGAATGGCATTAAAAAACTGCACTGGTTTTAAATACATTTTTTTTTAAGGGAGATTCTTATTATTTTTTTTACAAGACAAGAGCATTAAAAATGACTGTGACTTACTTTGGGATTTCTGGAAACATTGGGTAAATGTTCTGGCTTCCAGAAACTCAAACTGGTGACTGTTTTAAGTCTGAACAAAATGGTAAACCACGATTAATTGGCTGTAGAATTATATGTGGTGGGGAATAAAATGGCAGCTGACACTCATGAACCAAGCTTTTTAATCTAGGGCAGAGGTCTCCAAACTTGGCAACTTTAAGACTTCAACTCTCTGAATTCTCTAGCCAGCTATGCTTTGCCAGCTATGCATAGTTAAGCCAGCTATGCTGGCTGGAGAATTCTGGGAGTTGAAGTCCACAAGTCTTAAAGTTGCCAAGTTTGGGGACCCCTGGTCTAGGGTGTCTGGCAAACATGGCCATTATTATTTACACAATCTAGTATTATTTATTCTGGATTCATACATTATATGAGTTATAATGTATTTTACTCAGTTTTGTCTCAGCATGTTGACTAAATAGAGAAGTATAATTTGTAAACTATGATTTGTGGCTTAATATAAAGAATTACAGATGCCATTTATTATATTTATATCTCTATATCTATATCTATCTCATGGTTGAACAAAACACTAGTGATGCATGAACCATTTCATATTGGTGCTGCAAAATAAAGGTCTCAGGCCTGTTTTCAAAGGGCCCATTTAAATCAAAATCCTGTGACTTTCCACATCTGGGCCATCACATCAAGCCTGTAGCAATAAGATCTTTGGATGCTTTGGAAGAACTGAGCATGAAGCCCCACGGAGTCAGGTAATTGTCCACACAGTGCATTGGTAGCTGGGAAAAGCTGCTTCACGTATATACACAGTCTCTCTTTACCAATAAAGGAGAACATTCATAGCTCAGGGTGGAAATGAGGCGTCCTTGGTGCTTTCTGAGCTTGCTTGTTTTCTTGCAGATGTTTCATTACCCAAACTAGGTAACATCATCAGTGCTAATAAGGAGGGCTCTTAGCTATCAGTTTACGTTCTGGTTTCTTACCTGTCTGTGTGGGTGGTCTTAGGGATTCTTTGGTTGGGCTGTTTACTAATGGCTCTTTGGCAGTCTCACTTTGTCTTCTGCAATCTTAGCATCTAGCACAGGTGGGCCACGGCCTATTCTCAACCGACCTCAATTGCACAAATGGTGGGGGGGGGCGTTCTCCTGCCCCTCCCACAAAACCATCTAACAGATAACAGATAATCAGAGTTGGAAGGGACCTTATAGATCATCTAGTCCAATCCCCCACCCAAGCAGGAGACCCTACACCATTTCTGACAGATGGCAATCCAGTCTCTTCTTGAAAACTTCCACTGATGGCGTTCCCACAACTTCCAAGGGCAAGCTGTTCCATTGGTTGATTGTTCTCACTGTAAGAAAGTTTTTCCTTATTTCCAGAATAAATTTCTCATTCAGTTTCCATCCATTATTCCTTGTCTGACTTATAGGCACTTTAGAAAATAGCTTGACCCCTTCCTTTCTGTGGCAGCCTCTCAAGTATTGGAAGACCGTCATGTGTCCCCTGGTCCTTCTCTTTACTAGACTAGTTGTCCCCTCCCCCCAGGCCCCCAACCTGGGGGACTCTGATCTAACAGATGGGATTTTCACAGCTGTAAGAGAAAGGATCCTCAATCTCATGGACCTAGAAGCAAAAAGGCCCTTTCCCTAATTGTCTTTAACCACAGCACCAATAAATACTCTGGGTTTGGCCCTGGTCTGCATGTCATTACCTCCATCCGTTCCCCAGCCCACGAGTAACTTTATCTTCTGAGCTCCACGAACGTTTAAAAAAAAATACAGTTTTCACAGCTCCCACCTGTCACAGATATCATCAGGATCTGCCAAGCTGCAAATTTTAACCTTAGACTGTCTACTATTGACCTCACCCCTTTCTTAAGAGGTCTGTAGGGGGCGTGCACAAGCGCACCAACGTGCCTACCCTTCCTGTCCTACTGTTTTATTTTTCTTACATGAATCCATTTCATGTATTTGTAACTATGTTTATACTATACCTGTTATCTGATAATCGCTTGACAAATAAAATAAATAAATAAATCTTCCACAGCCGGCATCTCTCTTTGACAGGTAGCCTGGGAACAGAGGCTAGGAATGGAAACGTCAAGAAAGACCATAAATGTCATGCTGCAGGATGCAGCATTTGACGAGAGAGAGAGAGAGGAGGCTTAAACGGGGAGCCACCAAACCAGCACCAAAAGCAAAGGCTCAGCTCGTGGTGTGTGTGTGTGGGGGGGGGGGGGGCGCCAAGTTGCGCTCTCGGCGCCCCCCCCCCCGCCCCCAGCGCCGTTTTAATTCAAGAGCGTCGAGGCTCCTTTAAAAAAACACACACACACACACACATCGCCCAAATTCGGCAGCTTCACAGCGGCTTTCAGGCTGGAACTGGGGGCCGGTCCCTTTAAGAGAGGGTAGCACAGTAGCGGCGCAGGCGAGCCCCGCCGCCTAGCTCCAGCTTGCGGTGCTTTGTAAACCGGCCTCCGGCTTGGCAGCGGAAAACAGTCCCGGCTTCGAAGGGCGCGTCCACGCCGCCCCGTCCCACCCCCTCCTCCCTCAAGACTTAAAAAGAGTTTGGCCGCCGGTGCGAAATCCCGCGGGGGAGGTTTGCGGAGGGCGTGGAGCCGCTGCCGGAGGATGGCAGGTCGGGAGTCCTCAGCTGGACGACGGAGAGAAGCCAGCCAGAAGAGAGGTAAATAAAACCTTCCAACCAGCCGACACTTCCCCACGTCCCCCATCCCGGCATCCCGCATGGAAGAGCTTGGTAAGTTAAGGCTGTGTATATGTGTGTATGTATGTATGTATATATGTATATGTATGTTCAAAATTCTTCGCCAGCTCGTTTCGGCGTCTCCTATACGGGACAGCTGACCAAACACCAACTGCAACGGGAAGGGAGCTGCTTGAGGTTGCGGACTCCTTCGAAAAAAATCCCTCCTTGTCGTGTTAACTGTTTGCAGCGGGGGTGAGAAATGGGAGGAGGAAGGAAAAAGAAATAAATAACCCGAGCGAGCCGAAGAGCGAAGGGCCGGTGCGGAAAACAAGCGACAAGCTCTCACTTGGGAAGGGCGAAGGGTTGGGTGCCATTCACTGCAGACAAGACCTGCATTCAAGGGCGATTGCTTCCATCGGAACGCAATTTCGGGCGCAGGGACGCCAAAAGACAACCGCGCGGCGCCTGGTGAGGGTTTAATTCTCAGGTACCGCAAAGCGTTCCCAGGATTGCGGGCTAAAAATAATTCCCCCCCCCACCCCGTTTGCCTGGCTTTTAAACGTTACGTTGCGCTTCGGGCTATAATTGGATTGTGTATGTGTGTGTGGTGGGGTGGAAGAGAAGGGAAACCTTCCTAAGTAAAAGCAGGGGCGCGTTAATACGTTGAAGTTGAACGTTTCTTAAATCCCTTTCGTCGCCAATTCTTGGAATCGGCTTGATCCGAGCTTAGCTGGAGCAACCCTTGCAGTGCCGACGGCGTACGGCAGGGGGTGTCGCTGCGACGCTGGGGGATGATCGGGTGTAAAAATACGGGCAACCGGGTAGGACTTGGAGAGTTGAATAATTCAGTGGCGTTGACTTGGTAATAGAGAAGGGTGACCGGGCTAAACGGAGGATTACGCGGATAAAACGTGTGAAGAAGTGCTATTGCTCTGTCGACTTTGAAAGAACTCTTCCCCCCCCCCCGCCTGTACAAGAATTATTTATACAAGAATTATTTCTTGTATTGTACAAGATTACTAGAAGATCATATATAATTATCATTCCATAGATGATGATAATAATCTGTCTTTGCATGTTGTTAAAATATATTGATTTGGAATTCTTCTCAAACTTTAAAAAAGATGCGCTTAGTTGCTAAGCGTATCAAGTTTGAGAAATGGTCCAGGCCAGGGGTCTCCAACCTTGGCAACTTTAAGCCTGGTGGACTTCAACTCCCAGAATCCCTGAAGTCTGCCAGGCTTAAAGTTGCCAAGGTTGGAGACCCCTGCTCCAAACTGAGCTCGGATGGCAGGTCTGTTCAGTAAAAGGACTGTCCCCAGAGGAGAATGCAGAGTTAATGTTTTATTGAAAGCAACTGGAATTGAACTCTGAAGAGTGAGCAAAATTTACACACAACTATTCCCTGGATTAAAGGTTAAGTAATAAGATGCCACAAACAGCAATGATATTTCTCCTCCCATTTTTTGTGAGGCCCTTGGGGATATTAATATCCAGTTGCTTGAAGACTTCAGTGTATCGCAATATCTTGTCAAATTCTTCATCGTGTAAATTTTATTTTATTTATTTATCAAACTTTTATACCGCTCCCTCTCCCAAAAAGGGACTCGGGGCGGTGTGGTAAATGAGGGGTCCTTGCTGGTCTCAGAGCTTCCTTGTTTGCTTCATCAGTGCCTGTTGATGATGATACCTAGTTAGGGTAATTGAAACTTCTGCAAGAAAACAAGCAAGCTCAGAGCCCACCCAGGACCCCTCATGTCAGTCCTGAGCTACAGATACTCTTCTTTATTAGTATCATGATATAAATGTCCATAAACATATTGCAGAGTTGAGTGATCCTCTTCAGAAATGCCAACTTCCGTGTTGTCTTGTCGGGATACTGATTTTTCCTTCCTTTCCTCTGATGTTCTGCCTCTACTGTCTGCCGTTGAATTCCTGTTCTGTGGCTACTTAATGTAGCTCAACCTGTTGTGTCTCTTACCTGTTGAATTACTATTTCTTTTCTGCATTTTTTGTACCTTAAAAAAATCAAATAGAATCATCTGATCATGAAATCTATTATCTTTCCCTGCTGGGAATGGGTAGTAGCTTAAGGTCAAAACCCCTTGCTTTGCTTGTAGAAAGGTGACAGGATGGTATGCAGGACTTCTTAGGCTAGGCTGGAAAAAGGCCTGCCTGAAACTAGAGAGTACTGATGCCAATCAGTCTCCATACTGACAATGGACCCAGAGGCTGACTCGGCAACAGCAGAGCTTCCTATATGCAGATGGTGCAAGTTGGGTAGTTTGAGAGTAACGTTTGGAGAACGAATTTACTCCTCTTGATTCCCAGGACTTTTAATTGGCCTGACTATGATTTGTTAGCCTTTCTAAAGAATTAAAAAAAGGGGGGGATGAAGCACTGTCTTCTTAGCAGGAAAAGAAATAGCCTGGCATATCAAGAGCAAGTTTGTGGCTCTGAAGAAATGACCCATTGAGCCTCATCTGGTCTCTTTGTTTAGTATTAAATCTTGAATCTCTATGGTACAGTTTTTGAGTGGGGTTAATAAGGCTTCCTGATAAAGCAGTTGCATTGGTGGATTTGTAAATACAAAGAACATCCTTTCCTGCTGAGCTGTGGTTTTCTTTCCCAGAGCTGAGTGTGAGATCTGGCCAAGAACAGAATATAAAAGTTGAAACTTCTTGCTTTTTTTCTATTTTTTTCTGATGCTAAAATTGGTAACAATCTTTTATTATCCCTATTTTCTCTTCATTTCAGGTCGAAGACTTATGCATGCTTTCCTGCAAATACAGTTAAGTTTAGTGCTAGTAGAAAAGTGCAGATGATTTGATATCAGGGCTTGATTGTGTCTATAGAAATTCAGATTTTGAGATTTCTAGGGAAAATCCAGGACAGGCATTAGGCTGAATATGCAGAGTAATGTTTCTAAAGCTCTGTAGCCGTAACATTCTGAGGCTGGGAGATCACTCATTGACTTACTCTTCTCAGTGCAGACAATAAATCTTGGAAAAGCTACTGAAAACATGTCACGAGATTTGCTCATTCAGGTCTTTGGCATTTACAATTCATTGAAGATTTTAAAAGCTTGCTGTTATGGGTATTGCTAAGTTATGCGGCACATCATACAAGAAGGTTATCTTTACACACAGCTGGCAGGTGATGTGTATATTTTCAGACCTACTTTAACTTCTTAGGACTTGGTGAAATTCAGCATTCTGTTTCTGCTGATAGAAGAAACATAGGAGAACTGGCTCCCCCCACCCTCTTCTTCTGAGTTCCTTAGTGCACACTTAGAATCTATTCATAAAACTTGGAGGGACCCACCGGAGCAGCTTTCTGAAGGATGTCTGAGAATTGCATTGGGGAGTGAGGGAATGAAATGTTCCTTTGTGCCTCTAGATTGCAGCTCCTACAACCTTGAATTTGAGCCTTTAGTAGGTGCACACACTGGGAGTTTTCCTTTCCCCCAACCCCGTCCCCTAATTCCATTTACAGTGATAGACAATATCGGCAGCAGAATTGAGAGATTCTTAAAAAGGTGTTCTGGAATATGAGTGGCCAATTGAGGTCTGGAGGCATAATGGAAATAAACTGTTATTGTTCCTCCAATGTGTGGGAATGAATAAAATGAAAAATGTGAAGTGGTACCTTGTTTAAGCTGAGACCATTTTGCTGAAAAGTAAGATCTTTGTGCAGCCAAATATTTGGGTTGACTGCTGGAAGATTGGCAATAGAGAATGTGGACAAAGAAGACAAGTGCTTTTTTGTTTTAAGTCTGATATCATTCTTCTCTCCCCAGGAAGGGTTGACAAATTATGCAAAGTTTTCTCTAAAGTTCTGGAAATTGGGATTCTTGAACATCTGGGTTGCACAGATTTAGGCATCACCCATGTTACAATACAAGTCACTCTGGGTGGTTTGTCAGATAAAGATAATAAAACTATCTAAAAAGATACAATTAAAATAGATTTGGGCTATTTATGAAGTCGAAAAGCTTCTTTTGGGGAGTATTCCTGTGTTGAATCCCAGATTGGATTTAGTGGCCAATTTTTGCACTTTCTGGGCACAATATGGCTAATTTTTATTATCTGGGTTTTCTATTCTGTTCTGAAAGGCATGAAGGGCTCTTTCTAAAATGCTTGGTTTTGTCTTGGGGAAAAAATCTGTATATTTGCTACATCTGTTTTCATAAGATTTATCCAGCAGCCTTAATCTTTGCACACAGCATATCTCAAGAATGCAAATGGAAGTTTGCATTGTGCGTTTCTTAAGAATTTCTTATGCAACATGGGCCAGTTATTTGTGCCACAGTTGATTATGCTACACTGACAAAAATATAAAGATACATGGCCTATTCCTTTTTCTTATCATAGCTGATAAATCATCTTGGTAATAAATGGTGAAGGATGGGGGTCAGGGGACTCTTTCTCCTATCGCTGCAATCCACCAAACATCTTCCTCCTCGAAATATTCCAGACTCTCCAAATGATTGCATCGTGTTTGACATTAATCTCTTGGAGAATTCTGAACCAGTCAACACAAAGGCATCTTGAGATTTCTAAGGCTACTTCCAGAGTGAAGTTTCTATAAGATCTAATGCTCTTAGTCCCCCAAGCCATGCAGAAATTACGGCCTTTGTCTGGTTGCTGTTCACTCAGGTTGTGTTCCTTTTGACACATCCACCAGCATACATTGTAGTGTGAAGTCATCCATTGGAATAGCATGCAAGTGTCACTAAATTATAGGGTATAGTGCCAGAAGGAAGATTTGCAGTGAGCTTCAGATGTGTGTACTGTACTGTACCTGCACACTTCATTCTCTTTTGTCCAGTATGACTTCCACTTTTTATTAAATGCAGTTTAGTATTAAATCCAGCTGCAAACAGTTGAATCAGTAATAGAAGCAAGGGTTTCTAAATTTCTCTTTATAATTATGTGAATAGGCTGGGGGTAGGGAACCTTTATCTGAAACTCAGTGAAACTCTAATTGTGATCTGTCCAGACCATAATATAATGACTTTGGTTCTGAAAAGGAAGGCTTTGATGCTGCATAGGCCTAAATAAAGAAAACATTAAAAATTCCAGTTTGACCTACTTGTTCATGCTGGTATTCTGTCTTCCGAGCAGTTGATTTTAGAAATGTGCATAATATTAGTGATCTGTAAGGCTCCAGAACAAGAAAGCCTTTTTGCTGTTGTTTTAGAAAAAGAATGTGTGGTTGATGGTTACTGAGGAAATTGGTGTAATGAGAAGACAAAGGCTTTATGAATATGCAGAATGGAAGGTTATTATAGTAGAGTTCAGATCATTATAAAATGGATTAGAGGAGAGGAAGCTGTTTTTGCCCACGATGTTTGCATTTCAAGATTAATAGATAATCCTTATCCACAGTAGGGGATTGATCTTGATTTATTATGTTCTGTGAACACTGTGGTTATATATGACTCTATTATGCAAACCCAAGCAATTGTGATCAGTTCTATAAGCCTTAATTGAACAAATTATGGTTTAGCATCATGTCTGAATTTGGTTAGTAGTAAAGATTGCTAGTCTGGTTAAAGGAAAGGGAGTTTTTTCTGTGCTCTGTGATCCTGAGCATGAGGCAAACTTGTACATTTTGAATGCTTCCCCAACTCTCTCTCCCTCCCTCTCTCCCTCCCCCATGTGTTTGTGTGTATGATTTCCTAACAAACTGAATTCCAGGGGATGTTTGTGCCAAAAGAAGGATGTAACAGAAGCCAATTTTCCTAACTCTTCTTTTAGTTCTGATGAACCATTTAGGGGCCCCAGGGGGCTGATATCCCTGTAAACAACTTTCAATCTGGAAGAAATGTGCTAGAGAAAACCTGGCTGCCTATGGCTTATCTTATAAGGTGAGACAATACAGAAAAATGGGACATAATGAAGCAAAGCAGATATTGAAGGAGAGGATTGTTGACATGGGATGATAGAGAGGCAATACAACTCTTGGATTACTGCCAATTATTAACATTAACATTTAACTAGGTTTGATGCTCTGCTCTCAGGAGTTAGGGATGGTAAACATCAAAAGATTCCTTTCCATGAGTGCATCTCCCCAGGCCACAGGAGATGTCTCACATTGTCCTCTTAGGCTGCAAATTTTACAGATACTTTTGTGATATGTAGGCCCTTTATATGTAGGCAGACATGATGATTAATTTAACTCTTTTGTGTTGGCAGATCATAAGAATGCTATTACTCACAGTGTAGCCAAATCCTATCTGGCTGATAGGAGAAAGAGGCAGCAGAGACTGTCTCACCCAATTGTACTCCCATTTTGTGAAATTAAATTAAGAAGCTCTAACAGCTGTAACAAGAGCCAGTTTGGTGATTAAGGCACCAGGCTAGAAACTGGGAGATTGTGAGTTCGAGTCCCACCTGAGACACAAAGCCAACTGGGTGACCTTGGGCCAGTTACTTTCTCTCAGCCATAGGAAAGAGGTAACTGAAAGCACTTTTGAAATCTTGCAAAGAAAACTGCAGGACTTATCCAAGTAGTCTCTAGGACTTGTCCAGATAGTCTTCAGGAGTCAAAACTGAACTGAAAGCACAAAACAAAACAAAACCAGCTGTACTGCCTTGACTCTTTAGTGGAAATGGAAGGAGGAATTATGATTTTTTTTTCTAAAGCTCAAATTTATCTTTCCTAGTGCAATTGTTTCTTTTGCGCGGTTATTTAATTGGCTGTAGCACAATTAAAAGGCCTTAAAAAAAAGTTGGCTTCTGCATCAGGATTGTCCCATTTTTTGACCTTTCTCTCTGGAGTCCCCCATTTATGGTATTTGGCAGTTCTGAAATGTGTAGGTGGTTATAAGTTTGTCCAATTTCTAAATGATCTTGCATGTGGATTTTATGTGCTTGATGCAGTATCCATGCAGAAGAAGGTGGACTGAGGACAAACTAGAAGAAATTGCTCTTAATTTGATGAATATCTCACTAGGTTTAACCTGGCATTTTGTGGCTTTTCAAATACACAGTGTACACTGCCATGTAGCGAAATTTAGTGGGTGTGCCAATGTGCACAGCTCTGTGGCTGGTAACTTTACCTAGATCTGGCTATTTGACAGCCTGATCATATGGCTGTGTTTATTTTGAAATCTGCAGAAAGTATTGTAACATCAGCTTTTTGGAGTAAACATTTTCCAGCCATTGATGAAACTGGAATGCTCACCAAATGGTACTGCTCTTGTATTATCATTTTCAGTTAATTAAAAAAATAAATTTTGGAAAACCGCGTAGAAGCAGTTTATGCTACAGTATATTTCAGTTGTTGCCCTACTGCCCTTCCTTAAAGAAACTCCAGGGCCTGAGTCTCGCAAGTACAGCTGAGAGGAAAATAGGAAAATAAGTGGTTTCTGTTCCAATTTTATTCAAGATATTTTTGACTAAAGCTTAGAAAGTGCCCAGACAACATGAAGTGGAAACTCTTAAGCCTGTGAGGGAACTTTTGATGGAAACATTTAAAAGGATCAATTTTATCGGCTGCTAGAGAAGCAGAACATTTTTATAGTAACCTGATATTGTAATACCAGTAATGCGAGCTGAGACTTGATTGGCTGTGCCAAATGCTTATTGCAAACGGAGAATATAGTTCTCAATATAAAAAAAAATGTGAATGAAAAATGGGAGCAGGGACTCTCTTCTTAATTATAAAGCTGCCCTCTTATTTTTAATTTGTTTGAAATAACTCGTGTCCTACAGTTTCATATCTATAATTACCATTCATTCTGACCCCGTAACGCCTGGTGCCTTCTATTAACATTAAATGTTCTCATTCCCCAATTAATTACATGCAATTTATGTTTGATATTTTGTGCAGAATAATGGTGCTCTTTTAAAAACATGCGTTTGCAAATGTATTTGAGATTTTATTCGTCTTTTATTGCCCACTGTGTATTTTAGTGTGTATCAACATCAGGGAAAACTCTTCGTGTATCTTCCCCATTTGAAAAGCAAGAGAGTTTTAATAAGCTGTTTTGCTGGACAAAATAGACAAATTGCAGTGGTGTAAAAATCCAATAGAAGAGGCAACGCTTTAAATGAAATTATGAGATGGAACATGTGTTCTTATCTCACCCCAACTTTTATATGAGACAGTGGTTGGCTAAATATTGTTGTGGCTATAGATCTGTATTTGTCTGGCTTAAATTCATCTAGATGGACTAGGTATGAGTACAGATAGTTGATGCGAGTGAGAATTTACTTACAGACTTGATTCCCTAGTATTACACTTCTAGCCTCTGCAAGCAGTGAGCTGTTGCCCTGTGATGTGATCCAGGATAAATCTGGTTCTTTAAAACCTTCAGAGGAATTGTCAGAACTTCATAAATCCCTCTGAACTCAAGTGGGAGGCTTGTAGCTTTCTATTCTGTTTATATATGATAGGAGTAGATACCTTGTTTTTAAATGATGGAAAATTGTTAATAGAATTAACTTTCCCTCCCCTGCTGTTCAAAAAGGAAGCCTCTGTTCACTGAATGTTGCTGTCTCAACTTTTTTTCATTTATTTTACATCTCTTTTTCCTTTCTTGAAGACCCCTTCCATAATAACCAAGGCTTCATCCTATTGCAGCCTTGCATTTTATTGCTCACCTTGTTGCCAGGAGAAAGAAGGAAAATTACGCTTTACTTGCCAAAGGTTCATGAAGAAGCTTCAGAGGCTAGATTCGCACAACCTGCTGAGCCCTAAAATCATTTGCTTGGTGTTGTGAGGGTCAGAATGCCTTGCCCCTTTTCTGCAGTTGCTATTAGAAGTAAAAACAGGATTACAACTGCCCATTTTAGTTGTTGCCTCATTTAGTAACCAGACACCAAGAGCTGTGGTTAGAATGCAGTACTGCAGGCTACTTCTGCTGACTGACAGCTGACAGCAGTTTGGCAGTTTGAGTCTCACTGACTCAAGGTTGACTCAGCCTTCCATCCTTCTGAGGTTGGTAAAATGAGGACCCAGATTGTTGGGAGTGATACGCTGACTCTGTAAACCGCTTAGTAAGGTCTGCAAAGCACAGTGAAGCGATATATAAGTGTAAATGCTATTGTTATATTGCAGTCACAGCAATGATGAAAAGTAACTTTATGTTCTCACATTTGCAACTTTCGCAGATCTGTAAAGCCAAGGAAACCCGAAGTAAAATCATAAGTACGGTTGTGGCTTCACATGATGACTGCGTCACTTAATGGCCAACTTGTTGGTCCTGATTGTAGTCACTAAACAAGAACTACCTATCACAAGTCTTCTGGATTTATATCTATGCCAAACTTTGCTGTCCTGTCCCAAGCCTAACTCTGTGATCTGACCTGTTCCTTCCATATTTGTAGATTTCTGATTTCTTCATCTTTCTTAACTGTGCATAGTAGTCTCTCAACAGAGAACATCTGTCTCAATGCTAGATTCAACTTAGCTGTATGAATTGGCAAGGAATTGAAGTAAGATGGGAGATAGTGCATCACTTCCCACTTCTTCAATGTATTTTTCTCATTTGTCATATCATGCAACATTAAATTTTTGTTTGTGCTAGCCCCACCTGAGATTCATCAGATAATGCAGGTTATCCTCCACTTACAACAGTTCATTTAGTGAACATTCCATTCAAAGTTACAACTTTACTGAAAAATGTGATTTATGACTGTTTTCCACAGTTACGATCTTTGCAGCATCCATATGATCATGTGGAGCAAAATTCAGATGCTTGTGGCAATTGATTCATATTTATGACTGTTACTTTGTCCCAAGGTCATGTGATCACCTTTTGTGATCTTCTCACAAGCAAAGACAGTGGGAAAGCCAGATTTACTTAACAATTGCAGTGATTCACTTAACACTGGCAAGAAAGGTCATAAAATAGGGCAAAACTCACTTAACTAATGTCTCACTTAACAACAGAAAATTTGAGCTCAGTTGTGGTTGTAAGTTGAAGAGTACCTCAGTGGTGGGGTTCAAATATTGTTGCCACCGGTTCGGTGGGCGCAGCTTGGTGGGCATGCTTTGTTAGCATGCACACACTTTGCGTACACGCGTGCACCAAATGCATATCTTGCACAGACACAGAGGGCGTTTGCTCAGGGCCAGAGGCATTCTAACTCGCCTCCTGCAAGCCTGCACGATCCCGGTCACTTCAGCAGCTATCACACGGCACTATTCTGTGCTGTGCAAAGCAGCTGCGCTTCAAATTCATTAGATAAAAGGGAGTATGGCAGCCCCGGCGGGTGGCCAGGCCCAACAGCAGAGTGGCGGAGAGAACTGATTCGGTCTCCACTGCTCATTGCTGTTACCAGCTCGGCAGAACCAGGCCGAACCGGTTGAATACCTCCACTAGACTACCTGTATCTGTCTATCTACTATCTCCTTTTTAAAGTTCATGTGTCACAGTTCTAGGTTTGATTGATATGGATTTGTTATCCCGCCCCTCGTGTTCACAGCTCATGGTGCTCCTGTTGTGTGAAATTGTCAATTTGCTGTGTTGCACATGTGTGTGTGTACAGCATATGTTTAAAAAACAATGACAATATTTTTTCCCAATGAGGAAATCTTTTTTTAACAGAATTACGAATGGTGGGGACAGGCTTGCAAGAGTGGCTGATTAAAGAATTCTGAGAACTGTGTAGGCAGGACAGAGCTAGTACTGTTTCTATAGAAGTTGGAGTGAAACTCCTGGATCTTTATTTGACCTCTTTTGGCAATCATCCTGTACCACCAAGAAATCAGTAAGGAATCTTTTGCAGCTTTAATTTTTGGAGTGCAGAGATGGTTATAGAGCTCTGAACAAAACTCAATTGATTTCTAGAAATTCCAAGTTACTCAGCAATCTTGTTTCAGTTACTTTGAGATATTAAATGAATATGGTTTTTGTAAGGACAAAAATCACACTTTCTTTTCCTTGGCACTGGGAAATATTCCTACTATGCTGTTCGAGTTTATTTGAGCCTTGATTGGACATGTTGATATGTGCAAAGAAAGAGAAATCTGCCCAAAAGATCTCTTTCCGATTAAGCTTCAGCTTAGTTTGCAGAATGCTATGTATGAATTGATTTTGTATGATATTTTAATCTTTCATATTCTGGGTATACAACCAGGAGTCAGGTTTTAACCTGGTGTGGTGGTGGATGTAGAGAGCCAGTGCAGTATAGTGATGAACTAGAACTTTGGAGACCTAGTTTCTGGTTCACGCTCATCTATGGAAGTTCAGTAACTTAAGTTTGGGCCAGTCTCCTGCTTCTCTCTCTCTCAGCCTAACCTATTTCACAGGTTAGGGTTGTAGTTGTGGGGAGAAATGGGAGGAGTGAACATTATGTACCCTTCTTTGAGCTCCTGAACTGGAATCGAATAAATAAAACCAGAAAAAGAAAATGAGTAAGTTATAGGTAGTCAAATTGGCCTGGGTTAACTATACTTACCCAAGAAAACTGACCAAGTTGAGGATTAGACATAGATAACAGTAGGTTGCTGTGTTCTACTATTGTGATCCAGAAGCAAATTTCTGAACATTTTCTATACGGAATCAAGGCAAAAATAGAATAGAATAGAATACTTTATTGGCCAAGTGTGATTGGATACACAAGGAATTTGTCTTGGTATAAATATTCTCAGTATACATAAAGAAAAGATACATTCGTTAAGAATCAAGAATCATAACATACAACACTTAATGATAGTCATAGGGTTCAATCAACAATCAAATCATACTAGGAAACAGTCAATACAAATCGTAAGGATACAAGGGACAAAGTTACACAATCACAAGTGGGAGGGTATGGGGTGATAAGGAGTAATGAGAAGATTAGCAGTAATAGTAGTGCAGACTTTGTAATAGTTGAAGTCTGCACTTCATGTGAAAGCACTGCTTTTCTGGTCTCAGTGACACAAATGGTTATCCCAGCTCTCTCTTTTTCCTCCTCTAATCAGTTGTGAGGCAATATTTTCATATCTATCTTGTGAAGAAATGTGACATTTTCCTGCTGCAAGGAAATCTATGCAAATTTAAGTCAGCTGAAGTTATAGTCATTTTCCTTTCTTTGAGATTTATTATGCCTCTGTAGTTTTTGTCTTTTTTGTATGGTCTAGTTTAGGGCTTTCATTTCTTCAAACACTGAAACAGAACTTAAAACTTAGCCAAAAAACTTACAAAGGATATTTTAAAGACCAATTTTGTTAGTATGATCCTCCCAGGATAGAACTGCTTGGGGTGGTTTTGTGTAATTGTGTGAAAGAGAGTTTTTACATTGAACATTTAGCTGATTTGTTCATTTGGATCTGCCTTAAACAGAAATAAAACACAGTATTTTCTAGCAGAATCCTAGGCAAAGTAGAAACCTTTGTCCCATCATATATGTCCCAATACAGGAACAAAAGCTTGGAAAGGAGGAAATTTGGTTCTGGAAATTTGGTTCTCTGAGATGTGAGACACAGCAGAGCTCAAAGAGCGGGATAGAGATCAGTATGGAGCCTGAGAGTTTGCAAATATTCTCCAAAATCTGGAATTGTATAGTATAAAATACAGTGGCATTTTCCATGAACTACAGACTTCAGATAGCCCTTCAAAGCAGTTAGCTGATTGTCTGTTGTTATGAATTGAGTGTAGTCATGGACTACTGTGGGAGAACAACACTATGATGGAAAGATTGACAAGCTTTGTTTCTATTTTTCTTTTCCTAACATCTTGCTGGGGTTTTGGACTGTCTGAAGTTTTATTTCTTGCAGCATGTAGGATACATAGTAAGATTTTACCATGTATGTGGGTTGGCTTCAGAGAATAGCAGGTGGGCATTAACCAGGTCTTCATCCTTGTTGATTCTACTTTTCTATTTTGCAAAGAGAGGGAGAAACAGGGAAAACAAACGCTTGACTGGTATCTTCTGCTTCAGGAGTAATCTGCCCAGAGGGCCCAAAACCCTATATCTAGCATGAATTCAACCATTTGTTATGATCTCTCTGTTTCCTCCCTTCTTCTACCTCCTGTTTCTGAGTGGAGTGTAAACCCATATGTTCTAAATCACACTGTTGCTTTCAGCTAGGAGAGAAAGACGTTCTATCTAGATACAATGAAGGAAATCGGGCAGAACTGATTTTCATTAGCATGTTGAAGTTTTCATTAGCATGTTGAAGTTTTCAAAATGTAGTGAAGGAAAGAGGGTAACGATTCTCTGGGTTTCCTCTGTATGTCTGTTTTTGAGGGATAAAAATAGCTACTCGTATTCAGCAGGGAATTGGGACTTGCTTGTAAAGAAGAAGGAAGATGTTAACTATATTTTTATTATCATAAGAATAAACAAAATACCTATTATCATCATAGCACTGTATTCTTCCTGTGCTTTCTAAGGGCTTGCCACAAAGAAGAGAGGGACAATCTATTTTCCAAAGCACCTGAAGGCAGGACAAGAAGCAATGGAGGGAAACTAACCAAGGAGAACACCAAGTTAGAACCAAGGAGAAATTTCCTGATAGTTAGAACAATTGTCAGTGGACAGATTGCCTCCAGAAATTGGGGTGCTCCAACACTGGAGGTTTTTAAAGAAGAGATTGGACAATTATTTATGATATAAGGTTTCCTGCTTGAGCAGGGGATTAGACTAGAAGACCTCCAAGGTCCCTTCCAACTCTTTTATTCTGTTACTCTTCCCAACTTTTTCAAGTTTCTTAACCTTTCTATAGCAGTACTACTGTGCGTCTCTCATTCAGAATAGCTAACAGGACAGACTTCATATTTTGGTAGAGGTGGAGGAGTACAATAATATAATAAAGTTCAGTCTTAGTTAAGTTCTTGCTGAGATGTTGTAAGTTTGCTGAGTGGGAGGATATTGATTG
Source organism: Bungarus multicinctus (assembly GCA_023653725.1). Classification (NCBI taxonomy): domain Eukaryota; kingdom Metazoa; phylum Chordata; class Lepidosauria; order Squamata; family Elapidae; genus Bungarus; species Bungarus multicinctus. The sequence goes on along the minus strand of CM042836.1, from coordinate 57,866,640 downwards.
TGCTGTATTGCTATAGGAGAGAAGATGTAAGGATTAAAGGAATGTTTTATCAAGAATTTTCATTTCCCATTAGAGTCCATTGGAGTTGAGCAGTAATAAATGCAGATAAATAAATAATATTTCCCAAGAAGCCATGAAACTTAGCATCGAGTAATAGCTCTAAGTAAGTCTTCTCAGCATTCTCTCTCTGTGAATGCATTGAACTTCAACTTCTTAAATCCTGGCATGAGAAAGGTTGAAGGTTGCATTAGAGGTGAAATAACAGGAACAGACTTCCAGTATTGTTCTAAAGTGTAACCATCTTGTCTTTCTAATTTTACTCCTAATTGCTAGAAAATCTACCATGTATCTATAAATACTACCATGTAAAAGCATACAATTTTGGTGGGGGGAACTTGGTGTTGCAAGAAAATCAGCACCAGTTACAATCAGGTATGCATTTAATCATAGGACTGTGATCTTGTGGTGTTCATCTCTTCTCCCAAAGACAAGATGATGGAGGAGCTCCTTTAACCACTGACTGAATGCCTTTTCCATAAGTGTGGGCCATGATGTCATTTCCCTCTTCTTTCGAATATAATTTTGGATAGACCATTTTTAAAGTAGCATAAGCCCCTGAGTGGGATTTTCTTTTTCCTCTAATAATTTCCTCCAAGTCCTACAGGACTGACTATTAATTACAATAGCTTATAAGAGCCACTGTTACAACATAACAATATTATAGCTAATGTAGAATCTGAGACTCTTGTCATCTTCATAAATTGAAGTAAGAAATTACCTTTCCTTTCTCCCAGACTCATCCAGAGTTGTTAAAGGATAGAAGGGAAAAGGCAAACTAAAAAATACCCTTATGCCTCATTATTTCCTCCACCCTCCTGCTCTATGTTCCAACATTGCCTGCAACCTTGGCAGTCCTTTAGGCTCAGGATAATTGGAAAAGTTGCCTACTTAAGTAATTGTCTAGATAAAGTTGGGCATTATGTGTGTATATGTGTAGGAGTGTGTATGTCTCTCTAACTCTCTCTCTCTCTCCCTCCTTTCCTCTGTCCCTCCCTTTCTCTCTCTGTCTCTGTCTCTCTCCTTAACCACTAGATCTCATAAACATTATACTGTATTACAGGGGTGTCAAACTCATATAGTCACTTGACATATTGTGACTTTTCCCCACTTTGCTAAACTGGCTGTGGCCAGTGTGCGATGCATCTGGCCCACGGGCTATAAGTTTGACCCCTGCTTCCAGGTATATGTATTTACCTGGAAATTTACAACTAGTTCCATACCCATTCTGTTCTTGAGACCTACCTCTATCCCATATTTCTCTTCTTCTGCATGAACCTTCCAGAATATCTTAAGATGTCAGCATCTTTGCAATTCTCTTCTTCTTGGGAAGTTAGAACATATCTTGGAGTCTGGTTTAGAATATCTTCAGAGCCATATCTCTAAGGACTGTTCCAAGTCTGTTGCCTCCCCAAATATAAGCTTTCTTTTAGGAGGTTCACCTGGGTGCAATACTACTTATTTTCTGAATCCAAATAAAGACATTCTTTCTGGCATTTATATCTCTGACTTAATTTTGACTTTCCATTGCTGGCAAAGGCAAATACAAAAATATACCATCATTCCTGATAATATTTGCAGTCCAAACTGGTTTAATCCCTGGGACAGGATACTGCTTTTCAGTGGATTAGTGGACCAATGTCTCAGAGTATCAAGTTAGTTGTCTGGTTTACAGATCAGCAGACCACTTCACACATACTACTCTGTCCTTCAACATTGTGATGCTAGTCTCTCTCCCCAGCATCTATAGATAGCCTAGGCTGTTACCTCCTGCCTCCTGCTGCAATGGACATTGTCTGTGTTGTTACATTAGATACATTAGAATAGTCTTACTGCATTTGGCCAAGGTCTATTTTAGTCCAGCATTTTTTATCACAGTGGCTGACCAGATACTCACTAGAAAGAAATGGTGGACGAGCTCTCTCCTACTATAGTTCTTCTGCTACCTAGTTTGTTCACCTGCTACTTATATTCTGTTCTCATCCGAGACACAACACTGAGTCTTCATACCCCTTGTAGATTTACCCTCCATGGATTGATCTACTCCTCTTTAATGAAGTTGGTCATGATTCCGATATCTTATAGTTAAAAACTGCACAGGCTAATAATGTTACGTTCATTTCCTGCTGGGGAAAAAAAGAGATCAGCATTTTTACTTTTGTTATGTTCTTTATTTATTTTTATTTATTTGGTTTGTCAATTTACAAGATAATAGGTATAAGTAAAAACATAGTTATGAATACATGGATACATATAAGAAAAATAAAAGAAACAATAAGACAGGGATGGTAGGCACGTTGGTGCACTTATGCACACCCCCTATAGACCTCTTAGGAAAGGGGTGAGGTCAATAGTAGACAGTCTAAGGTTAAAGTTATTGGGGTTTGGGGAAGAAACCACAGTCAGGTAGAGTATTCCAGACATTGACCACTCTGTTGCTGAAGTCGTATTTCCTGCAATCAAGTTTGGTGCGATTAACCTTGAGTTTGTATCTATTGTTTGCTCTTGTGTCGTTATGGTTGAAGCTGAAATATTCATTGACAGATAGGACATTGCAATGTACGATTTTATATACTATACTTAGATCGGACTGAAGGCAGCGTAATTCTAGGTTTTCTAGGTCTAGAATTTCGAGTCTGGTGCCATAAAGTATTCTGCAACAAGTAGAGGAGTGGAGAACTCTTCTTGTGAAATATTTCTGGATTTTCTCAACTGTGTTAGTATCAGATACATAATGTGAGTTCCAGACTGATGAGCTGTATTCGAGTATTGGTCTAGCAAATGTTTTGTATGCTCTAGTTATTAGTGTAATATTACCAGAGAAAAAGCTACGTAAGATTAGGTTAACAACTCTTAATGTCTTTTTGGCTGTGTAGTTACAGTGGGCTCTATCACTTAGATCATTAGATTAATGTTCTTGCAAAGTATCCTGGTTTAGCTCAGGATAGTGAATATGCCTTGGCCTGACTTTAAGAGCAAGGAGACATCTCTGGGGCATCTAAAAAAGGCCAGGGCACAGCGTACATACCATCAGATTTATTTTACGATTCTTCATTTAAACCAGCAGAAAGTTTGTGGCTATGGTTTCTAATTCTTCATTTTAATAGATGACCTCTGTTGCTTTAATTTTATTGGATACTTACAAAAATGTAATTGTCTGCCAGTGAAAGAGTAAGAAATACAGGAAAAAGGCTAGTTAGGATTCCAGCCTCTGCAGCTAATAGCTTATGAATGCAAGGGGAGCTTTCCAAGACCCACAGGGTTGCTTTGAAACTGCAGTTAATACTGTCAGATGCAATGAAGTGTACATAAACCTCTCCTGTTTTTATCACAAAGTGACTGGCTTGCATTATGAATTTGAAAGTGTTCTTCCAGGTTATTAGTATAGCAGAGGCTAATTGGATCAAAGCCCACCAAAGGCTGCCTTTTTCCACAGTTTAACAAATGACCTCACTGTGGTTTAGATCCATTGGAGTTCACATGGATGTCCAAAATTTCTTTTGGAGAATGTTCTCTCCACCAGTAGGCATTTATATTCCTCCCTGGGTTTTATGGGATAAGTGTATTTTGATGGCTTTTTGCTGTAGGAAGTGAATCAAAAGTAGTGTTCTGGTATGGTCTAGAACCATAGATCTGTGGTGATTGCCAGTATTTCTATGAAATAACAGATCCGCAGGGGGAAACACCTTCCAAACGTTGGAGCCAGATTCTTCAACAAACTGCGGAATTCCCTTGGATCTCAAGGGCACCAAGCTCTATCCTACATCTACGGCTTGTGACCATTTCTGGGTCTTGCTGTTGTCTGCAGAGTATTTTTGATGGTCCTGTGTGAGAGAAGCTTTCTCCAAGTATCTTCCCAGTCACTCTGTTGAAATTCCTCAGATCCCTAGCCAACCCAGCCAGTAACTGAGAGGAAGAGATGTGACACACCATTTTTCTTCTCTGGATGAAGGTCTATTCCTTCTTCTGCTAAGGCTGAGGCTGAGTGTGTAGCCCTGTGGCTTCCAACTGCATACTTTGTGGTCATCTTTAGCCATAGCTGCTGATATGCTCTTACATTATAAGATAGTAGCTGGTCTTTACAGTGCTCTGAGATGGTAGATATCAGAATATCTTCTTCCTGTACCAGTTAAATCTGTTAGGATTTAATGCAGAACCATACTTTTTCTCAAACTGAACTCTATTTCTGAATTACACAATCTTATTTATTTAGTTTCCTTGGCAAAAGTATTAAAATGGTTTGCCATCTGCTTTTCTAGGCTGTTTTTTTTCCCTCTCTCTAGTCTGCAGCCTGGAAGTTTCCTGGTGGTCTCCTGTTCATGTGCTACATTGACCTGATTCAGCTTAGCACTTTGCAAATCAGCCAAGACTGGCTAGTGTGCTACTACTTGTATATCCATAAATGAAAAGAAATTATGCTTCAATTCTATCCTTCTCCATTTTTTGTAAGTGATGCAAGAGAGACACTGGATATAACTTCCAGTTTCAAATGAATTGCATTTGATTTTGTTTCACCAGAATATTACTCCCTTAAAGCATAGTTTGTTAAAACACACAAATCAAATCAAGGAATTTTTTGTTAGATGTGCCTTTTAATATATTATAGATTAAAGTAACTACAGTTCCTGATTCAGACAAGGCAAACTGACTGGTTTAAACCAGGAATAACCCTGGAGAAGAGTTACCCAGATATAGTTTCTGTGCAGTATAGGGTTAACACTAAATCTGCTCTGTGTTTTTTTGGGAAAAAACCCTGCACTAGAAATTTTCTTCCATGACTTTTAGTGACTATTATTAAGCAGGCCACACCTAACATTGTGCATGCTGAAGTGTTTCCACAGAAAGGTTGGGCTTTTGTGCATCTAGCTTCATATGCAGAGGCATTCTTTTGTGAAGGTTACAAATACAGCAAACTCATCTCTCTTGCTATGTTTCTCTAAATATGGAGTGGTTTAGCATCATGAACCATTGTATATATTCTGTTTATGTGATTTCTTTTCACATCTTTCCTCCTCTTGCACTAAATCAGCCATTCCAGTCTATCATGAAACATGCCTAAGCAGTGATGTCCTGGCTGAGCTGGATTTGTGTGTGTGTGTGTTTACAAAGTTGCTTGTGAGACCTGGTCATTTGCTTTTAAAGCATGATGTGAATGTAAACTGGGGATATGAAACAAGTATTGCCAGGAACTATGTATTTTCCAATGGGTCATATGGAGTAGTTGAATGGTTTGCACGCTTTAAAGATGTAGTTAAATGATAAACTTTGCTTGTTCTGGTTTTTAGAATTGTTCTTAGTTCATTTTGTTTTTGCATGTAGTTTCTTGCGCATCAAACAGCAAACAAGTTTTGATGCTATGCCTATGAAGGAGAAAAATGAAGAAGTTCAGTTTTCCAAATGAGTAAAGGGCAACCCAGATGAGCAAATCTACATCTGTAGAAGCCACAAGAAGGTAGCAACATAAAATGATGAGAAGGGTTGTCATCATTCTGAGTAATGAACCCAGGGAGTAAGGACTCTGATACTTCTTTCAGGTTCAAGAGATCCTTTATTAAGTACATCATATCGGCACTTAAAAAAGGTGAAGCTAGCTCTAAATTATTCCTGAATTCTGGGATAGAATAAGACTTCCCCACCAGGGGTGGGATTCAAAATTTTTTACTACCAGTTCTGTGGGTATGGTTTGGTGGATGTGGTGTGGCTTGGTGGATGTGGCAGGGGAAGGTTACTGCAAAATCCCCATTCCTTCCCAACCCCACTAACCTGCTCTCCAGCTCTGTTCTCCTGTGCAGGGCAACAAAAGAAGACCCAGCCGATCAGCTGGGACTCGGGAGACAGAGAATAGATGGAGGTGGGGCTAGTCAGAGGTGGTATTTGCTGGTTCTCTGAACTACTCAAAATTTCTACTACTGGTTCTCCAGAACTGGTCAGAACCTGCTGAATACCACCTCTGTTCCCCACCCACTTTGTCCCTTACGTCACATGAGCCAATCAGTCCAGGTGTAGGTTCCCACTTAATTTTGACAAATGTCCATTGAAATGACCTTGGTTCACGTGCTGGCTGGTCAATGTTATGGCTAGTTGGCTGAGGCACCACATTCCTGAGTCCACTCCCATGCTCCCCCTTGAATGGCAACCAAGAAAAGAAGCAGAAATAAGCATGGCTTCAGCTCAGAATGGTATTCAACTGGTTTTCACCTATTCGGACGAACCGGTAGCGGTTATTTGGCATGGTTCTCTGAACTGGTGGTGACTCCTGGCTGGCCATGCCCCTGACCTGGTCACCCGGTTGCTCACTTGCCCCGATCACTCTCCTTGCTTTCCATCCCCACGTCCTCTTTCTCCCCAGGGGGAAAGGAAGAAAGGCATGGACGCTGCAAGTATCACTTTCCCCTTGTGAGTTAAAGTGACTAGAGTGAGAAGTAGTGCGGTCTGACAGAGGGGGTGGGGGAATCCAGTCCAGCCTTAGAGAAATTTAAAGGACCTGCTTCAAAATGCATGTCTTTTAAGCTACAAAAGTGCTGTCTCTGTGTCTGTGTGTATGAGAGAGAGAGAGAGAGAGAAAGAGAAAGAGGAAAGGAGAGAAAGAAAGAAAAAAATAGGAAAAGAGAGGGAAAAAACTGTGCTATTATTTTTAATTGTTCCATTATTTATCATGTGTTAATATTTTACACTGTTCCTACACCTAGAGTGATTTTCCTGCTTTTCTTTTGCCCAGGGCTACCACAAATTTTTCATGGTTTACATGCATTCAATGTCAATAGTCCAGGGCATTAAATACACATGTGTTTAACAAGAATTGAAAGGGACTTTGGAGGTCTTCTAGTCCAACCCCCAGTTCAGGCAAGAAAACTGAGGATGCCAAACTCTGAGTAGAGATCCTGGGAAAGGTGTCAGAATAACAGAATAACACTTAGAAGGGACCTTGGGGTGAACCCTATACCATTTCAGAGAAATGGCTGTCCAGTCTTTTCTTAAAAACTTCCAGTGATTGAGCACCCAGAACTGGAGACAGGCAGTTCCACTGGTTAATTGTTCTCACAGTCAGGAAGTTTCTCCTTAGTTTTAGGTTGCTTCTCTCTATTCAGTTTCCATCCATTGCTTCTTGTTTGCATTCTGCTTCTTTGGAAAATACATTGTCTCCCTTTCTTTGTGGCAGCCCCTTAAACGCTTGTTGCCTATCACACTCTTGAGTAAAGCATGCGAGCCATTTCCTCCTTTCAGTGATCCATAAAAATACATCTATAGTATGCAGATAACAAAGTCAAAAAAGGTGAACAACATTTTTACAGAACTATAGATAAGTTGAGGTTGAGTGACAAAGAATGACTGGGAGGGGAGGGGCCAGGTGAGGCACCCCTTGATGTGAGTGACATTGAGTTGGCCATGACCACCAAGCACACCCACCCATTCACATGACCACCAAGCCACACCCACACAGTCACATGACCGCCAAGCCACGCCCACCAAATAAGCCACGGCCACAGATCCAGTAGTAAAAAAATTTGAATCCCACCATTGCTTCAGCTGAAGTTGTTTTGCAAATTGACAAGGGTTTCATTTCAAGTTCTTGTGGCCTTACATTTTGGTCCCAGCTCCTTTTAGTTTATGGGGCAATTTCCTTTGGCATTTAAGTTTCTATCATATAGTTGAATGAAAAAGATATTTACCTCAGGAAATATTTCTATTCAATCACTACTTTTCTAAATGATTCTCTCCTTGTAGCTGTTGTCAATAACTCTTAGGATTGTAAACAAGTTAAACTCAGTGTGCTAAGCCATAGCATATTGAGTAAATCTTAAGAGTACATCATGTGGGATTACGTATAAAAACACTGAAGTAGGACCAAAAGGACCAGGTTGATTCACTTTCAGCTGTAGAAGCTCCCTGGGAGATGTGGGCCATTCATTCTCTCTCAGCCCAACATAACCCAAGAGATAAAATTGTATCTCAGTTCTCCAAGTGAGGTATATGTAAGCTGGTGATATCAATGCATTGATGAGAGAGCAAATCTGCGATGGTATGCTGGCTTCCCTGAATTTTTGCTCTCTGAATTACATATAATGAAGATTGATGGGCCTTGTCAGTTCCCATTTTCTTCTTGCCTTGGTCAAAGCAGGTCAGAAAAAATATTACAGCAATAGGAGCCATTTAAGCCTATTAAATTCTTTCCTAGTGATGGGAGATGGATACTCAGATAAGAAAAACAGTTTAAAACCAGTATGATTTTTCACTGATCTGCAAATACAGCTGTATAGTACAATGTGTATATAATGCAACCTATTATTTCCTTTGGAGTAGACTACACTAAGGAGCCAAATGTAAACTTTGAGGGTATGACCTAGAGAAATTTATTGGTTTCATCTAATAGCTCACATTCCTAAAGACTTCTGTCATTCTTGTATCAAAAGTAGTCAAGAGAGTGGGGGGGAAACAGTAATTTTTCTCTTGGTAAATATCTACATTGCAGGCTCTGATTGCTGAGAGTTGATATTTCATTTTGGATTGAATTCTGTAGATGGATGCCATTTATAATGAAGAAATATGAGTGGATTTCCTCATCTCAAATATGTTTGGCAGCTCCAAAGTTCAAAAACAACTTTTACAATGTATTTTCCCTTTGTCATATGAAGTATTTACTCTTTCCTGGTATGAATTAACAGATGAGCTCCACTTGGTTTTTGTGCCTTTCGTCAATCAGAGAGGTAATATCTCCATTTTGAAGACTGAAAGATGCAAAATCTCCCTGATGCAGATATTGTAAATTATTACAGAAGTTTGTAAGCTCTTGCAGGTGGAAATTTGTGTAGGACTATACAGGGAGTAGGGAGAAACCCTTAAGGAAGTTATAAAAGCGCCATCATAATAAATCTACCAAGCATTTCAACATTTCTCTCTACCCTCCTGTAAGCTACCTCACACCTTTCATTTTTTAAAAAGTGTACACCTCAACTGTTCAAAATTAACATCATCTCAGACTTTGCCTTCCTGTTTCCTAAAGGTTTTGACAGCTGTGGAATAGCTATTTTTCTGCTTGATTCTCTTGGTTTAGAATGTTTTTTAAATGGTAGTTTTGCAAGGTTGGGGTGGGTGTTGATATATGTGTTTCCCTTACACATCTCCACATCAATCTCTGGTTGTGTTTCCTTCTTAGAGAGAAAACAAAGCATGGAGGACTTTCCCTGGGGTGGAATTGAAGACATTGAAGGGTGGGTGATTGCTAAAAGTCCATACTTACCTCATAGTTTGTACTATTCTACCAATGATACTATTGCCCATTTGTCTAGTTTTGCAAGAACTTCTGTTTCAATTGTTACCTCCTCACCCCAACGTGCAACAATGGCAGAAAAAGAAGGGAGTAACAATGGAAACCAGAGATGGAAGAAACCACAGGTAAATGCATGACACAAATGACAAGATAATATGGGCTCTCAATAAATGTTCTGAATTAACTTTATAAGAAGGTTTTGCAAGAGACTGAGGAGATTAGAGTTTCTGCATTGTTAACTCCCTACAAATGTGGAAATACTCTGTTCCTTGTAACCATATAAAGTAAAATGGAATTGTTCGGCCAGCCAGGCATTTAAATATAAGACTTTGCCTGACTTTGCTTTATAAAACTGACTAAATAAAAAAAAGGGAAGGGGGAGGGAAGGAACAAATCACAGAGTTAATAGCCTGCTGATGCAAATTCTTTTTTTAAACAAAAAATAGTCTAAATGCTATGTAACAAAGAGCATTGTGGCTTCATTAATGGAAGTTAAAAGATTTTGAATTAGAAATTAAAATAGCTGCCCACAAGTGTTTATGGAAAGGAGATACAAGAATCTGAAACCTTCAGCAAAATTTGCATAGAATCAACTGCAGCTCTGCACAACACACAACATCTATGTACAAATTTTATTGAAGGATTTTTTTTAACAGAATAAAAGCAATACCAATATTAGAAATTAATAAAAGAATATGAAAAAGAATATTGACTAAAAAGGAAAATAGGAAAAGAAAAAATAAGCAGTTTCCAATCTCTTTGACAGTGGTTATAAATGCATTTATATTTTACTTTTAAGATTACATTATAATTTCCCTCTTCCATAGGCAGCTATAGGCAACTCTTTATCACAATTTCATTCTTTTTCTTTCTTTAGAAAAAATCATAAGGGGTCCCAGTCACTAATAAATGCAACAGTTGATCCTTCTCTAAGCAAACAGGCTGATTCTGCCATCTGTGCTACTTCCATCATTTTCATTAACCATCCCTCCATTTGGGGTATATCAGAGTCTTTCCATTTTTGTGCATATTGTAGCCTTGCAGCAGTAATCTTATAAAAATAGTCTTCTATGATTCTTTTCTAGTTGACTTCCATTAATGCCAACCAAGAAAAGTTCTGCTTTCAGTTGAATCTTAGTCTTTAAAATTCTTTGTATCAATATGCATATTTGAACCCAAAATTGTCTGAGTTGTTTTACAAGTCAACAGGGCAAACCAGAGGTGCTATTCAGCAGGTTCTGACCAGTTCTGGAGAACCGGTAGCAGAAATTTTGAATAGTTTGGAGAACTGGCAAATACCACCTCTGACTGGCCCTGCCCCCATCTATTCTCTGCCTCCCCAGTTCCAGCTGATCAGCTGGGTCTTCTTTTGTTGCCCTGCACAGGAGAACAGAACTGGAAATCCGGTTAGTGGGGTGGGGAGGGAATGGGGATTTTACAGTATTCTTCCCCTGGAGTGGGGTGGGAATGGAGAGTTTACAGTATCCTTCCCCTGACACGCCCACCAAGCCACGCCATGCCATACCTACCACGCCCCATCATGCCCACAGAACCGATACTAAAATTTTTGAATCCCACCCCTGGGGCAAATCTAACACTGAGGTAGAGATGCTCACTGACTGCACAGTCAACAAGGAGAAGGAGGAGTTACTTGACAAGATGATATTTATCCAGTGTATCCGCCATATTCACATAATGGTTTGAATCACAGATTACACTAACCATGGCTTAACATTGGTTAAGGGAAAAATAGAGTGGTCAGGCTCATGGAGAGATGACGTAAGGCTATACAAATTCTTTGAAGGAAGGGTTTCCAGCATGTTGCCTTAACCATTATACCTAACTAGCTGTTGAGATACAATAGCAGTTCCAAATATCTGAAGATTGCTACATAGAACAAAAAGAATGGACTTATTCTCTATGGCTCTAGAAATCAGGGCCAGCACCAATGCATTAAAACCACAAGTAAGGATGTTTAGGTTAGATATCAGAAGGAATATCTTGACTGTAGAGGTTGTCAGCCAGTTGAACAGTCCGCCACATGATGTTCTGAGTTTTTGCTAGTGGTTTCAACAAGAGGTTAGAGAGTCATCTGTCAAACATGCTTTAATGATCTTACTCTGAGCAAGGGATTTGGCTGTATGATAACCTCTAGTCCTATAAAACTAGGGATTATGGCTCAGTATATTACCCAGCCAACAGCACTAAGATTAATGGAGCTATTGCTTTCTACAGTATGTGAACCTAGTTGCTACATTGGTTAGGATTTGGGCCTACCTTTGCTCTCTAAACATTTCTTATTTTAAGATTGTTCACTGCTCAGAGTCGCTTGCTGAGATGGGTGGCTATACAAATTAAACAAACAAACAAACAAATAAATAAATAAGATTACATGGAGCCCTTGATTTACAACAGTTCATTCAGTGAGTTTTCAGAGTTACAACAGCACTGAATTTATTTATGACAACCATTGCAGCATCCTCATGGTCATGTAATCAAAATTCAGATGCTTGGCAATTGACTCATATTTAGGACGGTTGCAGTGTCCTGAGATTATGTCATCACCTTTTGCAACCTCCTGATTAAGCAATGTCAATGAGGAAGCCAGATTTACTTAACCGTGCTACTAACGTAACAACTGCAGTGATTCACTTAATAACTGCGGCAAGAAAAGTTGCAAAATGGGGCAAAATTCACTTAACTGTCTTACTTAGCAACATAAATTTTGGGCTCAATTGTGGTCGTAAGTTGAATTGTACTGTAGAATTGTCTTCTTATAGGATTCCAGCATAACTATAGTGTTCAGAGTCTACCTGATAAAGTTGTTTGTGCTGGATGCTTGTGGTAAACTATGGGAAGATCTAAGGGGAGATATGATAGCAGTCTTCCAATATTTGAGGGACTGCCACAGAGAGGAAGGGGTCAAGCTATTTTCTAAAGTGCCTGTAGGCCAGACAAGGAATAATGGATGGAAACTGAACAAGGAGAGATTTAACCTGGAAATAAGGAGAAATTTTCTGATAGTGAGAACAATCAACCAATGTAACACCTTGCCCTCGGAAGTTGTGGAAGTTTCATCACTGGAAGCTTTCAAGAAGAGACTGGGCTGCCATCTGTCAGAAATGGTGTAGGGTCTCCCGCTTGGGCAGGGGGTTGGACGAGATGATCTATAAGGTCCCTTCTGATAACTCTGATTATCTGTTATCTATAAGATAATTAAGGAAAAAAAAGGAAAAACTCTTATTATATTATTAAACTTAAGTAAACTTTGATACTCAGTAATTTCAGCATGAAAAACTCATAAGGAGGCAAAACTGTACTAAGATATGTGAGAAGAACCACAGGGAAATGCTAGCTAGTCTCCTTAATGGAGTGGCATTGTTTTAATATGTTTTAATAATGCTTCAGAAGTATAACTGAATGTATTCCTTTTACAGTATCTGCGTAAGCATTCAAGGAGATGCAATTTCCATGCAGATACTGAGATTAGAATATTTTCCCACAATCAATGACCATACCCTAAAAGTGAGTGAATGGAATAAATGGTTTCATTGGTCAAATAAAAAAAGATAGTCTTCTTAATTTATATGTAACATGAAGACCCCCTTTCAGATTAAGATGTGCACTTGGTGGTGAAATAAACCCATTATTGTAGAAATGAATTGCTTCATAGATGCAGCCAAAGTGCTAAAGAACACTCTTATCGTGTTTATCCTTGGATAGAGGTTGAATTTGATCCATATCTGAGAGAATTAAACATGTTATAGGTGTTGTGCTGCTTATGTCATGGGTGATGTCTTCTTTATTTTTTTCTAATTAGAACTCCCAACTACTAAAGGAGGATATGATCATCTTCCTTTTTTTTTCTTCTATATTTTTTCAAAACACATCAGGTGTGGAAACAGTTGGAGGAAACAAGCCTGTCTTTTAACACCCAGCTTCAACGATAACTAGATAGACTACACTTCCCTGAAAGTTTTGTTCCAGAGTCAGATTCCTAGAGCTGAAGCTAGGAGTTGTATGCCTTCATGTTACTTTGAATGATAACAGGCCAACACTGGAATGTAGAAATTGAACTGCCTTGGATAGTCTTCAACTTATGACAATAATTGAGCTCAAAAATTATGTTGCTAAGTGAAAAATTGTTAAGTGAGTTTTGCCTCATTTTACATCTCTTCTTGCCACATTTGTTAAGTGAACCACTGCAGTTGTTAAATTAATAACACCCTTGTTAAGTGAATCTGGTTTCCCCGTTGACTTTGAGTGTCAGAAGTTAGCAAAAGGTAATCACATGACTCTGGGACATTGCAACTGTCATAAATGTTTGAGATAGTTCTCAAACATCCAAATGTAAATCAGGTGACCATGAAGATGCTGTGATGGTCATAAGTGTGAAAAAAGATTATGTTACTTTTTTTCAGTGTCATTGCAACTTCGAGCGGTCACTTGGTGAAATGTCCTAAGTTGAGGACTTCCTGTACAGGTAGTCCTTGACTTACAACCACATTTAAGTCCAAAATTTATGTCACTCACATATGTTAAGTGAGTTTTGCCACAATTTACGACCTTTCTTGCCATAGTTGTTAAGTGAATCACTGCAGTTAAGTTAGTAAGCCGGTTGTTAAGTGAATCTGGCTTCCCCATTGACTTTGCTTGTCAGAAGGTCACATAAAGGTGATCACTTGACCCAGGGACATCATAAATATGAGTCAGATGACAAGCATCTGAATTTTGATCATGTATGGGGATGCTGCAATGGTCATAAGTATGAAAAATGGCCATGTCACTTTTTTCCAGCACTGTTGTAACTTTGAATGGTCACTAAATGAACTGTTGAGGACTACCTGTAGTCTGCCTGAAACCAAGAGAGAATTCCTTAACTTATTCTACCCACATTTGACTTATTTACCTACATTTGCATTGCTGTTCTTTGGATGGCTCCTGTGGTGATGTTGCAGAAAGGGTTGCTATGGCGATAGGATTACAAGGGGCAAGGTGGGGTTGAAAAGCACGTGCCTACAACAGAGCTGGGCAACTGCTGTAACAGAGCTGCTTGGAGAGAAAATGTGTGTATATTTAGGGCCAGCGTACATCTGATATGCTTTCTGAGCTTAGCGTTTCTTAGTAATAGAAGACTGTGATCATGCAAGAGGCCTCTTTATTAATGAGGCTTGGAGAGGTGGGGAGATCATAATGAAACAAACCACGATTCAGTTTCTGCTGACCAATAAGACCTTTTACCAATGGGATGATCCTAGTGAGACAGGCCTTTTCCACATGTGTATGAAGCGCAGCTCGCTCTCAAGCCCTCAGGCATGCCTCTCATTTCTGAGGCAAATGTCTGCTTAAGCCCAAACAGCATTGAACAGGAATGTGCAGCCGGCTTGGAAATGCAAGAATTGTTTCAGCCGTGCAGGATGGAACCATGCTTGATGTTGGACTCTTGTTGAAGTATCAGCCTTCTCTTATTTAGCACAACTACAGGTAGTCCTTGACTTATGACCACAATTGAGCCCAAAACTTCTGTTGCTAAGCGAAATGTTTGTCAAGGGAGTCCTGCCCTGTTTTTATGACATTTCTGGCCAACAATTGTTAAGTGAATCACTGCAGTTGTTAAGTTAGTAATGCCGTTGTGATGCGAATCTGGTTTCTCCATTTACTTTGCTTGTCAGAAGGTCGCGAAATGGGATCACAAGACTCTGGGCGTGATGACCCGGAGTGTACACAAACGTAACAAAATCCAAAATGCAAATAAATGTCCTTTAATGTCTCCAACTTGGCCCCACTGTTCAATAATTCTCAGTTGGAGATAAAACTTATTCAAAAATAGTCTTCAAAAAAAAAGCAATACAATCTGAACTTAATGAGCAGATAGAGGTGAAATAAAAAACCAAAACAAACTACAATGAAGGAAATTCCACAATGGACCAAGATAAGTAATTACCAACTTCAAGGAGATAATAAGGCACAGTCTGTTGGAAGGACACCAACCAAGATAATAGGTGCCTATTACTAGTAGCACTATCTTTGCTTGCTTTTGCTACAGTCATTCTATTTGTGCTGTTCATATTCTGTAATATTCCCCAGTTCTTTCCCTTCTTTTCTGCTATCTCCAGGTACTGCCAAACTCCAGCATCCAGACTTTTTAAAAAAAAATCTTTACTATCATCATTGTTAAGTCTGGGGTGTTATGTAGCAGGTGCCTGTCTGTATGAATTCTAAAATTCTAGAGAACACTTTAGTTGCTTCATTTTCTATTACTTTGTCTATTTTTATGATTCCCCCAGTTTTTGCTTGCAGGCAAATGGTATTTCTTGCAAATATTCCAATGTATGATGAAGATGAAGATGGCACAGTCGCATAGTCATTTGTATCTACTATTAAGTCCTTTCTAAGGACCTGGGAAAGATACTGTAGGTGTTGTTTGATGGTGTTAAAGATCACCTCATCATCATTATTAAGTGGAAATCACAACCTTACTTTGTTTTACATGCAGATCTTTTGATGAAGATGGCTACTAAAAAAATTATCTTCAATATCCCAATAATCAGAGCTGAGGGATGGTTTTTGAAGTGCCTCCCTATCACATGAATTGGACTACTGCTCTAAACATAGACAATATTTGCATACTTGTGCTGGATAGCCTCTGAGAGAACCCATCAGATTTGAAAATGGTCATAGTACAGTTAAGCTATCAGAGATGTGAGCCATGTGTCTAGTTTGCATGGGAATAGTGTGGTAGATACTGAGGCATGCTTGCAGAATAACAATGCTGGATTATCTCTTATTGGGTTTTGTTTTGTTTTTGGTCTGTTAGTCTGTGTGTGTGTGTGTGTGTGTGTGTGTGTGTGTGTGTGTGTAACAGATAAGAATTAGAAAACTACTGGTATAGAAGAAAGCAATCCTTATAAGAAAAGAATGCAGAAATGACCATGTGTATTCCCCAAATTTGTTCTCTCTCCCTTTCTGTTGCCCAAAGTGAGAAGCATGTTTACTGCAATTCTGAGATGGGAACAACTTTTATGTGAGCTCTAGAATAAACTGAATGTATTTAAACAACAACGAAGTCTTTTCGCTATACAATGTGCCAGAACTAGAAAACTAACTTGAAACTTGTGTGTTATGGTATATAGCTTTACCTCTTTTGATCACTGCCTTTGCTAAAATATTAAAAGCTGTTTCTGGCTATCTAAATATCTCCTACCTTTATCCTAGAAAATGGTAGCTTTCTGCTGCTAAAGTTAATAAAGTGAAGACCCTGGAAATATATCTGAATTATTTGGTGAATCATTGGCGCTAACAAAAATAAATATTATAGGGGAAAGAGTTAGTAGGGTAATTTTTTATGGCACAACAGAATGATTTTGGCTGTATGGTGGGTTTGGATTATCTAAACAATGTTTTCTAGCTGGGAAATTCTGGGAGTTGAAGTCCATGCATCTTAAAGTTGCCAAGTTTGAAAAAATGCTGATCTAAAAGGACATCATGAAGAGATCCATATGGGAAAGAATAATACCTTCTGAGGATGACAGACCCAATTTACTGGTATTCTGCTAAGTGTAAGATTCAGAAGAAACCACCCACCTGGAGAATTTCTAGAAAATTCTTTCTTGGAAGAAGGAATCTGGTATCTGCCGACGGTGAACTTGAACAGATGCTTAGATTTTGAGCTTGTGGGTAGCCATCTGGTTTTGTTCATGTATTGCATTTAGAATAGTTTTTTTTAGGACTCTTATAAAAACTCGATGATGATGATTTCAGAATGTTTTCCACTGATGAGTTTTGTTTTGAGGGGCTATAAATAAAAGGGTATTCTCCTCCTATCCCTGTCTCCATCTCTTTCCCTTCTGCTGTCTCATGTAGCCATTTGTAGTCTTTCAGCCGCACATAGGAAGATTAACTATGTGGGGATTAAGAGAGTATTTGCAAATCTTACTGTAGGGCCCCAAATTATAGAAGCACTTCTAAAGACCTTTATACATTGTGGGTGAAAGTTTGCTGAGTTTCATAAGCAGCTTTTTGCAAAATGAATGTACAAACTGATTGATTAAAATTCCCAGTTGAGAAAAAATTTGAAAATGAGTTAATCTACTGATGACCCCTTTGCAAATTTTAGTACAATACAATATACAGAGTTCAGAGAAGGAGCCATATGGATAAGCTGAGAGGTTTGTCCACATCTGTCCACTTTCTGTATGTTTTACCTCTCCATTTCATTTAGAATTTAGATGCAGAGGGAGGGACCTTTTAATGTTTTAATGTTCTGTTTTTGAACAGTTTTTCAAAGATATTAGGTACAACTTTTAGAAGTAGAATGCTGGGTTAGTTGGTCCTCTGACTGGCTCCAGCAGGGTGGTTTTTGTTCATAAGACTTGTCTGCTCATGTTCACTAAAATGCCATAAATTAAATTTATTTAATCCATTTCTTAGCCAGCTTTCAAAACCATATGAATTTCTCAAGGCAGTTAAGAAATGGAATGCATTATATAATTATACTGTATTATTAATTATCATAAACAAAAATATAAATATATTAATTCCATATTAAATATAAATAATTTTAAATAAAACAAATAATGATAAAATACATTTTCAGAGCACCCATCTGCAATAAATACTATAAAACTTAAGTGTGGCTTTTTAAAAAGATGCAGCTTTGTGACTGTGTGCGGTGATATTCAATAGAAGAGACATGGGGCTTTATGTACCTCCCCAATTGTTTTCCTATTACAAATTGCCTCTAATTGTTTTTCCCTTGATTAGCTCCAGATGTTTTAATATGATTATTGTGCTTTCTTACTGAGAAATCATAGAAGCTTTTGAGCAGTATACAGTTGGTAAAAAGATACAGTCAAATGGCAAAACTGTATTAAAATGCTGTGAAGATAAACGAAATGCAGAATCATTTACAGAAATAAAAGGAATTCCTATAATGGGGAAGAGTTAATAGGGAAAGTGTTAAGTGCTAGGAAAAAACTTGTTTTAACTACTAGACTGTTAGAACTACCACTAATAAATGCTATAAACATCTTGTCCATGATGGGGAAAATCTTCCGTTTATAAGTTATATTTTGAACAGGTTTTATTATATATATATTTATTTCTTTGATTTATATCTCACCTTTCTTTCAGAAAGTCAAGGTGGTGTACCTTGATAGAACTCTATCCTCCAATTTTCCATCTCTTTAATCCCCTATAATATTGACAGGATGCAAGGTGACAAAAATAAGTAAGTGAGGTTTCTGATCAAATCAAAATCTGTGTATTGGTCACTGAGCAAAAATAACAGAATATAAATGATATTATATTCTAAACACCTTCTCTATAACTTTCCCTCAGAAGGGAAGACTGGATGAATATTATCCAGTATCATTGAGTCCAGAGATGGTTGCTTGAGCATGCAATGAATCATCACCTCCTTAAGACATGGCCATCTCTCTTAACTGAGAATTATACTCTCCCTCACTTCTATCCCAGAGAAGCTGAGCTAAGCTGTCACATCTGGCTCCATGTTGCTTAGCTGTCTGCTTCTCCTGAAAACGACCTCATCAAAACCATATGGCTGTTTCCAGTTTCTATCTTGCTTCCATCTTTTAACAATCTGACGTCCAGGCGTTCTTTCTCCTTTTTTCCCTACCAAATAATTTGCTTCGTTTCTTGTCTCCCAGCTATTTCTTTTTACTTTTTCTCCAGACAATGCATTTGGACATTAGAAATGGTATTTAGTATTTTGGAGAGCAGGGCTTTTTTTCCCCTAAGGCTGCAGCTTTTTTGTGGTAGAAAAATTGTTCAGTTGTGTTCTTGTGGGAGGAGGGAGGGTGCTAGGTTAGAAACATGCATGTACAGAAAATGACTACGCATTGTCTCTTAATTAATCTGCTGTCCCACCCGTCTCTGGAGGGCTTGCATCATCACAATGTTTTCTGTTCTCTTTCTTTAGAGTGGCAAAAACAGAGGTAATAATTATTTTCATTTAAAAGCTGTGTGTCTGTTGCTTATTTGCAAAAACTGTGATTTTGCTTTTGGCCTTGAAAGAATTTGCACCTCAAAATTCATGTTCACCCCTAAATCGGGAAGCACCATCATCCTAATTTAACAGAAATGGCTTTCAAGTTCATCACCTCCTTAGAATTGAGTGAAAAGGTTGGTCGTTCAAGTTCTTTTCTATTCTGGTAAGATTAATGAAATATACAAATATTACATGGTTCTGTGTTGTCCATATTTTCATCTTCTTCCTCAGAAGCAAGATTTGTCAGAGAATCCTTTAACTGGCAGAATATCTAGAAGTTAGTAAGATGACAAGATGTATTGCTATTCTTTTAACTTAATTCACATATGAGTTTGGCAATTGGGCATTTGCAACCAAGGTCACACAGATGGGAAATGTTTCAGGACTTTGGGCTAACTGATGATTTTGTCCTTCTCTGGGCAGTGCAACTTGCTTTGAAGTCCATGTGTTTGGTCTCTTCTCTTTCTGAGGTGCTTCAGTTATTAAGGAAATTTAAAATGAAATTCAATCTCTATTGGAGAGAAATCTTACTTAATTTATCCTCCTTGTTTCCCCATTAAAGCACAGATGATACAATGGAAGGAAAAATGTGTAGCAAAGGAAATTATTATGATTAGGCAGCTATTAGCCAGTTAATTCATGTCTGTTTTTTTTATGTATTTATAAAAATGATGCTTATTAGTTGAATTGGTTACTATAAATAAGTACCGTGTGCTGGCAGAGTTTCATTTAATATCTTTACTCTTTCTTTTAACATTTCAATATGGACCTTATCTTGCTATTTATTGTTATTAATAGGAATTAGTTCATTATTTGTAAAAACTCCCAAGTATTTAAGGCAAAGAATAGTGGGCAGGGTATGTTATAGAGTGCTGACACCTAGGACTGATTAATCAATTGAATATATATGGCCACTCATCTCACTTGCATGTGATTCTTGCTTGATGAAGGTTCAATCAACATCTTTACTTTTGAGGAATTCTCATTGTGGTAGAATTTTCAGACTCCCACACTACATTTCCAAGAATTTCTTAGAATGGAGGCATGACTTTTGAAATGAAGGTATCAAAGCAGATACCTTTATTTCCTATTAAGGCTGTGCAGAGCTCCTGATTTGATATAAGAAAAGTACTCTCTCTTGATGAATTGACTATCAAAAAAAGAATAGGATTACACAGAAAAAGTAGAAGTTTGCTTTGCTTTTATGATGAGCTATTGGAGTTTTGACACTTTTTAGAAGTACTGATACACTTCTCCCCCACTCAGCTTCTATAGCATTTTAATAACTTTATATTTTAAAGCATTTTAACATTCATTGTAAGGAAGTCGGTCATACAGAAATTATCCCTGAAACATTCTTCTCAAGCTGGTTCTCCTATTTTTATATTACAATTTTATTAAACTTATCAAATTATGTCTCCCTTTTCCCCTTCCCCATTTGCCCACTATGTTCAATTTCATTTCTATTTCTTTAAAGCTGTCTCTTCCACCCCATCTCATGGCTTCTAAGAGTGCTGGACTACATTTCTCCAATGGCAGTTGTAGTCTAACACATCTGATAGGCACCAGGTTGAGACAGCTGTCTTAAAAATATTTGACCAATGCTGAGTATAGCCAGCCATAGAACAAATCGCAACGGGGATTGAAAAACCAAAAATACACACTCTGCATATATTACAAATATCTGTGGCATGCACTTGCAATCATCATTCTTGGTATCAAAAGTGTTATACATGCTTTAGGTCAAGTGGACGTGACATTTTCCCATAGAAAGGGAGCATTTAGGTTGCTGTATCTTTTTTCACTCTTCGTTACACAGCACGTGCTATTAAATGACATACTGTTCAATGACAGATTAGAGAAAACCCAGCCCACAGGCAAGATGCCAGAGATGCCTGTGCTGGCAGTCAGTTGGAAAAGCTTGAATGAACATGAAGGTTGCATCTAATTTTTCACACCGTTCTTTTTGACACAATTATTTTCACATCTGAAAGCAGGAATTCCAATACCTCTGGTCTTCCCCAAAGCTTTGGTTACGCATTTGTGGCACCATGGTGGTATTCCCTTCACTGAGACAAAGAACACTAACAGAGTAAAATAAACGATTCAGAAAGGCATATTTAATATATGACGCCTGAATGCTGCTTATTAATGTGTAATTGGACTATATACTCCCAACCCTCAGTATAAAACACTGTGGGATTTCCTGTCTTGGCAGTAATAGTGATAACAGTAACACTAGTTTCTGTTGTGAAAATTAACAAATCCTGACATATCAGTCATTTGACACATTAAGAATGTAAAAAACTTTATTGTTGTACTGCTATGCCAAATGGTTTGCGGTGATATAATTCTGGCAGAGAGGCAGGATGATGAATGAAAATATAATTTTGTAAAAAAAAAAAACCTGTGGCATGCTAGGCATGATTCAATTGAGAAGCCTGGAAATTACCTTTGAGAGTTGTAAAAGTTAGCTGGTGTTAGGTATCCATGAATATCTGTACACTATCACTTCTTAGCATAATCTTGGAGTATCTTACGTGATAGTTTTCTAGCTGGGAAGACTTTATTTTATTTGTTTATCAATTTTATACAATTGGAGTGATGTGGTGGCCTAGAGGTGAAGACGCTGACCTCCCATTCAGAAGGTTGAGAGTTCACTCCTAAGCAGTGACATATGTTGTTCTATGAGGGCACAAAAGAGTAAATATCTGCTGTGAACTCCACATAGGCGTCAGGAAGGTCATCTGGCAAGTAAATGCTCAGTTGCATTTAGTTGCCCAAACCCCACCCCAAAGCAAGGGAAGGAAAAAAAAATCAAATTTATATGGCCATCCATATCACACTCTGGCTGGTATACAACATAGATACAAAACAATAAACATGTAAACAACCAGTTATTATTAAAGAGTTTAAGAAGCATAAAGCAACACAAGAGATTACATTAACAAAGGAGCCACCACAAAATTTCCCCAGTCCCTTGGAACCACATAATGACATAGTCAGATCTTCAGGGGACTTCTGGAAAATAAATAGGAATGGAATTGACCTCACTTTGGGGGAGGAGAATGTATCATAAGGTGGGTGCCATGACATCTTCTTGGGTCCACCAATTGAAGTCCCCTAACTGTGGGAACTGCAGCAGTCATTTCCATCTGATTTGATGGGGTGGGCAAAGGTAATTTGAGAGTCCCTCAAATAAAATAGATAATCCAATTCCTCCAGGATCCCCTGGAATTGTGGAGTTACCCTCTTCTCAACAACCTTTTCTACAAAGGAAAGCTTGGGAACTAGTTGAAAGCTGACCAGATCAATAGGATCCAGCAAGGGTTTCTTGAAGAAGGAACAGACCGCTATTTCCTTAGCTGTGGTGGTGCAGTGGTTAAATACAGTACTGCAGGCTAATACTGGCGACTGCTAGAAATTTGGCAGTTCGTTTCACCAGTTCAGGGTTAACTCAGCCTTCCATCCTTCCAAAGATAATGACCCAGATTGTTGGGGTCAATATGCTGATATTATAAACCTCTTAGAGAGGGCTATAAAGCACTATGAAGCAGTATATACTGTAAATCTAAGTGCTATTGCTTTTGCTATTGCTATAAGTGTATAGCAATGATCTCTTCCCAGGTATGTTTGTATGAAATCTACCTTACAGACAACATACTGCAAACTCTCATATTTATATTATCCTTAATGCATATGGAATGTTTTAATTTTTCCTACAGTGACGCAATAGCCCATTGGGACAACTTCCTTCATTTCAGTTAAATAGCCAAAAATGGAAGGTTTGAAATAACGAATGAAAAAAACAAACCCTCATTTCTTCACCATAAGTAGCCATGCTTGCAGAGACTAGTAAAATCAGAAAAACAAAAACAAAAAACAAATGCAGAGAGTTGAGAGTATGTGTGTAGAAAGAAGCTAAGGTTGATTTGTTCTCCCTCCCCCATTTTACATGAACATAGAAACAGTTGGATATGCAATCAGTTTCTTCTAGCAGAATTTAAGAGAATGTCCCATTATTGATGTCTTGCAAAAAAAATAAGTGAAAGGTTTGAAGGAAAAAGGAAATGAAGACTGCCTAGGCTTCTGTAGTCTGAATCCTGCATATGAAATATTTCAATTTCCCAATGTTTATTCCACCACATTCACTACAAAAAATCTAAATGGGATGACTTTGAGATACTGATTTTGAAAGATGGGGAATATTTAAAAGTTCTGAATGGTTGTGTTTTTGTTAAGACAAAAAGTGTTTAGATTTTAAAAGCTTGGTAGCCAAAATCTGCTACCCCAGTGGAGTATAGAAACAATAATGCCTTGGAAGTATCCCTTATAATTTGCAAAAAGAGAAAACCATTATCTTTTTTGTGCTCGGAAGAAAAGCATTTTTCCACTGGGTTAATATTCCAGAAAAGATTCCTGATACTCAAAGCAATTTCAAGGGCTAAGCTGCTGAGAACCTTAATTCACCTTATGGTTTTGCTTATGATTAATTCCTAAACCAGAACTATTATGTTATCAAGAAGAGCAGGATATATTAATCTATACTTAAGTTGCTTTTAAAAACAAGTCCTAGAGTTGTCCCAGCATTATGATGTTAATAATTTTTTCCAATCTGAGTGAAATTAGAGCAAAATGGGCTTGGCAATGGTGAAAAGTATTACTAGCTAACAAAACAGAGGAAATCATGATAGTATAAAATGTCAATATACTAGCTTTTTGTTGCTTCCTTTTTCATAGCATTTGTTGACTCAGCATGTCTTACATAAACTATTAAATATTTGGGAAGATAAAGGCCTCTAAGCAGGAAATTGCTTCCATTTCTTGTCTCTCACACAGTAAATTAATTAAGCAAGTTGCTGAATGCAGCGTACACAGCATGCCTGGGAGGGTGGATACCCTTTTTGCTAATCTTGTTGTGTGTTGGACATTAATACTGGATACATCTGGTTTCAAATTTTGGACCCAACAGAGTTATAAGGTCCCAGATGAAGAGATGTTTTATTAGGTTTCTAGAGGGCATTCCAATGCCTTTTTTCCCTGTTCAACTGTTCTCTTACTTCTATTTGCTCTTAAGATTAATGTATCAGAGTAGACTAGGACTGGACTGCTGAAAATGAAATTGGTAGTCCTTTGTCATCCCTTAATAAATTTTTGTCAGTGGAGAGTATTTGGAAATTCTGTATGGCTGACAGAGCAGCAAAAAATATTAAGGGGGGACATCAATGCAGAGGGTCTGTATCTTAGCTTTGAAATGACAGTAGATAGATAGATAGATAGATAGATAGATAGATAGATAGATAGATAGATAGATAGATAGATAGATAGATAGATAGATAGATAGATAGATAGATAGATAGATAGTTAAGTCTGCCTGCCTGCCTGCTATAGTACCCTTATCTTTATTTTATCTGGCATTCCATTTTCCATAGATGCCTAATTTTAAAGAACAAATTATACTAAACAAAAATCCTAAAATGGTGCCATTGATGACCTTGTTAATTAATTATGTGGTGAAACATGCTCTCTAAACCAAACCTTTGGCACATAAACCTATGGGCTTTAAAAAAGATGCAACTAGAAGTGGGTTTGCCTGCTTACAGTTTGCCATTTCAATAGTTTTAGTAGCAAAACAACAATGTAGTGAGTTTTGCTGTGATCAGATATTCATTCTGTCAAATTATGGATATAGTGTACAGTCTGTAACCAAAGGTTTCTGTCATTGCCCATTAGAGGAATTATTGAAGGAGTTGGCTATGTTTGGCTTAGAAAGTGGATACCAGAGAGGTGATATGAAGATATGCATTATAGAACAAATTTTGTTTTGTTTTATTGCCCCAGAAGAAATGCTCTAAACCAGCGGTTCTCAGCCTGTGCTCTGAGGACCTCAGAAGGGCTGTGATGTCGTCACAGAGAGTCTGTGAAGGCTTGAAGAAATGTTATGATTTAAATCTTGAGTTAGGTCTTGGGGATCCATGAACATAGTCAGGAGCCACAAAAGTTATTTAAAGGGTGGTGAAGGAAAGGTTGAGAACCACTGCTCTAAATCATAGGTTTTAACACATAGAGATTCATGATCACTTTACACCTAAAGGTTGGAACAGGAAAATAACCTAATCTGACTCAATTTAATTGTTCCACCTCAAGAAGTGAAATTAAAAAAAGAGGAGTAAAATTCTTTGTGCAAAGTTTTATCAAGTGGCCATTACTTTATTATTGTAGAAAGAAACGGGGCAGTTTATCCACCTGGAAAATACCATGCTTTTGCTTCTCAAAGAGCATACTTTGATGGTTGGAACTCCATCTACTTTCAACAGAGCTTCCTGGGGTGATGAGTTGTTGAATGTTGGAACAGTTTGTCTCATGCATTGTGATTGTTCTTTTGTGAGAAGTTTCTAAGTGGCAATTTGGCCACCGAATACTGCAGCAGTGGCTATTTGGAACTGGCAGGATTGGACACAATGGTTTTTGAGATCCTCGAATGATTCTGTGATATTGTTTGAATCATATTCTGTTTTTAAATTATCCGATGTTCTACATCTTTGTCAAATTCCCCCATTTGCTGTCTCATTCAGCTGCTGCTGACCTTTTAGAAGCAATAAGTAGATTTACTAGGCTGGACATCTGCTGATATAGCTGCTGAACTGATGCAGTTATTAAATCATGTAGTAAGCTTATCTGATGCCTCCTCTAATATTCGTCAGCTGCAAAGCTATTGGAGCAAAGCCCAACAACAGGTCATTACCATTCTGCATCTCTGGCCAGCTCTTTCTGATGGGGCCTCCCTTCCAATGCAACAAAACCCCAGAGTTACATTTTGCCCCTATTATTATGATTAGGTTGTCAGTATTTTTAGAATTTTCACATGAAACTTCTGGGCGTTAGAAATCAAATGTGACATTTTGTTTTATCTGCAGACTTTATTTGCGTTACTTCTACCCTGACCACTTAATAAACTCACACAATAGAGCTGATGTGACATATCAATATTTAAAAAGCCATTTAAATAAACCACAGATAAAATCACTGTTTTAAAAACTATGATTAAAAAAATCAGCCCTGTACCCCAGACATTTCAAGCCACCTAAGTTATTGGACGTTTAATAACACTTATTTTCCATAGTGCAGAAAAAGTGATCGTCTTAAGTATCCACATACTTTCCTATGCTGCTCATTTGTCCTTCTGACTTGGGGAAGTAAAGTGTATCCTGGATTAGTTGAGGTTTTGAGAATTGGCTCACCTTTGTTTCCTTGTTTATCCATCATATGTTTTGCATTTTCCTTTGTTATTATGTCTTGAGGGAAGTCTTTGATTGTTGTCTTTTCGCTAATGATTGCAAAAAGAAAGGCAAACTTAACACTGTGATTGGGTCTATGACATGCTGAACTAAGAATGGGTATGCCAGACAAGAGAACTCATAGGTAGGGGTTTTTCAATCTTAGCAACTTGAAGATTTCGGGACTTCAACTCCCAGATTTCAAGTTACAAAGGCTACATAGGTGTTTTTGATAGAAACTTCTCAGTTGATGTTTAAGTACCTGAGTCCTGAAATATCAAAAGTTACTATTCCTGCAAATCAAACTTAGCTCCAAGAATCTTCTTCAACATATCATATAATTTTCTTGACAACAATGTGGAAATGAGTTACAATGTGGGAATGAATGTCAATTTTCTTGGCAACAATGTGGAAGTGAGTTACTACTGAGTTTTTATTCTTCCAGTATGTTTTTTTCCTGTCTGCCATACAGCTTTGTAATTTCCTGGTGGTTTTTCATTCAAATACTAACCAGGTTTAGCCTTGCTGAACTATGTCAGATCAGCCAGGATCGTTTGGTGCTGCCACCTATTGTGACTTATGTATCATCTAAATATAAAACAACTTTCTTAAGAAAAGACTAACTAGGGGCTTCCATCTAGCTTGGTCATGTTTATGTAGCTATCATTAATTATGTCTGCAGGATCGCATTCTACCGGTGCAGGACCGCATTCTACCGGTGATCTCCAGCAGGCCGGTGCGTTCACACAGGGAGGGCCTTCTCCGGGTCCCGTCGGCCGCCATGTGTCGCCTGGCGGCCCCGAGGGAAAGGGCCTTCTCTGTGGCGGCCCCTGCCCTCTGGAATACTCTGCCGCCGGAACTGCGTACCGGCATGGACCTGAGGGCCTTCAGGCGCGCGCTGAAGACCTGGCTTTTTGAGCAGACCGGCCTGGGCTGAGATGGTTTTAATTTGTCTCCATTTGTTCTGTAATTTTAAATTGGGGTTTTAAGGGTGTGGGGTGGGTTTCTCTTATTCGGCCAACATTTAATTTAATTCCTTTTAACTTTTGTATTACTGTTGGGGTCTAGATTGGCTGTACACCGCCCTGAGTCCCTAGGGAGAAGGGCGGTATAAAAATTTTATAAATAAATAAAATAAATAAATAAATGTCTGTGCAGCATGTTCCACATGGGACTGCCCTTGAAGACTTTCTAGAAAATATAGTTAGTTCAGACACAATAATGTGGGTAATTCTGGACATTTCTTGTTAAGCCCCTGTGAAGCCTCTACTCTATGAACAGCATCTGCTTTGCGGTGTAATTTATATTGCTGATTGCCACCTATAAATCTTTACATGGCATTAGATTGGGTTATTTATCAGCCCACCTAGTCCCAAGGGATCCGCCTATCCCACATATTCCAAAAAGGAGGATACAATTTGGATCTCTTCATTAAAACAATGCCATCTTGTGGGATGCAAAAGTCATGCCTCAGACAGTCATTGAGGACTGTCTCTGCCTTTTGGAATGACCTTTCCCCCAACATATGGTTGAGCCCAATCCTTGAGGCCTATACAAAGTTGATTAACACGTGACTCTTTTCTCAAGCCTTTGGTTCAGGACGAGTAATGTTCCCAATTTGAAGAGTTACATACTGGATTGCTTTTATTGTTTTGTAGGTTCTAATGAGATACACTGGTGCCTGGAGGTTTTGACCAGAGGTGTAAAGATGTTAATCATGTTCTTATCTGTGCTATCATTTAAGTTTGCAAGACATATAGAAGAAAATATAACAGCGTATTGCATATAGACAATTGTAACAGGGCATTGGGATTATTCCTACATGGGTTTTTTTTGTGAGGGGAGGGGAAAATAAATCTCACAAAAAGGAGCAGCTTTTACTTCTAGATACATATTAAGGCTCACATGACTTACTGCCTGCCATTTAATTTGCCCAGAAAACAGCACTTTTTGATCTGAATGTTATTTAAATATACATACACAGTCCTTATCAGATAGAACTTCTGCCAGCTAGCAATTATTCATCAAGACATTTTAGGTTAAAAGTTCAACACTGATGCTAAATTGCTGTCTCAGAATCCAGATCTACTTGTGTAGTACTGAGGTTCCAGAGTCATTAAACCCACATTTAATGGCTGTAAAAGGCAGAATGAAAAGGAAAACAGTGCATTGAAATATTGTGCTTGACCTTCCTATAACATTTTGATTTCCAATGGGAATGCAAAGTTGATTCCACATTGGGAGTCCCAGAAACTCCCAAGTACCTTAGCTATTAAGTTTATTGTGGTAAGTGAGACGTTTACATTGATGTTTTTTTTTATCTTAAGAGCATACCTTTGAACTTCTCTCAGCACTAAGCTCTGAAATGCTGAAGAAGTAATTGTGATCCTGTTCATAGCTTATCATATAAAGGTCAACTAACAGCAATCAACCCATGACATAGAAATTGCTGTCCGAATAGCTAACCCATTTAATATTATCTCTTTGTAGGAGGAGGTGGATAAAAATGCAGTTACTTTCCATCTGTAATCTGGACATCAATGTTCTTAGAAGATAAACTAAGCAGACTTCATCCTTTATCTTAGCAGCAAGTGGGACCTACTACTAATATTATCTGGTCTTGGAAGCTAAATGGGATAGGACAGATTAGGATATGAGTAGGAGACCATCAGGATTGTAGACTGCATTAGAAAGTTAGAAAACATCTTGGAAGAAGCCAGTAGCAAACCACTTCCATACTTTAGCCAGGAAAGGAGCATGCTTATATTCTCATCAGGAGTCAAGCTTTGCTCATAGAAACTTTTATCTACTAATAAAGGAGAATATTTGTAGCTCAGGGTTGAAATGAGGGGTCCTTGGTGTTATCTGAACTTGCGTGCTTTCTTGCAGATGTTTCATTATCCAAACTAGGTAACCTTTGCAAGAAAAAAAAGCAAGCTTAGAGAACTTTTAACTATTTTTGGTATGATTAGTAATGATTGATATACTAGGGACTAGAACTGGAATCTTTTGAGTTTTTTTACAGGGCTAGTCCCTGTAGCAGAACTAAAACAAGTGTAGTCTTTTCTCAGCCTCTACAGAATCCCACAGGTTATGGATTCTTCATGATTAGTTAGCCACAGATTCCATATACGCATGGATCTTTGCCTAGAGGATAATTGGTTTGCACCTTGCCTGTCTCTTCTTATTTCTACATATATTATTTTCAACTGATCTTCTTTTAAATTATGTAAGGGGCAAACCAAACTTTGGTGTCTTGCTGTTGGAAGAAATATCCATCTGGTTCAGAGATATCTTGGTGTCTTGCTGTTGGAAGAAATATCCATCTGGTGGGGAGAAAGACACTGGAAACATGGAGGCTGATTGGAAATATGGTTTATGATGAACAAGACCACGTGGGTTTGAGATTCTGGGCAGCTGACCACATAGAGTGGAGAGTGAGGGATATTTATATCTTCTCTGGGCTTTGAACTTCAGCTTCCTGTTCCTGTAGCAAGAGCATGTATTCTATTGGTTGCTGTCGGGATCATAGCTAATTTTGAACGTTATCTGAATCAAGCTTGGTTGAAGCTTGCTGATGCAATGAAGGGGCTTGTTGACAATTGTGGCTGAATGTCTTTGCCCTGAAGGATAATCCCATTATCCTAGAGCTGAAGGTCTTTTGTTTTGTAGGTAGGCTTTCTTAATGGGCACCAAATATCTGCTGGGGCAGAGAGCTGAAGCTCTGAGTTTCTGTCTCCCTTAAGATTTCCATTTCTCTTTTAGGGGAAATATAATATTCTGCCTTTTAAAATGTTTCTCAAAATATTTCATTCTTCTAGGAGGGCTGGGTGCTAACTTTCTACATTGCCTTAATTTCCCAAGCCCTTATAAATGTCTTTCCATGTGTAAAAATCATAGCACTCCTTGCCTTTTCTTCTTATGTTCTTCTTATAGAAGCCCCTGCAGAAAAAGCAATATCCATATCAAATAGGTGTCTACTATTCAAATTAATGGATCTGTAAACTTGTCCCTTCCAAAGCATGAAATTACTCATATCTAGGAATAACAAACATTGACTTTACATTTACGTTGCTCATCTATGCCTGTTACAACTATGTTATTGAGGTATGCAGTTATACTGAGTTTCATCTAGGTATTGTGTACACCTAAGCATACTTTTTTTTTAAAAAAAGAGATTCTTCCAGCATAATGGAGTAAATTAGAAAATAAGAATCTTTCATTTAGTTTGAAGTTAATAGGTGGAAAAGCACAATAAAATGAATAGTATTTTGTACCCATTTTTAAAGTAATTTTAGATAAGATATTCCTCCTCTCCTTCAGTACAAGTAAGTTTCTCATGCATCTGTAAATGTAATGCTTACTCTGTGAACGTTTGAGCAAAAATAAAACTGTGCTGTGGTAAATCTGTTAATCATTACTATTCCCCTCGTCCAAGGAGAAAGTAAAGGTTTCCTTGCCCAATCATGTCCAACTCTAGAGGGTGGTGTTCATCTCTGTTTCTTGGCAGAGGGAACCAACATTGCCCAAAGACAATTTCTATGGTCATATGGCCACATGGCTATATAGTAAAGGCACATGGAATGCTGTTACCTTCCCACTGAAGTGATACCTGTTAATTTACTTGCATTTGCATGCTTTTAAACTGCTAGGTGGGTGGGAGCTGGAGCAAGTAACAGGAGCTCGCCCCATTGCACAAAGCTCAGATCTTGAACCTGGGTTGTCAGCTCTCTTTGTTTTGTATTGTCTCTTTGACAACCTCAGCTTCTTTAATTGTTGAGCCATAAATAATAATATTTAATAAGCTAATTCTTGAAATATGATTCTAATATAGCAGATGGGTTAAGGCTTTGACCCTAAATTGGGACCTGTAAGTTTTTTTGACAAAAATTTCTCACAATTTATCAGATGCTGTTTCTAAGCAGGTTTCCAACTTTAAATTTCAAGTTTTCATGAAATTTGGCAACAATTAAATAACCACAATATTGACTAGATGCATGAGTGACGTTAGATGTTCATGAACTGCGCAAATTTTCTTATGTTTCTCTGCGAATAAATTCCATTCAATTTAGTGAATCAGCTTCTGAGAATAGACACAAAGAGTAGCATGCTTCTTTTACAAACAAAACCATTTCCTAAGCAGCTCTCTGATGTCTTAAGAGTACATTTTTGGATGCTTCTTTTTGAACAGGAGGCAACAAAGAAGAAGGCATTCAAATATCTTGTATTTCTGAACTAGGGAATCATTATATAGGCTTTATTTCAAAACAGAAAGATCAGGAATGCTGGAGAGTAGCTAAACTGGCCCAAACATCTAAGCAGACTTTTTAATCCATTATTTGCACAAAGGGATCTGGCATTTAGAAGATGTAGTGTATTGAGAGACCCACCCCAATTTCCATGCCAGTATGGCTGTCAGAGAGAGAAACCTTAGATGCAAATGTCTAATTAGATTGGTGAATCCTGTTCTCATTCTGTTCTTTGCCTCTGGTCTTCTGTGGGAAGGAAATTGCATATGTTTGACAGCAGACAACAAGATGTGATACGTACACCCATGCACTCTTTAATTAGGCCGGCTAACCTCGGGACAATAGATTGAACATCATTTGCATAATTGCAACTATGGGAACTAATTATTTGTAAGAATGATTAACCTAGGATTTCCCCCCCTTTTAATTATGTCTTAATTCTTGGAGAGTACCTAGCTAAACCCCTGTAGTTTTCTTGGCAAGTGTTGCCTCCTTCCCAGGGCTGACAGAGAGTGACTGACCCAAGGTCACTCAGCTTCATGCCTAAGATGAGACTAGAGCTCATAGCTTCCTGTTTTCTCATGTGATGCTTTAACCACTGCATCAGTTTGGCTCTCCTAAATCAGGACTATTTAAAAAAAAAAACTGACATTATCCATTTGATTGGAAGAGATGAGGAAGTAAAGCAAATGTCAGTCACTTTTAGCAGAGCTACATAGTAAATTAATATGGAGCTACTTTTTCTGATCAAGCTTGCTGTGGAAGGGGAGATACAACTACATTAAATTGGTTGTGTTTGGTCACCAGGCCTAGTGACTTTGAAATGAACATGTACACCCTGTCAGAGGAAGAGGACGTTGCTATAATTAAGGTTTCTGGCAGAAATCCAGACTCTACTGCCTGACCTGGACCAGCCTATTGATTTAGCTGGATGGGAAATAACAGGCTGAGGAAGGGTGGAAATGAGACATCAAGGCGTTACATGGAATTGCTACAAAAAAATCACAAAGCCAAGAACAGTTCAGAAGAAGCCTTGGGTATAAGGTAAACACAGTTTTCAGGAGGGAATTCCTGATGGTTATCTTGGTACACAATTTCCTAGCAATATAAAATATGACAGCCCTGCTTTGTTTGTTTGTTCCTGAATAAACCCCTCCCTCTTGAACAATGTTTACTATCCTGACAGGACGTTTTAAATAATAGGATATTTTTTGTCAATAATAATTTTCACAAATGACATACTTCAATATTTTTTTTCATCACTGTGACCAATATAGAATATCCCCCCCCCCCCCCCGCAATCAAAGCAACACTTTAGTCTCTTGCCCTCTTATTTAGAAATGTGTGCAGGCATTCCTAGAATTGCTATCCTGATATTATTTTGCCATAATATATTCTTGAAAAAATGCATGATTTGCAAAAGGAAGAGGATCATGAAAGAAGGCTGTCAGGAAGGCTGTCCAAAGTAAGCTATGTGTATTAAAGGTGTGCAAAAGATTTTAAGGTCTGAATACCCCATTTCAAAGCTGGGCCACTTTAGGCTGTTGTGGAGTATCCTGTTTCAAGAGGACATCCTGATGTTGGAATATTCATTTAAATTCTTACTCATTTTATTCTTGCAACAACCCTGTACTTAAATGGAAGAGTAATGAAGGAAGCTTTGAGTCCTGAGAAAATAGGTGCCACTTTTAATGCACATATTTTAGGAAGGTTTCAGTCAATTAGTCCAAACACTTGAACGATTATTTTTCCACATTAAAATAAGCTCCTTCACTCGTCAAACATTCTGGTTTTTTTTTACAGTGGCCAACAGGAAGACATGAGGGAATCAACTGTTCTCTGTCACTGTTGTATAATCATTTTTAATTCCATGTAGATTTCCTCTGAAGTTAATTGTAGCGCCAGAGGAACAGCAATAAAATCCATATAAATCAAAGCAACAATATAATACACAAATACATTAACAAGTGCAGTCATCTAAAAGCAGCAAAAGCTAGACTTGACTTTGCTAGAAATTTAGCAGTGCCACGGAGATAAAATGCAACATGGCATAGAAATATAAGGATTAAAATTCTGAATGATTAAGAACATTGTTGTCTGTCATCCAAACATTAAAGAGACTCCTCAATAGAAAGCCTGCTGGTAAGTAATTACCTGTCTTATCTTAACAAGCAAGATTTCTCAGAGCAGGACCTCTGAGAATTTTTAGGATTTTAGAGGAAGGAAGAAATATTTAAGCTAGTATGGCTGCAAGTCATAAGGGCTTGAATCTGTCCCATAAATTACTATAATTTGGAGCTAGTGAATGAGATATAATGACTGTAATTATGGAGAGATTTTTTCCAACATGATTATGATGATGTGAGCTGATGGCCATTGCCACTTCTTGTCTAGAGTATCAATACCACTTTGATTCCTTGTATTTTGCTTAAGAGATGGGGAACTAAAGACGTTCTGAGCTAAGTCACAGCATTTTTGCAGGCAAGAGTTGGATGATCCAAAATTGCTATATTAATTGACAAAAGTCTGTATAAATGCTGCTATCAAACAAAGCAAAATTGGACTATTTCAATTTTTCCTTAATGAGATTAGGGACAATTCTCATGAAATGAATGTGTAATGTAGATTGTTGAAAAAGGAAAAAAAAAGGACGTTCTTTCACTAGTTTTGTAAAGTTAACATCCTGATTTGTGAAATAATTGTTTTTCTTTTTTTTAATATAAATTTTATTTGGGTTTTCACAAAAACATACAAATAAAACATCTTTTTTTGAGAATAGCATGATCCCGGGTTATCACTTCTCCATACAGACACAAACTCAATTTCATATTCAACTTTGTGTTCTATTCCATATCTTATTACTATTTTAACATTTGCTCCATAATTTTTCCCCTCCCTTGGTTTTCTCAACTTTATTTTTAATTATCTCATATCTAAATTCAATTATATTGAAAACTTTAACCTTAACTTTAACCCATAAACTTTAACCTTAGACTGTCTACTATTGACCTCACCCCTTTCCTAAGAGGTCTGTAGGGGGCGTGCATAAGTGCACCAACGTGCCTACTGTCCCTGTCCTATTGTTTCTTTTATATTTTATTTTTCTTATATGTATCCATGTATTCATAACTATGTTTTACTTATACCTATTATCTTGTAAGCAACTGACAAATAAATAATAATAATAATAACATATCTTTTTCTAAGTTTCAATGTCTTTCTAATCACTATATTTATACTTTTGTCTGTCCTGTTTCAATTCCATAATATCTTTTCTCATTAAACAAATTTTCCCCTGTAGTTACTAATTGGAGTATGACACCTTTATATCTTTTAATTTTATCCATTCAACTCTTATTTAAACTTCAATTTATGCCTTTAGAATTATAACATTCAATATAGTACATAACTTCCAATTGAATTCTGCTTTCCTAATTTCATTCTCTCATTTTCTTTATTTCATTTATTTATTAACAAACATTCCATTGCATTACAATAAGTATTTTATCCATCATTTTAATCATACATTGTCTCATATTTTCTAAAATTATTTCTATTTTTAATATAACAATACTATCTTATATATCTTTGCAGAATCCCTTTTTCAATTAAATTTTCACCCATTATCTCTAAATAGGCTTATACTTTCAATTCTTATACATTTTCCCTGTTTTTTCATATCTTGTTTCTGTCTTTTATAACTTCTTTTCCTTTCCTTCTTCCCCCTCTTCTTCTCCCTCCCCATTTTGCCCCCTTGTCTCTCTACTTCTAATTCTCTCTTCTGTAATCCTCTCTTCTATTGCTTCCTAATATTGTAATTATTTTTCAAACTATTCTTTTTGGGGGGGTTGTTTTTTCAGATCTTAAACTTTCCACTCTCTTTCCTCCCTTTCCTTTTTTTCCCCATATAAAATTACTTGATCATTAAAGATGGCTTCTTCTTTGTCCCGACCTTCTTGTTCTACAAGTGTTTCTTGTTGTTTCTCATAGTTCCATATCTCCATTTCTAAAAATTGAAATACGAAGCCAAAAGAACCTCTTCCTTCTTGTGCATCTTCTTTCTGTTTTTTAAGTTCCATTTTGAGTTCTTCAAAAGTGATGTCATTTTAAACACTTTTAAACAACCACCTGATTGATTTTAGTCATTTAAATCCAATAGCCAAAAATCCAAAAATCACCAAGTAATCCAAATAATCCAAAGCTGTTTCTTCTTGCTTCTACCCCACCCCCCACTTTCTCTTCCTGGGGTTCTATTATTTTGTTACAAAGTTTCAGTTAGAATGTATCTTTTAGGAATCTTGTTAAAGTTTCACTGTAAGTTCCTTTTAGTTCCAGGCAGTCTCCTCCATTTTTCCAGATCCCGCCCTTTTATTCTTTCCTTTTCTCTCCTTTCTTTCTTTTAAAGGTTTTTGACTATCCAAAAGTCTTTATTATCCCTTTGACATTTTATTTTCAGCTTAAATGCCTATTGATGTCAAAGTGGATTTTTGTCAATTTCTTACTTAAATCTGTTAGCTGTCAGTATAAGGAAGGGAAGAAAAAAAAGCCAAATCCTTTCCTTTCCCTTCGCTGCTTCAAAATCTTCTTAGGGAATAATGTTATTTTTTATAGTTCAAATTCCAGGGTACCTTACGTTGTTGCTTTTTCAGTTCAACCCAGTCAACCAAAACTTTCTCTTCTTATCTTCCTCCTGCACATTCTTTTCCAGTCGAGTTCTTCTTTGAGGTGGCCATTTCTAACCACTGGTGCAACCGCCTTTGGGAAAAGGAGTAATGGCCAGCTGAGGAGGTGAGATGCGTCTCTCCTCAACCCTGCTGGTGGTCTTCCCCATCTTCACCACCTCTACGGGATGGCTTAGCCCTGAATCCAGCCGGCTCGGAGTGCTCCGGCGGCAAGAACGGATCAAAACCGCGCACGATCGCGGATCTCAGTCCGTTGCCAAAGAAACTCAAACCGGAAGTCATGAAATAATTGGTTTTCAGAACCTCACCTACCTTCTCTCTTGCTTACAAATATACTCCCTTTCTTTCAGTGGGTTTATTTAATTTTAAAATTCACTATTTTGTTGAATGTGGGATTTATGAGCAATAGTGATATATATGAATGAATATTTCAAGGAATACAGCATTAGAGGTGTGACAGTAGCTTGCAGAAACAGCAAAGAAAGACTATGAAACAGTCTTTTGCTGGAATGAATATCTGAATAGATTCAGGCTAAGCAATAGTACAATCAGACTACCATATTTCTTCATACAAAGTACAAGCCTTTGTAAAAAAAATAATGTGCTCATTGTTTCTTGAACACCTTAATTTCATTAAGTTTTAGGATCCCCAGCTAATGATCCCTTCTTTCTTTCACACACCTACATATACACTTAGTGATTTGCCTGTAACTCTGAAAGTTATAGGAGGTTCTAGAAGTACAAATTATGATTGCTGTAAACTAGACAGACCATGGTTGCAAATTTTCAGTAATGTTTGTCACACTGTGATTTCATCAGTGGGCTCTGTTTTTATAAACTCCAGACACAATTATATGCTTAGGCTCAGGAGGTTAGAATATTCCCTGTGTAGAGAATGCTGCTTCCAAATGTGGTGGTGGGGCTGGATGCTGGAAATTTTTACAGCTTCTAAATATAGACTGTATAATGGAGAAGAATACATTAAACCTTTAATTGCATTGCTGTTGGATAATTGCAATGCTGGTGGGTCATCTGTAGATTTTCTCCAACACCTGGTCAGGAAAATATTGCAATAGAACTAACTAGATGCAAGAAACTCATTTATCAGGGTTTCCCCATGGCCATCCTGTTGCCTTTGATTTAAATATGGAAATGAGTGTAAGGCTTTGTAAACGTAGCTGTTTCGGATAACATGAACCCATCACTAGCTTGCCTGCTAGAAATGACCCTTTGTTCTTTAAAAGCAGATTGCTAAGGCCTTCTTATTACCAAACAGCAAGGAGGCTGATTGGACAGCTGTAAGTTTATTCCTCATGACAGTGATTTCTCATAATAGAAATTGGAATTTTGAAATTGTTAGCTAGGAAATTTCTCAAGTCAGAATGAGTTGAGAAATTTCCTAGCTGACAATTGTTGTGAACACATCCAGGCGGCTAAGTATCAAGCAATTCACATATCTGAATAGTTTTATGTACTATGGCATCTGTTTGATTAGTAAGCTGCTACCTGCCCATTGAGGAGGAATTGTTCATCTGTTCAGCAGACCTGAAGATTGTCTTGATGCAAAATAGGGAAATCAATTTTAGGCTGGATCAACAGAAGGATAATTATACATTATGGAAAAGATTTTTTCCATTTTATTCTGCTTTGGTCAAAGCCAGCTCCAATACTATGTTGCCTTTGGTTACCCTCTTTTATAAGGACTCGGAAAGATTGGAACAATTCAGAAAAAACAGCAAAGGATGATCAGGAATTAAAAACTAAGTGCTATGAAGCGAATGAAGAAGCTGTAAAGGTTTAGCTTTGAGGAAAAATTACAGACGGAATACAATAACACTCTTTTAAACCTATGAAAAGATATCCCACAGAAGAATATCAAAACCAATTCTCTTTTATATTAAGTATAGGACATGATTTAATGAATTGAATTGACAGGAGGTTAGATTTTAGTTAAAAGTAAAATAAAACTTCCTAGAAGTAGAAGTGGTCAAAAGTAAAACCAATTGTCTAGAGAGATTATATTTTTTGCCCTTCAAAAATATATATATTCAAGTAGAAGGTGGATAATCATCTTGTCAGAGATGGTTTAATTTGCATAAGTTCATTGAGCAGGAAATTGAATTTGGTGGCTCTCAACTCTATAATTCTTTTTTTTTTTGGACTTGTATGAATATTTCTGATGAATAATACCAACTATATAGTTTGTTCACCTGAGGTACTGACCATGGTGCTGCTTTTGGACACTTAGTTAATTATAATAACAGGCAGAAAATATCATAGAACTGGAAGGAGAGCATTTAGCAGAGGTGTCCAAACTTAGCAAGTTTAAGACTTGTGGACTTCAATTCTTATAATTCCATAGCCAGCCATGCTAGGAGTAGAAATGCACAAGTTTTGTAGTTGCCACCTTTGGCATATAGGCTGAAAAGCCCAATCTTCTGCTTCATGCAGTAATCCAAAGTAAAGCAAAGCTACTTGTAATATGCTGACGTGTGGAATTAAGCAAAATGAAATAAAATTAATAAAGAGGTAAGTGTTATTACAGGATGAAAAATAAACGCTCAATTTTATATCAGATTAGTGCATTGTGGCAGAGCAACCTTGTCCAATGTGGTACTTTCACAAATGTCTAAAGAGCTTTTTTAATTCCTTAATTCTCAACTGTAGCAAATGGTTTTGTTGGTGGGGAATGTTGGGACTTGTAGTCTTGATTTAGTTAAACAACATCAGTTTGGGAAAGATTAGGCATATTCGCTAATGTTTGTGTCACAATTAATATTAAAAAACCCTCGAAAGTTCTCGGAAGCGAGATCTTGATTTGTTTTTCCCAAAGCCTGGAAATGTTATTACAGAATGAAAAATAAACACTCAATTTTATATTAGATTAGTGCATTGTGGCAGAGCAGCCTTGTCCAATGTGGTACTTTCACAAATGTCTAAGCCATTGTTTGCTGTTCATTCTGATTTACAGAATAACAAGAGTTGGAAGGGACCTTGGAGGTCTAGTTGAACCTCCTGCTCTAGTAGGAAACTATATCATTTCAGGTAAATGGTTGTCCAATCTCTTCCTAAAAACTTCCATTGTTGGAGCATTCACAACTTTTGGAGGCAAGTTGTTCCACAGATTAATTGTTCTAACTGGCAGGGAAATTCTCCTTAGTTCTAAGTTCTGATCAGTTTCCATCCATTGTTTCTCGTCCTTCCTTCAGGTGCTTTGGAAAATAGGTTGACCCCCTCTTTTTTGTGGCAGCCCCTTAGATATTGGAACACTGCTATTCAATTTGTATGTTTTCCTCTTTGACTGTATGATTTATGCTTTTACATAATAATAACAAAGATGATAATTTGCTTCCGTGGGGCTGTTTCACAAGAATGGGGCTTAAAAGTTACTGGTAATTCTGGGGATCCCAACTGTTCCTTTGGGCAAAAAGAAAATTTAAATTCTTAGATTCTTAAAATTTAGACCCTTTTCTTTATTTCTCTTAAACTGATCAGAAGGTTTGCACTAATGGGGAAAGGAAATATAAAATAGATTAAGAAGAAACATCGGGAACCAAACGATTGTTCAATAGTCTTGTTGTTGTTTTTTTTTAAAGAGCTGGCATCTTTGGACTTTACAACAACTAATTCAGTGTTGTAACTTAGTTCTACAGCTACCATTGGAAAAGGTAATGTTTCTCGGGCACGTGCTTGGTCTTCACAAGGGCTCAAGGCAGCCTTGTTCAGGCAAATAAACAACACAGTGTGTCTCAGGGTTGATTAAAGTGAATCAGTTACAGCAGCCTGCTGGAGTTACCTCAGCTGTTGATGTAGCACTGAGTGGTTCTGTTCACCTGCCATCTTGTTCCCTTCTGCTCCAAGGAGCCAGTATTTTGAAAGTCAGCTTTAATTATTGACACTCAAAATATAGTTTATTCTGCAGATTAAATGAAAAGGATGAAATGCTTGGAGAGTGTGTGTGTAGGATAACACAAACAAACTCCAAGCTGTTGGACAACTAGTCCCTTAAAAGGACAAAATATGCAGGGTCATGTGGACTGCACAGATCCTTCCTTTCAGACTCCTAGCAGGAGACTTCCTGTTTGGATGTAGGACTCACAGTCTATGCAGTGTGCTAAGATCTAAGCATTTTCCCCTCTTTTTCTCTCCTTGGCTTTCTGTAGGCAATTCAGACTTCTCATTCAAGAAACCTTTCAAGCACAGAGTTGCTCTCAGAATATAAATGGGAAGTGATATATTAGATGGCTATGCTGTCATCCAGGCTACAAATATCAGCCCTTAGGCTTATGTAAAGCCATAGGTCTACTCAGAATTGTTTCAGGACATTGATTATCTGGCTAGTTGACACAACAATTTGTAGGTTAACCAACATCTTGTGCTAACTAAGTGTGATAGATTATGATTAACTAGGCATTAATTAACACAAGGCTAATTCCTTGTGTCCTCTTGTCAAAGGCAAATTCAGGGCAAGGAGGAAAGCATTCCTAAAACACCTCCAAATTCTAAGGAACTATCATTCTTAGCATTTGCTACCTTGGTTGCATTATTGGGGACTGGCCAATGATGTCATCCCACTGTTTTTCAATGAAATTCCACAAGGCTCTTGTTTCTAGGGATTAAGAGTTAGGAATTAAGAGAGGTGCACCATTCTGGAGGTTGCTTCTGGATTAGGAAAGACCCTACCTTTCTCCGCATACTTCATATTCCACTTTTTCTATCTTTGACAGTATTTATTACTGTTGTTATTTTTTGCTTTATTATTTTAATGTGCAGTAGTTTTAATGTTTGCAAGCCACCTAGAGTTGTCCAGTCATCCAGTCACCCGAGTCACCCAGATAAGATGGGCAGCATTTAAATTTAATAAACAAACAAACAAAATTAATAAGTAAGTTGTAATTGACATTGGTTGGTTTACAGTTAATTTATTTGACTCATTAGTGAATTATAGAAGAAGACAAGAAGGTTTGACCTACATATCTGTGGCTCTTATTTTAGGCAATCAAAGCAATGCCAACTACTATTT
The DNA here is from genome assembly GCA_023653725.1 of Bungarus multicinctus. Taxonomy (NCBI): domain Eukaryota; kingdom Metazoa; phylum Chordata; class Lepidosauria; order Squamata; family Elapidae; genus Bungarus; species Bungarus multicinctus. The sequence goes on along the minus strand of CM042836.1, from coordinate 57,825,075 downwards.
GGAGTAAATCAATTAATTGTGTCTGTCTATATTTTACCAAAATTTAATTCTGGTAAACCACTGAAATAGCAGTGATTTTCATTGACAAATAATCTCTGTGTCTTGCTATTCAGCTTGACAGCTGGGGCCCAGCATTAAGCTGTTAGCTTTTAAATCTATATAACATTGCTGATTTTTAAACATGTCCACCAGCTTGTTTCAACTGTTCCTAGTTAAGATTCTCTATAATATAGGGATGCATGCCGTGCAAAACAAAATATTTTTGAATTTAATTGAAATCAGAAGTTCAAGTTTCCAAACTTTTGAAACTACGACTGAGGAGGTATATAATGGAATAAACCAATGCTTATTGTTGCCAGGATTTTACTCATTGGTCATCACTCAAAAAATCCTCAGTAGTTTTATTTTTCTGTATCCTAGGTCTTTTTCAGGACAAGTTAGCCTTACAAATATGATTAATTTTGTTTTCTGGCCCATTCACAGTTTTACTTTTTGGGCTTAAGTTTAAGTAGTTTATATAATAAGGCTTAAAGCATGGGTGTCAAACTTGATTGTGACTTTTTTTTGCCTCTGCGGAGCTGGGGTGGGCCTGGCCTATGTGTAACATACCTGGCCCATGGGCCGCCAGTTTGATCCCCTGGTTTAAAGAATGCCCACCTCCAAATAACTCTGGGAAGTTTACATTAAAAAAAAATAGTAAGAACAGCAAAAATGAAACAGATCATAAGTGTACAGAAGGGAAACTCTGTATAATAATTAAACATCCTAAAGAGCTCAACCACCACTCTGCTCCAGGATTCTGGGAGAATAGTCAAGAAAAAATCAGAAAATAGACAGTCCTACAGTTAGCTAGGCTTTATGGTGTGAATGTCTGAATAAGTGATAATCAGCATCTTCAATGGCACACAGAAGCCAATTAGTAGCCAGCGCAGCTAATGGAGGTGCAACATCACATGGATAGAATGTGTCACGAGCATCACTGCCTAGCCACCAACCTGGACTATCTGTCCCTTTTGAGTGGTTTTTAATGGCAGCCCCATATGGAGTACATAGAATAGAATAGAATAGAATAGAACAGAATACTTTTATTGGCCAAGTGTGATTGGACATACAAAGAATTTGTCTTGGTGTAAATACTCTCAGTATACATAAAGAAAAGATACACTCATTAAGAATCAAGAATCATAACGTGCAATACTTAATGATAATACATTGCAGTAGATTTATTTTTGAGTGACTATATCATGAGCAGTTTCCCAATGAAGGAACATACATAACCGGTGCACTAGATGAATCTGTGTAAAGGCCGTCTTGGCCACAATTGCTTTTTGCTCTTAAGAAGGAGTTATAAATCCAAGACAACCCCCTAACTGCAGAACACTCTTGAATGCAATCCCATTCAAGACAATTTTTGGAAAATCCCTAGAACTGGAGTTCCAAATATCTACATCCACTCACACTTGTCAGGAATGAGCCTGAGTCTGTTCCTCCCCAAGCAGGTTCACACAGTCTCTAAACAGTAGGACAAAACCCTAATGTACAGTGAATATTGCCAGCATACTGATTATAACTCACTCCAAATCAGCAAATTGCCTTACCCAGCAGTTTTATATAGTTGTTAAGCAAAATAGAGTCCTGAGTTTGAGACAGGCTGTAAATGAGGAGCCAACAGACTTAGTCTCTTCCCCCATCAACAGCAACTTTCCCCATCAACAGAGATCAAAGTACAAAGGAGGAGAACCTTCTGCATTATACCTTTACCATAAATCCCCTCTACCAGTTCAGAAGGCACTAGGAAGGCTGCACCATCTCCATCAGGCTCTGTCAGAGGTCACTGACAAGTATGATCAGAGTTATCTCTGTACTATAGTCTGTCATGAAATGGATCCAGATAATCTATTTCTTTCAGGGATCTTTTAAAGGCTGCTGCCTAACCACCTTCCCACAAAGAGAAAGCTGGAGACCAGATGGTATTTTGTCCAGAATTGTTAGTTCATCTTTGGTTTCTTGAGGGGTACACTATTGCTTCTTTAAGGTCAAATTTTTTTTTATTTTATTTATTATTATTTATTTGATTTGTCAATTGCTTACAAGGTAATAGGTAAAAGTATAAACATGAGTAAGAATACAGGAAGTAGGTACGATTAAATGGGGACAATAGGACAGGGACAGTAGGCACGATTGTGCACTTATGCACGCCCCTTACAGACCTCTTAGGAATGGGGTGAGGTCAATAGTGGATAGTTTGAGGTTAAAGGAGTGGGGGTTAAAGGATGTAACAACAGAGTCAAGTAGTGCATTCCAGGCATTGACCACTCTGTTGCTGAAGTCATACTTTCTGCAATCAAATTTGGAGTGGTTTACATTAAATACTCCCTCTTTTAAAGAAGCTGATAGGACCACATCGATCTAACCATAGTTCATCTACTAGACATCTTTAACAACCCAGGAGAAATCTGAATCTAATAGGCAGATGACCAAGCTTGCAGTCTGAAGGACCCTAGCTACTTCATCAAGTGTCATAGACACAAACTTGATCCAGGTAACTCCATAAGACTATGTTCCAGGAACGGGAAACCCAATCAAGTTGGAAGTCAAAAACTAAGTAGATCAGAGCAACATTTTACCAAATAATGAGAATATTCTTCATATCAGTCCTGTAGATATTCTTGTGTCACATGCCCAACAAAAAACAAGTCAGGTTAAACAGAGACACAAGACAGCCATTAGTAGATGCAGTCAAGGGTTGTGAAATAATATTTTTCCACTTTTATCACCATAACATAATCCCAGATATGGTGTCTTTTTCGTATTTGATCAGACTCCATCTTCTTCCAAAGATGTTCCAGGCATCTCTTCTGCAGTATATTATATTACCTCTGGGTTCTTCTTTGCTAGATCATAAATTTTTTTCTAACTTGTATCCAGTTCTGGCACATATATTATATATTTATGTTTCTGTCCCAGATGAATAAAACTGTTCTGGGTTAAACAAACAAAGAAACAAAACCAGAATTGATTCACAGGACTAAAATCTGCTTAAGTTTACTGCCTTATATTTTCCACTAAGATAACCCGGAGAAAGTCTTGGAAGACAGTGGTTGTTAGTCATTTTGTTATTTAACATTGCCTGCACCTCTTTTATTCCCATTTTTTTCAAAATAATGCTTAGATATTATAGTTATCTCAAAGTATTCAATTCATGGGCCTTCATTTGGAGTCTTTATAATGTTTCTTTTCCTTTCTCTGCAGATCATGACTGTTAGATAGCATCCCATATCACAATGACTATGGCTCCCCGAAAACGGAGTCGTCATGCTTTGGGGTTTCTTTGCTGCTTTGGGCGGAGTGATCTGCCTGAAATCAACCTCAAGGACAACAACCCGTTGCAGTTCTTGGAGTTCTCAGTGCCAATCCCACCAGCCGAAGAACTGAATGCAAGGTTCTCTGAGCTTGTGGTAAGTATATTTAATTTTCTGGGAGGAAATGCCTCAAATTTTATCTTGAGTATCTCTGTGCTGAAACCTCTCCCTTTAATATCTCTGAGTTAAAGCTTGAAAGAAATTCCAACTTTCAACACACTCTGGGTATGTCTTGGCAGAAGTGGATGGAAACTGAATGGCATTAGAGGTAAAGGTACAGTACATACAAGTGTCACAGGCCAAGTCAGCTTTGTAAAAATAGGAGTGGCAATCATCCAAACCTAATTTAGTATAACATATGATATGAATCTTCCATTGTTAGTCATTCAGATTTCCAAAGGCACTGATAATATGGAATTATTTGCTGACCTTTAAATTTGTGGTAAAATAAACATTTTTACCCCAAACTTGAAGTTCTTCTATGTGGGTTATTTTCAGGGCAGAAAACATCATGGAAAATAACTACTGTATTCTGGACTGAATCTAAATGGAAAAAAAAAGGCACAAGGGTTTATGACAGTGGTAGTCTGGAATAGAAACAAAGATTATAGTTCCAGAATCTGCCTCCTAGGCTAGTGCTTGGAACAGATTGACAGTGGGCAGCTGCATTTGTATTGATTGGTTGTGCTCAGGTTTTAATTGAATCTGAAAATTCAATCAGAAAATGAAGTAGTGTAAATCAGTGACCTGGAAATGTTTGAAAGAGTTGTGTACATTTTTGTTAGCAGTTCCACTCTGCAACCCACGGTTGTGCAAGGGCATGTAAGTACTCTCATTTGATACCATTGTAACTTTGAATAGTCGCTTAAATGAGTGGAGTTAAATGAGGACTACCTGTCAAAGTTTGGCCTTTATATTTGCCATTTGCTATGTAGAAAATATAATGCAATGCTTTTGCATTTGATTCTATGGCTATTTATACGATGCATAGGATCACATTAAGCATCAGAACATGGGTCAATCCACTGCCTTTCTTTTTTCTTACAAAAAAAAAACAAGGGATAAAGTGCAGTCTTAACAGGAACAGGCTGACTTTCTTGTCATCAGTAAAAATATTAATTATCCTTGGATGCTTTACCTGCTTTTAAGGAAAACATCTTGGCTACTTCTTGGTCATTGGTTGACTTGTTTTCTCTGTCTTTCTTCCCTCTTGAATTTATCATTTTGACTGTCTCCAAATTGTTGGCACCATTTTCAGAAACACCCTTTGATGGACAATGGGTTCATAGTGTGATTAGTTTTCTTTCTGCAGCCCAAGAAGTAAAAAAGCTTCAGACTTTCTTGATTAAATGTTCAAGACGCCAACCTAGAGTTTGATTAATATTGTTAGCTTACCTCCTTTATTCAGGATTATTATTATGATGGGGAAAATATGAGGCAGATCTGGTGCTGGCCTTGCATGGAACTGTTTAGTTAGCATTTTCTGGATAAAATGAGTTTCCTAAATGTGTGTCATTTACCTGTGTCCTGTATGCAATTTAGAGGCAACAGATCATGTGATGGGAAATTAAACCATTGGAGATCTTTTCTGTATTTTTGGGCAAACATAGTGCTGCTTGGTATGAGATGAGCAGCCATAAAAATGGCAGTCTGCAAGGAATAGAGAAATCCTTCCATTCCTTACCTCCAATCAAAGCTGAAGAAGCTTCTTGGATGAGAAGCAAAATGTCTTCAAAGAAAAATGAGGTAGTCAAGTTGCCTTTTGAAAATGCACCTTTGGGACAACCATGACCTGGATCAGGGGTCTCCAACCTTGGTCACCTTAAGCCTGGAGGACTTCAACTCCCAGAATTCCCCAGCCAGCTGGCGGGGGAATTCTGGGAGTTGAAGTCCTCCAGGCTTAAAGTGGCCAAGGTTGGAGACCGCTGACCTGGATGTCTGAGAATCTCCATGGACATTTCATTATACATACTGACTTTGTACAATCAGTTGAAAACAAGCATAATGGCAATAATCATTACAATTACTAGGATAAGGATCTGCTCTTGCAAACTGGGTCATAAATTCCTCTTCATTAACCAAACTCTGTTGAACCATGTTTTGAGATTCCTTTAGGAAAAAGGAAAGTCAAAATTTAAAGAAAGTTCTTTATAACTGAATTAGTTTACTATGCTTATCTCGGCCTTGCCTTAAGCTAAGCTCTCAGATGGAAAGGAGCTTCTTGAATTAATGTTGGCTTTCTTCTGGCCTTCTTGGAACAATGAAGAAAGGCCTCCCTATATATTAGAGGATGCAGGCAGGTTGTATCCGTACCCCAACAGTTGTGAATCTGGCCCATGGCCATAATTCTAGTGTATCTTGGCTAGCTCCCCATTTTTTTCTGGCATGAATCACATTATTTGTAGTGAAGTACTTTTGCAGTTGGTGGTCTGTGCAAAATGTGCCAAGCTGGTTGTATGTCTGCTGGCAATGTGGGCTTTTCTATGAGCATATGTTTTTCTTTGTGCAGATTTATTGACTGAGGAGGAAATAGCAGAATTTGAAAGATTTGCTCCTCTACCTCCTTTCCCTAAACTTTCAAGGTGTTATAAACTGCTATAATTCTATGGAATACTGATGTGGGTTTTTCCAAGGCCTTCTGGAACATAATATGATAGGTGGCAACATTTTGGTTTATAACATCCTTTGATATTGCAGATTTTGCAAATTAAATGAAACATGAAAGGAAAGTATAAATATTGCAGAGTAGAGTTGCTAGATGAGAATATATTGTCAGACAGAAGTTAACATAGAAAAGCAAACAAGGGGAAAGGGACAATCACAATAATAAAGGATAAAATATAATTATAGACTATGGGATCCACTGCATTACAGCTCTACTCTGTTTACAGCATTTTATTTTTATTTTATTTTTAAATACAACCTTGGAAGTACAATTACACAATAAATCTCTCCTATAGTGAGGCATTGGCCAAACCATAATAAGTTTGTCAGGAATTCATCTTGATTTAGAACTTTTCCTCCAAGTCCTCTTTATTTTTGTTGTCTCTCATGTTGAAGTTGTTATTGTAAGTAACTGTGGGCTTATTGTTTATACAGAAGCCTAAACCATTCTCGTAGATCTCTCATCCTCTGACAATATATATTTTAATTAAATCTTGATTGCAGAATGATACAGAACTAAGAAGAGAAGTTTAGAATTTTACTACACATCCTGTGCTCCATCCTGTGCTTCCACTGTTTCAGAAATATTTCTTTACCAAACAGAGGAACAGAATGACCAAAGGCAGATTTAGAAAATGGAGTGGTAACAAGGGCAACTCCCAACTTCCTGCTGGCTTCTTTATTGAGTTTCCTTTTGGGAATCTGGCAAGGAGCATTGGAAATATTTCCTTCTCTGCAGGCAGGAAAGTGGTTGTTGCTTCTGGATGGGAGAGGGATTACAAGACTGGCTGGGAAACGGTCTTGGAACGTTGAAAATGAAGATCATAAGACTGCAGAAGCAGCAGCCAGCCACATTGAAGCAGACACAACTTCCCCAAATTTCATTCTCTGAGGGGTCATGGGTCCTGGATTTTAAACACATTCTGTAAATTGGCTCATTTCCAATACCTTAATTCAATAATTGTTGCCCTTTGATGTAACATTTCATCCAGTTATCGATAATGGCAACAATAGCTTTAATCATCAAATTTAGGCACCAGCACTCTCACTTTCTAAGTGACTGTCTGGGCAGATGAAAATTCATAAACTCATGTCAAAAATACAGTTAAAACAAAATTAAAATGGAATGACGAATAATAGCAAGAATAAACAATAAATTAAAAGACAGAGGGAGCTTACTTACCCACACTTTTGGGAATATCTGGATAATTTACATGGTACAGAGGATTATGCATTATTATCTTCAGATCCTGCCAGTTGTGTGTTTGACTCCACTTTCTGTCATTATCATCTCTTACTTTTATGACATAAACATACAGTATGTGTGTACTGTATACGAAGCCACTTTGGTGCAGTAGCTAAGGTGCTGACCTAGAAACCAATCACTCTGTCTCTAAACTCAGTCCAATCCCCTTCACAGTTATTTTTTGTGGGAAAATAGGAGCCAGGATTATCTATGTTCACTGCCTTGAGTTGACCAAATATAAAAAAGGTAGGATAAAAAATATAAAAAAGGTAGGATAAAAAATATGATGATGATGAACATGTCATTTATTGTAAATTCCAAAAGTAAATAAATAATGTCCAAAGGATTCTTGAAAATATGAGAGTTATTTAATTCTGTGCAAGTCACATATATAACAAGTTTGATGTAGCAAAAGAATAAGACTGATCAACTGATTTTAGTGGTAGTCAAATTCTTGCTATGATTCTGTGTCATCATTCGAAATTGGTCAAGTGGTAAGTGTTGTGAAATTCCTTAAGCAACTTTTAAAAATTATTTTAAAGCCACCCCTCAATCTATTACTATTTCATATCTGTCAATCAGTAAATCATTTCCAGGAGCTGAATAAAATTCAAATAAATAAATAAATATAAATTATAATAGGCATCCTGTGAAGCTGGTTGGACAGGCTAGAAAATATGCAAAAAAGTAATTCCTCACGTAGTGATAATTAACTTATAGATTCTACCAAAAAATGTAGTGCTATCACTAATTTGGAGAACTTTTAAAAGGAATTGGACAAATTTATGGAGCATTTATTCATAGGCCTTTCTGTCAGTTGAGTTGAACTGATCTGCATGAAATAAAAATTTAAATGCCTTTTATCTATCCTTAACTTTTGTGCATGTAGAAATGCTTCAAAAATATCTGAGGCAACAGCTAAATATAAAAATGTAAAACATAAAAATGCAAAAACCAACTGATGATGGTCATAGGTTCAATTACATGCGAAGGGTTGTCATTTCTAGAATAATTATTGTGGTAGGGAGATACATATAAAACCTGTTACTTGTTAGGTTGCTTTATTTGCAAGATTATGAACACATCCAGTATTCAGGATAATTATTCATTTCTTTAAATAGGACTAAATCGGTAAAATGAATATTTCTATTCAATCAGAAACTTCCCATCCACAAATCTATACCAGAAAATTTCAGCAGAGCTCTGAAATAGATGGATTTGAAACAGCTAAGGGAAGGGACAATTCACATTGATTGGAGTTTCTGTTCCATTAGTGGCAAGCCAGTCATATAACGTATTGCATTCCAGAATCTGGTGATTTCCCTCTACCCTCTCATTCTTCTCAAGCACAGGAAGAATTTATTTAATTAACCTGAAATTATTCCCTTCTCAAATACAAATCTTGTATGACTGATTGATGGAAAGAAGCAGGGAGAATAGTGTTTTTGTTAAGTTACTCCCATGTAATGAATTAATCACCCTTGTTTGCTGCTGAACAATATGTCTACTTCCTCTAATTGTTGAGCAAATAGTAGCTCAAAAGTACATAGATTTGGCAGAAAGCCATCAGTTCCTACTGAAGCAGATGTTATTCACTGAAGAGTATGAATGATGGTCCCATTCAGTTGCATAACTATTTCCTTGAGGCAGACTTTTGCAGCAATATACTGAAAGTAGTAATTTGTGATTCTGGATCTCTGGAGCACAAGACTTTAATTTCTGCATCCCAGTGACTTAAGCATGTTGATTACATGGCTTTTTCTCAGACAAAGGAGATGGAAAGGATGAGATGATCAGCTTTGCTGTTTTGGTTTTATCAAGGGTTCTTGGTGCTCTCTGAGCTTGGTTGCTTTCTTGCAGACGTTTCAGTACCTAAAGTAGGTAACATCATCAGTGCAATTTGCAAAAACAGCCAAACTCAGAAAGTACCAAGTACCCCTCATTTCAACCCTGAGCTACAAATATTCTCTTTTATCACTTTTATCACTCAGATACTGTAGATCTTTACTCAGGTGGCTGCAGATATCCTTCTTGGTTCTAAATAGTTCAGCAAAATCGATAAAAATACCTTAGCAATTGATAAAGCTTCCTATCAGTCCACTCGCTGTATTTTAAAATCAGTAATTTACTGCTAATTACATAGAATGAAGTGGTAAAGTGGTAGGTCATATCATTACATATTTTAGTTGGAGGGACATATTCATAATGTACTTTTGAATTCTGTTGCCTTTTTAAAGCGCTATCATGTTTCCAGTTGCTGCATTGGAAAGATAAATGTACAGCTTTTTTCTTTCACCCAGTGGATGGAGGACTTGGTTGCACTGGCTACTTTTTTATTTACCTAAATCATGTATATAACCCTCCCATCTTATAACCAACTCTGGGCGGCTCCCCAATCAAAAGTTACAAGAGCATAAAAGCCATACTAAAACTATTAAAACTAAACACATTAAAAAAAAAAAAACTGGTGCCAAGTCAAACGTCTGGTGTATAGTCATCTAATCTTATCCCAGTGCTTAGGCAAAAAGCCAGGCCTTCAAAGTTTTATGAAAAGCTAGAAGAGTAGAGGCCTGCTGAACCTCAGGGAGAAGAGTGTTCTAGAGGGCAGGGACTGCCACAGAAAAGGCATGCTACCTAGCTCCCATCAGATGCCTGTATTTAAGAGATGGGACTAGGAGTGTGCCCACTACATCTGACCTGGTAAGATAAGTAGATGTCCTTAGGGAAGGCAGTCGTATAGATAACCTGTGATAATCTCAGATAACCAACAAGTGGATTGCCCATAGACCTAGACTTCGTATATTCAAATGCAATGAAATGTGGAAATAATTTATACAAAATGCAGTAGGTTCAAAAATGATAGTTATTATAGATAGTTTTTCTATCTGTAACATGTGGAATGGGAATGCAATGCATGCTTTATAGTGGCCATTAACCTATGCAGTCATTTCAGGGGTAAACTGAATTTTGGCCGGCTTTTGTAGTGTTTGTGGACAAAGGAACACATCCCTGTAGCCAAGCCATAATTCACATATGCTAAATGAAACAAGGCAGGCTTCAGCAGAGACAAAAGCTGAGCCAGCAAAAATGAACAGCTAGCCATCTTTCAGCACATTGCTTGTTTTCTCAGAACTGAATTATTTTCTCTTTCCCACTCTCTCGCCCTCCCTCCCCCCCCTGTAACAATAGCACTTAGACTTATATACCGCTTCACAGTGCTTTATAGCCCGCTCTAACCAGATTACAGAGTCAGCATATTGCCCCTAACAATCTGAGTCCTCATTTTATCCGACCTTGGAAGGATGGAAATCTGAGTCAACCTTGAGCCAGTGAGAATTGAACTGCCAAATTGCAGGCAGTCAGAGAAGTACTGCATTCTAATCACTGCACCACCATAGCTCGCTCACTCGCTCGTTCGTTCTACCTACCTATCATCCATCCATCCACTTACCCACCCACCCATCTATCCATCTACAGTACCTTTTAGTGAGTCTTACTTTTAGACACAGTGTACTCCATCATATTGCTTAATATAAGGAGGAACTGTAATGCACTTTTTTTGCCCTATTATAAATTTAATAGTAATTGTTTTCTCCAGCCAAGTATATGAAATTGCAGGATCAAAATATGAGCATTTGTGTTCCTTGATGATCTCGCGACCCTGCAAGGTATAGATTGGCCTTTCTAATAATTTTCATGATGCAGCCTCCTCTGCTTTTGCTGGTGCTTTTACGTAATGTTGTTAAGGACAATTCAAGGTTAGCCAGAAGTTGGTTTTAAAGTTTGCTCAGCAACATCATTTGGAAAATAGGAAGCATGAAGGGAAGGGAATTGCTGAGGAAATGTGAGGGTGACACAAATGCTCAGCTTTGGAAATGCAGCCTGAATTTGGCCCAGGGCCCTTGCTGTAGTGATATTATTATCTTTCCTGGCCATGTTCTGTGGCATGAGACAGCCAAGTTTTGTGTGGAACAGGAAGTGATCAGAAAGGTGTGTGCCTTTGTGTTTTGGCTGAAGCTGAAGTCCAAATTGCCGTATTTTCTTCTAAGTGCATCAGAGCTTAGTAGCTGAATAGAAAAAAGTACATTAAAAAGGGAAATAAACTGGGTGGGAAGCCGGAAAGTAGCAGCTCTTTTTTAACCTTTCCCCAAACCTAGCTTCTCCGATAGTGCCCGTCTAAGTGACTCCAGCAGTAGAAAACAAAGACAAGAGAGGGAAGGAATAGAGAAAGTAAGAGCAGGGGAAAAGAAAAATGAAGAGTGGGATTGATATTCTGACAGGCAGGCAATCAAAAGGCTTCTATTGAACTTGGCAAACTAGACTTCATTCCATGTCCTCCAAATTCAGCAGTAGCTCTGCTGTCAAAAAGGTTGACTTGGGCAATGAGTACAGTACCAAGTAATAGACAAGGGCTGTTCTATTGCTGAATATGTCAGAAAATTCCTCCTTTTGAGTCTAGAGCCTAGTTGTGGATCTATTTTGAACCAGAAGTAATGAACAGCCTTTAGAGGCAGGCCATTCTGTTTCTTTGTGTCTAAATTTTGTGAAACTATCTGGAAAAGATGGAGGCAGAAAGGATTGGATGATGGAACTTCCTCAACCAACATAAAACTTTTTGTGATTGTGTTAACTTTAGATCTGATTTAGATTATTGCTCATATTGCATATTTTCTTGCTCATTTTAATATCAGGTAGCCACTTTTTATACATAATAATTTCCTTAAATGTTTTTAGAAGCAGCTCCATATAAACTGCATTTTAACAATCTAGGCTGGAAGTAATTAGTGATATGGTTGAAAGCTAATCAGTGTTCAGATCAGGGACACTGAAGAAAATCCATATCTGTAACTTGGACTGGACAGTTTAAAAAAAATCCAGAAAAATGTAGTGCAATTCATTTCCACACCATTGTCAAGAAAAATGCATGGTTGTACCTGAGTGGTCATCAGGAGTGGAGGTAGATTTCAGCTTTGCTTGAGGCTAGAGATGGACACAGTGTATACTTTGGGGAAAAACATATTTTTGCCCTCTGCCACACCATTTTTCCTTCTCTAGGAGCATAGAGGAATCTTCAGGCAGAATGTAACTCCATCTGAGACTCCTCCTGCTTCATTGAATAAATTGGTTGATTTTAAGGTAGTGGGAAATCTCCATAACTCAGTGTTGGAGGCAGCTTAATTTTCAGAATATTTTTGACAGAAAATAGTGAAAAGAGATCTCCTGGAGGAAAGAGCTTAGAAGCCCTATGAAGAAGGCCAAATTTACTGTGCCTACCATTTCTAGGCAATGACAGTTTTTGAACAAAGAGAGCTTTGCATTTAATGTTGTAGCAGTTCAGCTTGGATGAGGCCAAAAGAATGTGTGAACTTGGCTAAAGCTACTTTCTCAAGGATGGAATGCAGCTATTGCATCAGCCAAACACTTTCTAGGACATAGCTGCAAATCCGGGTCCTAGAGAGCCTTCTAAATGCATCTCTTCCTTGTGAGAAAATTATTTCATTTGGAGAATAGTCACTGGCTTTCTTAGTAGAAGTAGGCAGAAATTTCCTTTGTTCATAGAAAAGGAGAAACTTTGCCTACGCTCAGATAAATAAATGTTCCAACTCTTTTCTGGCTGACTGTCCAAACCTAGAGCCAGACTGAGCCTTGATAATACTCTTTGCTTGAATGTTTGAAACATGAAAGATATTTCAGGAGAGATGAAAACCTCACAGGCTTACCTCCAAAAAAAGCAGGTGATTAGTGCAGGAAAAAAGAAGAGAAAAGGAAGTTGGAACAGAAGTGTGGGTGTGTTGCTGGCAAGAGCATTGTATTTTTAGCCAACATTAAAATTGCCTCCAAGCTAGAATTCACCATGGCTTAGTCTTCTAAGGTGTATTCATTGCCAAGCATCAGCCTTGGAATTTATGAAATAATAACAATAATACTATTAAGGAAAAGATTAAGCCAGAAAAAAAGTAAATTTTCTCATTGCTCATGAACTAAAAAAAAAAACACCCTGCCCATCTTTCTACTAGTATACAGACAGAGGCTTCCAAGACAGAGAAAAAGATATCCAAGTATGCTTAAGTCTTGGCAGATTTCAAATTAGAAATGAAACTCCATTAAGAAAAGTGTGATGTTGAAGGAATGAATGCAAATATGTTTAAAATTCTGTACTTTTCTGTGTTTAACATTACCAAAGGACATCCCTTTTTAAAAATATATTCTGGATCTGGAAAAAGTTTGAAAAAAATGCTCTATATCAACCATAAGATGTTAAGATGACCACCAATTTCAACAATAACTTGAAGAACCATAAGATTAACCTTTGTGAATTTGTGAGGAAAAATATATTGTTGAAAATATCTTGTTTCACAGTGAAAATTACGAACACTTGGACTGCAGAAATTTTTCCACCCAAACAAAGCTTTCTCAAAAACCTAGTTATTGCATAATTAAGAAGCAGATAATGAAAAACTGGAATGGTAATGGAGGAGTAGGCCACCTCCTGCACATCAGAAATCTTGGATTACAACTTCTTTCCATTTGTCAAGTGCTGATGAAATTTGGAGTGCAAAAGCCAATGGCGGCCACCAATCTGCTACCTCTGCAATGGAAAGATATACTTTGTAAGTTCATTCAGTGATTGCAAAAGGAAGTTGCTTTCTAATCTATTCATTAATGAGTAGAAGTGTGAAACTGATTTTGCTGACAATATTGTTCTAAGTGCTAAATTTAGAATAGACTGAGAAGAGTTTAGAAGGATTTAAATTAGGTGATGTCTAGAGACATCTGTGTTAGTTAAAAAAATTCCTATTTCACATATGTGGTGAGGAGTTTGATATAACAACTTCCAGGAAATATTTTCTGGGACAAAGGTAGTGACATCTAACAAAATGAGATGATGCTATCTCTCATATGTAGGGCTATGTACAAGAAGTGTTGGAATGGTTACAATCCTTTTTATTTTCATACTTGTTGTAAAATGTGCAATTGTATAGCCTTCCAAAATGCATCTAGGATAATTTTAAATTTTGAAATATTAAAATTAAATTGAAATATTTAAAACGAAAATGTTCTGTATACCACTGCCTTTGAACTACATCGTGGAAATTACAAAACACAAAAACCAGGGATATTGTGGGTAGAAACGATATATTGTAATCTAACTTTAATTCTCTTAGTACTCAATTTGCTCAATGTTACACACCAATAAATCTAATTCAAAGTGCTGGTTTAAATCTATAAAGCCCTACATGACTTAGCTCCAGAGACCATTTCCTCCAAATAGAATCTGCCAGCCTGTGAGAATATGTAGAGAGGGAATATATATTATTATTAGATTTCTTATTAAATATGTATCCCTATGATCCTGTCCCTACGTACTCCCTTTCTGAATTCCATATGGTATTCTGCTTATTACCATTCAGAAACTATGGAAACAATTTTGTTTAAATTAACATTGGGAATTGGTTTGTTTGCTTGCTTATTGATTGAATTGGATTGGATTTGGCTACCCATCTCTCTGTAGCAACTAAGGTAGCTAACAATGTATAAAAACAATCAAAGAGTTTTATTTAATGCTGATACATGAGATTTTGTGACCAAATTTTATGGTGACAACCTGGTTGTTTCAAGTCAGGTTATTTTTTAGATATAGAACTGGTTACTTTATTTTTTTGGATTTGTCCCACTGATAAATGTTCTAATCTTTATAAATGTAAATTGCCTGGCTTCTAGGTGGTAATTACTCAGCTATATGACTGATTCACACATTGAATTAAGCCATTGCTTGTTTTAAAAGTGTTTATTTAAAAATTCAATGAATTGGTTTTTACATGAAACTAAACCAGAGGTGGTATTCAGCAGGTTCTGACCAGTTCTGGAGAACCAGTAGCAGAGATTTTAAGTAGTTCGGAATACCACTTCTGACTGGTCCTGTCCCCATCTATTCTCTGCCTCCTGATTGGCTGGGTCTTCTTTTGTTGCCCTGCACAGGAGAACGGAGCTGGAAAGCAGGATAGTGGGGTGGGGTGGGAATGGGGATTTTATAGTATTCTTCCCCTGCCATGCCCATCAAGCCACACCACACCATGCCCACCAAGCCATGCCCACAGAACCGGTAATAAAAAAAATTAGAATCCCACCACTGAACTAAACCACCAACCATAAACCATAGTTTGAAACTTTGCTGGGTAATAAATGAAGAGCAAATGAATCATATTGTGACCTTGTCTGGAGTACAAAGCCAGCTAATCTGACTGAAAATATATGACTGAGAAATTATAGAGGAACCATTGACATAAAAATATTTAAGATGTGAGGAAAGAAAGAGAAATGATGATCATATCAGCCCCACATTTGGTTGCTGATAGTACAAAATATGGTAAGTAAACCTTCTGAATAAATATATTCAAGAAACAAGTCCTTGTGGCACAATTTATATCCCGTGTACTTTATTCATATAAGAAAGAGTGTTCTTTCATTACTGTGTAAGGAATGTAAAAGAGTGGCATTTGTATAAAGGGTATCTCAACATTTATTTGCAATGAAGGTGGAGTAGAGAAAACTGTATAAATAAGGTGGGGGATAAGCCTTTATGACATATTAATCCTCTGCATACTTGGCCATCATATAAGGTAGCTAGTAATATTCCTTACTATTGGCTTCTTCTTGTCTTTATGGGTGTGCCTAACTTTATTTAATAACTCTTGCTTCTGCAGCTGCTTCTATGAAAAAGCTTATCTGTATGGGAAGAATAGAAAATCCAACTTTGGGATTTTAAGTAGACCAATTGTAGCCCAACTGATCCACCACATTATAATTAAGCACAGTAATATTTTTGCCAATGCAGTCTCTAGAATGCTTTTTATATACAACAGTGATATAGTGTCCCTAATACTGACATTGTTCACATCTTAGAATTGGCTCATTTCATATTGTGGTAAGAATTGTGGGATTTCAATTACTTCATGCTGGCTTTTTGTCATGCTTTTGTGGTTTGTAGAAATTATTTGAACACTGACCAGGGCAACTGTGTATGTAATTAGAGTAGATGTTCGAGTAGATAATAAGAAAAGATACTGAAAAATGGCATGTTAATATTATAGTGCATATATAGGTCAGTGGTACAACCACATCTGAAAAGGTGTGTGCAGTTCTGGTCACCTTAACTCAAGGAATATAATGAAGCTAGAGAGGGTATGCAAAATTATGCATAATGTGGATAAAGTGAACAAGGACAAGCTATTTATAATCCTGAAAGAATCAAGGCAGACAAAAACAATTATTTTTTATACTACATAAAATCAAATTTTGGAATTTGCTCCTACAAGATGTGGTATTGGTTTCACAAAAGAATTTGTAAATTATTCATGACCAAATATTCTCTTTTATTAATACTCGTTACCAATTCATAGAAATCATGGTTATTAGTCTTGATGGCAGTGTGATTGTCACCGGCTAGGAAACAAGAAGACTTCTTTGTGCGGTTGGTTGGATACTGTGAGAATATAGTGGTTGACTAAATGGGTTAAGTGTCCAGCATGGCACTGCTTATTGTTCTTTTAACCAAGAAGGCCATTTGTAGATATCTTGACAACAGTATTATTATTTCTAAAGTGAGGATGGCTCTGCCAAAAATCTTGTTTCATTCTTTAACAAGACAATTATTTTAGTGGACAAGGAGAACCTTATGAATATAACCTATCTTTTCAGCAAAGCTTGTATCAGAGTTCCAAATGACATTTTAATTGACAGGTTTTTGAAGTGTGATTTAGATGGCACAATGTTGGTGGGTATAGAACTGGCTGGCTAACTGCACTCAGAACATTGGTATACATCAAGTTTAACAGCATCATCAGTGAGGTCTCTCAGAAATCTCTCAGATCAGTTTTATTCAATATTTTTATTAATAATCTGTGTAATGGGATGGATAGACCATTTATTGTATTTGCAAATGACAGAAAATTAGGTTAGGTCAGCACCTAGACCAAGGGTCTTCAAACTTGGCAAGTTTAAGACTTGTGGACTTCAACTCCCAGAATTTCTGAGCTAACATGACTGGAGGAAGAATTCTGAGAGTTGAAGTCCACAAGTCTTAAAGCAGTCAAGTTTGAAGACTCCTGATCTAGACTGACAGAACATGGTTGCAATATAATTTTGAACGCTTGGGCTGTGATGAACAAGAAATCCTTCAATAGGAAAAAATATATACTGTATAAGGTATTATATTTAGGAAGGAAAAATCTGGGACATAGATACAAGATGGGAGATTTCTGGAAGCAGAAATAACAGAGAAGGATTTCAGCATGAATAACAAGCTGGGCTGCCTTACAATAAGCATTGTATCAAAGATATGTGGAATCCTTATTTCCCTCTATTCTGCACAAATGATATCACATCTGGAGTACAGTGTACAAGTCTGTGCATTTCATTTCCAAAAAGCTATTAACAGGTTAGAGTTAAGATCAGAGGAAAGTGGTAGAGGTGAAATGGGGATTTGTGGACATGTCTTATGACATGAAGGTGAAGAAATTTGGGACACTCAATTTAGAGAAAAGAAGGCTAGGGAAAACATAGGTGTGTTCCTAAAAGAGTGCCAAGGGAAAACAATCAGAACTAATTTTCCATCACCACAGAAAATTGTACAATTTGTAGGCAGCAGCTACCATGATTTAATTTTAATATAATGAATGCTTGATGGAAAATCTGTTCAGTAATAATTCAACCTAAGTGTCATTACCATAGCACCTCTGGAACATTTCCATTTTAGCTAGTTTTCAGAATTGTGATCCAGTATATATGTTCTTTGCTGTGAGAAAATCTCATCTTAAATGGAGATTCTGTACATTTTCTCATAAGGTGAGAACTTTTTTTTTTTTAAATTACATTTATATGCCGCCCTTCTCCGGAGACTCAGAGCAGCTTACAGTCTATGGAGCACCATGCTAAGGGCTCAGCAATAGCCTTCATTCCATTGTATATGCCTGCTTATTAGTAGAGCTTTTTGGCCGCCCCCAGCGGCATTTTTACAAAGTCAGCTTATTGCCCCCAACAATCTTGGGTCCTCTATTTCTATTTGCCATGTCAACATTGTTTGGATGAAATAGTGAAGTGGAGAATTGTAGTTCAATCTATGTAATTCAGTAGTGTTTCCCTGAAATTAAGAAACATTGGCTAGATGGTATACTACTCAGACTGATGGACAGCAGCAATATACTCTGAGTGGAAGTTTGAGCAAAATAAGGTATTTCTAAGCTGAAACCAGTTTAATCTGAAACAGAGTATAACAATTTTAATGTTGGTAAAGAACTACCTAGGTTCAGAAAATGACCATATCATTATAAAAACAATTACTGTCCACCTTTAATATCTTATACTGGAGCTTTGTCCAAACTATCTATAAATATAAAACCCAGAAACAAGCAGGAATTCATATAACTCATAAATATAATATGGAACTCTATTCCCAAAATAAAATGTTTGTATGAAAAATGTCCCCCCCCCCAAGATTTTAGTCTTTTGGGTTTTGGGGTTTTGAAAACAGCTGTAGATTTGGAAGAGGGGGAAGCCAAGAATCACAATAATGTAGCTAAAATTAGAATATTAGGTGTGTTAAGATTTTGAGCAAAAGGCATTGCACCATCCTTTTTTAATCAACAGGGATTACACTGTTTTCAGCATAATTCATGTTGGGTTTTATTTCTTCCTCCTGAAGAAAAGGAAAAGCCACAGAACAAAGGCTGATGGGATACTGTTGCATAAATCCCAGACATAGAACTGAACAGTTGCTATTCAGTTTAATGTGACTTGCATTTTGAAATAAATATTTTTATAGAACAAGCTGTTTTGCACTTTTGATGCTTTTTGTGACTTTGAAGGCCATAGCTTTAAGATAACTGGCTATGAAATAGTTTCTTGATTAGTAGCAGAATAATAATAGTCATGTTGGCCATATGACCAAGGAAAATTCCTCGAATGGTGCTGGCTCCCCCAGTTAAGAAACGGAGTTGAAGTCACTCTCTAGAGTTGGACAGAACTGGACAGGAGAAATATTTACCTTCAGTATCAGTCCCAGGTTAAGTCAACAACCAAGTCATTAACTGTTCCCTTTTAAGCAGAAGAAATTTATACCAGAATTTGTTCTCCCGTGTGAATTTTTGAAATTTTATGCAAACTTGAGGTTTTGTGTGACTGCCTGGGTTTTTCGACGAAGTTTTTTTGGAAATGGCTTGTCATTGCTTCTGTCCTAGAGCTGACAGAGAATGATTGCCCCCAGATCATCTAGCTGGTTTCATGCCTAAGACAGAATTAGAACCCAGTGTCTTCATTTCTAGCCTGATGTCTTAAAGGGCTACACCATACAAGTACATTCATCATTCAAATTACCATTATTAAAAAATGTAAAAGCCTTTTTTGAACCCTAGCTAGATTTTTGTGTACTTCTTAGGCTACGATATAGTTTCTTGAGAACAATATAGCAATAGCACTTTTAGACTTAAATACTACTTCATAATGCTTTTACAGCACTCTCTAAGTGGTTTACAGAGTCAGCATATTGCCCCCTCATTCTACCGACCTTGAAAGAATGGAAGGTTGAATCAACCTAGTATTCCTGGGCAGTACTGAGCAAACTTGACCCAATGCTTAGCTTAGTTCTACCACTTGTAAAGAAGTGAAGACAAACTTCTGTCTGTCTGTCTGTCTGTCTGTCTGTCTATCTGTCTATCTGTCTGTCTGTCTAAAACTAAATAATATATGCAACCAGGGAAGATAGAGGGTTGAAAAGAGAAGTGTAGCAAAATATTGTAGCATCCTGTGCCAATTTGGAACTATGAAGTAACTTGCACATAGAAAAAGTAAAACCCTGAAATATTGGAAAGAATCCTGAGATTAAGGTACAGAAATAGAATCATTTTTCATAGAGGAGGAAAGTTTTCAAGAGCTTAAATACTTCTGTATGTTTCTGGCCTGCTGATTTTCCTATTTTGATTTTCATGAGGGTTTTTTTCAGTCATTTTGAATCTTGCCAATCTAATTTCAAAATCTGGATTGGAAACATTTTTTCCACCAGCCATGTCCTTTCTCAGTAAATAACATACAGCAGAATAAGGTAATTGAAAAAGAGACAGAATGTTAGGAACATTAACTGGAGAACCTTTATTTCCTCTTCTCCCTGAGGTCAACCTGGCAAATGTTTTTTTAATCAACATTATATCAGCTTTTACATCTTGAAATGCTCTTTTGAGAGTCAAGCAGCTGATTCCTCTGGATTCAATCTTCTACTCAAGAAGAATTCACATATGATTAGAAAATCACCACAGCCAATTGTTGGAGAAGAACTATATTGTGTATTTCTATTTGGAGTTCTGGTTAGGCTTCAAGGTTACAATGGACTGAAGCTACTGAGTCTGTTGCAATATTGAGTTGGTCTCTGCAAAGCACCCTCTCCACTTCATCATCATCTATCAAGGCTTTTCTCTTCAATCTTGAAAGAAGGCTGTTAGCATAACAGAGAGCCAAAAAAGAGAGTTTACACAGCTTGGTGCTTTCATCTGAATTACAACTATCCTGAGTGCAATTTATAGACCGATGAATGTGTGTTGATGGCTTTCAGTTGATAGATCAGATGTATAGCATTGTGTTCCAAATAAACAGCATGGCGCATAAATGAGGATAGATAAATTGTTCAATGTCAACTTCTCTTGGTCTGTATTCTTTCGTGATCATAACATAGATTCATAGGACTTTTTATGTGCATTTTTCTTAATGTGCACATTGTTGCAAGCAACTACTGCTAATATAGTGTATAGCACCTACTATTATCATTAATATATAATTTTATGTAGATTTTTCCTTAAAAGATGAAGTATCACATTCATGTTTTGATTGAAGAACTGCCTTATAAAATTCAGACACCTGTAAAATATCATTTATCTTTATATATTAGTTCTAGAAATGTTTCATCTTTTAATGTGTTTTCTCCAATATGAAAGACAAACTGATGTATCTGTTGCTTATACTTGTGGGTACTTTCCTGTTTATTCTCAGTTCTAAGTTTATTATTGTTTTTTAAAAGTATTTGTTTTAGTATGTGCTGCTTAAACAAACTTGCAAATCAGCACAAAGTATAACAAATTTATAGAAAAAGTATAGAAAAGACAGATTCAGTAAATGTAACATATGTTTTGTAAGATGGGTAGTTTGATAGCTGAGTGAATGAATAATTCCTACAGACTTTATGGACAGATCCTTGCAGTTTTTGTAGCATTGATACAGAAAAGGTTTACTATTATCTTATTATACCATACATTTTTATTTCCTGGATCACTTGCAGTCCTTGTATTTCCTAAAAATCTCCCATCCAAGTCCTTTCTAAGCCTGACCCTACTTAGCTCCTAAGGCCACACAAGACCATTCAAGCACTCACTGCTATCTGTTGAGGCAACAACACCCTTGGTAATAACTACAAAGGCAGCATCAATTAAACTTTATGTCTTGAATACTGAAGTCATTAGTAACCACCTCCCTTTTAAAGATTTTCTCATTTCCCAAAAATGATGAAACGGAGAAAGGTCAACATAATTTTTTTCTCTCCAATTTCATTTCCTTGCTAGGCATGATGTATTAGACAAGTTCTATATAAAACATTAAATTAAGCCCAAATATCTATCTGCCTGCCTGCCCGCCCACCCACCCACCCATCCATCCATCCATCCATCTATCTATCTATCTGTCCAGAGTGCACTTGTATGAATCATCAACAGAATTATTTTGGAAACTTCAGGACCAGAATGGTTGGATTAGTACTTTGTGGGCTAATCACTTACAATTTCTACTCTACTCCTTACACAAAGGTTGGGCAATTATGAAAGTTCTCAACTTACAGCTGATATTCCTTAGCTGAGCTGTTGACGTAACCATGCCTCCATTTCTTGGATGTTTTTGTGACTTGGGAATATTATCCATTTAGCCGATCATTGCCAAGTAAACAAGTTCTCAGCTTATTCCCTCCGTCAAGCAGTGGTACCTTGCTAGAAAATTTTGCTGAGCTGGATTAGCTTGTACTTGTGGATTTGTGCAGGACTTCTGCTAAAAAAGTTAGTCTCCCCAGCACCCACAAACATAAGTCCTCCTATGTTTCTTTTTCCCACTGGACCTCTTGCTAGATTCTTCATTTGAAGTTGTGATGTCCAGCTTCTTTCTCTCTTTTCTCTTTCTGTCTCTCCAAGAATGTGCTCCTGGCCCAAGCATTTCTAATTTTGTGTTGCAAAGAGAAAATACTTTGCCTTCCTTGGCTGTCCTCTTGTTTGGAAAAGAGTCTCACTAATCATTTCTGCATGGCTTGCAGTCTTCCTACACATTTAAGGAGATATACCTGAAATATCTTCACTGCCACATCTACTAGCATCAACACCCTGGAATCTTCCTGGCTTCTTTTATCTTGGGCTCTTGGCATTGACCTAGCCTTGACTTTTCTTTTTTTTTTACCTTTCTGTAGCTGAAATCTCTGTGTGCCTTTAAGTCTGTCAGCAGCTGCTACCAAGCCAGTGTGCAATCTTAGTTCATTGTTTTCCAAAGTTATTGACTCCAAAAAAAGAGGTCCAAGTCTTAAAGAAGCATTGTCCAAAATTTGGAATGAAGCTAATTTCAGTATCTCAGAAGTCACTTTAATTTTGGTTTCCTTCTCAGTAGAGTGTTCCTTTATTTAACTTTCTCTTTCCAAAAGCAGAAAAACTAAGATGCTTTATGTGAAGGGACAATTAAAGAAAGAGGTTTCTTTTTTTTTTTTAGTAATAAACATTTTCTATTGTAGAGTACAGCTTTTAATTTCTACATAAGAGTAAAGTAGTTAACAGATACTATGTAAGAATAAAATCTGGCACATAATTCACCTACAATATTTGAGTGTTTAGGAGGATATTATTGGAAGAGACTTGGAAATGTAAACACATCCTCTCCAGCAGCCAACACCCTGATAAGCAGGATTAATACCAGGCAAACAATCAAGCAAAAAATAATATCCCAATCAAGGAACTACTAAAGAAGAAATTACACCCCCAACACTTGCAAGCAAGCTACTTTTGTATATATAAACAGAGGCCAAATTTTACATTCAGTCTCATTGATGATGTTACCTAGTTGGGCAATGAAACATTTGCAAGCAAACAAGCTCAGAGAGCACCAAAGACTCCACAATTCAACCCTGAATTCTTTTCTGTTGGAAACGCTGATTAAAACTGCTTCTAGAGAGAGGTAGTTCTATGTGTCATTATTAAATTTATGTTTTTACTGCTTGTTTGCAAACTAAACACAAAGGGATCTAGATCCTAGTCTCTCATCGACTCTGAAACTGCCACTGCGCAGGTTCTATATATGAATATAGATCATGGAAAGCAAACTTTTGGAGCCAAATGCATATTTGAAATGTTAAAAACATGTGGGTGAATATTCACACAGAGGCTTTTATTCAAAACTTTACAAAAATGAACTGTGCCAAGATCTAATTAACAAGGTTGTTTAAGAGGTTTCTGGCATGGCTGCTAATAGGACCCTGCAAGAGATGTTTTTTTTCCCCTTTAGATGAAAAGAAATTGATTTTCCATGTTCTATGTATGAGAAGAAAGCCTCGGTGTTGAAGAGTACAATGGGCATATTATTTAGTGCATTGGAATATAAAGATAATCTTTACATTATCAATTATTTGAGAAAATTACACACCTCTAGGTACTTAACTGAGGTGATAATGATGATCAGAAAAAAAAAGCTCTGAAAAACTATTGGTGCTGTTGTTCACACATTGTCTTTTCACTTGCTATCTCCAGGATGAATTGGATCTCACAGATAAAAATAGAGAGGCAATGTTTGCACTCCCGCCAGAGAAGAAATGGCAGATCTATTGCAGCAAAAAGAAGGTAATATTTACTGGATTCAAATTATGAGATAAATATTGTATCTAAATATGGCTTGAACTATGTTATGGTGTGCTTTTTCCTTTGACATTTGCAGTTTTGTGTATTTAATGCAATTTTTTATACAGGGACATATTCACCTACATGTGGTTATCTTCCCTCCCTGTATACTTGGAGAGACTTAGGATGCTGGCAAAATCAATCCATTTCTTAAATGACCTTAAGGGCAGATTTAGTTCTAATTGATACTATCATAAAACGTTCACAATGCCCCAATAGATGACTTCCAGCAGTTCCTAGACATTTGTGAAACAGCTCATAGGTGCAAGGTCTCAGTTCTGCTTTCACTTCTTCCACTTTAGCAAAGCAAAGTGTGCTGCTTAGCTCCTAGCCAAGCACGTTTATGTTTGTTAGATTTTGGGAATTTATTCTCCTGTACAAGTTAGTTCTCACATAATCAGTGGGGAAAAAAAACCAACAAGATAGAAATGTGAAAAAATAAGCAGACACTCCAACTCACCTAAAATATAGTCTCCTATACAAGGTGAGAAGGAAAGGGAAAGACAAGAAGATTTGAACATTGTTTCTGTATACGAGTCTTGTTCTTGAAATCAGAGAAATTGCTGAAATTCTTGGCTATCGGTTCTCATTTTGTCAGTAATCACATATCTATAGTTTTCAGAATTCTTGTGAGCTTGCCTAAAGTAGTTTATTCTTGCCTATGGAATGAAGCCTGACAGTCCTGAGATGAAAGGATACCTTGCAAGTAGGTGATTGGAATAAATTAGCTTTCTGGTAACTGAGCCTCTTATTGCATCATGGCCTAGACATCATGGTTTTAAGTTCCTCTGTGTTGATTTTGAACTATAAGATACATCCATGATGTGAGTGGTTGAAAGCTTGTGAATCATATAGCATTTGGTTCTGGTGTGGTCTAGACCAGGGGTCGCCAACCTTTTGGACCTCAGGGACCACCAAACGCATAATTTTAGATCCCAGGGACCACTAACTGGTTCTGTGGGTGTGGCCTAATTTGCAGGTGTGGCTTCGTCATGTGACTGGCTGGGCATGGCTTGTATGTAAATATTATAAATATTTATATTGATATTGAATTTTTTATAAAAAAAGCAACTTTTACCGCAAATCAGGCAAAGCAGGCAGGCAGATTGAGTTGCTCATAGAATCACAGATTCATTTAGGAATCTATCTATCTGCCATTGGCTAGTTCAGTCTGTCACATAAAATTTGCTTGCAAGCAAACTCATAAAATTTGCTAGCAAGCAAACTCACAAAATTAACTCACAACGCACCATGCATGTAAATATTGAATTTTTTATTTTTTAAAAAGAGCAACTTTTACCCAAAATCAGGCAAAGCAAGCAGATTGAGTTGCTCACAGAATCATTCAGTGATCTATCTATCTGCCATCGGCTAGCTCAGTCTGTCAAATTTGCTTGCCGTGAGTCTGCACTGAATTTGCTTGCAAGCAAACCTTCAGTCCTAAGGGAGGTTCGGCTGTACTTAAAAGCAGAGCCGAAGATCTAAAGACTAGCTAGAAAGCAAGAAATCCAATCATTTTCTGCTTTCTAGCTAATCTAAATCTCTCAGGACAGCAGAACAGATGATGGTTGGAAAAAGGAAAAATAGAAATTTAGCAGGCAAGTTTACCGGGTAAGGAGTGAGTGGGCGGGGAGGGTTCCCGCGGGCCATGTGGGCGGCTGCAGCCTTGTGTTTCTGCGCACCCTGGATTAATTGCTTTGGGGGGTTGCTCTAGAGGTGAGATTTCTCTGCAGCCCACCAAAATTTTCTCACAGCCCACCAGTGGGCCGCGGCCTACCGGTTGGCGAACGCTGGTCTAGACTCAGTGTTCACACAGCTAAGAATCATGATATCTTGAATCCAAATGTTAGGAAGTCTTGCAGTCAAGCCTTCCAACTGTAATGTAAAATGTAATGTGTGAATAATATCTAATTTCAAGATATGACACTCCTTCTTAAAAGATTCTGCCCTGATTTATTCTTAATAAGAAAGGAGTCCTACCTTTCACATGGGAAATATATCAGCTTGCTTATTCTCATTAGTTTCAATATGAAACAGGAGATCCAGAAAGTTGAAAGCTGTTGATTCTATCAGCTGGCCTTAATTTTGAGCAGACCACAGTCTGACTGCTTTCTTTGGCCCACATCTCATCAGAATATTAGTTCTAACAAACTAGACACTGGGTGATATAATAAAATTGTCTTTTTTCCAGTATATTTTCTTCCTTTTTTTTGAAGAAAGAAAACAAAATAAATGTAGGGATGGGGAATGTCCCAAGATTGCACCTTGCCTTTTGGGCCCAACACCTCTGTGAGACACATTAGTGAGTTTAATAACTTTGGCTCTCTGACAGCTGTCCATTATTTATGAGTCTTCAGACTGAAATGTCAGCACAATATTGCCTTTCTCTGCCTTGCAAAGATTGGTGATATTGCTGAGATTTGAAGAATGGTAAGGAACGTTGTTGACCCCATTCTTGAGGTATTAGTGAACAGCTGTACTACTGTTTCTATGAGGAGTAATTTAAAACCCAGTATTCTCTCTCTGCAGCATCTCTTTTTAAAATACCTTTCCCAGGGAGACTTTCAAAAGACAACCTTCACCCAAATTGTCATCTGGTCTCATTTAAAGACAAAATGCACCAAAGGAAGGTCATGCCATCTGTTCTCCCAGCATGAGTGTGGGGAAATAGGGGTGTCTGGAGATTTTTAATTTTCTGTTTCAGATTGTATGCCCTGAGTGAGAGGAGCCATGTGTCTCATTATACTTGCACACTATTGCACAAAATGTATATCCAATGCATTAGAATAATGTCTTTAACTCTATTTGATTTTGGTAGTGTATTCAAACCCTCTGTTCTCAGTCTATTTGTCAGGGAATCAATCTTTTGTATAAGTCTATTTCAAGTTCTATTTCATAGCTACTGTTCTGTGATATTCTGACTCATTTATGCTTTCCAATATTCATTGTTACCCTGCACATCATACTATTGCAAGCGTATGATATGGTGGGTGATAAGAGTTTTTCTTTATTTTTAAGAGTCTTTGAACTTTCACAACACTTCTTGATTTAGAAAAAAATGTTTTCAGTGTCCTCTCATCTGGAAACCTATAAAGATGTTTATCTGTGGATTGTGAAAAAAATGGAAATCAGCCTGTCCCCCTTTTTGTCTTTTTTCTAGACTTGCTGTATAAGAGCAACTCTGCTTGTTTAAGGTCATCCAACCAGTGATTTTATTTTGGTATCTCCTCTGCTTGCAGTAGTGCTACTTAGTGGCTCTTTCTGTTGTTTGCACAATTACTTGACAAAGACACTGAATAGTTACTAAATCTAGAAAATCTGGATGTATGTATATGCCTCCAAATAATTTTTTTAGAACCAAGAGAACCATTGCTTAGTTTATGTAATAGAAGCAGGTAGGTAAACAAATTGTGTTACTATCTACTTCAATTTGACTAGCTATTCAATGTAGTTAGGAATAAAGTCATTTTTTTTTCCACTCTGGCCCTGTTTTTTGGAGAGAGGTCACATTGTTCCAGTTGAAACATACGTCATAATGTCTCATCCTTTGCAGAGGTCTCTTTCAAATAGCACACTGATGCTGGAAATAGTGATCATGTTGTGAAAAAGACTTCTAAGATGGACTTGTGTCACACTGAAAATAGAAAACTTGCTATGTGAACACTACATTACCATTTCATAGAATTAAGAAAACAAGAGTGAAAAGAAGGACTAGGGATGATGTGATAGCAGTGTTCCAATATTTGAGGGGCTGCCACAAAAAACAGCCTATTCTCCAAAGCACCTGAGGATAGGACAAGAAGCAATGGATGGAAACTAATCAAGGAGAGAAGCAACCTAGAACTAACAGTGAGAACTTCCTGACAGTGAGAACAATTAATGGCTTGCCTCTAGAAGTTGTTGGTGCTCCAACACTGGAGACTTTTAAGAAGACATTGGACAATTATTTGTTTGAAATGGTATAGCGTTTCCTGTTTCAGTAAGGGATTGAATTGGAGGACCTCTGGCATCCCTTCCAACTCTATTATTCTGTTCTGTTATTCTGTTATTCTTTCTATGATCACATATATATCCATTCCATCAAGGCCAAAGAAAGTCCAGAATGGTATAGGATCTTGCATAGGCAGGGAATTGGACTAGAAGACCTCTAAGGACATTCCAACCCTTCAAAGCAAAAATATGTCTACATATACTACTAGCTTCTGACCCATTCATTAGCTGGGAAGGAGTAGATACAGAACAAAGAACTTTCTCCAGTATGTTACCTTTGGCATAAAGCTAAGATAGGAAAAACAATGGAATCATTTAAAAATATAGAAGTCATTCTTCTTTCTGAAAGAGGAAAATAATAAAAAGAAAAGAATACAACCCTGTAAGTTTTTGAAAAGTGAAAATCCTGGTCAGAATGGAAAACCTCGATAGGAATGGGGGTCATTGGAAGGATAAGGCAGGCTATTTAGTTGGCAGAACTAAATATGTTATTTTGTTTGATAATGTTGGTACCAGAGTTCAGATAATCTAAAACTCAAAACTCATTGTGACTCTTTAGTAATTTTCAAGTTACTTTATAAAATATAATTATTATGTTTAAATTTCATCTCATCATTTCTCAGGAACAGAAGCATAACTGTACTGCTCTCCTTTAACAATCGGATGGAAGAATATTCTTATTTTCCTAAGAAGGTTTTCATCAATTTTTCACTCTATACTTGATGACATCAAGGGGAAATGATTTGAACTCCTCAAAATTCCATTGAAGTGCTAACATTCCAGTGGAGAATATCCACTCCTAGATAAAACTCTGACATGTCAACTCTTTCCTGGGGAACAGCTGAAGGGATGAAAGTTCTGCGTTTTCTCTTGTTCTCTCCAACTTTCTCAGCTTAACTCACAGTTTCCGTTATGTAATGCTGGATCATTTATTTATCTTAAGAATGGAGGTCACTGAGGTTCAGGCCCTTGGAATTATATGTTTATTTTTTAAACCTGAAGAATTCTTCTCTTTTTTTAACCATGGGAAAGGCAATGAATATCTGTAATTTCCTCATTTCTTCCTTCCTTTATTTATTTATTTTTTTTTAGAAATGAAGCTTTACAGATGTCCAAAATCTACAGTCATGACCAATTTCTCTTAGTTTTTTGTAGAAGGCTTCCTCAAGGATATGTTTTGGACATGGATGGCTCCAGTGTCTCTAAGCTGAAAGGTTTTTTTTTAAATGCTCAGTTAAATCAAGTTAAAGGCTGCTTAACCTGCTGCTGTCAAGCAGATTAATAATTAATAATATTGGAAGCATTGAGAAGACTTGGCTTCTCATATTAATATTGTTGTCTTCCCTTGAGTATTCTTAGTATATAATCCCTTCAAAGGAAGCTGTTCCTTCAGCTGCTGCCAGAAGCAGCTATTCTGGTGTCATTCCTAGTGCAATTATAGGTGATTTTTTTTGAACTGTTCTAAAGAGGAAATATTTTATATGACTGATACAAGGATAATTTAATAATTGTTTCAAACTGACCACATAAAATGCCCATTAGGCAAGGTGCCACATACACTTGGCATTCTCCAACCTATGTTTAGAGTAATTGGTGGTTGTTGTGGGGAGAGGAAATGATTTTTCTTCAGTATTTTTTAAATTTCTCCTGCAATCAACCCTGCAAATTGTTCAGAATAAGTCACTGAGTATCCTGATAGAAGAGGTGTCAAACAATCCTTAAAAGCACTCTGTTCTGCATTGACATAAAGGGGACAGAGACATAAGCATTCCTCACTGCTTCTATTACCAGAAAATATTGTTCCAAATGGCCATTCCTTTGTGCTTCATCTGTTTCACCCTGAGATGTCCTCCAATTTTGCTCAGGCTACTATTTGTCATATCTTCTAATTCATTACTCTCGTTTCCCTGTTGGAAACGAGAGTAATGAGCTTGATTGGCTTCTGCAAAGGAGAGGAGAGAATTAACAACAGTAGTATTTCCTCTTCAGACTATAGTTTTTCAGTATTCCATATATCAGCCAGACCTTTAACAATGTTAGCGATAGGGAGAGCAGAAAATCTACTTCTGGGTTTTAGAAAACCATTCTGATCTAACAGGTGCTTGGATTGACATTTTAATTGCAGAAGTTCATAAGGTATCAATCTATCCTTGACAGTGAAGTTACACAGATATTTTCTAACCAACGCCATTAGTCCTAGTCCTAAAATATGCTCTGGTTCATGTACAGAAGGAACTAATTGAAGAAGGTTTGCAGTTGCCATGACAGACAAAGATCCTCCAGCACTTCTGAGTGAGAGAAATTTATGTGAATCTCTTAAGACAAGGAGCCTGGGCAATCTCTTGCCACTTCTGAAATTTCTCTGGTTAACTCTGGATGGAATATTAGCAGACAATAGGGTGAAGTATACAGTTCTATACTGTTTGGGGAGCAGCATGTACCCCAAAATTGGTTGATGGGTGAATGGAGTATCTATTATAGATCATTGCTACTTCATCTTCCTACCCTCAAGAGTAGTATACTGCACTGTAGAATAACATATACACAGAAGAAAAGTTCTAACTTCAAGTTAAACTTATGAATGATTAATGTCTTATAAGCAACCAATTAAATGTTTGGGGTGGGAATCTTGTTACCCTGCCATTAAACTTCCTTGACTAGATGGCCATTACTCTATGCTTACTCTTAAGCTGTTTCCTGCTGTTCTGTTTCCAAGGAACATTCCTCAAACTCATGCCAAAGAGGGGGAAGTCCATTTTTGTTCTCCGATTATCAATCTCCTCTTTATATCCACCTATTTGTGCAAAATACGAACATGTACTTGGGGAACGTGATTCTAAAGAGGTAGCCTACTTTGATGATAAGACTGCCAAGGTATAACCTCATCACAAGAGATAGTGGATCAGGCAAGGTGAAGCAAGCCCTGACTTAGAGTGGAAGTCAGAGGTGAAATGCGACTGGTTCTGCCCGGTTCTGGAGAGCTGGTAGCGGCGATGAGCAGCAGAGAGAGAACCGGTTCTCTCCGCCACCCGCCCACTCTCCTATACTCACTTTTATGGCCAGAATTCGAAGTGCAGCTACTTTGCGTGGCGCAGAATAGCACCGCGCGGCAGCTGCTGCAGCAAGCGGCATCGTGCAGGCTTGCAGGAGGAGAGGTAGAACAACTCTGCACCTGCGCAAATGCCTCTGCGCCTGCGCAAATGCCTCTGCACCTGCATAAACGCCTCTGCGCCTGCACAAACACTTCTGCACGTGTGCAAAGTGCATGTTTGGTGCGCGTGAGCACACAAAGTGTGTGCATGCGTGCAAAGCGCGTCCACCAAGCCACGCCCACCGAACCGGTGGCAACTTTATTTGTATTCCGTCCCTGGTGGAAGTCCAGGTGCTGCAATGAGTACCCAAAGATTTCATCAGCTAGGTATGTTCCAAAGAAAAAGTCTTCAAGTAAAGATGCCAACAGGAAGTGGCTGCTTACTCATCTATAAAGTCTTCCTCCCTTTCTCTCTTTTTCACTAAAGAATTCCATATATCTGTGAATAAACTGTGCAAAATAGCTTATTACTTCACCACACATAAACAAACACACAAAAACTGTATGTTCTGAAATAAAAAAAAATGGAGATATTAATTCCAGATCAACTTTACTGGTTCTCCAGAACCTGTCAGAACTGGCCGAATAACACCTCTGATGCATGCATATCAGTGTGTTTCGGATTTACAGAAAAAATGGCATATTCTGAAGCATTCAACTGCTGTAAGATGCATTCATCTTGATGTGATCTTTGTGTAATGTTTGAAGATGTGCTTATCTGCTTCTTGCCCACTAATATGAAAATGCTTTCCAATTTTAAATATACAATCTAAGCTTGCAATCGCTTAAGCTTTCCTACAGTGGGATTTTATCCAGAAACCTACATAACAGTCTGCACCCAACATAGTTATTGTAACATTTAAGCCTGTTTTAAACACTGCAATTACACAGTTTATTTAAATCACAGTCTGAGGTCTCTGTAAATACTTGGGTTTAAGAAAATTTGACCTTGGTCATCAAATTTCACACAATACACCCAGATTTTAGCTTTTTCCACATCTGAAAGGCTAGGCAAGTTGGCTTATAGGTAGGGTCCAATTAAAAAGCCCATTAAAGAGGCACTTAGACTGTCTTGTATATTCATTTATTTGAAACAGAATTGTGATCAGGTAATTCCGGAATTGGGCTGTACATGTGCAGATTTGTATGCTCAGATATGTTTAGAATGTTTAAAAATGCACAGCACTTTCAACCCACATGCTCTGGAAAAATGTGACAAGAAGAATTTCAAGGAGCCATTAAGATAACTGTGGGTTATATTTTATATGTCACCACTATATTTTGGAGAAAACTGATATACCCAAAAGGAATTTTTGGTCTGTCTCTCATATTTTGTGGAAAAGCTTCATAATAGAGAAGCAATACATATTCTGTTCTTTTTCTCTGCAATCCCCCTCTGCCTTCAATCTCCACATCTCTATTTGGCATATATAAATAGCACCTTGTCCCAAAGGTACTTTTCAAAGGCAATTGGACTTTCTTGGGGTTTTTTTCCCCCTTGAAAATGAACTGCAAAATAACTGAAGAAGCTTCTTGGATGAGAAGTGAGATCTCTTCAAAGCAAAAACCAAGAAAGTCCAACTGCCTTTTGGAAAAACACCTTTGGGACAACCATGACCTGGATGATTGAGAATCTCCATAAATAAATCCAGACATAGAAAATGAGAATATACATTAAAGTCAACATTTTGAGTGGTCCAAGCTGGAAACAAATTTGTATTCCAGGAATTTTAAGACTGATTTGAGTGGCATTATTTTCTGAATATTCGACTTCTAGGAAATAATCTAATAGAAAATTAGGGAAGTCTGCCGTGTTAGAAGACCTGAAAGATGAGGTTGAGGATATACTTTTGAAGAAGGTGGTATGTATGGTTGCTAGTAGCCAACACTGATTTGATGTCATATAATCAGTCAATCTATTATTATTCTCAGATTAATATTACATAAAGGTTTAAGTAATGTGTAATATAATTTGTGTGAATGCACAAACAAGGGGCTCTCTTTTAACAGAGTTTTGCCTTCTGCTCAGGGTTCTTGGATCAGAACAAAAATCATGGTCTTGTCGCTAATATGTTCCTCTTCACTATTATAAATAAATGACTAGTAACTCATAGAAGCTGAGAAAATCAGGTCAGGACCAGAGATTTGAATTAGCCCAGACTTGGAGTAGAATGGATTCATTTGTGGCTTGCTGTCTCCCAAAAAATGTACTACAAATTGCCCTGCTCTATCTTGGAATTTGGTCTTCTCCATGTCCGATACATCCTTCTAATAAACAAACAAATCAGAGGTCTTCTTTTCTGATATAGTATGGTTTGCTGAAAGATTAGTGGGCTGCTTTCTTCTCCTGCTGAAACTTACAAGAAAGCCAGGAAAGAGAGAACACAGTAAATACAATTTGAATTACTGTACTTTTCTCTTCCCAGACAATAGATAACTCTGCTGTAGGTTTTTTTTTAAAAAAAATACTCTTACTGACATAATCAATCAAGCTCTTCAATTCCTTTTAGCAGAGAGAACTGTTTCTCAAAGTTCATCAAGCTGTCAGTCTATTTATCAATGATATGTGCTTTATCATATCAAATAAGTCAGCAGGAATTCACCCACATACCCTGACAGAGTCAGATGGTAGTCCCAGTGGGTGTTTTTTCCTCCCATGGAAAGCTTGGGAAAGCAGAACTTCCACAAGGGTCTAACAATACTTTGGAAGTGCTAATCATGTGTTATGGGAAACAGGACTTCTCAGCCACATCTGCCTACTGAGTAACTGGGTCCCTGTGGTCTGTCTGCTTCAAATTGGAACCTCTTGTGGCTTGATTGCCTTTGAGGGTGTATGTGTGCGTGAATGAGTGTGTGTCTCTCTCTCTGTGTGTGTGTGTGTGTAGTCTGAAAAATCTTGACTTTGTTCCAGTTCCAGTTATAAATGTATATTTGTGTCCTGTGGGGAAACTCTACATATTTTGCACATTAATCAAAGAACACCAGTCAGCAGAAGGGCAATCAATTGCAGCACAAAGCAATCCTCCTTTTTTGTTTGGAAAGAATGTGTTGCATTTCATTGATCTGAAGGGATAGTTTCTTTTTTCTTTTTAAGGATAAACCAGCTCTCACGGAAGAGGGCTCAACAATGTACCAATTAAATATAGCTTCACTATAAAATTCCAGCTGACATTTTTCAAATAAATCCTTTTTTTAGAAAAATATTCTTCCAATAGAAGCTGTTCTTTTCTCAGTGCATGGTTTTATGCTCTTCTCTAAACGTTGATTTTCCAAATAGATGAAAGGGATTTCTGCTCTTCAACATTCTGACATATTACATTCAAGCATCTTTTTAACACATGAACAGATAAAAAAGCAATGATCTATACTGGTATTTAATGTAGGCTCGGCCTCCCTGATTTGCTCTCTGATAATTATGTGGGAAATCCAAAAATGGAAAGGAGGACAGGATTATCTGAGTAATTTAATTACTTTGGAAGGTTTCATTCACAGCCAGCTATGTAAGCCAAGAGCTTACATCCAGAGTTCCACAAGGGATAAATGTGGGATCAAGATAAATTTTTTCCTGGCTAAAATTAATCATGAGCCTCTCTTGGCTTTTGTACACCACATTTTATAAGTACTTGATCCAAACAGCATACTGAATGATTGGTTCTTGAAAAGGCTTGGTGAAATAACCAATGGCCAATAAAACAACAAGAATATCAGTAGCTAATTTTGATGCCTAATAGGTTATAAATGAATAGAATGAGCCTGTGTTCGGTAATAAATACTATCTTAATGTCTAAACTATTTCATCATGATGGAAGGAGAGGTATAACAGATCTTAACTTCTTCCATTACAATACTTCTGTGTTTGCAGTGCCTTAGATAACACCCAGTCCAGATATAGTGTGTCACTTCACCATCAGTAACATCACTCTGTAGTGGGGCAAATGGACATTTTCTTTACTATGTTGCCTTCTCTCTCTCTCTCTCTTTCATTCATTCATTTCTCTT
This sequence comes from Bungarus multicinctus, assembly GCA_023653725.1. NCBI lineage: Eukaryota > Metazoa > Chordata > Lepidosauria > Squamata > Elapidae > Bungarus > Bungarus multicinctus. The sequence goes on along the minus strand of CM042836.1, from coordinate 57,789,768 downwards.
TTGCTTTTTCTTAATCCCTGTTTCTTCCTCCTCTTTGTCCAGGTAACTCTCAACGTTTCCTCCTTATTAGAAGAAGTTTTCCCTTCTACTCACTTGTCTCTGCTTCCCAGGGCAAGATAGCAAAGCCTTCTAAATCCTTTTGCCTTTTTGCTGTAATTGTACCTTGAATTTTAGCAGCCTCAAGATTCATCTTGTAAATTTACAGTACCTGTATTTGTATTCTTCTGCCTCTAAGGCATGGGTCTTCAAACTTGGCAAGTTTAAGACTTGTGGACTTAAACTACCAGAATTCCTGAGCTAACATGACTGGAGGAGGAATTCTGGAAGTTGAAGTCCACAAGTCTTAAAGCTATCGAGTTTGAAGACCCTTTCTCTAAGGTATCATTTTGTTTCCTTATTTAGATAACTGGCTCCTAGTTGCTCATTTTTACAACAAGCTATTTTGTCATCTAGTTCAAGCTTTTCTGGACTTACAATAACTTTTCCTTTTATGAAGCAATTGTTAGAAGTCTTTTTTTTCTCTCTGTCATGGATCTTTCAGTTCTCAGGGATGATGGTAGATATCCCTAGAAGCATCTTAACATTATTACATTCCCTTATGCTTTAGAGGCTTTTAGTCAAGGTCTCCATAAGAAGAGTTAAAGCCAGCATTGGTCCCCAATTAGTGAGTCTTATGGTGGCTGCAATCTCACCCTACTTGGCTATGCACCCTATATAGTGGTACAACAATTCTACTTCTCAGGGTACAGACATAAGAGAGATTCTCTAATATTGGAGGCTTTGCCAAACAAATAATGATCTTCCATTTATTTGGGAAAGGGAATGTTTTGTTACTTTAAAAAATCATGGACAGTGTTTATTTTGACTGAATTTTTAACAGGTAATGTTTCTGTAGGTTATTTTAAGTAGGATTTTCCTCTTTTCTGAAACTTTTTATTTTATTAGAAAAAAGTTAAAATCTAAGAGTCTTGTTTTAGATGTTTATCTCTTAATACAATTAACAAGTAACTATAGACAAAAATTTGTGGGAGAACAAGTGTAAATTCTAGGCTAGGTATCTTTTAAAAAATAAAGGCATTTTTATCTCTGTATTGGACAACTGTTTTAGTTGACAATATGAATATAAAGATATCTGACTCAAGTTAACAGATTTATTCTGGATTTTTTTAAAACAGTTCTAACTTTGTTCTTCATTGAGTACTTTGATACAATTTGCCTTTTATTGATTAATAATATATCCAGGTCCTGTTAAAATCTTTCTTTGCTGATGTAGAATTTGCTTTGCTGTGCACGGCACATAGTACTAAAATACAAAAGGAAGAACAGAGGCAGGCAGGAATAGCAATAGCACTAACACTTAAACTTATATAGTAAATAGTATTGAATTGAAACATCTACACTTAAATTGTATTACTGTTGGTCCAAAACGTATATGCTGCCCATGTTCAAAGAAATGAGAACATTAGCTTTTTTTTGTATGTGAAAATACAGTCAAACCTTAGTTCAGTTCAAGAATAAAATCATAATTTGACAAAAAAAAAGGATGATTCCTTTTTTGTCCCAAATTCAGGCTTGAAGTTATACATTCAAATTGCAATTTATTTATCTAAACACTATTTTGACTCAATTTCTGGAAAACAGTAAGCTGCTTCAATGCATGTTTCTTTTTGGATGGAGTAAAATTGAGGGCTAAATAGGGCAATGTAAAGCACAGCAATTTGCAGTTAGTTTTTGAAGCGACATCAGCAACTGTCCATTGGGAAGCCTCTTGTCATGTCATGTTCTTGTAAGAAGCCAAGCTGAAGTTCGTATAATGAAGAATGGCCTCACACTGTTTTGTACACAACAGCCTCACCCTTCTGTCTTTAGTTCACTGGAAAACACACAGTGTATGTTGATAAATAGCACAGCAGTATTTTTAGAGAGTAATCTTATCATTATTTGAGTACAGCAAGACACCAAGAATTTAATCTCTGCTTGTTAAATGAAGGTCATTCCAGAGAGGACTGTGTCTTACATGCTATCCTGTTTAAAAGTGATCAGGATAATGAAAATATAATTTGTTATTTAGTATGTATTGCTTGTTATGAATTGAAATGTTTCCAAATGCAGGAGACCAAAATTAGATGGAATGGTATTTAATAAGACTGTGGAACAATTTTTTTCCACAGCAATATCAAAACAAGGTATCTTGATTTAACTTAGCAAAACCATCTCAGTAGAAGCCATCTGGGGAAATGCATCAGTGTAATTGTATGGAACTAAATAAAGCAAGATAATAGGGTCTCTCAGGACCTTGGACAGATCCTTTAGGCAGGTCCTCCCCCTCCCCATACACACACACAAACACAACACACAAACAAAACTTGGGAAGTTGTCTCAGCAGGATGAAAGGATTTCTAATATGAATGTCTTCTTTTACCTACTTCCTCTGAAAAATCAGCTGTATCTCTTAAAGGTCTAATGATATATTTTGTACTTATAAGATGTGTGATGAAGACTGAAGATCTCAGTAGAGCCATGTTCACTTGGTTAAATGATGCCCACCACCACAAGTCATATTCTTATCTGGGATGAAAAAGGGAAATAGTTTCCAGAAAACAACAGGAATTAAGTGATCAGTTGGGCACACACAAGAACTTCATCTTAATGAATCATATATTTCTGTTATTCTTAAAGTTTGTTTTTTAGCTTGCATATTAGGGCCAACATGACCTTTTATTTTATATGAGAGAAACCTGTAGATATGCAGGAGAGGAAATGAAAACTAGAAAAGGCAGAGTTGATTTGGTAGGAAAAACTAAGGCTTTAAAATGTTGATTCTAATAAATATAGAGTGATGATGTTAGCATTTTGTTTAATCCATAAACTGTTTTGAGAGAACACTGCAGAAGACATCCAGGCAAATGGAAATGACTCTGATTTTTTTCCTATATATTTTTTCTTTATTTTCTGTTTCAGGAACAAGAAGATCCTAACAAGCTTGCTACAAGCTGGCCAGACTATTATATTGATCGCATCAATTCCATGGCAGCAGTAAGTAGCCTCTTTACCCTCCTGAAATGATTGTCTTGATCTATCTAACTCTGCTTGATTTTTTCATCCACCTGATTCTTAGGAATAATCCAGCTTCCCCACCTTTCTACATTTTCTTAAATTGTAAATAGTCACAAAGCTTTTAAGCCAATGGTGCAACTACTACCAACTCAAGCATTGCCTCAGGCTTTCTGTGGCATGTCAAGGATAGTAGTCCAAAAATGTGTTGGTCAAAACCTATTTGAGGAGAAATTCGGGAGTTCTAAGGCATGAGGGCTTTATACTATGCTTTTGCTCTTTAAATCTCCTAAATCCATATTCATTTAAAGAGGGCAAACGTAGCATGCCTTTATCTCTCTCTATATTTGTTAAACTTAAAAAAAGGCTTTTCCACTAATCTTTGATAAAAGAATAACAGAGTTGAAGAGACCTCGGGGTCTAGTCAAACCCTGCACAAGTAGAAAACTCTATCCAGGCAAATGGCTGTCTAGTCTCTTCTTGAAAGCTTCTAGTGATGGGGCATCCACAACTTCTGAAGGCAAGCCGTTCCACTGGTTAATTGTTCTCGCTGTTATGAAATTTCTCCTGAGTTCTAGGTTCAATTGTTTCTTGTCTTGCCTTCTGGTGCAAGACAAGAAATAAGTTGACTCCCTCTTCTTTGTGGAATTCCTTCAGGTATTGGAACACTGCTATCATGTCACCCCAGTCCTTCTTTTCACTAGACTAGACCAGGGGTAGGGAACCTTGGCTCTTTTATCACTTATGGACTTCAACTCCCAGAATCCCTGAGTGAGCCATAAAAGGTTCCCCATCCCTGGCCTACTAGTTTTTCAGTTGTGGGGGAAATCAATTTTTGACTGGAATGGGACTGTTTAATATACAAATGTAGGACATATTCTTTATATATTCTTTATATGTCCTACATTTGTATATCAAACAATCCCATTCCAGTCAAAAATTGATTTCCCCCACAACTGAAAAACCAGTAGGCCAGGGATGGGGAACCTTTTATGGCTCACTCAGGAATTCTGGGAGTTGAAGTCCATAAGTGATAAAAGAGCCAAGGTTCCCTACCCCTGGACTAGACAAACCTAATTCCTGCAACCTGTTATTCATATGTTTTAGCCTGCAGCCCCCTAATAATCTTAGTTGGTTTGTTTTGATACAGTCCAAAACTTTCAAATTTTCTGGTTGTCTTTCTGTTTGCTGTCACCTCAATGTGTCTAGCTATGGATCTGTGATCCCATGGTTTCACTCTCTTCGTAGCCATTTGAGGACTATCCTGATCATTTTTTGGCCTGTAAAACAAATAAATAGTTCATGCCTTTGCTGGATTCAGTGAGAGGCAAGGAAAATAGGCATGTTTTGATAGTTCTTAGGAATCGCGTCTCTCAATTTGTTCTGAAACACATGAAGCATTTCGTGGAATGGGTCTTTGTATTTCTGTGTACTTATAAACATATACAAACAAGGGAGGTAATGTCATTGTACACAAGTTTTACTCTGACAATAAAGGTAATTAAAAAAAATATGATAATCATTATTATTGCCATCTTTCTTTCCTCCTCTTTCAACAATATAAAATGCTGAACAGTTCAGGCATTCTTTCTGTCTTCAGTAGCCTGAACTTAATAATGCAAGCCCCTTTCCTGCTTTACGAGAAGAAAGAAAAGTTACTTTTACACTACTGTGTTGCTTTTGGAAACTTGTCAGTACTTGTACTCCAAGATATATTCATTTTGTTAGAAAGGTTTGCAAACGAATGACTGAAGCTACTCTTTAGAACCGTGACTATCCCAAACCTATGATGCACGTGTGTCAAAGGCCAATAAGACAGCTGTTATGCATTTAAATTTCATAATTTAAAAATAATTTACTTGGAACATAACAGCTTGATGGAGCAGAAAAGAAAATACATCTTTCAGCACACCTAACTCCACTTTGGGTAACTTTCAGTTCAACCCATTTCTATAAACAACGGGGACAAAGAACAGGCAATGCATGAAAGTTAATGTATAGGCAGTTCCTATAAGAATGATGTCAGTTGTTTCCATTTTCCTTGTTCAGGTGTCAGTCACTGGATGAGGAGTTTTGCTGTTTTTAAAAAATGTATGTTCACAAATTAGCTCTAAATTATTTGCTACATGGCTCTTCCATCTTTATGAATAAACTCCAAAAGCAAAGCCTGGTAGGAATAAGATTAGTTCCTTAATGGCAGTCACTACTGGAGAGAGATTATCTATAAGAGTACTTTGGGGTGATTGGTTTTTGCAATGTTTAAATTTCATTTTGATAGAATCCTTAAGTGTTCAGTAACAGTAACTCTAAGAAAAAAAATAAAATTTCACTATAACTTGTATTGGCAAAGGGCAGAGGGTACTTGTGAGTGAGCCAAGAGAAGAAATATTACTTAATAGAAGAAAGCACAGATTAAGATCCTTTTATTTTCTGAAAAACATGATTTTTTCTCAAAAACACTCTTTCTTGCTAGCTTTTTAAAATTTGGTTTAATTTTTTAAAAAAACTTTGTTGCTGTGAAGAACTGTCCTCTCCGTTAAGAGAGACAATAACTTGCTTGGATTTAGTGGACTGAATTTGACTTTCCACAGAGGTCATTCTCAAAGGTTTATTTCAAATCTCTGGGCCAGTTGAATAGCATACAGTACAAAGGTCAAATTACTTCACTGACTGACCATCTGAAGTTTAGACTTGTGTTGGAATATCCAACTTTGGATTCTGTAGGCTGCAAACACAAAGTGAGATGGAAAGTTTTTGGGGAAAGGAGTAGGATATAAAGGATATGAGTGAAAGAAAAAAATGAATGGAAACTTTATTTGAAAATTTTGCTCTTTTGTAACATGCTACTGTAAATGTCTGAGAATATTGGTGGTTTTTTATTTTTTTATTTTTACAGTTATTTAAAATAAATTGCAGCAGAAAAATGAAATATATAAAGAAAATTTAATCATGTCTATTTGAAATCCAAACTTTCAAAATCAGAGGGGCTTCCTAGAAAGTAGAAACTTTTTTTTCAGCTGTTTATTATTATTATTATTACCTTTATTGTCAGAATACAATATGTGTACAATGAGATTGAGCCTCCCTTCGTGCACCCCCCCCCCACACACACACAACTCCCAGTGAGGACGGAAGTCCATAACCCAATAAGACTCAATCTTATTACCCTATGTGACCTTGTGGCACAACCCGCCAACCCTGCAAGTCTGTCATACTGTATTGACATGAAGTTATTTTCTATTGCTGAAGATTTTGTTTTCTTGACAGCATCCAAATGGATAGATTCTTCCACTTAATTGGGCGGGTAGTGCTTGATTAATCTTGAATTACTCAGTAATTCCATCTCTTCTCCTGTTCTGGATTCATAACTCTTTCCTGGCCTCATCCAAACAGATGCAGACCCTATATGCTTTTGATGAAGAAGAAACAGAAATGAGGAATAAAATAGTTGAAGACTTGAAAACAGCTCTGCGAACTCAGCCCATGAGGTATGTCATATATTTTACTTCCAATTGTCAGATGCTCCTTAGTTAGAACTGTCTATCATGTAAAAAATGTAAGATACAAGATAATCCCTTCCTTTGTTCTCAAAGTATCTTGTAGAGAACAGCAGGCTAATTGAAGATGCATTTTATTTTCTCTTGGTATAAAGTTTTAAAATGGATAGAGTAGTCTGTCATCTTTCACCTTCTTTCTTTAAGTATATCTAAGCTCAGATCTCAAACAATTATATATATTTCCCTTTCTAAATTTATTCTTCTTTGTCACCTTTCACCTGAACCATATTGAATATTAAAAATCTTTTCCCCCTCTCTAGTTATGTTTTGACCTACAGATTCTTCTGCCTTTCTGATCTAGTTCATTCTTTCATATGTTAACTCTATATACCTCCCTTCTCCACATTGCTTAAATCTATTCTGGCTCTAACGGCTTTTAAAATTCCAATACTTTATTATTACCACTTTGTGAAATGCTGAGCTTCTAATATATAAAATGAGAGAAATAGAAGGAAACATGGGAAGTTTGTACATAGAATCAGGGGTGGGATTATACGTGGTCAGACCAGTTCTATAGAACTGGTTGTTACGATTCTGCACAATTCGGGGAACTGGCAAATCCTCTCCCCTCCCACTCACTCCTTACCTGGCATGCATGCCATCCAACTTGCCTGCATTTGGTAAGTTGCTATTTTTCCTCCCCCCCCCCCCCCAAATCATGAGCTGTTCTGTGTGCCAGGAGATTTAGATTAGTTAGAAAGCAAGAAATTGTTGGATTTCTTGCTTTCTAGCTAATCTAAAAGCAGAGCTGAACCTTCCTTAGGTCTGAAGCTTCTATTTTTCTAGTGCAGACTTAGGTAGCAGATTGCAGAAAGATAGATCTCTGAATGAATCTGTGATTCTGCAAGCAACTCAATCTGCCTGCCTGCTTTGCCTGATTTTGGGTAAAAGTTGCTCCTTTTTAAATAAAAAAATTCAATATTTATATAAATATTTATAATATTTACATAAATATTTATAATATTTACATACAAGTCATGCTGAGCCAGTCACATGACCACCAAGCCATGCCCACAAATTAGGCCGTGCCCACAGAACCAGTTATTAAGAAATTTGAATCCCACCCCTGCGTAGAACTTGATATAATCTGAACTCCTGCTAAATTCCATTTGTGTAGGCTATACACATTTGTTGCACAGGATAAATCTCATCCGGTAGAATCTTGAAATGTTAGCATAAAATATTAGGCAATCTGCTTTTAGTTTTCTGCATGAATCGCTAGAGTTATTCAGAAATTTGTAGTCAAAAAATTGTTCTTCATTTTTGTTCAGTACTTCCATGATAGAATCTTTCTGTATACCAGAGATGGAGAAGTCACAGGGGATGTAACCAAACATGCTTTCTTCTGTTGCTGATTGTAAGGTTTTTAAAAAACTGAAAATGATTGATTAATCAGCCTCATCAACCCCTTTTGTCCCAATAAGTTATTCCATAATAGGCAGTGGATCTATCTGCCATGTTAAAAATGTCCCTAACGTGTATACTATATATAGTTTCCTATCATCCTTTTCTATCATGCCAGGAAAGACATTACTAATAGGACTGGCTGTTTTTCTGAAACCTTTCAGAGTTCATTTGGAATTTTTTCCAGATAAGTCCAGCATTACTTTGGCTAAAGACCTCTGACAGCAGGCATTTATTTCCTTTGTTTATAACAGCTGTAATGAGTGTCAGCAGCCGCCGCCACAAAGTATCACATAAAGTCTTTGCTTCTAAATTGCTGGCTGCAGCCCTGAGGGCTTATCCTCCTCCCTCCCCCCCTTTTTTTTTTTCTTTTTTAGCAATCGCCAAGCCAAATTTCAAGTTAAGTCTCATAGCTCAACTGATTCCAGGGACTCAGTTTGCTTATTGCAGGATTGACTATATGCCAACACTCATTACTTAAGCCAGTTTGGTCTTTAATGGAAAATAGAGGTCCTCGTGGCTCTATCCAGTTCTTTTTGATAGAAAGTCCCCCAAGATATTGGTCTTGGAACCAAAGAAGGATGGTTGCTGTTTTGGAATGCCAGTTTGAAAGCCTTATAATCACACCTCTGGCTGAACTTGGAGTAGCAATAAACTTGCCTTAGTGTTCATATTTGAATATCTGGCAAAATTGAATATGTTTATGGCATATACTCACCCATAAAATTAATTTTATGAATTGTTTATGTAGCTTGCTAGCTGATTCCATTGTAATTAGGTTTGTATCATTCTTTGCCAAATAGAAGTCAAACTTTGCACTTAGGACACCTCATTTGTAGCTCAGAAATAATCACAACATATTAAACACATCTGCAGAAACTTTTCTATTTCCAACATCATCCTTGGACATTGGTGGTAGAAAATTTAAAACGGAGGGAGGAGGTAAACTTCCTGTATATCCTGTATATCTCATACAAGCCTTTTAAGTAACTTAGCTGCTGAATTTTGAACTTTCACCAAATATTTCCAAAGTGTTTCTACATTTGGTCCAGAGATGTTCTTGACATTAGGGCTATGTAGATCTTCAAAGGCCATTTTGCTTCATCAGAGATCCAGTACTAATTAGCTAAATAAGAAGTGCCATGCAGAGAGGAAAGGTTACCACCCCTACTTAGCTTAGGAAGAATTATGAGTCAGATTATCTCCGCCTTGGTGCCTTTCCTATCTTAAGGTAATAAAACACAGTTCTGCAAGGGATTCTGCTGCTCTTCATGATAGATCACCTATAACCGTTGATTGTATTTGTTCGTTTTTAGTTGATTCAATGATGTCTCTAAAATAAGAAGAAATTTGAGCATGCAAGTAGCTGGGCATATTCTAGAAATAAAAAGAAGTCTTCATCAATTGTACTCGAGGGATTCTCCAGTGTATTTAGTGAAATTCCATTATTCTTTCAGATGGTAGTTACATGGCCACATTAATAGAACTGTCTATTTTTCCTTTCTAAGAAAAGTTTGAGGTCCAAACTGAATTCAGATGTATTTTGGTAAAGTGAATGGATCCTTTGGTATGAAAGGTAGATTTTTACAATAAAGTTGATTTTTAATAGTAGCTGTTGTATATATCTGGTACAACTGAACTGTAGAAATACTTTAGCAATTAGAGCCAATTCAGCAATTACAAAGCATTCAGTCCCACTGCTTAGGGAAGACCTGACAATAATATGAAAGGAACAATTGGAAGAGAGTGAAGATTTCCTTGTGCATCAGTTTTAACCATCAGCAACTATGATTATAGAAAAATCAGGTTTTGAAACACAAGGGGTAATGTGTAGTGCTGCTTCTGTTAATCATCAGTTACCTTGGCAAGTCAGCATGTTGTGGAAAAGAAAAAGGTTTGAATAGAGTAAGCAAAACTTAGCTGGACTTTTGTTAAAGAGTGGACAAAATGGAAAAGTATCAAGAAAACTTGTTTTCTTTTAGCCAGGATATGCTTCCATCATCTGGTTAAAAAAAAAGTCATTGGAAAATTGTGTTTTATTTTAGCATGCCTTTGTCTTATTCTTCTCATGAGTGTTGGTAGAACACTCTTTGGTAGAACCTATTTCAATTCATATTTTAGGTGGGATATAAGACCAGGATTTTTCAGTGCTGAACATGTCCCTTGATCATAATAACTGAAATAAAAATGGAATGGAATAGCAGCTGCCAGTTAGATTTAAGGTGTGCTGGGAATTATGACATACCTTTTCCACAGAACGAGATATGAATGAAACTCAAATAAATGATTCTATAAGATATTTTTAAATCTTGTGTCCATAAAGAGCACAAACTTTGTTAGACAAGGGTTTCATTTTGAATAGTATGCCTGTGACTGTATTCCAAGAAGTGGATAGAGGAAGGCTTAAACTAAATACATTTTTATCTAAACTAATCATAAATTTCATTTCCAGATGCATGTCGAATCAACCATATGTGTCATTTGTTGGATTAGAAGCAACATTGTTCAAATTGCAATGGTTGGGTTCTCAAAACAGTTAGATCAAAACTAAAACAAAACCTGATTCAGATTGGATCCTTAAAAAACTCTGTATGATGGTTTGACACAATATGCGAATGAGCTAATTTTTAGAGCATGTGGAATAATTATAATGTATAGAAATATCCAAGCTAAGCGCTTCAGTCAATTAAAGTCTTATGGTTTTCTACAAGAAAAATAAGAATACAAACATATCGTAAGATGGAGAGTCTGTGGTTTTCCAGGTTATTACAGAAACAATATTTCTCAAGTGGGCATGTTGCCTATTGGGTTTTCAAGGACTGGAGGTTTTCTGCATAAGACCTCAGAAGGTAACACCAAATGTCACTGTTGTGTGTCCGCTCCTTTGAAGCAGGTGGGAATGTTGTTCTGCAAATTAGTTTTGAGAGAATGCTTTGCTTAGGGCATTGAAGCAAAGTCCCCCTTTGAAAACTTCACTAGAAGGGAAATCATAGAAGGTTCAATCATAACTTTTTCTTGGCTGTGTTAAGTTTTCCTCAAATAGATTTTTCTCCTCTCTGAAAAGCATCGAGTGATGCTTTTCCTAAACTGAAAACCCATCCATAGGTGAAAAACAGCAAAGAAATGTTAAGATGAAAATGTTACTTAAATGCCAAGATTATAAGTCACACAAAGCAACAGTTACCTTTTTTGGGAAATGAGAAATGCAATCCTGGAACTGGAAAGCCAAAACTAACAACAGACAAGCAAATCATTGCCATCTTCATGCTCTTTCATTGCTTATGCCAATGAAGGTTGGAAAGAATGCTATCCCAAAGTGATTTTTATAACCAGGGCATTTAATGCATTTTCTGTCTAACCATTTGTGCTATGTGTTTGTTCTTAAGCTTTGTTTGTCCGCAAAGACTAATTTTAAAGCTCAGGCTTGAACAGGTACCAAACCTCAAACTAAATCTCTTGATACTCTCTGTAAAGTTTTGGTTTTCTCCAGGCCTTCAATCAGTGAGATGAAGTTTCTAAAGAGATAAGGAATCTGCCCCAAATATTACACAGTTTCTCTGATTTTCCCTTTAGGAATAAAATATAGTTATTCCAGATTTCTATTATTTGATACATTTTGTGCATATGCATTGGAAGCTCAAGTAAAATTTATAAACAATATTGTTTTATGGTCTCATCATACGGAAACACTGCAAAGTGATCTGATATTGGGAGCCACATGATATGTGCCAAATTTTAAAACTCCAAATATATGAAACAGACCTAGATATTTGCAGAGTTATGCCCCAAATGGTTGTTTCATGGAAAATGTATTGGTTCCATCTTAGTTTTGTATTGTTTTATTTTGCTGCAGACCATTTGAAATGTACCTCTCGGTATCAGGGCATTTTTTTTTTTTTTTGCAATTCATTTATTTTTTTATTTTTTATAGACTACTTTAGACTAGAAAAGATATATTGTCAGTTGCACACATTTGAATTTAATAAGGGATATTTGTTGAATTTTGATTTTTATTGTCTTAAGGTGGATATTCTGTTGTTGGACATTTCAAGAAAAGATTGGGCAACCATTTGTCCAGGATAGTATAAGGACTGCTGCTTTGAGCAGAGGCTTTGGCTAAAAAACCTTTAAGGTCCCTTCCAGCCTTGTGATTCTATGATTTAAAGTCATCCATTTTTGCATCCCCTACCACAAATTTAACTCTACACTATGCCAACAGAAAATATTGGTCAGACTGATTTTTAATTGTGTGTTGCAGAAACGTTCAGCAGGAATTCCATGGATGCATCTGTTCTGACCTAGGCTTCCCCAAAAAGCACTAAGCCGGTTCTTTGTCTCAGCAAAACCCCTTTTATTAAACGAAGGTGAATGTCTTGCATTCACATTCAGCCAAAGGCTTGGCAAACAGTCTTTTTGGGCTCCAGATGCTCCCCCACCTCCCTGTTGTCCGACTCCAAAGGCAGTTGATAACTGCCAGACTGCCCTGGCCTTATCTCTTCCCCTGATGCAGAGCCCTCGTGCGAGCCTTCCTCAGCCTCCAAGATTGGCCCATGTTCTTCCCCAACCTCTGACTCTGCTGCCAGCTTCACTAGTCACCAGCGGGCCACAACAGCATCTTTTCCAAATTATTAACCCCTTTTTTGTAGGTCTATATAAAGTGGCCATGCCTTACCATGTCTTGATTAATTAAGTACGCTGAAGCAGCTCCTTCAAGTGGCAGTGGCAAATGAAAGCTCAGCCATTCACTTCCATGAGTGGTATAGCCATCTCTGCATCACTAGCAAGTACCAGTATCCAGAGGTTAGGTTTCATGGCTATCCATGTTTTTAAATCTATGTAGTATTATAATGATGCAGGAAAAGACCAGACATTGCAAACAGTGGAATAGAAACAAATGAAATTCTGAAAGATCAAAGATTACTAAAGTTTCCATTTATTGTAGGGAAACTGCTTAAATACTGCTTGAATTTTTATAAGTATTTGTAAGAGGGGAGGGAGGGAGAAGGAGATTTTGTGTGTGTGTGTATGTGTGTGTGTGTGTATGTGTTCCACAGAATTCTAGGGGACTTACAACAAATCAAGTAAAACACATCATTTTACACTATAGAAATAGAAAACACATGATAGCAGGAGGGGAAAAAACAATAGCAAACAAATATTTTTCAATAGCATATAACAAAAATAGCATGTGATAAAAACAGTAGAGATGTTTAGAACTAAAGGCCTTCCTAAAAATAAGCCATCATCAGCTCCTGGAAGATTGTTGGTGAACAAATGAAATATGCCTCCTGAGAATAATTCTAAAATGTTTATACAGCTATCCAAAAATCTCTCTCAGGCAATGTAGGAATTCAAAAGAGACTCAGAACTTGCAAGGGAAATCTTGATATGCATGGCAGACTAATTTTGGGCAAACTGATCCTTCATAGATCATGATACTACCTTTTCAGGTTCTGTGTATAACTGCATATGGAGCTTCAGGCTTTCCTCTCCGTCCAAAATTGTCAAATATACCAGAATTTCAGCATTCGTGTATGGTGTATTTAAGATGTAAGAATGAATTGAGGAACTTTTGGGATATAGCCATCTTGCAAAGTTAGAACCATTTTTAAAAGGTACCATCTGAATATAATGTGGAAGTGTTAAGAAGGCTGTTTTGGGGGTCAGTGGACTCTCTGACTCTCATCATATCATTTTATCCCAAGCAGTGCACTGCCGGTAGCTGTCAGCTTAAATTGATTGAATTGTACCTGGAAACAAATACATACATTTGAATAAAATAAGGTGCCTTGTTTCCAGATAGATATTTTAAGTGTCAATGAGTAATTTTCTCTTATTTTCTCTTGTTTGCATATCCTATGATAAATTATTTATGAGTAGTATGATTTCCCCCCACCCACATTTCCACTTTATTAGGTACATAGTAGGGTTGGAAAAATGCCTATTTTAAGTTCTTGAGCTACATTTAGAGGTAATTATATCATATTATGATCGCAATAGCCATTTTTCTAACTGAGTGAATGCTCTCTAGTCTAAAAGAAAGATTTAAATATAGATCTTTCTCTTGAGTTTGACTATTGAGGATCTAATTATTTTTTATTTGTAAAGAAGCATATTTTAAAGAGAATTTTCAGTCAATGGAAACTTTATAGGTTTAATATTCTCATAAATAAGGAAAATGTAACTATATGTAGATAAATAGTGGGCAATAGTATTTTATTTATTTTAGTAGATGGTCTGCAGTTTAAGATCAACTTGGTACATGCTTTTAATTTTCATTTTCTGTTGACAGAAAACTTAACTTTTATGTAGTATATAAACTATACTGGGCATTCTTTGATTTTCATACCCAGGAAAGAAATACAAAATCAGATATTTTGTTGGACTTGGGCTTCCATTTTTTTCTCATCAGTATTTCAACCAAAACAGCTGACCAATAGTGAGGACAGTATGTTAGTTATTTTCTGGCATAGAAAGAGGATGCTTGGATAGGAGACAATGTGGTCAAAAGGCTGTTAATAAGGTGAAATGGCTTTGGGAAGAGAACAGCAAGTATTGCTCAAACATTTATCCTTGTGGAAATTGTTTTGTTAGGTCAAGTGAGTCATTGCTTTTTCAAATTATGTTATTTCAAGTCATTTATATGTATGGTGTTGGATCCACAATGCAATTCCTCTTTGTAGCAGAAAGCAGAGGGTGCTGAACAAATTTTATTCCACATAACAATGTGTGTAAAAGGGGTTGCCCAATCCTCAGCTATGTACACTTTATAGGGTTTTCCAAATTAAGAGAAAAGGCAATTTGGTTATTTTATTAATCTGACACCATTTATGCAAAGTGCCTTAATTGTCCTTTTTCTTTCCTATCTCTGAACAGATTTGTAGTAAGGTTTATTGAGTTGGATGGCCTGAGCTGCTTGCTGAACTTTTTGAAGAGTATGGACTATGAAACCTCTGAAAGCCGTATACACACATCCGTTATAGGATGCATCAAGGCTCTGATGAACAACTCCCAAGGACGAGCCCATGTTCTAGCCCACCCGGAAAGCATCAATATAATTTCGCAGAGCTTACGGACTGAGAACATCAAGACTAAGATTGCTGTGCTGGAGATACTTGGGGCTGTTTGCTTAGTACCAGGAGGTCACAAAAAAGTTCTACAGGCCATGCTTCATTACCAGGTCTACGCAGCGGAGAGAACAAGATTCCAGGTAAAAATGATGAATTGAGCAAGATGACCTGCAGAGTTGGTTCCTCGCATAAAACAGGATCAATCAAAATAGAGCTGGAAGGGACTTTGGAAGTCTTCTAGTCCAACCCCCTGTTCAAGCAGGAGACCCTATACCATTTCAGATAGCTCACTGTCCAGTCTTTTCTTAAAAACATCCAGTGATGAAGCCCTACAACCTCTGAAGGCAAGCTATTCCACTGGTTAATTGTTCTCGCTGTTACAAAGTTTCTCTTTAATTCCAGGTTGCTTCTCTCCTTGATTGGTTTACATCCATTGTTTCATATTTTGCCTTTGGAAAATAAGTTCTTTGTGGCAGCCCCTCAAATACTAGAATACTGCTTTCATGTCGCCCCAGTCCTTCTTTTCTCTAGACTGTCCATAGCAAGTCTAGGGTCATATTTGCATTGTTTTGTTTAATAACCTTCCATATCCTAACTTCACAATACTACTCAAGGGAGACATTTCACTTAGTGTATAAAAATTCCTCACTGTGTTTGTGAGAATTTTGGTCTAGTGTGCTGAGCTACATTTTAGAGTATAATAGACAAAAGAACAGCTGGAATTAAAAGGTCAATCATGTACCAATTGTTTTTCAGGAAAAAGAAAAGGAAGAAAAACTAGTGAAGCTTCTCTTCCCTCTCCTTCTAGGCTTTTTAACACCAATTTAACTTTTATCTTTTTGGAACAGATAGATATCCATCTTTTCTGTCTTTTCATAGAATAAAAAAGGGGCCGAGAGACATTTTTCTACATACAAGTGATGCTGGAAGTTTTGTGACTTAGTAACTTTCCAACTATTTATTGTCTGACAGAAATAATCTCAAAATTTATTATCATGCAGGGCTGCCAGCCTATGGCACCCTGCTGACTGCACTTGTCATAACACTTCTTTTAGCAGTAATATTACTAGCATTACAAAATAATAATAATTAGACAATATGTATAAGTATGTGCGCTTCACATTGCTTAGAAAGACTATATGGATTGAAATAAGTACCCGAACATGTGAACCAAAGGTAGATATGTAGTAACAGAGCAGTTCATGGGATGCCTAATAGCCTGAATGTTGAACATTGAATAGATTTACTTAATTTGCTTTGTTTTGGGAAACACTTTTATCATACTCAGAAAACTTGAGTCTGAATGTTGTGATTAACATTAGTCAATTACGGGTGTGCAATGCTTGATTGAAACCAGGAAGAGGATTTTGGATCCAGTGTGGATGAGCTCAGTGTAGTGGCCAGAAGCTCCTGAAAAAGAACTTTTTTTTTCTTTTCCTAGACTTCATTATGATAATATACTTTTGAGTTAAGGAGACCTTAAGGAATTAGACTATGCATCATTGCCCTGTCACTTCCTTAATTCGGGCATCTATTTTCCTAGACTTGTTTAAAGAACTAGTGACAGGTACAGGAAATGTGCTCATGCCAGATCCACACACACACTCACACACTCACTCACACACATACACACACACACACATACTTCACAATTTCATGAAATAGTGAAAAGAAAAACTGGAACTAGAAAATCCCTGCCTAATCTCTGTTAAACAATCTAAAAGTGAAAAATAACTTGGAAAAAAAGTAATTTCTTAATTAGTATGGAATAGCATAGTTTTTACAGAATATGTGTGACTATATTTTTGACAAGTTATTGTTTATTGTTTTCAGAGTATCTTATAACCTTTAGGGAACTGATATCCTAGCTTTCCCATGAATGTGCAGAATGTCTCTGTATACATGTGTAGTGTAAAAGGAGTTAAGGATGAATCTTTGCCTGCTTGTTTTTTTTAGTTCAATTATGAATATAATTTCATTTTATTGGCTTGTTTATTTGTTTTTCTGAGTCTGTGCGTCTGAGTCTTTTCTTTCTGCAAACAGTTCCTTTCAACAGTCTAAACTTGTCCAAGATACTTCAGGCCTTCTTTCTTTCAGTTTGGTTTCAGAAGTGCTAGCATTAGCGTAACAGACTCAAAGTTAAATCTAACTTGGCTACTTCTATCATTATGAATATTCATGCAGTAATGCTTGTCAGATTTCTGTGATTAAAACCCAGCAGTTATTGTAGAAAACAAAACATCTAGTCAGCTCCAAAAGATTAATATGATAGTATTCTAAATCAATTACTTAATTTTTTTTGAAATTTGGATTAACTTCTTACCCAAAGTATGGACAGAGAATTGTGATGAATTACAATAGTTTTCTGGATAAGGGGTGAGTTATGAAATAATACAGAAATTTTACCAGAAACATATACAAATTTTATCAGAAAAATGTCTTCGCAATATTCAGCTGTCGCAATTACAACTTTATGTATATTATAGAGAAAGCATCATTGCTAAGGAATCTATAATTGATATCTCTCATTTTTATGTTGTATTTATAACCAAAGTATGCAAATATCTAGGAAATCCTTTAACTCCTCATTGACATTTTAGGAGGAAATGCCTCCTGTCATCTAGGCAATATCATTTAGATTTGCCCAGAGAATGCAATTTCCACAGGGCTTGAAACTTGCCGAGTTAAGTTAATTCCAGTCAATCATCATAGGTGTTCCTGCCTCTTCCCTTAGATATTAACTATTCAGCCTCAAACATCAGTGCTGATGTTTTACAAGTTTACTTTATTTGGCACTGACAGCAAAAGTGTTATTAGCGTTCTTTCTTCCTGAACAGTAAAAATGAATGATGAAAAATCCTCTCAGCCAAAATGAAAAGAAGTGAAGACATTGAGTAGAAGGGATTTTTTTTTACATTCTTGGTCTCTAACTGAAGAGGAAATTGTGGGTTAATAATTCCAAGGAGGAAACATTTGAAACTCTTTCCCTTCCTAGATGAATAAAATGAGTATGCCTATATAGCCTCTTCTTCCAATCTAGAAATTCTCTTATTAAGTAGTAAGCACAAATCTCTTCTGTTCCAGTCAGCATGATCAACCATCTTCCTTTTCACATAGGTATATAAATACATGTATGTGAATGTGTATTACAGATGCCAGAATGGAGATTTGTTCCTTGATATATGACTTATGCGCAACGGACTTTTGTAATAGTACTTTCATCAGCTTATTAATGATTAATACAAATAATCCCTCAATGTCTTAATAATGTAGATTTTAATGTCTATTATAGGCCCTTAATATAGAATAGCTACCTCAAACAGTCATTCACATATGTGAATAAGTGGGAACAAAGAACTCAGCTAATGCTTTCAATTTTGAAAAGCATGCATGATTATTTGTCTAGATGTCTAAATACGTACAGAAAGACAAGAAGAATTCATTTTTATTACAAGGGAGAAAATAACATAGTATGAACACTCCCTAACATATGGGCTGTTATGCTGAAAATAAGATCTACTCTGGGAAAAAGCCAACAGTTACATTGTAAGCCCCATGATCCTCTGGATAGTAGGCTATCAATTTTTTTTAAAAACAAACAGGAAATATCTTACTTCAAGGTTGATTGCTGAGCATTAAAAGGATAACAGTACATAGGCTACCCTCCAAAGTAGGGGTGGATAATCTCCAGATGTTTTTGAATTCAACTCCCACATTGGCTTGAAATGAAGGGTACCATTTTACCTATCCTTGCTGTGAAGTCTCAACTTTTCGCTCTCAATTTAAATAGAATTAAATACATCATCTTGTTCAGGCACAATCCAAGAATGCTATCCAGAAACAGGAAAAAAAAAGATAAAGCAGTCAACTAACAATAATGATTTGCTTAATTACTGTGATTGAATAGAATACCCTGAGATATGCAATACATTGTTGTAGTCATGTCTACAAACCACAGTAGATTGGTTCACACAAAATAGTATAACCCAATCCAACCCAACCCATAATGACCTAATGCAGCAAAGTAATGATTGGGAGACTAAATAGAAGAAAATAATAAATAGCAATAGCATTTAGACTTATATACTGCTTCATACTACTTTACTGCAGTCTCTTAAGTGGTGTACGCAAACAGTATATTATCCCCAAGCAATCAGGGTCCTTTTTTTACTGACTTCGGAAGGATAGATTGTTTAATTTTATTGATTGTATTGTTCACTGCCACTGCTCTTCAAGACAAATGGGTAATTAAGAAATATGAAATATAACAGAATAGATCATTTTGAAAAAATTAATTATCTTATAATTTTGTCCAGTCCATCTCCATAACAGAATAACAAAGTTGGAAGGGATCTTGGCGATCTTATAGTTCCTCCATCCACTCAAGCAGGAAACCCTATACCATTTTAGACAAATAGTATCCAATCTCTTCTTAAAAGCCTCCAGTGTTGGAGCAAACTTCTGGAAATTTATTTAACGTTAAATAAATAAGTTACTACCCGGTCTTGCTATTACCACTTCTCTTGCTTTACAGACTCTACTCAATGAGCTAGACCGAAGCATGGGGAGATACCGTGATGAAGTGAACCTAAAAACAGCCATTATGTCCTTTATTAATGCTGTATTGAATGCAGGTAGTGGAGAGGTGAGTTGTATGTGCTGAATTTCTTTTAATCTCTGGCAGAATTTCATGGCTTAATGAATTCTTCTCTAAGCTATATTTTCAGGACTTGAATCTAAGGGCTTTTTTCTTTCTTTCTTTCTTTTTTTTAGGACAACTTGGAATTCCGACTGCACCTACGATATGAGTTTCTAATGCTTGGTATTCAGCCCGTTATTGACAAACTAAGAGGACATGAAAATGCAACATTGGACAGGTCGGAAGCAAGACTATGTTGTAATGACAAATGCAGCATAGTCTTCTAATTCAATTTAATATAGCATAACACAACCATTTAACGAATAATATATTTCAGATCAGATAATATACAATATATGTTCTGGCACCTCACAATTGACACCAACAGTTCCAATTGTACGGTTGGCACAACATAACTAAAGTTTTATCAATATATTGTACTGATTCCTGAGGAATCAGTATGGTTTGGCTATTACCAGACTCTAAATATGGAGGTTTATTAAATGCATGGGAAATTAAGGAATATGTACACTATACAAGGATATTAAACTGTTGATTTAGAACTAAATATTGCAAAGTGCTTTGAGCAAGATTGTCTTTGAGTTGATATGGAAGTTGGAATACTACAGCTAGAATGTTGAAGAGAGCAACCTAGTGTAAACATATTTTAGTTATTCCAAAGTTTGTTACTTAGTTAAGTTTAAAATGTTCGCACAAAGATTGAATTGAGTCTAACTTAAGACCTACAGAGCTTTTGGAGATTACTTGCAAGCTAGCCTATTCCTTCCAAGGAAGGATGCTGTTTTGATACAACATTTACTAGAATGTATAATGGTGTTCTTAATGCAGATGCTGTGGCCATGGAATTACTGGTTCAGTTATTGTTGGTATCAAGCCTTGTAAACTTTAGGTTGCCAGCTGAAATGTTATTTGTTCACCCATAATTATTTGTTTGTTTTTAATTGAATCAATGCTATGATATTTCTTGCTATCTTGTTATCCTATTTTCTCATATTCTAATATTTTATGTTTGATTCATATTTTACATTCCCACTTGATGTTTATTGCAGTTATCATGCAAACTGGAAACTGATGTAAATAGAATGAACTAAATCATAAAATACACTACATGATTTAAATATATAAGGGCAATTGCCCCCTTTTCACTTGAAAAGTCTTGAAACTAGGCAGTAAGTTGGGTGAGATAGTGTAGATTAGGAAACAGTTTTTCTTCCAAGTAGAGTTTCTTTTTAAAACAAAAACCTGTAGTCTAAAAAAAATGGAGCTAGGGAAGGGAATTTTGTAAACAATTTTGTAAAATAAGACAGGAAGAATTGAAACCTTCAAATTAACATACAGTGGTTGTCACTATATTTCTATCTGAGAATAAATAAATCTGCATGCTATATATTTAATATTAATCCTTAGTTGCTTATTTCAGTTTATGCCAATTTATAACTTTTAGTTGTCTTCCAGTTGGTCTTATTCTGTGGTTCAAACGGCAGTTTCAGTTTTTTCAAGATACCATCTAACGTGCTTAAATCTAAACAAGCACATTGATTTAGTTTTGTTTTCTATTATGTCATGTAAATAATATCTGAATGTAGGCCCCTCAATCCACATTGATTTAAGAGCAGCATGTCAAATTTGGAAACTAATTCCAACTGAGTTCACATCATTATGAATAACAGATAGATGATGAAAATGTTTGTTTTTCCTCTAGGCATTTAGATTTCTTTGAGATGGTTCGAAATGAAGATGACTTGGAACTTGCAAAGAGGTTTGAAATGGTGGGTGTTCCCCTAGAAAGCTTTTGCTGCTAAGAACTGTTAGTTTGCCTTAGCTACTACTATAAATATACCAGATTTTTCTGAGGGGCAAAGGCACGTTTTTCATATAACTAAAGAAAAATGAGAAGTTTTCTTTCTCATATAGACAGAATAAAAAGTATAACAAGGATTTTTTTTTAAAAGTTACCTGGCCATTAAGCTAATTCAGACCTTGTCAGGAGCCCATCATTTAACTGGACTATTACGGCAGTGATGGCTTTTACGTGCCACAATTAGATTTTTGTTAAGTCATACATTTATATTTGGGTCTTATGAATATTTGTTGGTTATCAAATAGTTCGCTGGTCCAGATTGCTTAATATGCTTTGCTCACTTAGGAATGAAAGAACTGAATGATGCCAGAGTCCTTTTCCAATACAGTTTTCTTTAGCTCTATTTTAGATCTGCCATCTTTATATTCTGAAATTCTATTTCTGTCTTTACTCTTAGGCTTTGGCCACCTAAAATGGCTTTTTGTGACATGTTTCTGCCATTTGGATATTTGCACATTTGCTGTTCCAATTTCACTCAGTTTTAATTTTGTAACCCCAGGTTCTGTCCACTTTAAGGGGCTTTAGATCTAGTGCTGGATTCAGCACCATGAATCTTAGGATCTCAGCGGACAGCTCCTCACTCCTCTTTGAAGCAAGCACCTGCTGCAGCCTAGCCCTTTAGTCCTCAGTGGAGACCCTTCCTTTATTTGAAGCCTAGAAGATCTAAATAAGTACTCAGTATATCAAAGCCACACTACATTGCACTACACTGGAATTATTGACATGCTTGTATTTATTGCTTCTTTTCTAAAAAGGCTAGAACATGTCCTAATGTTATAAATGTGTCTTCATAAGTGCTAGTTCCCATCTACTGTAGTGTTAGTACACAGACAGTGTAGACATAAACAACATTCAGTGTCAGATGTAAGTCCAGTAAAATGTTGATGCATCAAAATAGGGATAGTTTTTCAAATAACAGAGTAAAATATGGAAGTTACCAAATACTTTGTCAAGTAAGGTAAAAAGGTAAGTATGCTCTATAATATAAGATAAAGGTATTTTATAATAGGTTTGTGAGGAGAGAAACATGAATGTCACCTATTATAAGAGTAGGAAAAAAGCTACTAAATATGCTATAGTATTTTTTTTTCAGAAGCCATATTTCTTATTCCAAACACAATAGATTCAATTATTGGTTTGTAACAGTGTATTTTTAAATATATGGTAGATATTTTCCCAATCATTTCTTTAGTTTTTAATAGCAAAAGTAACATTTGCATTCTTAATATTGGAAACCGGAAAAAATTATTAACCTAGAGAGTATTAGTGGAGTATATTGAATCTATTTTGTCCACAACCCTGGACACACCCTACAACTTTTTGTTTGGGAAATATATTTCCAGAAATCATCAAACCATTTGTATTCCAGAAGTAAATGGAAATTTCCATAATTTGCTAGGTCATTTCATCCCCAAACTGATGAATTTTGTACATCCCTTCTTAATGAATGTTATTGGCTTGTTTTAGATTAAGTAACTTTGACCATAACAAAAATAAAGATAAATTGTGACATCTTGTAGTAATTACCTATAATGTAGTAAGATATTTTCTTTTCTTTCTGGGAATAACCTGGTAGATGTGAATGGATCTACCATTAAATAAGCACCCCAGTGTCAAGTAGCATTTTAACTGGCATGAGTCTTGTAATAGATACACTCTCCAAGAACTGAACTAAGTTTCAGAAGTGTCACAAAGTATTATTTTCTTTTTAAAATTTGGCATTTTATTCTCATATGCAGACATCGCATAATGCAGCAAATGTAAGGCATAAGCAGGAGATTGCATTTCAGCTTCCAATTTCTTGATGAACATAGATGTTGACAGTTGTTTTCTACAAACTAATATAATGTCACTTGATTCTGCTCACCTTTTTACACTCTGAAATGTATGCGTTGTATGATTTGGCTAAACTTGGTCTCATGGTGATGTTTTTATTAGAATTTTTTTTGCCTTTCTTGGTATTCTGTTGTAGGTACATATTGACACAAAAAGCGCCTCACAGATGTTTGAATTGATCAAAAAAAGGTTGAAGCACACAGACGCTTACCCCTATTTACTATCTGTACTCCAGCACTGTTTACAAATGCCTTGTAAGTAGATAATTTTTTCTCACAATCAAAGGGAAAATGCTGTGATATGTAAGAAGAAAGTTAGCTGGTGAAACTAATAGTCCATGAGGCTAGTGCCAAAAATGTATCCCCTTCAAATTTCATAATGCAGTATGTTGGATGATGATCACATTTTACCATATTACCATTAGGCAGTCTGGTCTATTGATTAAAGCACTAGGCTGGAAAGCAGGAGATTATGAGTTCAAGTCCCACTTTATCTATGAAAGCCAGCTGGATGACTTTGGGTCAGTTTGTCCAAGTCACTTCACAGGGTTATTGTGGGGAAAATAGGAGGCAGAAGGTATATTGGATATGTCCCTGTCTTAATTGTAAAAATAATAATCTTGGGATACAAACAAATAAAATTTTAAGTGTTTTGGTATGGACTATAATATCACATCATTGTGGTATTACAACATAGAACATTACAATATTATAACAAAGGATAAATTCACCTTACTGGAGCAAAATGAACATTGATCTTTTTTTCTTCATCTAGCAGCTGTAAAGTTCCTTATAGTAGGAATGTTTTTCAGCTTTGTTCAAATCCTAAAATGAAGCTAATCTGGATAGATTCAAGGGATATTCTCATGTAGAAGAGTTCCTCAGAGGCAGCAGAAGATGAATCAAAAACTGAAGCTTTATTAAATTTCTTTACAGATTTTGATATTGGTTAAAACCAAAAGATAGGCAGTAACTCCTTTTATTCTGCCTGTAAAGGTGGGAGAAAAGTTGGTAAGCTTTCCAACTATAGCTACATGGAGTGGAGAGTTAGAGGGGAAGAGAAAATAGGGGTATATTCTTAGTAAGTAACCACTGTAGTGTTTTGGAGATAGGAAAGTAAATGTTTTCTGAAACTATTCTGCTGTTCACTGTTGTGCATTAGTTTTTTATTCCCAAAGCAGGAAATATAAAGGTTTTGGTAGAATCTGTGAGCCTTGCAAGAACTATATATCATTTAAACAGAGATAACATAGTAAGGGGGAAATCTACATTCCCTTAGACTGCTCAGAATGGAACAGTCAGAAGCATTTTCAGACCTGGAAGAATAGACCAACTTATTAAAATATTGATGGAGCATATTCCTTCAATCAAATAATCTTGTCTTTTGCATTTCATTTTCCTGATCACTAGGGCAAGATACATGGCATTCTGATATCTCACTGTTGCCAAAGCAATCTTAGCAAGTTCTTTGGCATGTATTTTTGATAGCAAAACGCTTAGTCTCACACACTTATTTATAATCAAAGGTTTCATAATAAACCAATATACCCTAACTTTAGTGTGCAGTAGCTGTGCATGGTACTATAATATGATTTTCCTTTCTGGTTCTCCAGCTAGAACCACAATCTCTTTATTAGAGGTCCAGAAGAAAATGGTTCAGATACAAATTGATTAGTGGCTGCAAAATAGATCCTACTACTACCTTTCCAAGAAAAGAAGGAAGATATGACCTGTTATTGTTTTGCAAAGTTGAAAGCTAATTCATTAGACAATTTTGATCTTCTGGGAAGCTGATTACTCATATATTCTGACCATGCAGCATGGATTATCTCTCAGACTCACCATTTCCATAGGACTAAAAGGAAGATAGGGTATATTAGCTCAGTACAGATTTTTTTTGCCTATAGACAGCTGGCTTTCCAGAACACATTTTCCTGTTCCCATTTAAGATCCCCCCCCCCAAACATGAAGCAGCCATTTCTTGCTTAACAAGCAATAAAAAGAGAAAAGTTGGATGAAGTCCATCTGGAAACAAAGTTCATCTTGATTAAATTATTAGATTTTTTTTCTTTTTTAAAGGAACAAGAAAGAACATTTGTGTTAAGAGTCGGAGATATCCAGGTTCCACTCTTAATTAACACAGAATCTTGATGAAAAACAAAACACTGGCCAGATGAACACTCTTGTTATAGTATGGGAAATTCACAGAAAATACTTCATTCCCATCTTACTTCATGGGAACTGATACATAAAAAGTTCTCAAGCTCTAATTGGAAAAACAAATTAACGATTTCTCTGAAGTGTATCGTACAAACTTGGCAATTTTAAATTCATTTAATAATCTAGCAACAACTACATATAATTTGTTTTCATTCAAAGTTAACCACTCAAATTTAATCGAAAGTGCTAATGGCAAATATATAGTTACTGTGATGACCCAGAGTGTAACACAAAGGTAACAAAATCCAAAATGTAAATAAATGTCCTTTAATACCTCCAACTTGGCCCCACTGTTCAATAATTCTCAGTTGAAGAAAAAACATACTCAAAAATAGTCTTCAAAAGAAAACAATACAGTCCGAACTTAATGAGCAGATAAAGGTGAAATAAAAACCAAACAAACTACAGCGACGAAATTTCCACAACGGACCAGGATAAGTAATTACCAAATTCAAGGAGATAACAAGGCACAATCTGTTGAAAGGATGCCAACCAAGATAACTTCACCCCAAAATAAAACATGCTTTGCTTCTGGCAACCCTGTGTTTTAACCATCTCTCTTATATACTATTCTCCCCAGCTGCAACCAATGAGGGGGATCATGGCCGCTTCCTCTCTCATAAGCCAAATTATTTCCTTCTCCGTTCCTCCCTGCATGTCCTAGGATGCACAGGGGATGGGCCTGGTTCTTCCTCTGACTGCCCAGCCGGCCTCTGCCCTTCCCCAGCCTCCTCCACAACCTCCGGAACCACACCTCCACTTCTTGTCGGCTGTTCCGCCTCTCCCTCAGAGTCCGACTCTAACAAGGGCATGACAGTTACTGACTTCTTGCAGCACACTTTAAAATTTGGGCTTGACATATTCAACACAGTGTTCATATTAGGTCTACTGGCTGCATTTTCTGCCTCATGTTTATGTGTCTGAAGGCAGAACAGTTTTATCTACATAGCCAGTCCTCTATGTATAACCACAATTGAGCTCATTGTTTCTGTTGCTAGGGGAGACAGTTTTTAAATGAATTTTGCCCCATGTTATGACTTTTCTTGCCACAGTTGTTAAGTGAATCACTGCAGTTGTTAAAGTAACATGGCCATTAAGTATATCTGGTGTCCCCATTGACTTTGCTTGTCAGAAGGTCATAAGAGATGATCACATGACCCTGGGATACTGCAATAGTCATAAATATAAATCAGTTGCCAAACATCTGAATTTTGATCGTGGAGATGGTGCAACATGAAAAACAGTCAGAATGGCATTTTTTCCCCAGTGCCATTGTAACTTTGAACAGTCCATAAATGAACTGTTGTAAATCGAGGACTGCCTGTACTATGGACATACATCAGAAATTTCATAGATCAGATTTCATGCTTTGAACTTCAGCTCCTGTCAGCCTAAGCTACAATAATCAATGGCATGAGATTATGAACAACAACAAAAAAACTTCTAGAAGGAAACTCTCTAACTTACTATAAATCTCTTCAGCTTGTTTCAACCTGAAATTGAAAATGAATAATACTATTGGCAAGCAGAAGCTGCATACATAAAAGCATCTCTGTGGTTTAATTAAAAATTTGGGCAAGAACTATAGTGCTCCCCAAAATTATTTGTGGTGTCTGTGTCTTTGTGTGTGTGTATGGGAGAGAGGGAAGGAGGGAGGAAAGGAGAGGGAAATATGTTAGCCTTGCCAGAGTTCACATGAAGGTAGTTTGGATGGATATAAAAAATTACTTTGAGTGAAAAACAGTAACTTGAAGGAGTTTTTTTTTTATTTATCTTATTTGGTCATTGCAGGACTATTTCAAATATTCAGGCTTATGATCCATAATCCTCAGGTTAAGAACTGAAGTGTGCAATAGTTTATTTTTAATTTTAAAAGGGACTTACCTAAGAGGGAATATTTAGCAGGCTCTGTTTTTCATTTCAGAGGTTCTTCCTCCCCCATTTTTCAACTTTTCAATTAAATTTATTGGGTAAGTAAAAGCCCATTTTCCATAAGGTGGAACTTATTGGCCACATGCTTTGGGATAACTTGAATATGGAACTTATTGGCCACATGCTTTGGGATAACTTGAATATGGAACTTATTGGCCACATGCTTTGGGATAAATTGAATATCTTTCTATAAATTTTCCTTTGGAAGTCATAAAAAGCATAGGAGATAGATAATAGAAATTCATTTATTTTTAAGCAGTAATAATTTTTTATTTCACATTTTCTGTGGGAAACCAAGTTTTTGAGTTCTTAATCAAATGAGAACTAATTCTAAGCAAAGGAAAACTGAAGTAAGTTCCTAAGCACAGTTGCAGTTTCACTTAGGAACTACTTTATTCAACGACTGAGTTGCTGATCCCAATTGTGGACACTAAATGAGGATTACTTGTAAATATATTTTTCACATGTGCTCATTTATAATATCCAAAGAAATTACTTTCAGGAGTTTGTGATTAGATCTCTAAGTTTCCTTGTGTTTGTGATTGCAGATAAAAGAAATGGGGGAACTTTTCAACAATGGCAACTTTTAGACAGGATACTGCAGCAAATTGTTCTTCAGGATGAACGAGGGAATGATCCAGATGTATCTACTTTGGAAAACTTCAATGTCAAGAATATCATTAAGATGTAAGAAACATGAAAACTGGGACTGGATTTTATTCATGCAATATGTTTAAGATAAGGTTACCTTCATATATAAGGTTTCATCTATGTAGGGATAAGATTAGTCAAAATAACATCCACATTTTTGCCAAGTAAAATTTGCATTAAACTATGCTATAACATTTTGCAATAGAGGGTTAACTTTATCTAAAAGGCTAACAGCAATAACAAGAAATAAGCTTAGAAATGAGCTTATTATGCAATTAGCTCCTAATATGTTCCTATTCTTCTAGGAATATCTCTATTTAATTTTTTTGGGGATGGAGTTTAAATGATCTGGCTTTATCTTCATTCAGGTTGGTAAATGAAAATGAAGTGAAACAATGGCGGGATCAAGCAGAAAAATTCCGGAAAGGTATGTGGCTATTTCATAGGTGGAAAAAATAAAATTTAGGCATGTAATTTCAGATAACCTAGAAAAGAACAAAGCTCAGGGAATATGTTTTCTTGTATTACCAGTTTACCAATGGTAAAGAAGAGCTGATAATGCCGCTTAACATTAGACTGATCTATCTATTTTGAGTGCCACCCTCATTAAAAAAAAACACCATGCTGATTTTCAGTCTAAAGTGTTTTTTATACATCTGTAGTAATCTGCATCAATATTTTAACGAAACTCTCTGCTCCCCGTACCACCTTATAGTTTAAGTTCTCTGGATTTATTTTATATTTTGGTTCCTTGTGATTATTTAGTTCTCCCTCTGCTGTTTGTAGAACATGTTGAATTGATGAGCAGGCTAGAGAAGAAAGAAAGGGAATGTGACATAAAAACCCAAGAGAAAGATGAAATGATGAAGACACTGAATAAAATGAAGGACAAGTTGCAAAGAGAATCCCTGGAGCTTCGCCAAACTCGGGATCAAATGAGTGACCTTGTTGTTCAGCTGAATGATTTTTCGGTAGGATATGGGCCCTTTTTCTTCTCTTTCTCTAATTTACTTAAACAGAAATACAAGGTTTAAAGTTTTCTTTGGAGAAGGCAACGTGTATGGAATCAATACTTATGTTTTTAATTCATTCTTATGTTTTTATTTCATTCCAGTGTTTTTAATTCATTCTTGGTCATTGCTTCCATTTTGTTTTGTTTTGATTTCTATTTTATTTTATTTGTTTTATTTTATTTTTTATTTCATTCAATATGAATGCATGATGGTATATCTACAGAGGAATTATTGAGTCTGTCATCTGCACCTCTATAACTGGTTTGCTTCTGCAACCCAACAAGACAGACACAGACTTCAGAGAGTAATTAGGACTGCAGAAAAAAAAATCACTGCCAACCTGCCTTCAATCAAGGCCCTATATTTATTTATTTATTTATTAAATTTTTATACCACCCCCTTTCCCAAAAAGGGACTCGGGGCGGTGTACAGCCTACTAAAAATGAACAATATGTACAGTTAAAAACAAATTAAACAGAATTGATCTGGCCGAAATCCCATTAAGTACGAAATATTACTAAAATTTAAAATTTAAGGATTATATTAAAATTTAAAAAATTTAAAACCTAATTAATTTAAAAAACCCCAAAAACCGTTTACTGGGCCAGGCCGGCCTGCTGGAAGAACAGGGTCTTTACTGTGCGCTGGAAGGTCTGTATGTTGGTAATGGCCCATATCTCCGGGGGCAGATCATTCCACAGGGAGGGGGCCCCCACAGAGAAGGCCCGCACCCTCGGGGTTGCTAACCGGCAACGATCAGGCGGCGGAACCCCGAGGACGGCAACCCTGTGGTAGCGCAGTGGGCGGCGGGAGGCTGTTGATGGCAGCAGGCGGTCCCGTAAGTACCCAGGTCCCAAGCCATGGAGCTTTAAAAACAATCAGTACCACCTTGAATCAGATCCGGAAGGCCACAGGAAGCCAATGCAGCCTGCGGAGAAGTGGTGTTACATGGGAGCTCCGAGGAGCTCCCAAGATCACCCGCGCGTCCGCATTCTGGACCAACTACAGCCTCCGGACACTCTTCAAGGGGAGCCCCATGTAGAGAGCGTTGCAATAGTCCAAGCGAGAGATGACGAGGGTGGAGGTGACTGTGCGAAGTGCGTCCAGATTCAGAAAGGGCCGCAACTGGTAAATCAGATGAATCTGACAAAAGGCCCCCCTGGCGACGGCCGTGATATGATCTTCTAAAGACAGCCATACGTCCAGGAGGACATCTAGATTGCGAGCCCTTTTCATGGGGGTCAAAATTTCTTCCCCCACAGCCAGCGACGGAACAAGCTGGCTGTATCTGGGCGCAGGAAACCACAGCCACTCGGTTTTGGTCGGGTTGAGATGAAGCCTGTTAAGACCCATCCAACTCCGCACGGCCTCCAGGCACCGGGACATCACTTTGACGGCTTCGTTGGGATGGCCCGGGGTGGAGATGTACAGCTGAGTATCATCAGCGTACTGATGGAACTCTACCCCGAAACCACGGATGATCTCACCCAGTGGCTTTACATAAATGTTGAACAGCAGGGGCGAGAGCACCGACCCCTGAGGCACCCCACATAGTAGGGGCCTCGGGGTCGACCTCTGCCCCCCCATCAACATAAATTGCAAACGGTCAGAGAGGAAGGAGAACCACCGTAAAACGGTGCCTCCCACTCCCAACCCCTCCAACCGTCGCAATAAGATACTGTGGTCAACAGTATCAAAAGCCGCTGAGAGGTCTAACAGGACCAGGACAGAGGAACAACCCCTGTCCCGGGCCCTCCAGAGATCATCCACCAACGCGACCAACGCCATCTCCGTGCTGTGCCCGGGCCTGAAACCCGATTGGAGGGGGTCTAGGTATACCACTTCATCCAGGTACTGAGGGAGCTGACGTGCCACCACACTCTCAACAACCTTCGCAACAAAGCGGAGGTTGGAGACTGGACGATAATTTGACAATAATGCTGGATCCAGGGACGATTTCTTGAGGAGGGGCCGCACCACCGCCTCTTTCAAGGCGGCGGGTAAAAGCCCCTCTCTCAAGGAAGCATAGATAATCCCTTGGAACCAGCCTCGTGTCACCTCCCGAGTGGCCAAGACCAGCCAGGAGGGGCACGGGTCCAATAAACAAGTGGTGGCATTAAGCCCCCCCAGTATCCTGTCCACGTCCTCCAGAGTAACAGGATTGAACTCATCCCAAATGACCTCCCCGAAATCCACCCCCGTCCCCCCGCCCATAGATGCCCAGTCAGAGTCCAACTCATCCCGGATCTGAGTGATTTTGTCCTGCAGAAACCTAGAAAAATCCTCAGCCCGTCCCTGTAAGGGATCTTCCCACGCCCCCACCTCCAAAAGAGAGCGGGTCACCCTAAACAGGGCGGCCAGGCAGTTTTCCGTGGACGCAATAAGGGTGGAGAGGTAAGACCTCCTCGCCATCCTTATCACCACTAAATACGCCTTAATATAGGATCGTAATAGTGTTCGGTCAGACCCAGAGCGGCTGGCCCTCCAACTACTCTCTAGGCGTCTTTTCTGGCGCTTCATCTCCCTTAGCTCCTCAGAAAACCAAGAAGCCACCTGGGATCGGCACCGGGTCAGAGGCCGCAAGGGCACGACCCGGTCAAGGGCCCCAGCGGCCATCCTATCCCAGGCGGCTACCAAGCCCTTGACCGAGTCGTGTGTGTGAGCATCGGGAAACGGCCCAAGCTTCATCAGGAACCTATCTGGGTCTATCAGGCGCCTGGGGTGGTACCATTTTATCGGCCCCGCCTCCCTGCGGCCAATCAAGTCAAAAAGAGGACTGTGAAAAATATTTACAGACCCCTCACATCCCAGACACAAACTGTTTCAACTCCTTCCCTCAAAATGACGCTATAGAGCACTGCACATCAGAACAACTAGACACAAGGACAGTTTTTACCCCAAACGCCATCACTCTGTTAAATAATTCCCTCAACACTGTCCAACCATTTACAAAGTCTACACTACTATTACTATAAATCTTTTCATCACTCCTTATCACCCTTCCTCTCCCACTTGTGACTGTGTGACTGTAACTTTGTCACTTGTACCCTTACGATTTATACTGACTGTTTCCTAGTATGATTTGATTGCTTATTGTACCCTAGGACTATCATTGAGTGTTGTACCTTATAATTTTTGACTCTTGACGAATGTATCCTTTCTTTTATGTACACTGAGAGCATTTGCATCAAGACAAATTCCTTGTGCTTCCAATCACATTTGGCCAATAAAGAATTATATTCTATTCTATCATGTTTTTAATTAGTAGAAAGTGTCTAAAACATATTCAGTTTATGGCAGAAAGGTAAGTGTATTATTTTAGTGGCAAGGAAAGACAAAAGTAGCTATACTAGAATATGTTGAAATTCATTTTGGCAGTCATGTTTTCCATAGGGCACAATATTATATTTTAGCTATTTTTTATTTTATTTTTCCTGTTTTAATGCTGCCTTGGATACAACAGGACCTGGGGTGTTGCCTCTGTAAACTATGCTGCTTCTGTAAACTGCTTAGAGAGGGCTATAAAGCCCTGTAAAGTGGTATACAAGTCTAAGCGCTATTGCTATTGCTAATTAGCAAAAATATTCCTCATAGAAGCCCTGAAGATTATCCATGTTTCCATACCTACTTGGCAGGGACTGGATGACCCTTAAAAGGGACATTTTTAAAATATTGACATTTTGTCACCCTTACCAACATGAAGTAATCACTAATATGATTCTTACAATGTTTGAGGAGGGGATGTTATATTTCTGGTAATGTAATAAAAACTAGTATGATTTTACTGATTGCTTTCAAATATTACTTTTTTCCAGCAAGGAAATAGTACATTCCCAATTCCTCCTCAACTACCACCTGGTGGACCATTTTCTTTGTCCTCTTCTCTACGATCGTCAGAGATTTTGCCACCGCCTCCCCCACCTCTTCCTTTCTCCAGCTGTCCTCCTCCTCCAGCTCCACCACCACCTCCAGGTGGACCTCCACCACCACCTGGAGCACCTCCATTCTTCAATGTCAGTCTGCCTCTAGTTTCTACCACCACCACGTTCAGCAACAGTGAGATTAGCCTACAGAAAAAAGCAATCCCACAGCCATCTCATCCACTGAAATCCTTCAATTGGGCCAAATTGAGTGAGGTAAGGTTCAAAAATACTATTTTTGTTTAGCTTGCTGTTGATTGAAAAGTTGGAAAAGATTGGAATGTTGAAGATTGTGGTAAGAACCCAATTTTAGGTGCAAAACTGATACTCATTTATTAAAATTATATGACTATATACATAAAGTTACGTGGCGTACACACAAGAGATATATCACTGACAGACAGATAGCTAAGGTGGCAGATATTGGAAAATCCAATCAACTCAAGTATAGGCACTAAGCACCAGATCCGTAGAAGCAGGGGTCTACCATACTAGACAGAACCCAAGGTGCAGACTATGCAGAGAGATCTCAGAGAAGTACAAAGCATAGTGGCAGAGTGTAAGAATTCAGGCAGGAACATTATATACAGAGCAGCACAACAAATTAGCTGCTGTTGTGTAGAGGAACATCTGTGATGTGTATGGGCTAGACTCTCCCAAGTCCAAATGGAGAGATTATGGAGAATATTAGGACTAAGATCCTGTAGGACTTTCAGAACCAGATGGACAGGCAAGTACTGGTGGTAATAAATTAGCAGTGCCAAGTGCCAGCAACATCAGGAAGAAGTATGGAGGAGTACTGAGGTCTGAAGGAGGAATTAGAGGGGATGTGGAAAGTAAAAACCAAAGTGGTCCCAGTGATGATACGAGCACTCATGGCTGTAACTCCTAAACTTGGAGAGTGGCTCCAATAATCCCAGGAACAACATCAGAATGCTCTGTCCAGTACTAGACAGATTTAAGATACTCCACAGAACTCTCAGAGTCCCAAAGCTCTGATAGACATCCCAAGATTGAGGAAGACACATATCACCCTTAAGGGCGAGAAGGGAATGTTTATACGCACAGACCCACACATCATCTTAAGATAGATTTTGAAAGTAAGGCCTATTAAAATGGGAAGAATTTTCTAATTAAATTTAATTACAAAACTCATCACAAAGCTTCTAATACTGCAGTTTTGTAATTTAAACATTTTAGAAGAGAGAGAACACCCTGACATTTCAAACTACATTCTTCAGTCAACCCTATTTAAATGTTCCTTCCTCCCGCATATCAAACTCTAGCAAAAACATTCTTTCCACATTGCATGTGGAAGTGTTAACATTTAAAATTTTATCATGTAAACACATGCAAATGCCGTGGTATTTATATATACCCACGGTCTGCTGGAGCTCTTGTGCAGCATGTTTTCAAGCAAGCCTCTTTGGAAGGAAGCTTTTAACTTTGCAGTTTCCACCAAAATGGATGGAGTGTTTGTTTTGGGGGTAGGATTGGTGGCAGTGAAAAGCAGGCGGAAAAGTTTGAGACAGCCCTGGGGCTAGAACATTTACAGAGACTAAATGACATGCAATGCTCTGAACAACTTGTTCATTGCATAACCATGTATGAGCATAATCTCCCTCTTCTAGTTACAAATCAATGTAGCTCTTCTTTCTAGAGTACCCAGCCTACCTTTTGCATAGCACACTTGTCTTCATCCAATTCTGCAACTGTCCCCACCTCGTGATTTCCATCACCCCTATTACTCTTTGGCCATTAAAAAATGCAGATAGAATACTGTCTGTGTTGAGTTTGGGTAGATGCCTAGAAATCCATGCTCTTTTTAAAACTCCCAAGTCACTGAGGGCTCAGCTCAGGCATGTGGAATAAGTGTCCTGGGATTTTTGGAATGCCACAAGAATGCACTCTCTCTCTTCTCGCATACTGTTCTTTTCTTTTCAAATATGATAAAGTGAAATATTTTCTGTTCCTCCTGTTCTTGTCTTTCAAAGCCATGTGGTGCTATGGGAGACCATGGGAGTAAGTTTTATTTTCAGGAATTGGTACTTTGGAGGGGAGTTATATGCACATACACAAACACACTGAACCACAAGAGACACAGATGTTTCTTTTTAGTTTACAATGACCAAAAGCTTCTCCTTCCCTCTGGTTAATAGTGAAGACAGCTGTATTGATAAATAGAGGTTAGAGAATGAATAAATATGCTATTTTGGAGCATGCAAGAATACTTTGAATTTGGAGAGGAATGATTTGATTGCATTTGCCATAATTTACAGAGTATGTAGAAGCTACCAAAACTAGGGTGGAACTTCAGTAATAGTATTTAATATGAGCCGTGGTGATGCAGTGGTTAGAGTGTAGTATTGCAGGCTACTTCTGCTGACTGCCAGCTGCTTGCAATTTGGCAGTTCAAGTCTCACCAGGTTCAAAGTTGACTCAGCCTTCCATCCTTCCTAGGTGGGTAAAATGAGGATCCAGATTGTTGGGGGCAATATGCTGACTCTGTAAACCACTTAGAGAGGGCTGTAAAGTACTGTGAAGTGATATATAAGTCTAAGTGCAATTGCTATATAGGGAATTTAGTTTGTATGTTATTTTTCATATGGCTTATATTGAGTTACATCAGTGCATTGCAGGTGCTTCCCAGTTGGCAAAATGAGGGCAACAATATGTTGACTTGCAAAATAGTATTGAGAGTGGAAATCCTTGCTTATGGTATATGAAATAATAGGTGGATTACCAGGTTTTATCAAAACTAGAATATTTGATTATGTAAAATTGTTCTTGTTTCCCTTGAATAATATTCCATGCATATACATAGGAACATGAAGTTGAGATTCTACTTGATTTGTAAACATTCTTTTTCTGGCAGGTAATGGATAAACTTTCAGTCATATGATCCTTCACACTA
The DNA here is from genome assembly GCA_023653725.1 of Bungarus multicinctus. NCBI lineage: Eukaryota > Metazoa > Chordata > Lepidosauria > Squamata > Elapidae > Bungarus > Bungarus multicinctus. The sequence continues at coordinate 57,753,677 of CM042836.1, read as the reverse complement.
TAAACTGGTATCACAGAATTTTTAGTGCAGCATTTTTTTATAAAAGCATTGAATATATATCCAATTTTTTTTTCATTTTAGTGGCTCTATAAATGAATGAATGAATGAATGAATGAATGAATGAATGACACAGATAAATACATAGTTCTCAAGTTACAACTACGCATTCAGTGATTGTTGAAACTTACAAAGTTTTGGCTGCTACAATGTGATTATGTAATCATATGATAAGTATTTGGTGTCTAGCTTACAATTATGCTGTCACAGCAAGCTGCAGGTGTGTTCTTGTGATTTCCAGTGTTCCCTGTTGGCTTCCCTCAAGCAAAATCAACTGGGAAACCAGCAGGAAGTCAGATGCCATCATCATGTGAGGTTGTCCCCTAATGAAGGCATGAGGACTTCTGAACTTCTGTTGCTAAGTGACACATGACCTCATGTGCTAAGTCACATGACCTCATACTTAACAACTGTGTCATTTAGCATTGGACATTCTGTTCCCAAATGCTTTCATAACCCAAGGGCTACATACATATGTACATATAAATATATAGGTATATGCTCATTGAATCACACATTCTAAACTTTTCTATGTTCTTTCCTTATTTTACAATTTATATTCTATAGGTACTAAAGCTATGTCTATTTCTTGTATGTTTCTTACATCAATGTCTATCATTTTATTTCCTTCCTCTCCTACATCTAATGTAGGGAGCTAATGACCCCAGCTTAGTTTATTCCTTTCTTTTGCTGCCCTCCCACTTACGATGTGTAAAAACAAAAGTTATTTTCTTCTCAGTCTGACTTCTGGCTATCTTTTAGCCATCCAAGATTTGGTTGACGGTTCTTCAGCCAGGCATCTGTTGCCTCTGGCCTGAATGGCTGCTGAGACTTTGGCATCTCTGTTTCTGACTCAGAAGGAGAAAGTTTGCTATCGCTTCTGTGAACTATTGTCACTATTTCAGAGGTTGGCATGGCTGCCTAGCTCTGTAGCTGCTCTCACCTCTTGGCCCTGTTGCTGCTCACAGTTTCCTGATACTCAAGCTTCTGAAATGAATTCCCATTTCTTTTGGCCCCTTCAGTCACCCTTTGCAGATAACTCCAAGCCTCCAGCCAGTTTTGTCCTGAGTTTCTCCTGTTTGCTTAGCTCATTCCACAACTCCTGCTTGTAATAATGTCCTCTCTCCCTCTGCAATGCACATGAACAGAACATCTCTTCCTGACACATCCACAAACCTCTTTTTTTTTTTGATGGAGATAAGGTGTGGTCAATTCAGCTGTAAATTTCAGAGAAAAGCGTGCATAAGTGCACCATTGTGCCTCCCATCCCTGTCCTATTGTTCCCATTTAATCGTACCTATTTTCTGTATTCTTACTCAAGTTTATACTTATACCTATTATTTTGTAAGCAATTGACAAATCAAATAAATTAAAAATAAATTAAAAAAGGAAAAAAATAATGTGCTTGGACAGACTGTTGTAAAAGTGTTCTACCATAGTCTATGGTAGGAAAAAAAATGACATCAGGACAAATTGAATAATAAAAAAGGGAATACAACCAGTGTGTCTTAATGGGAAAGTTTCCAGAGGTTTAATTTTCAATAACTGCTGTTTTCATGTGATAAATTAAGTGAGCTTTATTGGGCTTCATTGGGCTTCATTTTTAAGCAATCAATTCTGGACTATATTTTTGATTGTAGCTGTCTCCAGCACTGTCTTCCCCTGCTGCTCATAAAGATGTGCAGAGTAAAATGTGTCCCAGGGTCATTTTCCATATTCTGGTTTTATGTCTCATTCAAAATTATAAACTAGACAGACCAGAACACTGCAACAGCTCTGAGTGAATTTAACAGAGACAAAGCAGAAAACTTTGCAGTTCTCAATGGAAACTTGCTTTGTAATATAAGCCATCATTATAAGCCAAAAAGTGACTTCAGGAGAGTCCAAAGGCATGGCTGTTTTGCTTTTGTCTTTATTTCTTTTTTTTTTGGCCTGGATTTTCTCCAAAAGTTGCATCTTCTTTTAATCATGTTCTATCCATTGAGTTCTTCCTGAGCCCTTTTAACTTCTCAAAATAATGCATTTTTTCCTTGTTTCTTTAGTAAGAGTGAGTGGGAGATAGAAGCTGTTCTTAATTAGTTTAATAATGAAGTGCTAATGCACTTTACTATGTGAGTGCCTTTAGTGAGCTTAAGTTCAGATGCTAGGAGTGTCATATTTTTAGCCAGTCTGGTCTCACAAGATACCACATGCTGGGCAGCTTCCCCACCTCTTCCTCCACCACTTTTTCTTTCTTAAATATAAGTTTTTACATTTTCTAAAATTTCTGATTTTTTTGCATAAAAAATGTTTTTAGAAAAAATGTATTTTACCCAAAGTATCTCAGATATCGTTTAATAAAGTATTAGAAGAATGAATTACAATCAACTATAAAAGAAAAAATGAGGGAAACAATGCTTTTAGTATGATTTTTAATAGTATTTCACCTTTGTGTGTATTTAGGAGTTGAAGATGGAACAATAATAGATATATGGAAATTGTGATTTTCTAGAATATTGTAGGGCTAGTCACGGTTATATACATCTCTTTGAATTTAGGAAAAGATACAAGGTACAATCTGGCATGAAATTGATGACATACGGGCTTTCAAGATGCTGGATTTGGAAGATTTTGAAAAAATGTTTTCAGCCTATCAAAGACATCAGGTAAGACATTTCAATGCTATTTCCCTCGTTCCAAGTTCCAAATTGTTTATGTTCCTCTATAAAAATAGTTTTAGTGTTTAGTGCACCATCAGAGAAGCAAGCAGTAGGAAATGTCTTTTCATGGATATGGTATTTTCAGGATAAACAGATTGGCTTCAGATTTGAGTATGCCAGGTAAAAAGCCTTCTGGATGGCTTACCTGGTGTTGATGACTGGGGTGCCACAGCGCTAGGCTCTGTTTCCTGCATATAGCATCATTCTGAGCATCATTCTGAGACACTGTGAGACATTGAATGGTGGTTTGACCGAGATACCTAGTGCTGATGAGAATGTCAGTCTGTAAGTAGACAAATTTGACATAGTTTCAACAATTGCCTTAGGTTAACAGTTTCTGATACTGCTCTAGGAGATAAACCATGTTATTATTACTTTACATTTTGTTTGCCATAATGCCTGTCTTTAGTGGAAAAATACATCACCAATCTGATTTGTGTTTGCAGTTTTTATATGATGGGTAGTGGTGTTTAGTGTAGTTTGGAATTGTCTTGCTTTGATTTGGTCTGGTCTGGTCTAGCCAAGTAATTTAAATTTATTAGCCACCCAACTCGAATAGAATCTTTTTAGTCGTTTTTCACTTGTCTTGTTAATGATGTTAATTCCATTTTGTAATACTGTTTCTTCTTAGCTAGTAAATCTTGCATAATAAATTTAGATTGGCTCAGCTTTTTGTTTGTCTTACTTCATTTTTTTACTTTTCTTTCTTATACTTTACTTTCATTTTCTTATAATAGATTATAATGGATATTTAATGCTAACAATAGTGACATACTTTTAATAGCATCTGTACAGGTTTTTTCCCCTCCTTTTCTTGGAAAGTAGATTGCCCTCATGCTGTTTTTCTCTCATAAATGGACTCAACTGGATAGATCAGTGGGATTTTAACTCCCCCCCCCCCTTCTTCTCCAAATTCTTTCATAGCTATTAAATTATATTTTGAAAACATGGTTTCTCCCAGTTGTCTGGTGTACAAATGCTAGTCCAAAACTGGGCTGGAAGTTCAGCGTTTCTTCTCCAATAATATAAAACAGTGATGCCATACTTTACAGAACTGTTGAAAGACTTTAATAAATTAGTCTAGAAAAACTGACCTAACTCCAGCACCTTTCCTTTTGGAAATGAACCATTTAATTTTCAGGACTCCTAAAAGATTCAGATTCATTTTTATTGCCAAAGGCACAAAATGAGTTGGCCACTTCTGAATTAATGTGTAAAGTTTGGTTCTCACTCAGTGACAAATGTTCTCTTAGCACTTCTTGTCAACCACAAAATAACCAAGTTTGGGACAGGCTAAGGCTTTAAACCAAATTGAGATTTTGTTCCTGGTATGTTCCCATCTGATTAAGCAAAGTTTAGAGATTTAAGTAGACTTCCTGCCTTGTCATAAGGAAGTGGAATGGAACTGGATCATGATTCTGCAAGTGTTAAGATATGATCAAAATGAGCTTTGCTTGTCTAAATAGATCAGTTCTATTCTGGTCATTCAACTGCTTTAAACTTCAGCCAAATGAAGCCAAACTCAGCAAATCCCAGAGAGATTTGTGGGGCGGGGTTGCATGCATGAGCATGAATGAGACATTTCTTTTTCTTGCTGCAGTTAATATGATATTGTATTTGGTCCCCCAGCTTCTTTTCCTGTAAACGACTTCTTTTTTCTTAGAAAAGACAAAGAGTCTGTTCTTTATTCCATACAAAAGTATTTGCTGTTTGTTATACACTGAGAAGGCAATGTTAAACAGGAATAGAATCTTATTCCAAGGTCTCTCATTGATTCTTTTATGATGTTCAAAAGGCCAGTTTATTATTTTATAACATCACTTACATAATTGCAAAAAGAAAGTACTGAGAAACCTTATTTGCTGCCTATAAAATCCTGTTAACTATTGTCCTTAGAATCTCTATGGAAAAGAAATTCTGCACAATTCAGTAATAGCTCTTACTTTTGTTTTTGGAAGGGAGAACAAACTGTTATGCATTTTGTCTTTGATTATTTTAATAGTGTCATGCTAACCAGCGCTTCGGTAGAAGACCAAATATTATTGCTTTGATAAACTCTGTATCTTTTTATTGCTGTTGCTAACTGTTGGCATGTTTCCTTCTCTGTTATCTTCAACTGTTGCCTGAGTAGGACCTGTTAACTAATCCTTCTTCTTCCTGTAAGCAGGTAAGTATTACTGCCTGTCCCCTTTCTGACTTTGCCAATTTCTTTTCCAGTGTTTAGATGACGAGATCCAACTGTTCATAATCCACTTTGTTTATTGCATGAGTAAACCTTATCTTTCATCTGCACATATATAGGTGTTTCTGTGACTAAGACAAAGGATTGTCTTGCATGAAGTTTGAGAGACAGAAATTAAAATTCAGTCTGCTTTTGTGTATCCAAGCCCACATGAGTAAATGAGAGATATCAGAGATGGAACTGTCACTTTTGTTTATGAAACAGAAGAATAGGCTTTACTGACCTCTTGTAGATAGTCCTGTTACTTATAAAGGATCCTGAGTTTCAGTTATTAATGGGAGCATCTTTTGAACCAAGTTATGTCATGGATATCCCAATGAATAGAAGAGTGGGGTGACTTCAATGATTCTTCCTCTTTCAGCTTCTCAATTCTTAGAATATCTGCTCCATTAAACTGAAGATCTTCTGGAACTATTAAATTTTAGGAATTTGGTTGTATTTTTATTTATATGCTGGTTCTATGTACTACCCCATGCTAATATGACAGTCAGTGACTTGTATTCCTTCTTACAATAAAAAGATTGCAAGAGTAAATCTCAAACATAGTTCACCAGCATCCTCTTCTTAATCTCAATCCTATCCATAAAGTCAAAAGTTATTTCACTTACCAGGTGCTGATATAATCCCTGTGGTATCTCTTAATAGTATTGTTCCTACTTTTTGAACATACTTTATTTATTTGGATTCAAGTTTATATCATGTGTCATAATGCATGTCACTGTGTGTGTAATGTGTTCTTCATTTAATTACACTTTTCAGGCTTCCATTTATAGCAAAGGCAATAAGATAGGGACCTTAGACGCACATATACATGCATGATGCTTGCACATATACTGTTGCCTGTTGCACTTACATCTGGATTTGCAAGGAAACACAAATAAGGAAATAAACCATGTTTATGCGGTTTCTTATTTTTTTTTTAAGTTTTATTTTTATAGCATTATAACCCCACAACTTTGGAGGATTTTCTCCCACGCTGCTTACTTTGGATATGATGGATTGCCCACCTTGTGTTCCTTCTCAGTATTGCATTGAAAAATGGAACCAAAAAAAAAAAAAGAAAGAAATAATTCCACGTTTTTTAAACTATTTGTAGAAGGAAATGGGATCAACTGAAGATCTATACCTATCCAGTCGAAAGGTGAAAGAGCTTTCTGTGATTGATGGCCGGAGAGCACAAAATTGTGTCATCCTCCTTTCCAAGTAAGTTTACCTTATCTTGCATTTGTCTGGAATTTCAGTTTGCTGATATACAGGAAGGATGCAAGTAGAATTCCTATTTGATTGCTGCTATTCCAAAACATTTTAGATCGGAATCTGTCTCTGAAATGTTCTTGGGAAATGAAAGATGTTTAGGTTTCTCTCCAATGTCAATGTTGATCAATTCTGTCTTTCACATGAATACAAATGCATCAGCTTGAGATTTAAATTAATTGTGATATAAACTCAAACAGTAATTTACATAGCTTGGCAGGTTCTGTGCCTTGAATTTTTAAAATCTAAATATTCATTTATTGGATTTTATATGCTCACTTATCAGACAGCTTCTTAGAAATCTTGCTTATATTTTCCAGTGTATGTTTGTGGCTATTAATAATTATTTCTTCTGACTTGGTAAATTTTATGCATTTTTTTCTGTTTTATTCATATCAAATATTTCATTAAATAAAATAATGTTTTTTGTGTAACCCAATTCTTTACATAATTGAGTGAAGAATAATTGGAAGTAAATGTTCCATTTGCTCATGAACAAGGCAATGTGCAAAGAAATGGTGCATTGACATGTTTGTCATTGTAAGCAGCTGTGCTTTTGGTGTTTAGCTGAATTGCTTGTCCATTGTCTTTTCTGCTTTTGATAGAAAGTTTGAGGATAGTTATAGTAAATGTATTGTGGGGTGAAAAAAACAGTACTAAATAACTGATAGAAGTAACTGATGGAATATTTTCAGGTTGCATTCTTCTTTTTAGGTACATAGGCATCAAATATTTGACACCAAGAAAAAACTTTCAACTGTCCCTAACACTGCTTTATTTCCTAACATGGGAAGTAATAGAATTAAGAGCTTTTGTATTAAGAACTCAAGTTGTTTTTATGAATGAATACACAAGAATGGTTCCAGGCACAGACATTTTAGCATGACCACTTATAGACAAAGTGTGGGTTGTTCCACCTTTTACTTTCTAATTTTTTTTTAATGAAAATTAAACAGAAGATGAAAGAAAGACTATAATCACCTTCTATCTTAAATTATCATTTAAGTCCATGGCTGAGACAGTATGATTATCTAATAAAATTTTTGTTTCAGTGCATTTTGACTTTCAGCATTTTAATATTCTGTTTTACACATTATTTATGTTCTTTAAACTTTCCATCTGTCTTTCAGGATCTCCATCCTACCACAATATTTGTTTCTCTCCCCTCCCCTTCACTCTTCCTTCATTTATTTGTTTGCTATGTGATCATCTATACTCACCATAGATGCTCATTCACTGGAACATCACTGGAATTATCACCAATCTATGGATTTCTACATTCTTATTCACCTTCAAATTCTGAATGAAACTAATTTATGCTTCCTCGCTTTTTAGCCCTTTCCTACTGAACCTATAGTTTCCTTTCCCTAATTATATGCATCAATATGAGTACATGCACTCAACAAGAACACAATTCTTAGTTTCATAGAACTTAGCTATTCTTATTTCATTCCATTTGTTTAGTCATGTTTTTTTTAGTATTTATTCCTCTTTATGTTCAAAATCATAGCTTTCCATGTGCTACATTCATTATCTAATGGATATTGATCTCCATTACCCACTATGGACTTGATCAATCATGCTTTCACATAACATTTTTAATAAGAACAATTACTAGACTAAATCAATCTTTGCAAATGTTTACCATAAAGATAGCACCACTCATTTTGCCCAACATACCATAAAAGCAATTAAAGCAACCTGGAATCTGTAAGAGACTATTATGCAAATCAACCTATTGTTACTTACATCCCACCAAGTAGGATACAAGCAACATACTGACATGCTTAAAATGCAAGGTGCACAATTCTGTAAGAAAAATATTTTATTTAAACCTCAAACAGATTCTTGAAAGTTTAATTGTACAGCTCTTGAGTCAACCTACTTTCAATAATAAATTGGGGGATATATTAATAATTAAGAACTGTAGTCAGAGGTTTTCTTTGCGTGTGTACCTTTCAATGGAGTGAAAAGTCTCCTGCAGTTTTCTTGGCCAGATTTCATAAGTGATTTGCCATTGCCTGCTTTCTGGAGCAGAGAGAATGTGATTGACCCAAGGTGCATCCAATTGATTTAATTCCTAAGAGAGGACTAAACTCACAAACTCTAGCCTTAACTGGTCAGTTTATAAGATGATCAGTTGTAAGGAGAGTTTATTTTGATTTATATTAGAAATTGATTTTTTTCACTCCAGAAAAACAATTGCAAAATTTATTTATTTATTTATAAAATTTCTATACCGCCCTTCTCCCTAGGGACTCAGGGCGGTGTACAGCCAATCCAAACCCCAACAGTAATACAAAAGTTAAAAGAAGATTAAATTAAATATTGGCCGAATAAGAAAAAACCCACCCCACACCCTTAAAACCCCAATTTAAAATTACAGAGCAATGGAGACAAGTTAAAACCACCTCAGCCCAGGCCGGCCTGCTCAAAAAGCCTGCTCAAAAATCTCAGGATATTTGGAGGTAATTTTGCTGTTATATCTTAAATAGAATTTTAGTAGTGGTGTCTGTTTCCTGACCTTACTTAACTCAAGGGGCTGATACCTCACATCAGAAATGTCTGTAAGAAGAGAAAAACAAAAGAAACAAAACCCTAAGAGGGTATAGTAAAAAAAATTAAGACTATTTGTGGACATGAAATTCTTGCTGATTCTTATGGGATGAAATGTTAACCAGGAGGAATGGGAAATTAAACTGAATATTCTAGGGAAAAAGAATGATTCACTGATCGATGTAGAGTTTTGTTCCATCTGGGAGCACAGGGCATGACATAAGTTTAATATCTGCCTGCACATTTTAAAAGATAACTGCATCATGTGACCACATGCTGCAGCTGTCGCACAGTATAGAAAAACGTGTAGCTACTTTGAAGAGTTGTAAACAAGTATAGTGTTTGAGCCCCTGTGAATTCTGAAATATTTTTTGGGTACCTTTTGAACTCAAATCCAAAGCATTTCATAGCTCTAATAATTCACTGTTGCAATCTCCAAAGATGAACAATACAGACAGAATGTTTTGTTTATTCCTATATATGCCTTTTGTGTGTATATATTGTAGTTAATAAGATATAAAAATTAAAATGAGAAGTGCTTCAGTCTCATTATACTAAGCCTCACGTTATTCTTATACCATGTGCTTTTGATATAAATCTCAATCAGATTTTATGTTTATGCAAATGCATATGCTGAAACTTCAGATGCTGCAATGCCCAGCATTTTAATATGGAATGCATATAGAATTTCAGGATGGATTCAAACAGTAGATTTAAAATCTGAAGCAAGCCAAGATATCCTATTTAGTTTTAGCCTCCTGCACAATTTATTTTTCTTCATTTCAGAAAATAAGATAAAACTGAACAGTTGAGGAAGATCAGCATTGCATGTATAAAATTCCTTGAAAGTGAACCCTATTGCTTAAAGGAATAGACATCCAACATGAGTCTCCTCTTCCCCCTTTTTAATTTTCAACTCTTACGACTCAGATTCATGGTCTTACCTTCAGTCATTACATAGTGCAGTCTTTAAATCAAGTATCCTGTGTGAAACTATTGTGTCTAAAATTTCTATCAGTAAGCCGTGCTCATCTTTACTCTCCAAAAAGGCATGCCTTTTTTGTGTGGCAGTCATAGGAATATCCAAAGGCTAGAAGTCAAGTCAAGCGAAGTTTGATTTTGGCTAGGCATCCAACAAGACATTACTTGGCAGACATCAGCAATGTTAACAACATGTCATCCTCTCCCCAAATCCTCTTTTACTCAATGCAAGTTATTAGGGCCAAAAGAATAACATTTTAATAATCAGTAATTCCAAAATTGTTTCAGACTTGTCCTCTTTCCTCCATAGTTGGTTCAAATGAAATCAAACCAAACTTATGATGATCAAAAATCAGCATACCAAAAAAAAGATAAAATTAATAAATTGAAATTAGTAATACAAGTCCAAACTGGCAAATTTGAATTAGCTGTTGCTTCATTTTTACTGCAGCCATACAAAATTTGGCTCCAATGTTAATATTAGCAAGATTAGAGTCTGAAGGTGTCCTTAATGTGTATCACTAACTTGCAGATTTCCATGTCACTTTCAGGACTGTTCCAGGAAAGGATGCTAACTTGATTTTGCTATTCATTATCATTCAGCCTTTGAAGGACTTGCTTTTTTTGCTTGGTCAAACCAGATTCACTGCCAATATGAATGGTGAGGGGTGGTCATCCATCAAGATTCACAGAACCAGGCCATTAGGGAAAATTGTTATCTTCAATTAATGTGTCATCCTGCCCATTTATTTTGGATTTTTCTGTCTTGAACCTAAAATGCATCTTCGAGCTGCCAGTACCTTAGAAGCTTTTCAAAACTTATTTTTCTTAAAAAATGTGTATTGATTGTGTACAAACTATCAGATCCACTATCCATTATTTAACAGAGGATTATAGTCCTCTGTTATTTAGTGCCTGATTTATTGCATTTCAAATATACTGGACGCATATGATTGACTTTAATTTTCTATAGCTCCCCAGTTAGATTGACTATCAACTGTGACTTGTGACCACCACATTCCAGAAGCTCTAGATTGGAGAATCTTGTAAAATTACCTTTTCCACCCACTCTGAACAATGACATGTCCTCCCTTCTTATTTTTCTATTATTTTTTGAGAATTAATTATTCTGTTTTGAAAAAGAGGAGGCTGAGCATTCTCCAAGGTAGCATATACAAATAAGTGTTTTTCTTTTAATATTTTTGTCACAGAGTTTCTGTTAATATCATTGATAGTGTTGGAAGAAATGTCCATCTGGATTCAATTCCAAGTGGCGAGAAAGACATTGGAAACATGGAAACTGCTTGGAAAGATGGTTTAATGGTGAATAGGACCACATGGGTTTGAAGTCCTGGGTGGCTGACCACATGGAGTGGATAGACATATATATTTATATCCTCTCTTGAGCTTTGAACTGGAGCTTCCTGTTCCTGTGGCAAGGTCAAGTATCCTATTGGTTGTCAGACTCCCAGGGAGTGGGGGTCTTAGCTAATTTTGTAGGTTGTGTCCCAGGCTTGGTTGAATCTTGCTGGGTGATGCAATGAAGGCAATTTCTTATTGTGGCTGAATGGCTTTGCTCTGAAGGATAATCCCATCATCCTGGAGCTGAAGTCTTTTATTTTGTAGATAGATTGGCCCAATCTTTTGTCTTGTTAGATAAGCTGGCACCAAAATATCTGTTGTGGGCAGGGAGCTGGGGTCTTTTGTTTCTGTATCCTTTAAGATTTTTATTTCTCTTTCAGGGAAAATATTCTGCCTTTTTAATATTTCCTACACTATTTCATTCTTCTAAGAGAGGAGTGCATGCTAACTTTCTACAATAGTTTGAGAAAGAAAGGGAAAGAAAGATGTTTCTAAAGTAAGTATTCTAGTTAAAGGTAGGACATGCCATATGTTTTAAAAACATAATGGATTAAACAACACTTTTAAGCAATGTGTTTAAAAACCCTTAGCTTATCCATCTTTAAATGCTTAACAATATTTTCCTTCTTACCTAGTAGCCTTTTACCTTTCTCTATATGGTTAGATGTTGAATTATTAATACCCTAGTCTAGGCTGTTGCTATTTTGTCTATATCTGTATATATCTGGGGTTTTCTCCCCCCCCCCCCCCCCCCAGCATGAGAAAATAAAATACCAATGAGTTTTCTCCTAAAAAAAGTCTCTTGGAATCTTCAATGCCATCTTGTCTCTTTTCTCTGTGCCTATATTCTTATTCCTCTGACTCTTTGCTTAGTCATTCACAAGTAGTCTGAAACAGGAAATATTTAGGAGAAGAAAATAGTGAAGGTTTTGTTGAATAATTATGATGTGATTCATTTACTTGCCCCATGGACAGAGATCCCCTTTCTGCAGCCTGTCAACTTCAGTTATAATTCTGTGTCTCTCTGTAAGATTAACTGAGCTATATCAAATTGGGAGCGCAAGGAATGCATTTAAAAAAGGCCATTTGGTTTCTTTCCCCAGTTTCCCTTTGGAGTTTTAAGTGATTTATGGTAATGGATAGAAGTTGTGCTGGCTAGAGATTGTAATAAGCAAACTGGCGTTGATCATGTTTGTGTGTGCATATTTGTAAATTCACTATATGGACTGCAAAAGAAAGAAATAATTCAGGTGCCAAGAAAGTAATTAGAAATAGTATACTTTTTTTTGTCCCTTTGATTTTTTTTCAGTGTTCTTTTTCTGCATGTGCATTTTGCTGAGTCTATGGTAACCTATAACTTTAGAGATTAGTACCTTAAATATCCTGGTTTTAATGCCAGGGCCTGATTTGCCAGATTTCAGATGTTATTTTGCCAGTATTTTAATGTCTTTTTATTAGTTGTAGTTGGAAGTGGCTAATGGAAAACAAAATGCTCTTTCATCAAAAATAAATTTCAGAAGATGACTCTCAAAATATTTGGAACTTTGATCTTGATCATTTTTTCAATATACCTTCAATATAATTGGAGAAACAATTTTTCAGAAGGAAGACCAGATTATGATCTGCCCTTCTAATTTTAGACTTTTTTTAAAAAAAACTACAAAGATGAGAAAGCATCCAGAAAGAATTATTCCATTGTGAGGAACTGAATGATATAGATTCTGGAAAACTGCATCTCATTAATGTTTATTAATTTATTTGTTTGTTTGTTCATTGTTCATTCATTCATTTATTTATTTTATATGTAATTCCAGTTTTAAGGTTATGGTGAGTTTGTGAAACTATCCTGTTGATAGTTCTGAAAAAGTGATGAGACTTTCATTAGCCTGGAGTTTTCCAGGTGTGCTGGAGTATAAATTTCAGAATGTTGGCTATGCATTAGGCTATAAAATCCACTCTTTATCATCAGAGGAAGGAAGAGGATCTCCCTTATGTTGAATATCTCTTCTGAATTAATATTGCTGCACTTTTCAGAGCTTTCTGCCTCTTATGTATCCATATCATCTTATGGAGGATTTTTCATGGAAAGTTGCCTTTGTGCACCGCCCCGAGTCCTTAGGGAGAGGGGGCGGTATATAAATTTGAATAAATAAATAAATAAGTTTTAACTATGCCAAGCATTTTGTCCTTGGCAATTCCTTGACTGATAGAGATTTATTTTTGTTAGCATTTTAATGTTCCTGAAGGAAACCAAGGCAACTTATGCATTTCCATTGGATTCTCACAACTATTCTGTTAAGTACATTAGAAACTACCCAGTATTTTCCAATAAGTTTCATTTGAGCCAGGGTCTTTCCAATCCTAATTAGCTACAGTATAGATCCCTTTCGGGAAGCTATTGAAAACTAGCTGTCCTCCCAGGTCTTGGGGTAGGTTGAGGATGGTGGTTCTGTTGGATGGTTTTTCTTTATGTCTTTGTCTTCATGCCACTTATTAATTGTATCTTTTCTTTTATGTACACTGAGAGTATTTACACCAATAAAAATTCCTTGTGTGTTCAATCACACTTGGCCAATAAAGTATTCTTTCTTTCTATCTATCTATCTATCTATCTATCTATCTATCTATCTATCTATCTATCTATCTATCTATCTATCTATCTATCTATCTATCAATAAATTTATGTATTACAGTTTTTCATGTCTTTGATTATGTCCCAATTACATTGTGAATTTATTTATCTGATGTATATCCCGTCTGTATTATTTTATAAGTAACTCAAGGTGGTGAGCATATCTATTGCCCCTTCCTCCTCTTATTTTCCCCGCAATAGTAACCTTGTGAAGTGAGTTGGACTGAGAAAGAGTGATTAGCCCAAAGTCACCCAGCTGGCTTTCATGCCTAAAGTGGGATTAGAACTCATAGTCTTCTGGTTTCTAAGCCAGTACTTTAGCCACAATACCAAATTAGAATAATCTTCTCCAGGCTGGGGTGGTTGGCCAAATCTATTAAATTACATAATTAAATTAAAACTGTGCAGAACCTAATTTAGATTTCAAACATACCTGGAAACACTTAATTACAGGAGAAAAAGGGTAGAACTTTGGAGGTTAAAATAAAATAAAACTTTTTTTCTTTCTAAGGGCAAGAAAGTTTAAGAACAGTGACAATTTTCCCTTGATTTCATTAAAATAAAATAAAATAAAATAAACCAATGGCCATCTTTACAGAGAAAAGTAAAAGAATCTGCCTGTAAAAGAATATAATTAAATGCAGCAGTTTTGCCCATTAGATTCAAAGTAAAATCTTTTCTTTACATCTTCCCTTTTCTTGCCAAGCAATAAATAACTTGACTTTATTAAATCAGTGGTAATAGGAGCGTAATGATGACTGGATTATAAAGATAATTATGTGAGAAATAAGATCAAGGAAAGTGGTAAGGTCACATTAGAAGTGATTATCCCATACTTTAATTCTTTCTTGGAGATTTGGATATCCTTACTCCTGTGTGAAAATAAATATTTCTGACTTCTGTTAATCACTTCAATAATGAGATGGGTGGCATATAAATTTAATAAATAAATATTTCTCTTACCATTATGCCAATTTTAGGAACATGTATAGATATCGTCAACAGACAGAAATGTTGTAGTTCAGCTATAAAAACTTGGACAATTGCACAAGGCTACTTTCCTGCCTTCTCTTTTTTCCTTTAAGTAATTGTAAAATGCTTCTTCTGTTTGACCAGTGTGCTTCTAATAAGTCCATCTGGTACTATGTTATCTTTATTTATACAAAAGTTCAAAAAAAAATTCAACTGCTTGAAATATAACCAGATAAATTAACATAACTGGTTTGGGAGATATCTTATTACTGTGAACCATATTCCAGCATAGTTTAAGATTGTAATAATACATTTTATGGATGAATTGCACTTAATTCTGTTTAGTCGTAGAGCATTTTTTAGCCTGACTAGAGGTTTTTTTTTTACTAAAATGGATATAATATTGCATTATTATATGATACATAAATCCAGCAAAATGTAGTATTTCTTGAATATTAATTGAAAGAGCCCTGTAATTTACATGTGTTTTGAAAATATGCTGTGGTTATATACAACTAGAGAGAATTTTTCAAATACATTTTTCAATGCAAATAAAAATGTGTAAATAATTGTATCTCAGCAATTTGCTGATACTTTTTCTTTATTAAAAAAAATGAAAAACTGACAGTGTTCACCACACAGACTTTCCTTGCCAAGCTGCATGTGATTGGGATAAATTATCTTCACTATAAAATGACTATACTGTTAAAGTGTTGCCATTGTAAAGTACAGCTTGAGCTGTTTCCTTAGAGAAAGCTGACACACACAAACACCCTCTTTTCCATTCCACTTTTCTTTTTAAACACTGTACAGAGACTATGAGACAAGACAGCTTCTTCTTGTAGGGTCATAATCTATTTGACACAATAAATATGGAGAAAAAAATGGAACCACATGCTAGTACTAGATGTTATATGTAATAGTAGTTTTAACTGTTCAGTTGTGTCCATCTCTCGGCGATTTTATAGGCAAGTGCTCTCCAAGGCTACCTTGTTGAGCACAGCTTCTTTCAGTTTTTGGATGTTCTTCATATTAGCTTTGATGGTATGAAGCCACCACATTCTTTGCTCACCCCTTCTTCTTGATCCACTAACCATTCCTAGCATCATAGATTTCTCCAATGAATATGACATGGCCAAAGTAAATCAGACATAGATTTTGGCTTCTAGTGATGTTTCTGGTTTTGTACAGTTCAGCATCTTTGGCTGTCTGTGGTAGATGCAATAATTTATGCCAGCACCACAGTTCAAAGGCGTCAGCTCTTCTTTGATCAGCCCTTCTTAGTATCCAACTCTCACACCCATACATCATATGTTACATATACATTGTGTCATTTATGCTCAAAGAATGCTCCAGTGCTCTTGAATACTACTTGAAAGCACAAAGGTCTAAAGAGTGATCCCAGATTCTCTCACAACTAAATAATCCTAGAATCATCCTACACATCCTTGTACTGAGAAGGAAAAAGGGAGCCATTGAGAAAGGAAATGTAGAAAGCAATAATAATGGATTTTCCCCCTTCCCACGCATAGCACTCTTGGATAACAAGTAAAGTTTATGCCCAGATAGGACTATGATTGCAGCCATTTCCCCCGATCTCTATAGGTAAGCCTCTGTAAATTTCCTAATCTTTGTCCTCCGGGAATATGTGGGTCTTGCCAAAAGCTCTCTGTGCACTCAAAATGCAGAAGTGTCCGTTGCAATTGTACTCAGTCCTGTTCTATCTTCACATGTCAGTAGAATTGCTTAGCTTAGTTATCATTCTATTATAGTCTTTGTGGGGGTTTTCTGTAAACAAATATAAAACAGACCTGGCAGTGGTTAAATTATGCATGCAGTCTGGGGTTTGTCAGTTTTTATGCCAGTGGGAGAAATTTAGGTTTGGCTCTTATAAGACCGGTATGAAAATTACTGATGATACATATCCAGCAATGAGATATGACTTACTTAGTGTGTCTCTTCTGGCCATAATCACATTTTAGTGTGGAGTCTGCATTGCAACAAATCCCCCCCCCCCCCCACACACACACTTCAAGTAGTCATCTTCTTTCTGCCTTGAGTGGAAAGATTTTAGGGATCTGCTCTAGGTTTCTGTTCAATCGGTTCACCTGTTTTTGCTTAAAGTTCGGCACATCTGCTTTATGTTACTCTTGGCTATTTTAAGATCCACTGCATGGTTAGTCAGAAATATTGGAAAAACAACAACAACAAAAAGAATACTTCATTAACAATCCGTTGGCCCAGTTGCTTGTCTGCTTTTGAACTCTGTGTGAATAGCACATTTGTGGCCATGTGGCTTGCTGACTGTAGTGAGACTGTTCTGTAAGCAATTGTTTGCTCATCTAGCTAGCCTGAAGTGCAGCTTAACAGTATCTGCAGTGATCATTCAGATGCACCACAGGCTTTATATAGGCCTTAGAGTAGCCTCATTGAGTTGTCTCTTAACATGGGGCCTGATAGGCCCCTGTGAGAGAAGGATGTGGCATTTGAGCCAGATGTTTCCTTATAACTTTCTGGGCAAAGGCAGCTGCGTATGCATTTCTTGGATTTAACACCATCTCCTTTGAGCATTTTAAATCATGCCTCAAGAGATTCGTACCATCTAAAAGGTGCCAAACTCTCGTATTTGGACATTGAAAACTTGGTGAGGCTTCAGGTGCAGCTCCCCTGGCCAGGAACAGTGCAAATTTTTTTGCGTGTCTTGCTTCATGGTTCTGAAATCTGAGTTACAGGAAACTTGTCTTGGGAAGGAAAAAGCTAATTCGTTCTCCATGGCCTCTTCAGTTTTTGGCTTCTTTGCTTAAGTCAGTGCCAATTGGAAGGATGAGTCTTATCTCTTTCCATATACAAAGAGGAACTATTGTCCAATATATATGACTTCTGTGTGTTTATTTGAAAATGATGGGCCATTAGAAAAGGTTCCCTGAAATGCTGATGTTTAATGCACAATTACATAATCAGAACCCAGTGCTTAGATACCCTCAGTAATACAGATGGATATATTCTATTATGATTCTTCTCTTTGAATTTACTAAGCTGTCAGGATTTAATCTGCCAAATAAACAAAGCCCTTATTTTGTTTTTGAGTACCTGGAGGGAAGAGAGCTAAAATTAAAAAAACAAAATTAAAGTAAAAGCCTAATTCTCATTGGTCAGTTCTTCATTGTACAGTCAACCTCTAACTTTACAACTGATCATTGGACCATTCAGAGTTATGACAGAGAGAGAACTACTTACAAATTGATTTTGAAGTTATGATGGTTGTATATGCAGACATATTCATATGCACACATGCACACAATCATGTGACTGCATTTTGGATTGCATTTTGGGCTATTGGTAACCTTCATGGTCATTTGCAACATCCTGTGGTCATGTGACCACAATTTGACTTTTTTGGTAGTTTACGTATGGTTTCTGGCAGAAAAAAAAGCCCACTAAAAACACAAAAGGTGTTTGCTCAACAACTACCACAAAAAGCATTGAAAAATGGGATCTGGTCAAATGATGCCTTACCTACAACCATAATTCTGGGCTTGATTACAGTCGTAAGTTGGGGTCTACATATAACATATTTATTTTGTACTGTAATATATTTGGTTTTGATTTGTTAAATCATATATAATGAGTTACATTATCATTTGGAGATGTGAGTTAATTTTTTATGCTGTGAATTTATTTTACAGTGCAATAAATATGAATTAACAATAAAAAACTTGTTCACAATCCTAAAATATAACAAATATCAAAATATTTATGTCAAATACTATAAAATGTAATATAAAGTTTATACTTGACAATTATTGATCACAATTTCCTCCCTTCTGCTTCCTTTACTTCTCTCTATACCGTGCTAGAAGTCAAACTTTGGATTTTTCCATAATTGTGAATTATGTTTTTCTTCATGGCTTCTCTCCATGACAAGTCATTAAAGGAAAGTTACTCTGGTGTACATGTTTTATTCAAAGCACATAACATACTCTGAGTTACCACTTATGGGTTGTCCTGAATGTAACCATAATCAATCATTTTGCTTTAGCAATCTTCTTTGTGATCTTTCATTTGTTCGTATCTTTATGGATATAAAGGAAGGTCTTGCAATAGATCCTCACTGAAGATCTATGGAGATTCTCAATCATCTAGGTCATAGTTGCCCCAAAGGTGCTTTTCCAAAAAACAGCTGGGGTTTTTTGGTTTTTTTCCTTGGAAATGTTTCACTTCTTATCCAAGAAACTCCTTCTGTTCAGAACTGAACCAAAGTGAAATATTTTCAAGAGAAAAACAAAGTCCAGTTGTCTTTTGGAAAAGCACTTTTGGGACATCCCTACTGAAATTTCATACTTGCTTAATAAATTGTGTGAGCAAAGTAATTAGAGTGTTATATTATTATTACAGGTTGAAGCTATCTAATGAAGAAATTCAGCAGGCAATTTTGAAAATGGATGAAGAAGAAGATCTGGCGAAAGATATGTTGGAGCAGGTGAAAAAACTTAATTACTTAAACACTGACCTCAGTGGTAAAAGGAGAGTGTGTTCCTCTTCTCATTAGGTTACATCTCAGCAAGCAATTTGTATAAACCTGCCAGCATGATGATCAGATTACTTTTAGATTTTTCCCCCTCAAAGTTTCTCATTGTCAGTACATTGTTACTAATGTTCTTGTACCCTAGGTGAAGAGTTGTTGGTCCTGAACATGAAAAATAGCAGGGAGAAAGAGATTTTTAAAATTCTGGGAGAAAGAAGGAAGGCAGGAGGAATAGTATAGTGTGTAGACGCTTGAAAGAGACTATTGGTATTTCACAAAAACAGCAAAGTCATTAGAGACTTTGTGTTCATTTTAAAATACAGTTTTTGTAACTTTTGCAACACTAGTTATTCTTATTCCCTTTCCATTCCTCAGATGTCTGGGGCGAGTGGATGCATTCATAAGTATTTTATGTCTCCTGTTAATTTGCTGTTGTAATCTTGACCCCTTGAAATTCAATGCTGTCTTAAATGTGTCCCAATTTACTACTATAATCTTTAGAGTCCTACTCGAATGCCTTGGGAATTACAACAGTAAGAGAATAGGTATAAACTTTTTAAAATCAATAAGTATTCCAAAAGAAAGTGACTTAAAGCATTGCTCATTTGTTGCATGGAGTACATTCATGAGGCAGGCTTATTTGTATTAGGAATGAACTGGGCTTTGAATTTGAAAGGGGAAAAAAGTGCTTCAGAGCACGCCAAGGCATGCACGATGCACCTGTCAGCAGCTCCTTAAACTTGTCTTTTCCCAGGATCACGTGCAAGCATTGGAGGGCAGTTGTGTGATCCTGGGGGAAAGAACAGCTGAGCTGTTAGTTGCTAACAGGTGTTACGTATCCCCATTCTCTGAAGCATCTTTTAAAAATCTATAATAGTGCACAGCGTCACATCTGTGTACGTACACACATGTACACGTAGCTCTTTTGGAGTAAAGTGTGACATAGTAAAAATGATCCACAATGACCTTTCGCAAATCATTAGGTATTGTAGAGACATTCTTGGATTCAGTGGTGGCTAATGCATATGGTGTGTTTAACTTTATCTGTTATATTTTCTGAAGAGAAACTTGGCTATTTTCCAATAATACTGGTCTTTTAAAATTTCTGTTCTCAAGGTCGAAGGGCAGAGATGGCTAATTACAAATAGTCCTTGACTTAACAACAGTTCTGTTCAAAGTTACAACAGCACTGAAAAAAATGACTTATGACCATTTTTCAAAGTTACAACCTTTGCAGCATCCCATCCTCATGTGATCAAAATTCAGGTGCTTAGCAGCTGGCTTGTATTTATGACAGGTTGTAGTGTCCCAGGGTCATATGACACCATTTGCGACCTTCTGACAAATCGAGGACTACCTGTATAATTAACTTTTATTTTATCTGTACACATTTTTTTCACTTTTGGGTGGTAAGTAGGATTTATTCTATTGCCAATAGCTCATCTGTGGCCAGTAACAGTTAAACTACTCATTGGAATAATTAATGAATGGGCAAACAAGAATATAAACCAGGCTGAACTTCCAGCATATTTTGGAAATGGCAATTGGATATGTGAAGCCAAGCCTTAACCCCACCAGATAGATTTTAAAAATATCTGTTGCTGAATGAGCTGTCTTTTGAGTTCAAATTTTGAATGAGCACCCTATAAATCTAGTGATATCGACATTGTTCATTATCTTTCTGAAGCAGCCATTTTAGAAATGTGCTGGAGGGGATGGAGGGGAGAATAGATAGAACTTTGTATTGGAGGAAGAATGGGAAGAACACTTTTAGTGCTTTATTTGCAGTGCTACACTCTGAATGGCCTTATGTGTCAAAGAAGTGCTTTATTAAATATCAACAAGATATGCAGCAAATAGTAGCTGGAAGTGAGAAATCCTACATGGAATTACGAATCATGTAACAAAGTCACAGTAGGAAGACAAAGAATCAAGCAAAGGTTTCAGGAAAATCACTTTAACTACTACAGATGCATTGCTTCAAAAATACTATTATAGCAGAATGTAGGGCAGCATTTTATTGGCAATCTATTAGTTCATTTTCATGCTGTCCACCTCCTCTCCCCTTGTCTGGTTGTTTCATGTTGTCTGCATTGTTGTTTAAAAAAAAACAACACTTGACGTTCCAGCTACTGAAGTTTGTTCCAGAGAAGAGTGATATTGACCTGTTGGAAGAACATAAGCATGAAATTGATCGCATGGCACGAGCAGATCGTTTCCTCTATGAAATGAGCAGGTATATATACATACATACATACATAGGTCTGTTTGCATTTGATGGAGAGTGAGAGAGAGAGAAAAGGAGGGAATATTGTAATATAAATTTACACTCTCTATAGAAAAATATGGGGGTGACCTGATGGCTGAGTAGTTAAGACACTGGGTTTGTAAGCTGGAAAGCCTGAGTGCCATGCGACAAAGTGAGCTCCTGTCTTCACCCCAGCTCTTGTCCACCTAGCAGTTCAAAAGCATGCAAATGCAAGTAGATGAATAGGTACCACTTAGATGGGAAGGTAACAGCACTCTGTGACATCATGCTGGTCACATGAAATGTCTTTGGACAGCGGTGGCTCAGTGGCCTTGAAATGAAGATGAGCACCCCTATAGTCAGCAATGACTAGCAGAATAAAATCCACAGGGACTCCTATACCTTTTTATAGAAGAATGTTCTCATAGTTCCTAGACATTATGACCTTGCTAGCTCACAATTATGGAAGTTAAATCTAATAAGTTGAGAAAACCATGATGGGGGTGGGGATGGCTGATACAATGCAATATTTCAAATAGTATCATTAAGATTTAGAAATTCGTATTGACTACATAACTGTGTTAATGAAATTCAATCACCGCCTTTCCTATGTAAATTATATAAAAATATCATGCATTTGAGTAAAGGTTCTATCTTTGTGTGAATTGCTATGTTGTGCAGTGGAATTGGAAGCTTGAGCCTCAAGTTAGTGATGCCTAAGAGTGACCCTTGTGTAAAATATCGAAAATGTACTGGGAAAACATATTTTCATTGAATGGAAACTTCTTCCTACTCTTTTTCCTCTGTGTTTGGGGTTGCAATATCTTCTTCTACAGGGGAATAAAAATGTATGATTGTTATGAGATTCAGGATTGATCCTAGTCTGTGAGCAGAGCAGCTGATAGCATTTTTCATATTCAGGCATTTCTGTTCTAGTAATAAGATGGACTTTGAATAAAAATTGACTGGTCTTACATGTATTCTGTTTTGCTGAAAGACTTATTGAAGTACATCTCAGATCTCTTACTGCTTTCTTTCTAGGATTGACCACTACCAACAAAGACTTCAAGCATTATTCTTTAAGAAGAAGTTTCCAGAGAGGCTTGCTGAAGCTAAGCCAAAAGTGGAAGGTAAGTTATATTCTTTACAAACAGTAAACTATTTCAGGTGTCAGAGGTGTCATCCTGCCCAAGGAATGCTGTGCCCTGAAGCATTCTGTGCAAGCTTAAGCAGAAGAAAATTGATGCCACTGGAGTTTGTGTTATGAATTGAACAGCCTGAGACATCTAGCTCTTTGGCAGGATCTCAGTTTCTTGATGGGTTGGATGAAGCTTATCTATCAGTCCTTGGGGTGCATCAAGTTTACTGAAGAAAATTTGTCACAATCCTTCCTTCCTTGACAGTCTTATCTCCTAAGAGCAGTGAGAGGGTTGAGGGTGGAGCAGGCAGGGACTGCAGGTTACCCACTTTTGCTGTATGCCTTCTGATATGTAATGCAAAATATCTTGAGTGATTTTTTTACTGTGTCTCCCAAAAGCCTTTCTGCAGAATTAGAACCACCCAAACAAACACACTCAGTGGTCTTTTTCCACGCTCAGTTTTGCACTTCCTGTGTTGAAAAATGAGAAAGGAGCTTTGGATTTAGAAAGATGTCATATACATTGATTGGAAGATCCCTCCCCTACATTCTCCCTTTCAACTATTATCAGTCTAGTACATCAATCTAAGGACCCTTCTTGTCTCTTTCAGCTATTCTCCTGGCCTCCAGAGAGCTCATCCGCAGCAAGCGCCTGAAGCAGCTCTTGGAGGTTGTGTTGGCTTTTGGCAATTACATGAACAAGGGACAAAGAGGAAATGCATATGGCTTTAAGGTTTCCAGCCTGAATAAGATTGCGGACACCAAATCTAGCATAGATAAGTAGGTTCACTTACTAATGATAAATTTTCAATACTGTACTTCAGTAAAAAAAAAGTTTCAAGGGAGTTTTCACAATACAGTTAAAATACAGCTTAAATTTTTGTATATCATATCTGAGCATGCACATCTGAAAAAGATTTTACATTAAAAGTGGTTACTGTCCATATAATTAATTTTGGTGCAAGCTTGAAACAGAGAAAACAGCTTTGTACCAAAAGGAGATTTCTGCTAGTCTTGAAAATAACAACAGTTACTGTAAATAGAATTAAAAGACAGCAATGTTTTTAAAACTGAAAAAACAAGTCTCTGCGAGGCTAAGATTATTTAATGGTATGTGTGCAATTTCGAGCTGAAATTTTTGAGCACACTTGTGGGATTTTTTTAAAAAATCCCAACCATCTTCAGGGGATGGTAAAATATTTCAAATCTAAGAGGCAGAGTACTTCTCTTTGTATAAATTGCCAATACTTTCTTTTGAAATTGTCTGTGCTGCTACAAGAAACCAATGATGGTTCATGGTCTCTGTAGCTGTTTTACTCCACAGTGCTTCTATCCAATGATACTTGGTGATTAGAAAGGAATGTTTTGTTTTTCATTTTGAGAGCATCCATAAATATCACCAGGAGTGAACTTGTTGGGGAGTTTTACAGCATAAAAAGGTTATTTTAAAAGAAAAAAGGAAGTCAACTTCTCTAGAAGGCTACTAGGAATGTTAATTTTTCTGAGCCAAATTGTCAGCACCTCTTTCCTGCTCTTCCAAATTGTTCCACTGTCACAGCCAGGGAACGGGATTCAGAAGATAAGAATTTCCAGATTAAAAATGTATCAGTGACCTGAGCAAATGTAAGACTCTTCATTTTGGGAATTACATGCACAAACAAAACAATATAGCTATTGAATAGTCTTCTTGGAAGCTTGGGGTATTTTGCTAGGAGACCTTTGTACTTTGTACAGTGTTGCTTCTGTTGTTGAGTCATTTGCAAATAATCATTTGAGCCTTCAGGGCAGAGGTGGGAACATCTAGTCCACCAGATGTTGTTGCAATGCAGCTCCCAGAATGTCAAGGGCGCTGGTAGTCATCATACACATCACATTTGAAGACAAAGAATTCCTCACTCTTACTTTAGCACAAAAGATGTGAAACCTTAAATGAATAAAAGCATTTATGCGGCTGCCTGGTCAGATAAAGTGACCCGAGGGGGGTAGTGTCCAAAAAGGGAAGAGAAATCAAACCAAGAAAGAAACAATACTTACCATTAAACCCTATCAAAAGAATAAAATGGCAATCAGAGTTAAAATATATTGTAGCTCCTCAGATTGAGGTCTCTACTCAGCCTGACTCAAAGACCTGGGGAAGTAGCTATTAAATCCATTCTATTTTAAAAATGTGAACGTTAGACTTCATTTTAAGCTTTCGGATAGAGCATGGTAATTACCCTTACCCTGATTTTGTTTCTTATTTCCTTTCATACCTATTTCTCTTAGGAATATTACCTTATTGCATTACTTGATAATGATCTTTGAAAAGAATTACCTAGATGTGCTTGAAGTACAATCTGAACTGCAACATCTTCCAGAAGCAGCAAAAGTCAAGTAAGTATGATTTCTGGCCATTTGGCTAAGATCAGGTGTATTATCTATTCTTAACAGCTTAACAGCTGCTATGTTCTCATTGCACACTGAATTATTCTGATGGACCTTAAATTTTTTCAGCTATCTCACTCACAGGTGGTGTATAATGAGAACATATAAGCTATGAAACTGATACTTTATAAATAAATAGAAGTGGTGCTGTTCCTAAAGTAACAATGGGTGGTTATGTTGAGATGTGTTTATGGTCTGTAGATCAGCATTCTGTGTAAACATACAGAAGCAGATATCATAGTTATCAGTCAAAAATATAATGGAAATCATTCTCAGATTAAAGCATTTGAGTATATATATCTGACCACAAGAGTCTTCAACTTTTAATCAGTGAATACCTCTATAATTCACTCAATTAATACTGAATAATATTCTTGAGTATTACTGAGAATAAATATTCTATTTCAGAGTATATTGTTCTAAGCAGGAAATAATCTAACAAAAGCGCTTGGGATGAGATGGGCCATAGTAATTTGATTGGCAATACATTAATTCATAGGTAGATTAACAATGAATAATTAAATACGTAATAAGTGTAAATATTCTTAGTAGCCCATGAGTTGCAAATAAAGAGAGCATATTTTATTTTATTTTTTTTAATGTGAAAATATCCAAGTGTCATGTGAATAATATCAAAATTGTATATGCATCGCAATATCTTTTAAATATATTATGTAGTCTTTAATGCTAAAAATATTGCAGAATTATGAAACAAAGAAGAGCCAAAGCCTTATGGTAATATCAGAGCATTCCCACAATAACTTTAGTAACTTTTGATCTCTTGGATTCTGTAGAAAAACAGAAAACAAAATACATGACAATTAATAAATCTGAAAGTCAGGATTATTTTTTTTATAAAATTAACAGCAGCAATAAGTTATATCAGTAAAGGATATCTTACATTTTGTAAGTTCCTGTTCCAGTAATCCTTTTTCACTTATTTGAAGATATTGTTTGATTCAGTGTGGCGCTATACAATTGTATCTGAAATAAAATGTTAGAGATTTGAAAGTCAATAAATCCTAGTGCTTTCAGAAGGACAAAAAAACATTAAAAGAATTGTATTATTTGCTTATTGCCTTGCTTTGAAACATGTTGATGTTTTGAATTGAGCTTATTTCATTCACGGTTCTAGTTTTAGATAATGCATCAGTTGGGTATCCGAAATACAGTGTTCATATTCTAAGCATTAATTTGATTTGATTTTATATGCTAACGTGTAACCCTTTCACTTCTAAAAAAGATTTAACAACCAAAATGTATTAAGTTAACAAGCACAAAGAACCAGCATAACATAACCTAAAGTGTAGTTAAATCAGGAAAAATCATCTACCACAAAATTACGTTAAGATCCAGTATGTGGATAAATATGTTATGGATAAAAAACATTTCTGCCACATTTCCTATAATACACCTTAAAAGCCAGTGAACAGCAGAATGGGCATCTCTCTTTGTTCTAATATCTGCTGGGGGGGCTGGTGTTGGAGGGAAATTATGACACTGAAAGGACGGATGGTTGTCTGTACTTCAGCTGTTCCTCTACCATCTGTATAACATTGCACTTTTGCTATAAACCACTCTCTCTGTATCTCCTTGCAGCCTAGTGGAGCTGGAGAAAGAAGTTAATAATGTAAAGACTGGGTTGAAAGCTGTTGAAACTGTAAGTATGTCACAGTTTCTAAACACACTACTTTAAAACTGTTGCACCAGGGAACTGGAGTAGTGGGTGTTTGATGAGAGAAGAAGGAGCTTTTCTTCTTTGTCAAGCAAAGCCTGTTTCTCTGAGACCATTCCCTACCCCTCACCCCTATATCTCTTGCAAAAGCTGATGTGATGGTATTAACAGATGTGCAGGGAAATTTGTTTGATCTGGGGCTGTGAGCAGGGGAACGGCAATTTGATCAACGGTGCTAATCCAAATGTTGAATTCTTTTTTCTTCTTTCAGAGACTTTTAGTCTCTGAGCAGGTGTTAGATGTGGTCTCTGTGGACAGGTTTACACAGGCGGGGTGTAGCCTAAGTATTAAGGCATTTATTACCTGCCAGAAATGATGCCAAGCAGGGAGAGAACAGGCAGAGAAAGTCTGAAAGGAGATAGCCATCTTGCTGTATAGCCTTCCCCAACCCAGTGCTCTTCAGATGTGTTGATCTTTTAGCCCCCAGAATTACTGGGTTACTGGAATGACTGAAGTCCAACATACCTAGAGGGGGCCCCAATGGGGGAAGGTTTACAGATTTACAGAGTTAAAAGAGACCTTGTAGGTCATCTAGTCCAACCCTGGTACAAAACAGGAGACCCTACAGAATTTCTGACAATGGCAGTCCAATCTCTTCTTGAAAGTCTCCAGTGATGACGCTCCCACAACTTCTTGAGGGCAAACTGTTCCACTGGTTGATTGTTCTACTGTCAGAAAATGTATTCTTATTTCTAGGTTGAATCTCTCCTTGATCAGTTTCCATCCATTATTCCTTGTCTGCCCTACAGGCACTTAGAAAATAGCTTGACCCTTTCTTCTCTGTGACAGCCCTTCAGATATTGGAAGACTGCTATCATGTCTCTCCTGGTCCTTCTCTTCACTAGACTAGCCATGCCCAGTTCCTGCAACCATTCTTCATATGTTTTAGTCTCCAGTCCCCTAATCATCCTGGCTGTTCTTCTCTGCACTTTTTCTAGAGTCTCAACATCTTTTTCATAGTGTGGTGATCAAAACTGGATGCAGTACTCTAGGTGTGGTCTTACTAAGGCTTTATAAGAGTGGTATTAGTACCTCACTTGATATTGATTGTATCTCTCTGTTAATGCAATTTAGGATTGCATTGGCTTTTTGGGCTGCTGCTGCACACTGCTGGCTCATATTTAACTGGTTGTGCACTAAGAGTCCAGTGTCCCTTTGTCATATAGTTATTACATAATTTTAAGCCTGTTATTACATTAAGAAGTAAGTACAACTGCTTCCTACTCGAAGCCTTTAAACATGATTCTTTTTCCCCTTTAGTAGACATTTTGCCCGTTTAATATCCTAACAGAATCTTGTATGTGATGTAGATGCATATATTGTAGGGAGCTGTCTAAGATCAGATATAGCTGGCATTTGTTCATATTGTAAGGTAGGACTCTTTTGTCTCCCTCTCTATAGGCAAATGCTATTTTATGAATGAGCCATGGCATTTCACACCATTTATGGCTTTTCTCTAGTTCTTGCATGCAATTGTGTAGAAAAAAAGTCAATTGTAATTTGTTTTTAAAGTAAGGGTTTGGAACATTGCAACCTTCTCTTTTAGGGAGCAGCTCAGACTTGAATAGTCTTTCTGTTTTCTGGATTAGTTGTCCAGGCTCTGGGTAATTTCTGTGGGATCATACTGAACTCATAAGGAATGGAGCCAGCCAGCTTTTGCAAACAGAAAGACTTAGTCACACAGGATTCTTCAGGGTATTGCATATGTTACTGGGGGGGTGGGACCTACAGCCAGTAACATCTTCTTTTTCATTTTATCTGTCATGGGCCTTCTGTGTGGCCTTCTTTCAATCATGCTGCTTGCCTGTGTCTTGAGACTTCTGGATTAATTTGCAATTATCAAACAGCTTCTTAAGATTAAATGTTTGTACCCAGTTGAGAGCGTTTTAGAGGGTTATCATTTCATCTATTTTCTCTTACTGCAAATATCTTTCCTTAAGAGAATTCATGCAGTTCTTTGGAGATAGAACAATGAAATGTTAAGACCAAGCTTTACTCGATGTTTACTGCATGTTTTATTTGCAAGGAATGAGTCTAACACAGGATTGTAATATATACCTAGTCAACATATAATGAATGAAGTAGCCATTGGTGGTGCTCTGTATTAGCAGACATAATATATATTCAAAGTACAGAATAACACTTTTTTTCTCAGAGCTATAAATACCATGCTTTTGAGGTTATTTAGGAACAATGGGTATATGGGAAAGTTATAACACTCCCTTGTTTTCACTTCCTTCTTCCTTTGTAGATTAATCTGTGAGATTTCAACTGATTGAATTAAATCACGTTTGCTGCCATTCTGTTTATCTACAAATGGCATTTTAATCCTTACAGACAAAGAGATATTTAGCAATTTTTTGGCTATTTAAGTGAGGGCTAGATGAGAAGACTCACCTTTCTCTTAAATTAGTCCTCACTTTAAAAAAAAAAGATGGCTAAAGACATCTTTGTCTAACAATAAGGTTTAAAATGACTAACTGCAAGTATACTGGAAGTGGCATCACTTCCTTGCTTCTCTTGAAGGATAATAAATTTACAGTATCCCAGATCAGGGATTTATTTTCAAGTATCTTTAGTCCCTGTTAGACAAATTCAAACTTCTTTTTAATTTACGTTCAGAGTAGATTTTGGAATTCATTCCAATTCCACTGCCAAGTTTAAATAACACCCTTTGCCTTCTTGCTGCTCTTCATGCTACACACCCTTGACTCATAAACCACCCCAGAAAAGGTATTTTGCATGGGAGATACAGGCATCAATTCTTCCAATATGTGGGGACCCATTCTAGAAGATATTAAAAAGTACCTCCAATTCCTTAAGTGCTTCTCAATGTGTGTTTTTAATATGCATCTTAAAGCCAAATATTATAGGAGAAGTCAAGCAGTGGCAAACAGATGGTCAATTTGTTTGCTAATCCTGAGAAGGTAGTTCTCAAACACTAGATGTACTGCTTGACAAATTCTCTTTGCTAGGCCCATCTTCCAGAAGAGGCAGAATTTTTAATTTAATAAGAAAGATCTTTGTGTCCCAGCAACTCTGTGATGGCTAATTCATAAAAGCGAGAGATAGCAACATGCAATTCTTGAATGGCAAACTGCTTATTCTCAACTTAGCCAGTGTCCTTGAGGTACCTTCTCCTTTTTCTTCTTCTTGTTGCCCATTTTATCCCATTCATGTACCAGTTTTTTCTCCTCTCATGTCACTTTATGATTATCATAAAACTTGGCAGCTAACATCTTCCAGTGTAGCTCATTCATTTCACTCTTGTGGAGGTATGTAAAAACGTAGCACTGTAACAACAATAGAAGGCCGTTGTTGGGAGGAGACGACAGGAAAAGGGGGGGGGGAGGCACAACTGTTGACTGCATTCCAACATGTTCTCACCACAATCCTGGCACTGACAGTGGAGAGGGTTCTTCAAGGCCCCTTCTTACAAACATCAGACTAAAAATAGGTTTACAGTCAGCTGCTCACAGAGGCACTTTGTAATCCGTTGCTTCCCAGGGCTGGCAGCACCATTTGAAAATGAGATGTGAGCCTAGCTTTGAGAAACTTTGCAGACTATAGCCAGCAAAGCAAAGTAAATCAAAGTGGAAAGCTGTAAACCCTCAATTCCCTTTATGAGGATTGCTGCCAAGGCATCAGCTCTCCTGCCAATGGCATGTGTAACTTTTATGGGATTGACTTCACTGTAAAACCGTTCAGACAAACAGTAGAAAGCAGGATTTTTAAACACATGTCTTAAGTTGGGTGCTGTCTATAGCAATGCAGTGTTGGTTTCTAAGCTTTTCCTCCAGGCAAAACATAAAACAAAGAAAGTCCTATCAATGCCTTCCCAAGGGGCTTATTCCAGTCAAAACTGAGAGCAGTAAATAAGCCATTATTATAACAAAGCTATTAGTGTTACTGCCTTATCAAAGGAGTTTGTTACCTCAGCTTAGAGGAAAAGAATAGGGGAGTAGGTAAAAAGAAGCAATGCCTAATAATTACCAAACAAAATACAATTGTAGCATTGGGGAAAGAAGTCCTGTTGCTTGGATAAAGATTTATTTATTTAATTTGATTTGTCAGTCACTTACAAGATAATAGGTATAAGTATATACATAGTTATGAATACATGAAATGGGTACATATAAGAATGATAAAAGAAACAATAGGACAGGGACGGTAGGCACATTGGTGCACTTATGCACACCCGTTACAGACCTCTTAGGAAAGGGATGAGGTCAATAGTAGACAGTCTAAGGTTAAAGTTTTTGGGGTTTGGGGAAGAGACCACAGAGTCAGGTAGAGTATTCCAGATATTGACCACTCTGTTGCTGAAGTCGTATTTTCTGCAATCAAGTTTGTTGCGGTTAACCTTGAGTTTGTATCTATTGTATGCTCTTGTGGATGAAGCTGAGGTATTCATTGACAGGTAGGACATTGCAATGTATGTTTTTATATACTATACTTAGATCGGACCGAAGGCAGCATAGTTCTAGGTTTTCTAGGTCTAGAATTTCGAGTCTGTTGGCATAAGGTATTCTACAACAAGTAGAGGAGTGAAGAACTCTTCTTGTGAAATATTTCTGGACTTTCTCAACTGTGTTAATATCAGATACATAATGTGGGTTCCAGACTGATGAGCTGTATTCGAGTATTGGGGTAGCAAATGTTTTGTATGCTCTAGTTAGTAGTGTGATATTACCAGAGAAAAAGCTACGTAGATTAGGTTAACAACTCTTAATGCCTTTTTGGCTATGTAGTTACAGTGGGCTCTAGCACTTAGGTTATTAGAGATGAGTATTCCAAGGTCCTTTACAGAGCTTGGATCATCAACAAGGTCTTGACTTCATGTGCTAATGAATCTTCATGTGCTAATGAATCCAAAGTCAAGCTCTAGGATTTGTTAGAAGTGAGATAGGCATGTGTCTTAATATTCATTGTTAGTCAAAGTAGGCAATAATGAGTAAGATGAACCGAGTTGTTAAAGAAATAAGGCAGCTTTCTCTAATTCTAGAATTTTCTGCATTTCTTGCCTTAAATATAATCAGATTCTTCATTTCTTCTTCTTCATGAAATCAGATTCTTAATGCTTTCTTATAAATCCATTTTTCTCTAGGTTCATGCACAAAGATATCACATTAAAACTTGTGGGGTAAATAAAATTGTGTGGAATGGATGAGATCAAGTGAGATTCAATCCAGTTCTCCTTAATCTGCAGTCCTAAACTACTACTGTGTCAAATTTGAATCATGAGAACAATTTCTGGACTTCCAGCAGAGTCCTCTGACAAAAAGATTTTCTTGAAACCTTCATTTTGAGGAAAAAAATGTGACAAGAGCAGCAAATGTAACCTCAAAATAAGAAAGTTTAATCAAAATCTAATGAGTTATTATTGTAATTTGGCGGGATGGTGGTGGTAGAAAATTAATGTTCTGTTCTAAGTAAGTGAAGACTCTGCAGAGGTTAGAATTTAAGTGAGTAAATTTAAGTGGTAAACTCTGCTAGGCAGCAACAGTCTTGCAAAGAAGGGGATAACAACTCTGTTTGAAATTGTCCTCGACTGACCTCCTGAGGTCATTCAAAATATTTGCAAGTTTTTTTTAAAAAAAGAAATGTTCAGACATCCTGAATCACAGTAGGATAGGGTCTTTCATGTTGTCATATTGGAAAGAAAAGTATAACTACAGCATATTGTATGGTAACAAGTTTTCTGGAGGATGTAAGATGAATAAAGATCTGGGGACAAAAATATATGAAGAACGGTTGCAGGGTTTGGGTATGGATAGCCTAGAGAAAAGAAGGACTAAGGATGATAAAATAACAATAATCCAGTATTTGAAGGGCTGCCATAAAAAAGAGAGAGTCAACTTATTTTCCAAAGCATCAGAAGCAGGGATGGGATTCTACCAGTTCATACCTATTCATTAGAACTGGTTGTTAATATTCTAAGCAGTTCGGAGAACCGGTTGTTAGAAGAAATTACTGGCCTAATCCTGTAAGGAAGGCAGGAAGGAAACATTCTAATGTTGCTTACAGAAACTGCCTCTCCGTTAACCCTTATTACATTCTTGGCAGGACTAGACTTCCTGTCTCAGGAACTTCTGGAGATTCTTTTCCCTCCTTTGCTGGTACTTTACTTGTGTGGAGTGACCATTCAAAGTTACAATGGCACTGAAGAAGGTGACTTATGACCATTTTTTACACTTGCAACTGTTGCAGCATCCCACAGTCATGAGAGGCCAGGCGAAGAGATGCATGCCTCGATGTGAGTGATAGTGAGTTGGCCATGCCCAGCCAATAACATGATCACCAAACCACATCCACCCAGTCACATAACCACCAAGCTACGCCCACCAACTAAGCCATGCCCACAGAACCAGTTGTTAAAAAATTTGAATCCCACCCCTGATCAGAAGGCAAGACAAGAAACTAATCAAGGAGAAAAGTAACCTAGAACTAAGGAGAAATTTCCTGACAGTGAGAACAATTAACCAGTGGAACAATTTGCCTTCAGAAGTTGTGGGTGCTTCTGAAATGCTATAAACTAGAGTCTTCTGCTTGAGCAGGAGGTTGGATTAGAAAACTTCCAAGGTCCTTTTTAGCTCTATTTTGATTCTGATTCCAAGTGTTTTGCTTTTTCAATTGATTGTTAGTAGAGAATACATTAGGATTCTCCATTACCTTATAATTGTAAATAAAATGGAATGTTCTCAAGCTGTTGATAGCTTTTTTGGTGATATTCTGGTCATTCTTAATTTGAGTCTTCCCAGATGACCATTATTTTCTTTCCCTTTTTCATTGCCATCATACTGTATATCATGCTAAACCATGATGTAATTTGCTTAATTTTAGCTTAGTGTTTCATGTAAATTCATTCCATATGGATTGCAAATACAAAATGGTTTACTTGTAAGTACAGGCAATCTGAAGCTTGCAGGAAACTGAAAATTTGTAGTGGCAAAATGACTAATTCTCAGAGGTGTATTTTTTTATTACAAATACAGAACTACAGGTGAAAATGGATGTACTAAAATTCTTATATACAGAACACATTCATTATTGTCTCTAAAAGTACCTGGAAATACCTGTAAAGGACAAAGAATGTTTAACCCTGCCATTTGATAACATCATTGTGGCTCAGGACATGTCTCCTACAGCTTTTGAGGCACAAGAAAGTGGTCATCCCCTTCTGGTTTGGTGTGATGTGTGAACTTAACCAATTGTGGTTTTCAAGAATTCTAGTTAAACCAAGATGACTTGATTTGAT
Organism: Bungarus multicinctus; assembly: GCA_023653725.1. NCBI lineage: Eukaryota > Metazoa > Chordata > Lepidosauria > Squamata > Elapidae > Bungarus > Bungarus multicinctus. The sequence goes on along the minus strand of CM042836.1, from coordinate 57,719,594 downwards.
ATGGGAATTATTTTTAAAAGGGTTCAGTCATCACTTTTCAGTGTTGTGTTATCTTTTTATATTGTTGTCTATTTTGCTAGCTACCAATTAGCTGTTCCAATCTTTTTCTTTCTTTAGGAGCTAGATTATCAGAAGAGGCGTATGCGGGAATCGGGTGATAAATTTGTCCCAGTTATGAGTGACTTTATCACAGTAGCCAGTTTTAGTTTTTCTGAGCTGGAAGATCTTCTGAATGACGCAAGGGATAAGGTAAGACATACTTTTTATTTAATTTTTTACGTCAATATTTCATGAGAATAGTCATTTTACCAGGCAGTGGGATGAATAAAGCTGGATTTTCAGTTCTATAACTTCCTCCTTTCAATACGTTTTCTTATTCTCCTTGTCTATTTCTAAGTCTCAGCCATTCTTAGTCACTGAGAGTGGTCTGGTCATGCTTTGAACTCGGCCTTGACTTGAATTGTGGGACTTCCAAATTGGAACAAATTCAAAATGAAAACAGTCTCCATTTGCCTATGAAAAAGTGTCTCCTAAATATTTCTAAGCTGTAATTGCAAATCCCTCTGGATCCTTAATCCATTATTAACTTTCCAAAATCCATATACTAAACACACTTTTGCTATATGTTCACATACTCTGTGTGTGTGTGTTTTCATAGGTTTTTCACGGGTACAGGTATGCAGGTCTTGGCGTGTTCGGGTCTTTTTCTGTGTAAGATTGAGAGTACCTAGGCAACGTTTCGACAAGGTCCCACTCGCCACCTTCAGGCTTCACGCCATCTTCGTGCTTGCACAAGCACAAAGCTGAAAGCACCAGCCTGAAGATGACGAGTGGGACCTCGTCGAAATGTTGCCAATATACTCTCAATCTTACACAGGAAAAGACCCGAACACACCAAGACCTGCATACCTGTACCCGTGAAAATCTACAAAAACATAAGGAGAAGGGCACTCACCTGATGAATATAGAAACTAGTGGTGGTATTCAGCAGGTTCTGACCAGTTCCGGAGAATCGGTAGCAGAAATTTTGAGTAGTTCAGAGAACCGGCAAATACCACCTCTGACTGTAGATTTTACAGTATCTTTCCCCTGCCACGCCCACCAAGCCACGCCCACAGAACCAATAGTAAAATTTTTTGAATCCCACCACTGATAGAAACAGCTTCCTAGTCTGAAGGGTGTTAATCTCGCCAATATACATTTTTTAAAAATAAATAAAAAAATGATTAAAATATAAGACTTGGTCAAGCATAATGTCCATAAAGGCAGTTTTGATATAAATCCCAACTCACAACCATTTCCATCACAAGCTGACTTTGAAAACAACCATTTCCATGGTCTACTCGTGAGGAGCAGCTGTCCAGAGTCACATGGATGATCTCAATGATCTCTCCTTGTTCTGGAGAAATTAGGCCAACTCAGATCCAGCATTCAGTGGTGACTCCTTTCACAAAGCTGTCTTGCTAGCTAACAAAAGACAGCAAGGCCTCCACTTGCTAAGGCACTTATAGGAAGTAAGATGCTTCTTTCCAATGAAACATTTTTATTTAAAAAGTGTATGGTTCTGTTATTGCTTTACCTAACATGCAGACCAGTATGTAATTGTTAAAAATAAATTGTACGTTTATTTCATGCCCAACTCTAATTCTAATGAAATCTATTTTTACTGATTTTGAGGGGTATCACAATATTGCAGAGTTTCAGAATTCCTGCCATAAATTATTGATCTAAAATGTTGATTTCATCAAACACACATCTGTGATGCAGTTCAGTTAATACACTGAGTTTTTGAAAAGAGGTCTGCTGTCCTATTCCAACAACCTAAATTAATTCTACTTTTATGATTGAATACGTTATGCTTTCATGTCCTTATCTAAGCCTTCTTCATTCCTTGGGGAGGGTGGTAGCCAATGTAATCAAACTATCCAAGTGAACCTGCTGTAGGCTGCTTCTGATGAGTAACAACGGATTAAAAGCAAAGAATATCTGGTATATAAATTATTGATGTAATCTGTATTGTTCTTGTTCCAAGAAAAGCAGGAACATATGCCAACTTCCTAGCATATTACCCCAATCCAAACAGGACATTTCCTTCTGAACTGCTGTGTTTCATGTCCCCAAAGCCAGCTTTTAATGTAATCTAGAGAATAGAGTATTATTTGCTCCTGACTAGAAGTTGGCATTATGCCACTAAGTCCCAAGGGTGAGGAAGAAACTGATAAAGAAAATTACAACAGCATGAAATTGTTTGAAGAATATGTCATAATGTAAATAAGGTGTGACAATGGCAAATCTTTCATTCTTTGCTAATGCAATAAACATTACATTAAACAAGTATCCCATTCAATTTTTCTCCTTATGTTAGCAGCTTGTCAAAATAGACAGAAATCCTATTACAATTATTTGGTTATTAGATTTTTCTGATGGCCAGTTACAATTTAAATTGCTTGTTGTTTATAACTTGTTAATTTCTTGGTAAGCGATACAGGAAATACATTCTGAAGACCCACTAATTGTCTCTCAGGACAGCATGACCCTTTGAACTGCACCATCACATTTCATAATAGGTAACACATAAGCAGAATTAGCTATCTGTTCTCTGTCCTGCTATTCTTGCTATGTGTCATTTGATATGTGGCTCTTACCCAGATTTGACTTATTCCAGATTGATTTAATCATCATGTCTATGATTTGCACTCTTTTTTTAGTCTGAGAAGTACCCAATTTACAAAAAAGTAAAAACCAGATAATTCTTACCTTCAAGCTTACAGTTCAGAGGTCTTTCTTCATAGGTGGCAGTATTAATATGACAGTCTGTCAATCCTAAATGGCCTCAATTTCTATGGGCCTCAGGTTCTATGGCCTTTGATCACCTTAGACCATTTTGTCCTTTCTGTCTTACTAAAAGTTTTCCCCAAGCCATTGTAATCCCACCACAGTTCAATGGTGGCTGAAATTGTTAGCACTTCTCCTTCTTTTAAGGGAAGTAGCATGTGGTAGTATGACCAGTTCATTTTAATTGTTCATACATTCCTGTACCTACATGCAGTTCTTGGTAGGAATATCTCAATTAGTTCATCAATCAAACATTCCCCTTAAAAAAATCTATCCTCTCAAAAAGACCTACCCACTTGTCAGCTACAAATACATAAGAGAAGAATGAAAGCCAATACAAGATATTATTATGCAGACCAAATTTTTGTCTGTGTAGCAAAGATTGGGTTATGATAAGTCTAAGAAGACACATCTCAGGTAGAAAAGATAACAAAGAAGAAATAGACAAATAAGACAATTTATGAAAAGAAAATGAAGGAGGGCAAGAAATCTGTGAATGGCAGTAGCATGCACCAATGTCATTTCTTCACCAGTTACTGTTTCTTTGCTTCTATTCTCACAAGGTGGGTGGTTCAATTAAGTGGCAGGTTCCCAGCTTGATTTATATCCACTGAAACATGACTAAATTCTTCCACCATGAGATGAAGTCTTCAGACTCTGAGTAATTTCAGGAAAACTAGTAGTCCACCCAATTGTGGTCTTGGTTAATGATGCCACTACACGGGTTCCCATTTCAACCTACCAACGCAGCAGAAATAGCCAGCTGTTCTACCCAGTCCTGTTATATTGTATCCTGAGACAGGACAGAATTTTTGCTCTCCCTGTTGTTTTACAAAATTCTGCCATAGCTCTCTCTTCTACAGTAGGTGTGTTTTTGACACAGTTTGTCTTGTAGCGTAGCCATTGCAAGGTCAGTGCAAACATGAAAGAGACTCATTTGAAAATGAGGAAATAGAAATGTTATAAAAATAAAATAAACATTGTATTTTATCTGGTTTTACTCAGAATTAAATGTTGTTTTTTTTAATCTTAGAGAAATAGGAATGCTATTTCATGCTGTCAAACATCTGTCTTTTAGCTCTAGTATTAATTTGAACCCTAGTGTACATAGGGCTTTGCTTCCCAGACTCTTCACTTTTTGTTTGGTTTTTCTTCATTAAAAGAAACTTTCTTCTTGATTTTTTTTTAAAATCTATTTCTGGACTGCTTAGCCCGTAGGACTAAAATATACAACTGGCAAGCCAAAAGAACAGTGAAGGACAGGAGCCAAAGTACCTAGGCTCTTAAAAAGGCCTGGCTTTAATGGGAATGTTACCTGTTGACTGAACTGAGTTTCCAAAGTAACTGGGAAGAAAGATATCATCCTTAAGCTAGAAAGCTTCCTTGCCAGATTTCAAATGCCTTGGGATCCACTTTTGAGCCATGACCAGTATATGTTTCTTTTTTAGCACATTACAGATGGAAGTACAGTCTTTTTTTTTTTTACTTCTAACTGTAACCTGAAATCTACATCTGAATGGACAGCATGGATATTCAGCTTTCCATACTTCATGAAGTCCTTTTAATGAACACTTCTTTTAACCTACCTGATAATGTGGTCATTGTGCTTCTTTTTTCCTATGAAACAGGAACTTCTTGTGTTGAACTTTATATCCATAGTAGAAGGGGAAAATACATTTCTTTGACACACTAAGGACTGTCCCATGTAGTGCAGTAGCTTTATGGATGTCAGGACCCATTTCTTACAATTCATTTAGCATAAAATAGCATACGAAGGTTTTCTATTTATCTGTGCCAATTCAACTTAAAAACAGTCTTTCCCATTGCTATTAGTCTTTCCAACACATTGTGCAATTTGTTTTCTGGAGTTGTATGGATTAAGATAGTAGAGAGTTATTTTAATCCAAAACAGGATTTAATCATACTGGGGAAGGAAAATTGAGTTCCTGTTTCTGCTAAGCTAATTAAAAAATCTTTTCTGGAAGTGGTGGAGTACAGATTTGCCAGCATAATGCTTTCAATAAGAGAAGTTTAATACTAATTATTATAACATGTCCAATCATTTATCACTCCCTAACGTCTTTTCATAGCATGCACACATCTACTGTGCTTGAAAGAGTTTATGTTGACTTTTGAAAGAGTGCATAGCTTTTACTCCTCCTCAAATACTGAGTTGCATGTGGACCTAAGATCTGAAAACTTCTATTTCCAAGAGAATCTAAGCTATTTCTTAGAATTGGTTTTATTTTTTATCTTTTTTTATGCCATAAAAAAGATTTTTATGCCATCTTTTTCTTTTCCATCCCCATTTTCAAAATATTAAGTGGGTGTTACACCAAATCAGATGTATTTCTGTGAGCTCAAACATCTCCAAACTCAGTGGAGTCTGTTGGTGAAGTTGTGTTATCTATGCCAGAGAAACATTTGCAACCAGCCAGTAAAGATGGAGGCAAGACTATATACTGTAGAATCTACACTACTGTTCCATTTGAGTTTTGCAACAGAACATGAACAAGTGCGATTTTTATGAATGGAAATGGCACTTAACACAAAGATTGGTCATTAGGCTAATAAAGAAGCGTAACAGTGGAAGCACGTCTCTTTCTGTTTGTGGATCTGGCAGTATAAATGTCAAGGCCTAAATGGTGGGGCAGTATATTTTTAAAAATACATTGTTTAAAACAGGGATGGAAAAAATGTCTTGCTCCTAGGGCACACTAAAAGCTTTCAATCATCAGTAGATGAAAGACAGATTAGATTCTCCCCTATGAATTTTGATGCATGCAAGGACTAAAAGTGGACGAGCCAAACATTATTTGCATATAAAACCCAGGCCATCATATTCTCTTACACATTGGCTCCTCTCCCCACAATATCTTCTATTGGTTGAGTATGAAGGTCTAAGAAGGCATTCTGAACATGTTCAGCTCATAATGCCTTCTCAAATGTTCAGGACACATTTGGAAATTGCGCAGCTATTAATCCTGATTGTGCATGTGCTCCTTTAAGAGTATCTATGTGACAAATCACTTCACTTTTCTTCAATTGAAAGCTAAGGTACATGGCCAAAGCAGCACGATTACAGCATGGGTTAGATCCCTAAGATTTCAGATGATTAGACAGCTTTGGTGTGATTGATTGAAGAACCGAATCAGCGCAACCGATTTTCATTTATTTAATGTGCAAATTTCAGCCCATCTATAACATTTTATTGTGATATTGTCAACAAGCACCAACTTCTCATTTGTGCATGTATCAAAATAGCTTTGGCACAAGAACCCAATCAGTGCACAACTGCTATATGAAACTATTGCCTTCCTTTTGGATTTTCCAATGCAATCCAAGACAGCTGAATTCAGGCATTCTGGGAAGTATTGTGCTTGCAATAACCATTCAATTGTGAAAACCATTAAACAGTGAATCCTCTGCAACACATACACACACACTACTTAAAGCAAGAAGAAAGTTGGGAATGCATGAACTTAAAAAAAATAAATTATTGCAAATAATGTATTTTTCAACTGAAAGATTTTTAAAATTTTGTCATTCTTTTTCTCTACCACCTCAAATAACGGTTCTGCCATCTGGCTCAGTTTCCATAATTGTGTTTTTCTTCTGGTCTGAGAAGACCTCTTCCCCCCATTTTTTCCCCCTAAACTTCTTTTCGTAATGGCATTTCTGCAGCTGCTTAATTTCATTGGCAGGAGTAGCAGTGACTGAGTGCTGCTGTTCCTCTTTCTACTTCTGTTGAAACAACTTTACAAAATGAACAACTGTCTAAATTATTTGCTTTGGCAAAAAGATGGATTGACTGGAAAATTTGGTGGTAGGAGGATTGCTGGCACTGAAGTTAGCAGGCCTATTATGTCATAAGATGAAGGAGTGATAATTGGAGAAAAAATTATTTATTTTTTAACAAAAATACATTTGTGTCTCTTAGGTTACAAAGTAAAAGATTATGTCATTCACATTACCAGGCAATATACAGTTGTGGGTCAGGGCTTGATGCCATTCCTAAAGGATTTTTATTGGGTACTGGGGAAATGAAATCAATGTGGAGAAAAATCAGGCAAAGATATAGAGAACAGTAGGGAAATCAACCAAGAGCCATAGATGCAGAAAGACTGTATTATTGTATCCAAAGGTGAACAATAACGGATAAATTATTTTGGGATTGGTAGGGTTAACAGAAGTGAATTAACAAAAGAGAATGTAGTAAGCCTTTCAAACTACAGAACTACAGAGCATTGTAAAGAAAAAGGATCCCTAACCCCAGTGTTGACAGAACCTGCCAGTGGGCGATTTCATCATAAAAGCCATTGAAGATCTAATAGAATTTGTAAGATGGGTTTTCTTTCTTAGCTTACATTGGAGGATCACTAAACACATCATTTGTGTAGACTCAGTGCCAGGCAGAGGTCAACATTCAAACTGTTAAAGATTTAAAGGTATATATTATCTATGAATAATCACCCATTTAATAGCATTTCTTCAAAAAAAAAAAAACCCAGTGCTGCTAAATTACTCACTGGGTAAGTAGTCATGTAAACTGTGCCTTAATTGAGGTTTCATTTTTAAGTTTTGTTTGAATAACCATTGATTTATAATAACAAGAGACCCATTTAATATTAAAAAAATCTGAAAACTGAAGCCTGTTTTTCCCTATCCAAACTCTGACAGCCTTCATTCTGTCAGAGGTTTGCTCTGCCTCTCAAAGAGACAAAACAATATGGCTGTTGATGATTGTTGGTGTGAGGCATGGAGGTTAGATTTAGGATTTGAGATTTAGATATGGGCTATGGTTGAATTTTAAAGATCCCATAATGGTTTTGAAGGTTTGTATATGGAAAGGAAAAAGCTTGAAGAAAATTCAGACACCCCAATCATGCTTCTTCATTGGGATTTAAAAGCAATTCCAGAGTGGGGAGCTATCCAAGCTGCTAAATTCCTCACTAAGTTCCACTGATGTTGTTGGTGTAGTTGTGTTTTTGTAAGTTCTATCCATGCCAGAAAAAAGAAAGTCACGTTCACCAGTCTGTATTATTGTTCACCAGTCTGCCCTGTCACTCCTCCCCAGTAAGATCAACCAAGACAGCTAAGAGCTTATCATAAAGAAATAGCTTAGTATTATGTCTGAAAGGACAGCTCTCAGTTGTTAGTTTTCTATCAAGCCACTATGATCTCTTGTTTATATGGAACAATGAACTAAGAATTAGTTTTGGGGCTTTCCTTGCCAGACAGATCCTGGTTTGTCCAGCTGCTCATCCACTAGAAGAACAAACAGGAATCATTGGAAAGTATGTGTGATAAGTCGGGATTCTCTTGCATTCTGTTTCATCATTTTGTATGATTTTAGCCGAAATTAACAACTGCTAAATCCTCGTGATTGTCAAGATTTCTTCCAGTCAAATAGAAGTCCATTCTTCATGGTCTCTCCACTTTTTGCCTAGTGCATAAAATATGTTCTGGATTATTTATACGTTCTGTTAAGTAAGTCCCAGAGCTGTTCCAAAGCAGTCCAGAGGAATGCAAATTTGTCCATTTGTTTATCCTTAGCATTCAACTTTGTGAAGTATAAACTTTTTTCTGGAAGCTTTTCTTAATATTTGTATTTTCCTATACAGTTTTTTTTCTGCATAGGGGAAATGCACACTATAAATTCAGGCTTTTGTACAGGGTTTTACCCAATGTGTTTTACCCAATCTAGGGAATATGTTTAAGTTGCCAGTAGATCATAAAATTTAGCAAAGTACAGAGTTTGATGAACAGATACATTCCATGCTTTGGTCAGTTCCAAGATTGAGGATATAATAAATTAACTAACATACCTGTAACAATTTGAATGGAACAAAGTTCTCATTTATCCTTATTGATATGAGGCATTTCTGATGTTTAAATTTCAAACATGTCTCTGAGATGGAAACAAAATACAAAATGTACAGTCTCCATGAAATAGAACACTTCCGTTAACAAATAATAGTATTTTTTTTCTTAATATACATTTGCTTTAGTATTCTTTTTCTTCTAAATGCCAGGAGTTTTTCTTTCTTTCACAGTATGCCAAAGCACTGAAGCATTTTGGAGAGAGTGAGGGAAGGATGCAGCCAGATGAATTTTTTGGCATCTTTGACACCTTCCTGCAATCATTTACAGAAGCTAAGCAAGATCTGGAGAATATGAGGAAGAAGAAAGAAGAAGAGGAGCGCAGGGCACGGATGGAAGTCATGGTGAGGATTCAAAAGTTAGATTTTTTAAAAAAGTTTTTTTTTCTCCCCCCCCCCCCCCCCTTCTCCCACCAGAAAAATGTCTTGGGAAGTTAAGGGCAGTGTGAATAAAGGACATATTTTCTTAGAGTATAATTTTGTACATGCCAGTTCACAGACTGGCTTGCATCATTGTTTCTCTTGAGTGCTTCTTAAATGGAGAATAACCTAATAATTTTGAAGGCTAAAGGAGCTAAAGAATTTCTTGCCAGCCTGCAGGGGATCAGATAGCAAAGCCTTCTACTCAGAAAGGAGAGGACTTTGTTCCCAGTTCTGTGCTGGAATAAGTGATGGGGATGTTATATATGTGTTTTTATTGGCTGTTCACCGCCCCGAGTCCCTTCGGGGAGAGGGGGCGGTATATAAATCAAATAAATAAATAAATAAATAAATAAATATAGGTGAGAGGCCAAGGAGAAATCATAGGTGACCAGAATGCGATGATAGTGATCTGCCATAGTATTATTGATGACACTTGAATCAGTGGGATTTTACAGCTGCTGAAATCAATGTAGTCAAATAACACTCTTATATCCACATTAGTAGGAATAGCAATTCTCTTTCTCATTCCTCCTAAATGTTCAATTCCATGGAGAATAGCCAAGAACTGAGGCATCTTTTTTCTTCACTGAAAGCCATCCTTATGACTTTATCCTAATTAGATTTTTACCTTAGTCTTTCTTCAAGGAGACACCTATTTCTCTCTTTTTTCACACTATTCCTTTATCTTCCCAGCATCCTACCCATGAGGTAAATTAGAGGGAGAGGGGGGAAAGGTCCAGTTCAGTATGAAAGGGGATACAAATCTAGATACTCTTGGGTTCAGTTTGGCAGCCTAATCACATCACCTCACAGGATCTTAGAAGTAGTTTCCAGAATATTTCATAAATTGTTTATGTTCAATCTAGAGTTGTCTTGCTGGCTTCAATGAAACAATTGTTGATACAGATGGTTTGCAAGCTAAGTCACTTTTATCCAAGGACTTTCTCCATTCCGTTGTTTTGCAACGAAAAACATTCCAGGCCCATCGTTTACAGATGCCCCATGTTCTAAATGTAATATTAAGAATCCAATGTTTTGCTTATTTGCAAAACCCACAGGGTGGCTAACAAACAGAGAAAAGCACTTAGAAGTTCAGTTTAGGACTATAAACCCCAGGGAGCAAGTCTGTCTTATTCCTGACCTTTGGTCATTTGGTGACTGTTTGAAATTACAACAGTAGTGAAAATAGTGACTTATGACCATTTCCCCCAGTTATTACTGTTATAGTAATTCCTATGGTCACGTAATTAAAATTTGGTTCCTTGGCAACTTATTCTTATTTATAATCCTTGCAGTGTCCTGGGATCATGTAATCACCTTTTGCAACCTTCTGAAAAGCAAACTCTATAGGGAAGCCAGATGCACTTAACAACCAAGTTACTAACTTAACAACTGCAGTGATTCACTTAACAATTGTGGCAAGAAAGGTCATAAAATGCAACAAAGCTCACTTAACAACAGAAATGTTGGGCTCAGTTGTGGTCGTAAATCGAAGGCTACATTATTGTTGAAGTTTTGAATTATCCCAGTGAATAGCTGAATCTGGTTTGCACGAGCAATTACTTATGAATGTCTTTTTAAACTATTTCTAATTAGTTTTGTTCCTTGTCTTTATCAGTGCATTTTCCAGCCAGCCGCAATATTAAATCTGTGAAATCTATGTCTTAACAGCTTAAAGAACAGAGAGAGAAAGAGCGACGTCAGAAAAAAGCAAAGGCTGGGAGTATCTCAGAGGAAGGAGGAGGAGAGTTTGATGATCTTGTGTCAGCACTGAGATCAGGTGAAGTTTTTGACAAGGACTTATCCAAGCTCAAGCGCAACCGTAAGCGTTCAGGGAACCAAAATCTGGAGACAAGTCGGGAACGAGCAATAACAAAGCTCAATTATTAAATACGGATGATGTACAGATGACACAAAGTGCAAAATCGTAATGAACAATTGCTGCAACCAAGATGGTGAGATTGTCTAAAACCTTTCTGCAGGAAGCGCATCCTAGTGCCAATGGCTTTTTTCCCCCAGGATAAACTTATTCTCCTGACTTGCTCTCTTCCATATTTACATAATCTGGAATGATGGTAAAAGTGCCTCTCTAGTGCCCAAAGGATTTGTCATCAAACCTTCCTTTTGATTGATCGAATTACTTCTTGCTTCCTCTACAATTTCGCTTGGACCCTTTTGATGGGACAGAAAGCTCGGGGTTGTTTTTTTTTTTTTTTTTGCACCAGTTACTTGGGGTGGGTAGGGGAGGATCATTGTGCCAAAGTTTACACATTTTTAAAAAAAATCTCCAATGCTGAGAAAATGCAAGACACTCTCAGGATGGTTCTGAATTTTCCTGCCATTCTTGGTTTGGCCTGCCTTCAAGAGTGAATTAGTGGTATTATAGTGTTGTGGTTCTCTTCCTCCACTAGATATCCAAAAGGCCATTGACTTTGTAAAACATGACATTGGACTCAAGGACTGGTATTTACTGGTGCATGCCAAGCAAGTGATGTTGCGTCAGAGGAAGTAGCTAGAGCTGTTCTGTTTCTGAGATACATAAAATGTTTGGGAAACTCACTCCCCCCACCCCGCTAATCACTTGAGTATTTGGAAATGTGCTAAGTCTTTATACCAAGTTGTGAGAAAATAGGAGGAACCATACTCTAAGAGTGAACATCATTAACCTGAACCTGATCAGTTATCATTGCTAAGCAATGTGGTAGGAAAGGGTTTGGGGCATAGCAGTATTTCCATTTGTAAAACTGCATTATTTTGATAGCACAGTAACACGAATTATTTGAACTAATAAGAGGTAGAAACTAAAAAAAAATACACAAATGGTTTGTCTGATAGTTGAAAGGGAGAATCCGGTCATTTATTGGAAGCGGTGACTCAACTGGGATGGACATTTTTCATTCTAACAGACTGGCCTTTTCAGAAACTGCAACCCTTCTAAAAACATTTTCACAGTATTATGAAATTGTAAGGTGACTGGAACATTCAAGGACTTTTCCATCACAATGGAAGTGACAAAGAAAGAATTAAGATATATGGCAGACCCAAAAGGGATTATCCAGTACGTTTGAAAACAACTCTTGCAGTGAGAATAAACAAGCAGTTTATCATGTAATAAGAAATTGTCTGCAGAACAGCCAAACAGAAACATGCATTTGTAGAGAGAGCCAAATAATACTTCTCTGTTTCATTGTTCTTACATGGTTGTACATTAATAGAACTATGCAGTATAGGTTTTTTTAATGTTATGAATTGAGTAGTTATTCATCAATTCTCAACTGGATCTCAGGAAAAAATAAGATGGTGCAAGCTTGAGTGTGAGCAACATGGAGGCAAAGTTTAATATGTCTGAAAAAGCTTTTCTGCAAGGGCAAAACCCATAGGATTCCAGGGATTATAAAAGACACTCCAATTGTCATGTTGATTACTAGCTTTTGTTGGTATAAAAAAGTTGTGTAGATTCAAGTTTATTTCTGTAAAGTGAAATTCCTTTCTCCCTCAAGCACAGATTAATAAGCCATATTGCAAGATTCCCCTATCAACGTTGGGTTGAATATTAGGAACCCTAAATAGAAGTGCTCAAATCTTCAAAAACAGTTGTCTTATTTTTGTATGCCCTCGTTTTCAGTGCTCTCGTTCTGAATTTTTCTGTTCGTAGCATTCCAGAATGCAGGTTGTTTTCAATACATGTATGGGAAGATAATTTGCCTTTATATAAAAAACCCCTCTGTCATAGGGCTCTCTGTTTTTCAGAGCAGTGTTTCTTAAAAGTGTTTTGGCCATCCTCTCAGATATCCACAAAATCAAAATTCTTAATATTAAAATCCCATCAAATTGTGAGAACTGGAAATGGATGCAAATGTTTCGTATAGTAAATGTTGATAAATATAATCCACACAAATGAAAGTTCATTTGGAGTCCTCCATAATTTTAAAAAGTGGAAAGGGTCCTTATAGAAAAAAGTTTAAGAAACACTGAGTTATAACATGATCCTTCAACATATGTAAATTGACCTCTTTGTCTATGGAGATTCTCAGTTATCCAGGTCATAGTTGTCCTAAAGGTGCTTTTTCAAGAGGCAACTGGACTTTCTGGTTTTTTTTTTTTTTTTGAAGACACTTCACTTGGATGAGAAGTGAAATGTCTTCAAAGAAAAACCAGAAAGTCCAGTTGCCTCTTGAAAAAGTATCTTTGGGATGACCTCTGTCTTCCTCTTTCAGAACTGAATGATTCCACCCTAAATATTCTTGAAGATTAACAGGGTTATACTTTTGGGATTCTTCAGGATGAATAACAACATATTTTTTTAAAAAATGTGAATGTTACATTCAGCTTCTGGCTGTTCACATTAGTAGAAATGTAGTATTACACTATGTCTCTTGTATCGTATTGTCTTGTCCAAGAAAGACTAAAATGGCATAAATCAAGGCAAGACCATTTTCCTTGCACCAAATCTCAAGATTTCACCTTCAAAGTAATAAACATAGAGTTATATCACTCACTATTCCCAAATTCCTTATAGAGATTATATACCACAAATCAGATGCAGTCCTGTTCAAGTTCTTCATCAGTGACTATACTCCTTTCCTTCCCATAAAGTGTAATCTGAGCCATCTAATTGTTACTGCAATAAGGTAAGTAAAAAAGTAACATTGTTACTGCAGTAAGGAAACAGGATAAAGAGAAAGTAGTTCTAGCTATAGGTTTCAGTGAGATGTTCTCAGATGGTCATTCCTAATATAGACATCTCTTAATTTAGATGATGGGCAGGTAACCCTGGAAGATACTTAAGAACATTGTTACTTTAGAAATCACCTTCCTTTCAGCTGGAGTGACTATCAGCACTAGAGGCCCCTACAAGAACCTGAGGAGGTTGTCAATTATCAATGTGGTACTTAAAGCAGGAAGAGGGAGATTCTGTATTCAAATAAACATTGAATGTTTTTTCCCCTGGGAGATAGGGCAGTCAAGGAAGTTCATATGATAGTTGGAGAGAATCAAACATTTCATTTTTGTCTCTAGCTCTGCTATATAATGCCTGGTTTTTAAAAATTATTATTATTGCCAAAATTTCTGTCACTGGTTCTATAAGATAAAGCACTGGAGTATCTTTTCACCTATCCTATAAAATCTATAGCAATCTTGATCAGAGATTTGTAGGTCTCAGTGGTTTCAATTCCGTTCCTTGCAATTAGATTTTTTTTTTCAGAGCAATACCTAGCAGTCTGGTATAGCGATAGGTTTTGTGGTGAATATCTAAAAATAATATTAAATATAATTACACTTACAATAAGATTCATTTCATTTGTAACCAGGGCTTGCTATATTTTGACTCATTCCTTCACTTGGGAAATGTCAACTCCCATGAACAGTTGATGGAATTTAGTAGCAACTTCCCATGACCTCTATTTCAGATTGTCATAGATTTAACAACAAAAATAGTTGGAGCTGAATTCTATGATCCAAAATAGAAGTTTTCCACACACAAAAAAATCCCAGTTCAAACCAGGTTTTCTCAGAGGTAACAATGGAATTTATTTACCACCATCACCCCTGGCCAAAAGCACAGCATCTCTCTGTGTGAAGATTATTGGCTAGGCGGTTTGCCATGGATTTTCTTTAGCCAAATGAAGCTATTGCTGACATTTGCAAATCACATAAAGGTACCATTGTGTAGGTGCTTGAGGCTTAGAACAGCATGGATGTATTGAATTAAATATCTAAAATAAAAATAGACCAGAATCCAATTAATTTTTTTTACTGTAGGTAGTTGGAGGTTCTTCAGTCACACTCTGTGCTTTCCCTTATTTCTTGATATTTGGTAATTTGCTAAAAATATAGCTCCATAAGGGCTGCATTATTTTGTTGCAAAGTTAGCAAGCTATAGGAGTCCACTTAAAAGACATAGAAGCACCACTTGCATGTCTTGAATTTGTGCATGCAACTTGAAGCAGAGAAGTCCATTTCTCCATCCAGTTTTCTAACCCTCCCCCAGAAGTCAACTTCTATCCCTCCCCCAGAAGTGAACTTTGGCTCCTGTATTGATGTAGATAGCAGCTGTAACATGTTATGTTCAGTTTATTCTCTCTCAAGAAGGGAACCTGAGAATGTTCGGTCTGAGACGAAACAACTCTTACATCAAAACATCCAGAACAAATGAGATAACTCTTCTGGTATCCTCAGCAAAAGTGCTTTTTATTTTATTGTTTTGCTTTCCCACATTTTGCTAAGTTCTAAGTTCAAGCAATAATATCTCATAGCAGTTTATCTGCCCAGTAAGATACAACAGCAATAACTTTCTGCCTAAGAGGCCAAGCTATGGGTTGCCACAGAACAGGGGAAAGAAACAAAGAGTAACTTTTTAACCATTGTATTGCCTAACTTAATCGGAGCAACCTCCAAGACAAAATTAAGCCTTTTGTGGAGATCCTGTTTCATATAAAAGTCTAAGGAGTTTCTCAGTTATCCAGTTAATGGTTATCCCAAAATTGCTTTTCAAAAGGCAGCTGGACTTGCTTTGTTTTTTTCCTTGAAGATGTTTTGCTTCTTATCAAAGAAGCTTCTTCAGTTCTGAGTGAATGGCGGGAAATGGAAAGGTTTGTATTTCTAGCAATTTCTTTGGAAAAGCACTTTTGGGACTGTTTCATATAAATTAGACAATTTTCACACAGTGATGCATTTATAGACTCAAAGCCTAATTCTCTTTGAGATTTTTTAATAGGTTGATCCTTTTTCCTCCCGTCTCTTGACTATTCGTGTTATCCAGCTGTATCCACAGGTAGTCCTCGACTTAAAACACTTCATTTAGTGACCGTTCAAAGTTGCACCTGCACTGAAAAATGTGACTTGTGACCAATTCCACAGTTGCAACGTACATGTAATAAAAATTCAGAAGCTTGGCAACTGGTTCATATTTATGACCGTTGCTGTGTCTTAAGATCATGTGATCCCCTTTTGGAACCTTCTGACAAGAAAAGTCAATAGGGGAGCCAGATTCCCTTAACAACTTACCAATTGCAGTGATTCACTTAACGATGGTGACAGGAAGGGTCGTAAAGTGGGGCAAAGCTCACATAACAAGAGAAATTTGGGGCTCAATTGACGTAAGTCAAGGTCTACCTCTACTGCAGTCCAAGAGTTAAATGTTTAATACATAAGAAAGGGAGTTGGAGTTTTTCAAAATGCAAACCATGTAAAATAGCTGCAATATAGGGAAATAATTACTGGAAGATGCACTTCTAACAGAAGTGGCTCTTTTGGATCCATTGCTGAATAGCAGCGATAGAAGTAATTAATCAGTTCTGATTAGTAAGCCTACTGTTTATTAGATCCAACCCTGTTCATCTATTTCAATCCAAAATGCAGCATTTTCTTTATGTGCAACATACCAGTTCATGCAAAGTGTTCCAAGTTCTTTAAGGAAAAATAAAGCAGTTTAAGTCTCCTTCACCCCCCCCCCCCAAATGCTTGTAGCAATGTGACTTAAAGAGGTACATCTCATTAGTAAGACATTTCCATGTTCTGTGGAAATATGGTCACTAGTGCTGCGTTCGAGGCAGAGAGAAAAAGGGTGGAAGGAATTCATCATGGGGGGATACTAGACTATTGCTTTTTTTTTTTTTTTTTGGTAGCTTTGCTTTTGCTTTCCAGGTTGAAACTCAGAGAGCATTTGTACAGTCCTGTTATGTACATGATGTATGCAATCTTGTTTAATATTTTTTTTAAGTTTTAATTAAAAATATTAGGAATATTTTTAAGGGAAACTGTAAATGCTACACTTCTATTTATTTTGCCATGTTTTAGTTTGCTTTGTGTGTGTGTGTGTGTGTGTGTGTGTGTGTCTGTATACCATGTTTCGGCCATGACTATTGAGTCTGCACCAGGGCATTATGAGCAAACTGAGTGATGTCTTGGTACTCCATAGACAGAGCAGACAAGGGCTGGGCATGTTTGCTTTTATCCTAATACCACAAATGGGCTTTTCATCTCCAGAAAGCTCAGAACGGTTTATCTTCCATGGTATATGACAGAGTTCCCCTCCTTTCTAGTTTTGCGGACCGGTGGGGGGGGAAGAAGAGATTCTGCATGAGTGATGGATGTGTGTGCATGCATACGTGTGCAACTCCATTTGCACAAGCAGCAGACAGGTACACCTGCTGCTAACCCACTACTCACACAAGTGGGGATGCATGCATGAGTGCTTGCCCACCACTTCTGTGGCTCGATTCTTAGTGGCTCAAGGTCTGATAATGGGGCCCCTGGTGTACGAGAACCACAATGATCGAATGGATTTGCCAATCAAATCCAAAGGGTGAAGTAATGTTAGTCGTGCATAAATGACACATGCAACAGACCAGCGCCTGGGTGATACTTAACCTCAAAGCCAAATTGGGGAGAAATGAGCAAGATGGCAAAACCATCCCCTATCATTTTTCTACCTTTTCTAGAAACATCTACAAAATATGCAATTTTTGTCTCTGTCCCCTCAGCCATGTTCTAGGCAAGAATGTAAGACTAGATCAAAGACTAGAGAATGGAGTCTTCTAGTGATTTTGTCTTACCTGATAGTTCAAAATGGTTAGAGGGTACCATTCTTCTCTCCTCTATGAGCACAGAAATAAGTGGAGGAATCCCAGCCTTTTATATGTTAACTAATCTGCCTTAAGCAATCTTAAACATCTGTCTCTGGGGTGTCCCCATCCACAACCAGTAAAGGGCTTCTTATTCTTTGTGTAGATATCAAGTCACACTCTTCTAATGCTATGGTGTCTCCTCATTTGTTGGTCAACTTAATTCTATACCTGAATTAAATGTACAAACCCTGTAGCATCCTTTTTATCTGCACCTTTTATAAGAATATAATGTAACACTAAAAAGAAAAAAAAAGATGTTGCCCCTGTTTATTTCAATGAGTTATTTCATTAGTGGAGCCAAATATATTTAAGCAATAAACTCTAATAATATTCACTAAACTTGTTTATTCTTTGGTTTTTCATTTCACAGCAGTATCAGTCCATTCACGATGGACTGACACTTTCTGTTAATGCAGTAGTCTCCAAAATATATTGGGAGGTTGGGGACAAGAACAGCTTAAGGAATAAGTACGTCCAATCAGCATTGTGTTTGGAAAGAGCAACTCTCAGATAAGTGAATTCCCCAAATGGGAATATCCATAGTATGTCTACTTATTGGAGAAAGTGGTATCAACATTTTAAAACTGGCCATGCTCTTCAAAGTTTAGTGATAACAAAAACTCTGTATGTCCACTCAGTCCCCAAAAGGTTGCTGTGCAATCTCTACATTCCCAAGCCATATAGGAATCATGTGAATCTTGTCCCATCTAGCAGGAATGTCTGGAACTCCCAGCTCCGTTTATCTTCACAATAACTCAGTGAAATAAATAAGATTACATTGAGAAACAGCAACCTTGGGCCAGCCACCAAGTGTGTTTCATACTTGAATTGGATATGGACTGAGTGCAACGTGCTAGGCACACAATCATTGTTATGGAGAGAGAAAAAACAGCATTCACTATCAATATATGATGCTGTACTCAAAACTAAATAGACAAATGAAGCAAAATTACTCAATTTTATATCCTTTGAACCAACTAAGGAAGATTGGAGTTCCCTTAAGTTGGAATTCTAATCTCTTTGGGACATTTTGACAATGTGTCCAACTTGAAAAATGTTCACTGAGTTAACATTTGGTTATGAAAGAGGGTTAGGAGAGTGACAAAATAAGATTCCAGAGTTTAAACAAGATAGAGCCTAGCTTCTTTGATTGTTTCCAACCTTGTTACCAGCAGTGAAAATAGAAGGCATCTGTTTTCATCTGCGTAAGGAAATGTGTTGACTATGTTTGTATGTACTCATAAATACTTTCTCCTAGAGATTTGCCACAGACCTTTTGCAAATAAAGCCTTAGGTATGGGATTCCTGACATTTGGAGCCCAGAGGAAGTCTTCCAGTGCAGATTTTATTGGATGGGCAGATGCCCCAGGAAGTAGATGTTCTCAGCAATACACTGGTCCTGAGAGAGGTGAGGATTTAAAGAGGACAAAAGCATGTTGAATTGTATTAAGAGGCTAACTGGTTAGAAGTGGAGTTTTTCAAAATAATAGTCTTACATGTTTGAAGCAAGCCTATAAATGCTCAAGGTAGTGTCTTCTGGACCAGCTGCATCTTCTAAATGAATTAAAGTGAAGCCCCATATAGAGTGTACTAGACAATCCATGGATCATCGTTTCAGATATTTTCTTACCTAAATAAAGAATAACCACAGACAGTCAAAAATTGGGAGCAGAAGCTTCTCCTTATTCCCTGTAAACTTCCCCCAGTGAGTTTCATTATAGGAAGCTGTCAGTGTCAAAAACCCTTCCTTCCTTCCTTCCTTCCTTCCTTCCTTCCTTCCTTCCTTCCTTCCTTCCTTCCTTCCTTCCTTCCTTCCTTCCTTCCTTCCTTCCTTCCTTCCCTCCCTCCCTCCCTCCCTCCCCTACAAGCAGACAGGTATCTGGCTGCTGTTGTGTATGGGAAGGATTTGCAGAGAATATGCAGTTGGATGAGACTTTGCTGGTGGGAAGATAGCAAGGGGCTTCCTTATATAGCTTCTCCATTACCTTGTGGGAAGCTGTCAGAGAACATTGACAATGACGATCACATAACTTTGGCTCATTTTGACAGCAACGCTGAACAGCAACAGCGGAAGTGGCATGCACTTCCCCAAATTTCATTCCTTCGGGAGTAATGGGTACCAGCAATAGCCCATTTGAGGTACCTTTGTTGACAAAGTTTAACATTCTATGATGCAGTGTTTCCCCCAATTGAATGTTACAAAGCATCAAATGGACATCAGTGTTTTAATATATACCACTATATACATTGGCATCAGTCTGACCAAAAAGTAATTATGGCATGCGTGAATATAAGAAGTGTTTCCTGAGCCAGAATTCGATGCAACTGGCACACAAGATGGAGTTGCATATTGTCCTTCCTGAACACAACTGTCACCTGCTCCTCAGTCAGCAGTTGGCTTGGCTCCCAGATTATGTAGCACCCTTCTGCACAGAGGTGTATGACCTCATCCAGGAATATCAGTTATCTTCCAAATCCAGTCTCATTTCATCTTGCTGGAATTAAACATGTGGGATTTTTTTTCCTCCTGGAATTTTTATCTTTACAGCTCCACATCTAATTCAACCAGTTGTTTTTTGTTTTTTTTTAAATAAATTCAATCTTTCTTCTGCTGACTTCACCCACCACACCAAACTAGAACATTTGCATGCTTTCCCTGCCTCTGGCCTTTTCTGCCAATAAGAATAACTGAGCTTTGCATGAATTCTCTGTGAACCCAACAGCACGGAGCCTTTGGCAACATTTTGCCTTTTCCACCAACCACAAGTGGAATTAAATTTGGACAAAATATGCAGTGTCTCCTGAATTGTCAGCCACAATAGGAGACATGAGACTTTGTGGGTAGATAGAGTTATCACCTCTACTCAACTGTTTATTACTTAGAGCCTGTGAAGGATACCCTCCAGTTTTCTTTCCAATGCCAAGTTCCACCAACAATCAATGCCACACACAGATACAGCTTATAATATTTCTCTTCAGCACCATGGCTTGGCTGCAGGAGCAGATATTACTAAAGCTTAACTCTTGAACGGAAAGGCATTTGCTTTCCTAAAGCAAATGGCATCAGCCCAGAGTTCTCTAAAGGGGTTGAAAGAGCCCTAGCTACTGAGGTAGAAGAAGCAGAAGCTTTCCTTCCTCCACCCCAGGAGTTTAATAAGATATTTTTTCTCAAAAGGCATAAGGAAGCAGTAGCAATAGCACTTAGACTTACATACATAGTACTTTATAACAGGGGTTACCATCCCCAGTCCATGGACTGGAGTACTCTGCGGCATGCCAGCAATTATGCCATGCAAACAAAGCCCCATCTATGGGAGGCAGGTAGCATGCAAAACCACCATGCCCACCTCCAGTCCGTGGAAAAAGCTTTCTCACAGAACTGTTCCCTGATGCCCAAAAGGCTGGGGGGGCGCTGCTTTACAGCCCTAAGTGGTTTAGAGTCAGCATATCACCCCCAACTATCTGGGTGTTCATTTTACCAACCTCAGAATGATGAAAGGCAGAATCAACCTTGACCCTCTCAGAATCCTGAGAGTGAGCAGTGAGTTAGCCTGCAATACAGCATTCTAATCACTGTGCCACCATGGTTCCCACTAGCTTTGAATCAATATTATATCAAGAACCATCTATATACCTTCTTTTTTTAAAAAAACTTCCATTAACAGTCCTAGTGATCCAACAGCAACACTAACATCAGCTTAAAATTGTTTCCATCTCATGGTTTTATTACAAAACCTTGGAATTTTAACTCAGATCATTTGTTCTGGGACACAAGAAGATGGCCTTCCTTTTGTCGTTTCCTGATATATTAGCAATATCTAACAGGAATATAGAATGACAGAGTTGGAAGAGACATTCTATATAATGTATATATAAGGTATATAAATACATTCCCAGGTAATCTACATAGATAAAACCCAGATACAAAATACTTTCCCAGGTAATTCACATAGACATAGAACAAATTCAAAGTACTTGCAGATTTTGTGATAATATAATTTTGATTTAACTGAAAAGATTTTTTAGGCCATTCCTCTTAATGTAATTAATGAAATACAGGTTTATAATGGTTTTTCCATTTCCTAAAATACATTAACATGCTTTCTATTTCAATGTTTTCTAAAACAAGTGTCTAAAAAGATAGGCATTTTTAATTTTGTATACAAATAAAACTGCACTTTTTATTCATCAAACAAACTTCTTTTGACATTATGTCCTTCAAAACCCATATTTTAACTCACCAATCATTAATCCATTTTTCATGCATTGCATTATTATTCAATTAACTATTTTGCCCAGTTTTATATAAGAAGCTGGAATATCGTGAAACCTGAAAATTCTCCCCTACTGAAACCATCCTTGAATGGACTCCCTTATCTCCAAAGAGTGCATATTCTAATAAATAAATTCACACGCCCTTCCACTGTGTGTAAGTGTTATTTATTTATTTTTTAAAAAAAGAACATTGTCAGTACAACCTCAGAAAATCTATATAAACTTTTCATTTACCTGGAAACCATTCCATTTGTGCATATAGCCAAGAATTATTATATAGATGCATAATGAAAGTATTCAAAAAACATCATTAGTTACTCTGTTTGAATATAAGCAAGAAAAATTAGGACAATCTTCCCAAAACCACAAGAAGGAAATCCAATCTATTCACTAACAGGCAGGTTATAACTTTTTAAAACAAGCCTATCTAAGTATCAGTACACAGATTTTTCGGAAATCAACACAATGCATACTGAATCATTGTAAATTCCGAGTTTTCTTTCAATGAAATTAATTCTGAAGCCCTTTTAGTATACATTATGTCACTATACTTATGCATGAAAAACCAAACTTCAGAAAAGATACATTTTTTAGTTTAAGTATCTGTTGTCCTGTCCTGTTTACATTAAATTACAGTAGTAGTAAAGCAAAATGTATTAATTTTTTTAAAAGTGCTTGGACACTCCTAGACAAACCATCATCCTTTAATGTTAGAACATATTACTGCTGCAGAGGAAACAACTAAAACATCTTTCCAACAGTTGTGTTCTTGTTTATCACACTCGTATCACAGGAATGTGTGCAGAACAATTTCTCATGTCATCAGGGACTTCTATAAGATTCAGTGATCTTGAGAACTTTGACGTTCTCTGATACCACAGGAAGGAACCAAAATCTAATGATATGCTCATATTTACACATTTCCTATGCTTCTTATCAAGTGCACTTATAAAAAAATGTGTTATTACTTTTCACCATATACAGGATATGTAGGAAAATACATAGCAATATGAAGCAGCGACAAATCATTTCCCTTCCCCGATAAGGAAAAATATGACATACTTCATTCAATTCATAAAGACTTAAAAGATGGAATAATAAGGACTATAAATCAGATCTGTCTGTATCTATAGACATTTTCTGTTCTCACGTAAAATTGAAATTTGGTGAACAATTTTTTTAAAAATCAGTCATAATCAGACAAATGTGACTGATTTTTAAAATCTTATAGCTAAAATTACCCAGATGCACAGAAACACATATTAACGAGAACAGCTCTAAAGAGACATCAAGAGATAGCGCCAACAATCTTTTCAGGCTGAAGTAATACATCACAATTTGGCCTAGGAGCAAGAATATGTACATTAAATCAAATTTAAAACAAAACATTTCAACCAGCCAAAATATTGTGAGATATTACACAAGCATATGCACTTCTCAAATTACGGTCATTTTAAAAAAAAAAGTCTGCTGGTCAGTAATCTCCATTAAATGGCGTCATGATACTAACCCCTGCAATTGAAGAAACAAAGAGTGACCACAGCAATCAGCTGTGATTAAAGCCCTCTTGTCAAATATAAACTTGAACTATTGCTCTTACTAAGTAATTCAACTGACATTCTGTATACAGATATTACAACAGATAAACTTATGCAATGACAATTTAATTGAATACTATTTGATGCAATAAGGAGAATTTAATCAATGAATACTATTTGGTACAATAAGGAGAATTTAATCAATGAATACTATTTGGTGCAAACAGTAGTTTATGAATTACACAAACAATTGGAGAGAGACTATTTTTATTTGGAGACAGTTTGAAAGGTCTAACTGCAAGAAAAAATAAATTGCATTCTACAAAGTTGTCCATTTTCAGCCCCAAGAGATGCATCCTTTTCATTCTCTTTTCCAAACTTGGAACATCTTCCCTAAAGTTTGTTTTCCTTTGTAAGGCATTTGCAATACAATCTAAAAATCAAATAGCAAGAAAAAGTTGATTTTTCACACATATATTCATTTTAAATTGCTCTCCTCAGTCCATGTTCTCTGTTGATGATTTTCAAATCAAGAAACTGACAGAAGGTTGTGTGGAGACATAACCAATGGTTTGACTATGTTTTTTGGAATTAAAAAAGAAAAGTGGGGAGGTATTTTTAAGCCCTTTCAGAAATGTCAAATGCAACTGAACTAATGTCCATCATGGGTGAATTGCTGCAACAACAGAAATCTTACAAAGCTTTTAATAATCAGAAAGAAGGCAACCAATGCATTTGGGATTAAGTCATTTCTGCTCTAGGTATTATTTTGCCTTATTCTGGTGCTTACCAGACTTTCTTTCCATGACATTAGACATGTTCACGATTGTTCCATCTTTACAGCTTTATGGAAACACCATATTTTAAAATTACACATCAAAGAAAAAAATGGGGAACCAACTCCCCATCTTGAAATTACTGCTGAACTGCTAACTAATTGGTTGTGGTTAAAAACTTCTGACATTGCTTTATAACTAGTCTTTAAGATTCAACAACAACTAGGGCTGGAATTTCTGTCATTAAGCAAAGTGGCCATTAAACAAAATATTATGTGACCATATTACTTAGTTTAATGATGGCAATCCCAGGACTCTCTGTTGCCATTTTAACTGAAGGCCACTGGTCTTAGGTGAGGGTGACCACCAGATCCAAGTCATTCCTAGCTTGGTTGCTCCCAACCTTGAGCCTTGATAACAGGTTGCTTCCTCTTGAATTTCCCCCCTTAATCTCCCCTTCCCCCCATCTCTGCCCTTTTGGCAGCCCTGCACAGAGGCCTTCTTCAGTTGCAGTGGTGGCGCTGGGGCTGCTCCCATCCCCAACTCTGAGTCTCATCTCCAACTCCAGTGCTGCTATCACTGCTACCAAGAAATTCCACCTCAAGCACCTGCGTCAGTTATCCTAGCGCCATAGTGCAAGCCCCCCATCCACCTGCACTTTGCAGGTACTGTCCTGCTGCTGACAAGGCCTGGCCCTATGAAGGCAGCTTCTTCCTGAGACTGGTCACGCCATTTTCTGAATAACACATCCCTTCTTGCAATGAAAGATAGTGGTAACTCAAGGGTTATTTGTACTGTCCAATCTCTCTAGTGGTAATCAACCTTGGCAATGAAGGATGAATGTAAAATCTGCTCACCTTGAATTAGATTTATTAAGGAAAAAATAAACTATATTTCTGTATGGAACTATTTAAAGGTAATGCAAAAGTTGCTACATTCTGATTTTCCTTCTATGTACTTTTGGTGTACTGGAAAGAACCCTTTCTCTTTCAAGCAGACAAATCAGTCTGCCCTTGGGTTTATTTGACAGCCACACTGCCTGTGGGAGAATTCTCCCATAAACTTTCTATCCTAGATCAAGAACCAATGTTTCTATCCCAGTCGAAGCAATGACAAACAGACTAGAGTAGTGAGGGCCTATTTACATTCATAATTTATTTCCTTCAATTCCAGGAAATTGTGATAATTATTCAATTAAATAAAAATAAATGTGGAAAAGAGTCACTTTCCAATTATCCTTTAAGCACAATAAGCAAAATGTAGGCACTTCTTCTTTCTGATCATTTTTGGATTTGATTAAAGTACAAAAAATGATAGAACAAGCAATTTTTACCCAGTCTGTTCATACATGGACCAGGTTTTATCACATCTAGCTGAAAATGGTTGGGTTCCAAATATCACCTTGTGTGATTTGCACTTGATTGGTTTCAAAATTGCTTTTGATTTAATACTTTATAATAAATTACTAGATAGCACAATCTGTCCCTTATAAGTTTCATGAAAACACCTGTTTGAAAATCAGAGACCAGGGGTGTCAAATTCAATTTCATTTTCAATGAACCAGGGTTATGTTTGACCTCAGGTAGAAGAACATACTGTTGATAGAACTACCAATTTTTTCATCCAGATTAAAGAGAAATTTATACAGTATTTTTAACTGTCTATAGATTAGTTTGTAACTATTCCTAACCAACAAATGTTTACCTTCCATTTTGAAAGTCAAATTGAAACTAACTACTATTCAAAATCATATTTTGTCTAGTTGGGAGAGATCCAGGTGACTCACAGTTTATATTTTCCAGTGTTTGGATACGGTAGGATATTAAAATCATAATTCATCTGAGACTTCTGGATCTGAATATCCTCAAACAAAAGATTCATGCTGAAATCCAGCTGGGTGAATATTTTAGTGCAATTAAAAGGAGATGGAAGACCAGAAGTTTGCACAAAATCAGAAATAAAGGGCTAAACACATGTATCCTTAGAATGACTGCAAATCAGAGCAGTGGGAGAGCTTAGAACTTACAGGCAAAAAGGTCAGTTGCTACATGAAAGAAGATAGGAAAACGAGTAGACTTAGGCTTACATTATTAGCCAAAATGAGAAATAACAGATTATGATTTACTAAGGTTAATGGCCAGAATTTTGGTTACTAGTACTGGCGACAATGCCGTTAAAATTGTATTCCACGAATAAGGTATGTCGATCTCTTGAATAAAAGCTTTTAATCAGTCTCGTTTAAAGTCACCCCTCTGGCCTCCTTGCTTGCTGAGGAGTTTTACATTTTCAATGATTATGTCATGGCTCACTGCTTTGCACATATCATACACTGTTAAAGCAGCAAGACTGGCAGCCATCAAAGCTTCCATCTCCACCCCAGTTTTTCCATGGGTGCGACACAGAGCCTGAATGGTAACAGTATGTTTTTCTGCATCCAGACTGAGAGTAACCTCAACCAGGTTCAATGGGACATTATGGCACAGTGGAATGAGCTGGCTTGTTAGCTTGGCTCCCTGGATTCCAGCTATCTGGGCCACTGCAAGCACATCGCCTTTTTTAATTTGGTTCTGTTGTACTAAGTTAAATGCCTTTGCACCCAGATGGACCACAGCACAAGCCACTGCAATCCTTTCTGAGTCTGGCTTCCCTCCAACATCTACCATTGATACCTGGCCTTCTTGGTCAACGTGGGTTAAACAATCAGAGGCACCAAGACATTTGGCAGTTGAAAGAGATCTCCAGCCCTTCTCTGCTTGGCTTACCATCCTGGAACAAATGTCTCTAGTCACACGGGAAGCCTGTTTGGGGAGAGGAATTCCTGTCCAAAGGCACTTGTCATTCAAGCTGCAGCTCAAAGTCTTCTGAAGAAAGCAATTGCTACTGAGCTGAGTTTGTGAGATCCTTGATGCAAGCTGTCGTGCTGAGTAAGATCCTGGCAAGGCATGGTGTCCTGTAAACATATTTGTTTTAAACTTTTTCCCCATCTGTTTGAATAAACTTTCTTTCAGTGTCAGGCAGTGTC
Source organism: Bungarus multicinctus (assembly GCA_023653725.1). Classification (NCBI taxonomy): domain Eukaryota; kingdom Metazoa; phylum Chordata; class Lepidosauria; order Squamata; family Elapidae; genus Bungarus; species Bungarus multicinctus. The sequence goes on along the minus strand of CM042836.1, from coordinate 57,692,213 downwards.
CTTGTCTGAGGTCCCAATCTTTCAAATTTGCTTGGTCCTGCAGGGCATCTTGGAGAAGTGGAAATGACCTTGATGTTGCTTCTGGGGGGGTAAAAAGCAACACAAGTTGATGTTAGAAGAAAAAAACTACTGTTGATTTTATGCAGTGTTCTACAAATTCCCATAAAGCACAGAGAGAAAAATAAACCTTCTAAAAATACCCTTCTGAATAAGGAATCTTTTCTTAAATTTTCCAGCATTCTTATCAGTTGTTAGAAAGTAGTTGCCCACAATTCAAAGGACTGTGTTAATTCTGGGCTTGGATAGGATTTGGCACTGATTCTTGAATAACAACTCTCTATATACTACATGGCAATCTGTATTTGAAAAAAAACTTGGGTACTTCAAATGCAATTTGTATACACAGCATTGGAATAATCCAAGGGAAATGAAAGGCCAAGTTGGCAATGGATGTGCAGTTTAGAAATCCAATGAAAATTGCCAAAGATGGCAGAAATCCAGTTCCAGAATTCCACCTTATCCAGAAAGTCAAACCATATAAGCAATCAAATACAGGACTTATACAGATACTGCTATATTACTTGATGGAATTAGGGCTTCTGAAGCCGTTCTAAAAAGCTTGCTGCTTACCTTCTGCTCTAATTGAAAAGCAGTAGATAGTGGTGACATTTATCTATTTAAAATATTTGTATGGCTGCTGGTCTAGGTGACTCACGACAATAAATCTAAGATATTAACTATAAAATAGTAAACCACACACACAATCCCACCAAAATTTGAGGGACAGTGTTTTCTTATCTGTCCACGAAAAATTCAAATAGGATTCCTTGCTGACGGAGAATATAAGTCAGATACTATCCCGCAAAATCCCTTCCTCTATAATCTTGAACTGTCTTAACTTAACCTTTAAAATGGAAGTAGGAAAATCTGTCTGTCTGAGATGTATTAGATAATAAATTAGAAAATAGTAGAGGCATGCATAATATTTCAATTTAAAACCTCCTACTTCAAATTCAAGATAGATTATTCAAATTCAAGACAAATTAGTCCATTATGGAAGTATGTTAACTCCTGGATGGTTGGAACAAGCCATTGTGAACTCAAAACAATGGAGTATTTCTAATTTGAAACATTTCGGTACAGCCCTAGAAAGCAACTTCAGAGTCATTAATGACCACAGAATCTTTCCCCAACTAAAAATCCCTTGCACAGAAAGCCTAGAATTTTAAAGCTATGGATTATACAGATTCTAAAAGTATACCCAGATGTTATCAAACAAATAAAGAATGGCTGAAAAGGGCAGATAACCTTAGAGAACAGAAAATTAAGGCAAACATGAGAACAGCTTTCAAATTGCTGAAATTACAGCAAATATACTGCCATACTGTTCTTGAGGGCAGTACTATGAATAATGGGAGTTTAAAAAGATTTAAGGCTCTTACTAATAGTAAGGAGTTATTCAACAGTTGAACAGATTGCCTTCCATAAACAAAAGCTTAAAATAATTATCTGTTCAGGGATGTTTTACTTACACCTATCCCTTTCTCTGAGCTCCACACAAACACACACCTCCATTCCTGGCCTGCTTTGGAAGTGCAAGAATAGGTCGTATCATCAAGCACAAAACTGCATTTCGTTCAATTGCATCTGAAATAAGTGACCATAAATTGAGCCCAACATTTCTGTTGCTAAGTGAGAAATTTATTGAGTTTTGCCCTACTTTATGACTTTTCTTGCCACTTCTTGTTAAGTGAATCACTGCAGGTGATAAGTTAGTAACCTGATGGTTAAGTGAACCTGGTTTCCACATTGACTTTGCTTGTCAGAAGATCGCAAAAGGGGATCACATGACCCCAGGACACACAGCAACGGTCACAACTGTAAACCAGTTGCCACGCCTCTGAATTTCGATCACATGATCATGGGGATGCTGCAAAAACAGACATAAGTCACATTTTCCAGTGCCATTGTAATTTTGAATGGTCCCTAAATAAACTATTGTTGAGGACTACCTGTACGGTAATGTTTACCCTGACACTGAAAACATTTACCGTACACCTAATCCAAGATGTGGCTTCTTGGTTGTAAAGTACAGCCAAAATTTCCAGAGACCATAACTACTTTTCCATTCTCATACCCTGAAGCTAAAAGCAGTTCTTTGCAACTGCCAGCTCTGGCCATGTTAACAAGAGGCACGTCATGCTTGGCCTGGTGCTGCCAAGAGCTTGTATTCCTTCCTCGATCTGTTATCTTTATTTGGGTCAATTTCAGTTCCAAGCCTACTGGGAATCAGCTTCCACTCATTAATCCCTTGGCTATGGCCATGCCAGAATCTAGTGCCAAGGAGCAAGTTAAAAGGCGATTTTCTAAAAACATAATGGAAGGCATGTTTTTTAGATACAAGAGACGAAAAAGGAAAGTGAGATGGGAAGAAGGAGCCAAATCTCTCTTTAATGATGTGTATCTTTACAAAGTTTTGATTTCTGTAGTGGTTCGCTGGCAGCAGGTGCGGATGGCAGAGGTCTTTGATAGCGAGGATTCGGATGAGGGGCCTGCCTGTGATGCAGGGATGGGGCCAGGACGATCAGAGAGTGGGATGCTGCCTTCAGAGCTTGTGGAGTCTGGAACCAGTGACGCAGAAGACCCCAGGGAGCCTGTGCCAAGTGCACGTGTGCGCAGGGCTGCTCAAAGGAAAGAGCAGCTGAAGCAGCAAGGGCGACTTGGGAGTAAGGCTGGAAGATGATGCCCCTCCCATAAGGGATAAAACCAGCCCTCAGGGATGTGTTCTTTTGCAGGAAGCAAAGAAGCTTTTAGACTCATAGTTCTTGTTGAAGCTCTGCTTACTCTGGTTTGTTTTTGAAACTTCTGTTGGTAGATATTTAATCAGGAATTAATCTTCAGTTCTTGGCAGCCTTTTGCAACCTTGAAAGGGCTAGCTTTTGATATCGGACAATTAGGTTTAAATGTCTTTTGGTTAGGAATGCACTGAATTCCCAGTGCCACATTAAAATAGGTTTGCTTTTATACACAATTTGTGTTTGTTTAATTTGAACAAGGCTTGGGTCGGAACAGTTTCCTCCCCTCCCTCTCCCTCTTTCAGTTTGCAATGAGACTTTTTCTGGGGTGGAGTGGGTAGCAATTCTATTTTATTTCCAATAGCTAAGAGACTAAGTAAGAAATAATGATGCTCAATGCACCCATCAGAGGATTTCTTTAGGGTGTCAGGAATTGTTTATGATGCAGCAGAAGCTCTTTCTTACCCACATCTGTTCATGGCTCTGGTTTCTTTTTTGGGGATGCAAGAGCCTTTTCTTACAACTTTTAATTACTGGAACTAAGGCAGAGGGGAGCCTATCCCGATCAAAGACAGCTAAAACCATTGTCTAAAATTATTGCAGCCTATCAAGTATGTGCCATACATGTCACTTTTTCTCCCTGCCCAACAAAAAAATGTGGTGCCCATCTGAGAACATTATATTCTTTGACAGATTAGAATTCAGCAAGTCTACTTTCACACCATTTTTTTCACACTGTGAATGTATAGCTAGCTGTTCCAGAGCTACAGGGCAACAAATCCCAAGCAAGCTTTGGTGACTTCTTCTTCTCACAGCCCTAACAACCAACTGAAAGGAACAAACCCTAAATTAATTTTGAAAGCTGACAACTTAAATTTCCACTTTGGTTCTTAACTAAGCAATCTTAATGCTAGAAGTGAGAGTGTATCAGTACACACAAATCATCCATGTATGTGTTCAACTCGTTTGCAAAAAATTCATATAAATGATATTAATGGATGGAGAGAAGAAGAGTTTTATAATAGGACAAAGTTCTTATATTCCGGTATTTCTTTAGAACTGAACTTTTTTAGATGTGGCCGATTCTTGTACAATAGGAACTTAACAATCTTTTTGACAGCCGTTGTACAAAATCACATTATTACTATCAGGAGGGGTGGCTCTGAGTCTTGATCTCCCTCCTTCTCTCTCTCTGATTTTCATGTTTTGATAATATCATCTCCAAGTTTTCAAGGGAAAACATAAAATATCATGAGATTTGGAAAACTCGTGAGATTTTAATAACTTTAATTTAATTTAAAAAGTATTATTTAATTTTGAGCTTTTATAGATGCCAGGTTGTTGTGGATGTGATATATATATCCCTATTACTGTATATCAGAATGTGTTTTTAATTGACTCTACTGACCTCTAAGATCCTGTGTAGTTCTCAGTTGCATTCATAGAGGGGTAATTTGAAGAGCAACACAGAATTCCTGCATAGGATTTCTGCCTGCTGAAGTCAATTTATGAAATGATCCTTTCTCTATCGGCTTCTTTTTGCACACCCGAGGTTCCCCCACCTTTTCCATTAGAGACCACAGAGACATTGGATACCTGCCACAGACATTTTGTAACACATTACATAAAAATCTGTCTACCTTTGCAGATCTGAGAATAAACTTTAGGTTACACAAAACTGGGCATTCTCCCAAAATGTTGGGACTTCATTTCCCCAAAGTCCTGACCAACACAGCCTTTGAGTGAAAATTGCAGTGTTGTAATCCCAACAGCACACCATTGTTAAATGAGTCCCTATGCTTTGCTTTCCAACTATTATATACTTAGAGATAAAACTGTAGCAATGTGATGATGAAAATTACTATTTTCATAGCATAGGCTGACTAAACCTTCCACCCTTCTGAGGTCAGCAAAATGAGGACTCAGATTGTTGAGGGCAATATGCTGACCCTGTAAACCATTTAGAGAGGGTTGTAAAGCACTATGAAGTGGTATATAAGTCTAAGTGCTATTGTATAGTGTATGAGAAGCAGAGAAGAGCCATACCAAGAATTGGTAGGAGAGACTGTTCCCATAAACAGACTATGAGCTTATGACTGCATGAAGACAAATGGCAACTAGAGTAAGTCAACACAGAATTTCAGACTATATTCATTGTTTGCAGAAGTCTTAAATGCAATCTTTGTCTTTTTGCAATTCATCAAGCCTTCCACGCTGCTAATGAGTCTATGTGAAGGAGCACATCAAAAGAAAACATTAAGATTAAACTGTATTTTAAGAAAAAAAAACCCTCTGAATAATTCAAGAAAAATAAGATAGGGAAAACAAGACAATTTACTCTTTCCATAGCATTCACTACAGGTCCTCTCTTGGACTTTGGACCTTCTATCCACTTCCTACTGATTCACACAAGAGCTATCTTCATGGAACTTTGTAATCTGCTTCAAATTAAATTGGGAAACTGCTTGAGTTGCTCTATATATTCCTGCAGTAGTCTGTAAATCATAACAAAGCTGGTTCTACCTTAGTCACAAAGACTATGCTATTTGCAGGGAGAAAGTCAGTGGTCGCTTTTCCCGAGGTGCAGAATGCATGGCCTTACCAGACATAATTTAAGTCCCAGATACATAGCTGTGTGTAGGCAGCCAACTTCCCATTCCAAAACCAGCTGGAAGGAGCCTGTCTTTGCATCCAGCTTCCTTTGCTTTCCCCCACAAACGTCTTATTCAATTACAGGCAAACCTCCAAATGTATGGTTTACCACATGGTTCTCCCATGCTGTGGAAATGCTAGTAGTTAATTGTTCCCATTTCCCAAATTATCTATATCCCATCCTTCTAATTCTAGCAATATACCAGATCTTAAAGTGGGTTTAAGTACAGAGCCCCAAGGAACAGCTACATAATAAAATTCGCGCTTACAGACTGGAGAATGGAAGCTCAGAAACTTTCACGTTGCTGCATTAACAAGATTAACAAGACAGCATTAGTTTGATCTAACTCAAAAGGGTTAGGCTTAGGGCCCCAGCTGACGCTTTTTCCAAAGAAAATGTGCATATATTTCTACTTCTCATTTAGAAAATGTTTAGTCTATGTTTACAGGTTGTGAACTGTCTTGCATAACTTAAGTACTTCTTACGTGCTGATTGGTCACCCACCAATGAGGATCATTGGCCTGTTCTTCATTTGGGAAATGTTGAACATGCCTGAGAAGAAAATAATGAACATGCAAAAATTATTAATACTCCCAGATTTTATATCAATGGAAATAGTGCAAAAACACAAAATAAAAATGTTGGTGATGGTATGGACGTTGGCATTCAAAGTATTAAGCAACCATCTCTTGAAGTGGTACTTATGAATGGGGAAACAGAGAAAGCAAAACCAGACTATGAAAACAATTCACATAAGAAATGAAAAACAGCAGTCTATAACATGATTTGAAGGACTTATCTCCCAAATAAAATACCAATTATGATCCTTAATCAAAGGACTCATATGCTGTAAAAACAATGGCAGGAAATTTTTCAGTGGCTAAGGGCAAAACTTTATTTTAGATTTTTAGATTTCTTTATATTAGATTTTTTTAGACAGCCTAGGAACACTGTAACATGTCAATATTGGCAGGAGCAGTGTTTGTGATTCTTTTCCTCCCTTCTGTCCCATACACACACCTAAAATGAACTCTGAACAAACACAGGGTAACATATTTGGATAACATGAGAAGATTGTAAGAAAGGGAAATCAATACTTCCTGATTCCTGTCAGCATAAAGTACAGCAGAACTATTGTAGTGTACAAATTATTTTTAATTTAAAATGTTTCAAGTACAAAACAGCTTTTCTGCTACTACCGAGTGTCTCAGTTTTGATCTCAGTCTTTTGAGATCAAAATAATGTTATTTTGAGCCTGGAACTTTTTTTGGATGAAATGGAACAGAACTGGAACTCTGCCGGTAAGATTAAAATAATCCGTTTTGAATTCAAGAACTGGGATGTTTTAGTCTTGATCAATTTTGGTTTGGAAGCATTTTATAAATCCTTAAATCATAACATTTGATTTCACTTTAAGACTTTTGCACTGTATTGTGCCTATTCTTAATAATCCAGCTCAGCCAACGCAATTGGGAGAGAGAGAAAAATAACTTCCACAAAATGGCATACCTGCATGCTGTTTCTTTTTTCTGCCAACAGCTGTCCCAATAATCTGGATCAACTCCTCTTCAGAGGCATTACATCGTAAGTGATCCCGTAAGGACACTTCTGAATTTCCAAAAAGGCAGACCTGAAATAAGAACAGAAGATGAACTGAGAGGATGACATAGCTTCATTCTCCATCAGGTTATATGGGTTTAGCACTACAGAAAAGTTCATTAAATTCTCAAAACATTTTAGTTCCAGATTATCTTTCAAAAGAAAATGTTGGTTGCTCCTACAATGAATCAGTTTTGCAACTTACAATAACAGGCAATGGTTGTGCAAAATGCCAGCTGCCATTATCCTTATCTTGAAGAGGCAAGCAGACAACCCTTATTTCATCTGAAGTCTCCAAGCTGCATTGGTTGCCGATGGCTCTCCGGGTTCGCTTTAAGGTTCTAGTTTTGACCTTTAGGGCGACCCATGGCATGGGACCAGGTTACCTTCAGGACCGCATTCTGCCAACGCTCTCCAACAGGCCGGTGCGTTCCCACAGGGAGGGTCTGCTCCGGGTGCCGTCGGCCGCTATGTGTCGTCTGGCGGCGCCAAGGAGTAGGGCCTTCTCTGTGGGTGCCCCCGCCCTCTGGAATACTCTGCCACCGGAACTCCGTACCGGCACGGACCTGAGGGCCTTCAGGCGCGCGTTAAAGACCTGGCTCTTTGAGCAGGCCGGCCTGGGCTGAGATAATGATTTTAAATTTGATCTCCATTTTTAACTTTAAATTGGGTTTTTAAGGGTGGGGGGAGGGTTTCCTAATTTTAGTCAGCAGCTGATTTAAATATTTAATTACTTTTTAACTTTTGTATTTTTGTGGGGTTTTTAGATGAGCTGTTCACCGCCCTGAGTCCCTTGGGAGAAGGGCGGTATATAAATGTAATTAATAAATAAATAATAAATAAATAAGATGGAAAACAACCGTAAAACATTGGTCTCTTGACTTCTCACTAAAGTCAAGAGACCAATGTTGGTAAGTCCACCATTCCATTCCAGACTACCAGAAATAATAGGTGTCAGCTTTGCAAAATAGCCAAGAGAAGAAGCACATCCAGATGAATTATGTCTTTATTACAAGATTACATTAACAGAATTTTGCAAGTCTGAAAGTACATTTCTCCCCATCACCTTTAGTGCCCAAAAACTAGGGAGGTCCCTTCTGAGATATTTGGCCATACCCACATTTCCTTTTATGGGTCAAGCTGCTCTTATCTAACCAACCAGAGGGAAGAGGCTGTGTCTCTTTCTCCTGTCTCCCAAGTTCATCCCAAACACCATTATATAGTAAGAGAACAGTCCCAAGACCATCTCTGGGAACTGCAGGAACACAACAAGAGTGTGCACTAATGTAGGCTTGTTTATTCAATTTTACTAAGTTCTTCCAAGGATGAGGACTTAGAAGTCAGTACAGACTGGAAGCTAACGTGCAACATTCTCAAGTTGGGCATATCTTCTATGCAATGTTTGCTTTGGAAATGATAGCATGTTCTACTGATCTGCAAACATTTTGAGGTCAAACTTTGAAACAGACCATTCCAAGCTACAATCAACTACAGTCAGAAACTTTAGGGTGAGAATGGCATTCAGGAGTCAAGGCATTTTGAATGTAAAATGTTTGACTTGCATCTAACATTCTATCAAAAAGGATTGTTTTTCTCTGGGTTGAGGATTGCATTTAGCTTTTGATTGATATCCCAAGGGCTGCCCTCTAGGAAATGAGTATGATCTGGACAATTAAGTGAAGGACAAGAATTAGATTTATTTTAACATAAATGAACTTAATTAGAAATTTAATATTTTTTCTTGAATTAAAAAGTTCCCCTTCTTTTGGAAGGACTCAGGCTCTGCAGCCTCTGGGACAAAAGTTGTATGTATATGGGCTGCACAATGATTTTTTTCTGAAAGATATAGAAGTATACTACTACTACCACTAATAACAATAAACTATCTCCTGGCTGTTAGGTAAAGAAAAGTCAGCACTATCAATGGTCCAGTACTCTAAATTTAAATAACAAATGTTATACATAGTTCTACCTGTAAAGACATCTAGTTTTCTTTTATGGAAGGAAGATACTCTTGATACTAGTAGTCTGTTACTTTTCTATGATTGAGTTCAAACTAAGAATAGAAATGTTATTATTCACCAATATCTGATTTACTGCATGCTACTTCGTATCCCCTAAAGCTATTGGGGAAACATTTATTTATAGGCCGCCCATCTTACCTTAAAGTAAATCTGGGTGGCTTATAATAATAAAAGATAAAAACTATATAACCTAAAAACATAGATAATACAAAATCCAAACACTATGGCCCAATTAAAAGATGGGGAAGGCAGGAGCAGGATAGGGGGGTAAGTGGGATCTGTTGTTAATTAATCAACCACATCCATTGTGATGCTCCCCCATTGGACTCCTAAGCTAAGTGGCAGAGCTAGGTCAGCAGTCCCCAACCTTTTGGGCACCAGGGACCAGTTCCATGGAAAATGGTTTTTCCGTGGACTGGAGGGGGCATGGTTTCATGTGCTGCCTGCATCCCGTGGACAGGGCTTTGCTTGTTGGCATGGCCTGGTTTCTGGCATGCTGCAACCTGGGTCCAGTCCACAGATCGGGGGTTCGGGACCACTGCTTTAGGCTCTTATGGAAGATTGGTGGGGCTGTCCTTACTCCAAGGGGCAAGATGTTCCACAGGGTAATGGCAGAGAAGGTCCTTCTTCTAGATCTCGCCAGCCAAAATATTTAAGCTGACAGGGCCTACAGCATGCCTTCTCTGCTGCCAAGGGGTGGAGAGGCCAATCCCATTGAGATGAATTGGTCCTACAAGCTCCCTGGACCCATGCCATGAAGGGCTTTAAAGGCGATTATCAACACCTTGAATTGCATCTGGAAGCAGACCAGCAGCCAGTGCAACTCACAGAGCAATGGTGTTACATGAGCCATTCTTGGAGTCCCAAGAACAGTTCGTATGGCTGCAATCTGTATCAGCTTTAGCTTCCGAATGCTCTTCAGGATTCTTGACTCTTGCAACTATATCAAGCATATCCTTTTGATTTTTTTGGCAATAAAACAGGAGTGGTTTGCCATTGCCTCTTTGTTTTTCTTTGTTAATTTTTGTAAACATCTCAGTCTAGCCGACAGCACTAAGATTTCCTAGTGGTCTCCTGACCAAATACTACATCCAATGTTGCATTAGTTGTTTTGAGATCAGCAAAGATCAACTAAGTGTTGCCACCTGCTGGTGTGCTTTAATTCAAACTTCTCCTAGCATGAGACAAAGTACTGCCTTGAATATTTCAAGGACATTAAGATCAAGCTCTGTAAGTCGTTTAAGCTAATGAACTTGCTCTAACTTAGTGTCAACAGATATTAATGCAATGCTTGCTGTCACCAATTGTGGGAGTTGGAACTTTTAAGCACCAAGTCTGAACTAATTACAAATAACAACTTTCAACGTGACAGGAAAATTGATCATCCTCTCCCTGCTCTCTCCTTCCTTCTCACTACTTGGTCTGTACCCCACATGTCTGATTTAACAGTGCTTGCCAATTACCACTTACAAGACAATTTCAATTAAAAGACTAAAGTATATTTACTTCCCATCAGTTTTCATATTTGAATACAGTGTGTTAGAAAAGAAAGAAAAACAAAATTTAAGGAAACAGCAAAAATATGTTTGCTTCAAGTAATAAACTAAATATAATTTACTACTTCTGTTTAGAGAGTATTTATCCAAGAGAGTTATGCTGTTCTGAATGCAATGCCCATTTTTATGAGCTCCATCCATGTCAAATAAATAATTAATTTATTGTTATCATAATCATTTGGCAAGTTGTATGTCCTTGCTTAATATGGGAATCCAAATTAAACCATTCCAGAGAGATAGGTGCTAGCCTTTGCTTGAAACTATACACTAAAGTCTCCCATTTCCTTGGATACCTAATCTTTTGCACTATAAGATGCACCTGACCGTAAGATGCATTTAGGTTTAGAGGAGAAAAACAAGAAAAAAAATATCAGGCGGAGCCTGACAGAACCCAGATAGGTGTCCTCCCATGTGCCAGCTCTGCCTATTGACTCCTGCACTGTGGAAGAGACAAAAGAGGCGGGGTTCAGCACTGTAAAAGGACCGCGCCGCCATGGCATGGCTGCTATTCACCAAATGACCGGCACTGATGCACAGACATTTCCACCCATTTTGGTGGGGGGGAAGTGCTTCTTACAGAGCAAAAAATACAGTAACTGGTTCCATGATCAAACAGAGAAAGCAACAGAGTTACCTTCAAATTCCCATCAGCTGTGATCCTTAGCCGATTGCAAGATCCACAGAAATGCTCAGACATGGAAGTGATGAAGCTAACTTGCCCTTGAAAATCTGGTACCTTATATGCCTGTTAAAAGCCAAACATGGGAGCAAAATGAAAAAAGGCCAATGAAGTTAATCACATCATTTGTACTTCATTCCTAAAATTTCTTCTAGTTTGTGAAAGGAGAAGCTAGGGATGCGCAAAATGTTTTGAATTCAAACTTTGTCAAATTCAAAACACCTTGCCTCGAGCAGAAAACAGCTGTCTCCAATGTGAAATGTATTTATTAAATGCATTAATTAAATTTATAGGCTGCCTGACTCCATCATGGCTCTGGGAAACATATAGTATACACTGAAAACAATAAACTGTAAACAATACAAACAGCAGACGTCCAGAAAAATAACTCAAATTCTGACAAACTAATTATCACTATAAAACGTTTGTCATCCACTCTAGCTCAGATCCTGGAGGAAAGAGTCAGATTTTAAGGGTTCATCTGAATAAGGTCAAAGTGGAACTAAATAAATTTCTCGGGGGATATAATTCTAGAACAGGGGTCGCCAACCTTTTGGACCTCAGAGACCACCAAACTCATAATTTTAGATCCCAGGGACCACTAACTGGTTCTGTGGGTGTGGCCTAATTTGTGGGTGTGGCTTGGTGGTTGTGTGACTGGCTGAGCATGGCTTGTATGTAAATATTATAAATATTTATATAAATATTGATTTTTTTATAAAAAAAGAGCAACTTTTACCCAAAATCAGGCAAAGCAGGCAAGCAGATTGAGTTGCTCACAGAATCACAGATTCGTTCAGAAATCCATCTATCTGCCATTGGCTAGCTCAGTCTGTCACATGAAATTTGCTTGCAAGCAAACTCATAAAATTTGCTAGCAAGCAAACTCACAAAATTAACTCACAACACACCATGCATGTAAATATTGATTTTTTTATTTTAAAAAAGCAACTTTTATCCAAAATCAGGCAAAGCAGGCAGATTGAGTTGCTAACAGAATAATTCAGTGATCGATCTATGTATCATCAGTTAGCTCAGTCTCTCAAATTTGCTTGCCGTGAATCTGCACTGAATTTGCTTGCAAACAAACCTTCAATTCTAAGGGAGGTTTTGCTGTGCTTAGCTAGAAAGCAAGAAATCCAACCATTTCCTGCTTCCTAGCTAATCTAAATCTCTCAGTGTAGCAGAACAGATGATAGTCGGAAAAAGGAAAAATAGCAACTTAGTAGACAAGTTTTCCGGGTAAGGAGTGAGTGGACAGGGAGGGTTCCCGTGGGCCATGTGGGCTGAGCAGGCTTGTATTTCTGCATAGCCTGGATTAATTGCTTTGGGGGGTGCTCTGGGGGTGAGATTTCTCTGCGGCCCACCAAAATTTTCTCACGGCCCACCAGTGGGCCACAGCCCACTGGTTGACCGCTGTTCTAGAAGATGGGTGCTCTGATAAAGAAGGCCCATTTCAGAATTCCCTCAGACAAAATTATTTAGTCAGTGAGACCCAGAACATATGCTGGAATGTGTAGGATAGGCAGACTGGATCCAACTACACACAAAAAAAGAAGGATAACTACTAGAACACTATATCTACCATCCCTATAAATGGTCATGAAGAATATCATGGTTAACAGTACTTTTGAAAATGCTAAGATATCAAAGAGAACCATGATAGCTTCATTATTCCTGATCCAGCTCTGCCATAAATTAGAGAAAAGTGTGAGCCATATCATCCCAATATTATGTCCCAGTATAAAACCAAGCATAAAAGGTTATAGATAATCTATATTTTCCAGATTATCCATATCCAGCCTGCTCTCTGAAGCTACAGCATGGCCACTTTTTCAACTATCTTCCCCAAGAAATGAAAGTTGGTGAGTGGATGAAAATTGTCCAAGACTCTCCACTTCAGCAAAGGCTTCTTGAGGAGGGAGTGAAGCATCTCTTCCTTCAAGGCAAGCTGTACCAGCCCCTCTTTCAGCAAAATGAATATTATTGCACAGACCCAACTATACAGCATCCCCCAAGTGGTTTTAACCACCCAAGGAGTGAGCCCCCAATTGGTTTGGTGAATTTGAGGATCTTCAGCAGCAGAAAGCATTCGAGGTAACTCTATAAGACCTTGCCTTTGTCAATTCAGTAGGATCTGGACAGTTGGAGGACAATTGCAAGCAAGTCTGTGCAGCTTTATCTATCAGATGAAAGCTCTTCAGATTACCCTGTAACTTCATCTCTGCCTAGCTAGGAACTAATCATCTTAAAAAAAATGAAGAGTTATCTGCAGCTGAGATAAAAACCTTATCACCATTGTGCAATCTCTAATATGTGTTTTTACTCATGTTCAGTTGGATTCATTGTCTTCTTTCCAATGGCACTTTTGACATTTCATCTTCTTAGAGAACCAGAGTTCCCTGGGATTGACTCTCAGTAAGAAGTCACACAGAAACAATCCAATCCAACTCCTTTGACAGATATCTATTTTAGGAAGTAACCAATAGCTCCATCAAGCCACCCATCAGATCCTCAGGAAAGACTTCAATCTCCCCCTGAAACCTTATAGGGTGGACTAGACTAATCTAATATCTGTATTCACCAATGGCATCCAAGGGTAACCTCAGCATGCCTAAACTCACTCAAGAGATTAATGGAATGGGCTAATTCTGAGTTTTATACAAGTATCTTAGGCTCAATTTTACACTCAAAATAGCTGTATGTAAATGATTTTACAGAATGAAATGTTACTATGAGCTCAAGAGTCACCAGTAAAAGTATTCATGTATCAATAGTATGCTGGGAATCAATTATTGAATTTGGGATTATATTATTCCTTCAATATGTAGGGATATATATTATCTTTATAATTAGAGCAAACACTAGCATTGTAAGGATTCTTATCTTCTTACCAACAATTTCCTTTTAAACATATTTCTACAAAGATTCTTACATGCTAGATGGAAAAATCCATGACAACATTTTAATGATATGTAATGATGTGATGTGTTTAGATGAAGGCTATTTTAAAATTCTTACGTGCTGCATACTTCTCTGTTAGAAACATTATGCAAATCATGTACAAATCACATGTATTATGGAACACATTTATATTATAAACACAACAGCAGTTGTCATGGATATAACTGTAAAATGACCAAAATTCCCAGACACAATATCTCATGCACAGTCTACATAAAATGCAAGCACAGAATAGTTTATGGATAATAGATAATAATATAAATTTATCACACAACAATTATGAAGGTAATGATACATAAATCTACTCTAAAAACTGAGGCAATACTTAAATAACTACAGTTTACAAAGCATTAATTCTAGTCAGAATATATTTGGTTCCCAAAATACTCCCAACATTCTTGAAGAGTATTTTTGCAGCTCTCAAGGAATGCAGCCACACAGACAATTCTTGACGTCCCTAGGGTGGCCCATGTAACACTGTTGTTAGGAAAACTGCACTAGTTGCCATTCTAGGGTCCTGTGAACCACATTGGTCAAGTGTGTGTGCATGCTAAGGACCCCATTGGTCAAGGAATTCTGCCCCCTGGGTCTAGGATAAGAGCCTTTTCTGCCATAATTCTGGCCATCTGGAACATTGCATCAGTTGAGGCGAAATCTGCACCAATCCTCTTGGCCTTCTGCAGGGTGTTAAAACCTGGCTCTGCCAATTCACCTGAGACCCCAATGTGAGCATGTCATACTGGAGGTGGTTAATGGACTTGACAGATGATACTACTGCCACCCTGTTTTAACTTGCTCCCTTCCTTTAGCTCCCTTTTTTAATATTAATACTTATTATCTTAATATTTTAATGTTTTACATTGTTGTTTTTATCTTACAGTAAGCCCCCTAAATTCATTTTTAGGTGAGATGGATGACATATAAGTTTAAAAGTTAAATGATAAGTAGGCACAGTATCAAGCCAATACCTTGAGTAGCATAATTGTCAAAAGTAGACCTTCTATGCATGTTTTAGCAGGACTACAGAATTCGCACCATCTCTTTCCCCCCAACACCCCAATAACTAATCAAACTATAGCAATGAAGAAGCAGACCAAGAATTATTATCTCTTATTACAGATCCTTGATCATGCTAATATTCACCTTGGCAGTGCTAGAAGCTTCTTCAGAGGGTAACTTTTTCAAGTCTGGCCATTTCTGTTTAATTGTATCCAGCATTTCCTTGTAGCTCACCATTTTCTTGAAGTTCCACTTGTTACCTAGAGTAAGAAGGAAACAAACGTTATTAGTCAAAAAGGCGGTATTGACTGAGGGAAGGATTTAAGTTTATAATACAAAAGGTATGTTTTTAAATATAGCATGTTGTCATCCTGGGCAACAGAGTGCTGTGTGACTAGACAACGGTTAAGATGCAGTGGTAGGCAGTTAAAAACAGTGGGTGAAGTTGAAGGAGCAGAAGTCTGTGAAAATCCCATTCCAATGGGATTCCTTATGTTTTAACATGGTTTGTGTAGCAAATAAATAATAGTATTATTAGTAAAACTTAATATATAAAGGTAGGAATACGTGGAATACACTAGTTGTGTTTTGCTGCCATGAACTGTACGATTGGAGACAAACAACTTCAATAATAAAAAATACCAGCAATGCCAATACTTCGACATTGTCTCTTTCCAAAGAGATTCTCCTATAGGCCACAGAGGCTGAAGACACCTCTAAGTTGACATTCCATCGCCATCTTTGGAAGGGATGGGAATCTGCCCACTCCATTTACTCAGTCTTTGAAGCCAAGTGTAATCTCAAGAACTCACCATCAAAAGGCATGTATTCTATAAAGCGCACGTCCAGGGGCTGCTTTTCTGTAAGAGAAACAAAATCTAGCAGCTCATCTTCGTTGAGTCCTCTCATAATCACACAGTTCACCTAAAAGAAAAAGTGAGTGAATGAGTACAAGAAATGACCCAAGGCCATTTCATCTGAACAGCAACACAATGAGCCCATCCAGATAATGTGCTCTCAGTTATTGAACAGACAATTATTCCCTATCTTTCCTTTATGGGATTTTTTAAAATTATGGGATAACTAAAGAAAAATGAGTATTGGGAAACGAATTATTGGGGTTAAGGCATTATACCACCCTTCCTAATTTGAGAATGCCCAAATGCCTTGGGCAACAGGTCGTTTCCCATAACTCCTAATCAGCGCAAACTTTAGGCTTCTAGTCTTCACCATTTTTAGTCTGGAATGGTGAAATAAGAAACAAATAAACATTTTGTTGATTTAAATAATAATTGAAAGTAACGTATGAGATGTGACATAAGTATGCCAAAACTAAATTTGCACAATGGTAGTAAAATTGTTAGAATGCAGTATTGCAGACAAACTCTGCCTACAGTCTGAAATTTGTACTTTTGTGTAATAAGATGAATACTATGTAGTTCTAGATTACTAGTAAGGAATATTCTCACCTTAACAGGATTATAGCCAAGATCAAGAGCTTTGTGAATTCCTTCCATTACCTTGTGGAATCCTAACAACAGCAGAAGGCAATCAGTTAGAAAAAGTTGAGCCAAATATTTTATAAATACAAGTAAGCTAAATGCAATACCAATATATAAATTTATAAAATTTATAATAAATTTATACATTTATTCTTCCATTCTTTTAAATATTAATTCATGACTCTGTCAAACACATTTGAGTAAAAGCTTCTCTTCCTATATAAAACAGATGAAATATAATAACACATTGTGCTTTAGTAACAATTCTAAATAATTTTCTGTAGAAGTAGTCACAATGGGCTTTAGATATGCATAACATTATGCTAAGTGTTGTTTCAAATGTAGAGAGAAACCCAAAACAAAACTTTTCACAAATTTTCACCATCCCTCCAATCATGTTCATATAAGAGATGTTTACTCAGGAGGAATATAAAGTACTTTATGTAATCCCAAATATTTGGAAAAGAAAAATACATTGTTATTCCATGAAAGAAGAGGAGTGAGATGGGCAGTCATGAGGATTAAATAACAGGGACTACCATAATGGTTTGATGTCAAAACGTGTTTGTTATTTCTCTATCCTGCTACTCTGAAAACCTCTGACTTCAGTTGCAAAGGTTTACTCTAATAAAATAAGCTTGTAGACTAAACATGACATCAGGGAGCATAACATATAATGAGAACACTAGAGTTACTGTATTCAGGAATCCGTCCTGCTTGCAAAAAGGCTTGGAAGGAAATCAAACAGAAGAGAACTTCCGTGCAACTTTAGGAATATCAGGAATCAAAGAAACAGTAGCCAAAAAGAAGTATCAATATTTTTTTAAGATAAATACATCAGGCAAATATAAGGGACTGAGTAGCTATAAAAATTGCTGAGATCAGACACCAATGTGATGTTTGTATAATGGAAATGTATAGGTAACATGAAACCTGCTTTAGGTTTTCCTGCCCCAAGCAGTATCTGTCTATCTAATTGCCTACCCTGAGAAAGAGTCACACTCAGAAGACTTGAACCCAGGCCCTCTCTGGTCCTCCCTTTCCCCATGGAACATAATTCCCCTTGAAGGTTGAGTGGCTGCAAACCTTTTGGAATTCAGGAATGATATCAAGAAAGCCTGTAGCGATTCAAATGGAAATGACATCCTGCACATGGTGACCGTTTCAGTCATGACTTAGGATGTTGATCATTAATACTGTTGCATGTTGTGTTAAGTTTTGTTACAAAAGTGGAGTATTTGCTACTAGAGTTGGTTATGACTGAATTGGCCTTAAATAATAAATAGTTTCCTTGCATCCTTGGGTATAAATTTGAGTAATAAATAAATATGCATGGTATTCATGTATTTTAAAACTATGCTGTTCTGGAAGTAGCCACTAATGGATTTGTTTTTGCTTTCATTAATTCATTTAATTCTATTTTTAAGATCATGATCACCACTTTGTTGGGTGATCACTGGGCCTGCTAAAACAATATTAATAGTTTGGAGTCAACTTACTTAATACCTTCTTATTTTAGAGGAGCGGATCTAATTCCTTGACTAGCAACAATGAATAGTCCGAAACATTAGTTACACTTCCCCAGGCATCACTATGAACTGGCTGCACTGTGGTGGAGTTGCAATCCTGCTAGATTCATTCAAACTTTATCTCCCTGCAGTAAAGTTTTCTAAAAATTTGATATATAATCAAAAATATTTAAATATGCAAGCCCTTGAGGATAAGGTTCCTGTATGTATTCAGAGATTCCCCTATGTAGCACAATCCATATTTAGAAACAATTAGATGTAACGCAGAGAGAAATGTGCAAAAACATCTTGAGCTGATTAAAGTCACTTTTATTAGCTGTTTTTCCCTACTATGCCTCCATTACTTTAACTGACACTGTGTCACCATCTAGTGGCTCCATACGGGCATTTCCCCCTACAAGGAACAGATTGCGGCCATTCTGAACAAATTAACATGGTTTCAAATGTATGCTTTCAATTTTGGAGTCCATATAAGTGATTCTGTTAAGCAATATTTAGCTTGTCTCTATGCTGTCTGCTATCATCACCCCTAAGATTGTTAGTAAAAAGCAAAGGATGCTTTCACAAAGAGAAACATACAATATTTGAAAACATTTGAAACTTGTACTTGGAAACAGAGTGTAACTCTCAGTTAATTATCTTCCACATACTGTACACTGTACACACTATGCACATTAATTCACAACTAATTATTCCAGACCCATCTCCATTCCCACACTTTGGCAGCACCATTTGTACTCTTACAAAAGTGGGAGGAAAGGCATTTTCCAACGTTTTATACAAGCGTAACTGAATCTGATTACTGTTCAATGAGACAGATGGTTTGCTGCTGTTAGTACGGGCAGCATAGTTTCTTCCATAGAAGGAGGAGCCTTCCCTGCCACTACATGCTGTGATAACATTGCAGTCCACAGCTCTGGGTTCTTTCTCACTGGACACAACTTCTAAAGTGAAGTTGGTGACCTGTCTCGCTGTTTAAATTTCTTCAAGGCCCTGAACTGGATTTGATGGGAAACAACTTGGAGACCGAAAGAAATTTTCCATGGTTGGACTGGAAAATAATCCAACTACTATACGCTACGCTACGCTACAACATAACACTAGTATAAGCAAAACAAACAAACAAACCAGCAGACAATATCAAAAGGTTCCTTAATGATGCTGAGAAAATGCCAGGAATTGAAAACACCAGGAATTGAAGGAATTCACCTTTTTTCTTCTATCAATTTTACATTCAAAAATAAATATACAAGCATGGAGGGGAGAGGGACCTATATAATTTATAACATCAATTTATCAGAATGAAACATGCTGGGATATAAGAAACCAATAATGTATAAATGAGAAAACTATTTTTCTTTTTTAAGAGTAGTAAGAGTAATAATTCTTTTTATCCTTTTTTCTTATTACATGAGAAATCTCTGTCCGTAATCTCATGGCACATTGAAGCTGCTGAAATCTCTAGTCTCCCAAGGCAATTTGTGTCTTCAGATACCACATATAGTACATATAGGGCTGCATTTTATATATCAATTTCTCTGCAGCTTTCGATGAAAACATTTACAAATTATGAAGTCATTCCACCCTGTAAATCTCAACAACGACCAAAAATTCAGTTTAATCTTTGAATGCCTTAAGTATGGAATATCTTTATCTTACTGGGTGCACTAATACAATAATGTTACTGTTTCTGAAAATCTGAAATTCTTCCTTACCCATGTCAGTTCTGTTCTTCAGTTGGCAGAATGGCTGCTGTAACATATGTGATCAGTAGTAAAGGAAAAGTGAAGCAACCAGTCAAATTATTCCAAAGAAAGTATAAAATATACTTTGGAATAAATACTCCAGTGTCTCTTGAAATATGCCAAATATACCAGTAAAAAGATGTTAGGAGAAGAGAACAACTAAGGAACAGGGGCCAACTCAGAAGGAAAGGCACACAGGGATGCTGAATGTCCCTCCCATGGGGAATAAACAGAAGCAAAAGGGGAGTGGCGGTTGCAGGAGACAATTAGTTCGCTCATTATGATGAAGATTTGCTTATTGTAATTCGTGCCTCGGAGACTCCTTGCAAGGAATTAATTTATAGCTTTGCAACTGGAAACTCTCGACCTGGCAATTATCCAAGGACTGATAAGGTCTGTTCTTGGAAGGATTATTGCCAGGACTTTTCTGTATGTAAATGCCATGAATTCACAATAACTAAATAAAGAGGGGTTTTTCGGGACAAGGAGTCTGTTTCTTGATTCTGCTAAGCCTGGGTCAGAACAGTACATCTGTGTTCCTTGGAAATAGAATAGAATAGAATTTGTAAACAGCAATGGATCATGCCCAGTATTTCCTAATTGAACTACAGACAACTACAATGATCTAATAAATATTGATTTTACAGAAAACAATATTGAAAAAGCACTACACAATCTAAAACCATTTATATCTATTGGACCAGACAGAATATGTAACTACTTCTTTAAAAAGCTATCCACTGCCATAGCTGAACCTCTAAGCATAATTTTTGAAAAATATTTTAGGACCAGCTTCTTGCCAAACCTATAGTCACTAGCCACGGTTATCCACATTTTCAAAAAAGGAGACCCCAGCCTAGTTGAAAATTACAGACCAATCTCCTTTAGGCTGCATCACCTGCGAAGTCATGGAATCAATTATAAACATTATCCTCCACTTAGAGACAAACAACCTACTCTCTAATAAACAATTTGGTTTCAGAAAAAAAACTATCCTGTAATCTGCAACTCTTACACTGCAAAAACATATGGACTACACAACTTGATTAGGGCAAAACAATAGACGCAATCTACATAGACTTCTGTAAAGCCTTTGATTCAGTGGTACACGACAAACTACTATTAAAATTAAAATCTTATGGTATTTCGGGGCACCTGCATAACTGCATAGAAGCATTCCTGTCAAACAGACAACAAATGGTCAAAATTGGAAACGTCCTATCAAATTCTGTACCTGTCAACAGTGGTATCCCCCAAGGCAGTGTTCTAGGACCAACTCTCTTCATACTTTATATAAATGACCTCTATGATCATATTAAGAGCAATTGTGTTCTCTTTGCTGATGATGTAAAGATATTCAACACCACAGATAATTCTGCTACCCTTCAAAAAGACCTCAATTATGTATCAGAATGGCCAAACAAATGGCAACTTCAAATCTCAACAAATAAATGCTCTGTCTTACATATTGGCAAAAAAAAATATCAGAAAATAAAATACAAGCTGAATAGTCAAGGCCTTGTTGATGATCCAAACTCTGTCAAGGACCTTGGAGTACTCATCTCAAATGATCTGAGTGCTAGTGCCCACTGTAACTACATAGCCAAAAAGGCATTACGAGTTTTTAACCTAATCCTACGTAGCTTTTTCTCTGGTAATATCACACTACTAACTAGAGCATACAAAACATTTGCTAGACCAATACTCGAATACAGCTCATCAATCTGGAACCCACATTACGTATCTGATATTAACACAGTTGAGAAAGTCCAGAAATATTTCACAAGAAGAGTTCTCCACTCCTCTACTCATTGCAGAATACTTTATGCTACCAGACTTGAAAGTCTAGACCTAGAAAAGTTAGAACTATGCTGCCTTCGGTCTGATCTAAATATAGTATATAAAATCATACATTGCAATGTCCTATCTGTCAATGAATACTTCAGCTTCAACCATAACAATACAAGAGCACACAATAGATACAAACTCATGGTTAACCACACCCAACTTGACTGCAGAAAATACGACTTCAGCAACAGAGTAGTCAATGTCTGGAATATTCTACCTGACTCTGATGTTTCTTCCCCAAACCCCAAAAACTTTAACCTTAGACTGTCTACTATTGACCTCACCCCTTTCCTAAGAGGTCTGTAGGGGGCGTGCATAAGTGCACCAACGTGCCTACCATCCCTGTCCTATTGTTTCTTTTATTTTCTTATATGTATCCATGTATTCATAACTCTTTTTATACTTATACCTATTATCTGGTAAGCAATTGACAAATAAAATAAATAAAATAAAAAGAAATAAATAGAATTCTTTATTGGCCAAGTGTGATTGGACACACAAGGAATTTGTCTTGGTGCATATGCTCTCAGTGTACATAAAAGAAAAGATACATTAGTCAAGAGTCAAGAATCATAAGGTACAACACTTAATAATAGTCATAGCATACAATAAGCAATCAAATCATACTAGGAAACAGTCAATATAAATTGTAAGGATACAAGCGACAAAGTTACAGTCATACAGTCACAAGTGGGAGAGGATAGGTAATAAGTAGTGATGAGAAGATTAATAGTAATAGTAGTGCAGACTTAGTAAATAGTTTGACAGTGTTGAGGGAATTATTTGTTTAGCAGAGTGATGGCGTTCGGGGTATCTATAGAAGTATATATGTTAATATAGCTCAATATTTATACTTGTTATTTTAATGAGTTTTAAACCAGCTAGGAGTACATTTGCTATACTTCTTCTGATGCTTCTTTGAAAAAAAATTCCTGATAATGACTTTCTGAAATTTGGATTAGTGTGCAAAATATGTTACTATGAACTTAACCAAGGAGATTGTGAAAACAATGGTTCAATATGGAATATCCTGTTCATGTAACTTACAGTTTTCTGCAGTTGTTGCTATAAAGAACAAATAATGACCAAAAGTAATACAGAACAAAATACAAAAGTACTGTCAGTACTTGTCAATTCTGATTTCAGGAATTATGCAAAAGTAAACTCTTTCTTCTTATTAAAATGTTTTTGATTTTGAGTGTATGTCCAATGAAATTGTTTTATTTTTAAATGTTTTAAGGTTGTATTGTTTTTTATTTTTTTATGTAGATTAAAATTTGCATATGAAAAGTAAGTGGCAGTCTTACATTTCCCCCCCAATATAATCCCCAGATAAATTTTTCATGGAGGACATTATGCAAATTCATTATTTTTTTTAGGCAGTCATGAAACTATGGCATTTGAGAAGTCATGTTCTAAACAGTGCTGCTCAGAAATAAATGTATATATTTCACAAATAGCTGAAAATGGGAAAAGATATAGCTCTTTTAAAGAGTTGTAGATAGGTTCTGTGGTCATGCTATTATATACCTTTCTTTCAAAATCAAATCAAAAGTATTGCATAGCTTTATATACCAATATATTAAATAATTATATATCATGCCATACAGTAAAGAGTAATGCCATTCAGAGATATATATTCATCTCAAGATCCTGAGCAGTAATTAAAAAAAAATTGAAATTTGAGATCAAATTATTAGCTAGCTATTGAAAATACATACTCTCTGATTAGTTCTGAGCTCTTTACTCCCTATCATACGGTAAATTCCATAGAGGGCACAGTAATATTAAACAAGTTATTATAGAAGATTTCAAAATACCTTTTCGACGGACAATGAATTCGAATTTAGCTGGAATCAGAGTGTCCAAGCTGATATTAATGGCATCCAGGCCAGCTTCTTTTAGCCGGGGTAACAGTCTGGCTAAATTGATCCCATTTGTTGTCACAGAGATGGTTTTCAACCCTTCTAATTTGCGTAATTGAGCTGAGAAAACAGAGTGGTAACGAAAGATTACTGTGTTAAACTGAAGATTGGGTAAATAATAATAATAATTATTATTATTTATTAAATTTCTATACCGCCCCCTCTCCCAAAAAAGGGACTCGGGGCAGTGCACAGCCAACTAAAAACAAACAATATATACAATTAAAAACAAATTAAAACAATTTCATCAGAGGCCGAAATACAATTTAAAATATAAAACCAATACAAATTTAAAATTTAAAAAAATTAAAATACCTAGTTATTAAAAACCCCAAAAACCGTTACTGGGCCAGGCCAGCCTGTTGAAAAAACAGGGTCTTTACTGCGCCCTGGAAGGTCTGAATGTCGGTAATGGCCCGTATCTCTGGGAGCAAATTGTTCCACAGGGAGGGAGCCCCCACAGAGAAGGCCCGCACCCTCGGGGCCGCCAACCGGCAACGACCAGGCAGCAGAACCCCGAGGAAGCCAACCCTTTGGGAGCGCACTGGGTGGCGGGAGGCTGTTTTATAAGGAAAACATGACACATATTGTAATTAAGTATAATAGCATAGGATTTGGAGCATTCCATTTGGGGCTTCCTATATGAGTTTATGGAAATCTGTATCTATTTCTCTAAATTTGACAATTTTTTTTGTTAAGAAACTAATTTAATTTGCACCATCATCCTTAATCAAGATGAAGATATTAATATACTACATATGTTCACATGTAGGCCCTTCTGTGGATCTCTCTCTCTCTCTCTTTCTCTCCCTCCCTCCCTCCTTTCCAGGAAAGTACCTTTTCACTGTAGTCCATTACATGACTTGCATTCTTAATGGTATTGGCAGATAAGCAAGTATATATTGGAATTCTTTATGGTATATAATTATGGTGAACAGTGATTAGAATGCAGTATTGCAGGTTAACAGTATCCACAGCCAGGCATTTGATCCTGACCAGCTCAAAGTTGAATCAGCCTTCCATCTTTCCAACGTCAGTAAAATGAGGACCCAAATTTTTGGGAGCAACATGCTATCTCTGTAAAAAGCATTATGGAGCAGTATGTAAGTCTAAATGCTATTGCTAATATTGTATAAGCCCATCTATGGATAATCAGAACCTGATCTTTTAGAGACATTTTGTCACCTAAAATTCTTGGCTTATCTACAAGTATATATGGTATTCCAGAGATCACAAGATGCACATTGATATTATATATTTTTGTACAGCAGAGCAAACCTGAGATCTGCTTGAATTCTCAAAATATTAACTGTAACATTCTCCCATAGTGAGACATAAGGTCAATCAATTAATCAATTTTGATCATAGGCCAGCATTGTGACATATAGCAACAGCAATACATTTAAACTTACAGTGTATACCATTTCACAGTGCTTTTTAGCCCTCTCTAAGCAATTTACAGAGTCAGCATATTGCCCCAAACAGTCTGTGTCCTCATTTTACCGACCTCAGAAAGATGGACGGTTGAATCAACCTTCAGCCGATGTGAATCGAACTGCCAAACTGCTCACAGTCTGCAGTCAGCAGAATTAGCTGCAGTACTGCATTCTAACCACTGCGCCACCTCAACTTTTGGTATCTATAGCATCTATAACAAGTGTACCTATAATGTCCACCACATCAGGCCGGATAAGAGGTTCTCCTCCGGTCAAACGGATCTTGTCCACACCTTCCTTCACAAAGAGCCCAGCAAGAGTAATGATTTCCTGGGTGCTCAACAATTCGGATTTGGGAGTTAGCTGAACTCCTTCCTCTGGCATACAATACTGACCTGAAACATGCAGTCAAAAATTTTAAGACATGCCTGTTTTCAAATTACTGAATTAGAAGCAAACTATTTCCAAAGAAGGTTACAATATTTTGCATTCTCATTCTTTTTAATGTATGTTTTTCTCCCTTGAGCTATCAAAAAAAAAAAAAAAAACCACAGAGAGTGAATGAATGAAAAAATACCTACATATGACAATATCCTATAGGTAGGCACCTTATATGCTACAATCCCAGGAAGAAACTAGTTCCTGGGGTCTTGAGATATGAAGACTTCAGTTCTACAAGAATTCTACAGAAAGCATGGCCATTGCTGAGAATTCTGGCACCTTAAATTTAGTACTTTTGTACAGCTCCCAGATAGGAAACACTGCAGTAACTTTTATGAATTAGCAATTAACTTAATTATATACATCTGGTACATCGGCCTACAGTTCCAAGTTATTTATATCATAAAAATTAATTAAGGCCTTGTTCTTGTTATCCATATATTTTTGTGTTACATAACAAAAATATATGAACAGGAGACAATTCCAACAAGTGCCAACACTTATTCAGATCCAATCTTGTTATATTTTGCTTTAATAATGAAATAAGGATTTACTGTTTCAGGT
The DNA here is from genome assembly GCA_023653725.1 of Bungarus multicinctus. Taxonomy (NCBI): domain Eukaryota; kingdom Metazoa; phylum Chordata; class Lepidosauria; order Squamata; family Elapidae; genus Bungarus; species Bungarus multicinctus. The sequence continues at coordinate 57,665,954 of CM042836.1, read as the reverse complement.
TTCCAACTGCTCCAGGGGAAAGAAGATATGTTATCCAAACAAGTTGGACTAGAATGTGTTTTAACACATCTGCTCTTGTTTTCTCCATTTTTGTTTATAATTTCACAATCTAATTATTTAGGAAAATAATGTTCTATAAGATATTGTTCTGAAGAGTTTCCATATCATGGGAAACAGCATCAATGAAACACATTCAATTTTGGGATCGCAGTGTGTGTGGCATTCTGCAAATAAATCATTATGACTCTTGTTAAACACTGGTCCACAAATAAGACGTTATGAAAACAGAACTTTGCATTTTATAATTAAACTTATATTTAGAGTAGAAAGACTTACATCTGAGATTGCATTTCTCAGTTAGGGAGATTCTCAAGTAGTTATGCTGGCGTCCAAAGCTATCAGTCAGGAAATCAGAAAAAGGGACAGCATCAGATAAGAACCGTGTTCTTCTTGGGACCGCAATTGCCTGTGTTATAAATAAATAAATTTTCCACTTTTGAGATTTCATGAAAAATGTGTTCTGTTAAACGTAGGAATGGAGGGAGTAGAGAATATAATTAAGTGAAGGCAAGAAACTCAGCCTGAAGTTTTTTATTTTTATATTTGTGTGCTTCTTTGCATTTTAAAAGCATGGCAATCATACATGGTAATATAGATTGTCAGTACCAATATAAGAATTGATAGAGCGAAGGTGGTATTATCTAGGTATTAAAATCTTTAGGGGATATATCTGGTAAAACTGCAGGACTAGTTGCCAGTTGCTCCAATTCTTTGGAATACCTTATCAAGGGTAATTAGAGTAGATCACTCTCTGTTCTCAGGCATTTTTTTTAAAGGAAGAACTTTGTCTGCTGGAGTTATGAAATATTTTATATCTTTATTATATGTAGGGATAAAGTTGGATAACAGGGTAATGGATTTTATTATTTATTATCAAGATTATTATTAAGGCCATTTGAAGTATTAATCCTTTGTAATGCCTTGGTAAAACCACGCTTGGAATATTGCATCCAATTTTGGTTGCCAAGATATAAAAATGGTGTTGAGACTCTAGAAAGAGTGCAAAGAAAAGCTACAAAGATGATTAGGGGCCTGGACGCTAAAATATACGAACAATGGTTGCATAAATTGGATATGTCTAGTTTAATAAAAAGAAGGACTAGGGGTGACATGATAGCAGTATTCCAATATCACAAGGAAGGAGTCAAGCTATTCTTCAAAGCACCTGAGGGCAGGACAAGCAGCAATGGATTGAAACTAATCAAGGAGAGAAGCAACCTGGAACTTAGGGAATTTTCCTGAACAATTAATCAGTAGAATGACTTGCTTCCAGAAGCTGTGGGTGTTCCAAACGAGAAGTTTTTAAGAAAAGACTGGAGAACCAGTTGTTTGAAATGGTATATGGTTTCCTGCTTGAGCTGGCTGGGTGGGTGGGGTTGGATTAGAAAACCTCCAAGGTCCCTTTCAACTCTGTTATTTTGTTATTTGACAAATCAGTCTGTACAATATTTGCTACTTCTCTACACAATAGGTGTTCATTGTTATCAGTAAAGTAGGATTTTCTCCTGTGCAAATTAAGCTTTTGGATTTAAAAAAAAAATCTCATTTGCAATTTAGCAGATCAATGTTTCAATGGGTATCCTTCCCCATTTACTATGTATAAATATTTTGTGTTTACTAGGAAGCTTCTTGGGTTTCAGTTAACTAAGTTTTCTTAAAGCTCCATTTAACTGTCCTGCCAAGTTATATCATATCAACTGACTATATGCAACAAATATAGATCACTATTATGTTATACAAACATGCAAAAATTGTTGAGAAATCAATTCTAACATTATTTCCAAAAGAATGTTGCTTACCATGTATTGAGGGTCAAAACAAAATACATCAGAAATAGAAGATACAGAAGAGAAATGCTAATATTAAAATGTTCACACTGAAAAGCTCATGTCAGAAGCATATTGTTCTTTCCCCACTAAACAGTATTTTTCAAAACACAGAAGAGAAAGTCAAATATTTGTTCTGTTGGCAACTATTACTGCAGCATTTTTCAAAAACAAATGTTAAAAGCCTGATAACTTTCTACTGCACTATAGTCTGTTCTAGACCACTGAGTAACTTCATCTTCTCACCAGCACTAAATGAACATGAACACCCAGAGAGAAAAATAATTAAAGAAATTGTGTGTGTGTGTGAAAGTAATTGTTTCGCTCTAAAGTAAAATAATTAAATGTACCTATAATATACAACTGTTAATTCAAAGCACTCTTAAGTTCATGATGGCTTCTAACAAGTGATATAAACAGGTATTATGTGTATTTATTTATTTCTATCTTGCCTTTATTAGTTTTACAAACAACTCAAGGCCATGAACATATCCAATAGATCTTCCTCCTATTTTCCCCACAACAACAACCTTATGAGGTAAGTTGGGTTGAGAGAGTGTAATTTATCTAAGATCACCCAACTGGCTTTTATGGTTAAGGAGGGATTAGAATTTATAATCTCCCAGATTCAAGCCTGGTTCCTTGAAACATTAGATGAAACTGGTTCATGTATGGAGGGAGGGAGTAGGTTGAGCTATTTAACTATACCAAACAGAATCAGCCATCCCTGGAATTCTTTATTCAGGAAAAACTGGAATCTTTAGAATAATGTTCTATCCTGATATGTTCCACTCCAATCAATATGAGATTTCATATGAGAATCACTCCTCTGATCTCTCCCCAGCCCAGCCAAACCCCAAACCTTAGGAAGAATTTCCATCAAGATTCAAGTGCAGCACTGTATTTTTTCCTCACAGATACAATTTTAAAGTTAATTCACTTGAGTTTATAATTCAGGAAGACTTACAACTTCCATTACTATACAGATGAGTAGTAATTACAGTTATGGTGTTGCACCTCTTGAAGATCTTCTAGTCTCAGAAACCAGCAAATCAGACAAGCAGCCACATTTGATATTTGAATGGCATTCAGATGCTTACATTCTTAAAAGCTGTGTAGGGCAGAACTAGGAAAGAAAACTGAATTTAAGTTCAGTTGAAGTACAGCTAATTTGATCAACCTCATTTAATTGTTCTATTCTGTCCTATTAAAAACCAAAATTCATGAGCAGCTTCAGACAAATTCTGAAGGTTACTTAAGGCCCCCAAATCACTGCAAAACCAACAGTGATCAGGCAGAGTCCTTGGACATAGGCAGGAAATTAAAGTATTTCTCACACTCTGTTCTGCATTTGCACCTTTAATCCATAGACCATGCTAGTTGCAGCTTTAGAGTTCGTATACTAATAATCTAGAGAACACAATTTCAGCCCAAATTGGTTTAGGTTTTCCAACCTTGCTCCAAATAGACAATTATATTTGTGAAACTCTGAGAATCGTTTTACAGTTATAGCTGCAGTCTATTCTTCAAAGAAAAGGATGTTTCAAGAAACAAATTTGTCAGGCTTCATTATATTATATTGTATAGTGCCTTACTAACATAGTATTGGTTTCATAAAGGATGAGAGAATGACCTGATATCGTTCCACACATGAATGCAATTTTTGTTGTATGCAGGTCTGTTCTACTGGGAACTGCATTTAACATAACTCCTACTTAATGCAAGTCACTGGGAGAGCTAATGAAGAGTTTAAAGTTTCCCTTATCTCTTTGCTGCCATCTAATGCTTTTCTGTATTTTTGGAACCCACATATTGCCCTCATTCTCACAACCCCCTAACTAGAAATCAGCAAACCCACATTATGGCTAAGCATATTGTGAGAGACTATCATTAGCTCAATTTGTAAAATATATCCATATATATTTCTATTTTGATTTTTACATATAATGCATGAATTCTTTTCTGAATAAATTCTAGCCTTTCATCATCACTGCATTTCATGAGAATCATTTCATCAAACTTCAATTACACCTATGAAATTAATATTCCTGTACAAGAAATTCAAATTCAATTCATCTGACTTCCCACATTTTTCACATTAATGAAAGAAAGTTATTCTGCATCAGCCTGTACGTTTCAAACTTCAGCCATGCTAAATACTTAACTTGCTTTTCCTCTAAATACCTGTTTACATCCTTAACTTATAGTAGCACCTGAAAGTATGTTAGTAGTTGGACTATGCAAAGATGGGTTTGTCTACTAAATAAAGAACCACTGATCCTATTTTTAAAAAAATATATAGGTAGTAGTCTTTTTAGCAACATAATGATGATAATGATGATATCCAGTCAATCGTGTATGACTCTTGATGGATCAGGTCTTTCCACATCTGAAAAAGTAATTTTATAACCAACCCTTGCATTTACAACCTTTGCAAGTCTGTAAAGCAAAAGTAAGCTGAAGATCATGAGCTTTGCTGAACAACTTGAGTTACTGATCTTGATTACTGATCTTGATTCAATTGTTATCCAACTTCAACTGGTTGACAATTATGAGAATTGCAAAGGGAATGTAATTAATTTAAACCCAAGAGTGATATAAACTGCATTGGCAAAGGGTAATTTTTTGTTTCAGATGTTTTCTAAATGTTAATGTATACAAATGTTAACATATAGGCAGCCCTAGCTTCAGGGAATGTTCCATACAGAACTTTTGGATTAAATGCTAAGTAAGGATATCATGTAAGCACTTGCTTTTGATAATTTTCAAATTCTTCCATTATCAGGAGTGCCACCTGCAAATTCCCAGGAATTTTAATTCCCAATTCATTTCAAGTGCAAATACTTGTCTTATATAGACTAAGAAAGCACTCCTAGGCATATGAAATATTTTTTTCTCATCAGAAAGTACTTTAATCCACCCACCCATTACAGTAATGTTTTTTAGGTAAAAGGCAAGATATATTCTGGGAGACATGGCATAGGACAAACTTGGCAAGTTTAAGATTTGTGGACTTCAACTCCCAGAATTCCTGAGCTAACATGACTAGAGGGGGAATTCTGGGAGTTGAAGTCCACATGTCTTAAAGCTGTCAAGTTTGAAGACAGCTGCTACAAGGTCTAGTGCCTTGAGGGACCACCTATCTTTCATAGCATCGTATCAGGTGATTCAATCCTGATGGGTTGATATATTCAGAGTTCCTTTGATTAAATACTGTCAACTTTCAGGACCCCAGAAGCACATCTTCTTGAAAATAAGATTCCCCTCAAAAGCAGCAAAAACCTGGCTCTTCACACAGGCCTTCAGCAAGGGAGAATGAGATCTCTTACTTCATCAAGCTTGCCACTGGTTGATTTGATGCTTTTTATTGATATTGCAATGTGCTTGATTGTTATGAGCTGTCCAGAGTTGTTGAGAGTCAGGCCACTTGCAAGTTTAATAATGTAACACATTCACACAACATTATGGTGCCTTTTGCTTAACTTTCCTTTCTTGAATAAGGACAGTTACACTGGTTCACCCTATGCGTGGGCTGTAAAGAGTTTACAGCTTCTCTTATCTCTCAGCTGCTATCTAATGTTGTTTTTGGAGCACAGATATAGCCCTCGTTCACATAACCTAGGGAGAAACAAACCCATTTTGCAGCCAGGTACGTTTGTGGGAATCCAATCAAGTTGCTCTCCAATTGATGCACTTTTGGGATATGCCATTGTTGTTAAAGGACTCTGTCCAGATTTAGGTGATTTGCCCGCTTTAGGGCCCAAGATATTTCTAAGAGGCGCGATCAGCGACTCAGTTAGACTTCCATCGGACTTGCAAGGAGGGCAGCGCTGGCCGCTCATCCAGACTATGTGCCTCCTCTTCTCTGCTCGCCCGCCTCACCTGTTCAGAGGGCAATTCCAGCTCGTGTTGCTGCTGCTGCTGCTGCTGTTGCTGCTGTCTCACCGGTGTCCCGGACCGACAGCTCCTGTTCAGGTGGTCTCGGAAGGCCCCTCGCAGAAGCAAACCCCGGCGCCCGCTCTGAGATACCCTGAGAGCTGACAAGGATGCCATTCCTCTCGCCTTAAGCTGTCACTTTTCCCCACAACCTCTCCGACCCGGGCCGGATCAGAAGTAGCCGGTTGGAGTCACGTGTGTCTAGAGGGAGGGGAACCGGCGACCAATAGCGATAGAGGAATCCGCTCGGCATGCCGGGATTTGTATTCCCCTCAGGCCTTCGAGGAGTCGTTGCGTAATTTTTGAGTTGGGTTAGCGGTTGCTCAACTTGCATGGAGTTTGTGCAATCCTCCCGAGTTTTATCTTTCCAGACCTCCAAGATAAGAGGCGGCGAAGAGCTGCAGGCTTCCTTGAGTCTCGGGCAACTTTTTCTGGCAGCAGCTATCCGAAACCAAAGAAAGGGGTGGGGGAGAATAGGTGGGAGAGGGCATTATTGTTAGTTTTGGAAGAGGACGTTTTGTCAGCTCCCGCAATGAACCTTTCTTGAAAACACAAGGACTCTCCGGCATTTAGATATGGGGACCAATAATCGGGATTAAGTTTGTGAGCATTCTTAATCCCCAATGCCTGTTTTCGGAAAGGCGAGGGAGGGAGCCAAACAATCTTGCCACCGTCAGTATCGCGCAAGTTAAACACCAGTTCCTTCTGCGGGACTGTCCCTGTTTGGATACAAGATTCCTGCGAGCTGATGTTACTAGCATGAGGTCAAACTTCTTCGGAACAGAGCCAACAACATGTGTTTTACTCGCTTCCAGGCCGGGTTAACTCTTGCGGGTGAGTAGCGTAGGTTGGGAATAAAGGACCAGCGGCCCCGGGAACTGAAGTGAGGCTGTTAACTCTGACTTTGGGCCAGTCTCTTTCAGCCCAACTCAGCTCACAAGGTTGAAGTTGTGGGGAAAAGAGGAGGGAGAAGAGAAGAGAAAATAGAATAACTTTATTATCACTTTGAATGTACACTAATTGGCATACATTAAAAATGAAATTTTATTGCATACAGCTCCCAAAGGGTCACCACCAGAGGTGGTATTCAGAAGGTTCTGACCAGTTCTAGAGAACCGGTAGTGGAAATTTTGAGTACTTCGGAGAATCGGTAAACACCACCTCTGACTGGAGATTTTACGGTATCCTTCCCTTGCCATGCCCACCAAGCCATGTCCACAGAACCAGTAGTCAAATATTTGAATCCCACCACTGGTCACCACCTCCAATATACACTATATAACCATGACAGAATAAATAAATACAAAATTATGCATATGCCTTCATATATGACACAAGTCAGAATAGATATATTCATCACTTTATTTGTTTATACAAATAATGAAGGATATAAATCCAATAAGGGAGAATATTTGTAGCTCAAGGTTGAAATGAGAGGTCCTTGGTGCTCTCTGAGCTTGGTTGTTTCCTTGTAGACATTTCCTTATCCAAACTAGGTAACATCATCAGTGCTAGTGTTGAAAGAAATATCCTGGGTTCAGTTCCAAGTGGGGAAAAAGACACTGGAAACATGGAGGCTGCTTGGAAAGTTTAATGGTGTACAGGGCCACATGGCCTGGAGTTCCAGAGTGAGAAGGAAGGATGATCACATCCTTCAAGGTGAGAAGAGGAGGTCAAGAAAAGGGAAGCTCAGATGCTGAGAGACAATTATATAACCTCTGTTGGGCCCCACCTTAGTGTTTCCTGTTCCTGTGCAAGAAATGAATCCGATTGGGACAACTCTGTAGGCTGTCCTGACTTCCAGGCTTGGTCTAGCCTTGCTGGGTGATTATGCCCTTAAAAGGGCTTTTGGCAATTTCTACAGCTTTACCTGGAATTCCTTCTTAAATAAAGTATTCTGGCCCAGGCTTTAATGGCCCACCCATTTAACAAAGGTGGGGGTGAGATTCTGCTTCTGGGGTGAGTTTCTGCTTCTTGAGTTTCTACTCTTTTTAGGGGAAATATTTTGCCTTTTTAATATTTCCTAGGCTATTTCAATTTTCTAGGAGAGGAGTGGGTGCTAACTTCCTACACTAGTAAGGAGTGGGGTTAGCTCTCAGTTTATATTCTAGGATATAAAATACATACCTAAATACATACCTTTTCCCCCTCTCCTCTGCTGCTATCACCAGAGTGAGCTCTGCAGTACTGCAGGGCAAATCCAAAGAAATCATTCTTATTCTGCAGGTTGACAATTCTCCACAGCTGCTGTACCTCTAATCTTTCCCAATGGCTGAGACTGGAGAAAGCTTGTATTCCACAGATTTGGATGAGTTGAGAGCATTGGCTAATTTAGTGACTAATTGCCACTAAAAGGCTTACACTTGTAATTCCTTCACAAAAAAGGGATGTGTGTGTGTTGGGGGCTGGGGAATAAAAAACAAACAGGAGGTTTTTTTTTTTTTTAATTGTTAGTGTATTGAACAATTGATTTTTTTTTTTTTTTGGAAAATGTTGGTGTAGGTAAAGAAGAGATGGAAATAGAATCAACTTTGGTGGAAGCAAATGTTTAACCGTTTCTGCAGAGGAAAGGACAGTGATGGGAATTAAGTAAAAATAATGTTTATAGATTGGCTTATTTTTTCCAAAACTTAAGAGACTTGCTCTCAAGTTTAGAGTGATCTGCTATTATTCCTTGAACACTAAAGCAGTATTTTTCTTAAGTCCTTACTTAGAATCAATCTCTCTGGAAGCACTAGTAATGTTTGCTATCCATTGCCTGGCCCTTCTGGATTTACTGTCATCAAACCAGAAAAGGAAAACATAAAGGAATTTCCTCTCCTTGAGAAGAGAGACACCCCGCCCTCACTAAAATCATGATGCTCTTGTGCTTGGAAGGCTCTCCTATATTCTTGGCATCTTCTTGCAAAAAGGACTGGAAGTGCCACACAATAAATCTGATGTGATTCATTGACTTTTATCCATGCAATTTGTTTTCCTCACCATATTTTGAGAGCAATTTCCAAATGGTGTTGCTGTTTCCTGTGCACACAACCGTGTGTTGATAATAAACAATTGGTATTCTGCAATGTAATTCTGTGACTGTTTATTCTTTTACACTTGATTAGATATATTAAAAAAACCGCAACCTAAGAGAGATTTCTTTCTGTTCCATATGTTGAGGCTCAAGGATATTTGTTGAGCAGATGTAAAAGGGATTTTTAAATACATGCTTTATGAAATAAGTAATAAGGGTTCAGGTTGCAACAAAACAGGTTTTCACTCAATATATCACAAAAAGCATGGCAAAACCAGTTAGTCAAGGAAATAGTGCAAAGAAATTGATATGTAGGTAGTCCTCAACACAACAATTCCTTTAGAGACTATTCAAAGTTATAATGACACTGAAAAACGTGACATGGCCATTTTTCACCTTTGTAGCAGCCCCACAATCATGATCAAAATTCAGAAGCTTGACAATTGCTTCATACTTATGACTGTTCCTGTATCCCAAGGCGATGTGATTACCTTTTGGAACCTTTTGACAAGCAAAATCAATGGGGAAACTAGATTCACTTAACAACTGGATTACTAACTTATCAACTGCAACGATTTATTTAACAAGTGTGGCAAGAAAAGTTGTAAAATGGGTTAAAACTCACTTAACACATGTCTTGCTTAACAACAGAAATTTTGGGCTCAATTGTGGTTGCAAATGGAGGACATCCTGCATTTTGATATAATGCAAGACCTAATCTGGTTATTCAATGATGAGTAATTTAGATAGCATTGGATTCAATTTGTAAACTCTAATTTGGATAGTATTGTGCTTTAATGGTCTGATGGACTATTGTGGACTGTTATGAAAGGTTTGTACAAATGTCAATTAAATATTCAGGCACACTGGGGCCATAGTAAGTAATGCTGCTATAATTGCTAACATATTTTTAAATAAAATGTTGCTTGATGTTAGCAAGCAATTGAAACTGTCCCCGGTAGGAAAGTTACAAAACCAATAGCAGAGCTGTTAGTAGCCATTCACCACTTTTTACAGCAATCTCAGAATGCCTTTTTTAATTTTGCAACTCTGCATGAAAGTAGAATTATGGTGGCACAATGTATTGCTGAAAATGATCTCCAGTGGCAGAAGCAACAGAGGTCAGGTTAGAAAAATAGCAATAGTCATGGTGTAAATTTGCATCATTTGTCTACAAATGTGGGAAATATCAGCTGTAGAAAAGTCAGTATCCTAAATTAGAACAAGTATCAAGTGGTTCTGCTATATAATAACATCAACAGATCCAGTGCATGCTCAGTTTCAGAATTAGCCTGTCTTTCCACTTTTACCTTCATACTAGATTTGATATGGGAGCCCATTTAACTTCAGCCTTTTAATTTCTTAAGATTCTAAATCTCATACTGCTTTAGAGGTTGGCTATCACTTTGAATCCTTTCTGGATGATATTGCAGCTAATCTGACTTTTGGAACCTTTTGACAAGCAAAATCAATGGGGAAACTAAATTCACTTAACAACCGGATTACTAATTTATCAACTGCAACGATTTAGCAAAATGTTTCAAACCAAAAAAGAATAGAAGGCCAGTTGCCATAACTCAACTTCCAGATAACTTTGTCTGGATAACTGAGAATCTTCATTGGCAAACTTCCCAACTTTTCTTTGACCAATGCTCACTATATAAGAGGTCTGTAGGGGGCGTGCATAAGTGCACCAACATGCCTATCACCCCTGTCCTATTGTTTCTTTTATTTTTCTTATATGTACCCATTTCATGTATTCATAACTATGTATATACTTATACCTATTATCTTATAAGCGATTGACAAATCAAATAAAAATAAATATTTTGCAATGAGAATGTAAGAACTCAGTTCTGTATTGGGAAACTCAGCAACTGCTTGTCATCATTTTATTTCTTTCTTGGGAAGACTTACTTGTTAATTTTTGGGCAAGAGACCTATTTTTCAAGCTGAATTTCACTTGATTGTATCTCTGAAAGGGTCTTTTTAGATGCATACAATAATAATGAACACAATCTTTCCCTAGCAGCATTGTAACTGGCTTCTAATCTATTCAACTGTCATTGCTTCATCTGCCTCTTATCCCCTTTTGCAGTGTGGGCACCTCTATTTATAGTTGTGGGTCCACATTATCCACAGAATTGATAGACACATCCAAAGACCGGAGTCCTACTTAACTGGATTTTCTCTGGATCCCTCAAATAAAACAAATGGAAGAAATTTGATCCCTTGTTCTGTTCCTCAATAAACAATGAATAAAGCATAGTTGTTCCTGCATCAAATCTTTCCAATACTCCGCTTCTCAAGAAACCAGATCTCTCTCTCTCTCTCTCTCTCTCTCTCTCACACACACACACACACACACACACACACAGAGAGAGAGAGAGAGAGAGAGAGAGATCCTAATTGATGGTCTGATGCAAGGTCTTCATGAAGTGTTGCTGACACAATTTTTGTTGTTCTCCCAAATCTAACCATTCTGCTTAAGTTTTTGGCAGAAGCTACTCTATTTACTGTAGATGATTCACATTTTTTTTCTCTGTCCTAGTTCATGATGACTGTCAATATTTGTTTGCTTTCAATAGTAAAGGTACTCCTTTGCTTTCATATGTCCTTTTAGGAATATTGCAAAACTTCATTGGGACATTGCTATTTTCCATTGCCTTGTACTTCTGTGTTGTTATAATATGCAGATGATCTTTTGGTTACCTGTCTAATTTTCAAGAAAATGCAGTACCTCTTCTCTCTTGTTTGAGTTGCCAAGGGTAAGGAGCTAATCAATAAAAATGGCTATTTTGTCAGGCATAGGTAAATTACCTGGCCCATTTATTACCTTTTATCCAGCAGAAATGAGTTTTGAAATGAATTCACTCCAATCTTTAAATTCTTTCTCCAACTTCTGTATCCAAATTGCATTATTTTTTCATCATGGTGGATATTGTGAAATATGGAGGATAGACAATATGGGCAGTTGTCTGCTGTCTCACAACTCTCTTTTCAATTGGGCTGAATAAACTGCATTTCAACTATCACTAAAGACACTAGCTTATAGTCCTGAGGTGAATCTTTGTAATTTCAAGTTTATATTCATTTCTGTTTACCATGAATATAACAGAGTACTGGCAGGTATGTTCACCCAGTCTAGCGACTTATTTTTCTTACAAATTCAGTTCTGTTGCTCATATGTACAATTGAACAGTGCTGTTACTACCCAGTGCTGATTTTGAATTATAAGTAAAACAGCTCTGTTTTTGTGACTTCTGATGGCAAGTGTATTGCAGATTATGTCTTTAAATCCCCTTTTATAGTTCTGGAAGCAGAACTTCTGTCTGGGACCTCAGCCCAGGTTGCTAAGAACTATGTCTCCTTTTTTATGCTAATATTTGCCTTGACTTTAGATAATCCTCGGTGTCATCCAACATTACAGATTCATTTGAAAAGAAAGAAGGTATCCTACTTCTGGTTTCCTAATGATTCCCCTTGGTTCTTGATTTTATTTATTTATTTACTTATTTATTGGCCATCCATCTTATCACAGGGTAACTGGGTGCCTTATGATCACATTTAATTGATTCTCTTTTACTTTGGAAACTAGTAGTTCAGTCAATTCAGTCAACTTCCATGCCTTCAAATGATTCATCTTATAACAGCCCTTCTTATCCTTATTGAGATATTTATACCTCACCTCTTTATCTAGGAAGACAGTTTGGGTAGCAAATATCTTTTTAAAGAAAAAAAGTACTAAATTCTAAAAATGATAGCAGAATTTTAAAATATTTTAAAAATGAGGGAAGCCTAAAAACAGCAGTATTTTTCCGGAAGTTCATTTGAAATATTTTTAGAATAAAACCAAATTATTTTGGTTGGATGTTAACCATTATTTATAATGTGAGTATATCACTTGCTACAAGAGATTTTTAGTGATCTTTCACCTTTATTGTTATGATGCGTCTTCTGCAAGAAACTAAATATGCTAGTTCATTTTGTCTTAACTGAATTTCAAAGGCTCATAATATTGAAAGATTCTTTATTCTAGTCAAATAACTTATCAATAGTGTTCACTAATATGTGATATATGGAAAGGAAAGGAAGTCTGATTTACTGGTTTTTGTTTTATTCTTGACTTTTGAGATTGCTTGGACATTCAGAGAATCCGGCTCATTTTTTCTTTTTCTTTTTCAAGATTCGTTTGGAGATTAGGGAAGTATTCAGTATTAGGGAAAAACCCCTGTATTGTCTCTTTCTAGTTTAGTTGGATGATCACATGTCTTTATCAGTACATTAGTGATAAATTTGACAGGAATACCCAATGTTTGCTAATTTCCCAATCAGAGGGCTAATCTATGAGAGGACAGTGAGGTTTTTTATATGCTGCAGTGTTTTAGGGAAAAACAACTGAAGTAATACATGATGTTTATTAACTGTCATTTATTAACTATAGTTTCTTGTGGCCTGCATATCTGACTTCCTTCACATTAAATAAAGCAAGTAAGGTCTTTAAATCTAGCAGATTTAGAAGGGACAGGCAAAGGGAGAGTTCATTCAAAATATTCCTATGTTTATACGAATACTCTAACCGGTGGCCATGACAAAAACTGGTATGAAAAATGTTTCAAAATGTCCTTCCTCTCTCTGCTTCCCTTTTCTTTTTGCCTATAGATAGGAAACTCTCTTCTTGTTTTTATACTCTTGCTTCATTGTTTATACATTGTACTGAGAACACACGTGTGTATGTGTGCACAAACACACATACACACACACACAGATTATATATATTATATATTCTTTTGATATCAGAGGGATTCTCCCCACCCTCAGCTTTTTGGTGTTTAATCCCTATGTCAAATTGTTCCGTTGCTTTCTTAGATAGACTGCAATTATGTCAGAGGTTTATGTCAGCTTAACCTTGATCATTTTCTTCAGTGCTGCAATCCATTCAAAGAGATTCTCTATATTATTTTCAGCTCAATGGAGAGTTGAAAGAATTTCTGTAAATAGGTTGGGACCCAGTTTGTTCATCAACAAGATAAATCTGGAAACTGAGAAAAATGGGACTAGTTTGTTTGGTAAGATGGGCAAAACTGGCAAAGAAAGACTGCATTTGAAAGACTGCATTTGGAGCAGGTTTGGAATTGCAAAGAAAAGAAATCCTAAAAAAAAAATCCATAGCATGCATTGTTCCATTGTAGTCCCTTCTCTATCCTTTCTTCTCTCTCCTGATATTAGCTCATCCAGTGCTTCTTAATGCACTCAGACACATGAAAGGAAAGTAGGAAGACACGCACACAAATACACAATGTATTATTTCATTACTCAGAAGAAAATACACAGATCCCTGCTGGTGGTGGAGTTAGAAATTATTCCAGAAGCCATGCTCTGCATCTTCCTTTAACATGTTCACTTACAGCATACAATAAATGTGTCTATATTTTGTTATTTGGTACCTTCATTCCACAGAAACACTTTTCTGATTTTTAGACTTCTCTGCTTCCAGAGAAGTTGGAACACTTTATAGCAATGGTGTCCTCAAAATTTCAATGCATTCATCAAAATGTTGAAAGCAATACTGCAGGATCATGCAAATCTGCCCCTTTGGAGTCTATGTATAGCATAGTGACATAGAAAAAGGTAGAGCTTGCATTGTGATGAAATGGTACTACTCGCATCACTCTGATCCCATGTCGCCATCCCCATAAATGCTGGTATTTCACAGCCTAAAATTACGGATGCTAAAATTACCAATTAATTTAATAAAACTGCACTAGAGATGGTTTTAGAGTAGTGGTTAAACTGCTGGTCTTAGACCAGGAAAACATTGGTTCACGTCTATCCTCACTCATCAAAACTGATCAGCCACTTTCTTTCAGTCCCAACTACCCTCACACAGTTTATGGAAAAAAGTTGGAGGAAGTGATATGTCTCTTTGAGTTCCTGGAGAAAATCAGATATAAACCTCACAAGCATTTAAAATTGTTTCTAACTTACCCTAAAACAACTTGACTTATAATCAATACTCAGAAGCTACCCAATAATCCCAAAATAGAATTTGACTCCTGGCTGTAAAATTTTCTGTGATCACCAACTAGTCATGTTTCTGGAAATGGTAGAATATCACTTTTCCTAACAGAATCCCTGGTAGGGCTCTGCATAATTCAAAGACATTTTGAAAGAGTCATTTTGAACCTTCTGTATGAATGATTGTAACCTCTTAACTTTTTTTCATATAACCCTGAAAAAAGACACCTCTTAAATGTAATAAGTGTATTCCTAAAAGCAACGCACATTTTCACGCACATGTGAAAGCCTGAAAAAAGTTGGGTTACTTTATGGAATTGCAGAGAAGTGTTGCATTTGTGTGAGATGTGAAGTAGTTCTTCCAAATATTTTACAAAATACGCACAGATCAGTTACATAGTCTATTATTCCACTCCATTTAATCCACACAAGGTATAACTGACTGAACAATAATGACTGTCCCAGGTGGCTGAATTAGGGAGTTACATCTGGTGGTCTAAGTTCATGTCTGATTTGACTAACCAACCAATGATACTGATATTATTATATAGAGACCTTGATAGAAATATGCAGGATCTGTAACCAAGGCAAAGGGGGCTGAATCATTATGTAAATCCTGGGAAACAAAATAATATATGGATTTGGTTCAAGCAAATGCCTCCTTAATGCATTAAGCCATGGTAGGATATAAGAAGGAGAGAAAGCATAGCACAATCAGTTTTGCAAGATTCAATTATTTATCTTGTCTCAAAAAGGTGTATTAGTTCTAGTCTTCCTATGAAGTTGATTTCCTGATCTAGTGATATCAATGTACTCTGCAATGGAAGTAAGACCAAAAAAAATGCAACTTGCTAAAGGCTGCTGCTGAACCAGCATTTGGAGTGAGCAATTCCGAAAGTATTTTTCTTTTTACTAAAATTTAAATCTGCATTCTCAAGCCTACAATCTGTTCGATGGATTTCATAAACATGAGCTGTAACTGACTTACTCAATATCTACGTGATAGGTATCTTAGATATCTTTACTTGACATGCAAATGTTTATATGTAAATCCTTTTTTGACATGGGTTCAAATAAATAAAATCTTCACAACAATTTTGGGAAGAATAGCCCATAGGAAATCTACAGCTACAATTCTTTCATTCATTGCTCAAATATAATTATTGTTGTCAGTGCTTAAGGTCTGTAACAGCTAGGTGGAGGCATTGACCTGTAAATCGCAAAAAGTTTTCATTCCTGTTTCTCCAATGCAAGAGAATTCATGGGATTTTAGTGATGCTTGAAGCAGCATTTAATTATTCTGTTAATTATATATTAATATTACATACCTTTGGGGTGGGAGGGAGAGGTGGGGGGGACAAAAAGCTCAAAGTGATGTACAAAAGTTTCCTTTGTCCCTCAGGGTGTTTCTGTTGTTTAAAGGTATAATGAACAGTTACATCTTCAGGATGTCAGAGACTTTGTGGCATGAGATGAACCCATGAGTCATCCAAGAACATGCCATATCTTTCATATGGTGACACCTTCAGAGCACATAGTGTGGTGAGGCTTTAGAAGCAAGATCACTTTGACAACATGGTTCCAGTGGTGCAGAGAGTTCATGTCTTGAATGTCTACTGTTTTGCTCACATGCTTTATCTAATTGTCTCAGATGGTGGAAAGGACTACCAGAAAACTAGGCATTGCTGGTAATGTGGACCACCTAGTCGTAATTATGCAAAACTACAAAGCAAGAAAAATGACAAATTGCTGTGGAAGAAACCAGTGATGGCCTCTCACAGGACTGACAGTTTTGGGAAGGGCAGATAGAAAGTTTGGCTTTGACCAATTTCCCAGGTCTGGAAACTGCAGTACTGCAGTGGTTGAATGGGGATATCAGAATGCTGTTAGAAGAGAGGTTAGTGGGCAAGTGACCATCCAAAGGAACTAGAATAGAATAGAATAGAATACTTCATTGGCCAAGTGTGATTGGACACACAAGGAATTTGTCTTGGTGTAAATACTCTCAGTATACATAAAGAAGGAACACTCCAAGAAACCATACTTAGATGTTCAGGACTATCCAAGAGAATCACAATTGGCAAAAGGCAATAGTGAAAAGGAAGGCCCTACTGTGACTGGTTGGGCTGGCAAATTCCTCATTTTTCATAGGAAGGCAGAGTGACATTCCTAGTTTGATGGACAACAAAGAAGAATTGCCAGCACCAACCTGAGGAAAATGACCAGTATCCAGTGATTCTCCTCACTCCTCTGCAGCCTGAAGTCAGATATAGCATCATGATCTGATCATGGCTACTTGTTGTGTCTATCAACCAGCATTCCAACAGAGAGGTTATTCAGCAGATTGAGTAACGTAGTAACATTCTAAGTTGTCAGAAATCAGCCTCTCTCTTCAGGTTTATTCTAGTACTTTTTTTTTTTTTGTACTTATTTGATTTGTCAATCGCTTACAAGATACAAGTATAAGAATAAATATAGTTTTGAATACATGAGATAGATACTTATAAGAAAAATAAAAAGAAACAATAGGACAGGGATGGTAGGCATGACTGGTGCGCTTATGCACACCCCCTACAGGCCTCTTAGGAAAGGGGTAAGGTCAATAGTAGACAGTCTAAGGTTAAAGTTTTTGGGGTTTGGGGAAGAAACCACAGAGTCAGGTAGAGTATTCCAGACATTAACCACTCTGTTGCTGAAGTCGTATTTCCTGCAATCAGGTTTGGTGCGATTAACCTTGAGTTTGTATCTACTGTTTGCTCTTGTGTTGTTATGGTTGAAGCTGAAGTATTCATTTGCAGGTAGGACATTGCAATGTATGATTTTATATACTATATTTAGATCGGACCGGAGGCGGCGTAAGTTTTAGTTTTTCTAGGTCTAGAGTTTCAAGTCTGGTGGCATAAGGTATTCTGCAATGAGTAGAAGAGCGGAGAACTCTTCTTGTGAAATATTTCTGGACTTTTTCAATTGTGTTAATATCAGATACATGATATGAGTTCCAGACTAATGAGCTGTATTCAAGTATAGGTCTAGCAAATGTTTTGTATGCTCTAGTTAGTACTGTGATATTACCAGAGAAGAAGCTATGTAGGATTAGATTAACAACTCTTAATGCCTTTTTGGCTATGTAGTTACAGTGGGCACTAGCACTTAGATCATTTGAGATGAGTATTTCAAGGTCCTTGACAAAGTTTGGATTCTCAACAAGGTCTTGACTATTTAGCTTGTATTTTATTTTCTGATTTTTTTTGCCAATATGTAGGACAGAGCATTTATTTGTTGAGATTTGAAGTTGCCATTTGATTGACCATTCTGATACATAGGCAAGGTCTTTTTCGAGGATAGTAATATTGTCTGTGGTGTTGAATAGCTTTACATCATCAGCAAAGAGAATGCAATTGCTCTTAATATGATCACAGAGGTCATTTATATACAGTATGAACAGAGATGGTCCTAAAACACTGCCTTGGGGGACACAACTGTTGACAGGTACAGAATTTGATAGGACGCTCCCAAGTTTGACCATTTGTTGTCTGTTTGACAGGAATACTTCTATTCAGTTATGTAGGTGTCCAGAGATACCATAAGATTTTAATTTTAGTAGTAGTTTGTCATGTACCACTGAATCAAAGGCTTTACAGAAGCCTATGTATATTGCATCTATTGCTTTGCCCTGATCGAGTTGTGTAGTTCATATGTTTTTGCAGTGTAAGAGTTGTAGATTACAGGATAGTTTTTTTCTGAAACCAAATTGTTTATTAGAGAGTAGGTTGTTTGTCTCTAAGTGGAGAATAATGGATTGGTTAATAATTGATTCCATGACTTTACAGGTGACGCAGCATAAGGAGATTGGTCTGTAATTTTCAACTAGGCTGGGGTCTCCCTTTTTGAAGTGGAGATGACCGTGGCTTGTGACCATAGTTTTGGCAAGGAGCTGGTCCTGAAAGATTTTTCAAAAATTATGCTTAGAGGTTCTGCTATGGCAGTGGATAGTTTTTTTAAAAAATAGGCACATATTCCATCCAGTCCAATAGATAGGGATGGTTTTAGATTGTGTAGTGCTTTTTCAACAATGTCTTCTGTAAAATCAATATGTATTAGATCATTGTAGTTGTCTGTGGTTCGACTAGGAAGTACTGAGCTTGATCCATTGCTGTTTACAAATACTGAGCCAAAGAATGTGTTAAAGAGGTTTGCTTTAATGGTGTCGTGGTTGCAGTCTTTGCCATTAGGTCCTTTCAGGGGTGGGATGGACCTTGAGTCTTTTAGTTTGTTGTTTACAAAATTGTAGAAAGCACAAGTGGAATTTTTGTGTAGATTTTCCTCTTGTTTAATGTGATAATTAGTGCATTCAGTTTTTATCTGATGGCATAGATTTTTGTATCAGCTTTTGAAGTTGGCAACATGACCAGATTTGTTTTTTCACCAAAGTGATTTCTTTTTGGATTGAAGCTTCCTTATTGTTATGGGTAATCTGTTTTTCCTGTTTTGGGGAGTTGTTATTGGTACATATAGTTTGATGGCTCTTTTGATTTCTAGTAAGAATATGTTGTATTGGTCTTCAACAGTATTGCATCTAGTGAATAGAAATTGTCAATCAAGGGAAGAGAGATCGTTGATTATAAGATCTAGTTGCTTTTTTGATGTTATAATTGGGGATTTTGTCATTAGGATGATTTTTGTGTAGATGTATGTTGAGACAAAAGTCAATCATGTTGTGGTCACTGTTGGAAAAGGGTTCTTTAATTTGTATTCTGTAAACTGAATTCAAACTATTGCAGAAGATGAGATCAAGGCAGTTAAGCCTAGTATTGTTGGTTACTAGTTGTTCCTGTTGGTGTCTTTGGAAACAGAACTAAAATGCAAATACTAGGCCTTTATCACAACATTTGCAGCTTATGAGAAAATTGACTTGTTTTGAAGCATGAAAGCAAGGGATGTTTATCCCCTGTGCCAGCTATCTCTCTCTCTCTCTCTCTCTTTCTCTCTGTCATTCTCTCTCTCTCTTTCCTCTTCTCCTTCTCCTTCTCCCTCCCCGCTCTCTTCACATACACACTTTTTGTATGCAGCACAGTTGCATGTCTTTCTTCTCACATATCAGTCCACTTGCCAGCTTGCCTGCTTTGCCAGTCTGAGAGTTCTGCAAGAACCTGATCCAGCCAGCCAGTTGGCTTCTGTCTTGGTGCCAGCTCTGTGCCATGATGACCCAGCTGAGTCAGTTGACCACATTTGCCACTTATTTCTTTTGCTCTATCTCCCAGACAGCTCTACTAGAGCTTGCCTCTTCTACTAAAAGCAGTTGCTCTAGTCCTGCAAGTCTGTTTATCAGCAGATCAGGCACTTTCTTCAAGATGGTTAGGGCCCTGCCAGCAAATTGTATCCTGGGAGTTTACCTCATTCTGAGGCCTGTTATAGGATATCCTTCTGCAACATCCTTATATAGGAGTTTGCTTGCCAGGTCTAAAAATAGCATGCTATGACTGACAATGAGGAAAATAAATACTCATAGGGCAGAAAAATACATTATAATCTGTGTCTGAATTTTCAAATTGTATCTCAAGAAGAAATATCTTCATCAGACTTTGGAAACACTAAATCAAATGAAGCTCAAATCTCCAATTTGAATTATATTACATTTGATTGAATTGATAAATAAAATAGGGAGGCTGTTTGATTTGGCCGTTCAACATCAACTTTATTCACATCCTTAACTAATGAAACGAAATGATAACAAACATTGGTTGGAGGGTTGTTTCTATCTCTTCATAAATAGAACATTTCTTTTAAAAATAGAACAATAAAAGTGTAAGTTTTGAATAGTTGTTTAAAATGTCATACTTTGTATACAAGTCAAACAATCTCTCATTTTCCTATCCATGCACTTCTGGCCAACTTTTTAAATTTTTATACTATTTCTCATTTTAGGGCCATAAACTATTGATCAGGCTTTCATTTCCAGCAACCAGGGGAACTAAGTGTCCTTTGCATATAGCATAGCCACTGAAATTGCTTTTTCCCCTCTCTCAAGTAACAAATATTTCTCTCTCTTTGACAAAACTCCCTACCTACCTGAATAGGATTTGCATTTATTTATCCACATGCTATCCCACAACTACCTAAGTGTGTAATGTTTTCATTCAAAATATTGCTGCTTCTGGGGAAACATGCTGCTAATTTATGGGTAAAAAGATTGTGTTTGAAGATTTTGACACTTTATATTAATATACCCATATTGCAGTAATTTCTGTTTATGAACTGAAACTGCATTGCTTGGATATTGGGAACTTAAATTGTTCTGTTGCTATTGTATCCAGTTGTTAACAGTGTAGTCACAAAAGGGAAAAGAATTTTTGTTTTTCTTATATAAACCACTAAAACTGAAGTGAACAGTCAGCAATTTGTGTCTTGATAGGCTTAATAAAGATAGCCAGACACACCCTTTGCCTATCCCTATGGTTTTGTTAAACAAGTCTAATTGCGTTTCTTGATAATATTTAGCCATTTTACATATATATATCTTTTTAAACTGGTTTTCAGAGCTCAGTGAATATAGTTATGCTCCTAAGTTTTGTTTTCAACTTCGGGTGATGGAGTATCTTCCTGCTATATTATTTTAGGTTTTTGTAAGATCATTCTGCTTCACCTCTGGTTTATCTTTCACTCTGAATGTTCATTTTTCTTATCTTTGTTTTGGCTGGCTTGCTGGCTTCCTATTCTCAGCATCACCAGCTTTACGAAGGCAAGATGCACCAGTGAGAGAATACAGAAAAATTATGAATAACTCACTCCTACTAATGTACACCAACCTTCTTCATTTATCAGCTGGAAGGCTCAAAACTAGGAAGCTCCTATTGGTACTTACACAAAATCTGTTTAAGAATTTTAACAGAAATTCCCAATGGAAAGCCAAATGAGTTATATGAGAGCATATACACCAGTCCAGTATCTGGTTATTTTCATCTAAGCCCTGCACTTCAGGGGTTAGATGGCCTAGACATTGGTATCTGAATATGGATCTTTTTAACATCTATGTATTTTTTAATCTAAGTAAAATGTTAATATGTATTGCAAGTCCATGTATGATATGCCATATGCTAAATGAATCTTTGTGGGGTTTTTTTGGCAATATAATTTTTTTTTTTATAAATAAATAAATTCCTTTTGGTCATGCTTGCTCATGCTTTAATCCCAGCAAAACATTGTTGAGTTTATATTAGGCATGCTATCCCTCATTATCAAATGTGCTTCCTGCTTCTTCCATTTGGTTGTTTCAATGCTTTGTCAAAAAGAAAGGGACCCTTTCATTCTGGTTTGAATTTTCCATGATGTTCTTTCCCTCAGCTTCCCCAACTAATATTTTCTTAAGTTTGTCATTCCTTTGAATTCCATTTGTATTTCCAGCTGTGGGGCACATGTTTGAAGCTCCGGCACTTAAAGTTTTTCACATGTTGATGGAAACCAGGAACAAAGAAAAATTAAATCTCAAAGCCAGAGTTTAAGTACATAACAGCATTTTTAGAGTCATAAAGCAATCAAGGTTGATCCAGATTTTTTTTGCTTTTGAATAGTCTATCATTCCTGTGAAGAAGGGAGCCATAGTGACAGTTGAGTCTTTCATTTACAATGGTGACAGGGCAGTATCTTTCATCACACTGATATCAGTGACATCATAATAAATTCAGTGTGTTGGTACACAAAGCTCTTTATTTGAAGAAGTTGCTGCCTTTACGCACCATATCTGTACAGTATATACTGGCTTATTGCCACTCAAATCAATGCTGTCATGCAGCTGCATCAACAGAATGTATCCTGTAAACAGAACCATACACTGTCATGTGCAAAGACTGCTGAAATTGGCACCAATGCTAGTTTGCACATGTATAGTTCCTCTAGCAGTGTTGTCTTTGTCCAGCCTGCTAGTTCATTAACAAGTAAACATGCGTCTTAAGACTGCATCAAAAATTTAGGTACTGTAGTTTTATTAAAAACTTATCAAAGTTTGCAACTGTCTTAATAAAAGGAATTGAAAAAAGCTTTCCTCTCTCTTGCATAACCCATTGTCATCTCTAAGTGAATGAAGCAGGTTTGATCCATGAGAACTTTGATTGATGTAGTCTTAAAAACATATCCCTGGCTCATTACTTTAACACCAGATTGCTGTGTAATGGATATATTTCATAGCTAGTAATAAGGCTTTTTCAGACAAGGACAAGGACCAGAATGAGGCACTTGGAGAATCATATATGGACATTACAGGTCATAACTTAGAACAAGTCGGAACTGAGAACTGGCATCAGATCTGATCATTCCTGACCTTACACTGGTACCTTATCTACCTGGGTGTTCTACCCCCACAGGTGGGGAGAAGGATTGGAAAATACAGAAATACAGGACTGGTTGTCCACATAGAGAAGCAGCTGGCATAGGTGGATATATACTGAAATAGTCTAGCATGGACTGAAATCATACAGAAGAACAGGTTGAAATTTTCCTTTGGTGGAACATTATTATTTTTTGTATCCTGACCATGCATTCTCTAAATATTTAAATCTGGCTGTGAGAAAAAAACCTTGTTCCTTGCTTGACTCTAACAATGAACATAGGCAAGGCAAACCTCTGCTAATGGAAGGAAATGTGCCTCCTTTCAACTAAGAAAGTATTTATAATTATGCCTTTGCCTGACAGATTTATGACCTTGAATTGTTACTTCACTGCTTAATGCATAGTCTTATCACCAATATCTTTAATTCAATCTCACTATTTTACTGCTGAAAACTAATAGGTAATTACCAGGGAATAGAAATTATGGTATCTATTTTCTTTCAAAAATGCTCAATCACATAAATATATATCAATCAGACAGTAATCTTCTCCAACCTGATGACTATGCTATATAAAATTATGAGAGTTTAAGTCCAAACCATCGGAAAGGTGACAGGTTAGAAAAGGTTGAAAATTGCAGTATGTACAACTGAACTCATGCTGTCCTACACAAGTAGTTTCCTTTTGGTTGTTTTTAAAATCAAAGAATCCCAGTTCTAATGAAGTAACATTCTAAATAAAAGAGATTAACTTAGATTACTTCTGATGCAGATAGTTAGATAAATAGATAGATAGATGATAGATAGATAGATAGATAGATAGATAGATAGATAGATGATAGAATCCTATAAAATCTAGTATTATATTGCTAAATTAATTCTAAGTATAATGGGCTGATGATTAATAAGATGTGAATATAACTAAGTTATATTTTAAAATCATTATTAGCATTTAGAACATTGTACATGTAACTATTAAGATAGACTGAGGATTAGTGTGAGGCTTGTATGCATCCGTATGCACACACATATGTATACACAAGGATACAGTTTCTATTTCTCTTCTTTCTTGATGTGCTCTTAAGATTCTAAACCAAAAATACATTACATAGAAATATTCTGTTTCTGTACTAAAGACAACAGGTACGAGCAAGCAGCCTTAGAAATGACAATGAAATTATTTAATGATGAATAGCTTCTACCTCTGAGGGTCAACTAGCAACAGTAAAGAAACCAGGAGTCAAGAAATATGATGCAAATAAGGATTTGGTAGAGTAACAATGAAGGCTTTGAAAAATGCCATGATATGCTTAAATCCTCAAAGATCAGAATCAGAGATCAGATCTGCAATGCTCTATGGAAGGGAAATTTGGACTTTGAAGAATCAGGACATAAATAATATTGACCTTTTTCGTACCTTTGGTGTCCAAGAAGACACCTGAAGATCCTTGCAGAAGACCCTATGAAAATAGTTTAGTTTACTTTAATGTTATTGCACCTTGTACAATGAAATCAAACACCATCTTCAGTGCACATCCTGACCATGACCATGAAAATAAACAAAACACACATCCCTCACCCTTCATACATTGAACTGGAAACCCCTGACACCACACCAACACTGCACTATACAGCAGAATTCAAAAGAGCTGCTGCCCTTTGATAGAAGCTGTTTTTCAATATATATATATATATATGTGTGTATATATATATATATATATATATATATATATATATATATATATAAATAATATATATATATACCACATGTATATATATATATATACATATATATAAATAATATATATATATACCACATGGGGAGCTATAATAACAAACAAATCAATCATAGAACTCAATCTAGAATTCTCAAAGCACAAATGACCAGGTTCAAATTAAAATATTTTGATGCATAATGGTTATCTCTCCAGAGAAATATGTAATGATGGGAAAGATGGAAGGAAATAAAAGAAGAGAGTGACTATCAGCATGATGGATCATCTCAATTACAGTGATAATATGCATCTTTGGAAAACCTGAAGAATCGGGTTGGGGAAAGATCTTCATGGAGAAAATCAGTGTGGTCAGTCAGAATTTGTTTGTTTATTTATTTATTTATACACTTATTGGCCTCCCAAATCCAGCTGCCACTGACTTGATGGTAAGCAATCAATCAATCAGCCAGTCAATCAATTCTGTTTCTTTGAAATAAAAATGCAGTTTTAAAAAGCAGAGCTGGGATGGGATGAGCTTCAAAAAGGATGTTTTGCAGGAAGTTTTGTAGCTTAGCACTGACTCAGTTCTATTCTAGGCATTTGCTATTAATATTCCAAATAAGATAATGAAACAAATCAAATAGCAGGACAAGCCACTCTTCTTATAAAAAAGGGTTTCATTTGCCAGATCAGAAAAATTGTACAATTGAGGTACCTCTTCTGCATTCCTCCTCTATAATTCATTAGTTATGTTATGAATTTCCATTTCATAAATTATTTGGAAAATATGAGTGCTTTTATAGTTTTAGTATTCTATTCAAGGTTTTGCGGCACCTCATTCTAGAAAAAGCATGAAGGGGATAAGGAACTCTTCAGTTAAGGAAGAGGGTGAATCTTCAGATGAGAAAGAGGATTAATAAACCATTCAGGGTTAAAGGAACTAGAAATGTTTGGTAAAGTGCAAAGACCACAGAGACTACATAGGGAACTGACTAAAGGCTTAAATATGGCTTTTCTACTGAATAGGAGTCAGCTGAGCTTCAAAAGGCTTAGTTTGCAAAGGTGTCTGAGCTGAGAGTTAGCATTTTCCCCCCTCTTGCTTTGGGTTAAAAATATACAATGACATTAGATATTTATTGGATATACTGTATATCCTGTAGAAGAGAGATGACTCCAGTAGATTCCTTTCAATTGTTTTCTTCTTTTTAAGAATGTCTAAAAGAAATATGAACAATGAACAACCTTAGTACAATTTCCGCATGCTATTTTCACACACATAGAATTTTCTAGTGCCCTGTGTTCTAAACTGCTGTAGCTGGGAAATGTTCCACATAATGTAGAAGAACAATACAAAAGTGGGATCTGTATCTCTTATGGTGGATGGGATGTTAAACAGAGATCATTGCAAATATTTTCAGAATGATAAACTTAATATGTAAGATTGCCCTTGGCTACGTTTCAACAAATGAAATAATTGGTGCCTTTATAAGCTCTAAATATCCTTTGGTTCTAGTAGAAAAAATTCCTAAAGAACAAGAGCCCTGAGTGTAAATGTGTGTTATTCACATTGAAAGCCAGCATTTCAACAATAAAGCATTCATTCAGCAACTATTCAAAGTTATAGCTGGGCTGAAGGATCATTGTACGAGGTTCACACATCAAGATTCAATTATAAGCTGACTTAAAGCTAAAAGCCTATGGACAGTCATCTTCTCAACTAACAGCACCTGGTTAGAGTAAGATAAGAATCAAGGGAGGTTGATTCTCTACTTTGTTGTGGCTACATAAGGACTCTAGGCTGATTCCTCTTTTCATTCCATACCCCACCCTCCCAGGTTCTGCCATTCCTTCTGCTATATGTCACCAAAGATATCACCCATCACTTTTCCCAGTTGATCTTCATTGTCTTCTTGCTCCTACTGTTGATGATGTATGCTTGGCCTCGTCCTTCATGAGGCTGCTGCTGGCTGTGTGAGACCTTCTTCCTAAGATTGCATGTGACAGTTTCAGCAGAGGATACAATGAGATGATGGTCAATTGGGGTGATAGAGTGCAGTGTTGCAGGGGCCTTGGAGTGCAAACAATGAAGGTGGTTGGAGCTTTGCACTATATTGTGGGCTGGGCTGGACTTCTCTGTGGATAGAAGGCAGTGAGCCTGGATTAATATTTCTAAAAGTAGGAAAATATTCTTAGGTAGAGGGATTTTATTTTCAGGAAATGTCAAGAGAGTTTATCATAAGTATCTAAGTATATTTTGCCCATTTAACTCTTAATTCTTAGCATTGTGCAGTATTTCATCATTTTCTGCATTTTTTCAATGCTTTTAGGGCTGTATTCTGTTCTTCTTTTTAATTTTTTTAAAACGACAACCACCACCTGAAGGTGATAAATGTTACTTTTAAATGTCCAGCTGGTAATCAAAAACCAGTTGGCAAAAGTCCCAATCATTTAACTTTTAAAATTAAAAGCATAAACAAAAACATGTGCAGCACTCACTAAATTGCTTCACCCAGGGTTATATTGCTTATAAGCTAACCCTACTAAATAATAAAATGGAAAAAATATGGGAAGGCAGCCCAGTCTTTACATGATTGTATTACATAAAAATTAAAGCCTTCTGTAATATTTCTTTTTGAATAGAAAATTATACAAAGAAAAGAATGTAAGTCTGCAGAGATAGATTGTTTCCCTGTTTAGTTTTTCTTGGTTCTGTGTAAAAGGCTCCCAAATACAATGATATGTTATTACCATGAAATATCAGCCAAATGCTTCTGTACTGGGGTGTATTTGGGGAAATCAGATCATTGTTTTGGTCTGGAATCAAGAATAAATTTGTTTCTGACTTTCTGAGAGCAGTAGATATATATTGGGAGGTTCATTTTACACATGTATATTTGTTGAGAATTGAACAAAAGCTATATGCAGCAAAATATTTGGAATGGTCAAGGATGAATTTCAATTCTGTATATGTGGCACATGAAATGTTTTCTTGGCTCTGTGGATGAATATAGCATCTTGGAGATTTCTATAAGGGTCCTTACTTATAATCTACATATCTATAACCATTCTTCAGCTGGCAAGAGTTATCTCCAATTTGACTGGCTGGGACTATAGGTAGTCCTTGGGTATGATGTCCATTTGGACCAGAACTTCTATCACTAATCAATGTGGTCATACGGCAGGATGCCACGTGACTGTATTATTTAGTGACAGCAACTCCAGCAGTCCTGATTGATGTTGCTAAACACAACAGGCTATGGGCTGTTAAGAGAAGATCTCATTTGATTGTGACTTGCAACTTCCTGCTTGCTTTCCTATTGGTGGGAAGCTGGCAGAGAACATCAGAAATCAAGATCACATGATAGTGGCTGCTGCAACATCATTAATCATGAAGTGGATGCCAAGCACCTAAATCATGATCACATAACTGCAGGGATGCTATGATGGCTGAAGCCATGAGGACCTGTCATAAGTATTATTCATTAAGCATCCATCATAACTTTGAATGGATGCTGAACACGTGGCTGTAAACCAAGAATTATCTGTGTTACACACTGCACCTATGGGAAAGCAAAAAAAAAAAAAAACTTTTCACCCTTTCTCCCACAAATCCATGATTGTGTTTTAACAAAGACATTGAGAAACTGGAAAAAAAGACAGAATTTTGCTTTTCTTCATATCTGAGCACTAAGAATTACACACATTTCAAAATTTAGGTGCTACATGTTAGCCATAGAGTTCAGTAAAAAGTGGTTGATGCCCTGTTCAATTTGCATATATTACAATAATGGAACATATGATGTTTTAAATTAGCATTCTCACCATTAACTGTTCTCACATCTTAAGGCATGACTTGTGAGAGCAAATGGGAGGTGATTAATATAGAATTCATTATTTCCTTCAGATTCTCTCTTCTTTTTTCCCTTTATTTTTATCTTTCTTTTTCATAATTCCCAATAGTTTTTCAATATTTAGTGCCTTTGAGCATACACCCTTTTTGAGGAGGTCTACTTCTATAAGAATAACTTTTTCCAAACATGGCAATGTTTTCTTTTTATTGTTGTTTCTCAGAACATTAGTTTGCTATTAATATATAAAGAATAAAAATACAGGAGAGATATTAACAATTTATATGTATTTCCACTTTTTGTATCATATATTCTGTTTTGGCTACTCATTCAGTGCCTTAGCAAATTATGTGACTCATTTGTAATGTAGTGTTGTTTAACCTATACTGTTATACGTCCTATTTGACTGAAATTGAACTTCTGTTAGTCATTGTGTCATGCTATGAAGCAAGGCATGGATAGAAGAGCAGACTCCCCTCAACCTTAGATAAGCAAGGGGTTGTGAAGGCCTTAAATATATGATTACAACTTCAATTCTGATCTCACTTACAATGTAAATGCAAGTTAAAATATAACTTCAAACTGTGAAATCCACATAATATCAGAAAGAAATGAAGCTATTTTCACAAATTGCACCAAGACACAATGTTCCTCCATTTGGTTTAGAGCGATATGTGAACTCAGCCTTGTGGCTTTTAAACACAGTTAATCATGAGTAACCCATGACCCTGAGGCCACATTCAAGGCCCTATATGGTCCTTAGGCTATGTTTTATAATTCTACAGTTTTCTTCAGTTATTATTGTTGAACATTGGTAATACAGTTTCCCAGCATTTTGAGGAAGGAAACACATAGAGAGCAGTGGTGTAAACCTGAAATGGAGTTAAGGGGAAATAAAAACCCTATCTCCCAAGACCACTTCAAAGGTTCAGAGGGGAAAGAGTTTAAAGAAAATCAAGGTTCTGTTTATGATATTACGCCATGTACTGCAGTCCTTCACTCCCAAGATGTTCCCCATCATCAAAATATTTGCTCTTATATCTACATTAATTTCCTATGGATTCTTCAACAAAGTATGGTCACAATAAACTGAAGCCAGGTAATTTCTCTTCAGGGTTGGTGATACAACAGCATGTGTACTAGCTTTGCCTCATCCAAATCCCACCCTCGCATCCCAGACCTGTTGAACAACAAAATCTGAAGTAGAAGAATCAACACATTCCTATGATTTGACCGAAATAATCCTTGGGACTGCAGGGACAAGAAGACCTTAGCTGTGTTCTCTGATGACAATGTCAGTGAAATGCTGAAATTCCTAACAGTACGGTTGAGCAAGTGGATTTCTCAAGGGATTAATTATTAATTTTGTGTCCAGGTTTTTAATCCTGAATTTTGGACAATTCAAGGAACAACCATCCTAACATGAATATTAAAATACTGTTCTTTGTTTCTGCGATGCTTTAAAACTCAGGATGAATCTAATAAACATTAATTTAGGTGCCTGATGAAAAATTGTTTTCCATCTTTTATCAGTGAAGAGAGATAAATTTGGAAAAAGTATTGAACTGAAAAGTGCTGATGTTTGCAACTAATAATTTTATTGTTCATCTTCCATCATTATTTAGTGACAAGAATTGTTGATATCTCCTTTAGTTCTGCTGTAGGAATTTTTTGAAATGCCTTCCCTTACTGTACTATAGGATAACTATGTGATTCAATATTCTATATAATATTGTTCTATATACAGTAACTCTAAAATGTTGGAGGTATAAAAAAAACCCCAGAACTAACACAGACTGTCCATTTAAAATGAAGTGGAAGCTGGGAGAAGGAACAATGTGTTTACAAAATAAAATATTTCTTGTTAGCCTTATAGAGTTAAGGTTTTTCTCAGTTATATTCATGGGGAAAAATTAAAAAGCACAAAACCCAAAACAAAAATGCAAAATGGCATTATGTTTGATTTCTAAAAACTGGCACTCTGTGTTTTGATTATTACTTAACTTGTCAGTGTGGTTATTATACACCGTTGTTATTTAAATAAAAACAGAAGAGATAGTTTTAGCTCAAGAAAATATTATGGATAATTAGAATCCTACTGATACTGGAAGAGTTAAAGGCAAAATGAACTCACCTGATTTTAATGAAACAAGAGCTGTTTATATTTCTCCATTATGCATTCTAATTTTTTCAATTACTTGAATATTTGCACATTAATACATGCCATTTTCTAGTATTTTTACCTAAAATAATTTCTTTTGAAATACTATCTTAACAAGAAATGTCCCTAGAGAAAATGAATGAATATTTAAAGAAACAATTTACCAAAAATTACAGAGAAACAGAAACAGATTATGAATGGGCCTATAAAAATAAGGGGTGTTTGTGAAACTATTAAAAAAAAGTCTAAAACATGAAAAGTTTTGAAGCTTGGGTTGAGGCTCATGACTTAATTAGGGCAACTGCCAGAATCCTAACACTTGAACCACATGCTTTACTGGCTTATTACAAATGATTTGAAGATAAACTCTTACAATTTTACAAAACACAACAAATTCTATTTTACAGATGGTAAAGATGCTGGAGAGCTGGAAAGAGCTAATATTGCATTAATACCTAATGTGAGGCATTTGACTTTAACAAGGAACTATTTGCCAATGTCATTATTGAATAATGTCTATAAATTGTTTACAATGATTTTGACTGAGAGATTGAAATATTTTTGCAAGAATTTATTTATGAAGGTAAGTGTGGGTTTTTGCTTAAAAGAAAGTTAAAGAATATTATTAAAAATGTGTTGGACTATTTGGAGCAACATAATGAAAAACAAGCTACATTGATTTTCTTAGATGCAGAGCAGGCCTCTATTAATCTGAGAATTGCAGGAATAATTCTCAAAAGAGAATTTTATAAGTTAAGAGGCCTTATAGAGGCCTTCTCTGCATCTAAGAAAATCAATTAGTATTTGCTAAAGATTTGGTATTGTTCTTGGAGGATCCATTAAAGGGAATAAAAATATGAAAGCGAAAATTAAAAGTAGTATATAGCGGTAGGTTTTAAGTTTCATAACCAGAAGTCGAAGACATTAACAAAAAATATGAAAATAGAGGATCAAACAAAACTGATGAGGAAAACTCACTTTAAGATTGAGAAAATGTAAATTATTTCTGTAGTAATGTGACAATATGAACTGAATCTGAAATTTTAAACAGAAGAACAAAGAATGTATAATGAACTAAAAACTATGGTTATAATATACAAATGGATCAATGATAAAATACGTGGCTAAAAGGACTGAAATTAAGATCCTCTTATAATTTATAAACAGTGTTTATAAATTGATACACTTTTGGTATGTGATACCAGAAAAGTTAGCTAAATGTATAAAAGGTATTTCAAATTTAAGTTGCATATATGAAGAACAAGAAGGGTCATTTTTTATGCTTCATGGATGTGTAAAAAAGCTAGAACATTTTGGACTCAAATTCATACGTGATTCAGATTAACATTCAGTTGAAAGCACAACTTTTCTTCCTGGGACTGATGGATCTACAGTTAGAAAAGAGCCATTGTACACTGTTTTTATAATAAGATAACTGCAACCAGATTTTTGTATGTACAAGGATGGAAAGATATGGCAGTACCTACCATGAAGGAACAATTGGTGAAAACAACAAAAATTGCTGAAATGGCTAAATTGGCTTGTTTGATTGGAGAAAATCTACATTAATTGTGACTTCCTATGGACTTTTTATAGGAAAAAGAGAAAAAATGAACTTCTGATTTATGGTTTTGATGATTATACAGGTTAGATTATAAGAAAGAGAGTCATGATATAACTTTAGAGAGAGAGGTTAAAATATAATTGGACCAATAACTGCTGTGAAGAAGATCGGAATCCATTTCTTTATATCTTTCTTCTTTATTTCTTGCAGTTACTTGTATTTTTCATGAGTAAGTAAAGTAGGAAAAATTGGAAATAACTGAAGTAATTACTTTTTCTTTTCAAAGAGCTGTTCGGTGAAGTACTCTTAGGAGCTGAATCTTTCTCCTAATTAAGGTGACTATCAAGCACTGTAGTAAAGTGATTAAAATGTCAGCCTAGGACTATAAACCTTGGTTCATTTTTCCAGTCTGAACATATTTCTTAGCAGGAAGACAGTCGTATAGTATGCTCATGAGCATCTACAATGGTATTTCAGGTATCTGGCTAACTGAGTCACATCCTGATGCTTTTAGAAATGTGCTGATGTCCATAGGCAGCTTTAACCCACCCAGGCTCTTAGCTTACAAAAGTGTGGGTGTCTAGAAGAAAAAGAGAATAAAACAACAGACAGTTGAGGAAGCAGAAAGCAATGTCTGAAAATGTACAAATATTAGGGGCAAGCAAAGGATTATTAATCAATTGCCAGGACTTCAAGCTATGATAAACACTCCATTGTAGTGTGATTCCTGCCTGAAATTTAGCTTAGAGTTTGGCCTGGAACTTAACAGCACCCAGAAAAAGAGCAACTTCACACTGAGGTAGCACCTAATCCCAAGTTTTGAAGGGCAACAAAGGTTTGATGCCATTATGCAAATTGTAAGAATTTTATTTATTTTAAAGATTGAGCCAGAAAAGAAGAAAAAAAAATGAACAAGTCTGTTATTAATATAACAGTAGATCTGGTTTTACACCGTGTTTTGGCTTCTATTATTCTATCTTTGCCCAGCTCATGAGACTGTTTTGGGTCAGAACTGTAAGACAGGGCAAAGAACTATGTTGTGTTATGTTATACTCCTTAGAGAAAGAATTGAATAAACCAGAGGTAGCATTCAGCAGGTTCTGACCAGTTCTGGAGAACCGGTAGCAGAAATTTTGAGTAGCTCAGAGAACTGGCAAATATCACCTCTGACTGGATATTTTACAGTATCCTTCCCCTGCCACGCCCACCAAGCCATGCCCACAGAACCGGTAGTAAAAAAAATTGAATCCCACCACTGGAATAAACCTCTATTAGGTAGATGAATAACATCTTGTATTGTTACTACCACTTAAGTTTTTACACAAAATTATGAATATTATCAGGTAATCACTTTTATATCTATTTTTAATGTTACAATTTGGGGCAGCATTTCATTCAGTGGCTATAATATTACTTCTGGCTATGAAGTCAAAATTCAAAATTAATCAAGAACATATGAATTCAGAATAAGTTTTGTATCCTTAAAGTGAGCATAAATTCACACCAATTTATGGTTGTACTTTTGTAACTTTTTAAAAGTAGAAGCTAGGGAGGATATTATTTCATATGCAAATCTAGCACAGGGAGAGGGGGCTTTTAATCCAATAATTTAATCAATGGGAGCCTCTCATCAACTAAGCTGTTAGTTGTTGCCATAGCATCTTTTTCTCCTGAAACAAACAATTTGGTGGAAAGATAACTTGGATTGGGGAGAAAAGATTTCCCATTCTGTGCATTGGCGCCAATTTCAATACTCCTGCAGTAGCTTAAAGTAGATTGATCTAGATTCTGACATGCTTTGTCTACTAGCAAAATGTGGATGAAGGTGTTCTTTTTCAGACAGACCTGCCATTATTAGAGACTTTGAGACAAATAAAATAAAGCCTATAAAAACATTTATGTGGAGAGCCAGATTGATGAAATGATTAAAGTACCAGGCTAGAAACCAGAAGATTGGGAGTTCTAATTTCTACCTTAAAGCCAGCTGTGTGGCCTTGGACCAATCACTCTTTCTCAGCTGGAGAAAGAAGGTAGTGACAAACCATTTCCAAAGAATATGCCAAGAAGATAACCCTAATCCAGGCAATCACTAAAAATCAACACTGAGTCAAAGCCACCAAATAGTAAAAGCAAACAATAGTAAAAACAAACAAACCCAAAACATTTTATACATGCTATAGTGGTTACAGTTCACATCCATCTTCAGCCATGGAAACTCAGTGAGTATCTTTGGACCAATTTTGTTTCTTAGTCCCACCTACCTCACTGACTTGTAATTGTGAGAAAGAAATAAAGGAGAAAGTCCTATAACCCTCACTGGACTCTTGGAGAAAAGTTGGAATGTTAGCCTAACAAATGATAATAATTGCACGCATCTACAGTGAAACCTCATACATACTTAATATCCCTTTCCAATTACTGCCCTCAATCCAAAAACATTGTTCAGGCAGAGAAATCCTTTTTATTTTACCAGGATCTTGCTCATTGGGTTGCACTTTGGATTTAATCTGATCAAAATGCTGCAAGCAAAATTCTGAAAAACTAAATGTATCAAATAAATCCTTCAAAATGCAAGGCATCTTGCAGATCTAAGACAGGCAGGAAATTTAAAGATGGCTTTTGGTAGATATCAAAAAGTCACAATTCATTTTCTTGCGGTTGGGTTTGGGGGTTTGGGGGGAGTTGTCTTTGTAATGCTCAGCCACTCTCATATTCTGCGAAACACGAAGACAAAAGAACTGGAAGAAAACAGAATACAAAAGAATGTGTATCAAGACAGGGATGAATATTCATAGGGATTCCTCTAACTTTGTGCGAATGATGACAAAGAGCCGTTATTGGAGTTCTCAAACAAAAAGTTAGCTTTGCCTCATTTTAAGTTAGAAGGCAATTAAACAGAGAAATTTAATCTTGTGTTACTATGGGCAAACTTGAGTGAACAGTTAAAAAGGAAGAGAAAGATTTGTTTTATTTTGATTATTTCTCAAATCTATATGAATATATTTTGTTATATATGTGTATGTGTATGACAGCAAATTATATCTTTTCTGATTTCTGGACTTATCTATGAGGTTGATCGGAGAAGTAATATGGAAATTGTAGCTAGCCCAAATATTTTATTTATTTGTAAAGTGTATTAGCCATGCATCATGCCATATGGTAACTCTGGGCAGTTTATTCCTCTCTTTTTTTGGGATCCTGTAGTGGAAAGACCTTCTTTAGGTCTAAACCTTTATCACAGCCAGTAGGCCAGTAATCAAACAGAATTCTGTATTATCCATGCATCCATCTATCCATCCATCCATCCATCCATCCATCCATCCATCCATCCATCCAATTCTTCACAAGAAGAGATGGATGATACATATAGAGGCACAATGTGCCTCTATACGGAAAATCTGGAGAGATGTATTTGAATAATGGTCAAACATGCCTGACTAAACATTTGGGAGAGATGGAACTAATTAAATGGAGGATCTGGAATCAACAGCTAAAAGGTGAGGGGTTATCAATGGATTTGTTTTGCCTGTAGGATTGTTATTCAAAACAAGTGAAAGTGAGGCAGACATTTGATTTGGACCAAGAATAACCCAGGTAGCATTCATTACTATAGAGTTCAAAACTATCTTATGAGCCACAGTGGCGCAGTGGTTAGAATGCAGTACTACAGGTTACTTCTGCTGCCTGCTGTCTGCCTGCAATTTGGCAGCTTAGAGCCAACACAGTAAATTCCAGTAGAGTAAGATTCTTTATTTGCTTATACCTAATAGCTAGAACCTTGCCAGGCTAAAGCTATAAACCTGTATCATAATATACATAAACTTGACAGATTCTAGGGCATGGCTACCCTACAGTTTTTCTTTCCTCCTCCATCCATCTCTTAATTTGAGCTTCTTTGGAAACAGCAGTTATCCTGCCAGGATCCCCACCACATTCCTTCTCCAGAGATACATTCTATCATATTATAATCTAAGTGAATTCATCTTTCCTTTTTATCAACCTTTGGAATGAGAGTTGACCACAGGAATGCCATGTTCCTGATATTCTTCTTGGGGTGTAAGTCAAGATTCTTAGAAGGAAGTGGGATTCATACAGATTTTTAAAATTAATTTTAATTCCAGAAATTAAGGATTAAAGTATAGAATTTTACAAATTGAGATAAGAACATTCCAGAACCCTTCTATATTCATGAGTTCATTAAGATGGAGTCTTTTTGAAATATTTGAATCTCTTTTTCATAGTGTTTCATGAGAAACTAAAGTTTATTAGATATATCTGTAACAGGATCCCACATCTGCTATTTTTGCTTCTTTCTTTCTCAATCTCAGTGTAATTTCTTACAATGGGATAGAAATGATGGTATCTTTTACAGTGTACAGCCAAAGTCCTCATCTGCAGCCATCAGGGCCTTAAGGGATTCTACATAACTGTTACAGGCCATTCATTTTGTATAAAACTCCCAACTGCCATTGCTTTGAGTTAATGTTGTTTTAGGAAGGAACAATTATTGTGAGATGTGGAATGGAAGAGAGGCTGCCTAATGCTTGTTCTATTACTTTTCAACTTTTCAATATGGGTGCCTGTTAGTAGCCAAACAACATCCAGTGAGTAATGATGTCATTGCTCAAATGATGTGAATCATGTTCTATTTGTCAATATCACAGTGATGCACATTTCACTGCTTGTGTCATTTGTACAATGTCCCCAGGGGATGTCCAAACTCTTAAATGGGAAAAAAAAACCTTTTCATTGCAAATATAACTGAATCATAATGAGAAAACATTAGCACAAAACTGGCAGGCAAGAAAAGAATTAGAATTAACTGGTGAAAATAGAAATATTAAACACTTATTGTTAAAGTTCCTTTCCAAAGTATTTTGCCAAACTTGACATTTTAATACATATAATTATATATAATATATACATTGGCTGTAATATTAATTTTGGGCATGGTTTTCTCACAATCCTATAAAAAATATTTAATTCAAAGTTAATTTACTTCGTTAGACTAGTTTCCAGATAAGTGTATATAGGATTACCATCTAGATATGAATTTGGGAATAGCTCCTGTTCTATTATTAGTCTTTCTGAAATAGGCTCCAGAAATCCAATTACTTATTGTACTTCATTACAAAGAATACAATTCTGTTTCATTTTATTTATATCTGATTCTAAAAAACAGGTTTGAAAGTTTCTATATCTCATTATTCTATACAATGCATTCTTTCTATAACTTAATACCTATTGATTATCTCAGATTGTGTGGGAGAAGCCAGTATTAATAGTATTTTATAACTCCCTTCCTCAATTTATTTTAAGATTCTCTATTTAAATGCTCTGTCACACAAATTAATTATCTCTGGAAGTGCATTCTATCATCCCTGACTACTCTATATTAGTGTTCCTCTGCAATTTCTGTCAAACACAATTTCCCTAGATATTCAAAAAGCTGGATGCCCTGATGTTTTCCATCTAGATTTTTTATGACTTTGTTAAATCAGAGATGTAGTATTGTAGTATGAAATATAGGGGTCCCATCCCCACAGAAAAGATTTTGAAAACTGTGCATATGCATATATATAGACAGGAAATGACCTCACACTGAAAAATGGATGGTTCTTAACCATCATGCATTACCTCATACTTAGGACAGCACTTAAGATTTGATTCTTCCAACAGGCTTTGGAGACTTTATCTCATGCTTCACATTTTTTTTTCTTCTTTACAAATGGGAAGGGAAGATTTGATGGTCCACTAAGTGTTTTTCTGCCATCCGTTTCTGTATTGCTATATTTAAATTTTCATGTGAATTTTCATCTTAATCAATGCATTCAGGAATTTACTGTAAATTGCCTCCTTATATTATTTAGTGAACTATCCAGTATTTTTTTTAAAAAATCATTTAGAGCAAATCTGCCAAACTGGCAGCCCAAGGGCTGGATAAGTCACATGCAGTCCATGTTCACCCTGGCTCCACAAAGGCAAAAAACATAGCAATACATCATGATCAGGCCCGTGACACAACCGAGTTTGAGACCCGTGATATAGAGGTATATATACATTGGGAAGTAAAATAAATAGATGAATGAATCAATAAGTAAATACATAAATAAATGTGCAAAAACAAGGCAAACTAAAACTGAATTCTCTAGAGAAGTCAGTCTTATTTGAGCAGACCTTTAAGATGATGTCTTCTCTATATATCAAACTTTGAATACTGTCATTGCAAACCAACACTGCCAAAGATTTAAGAGTGGAGAAATGGATAGATTTTTCTTATTTCTATAGTGGATATTGTTTGGCTTTTATGATGGTAGAAGAGATTCTAGTGTAATTTGCTTTGCAATTGATTAGAGACAGATGCCATAGATAGGTGGACAGCCAGTATAATATCATATAATAGTTAAGACTTTAGGTGATCATTGAAAGGAGGAAGATAATAATTCAATAAGAAGCCCAATCAACATCACTTTGTCATACTTGGGTGGATAAACCCCATTTCTCAAGCTGAAACTGAGACAAAAGTTCTGCAGTCTGAACATTGGGCTCTTGAGTTGAAATTAGAAGGCCTGAAGTAGAATCCATTGCAAGTTTCCAGCCTTAACTGTTCTGACCAAGGCTTCCTGAGACATTAGCAAACACACGTTAGTCCCAAAAACCTTTTATTTTATTTCAACGGCTGTGAATTATAGTCATTCACAGCCCGTAATGTGTTGTGGTTTGCCAGCAGCAGGTGCAGACAGCTGAAGTCTCTGACAATGAGGACTTGGATGTGGGCCCTGCGTGTGATGCAGCGATGGGGCCAGGACTATTGGAGAGTGGGGTGCTGCCTTCGGTGGTTGTGGAATCTGGCAGCAGTGATGAAAAAGACCTTGGGGAGCCTGTGCTCAGTGTGCGTGTGTGCAGGGCTGCTTGAAGGAAAGAGCAGCTGAAGCAGCATGGGTGATTCAGGAGTAAGGCTGGAAGGTGATGGCCCCTCCCATAAAGGATAAAAGCTACCCTTCAGGATTGGTTTCTTCGCAGGAAGCAAAGAAGTTCTTTCTACTCAGAGTCCTTGTTGAAGCCCTGCTTACTCCAGTTTGTTTTTTAAAACTTCTGGCTTTGGGTATTTATCTGCAATTAGTCTTTTGTTCTTGGCAACCTTTTTCAATCTTGAAAGGGCTTGCTCTTATCTGGGACAATTAGTTTTGAACAAATTTTGGCTGTGAATGAACAGAATTCACAGTTCCACATTAAAAAGGTTTGCTTTTATACTTACTTTGCATTTGTTTGATTGGAACAAGGGTTGGGTCAGAACATAATGAGTCTCAAACAGTTTGTAAATAGTCCCACAGAAGTCTGCCAAAGTCCTTTGGGATAAGTCTGATAAGCATGCACCTTTAGCTTTTTTGAAATGCTGCCAACGACTAAACTGCCAATTAGTTGTACAAGGCCAAACAGAGCATAAATTCAACACAGAGCTTCAGGTTTCAAACCAACCAGTATGAACAAAGTTGCTTCCTGCAAAGGTTCATGTCCCTTTGCTCTTCCTTTATGTCTTATGGGAGGGCCAATCACTTCCAAGCCTTACTCCCAAGTCACCTCTTTTGTCTTAACTGTTCTTGCCTTCTGGCAGCTCTGCTCATGCACACACTGGGAACAGGCTCCCCTTGTTCGTTTGCCTCACTGCTGTCGAATTCTGGAGGCTCTGGAGTCAGCACATAATTCCTAGGTGGCCATGGCCCCATCTCTGTATCGGATGCAGAACCTGAGTCCTCCCAGACTCCCAGACTGGCCCATGTTCTTCCCCACTCTCAGATTCTGCTGCTATCTCTGCAGGCTGCCGGTGGATCATAACATTAACATCCCACCACTACCCCCACCACTGTCTAATGCAGGGTGTCAAACTTGCAGCCCGCAACCTGGAGGCATCACGTGCTGGCCCCACTCCAGCTTGGTTTAGCAAAGGGGAAAAAAGTCCAGATAAGTCATGTGATGCTGCCATGATGACGTGAGTTTGACACCCCTTGTCTAATATTACTGCAATCTCCTCCTTTACTGTATATTATCTCCACCTAAACCCTTCCTATTCACATTTCCTTTGAGGCCACTCAATTAACATAATTATCTACAGTCAGGAAATCTACAATCAACATTTCCTAATCCCTACCTACTTCTATAATTAGCATCAATAGTATCTGACACTATTTTCTCCGCCCCAATAATCATGTCTATTAGTAGGCATTGTTGCATTACTTCTGCAAACATCAAAAAAATGTTGGTTTCTCAGCATCATATAGACAGTTCAAGTTACTTCAGTGTACTACAGACACGCCATGCTCATGTTCTATTCATCCACATTGCTGCAACCATTGCAAGATTTTTGTTCTCCATTTTCTAGCAAAGCTTTGTTCTCTATTCCAGTCACTTCAACTCACAAGTTTCATAATCCCCAGTCCCAACAAAACTAATTATGAGCCCCAATATATCCACATCTAGCTTTCTAGCAATAAAATAAACACAAGCTAATAACATAAAAATTCTAATCAGCACTTTACTTGCTCACCTAAAACAGCTCCCTCTCCACCAATTTGTATTTCTTTCTATAAAGTCACTTAAACTAATTTATGTTAGGATCTAAGCTTTACTATCTGGAATATTTGTTTGATTGAAGAGTAACTGAGTGGTCTGGCTCTCTCATTAACATATAAACTGAGCTCATAAATCTCCCTAAGCTACAGTATTTTTTTAATTGAATAGGTCATAATTGGCTTACAACCTAAGCCAGAAATCGTGGTTTATGTACCATAATGGTTCACATACTCATTAAACCAAAATCAAAGGTAGACATCACATTATGGTTTGACACAAGCAGGAATAAAAAGACATACTTTATATGATTATCACTTTATTCATCAGAAAGATCTTGAATATAAATTTGCTACCTCTCTTTTTCAAGATATGAGAATTGTAAACCCCCTTTTGGAGGAAATATCCATCTGGTTCAGTCCCAAGCTGGGAAAAAAATCACTGGAAACATGGAGGCTGTTTGGAAAGATGGTTTATTGATGAAGTTGAATCATATGTGATTCTGGGTAACTGACAAAATGGAGTTGAGAGTGGAGGGTTTTTATACCTTTTTGGGGCTTTGTATTTGAGCTTCCTGTTCCTGTGCAAGAATATGTATTCTATTAGCTATTGTCAGATTCCTATGGGATTGTGTAGGGGTCATAGCTGGCTCTATAGGCAAAAGAAGAAATGCAAATCTTAGATGTTTGTCTGAGCTAATTTGGTTGAAGTTTGGACTACTAGGGTTTATGCAATGAAGGGGCATGTATTCTGAAAGGGAGTTGGGCAATTCCTATTGTGTCTAATGACTTTCATCCTGTGTTGGATCTTGGGTGAGGGGCTGCTTCTAATCCTACCATTCTGGCTTTGTTTCAAAATATCCTGTCTTGAATAAATTATCAAATCTGCATTTCTAAAAGCTGCCTCCTCAGTTTCTGCTTGGAGGCAGGGAGGCAGGAGCTGCTTCCTGCCTCTA
Organism: Bungarus multicinctus; assembly: GCA_023653725.1. NCBI lineage: Eukaryota > Metazoa > Chordata > Lepidosauria > Squamata > Elapidae > Bungarus > Bungarus multicinctus. Next base: position 57,623,966 of record CM042836.1, on the reverse strand, counting down.
AAAACATGTTTCCTCATTTCTCATTTAGGGAAGTATAATATTCTGTCCTTTTAATATTTCCCAAAACATTTCATTCTTTTGGGGGTAGGTGCTGACTTTCTACACTACTTCAGGGATTATGAGATATGGGATATGCATGTAAATTGGGGATATATTAGTTAACCAATCACACTTTACTCAAAGACAAAAAAAGAACAAAATAATTGTTTAAAAGTAAAAGAGGAGGGTCAAACATATAAAATACAAGACAAAAGAATAATATAAATGTAGTCATTTATTTAGTCATTGTCCTATCCTAAAAGCACATTTTGCAACCAATAATAAGTAATAAGAAATACAATATTATTACTCTGGATGTTAAAAGAGTTACAGAGCAATGCTGCAGATTGTTCAATTTTGCTGCCCTTTCTCTAATAGAACAGCTTTCATTAACCAATTGCTGGTTTCATATTGTGCTAAATCATGATTTTCTTTAACCAGAGCTTTTGTGTTTTAAAAAGCTACTGTATTCTGTTAATCTATAAATCAGGAGTGTCAAACTGGTGGCCTGTGGGCCGGATGCATCGTGTGCAGGCCATACTTACCCCAGTTCTGTCAATGGAAAAAATATTGCAAATCATCACGTGACAGCAATGTAATGCAATGAGTTTGTCACCCATTCTATAAATCATGGTTGATATATCAAAATGATTGGATATATACTTTACACTATATAAAATCAAGTAACTGAGATTGTGTTTTAGCCTACAGTTTCATAAAATAGGGCCCATAGCAATCAGGGGTCTTTTATGCCAAATGGTGTCTGTGGTGCTCTATATTATTATTTTGTGTGTTTGTATGCCTTTGATCGCCTGGACAAATCCCTAAAGTGTTCTTGGCAAGATTTTCACAAGTGCTTTGCCATTGTCTCCTTTCCAGAGTTGTGAGAGATTGACTGGCCCAAGGTTATCCAGCTGGCCTTGAAGAGAGACTAGAACTCAGTTTCCTGATTTCTAGCCTGGTTCCTTAAAAATCACTACACAAACTAACTTTACTACATAGTAAAGTTAAGCAAGTGACTGAAATCTTGCACATCCTTTCATAAGGTTATTGGAATTACTTGCAGAATTTTTAGGGGTCATTTAAGGGGTCATTTAAGGATTCCTCATCTAATTCTCCTCAGTTGGAAGATGTGTGTACCAGGCCACTGAGTGGGTGTTTTTGTTTTTGTATTTTTGTTTTAAATTGTAAATACGGTATGTAAATACAGTAGTTCATCTTTCCATGAGTATCTCTCTCTCTACCACTAGATGTCCTGAAAGCTCTTTGACTCTGTGATGCTCTGATGATGCACCGTGTTGCTTGACACAAATGCCTTGTTGTGTGTGAAAGGATCCTGGCTGCTGGGGCTTAGTTTAGGATTATAACTAATATTTATTGTATGGATGTATTCAATTTCAAAAGCTGAAAGGAAAGTGCTATGATAATAGGGAACTTACCAATTATGGGAGATCCGCATCAAAAGAGGGAAAGATAGTTGCTCAGGGCCATGCAGATAGAAGCAACAAAATTAATATTACAAAGATGAAAAGTGTATGATTACTTGGAATGATAGATGGGTTTCATAATATCAACGAGAAGCTTATCAAATTCATGAAAATGTTCTTCAAGCTGCAAAATGACTAGAAGCTAGTCAACATTGGGAGAAGTAGATTCTGGTTCTGGGGCATATACCAGCATACTAGGGGTGTTAAACTCATGTCGTCATGTATTGTGATGTGTCAGGACTTTTTCCTTTTTGCTAAACCGGGTGTGGATGTGGCCAACCATGACACATCCAGCCCGTGGGCCAAGGGTTTGACAGCCCTGTACTAATATGTACCTGTAGAGACCGTTTAATCCAAACTGGGGGAAAAAAAACAACAAAGGCTAGATCATCAGATTTATAATTGGCTCAGTGGCCCCGTACAAAAGGGATGGGGACTTTGATAACCATGTTGGTAATTTGCACCTATGGGGAACTTATTTGGGGGGAAATGAGCATAATTTCTTTGCAGAACCTTTGCTCCTATATAGTCTCCCCCATTATTTTATATCTCTGGAATGCTGAGGTGGACTTTCTCTATCTTTACTTAGGGATACAGACCCTGTTCCATGGATAAAACCTATTTATGTGTGTCTATGAATAAATGGCACATAATCAATAAATATCAATCAACCAATCCATCACAGGTCTGTTTCCACTTTTTCTGTCAGTACTTGGGTGTGTTTCTATATTAGAGATATGTGCACTCACTGCAACGATTAAAATATCATCATTTTTTCTTTTCCCAGACTGATGTGAATACCTGAAAAACATTGAACTACTTTAATGACTAGAAAAGAGGTGATGATTTTTCTGTCATGCAAAATACAAAGAAATTGTTTCAAATCATTTTCAAAGTACACCCAGCACTATTGTGCATACTCCATATACCTCACATAATAAACTTTTACTAGTTTTTCATAAGGATAAATCACTAGTCCTAGGATTTAGTGAGGTTTTTTTTGCAAATAATAGAATATTAATATTACAGTATTACTTAATACTCATCTTTCAATCATAGAAATGCTTTTTGAACTATAAAGAATTATTCTAGGCACAGTGACAGTATTAATATCCAGGCAAAATATCTTGTATTTGAAACCAGCTGTTTGGTATTTAAAAAACAACTCATGGTGACCGAAGACTTAGCCCGCAACCAATAAACTAAACTGCCTCTATTCACCTACCATACCTCAAAGATAGTAGAACAAACATGCTGATATAGTAGGAAGGAATGGATAAAAAAAAGATTGTAAGGCCATCATGTTGTAGTTTCTACTGTGTCTGCCTTTTTCCTTTATCTTGGCTTTGCAATGTCATAGGCCAAAGGTACACCAAGAGTGACAGCTATATTGGGGAGCACCAATGTGGGAAGATGTTGGTAGCAGATGATAACTTTACTGTATTTTACCTCTACTGCATTTTACCAGGAAAACTACATGGATAGGCAATATAAAGTGATTGGTGATATAATGCCAGATGATTGTTACTGAGGAAAAAAGGAGGGTCTTTCACAGTACTACTGGTGTCTATAACATGGATAGATCAAAGCCTTCAGGATATTTAATTGCTCATGTTACCATTCAGAAAAAGAGAATCTGTAGCTGCAAATACAGAATTCAATTGGAAACCTAGAATATGAGAAACATGAACATGGGAAGGCTTAGCAGAGTGAAATGAATCCATTAAACATTTACAAGTTAGGCTTCAGTGAAAAGAAATGAACTATAGCTAGATACTTTCAATCACAGGATCATACCATTACCATTCAGGACATGAAAACCATGGTATAGTTTTCATAGATAGGAAGAATACAGTAAAAATAATATTTGGGTACAGTTATTCTTGTCACTATGCCACTGGGTAAACAATATCAATTAGACTCCATGAACAATCCTTCAGTATGATGATAATATGAGTTCATATTCCAACTATGGATCCAGAAGAAAATGAAAAGTTTTATGATCAAATTCAATTTGAAATTGACAGAATACACAAACAAGATGTGTTGCTTGGGGTGGGAAACTGGAATGCCAAAGTTGTAAATATTAAGGAAGGAAACATAGTTGAGCTGTATGGAACGAAAATGAAATGAAAAGAACAGCCTATCAATTTTTACTAATCTAATGATTGCTAACCAAAATGACACCTAAATACTTGCATATCACCAGATGGAAAACACAAGAAATTAAATTAGTGTGAGTACTAAGAAGAGCTCAGTTTAACAATAAAGATGTAACTTTGTTAGACAGGAGGAAGAGCTGTAGTATAGATAATGATTGGATAAGAAGCAGTTTAATATACCGGAAGCACTGGGGTTGTGGCAAATGTTTCAGGATGGACCTCAAATACTTTTTTGGACTGTAAAGGGAAAAGGGAAGAGATGTACTTTCAGACTTGCAAAATTCTGTTAATGTAATCTTACAATAAAATTAGAGCTAATACTTCTTGGCATACTTCTTTTTTGGACTACCTCACATGGCTGACAGAAATAGAGAATAAACTGCTTGTATGCAAACTCCAATTCAAGGAAAAGGAGAGGAAGAAAGTTTTCTAGTTTCTATAATGTGATCTTTAATATACATCTACTGTTTTCATGGACACCATCAAGAATCCTTTTGAAGTCCTGAGCCTCATTGATATGGAACTAGAGTAACTATGGAATGAAATTGAATAAACTGTTAAGAATGAATATTAAAAAAGACACCAAAGTTTTTTAAAAAATGAAAAAGGTAAACTGGATATCAGCACAAAATGTGGAAATTGCCAAGAATAAAAGAGGAGACAAATACAAGAGAGACAAAAATCTCAGAAAAAAATTAACATTTTTAAAAAGAGCTGCTAGAAGAAACAAGAAGCAGTACTAAAATGACTAATGGAAGATGATGGAAACAAACCAGGAAAAATAAGGGAAGTCTTCCAAAACATCTCTGAATTTATAAGGAGTTTCCAACCTTACATTGGTATGCTAAAGGTCACCAATGGACATATAGTAACTGATTTAAAGAAGATCAAAGATGAAAAGAGATTAATGAAATTCTGTACTGTCTACATCCAATACTTTAGAGGATAATCTCCACTTACAAGAATCTCTACTATTAGAAGATGAAGTTACATCAGCAGTTTTGTCATTACCAAATTTGAAGATTACAGGAATTGTCGGGTTATCTGCAGGTATACAGTGAACAATAGAAGAATAAGTAACATTTCTAATCAAACTAGGCCAGCAAATCTAGAAAATAAGACACTGGCCAACATGTTGGAAAACCTTAGTCTGCATACCTATACCAAAGAAAGAATGTAATATTATCATATGATATCCTTAATTTTGCATGCTAGCAAAGTATTATTTAGGATTACCAGATTAGGATTGTACATGGAATAGAAGATGCCCAATGTTCAACTTTGTCTTGACAAAGATCAGAGAACAAGAATTGTTATTGCTGATACATGCTAGATAATTGAAGAAGCCAAAAGGTATTAAAAATAAGTTAATGTGTGCTTTATTGAATATAAAGTCTATAATCTATACAGAGGTCAGAAAGTCATAGCCCAGATGGAATATATGAGGGAGATTGGCTTTAAACACAAAGGAGTGAGGCAAGGCAGTATATTTCCCTGATTTATGCTATATATATTGAGGAAAGCTGGATTAGAAGATAAACATGGTTTTAAAACCAGAGGAAGAAACTTCATTAGCCTATGCTCTACTTGTGATGCTATTTTAATAGCTGAAAAAGCTAAGGATTTGGAAAGCCTAGTAATGACATTCAAGGAGCATGGTGAAAAAATGGAATATTAAATGAAAGCAAGATCAAACCAATGGTAACAAGTAACAACAATGAGTCCTTTAATCAGTGATATTGAAGTGAAGGAGATCTTCTGCTTTTTGGGATCAACCATCAACAGTAAAGGAACCAGCAGTATATCACAGAATAACACAGAAGGGCCTTGGAAAAGATATTCTGATGTCATAATGCATCTAAAATTACAATAATGCAGGCAACAGTTTTCTCTGTGAAAGCAAAAGTTGGAAAGTACTGATGTTTTTGAACTTTAGTGTAAGATTTTTTTTTGACAATATCATGACTAGCCAAGAAATTAAACAATCAATTAATAAAACAAATCATCCAGAGTTTGCACTTGATGCACAAATTATGAAGCTCAAGTTTTTGTATTAGGACATATTATGCAAAGACCTACATCTCTGGAGAAGATTTGTAAAGTGGAAGGAAAGAGGAGTTCATGACCTACAGCAAGGTGGATGTTATCAATTAAGAGGCAATGGGTGCACCGTTAGAAGACTTGAAGGACCAGGTTGGGAAGTTTCCTGGAGAAAAACAATGTAGTTACTAACAGTTGACACTTGATAGCACATAATCAATCAATTTTGCTAGCTACTAGCTACCTACCTACCTAGCCAGCTAACTAAAAACTGAACCTATAAGCATAACAAACATAAGATCTTGGTATTTTATATTAACTAGACTTTGAAATTATCTTTAAAGCAGTCCAACATAGTCATAATGGTCTAATCTGATTGCAAATTAAACATTAATTTAAGAAATAATTTCAAAATTGTCCATCACTTGTAGATTGAAGCATTTTAACCTAAACTTTACCAATTTACAAAAGGGAGATTACCTAGTTGTTATCACCAATCTCTCCATAGATAGATTGAAGAAGACAGCTGAAGAAGACTTTCTAATCTACAGTACAACTCCATCTAGAATGAGATAAAGGCCTTCGCTCAGATTAACTAACATATTTTTCAGATTAAATATCAACATAATATCTTCCTAAAGGTGCCTTTTCGAAACAACCATGGATGACTGAGAATTACCAAAGACAATACCTCCCCAGGTATGAAAATGGACTTTGAGTTCCCCGCCACTTACAATATTTTTTTTAGTTAAACCTATCATATAAATATTTGGTCCGGTTTCAAACCATGTCCTGTCAAGTCTCTTCTTTGATACTTTCAGATCCCATGAATACATCAAATAGTACCTCACTTCTGTATGCCTTTGGTTTAGAACTCCTAACACACATGTTTAACCAGCTATATGCAGGTTTATAATTCTATCAGTCTCCCTGAGACTAAATATGCAGTCAAAATTAATCATGTGTTTAATTGCTGTTTGAGACCAGATGCAAAAGCTCCACATTTTATATGACTAAACGCCAAAGATGCCATTCAGGAAAGAATATTACAAAATTGATTTGTGTTTGACAATTCCACATTTTTCTTCGTATCAACCCCCTGCTTAGGCTTAGTTCATACATTTCTTATTATGAAGTAGAATGTCAGAACTGTAATGTATGGAAATGGAAACCATCTGGAACAGGAAGAATATGAGATTTATTCTCACACCCCATGATGCCGTGGTACTAATGTAAAATCATCTACAGAAGAATTGTAGCAGCTGCTCCGCTCCTAATATTGCTTGGTGACTACCTTATTTTGTCTTCTAAAGCATTTATTGGCAGCCCAAGTATAAGTGTAGATCTCTGGACTGCAGTTTGTTATCCCTAGACCCTAAATTCAGTTGATATCCCCAACCAAGTAATTTTTATAACATTTGGCAAGGGGATATTTCTGTCAATAACATTAGCTAGAAAAGAGGTGTTGTCAGCTATTGTTTATCTTATTAGAAAGGAACAATCAGGGTAATAGCTGAGTTATTTGCTTTTGCAGCTCAGGATTTTTCAGCTGAATCTATTCAGTAGTCTTTCTTCCTTTACTAGGCAGGAAAAACAGCAACTCATTTCCTTTTTGGGGGCATCACTCAAACATTCCATAAAGAATCTTAGAATACCTATTATCCAAGGTTGTAACTTTTCTAAAGGGTAAAATGGCAGTCGCCCTTGATGCATAAATGCCTAGGTGGCTTAGACATTGTTGTTGATGGGGATTCCCAGGGCTGTTGAAAGAAACTTCCAATGTCTGAATGGTGTTTCTTTTTCTGATAAGCAGCTGCCACAAATGTAATATACAGTAGTAGGTGACATCAAATATGAGCTGCTGCTTGATGGCTTTCATTCTCACAGAAGAGGAATCTTACAGAATCCCCTCTGGCAAATAAGCAGTTTGGAGAACCAGTTGTTAGAAGAAATTACTGGTCTAATCCTGTAAGGAAGGCAGGAAGGAAACACTCTGGTGTTGCTTACAGAAACTGCCTCTCCGTTAACCCTTATTACATTCTTGGCAGGACAACATTTCCTGTCTCTGGAACTTCTCTGGAGTTTTTTTCCCCTCCTTTGCTGGTACTTTGCTTGTGTGGAGTGACCATTCAATGGCACTGAAAAAAGTGACTTATGACCATTTTTCACACTTACGATTGTTGCAGCATCTCCACAGTCATGAGAGGCCAGGCGAGGAGATGCGTGCATCGATGTGAGTGATATTCAGTTGCCCACGCCCAGCCAATAACATGACCACCAAGCCATGCACACCGACTAAGTCACACCCACAGAACTGGCTGTTAAAAAATTTGAATCCCACCCTTGATTATAATTATAAGGATGTACATGACTTTTAACTGTTAATTTCTTTTGGGTCCTAGTTCATCAGAAACAATGTTTTAAAATATTATAGTTGAATGTGCTGCATTTTGAGACCATCATCTGATTAGTCAGGAGTAGAAACAGTGTTAGAGGAAACTTGGTTAAAACCGTAATTAATTTTATAATCTAAAGTTTCAAGTTAAATCTTAAGGGATGATGTGGTTTAAGGGATGATCTGGTGAGATGTAGTTGAGATTAAATTCAGCTTCAGCTAAGAACAATAATAAGGATAATGAAGCTGCGTTTTTCAAACAACTGGAAGGCTACGGATTTGTCACAACTAGATTGTGACAAGCAATCAAATTAATTCCAGAGTAGGTTATGAGTTTAATAACTCTCTGTGTAAATATCTTGTCCCAGTGACATTTGCTCACCCAATAAAAGCTAGTATAACAGGCTCTATACATGGTAAAAGATTGTCATCTTCAGAGGTCACAGAAGTATGTTTTTTCCATTTTTAACTCCCTCCTTTGGAATAGTACCTTATATATTTAATATTGAAAACTTGGTTATTGCACTAAACCATGGAGACTGAATTGTTATTAGCTTTCCAGGTAATGAATCGGATTCTTATTGTACCACATATTTGTGCTTTTTAATATATGCAATTACAATGTATGGTTTCTTTTTAAATATGATTATGTATGTTTGTTAAATCCCAATTTACATAAGTATGCCACTTAATCAAATTTGATTATTAGTGCAGGCTTAGACAATTTATGGTGTTCAAAACATGATTTAACTTATTCCTGTCAACTGAAGCCTAAATGGCCAATAGGAAAAATGGCTGAAAGTTATAGTTGAGTAGCATCTGGAGAGTCATATTTTCTCCATTCCAACTGCATGTAAAATAATCATTCTAACAAACCATTAATGTTTTTGTTCAGAAAAGATTCTAGGTATTCTGATGAAAGATTCCAAGCTACACATGAACACCTTGTTACTTGGGGGACTGCAAGGGAAAAATGGAGATTTCTTAATACATTTGTATAAATGGTATTTTGTTCTTGAATCTGGTGACACTGAAATTATTTATCTTGCTTTCATGACATCTGGCCTGTTTTCATGAGCAAGTTTTCAGAATAGAATAGAACAGAACAGAACAGAACAAAACAAAATAGAACAAAACAAAACAGAAAAGTAAAGAATTCTTCATTGGCCTGGAGGCAGTTACACATCCAAATGTTTTAGATTTTGATAATATTGTAAGATATAAAGATCTATTACATGAAACTGGAGAGTTAAAAGGTAGGAATCAAATACACATTCAAGGAAAAGAGATAGCATGGTGGCCCTATGCGCAGATACAAAAGCATTACAAAAAAGATAAAGAACAATTTGGTTTTAATATGACCTACCAAGAATTAGATAAGATTTGGCATGGAGAGGAAAGGAAAATAATTAGTTATATATATATATATATATACACACACACACACACACACACACACACACACACACACATATATACACACACACACACACACACACACACACACACACACACACACATATATATATATATATATCTACAGCCCTATGCAGAATCCATCAACTCACATGTAAGAAACTCATTCCAGTTCATCGAGATCATAAAGAAACAAAACTTACAACCCAGCGACCTACTAGTGAGCTTCAATGTCATATCCCTCTTCACCCAAGTAAAAGAAGCCTTGACAGCCACCCAAAACAAATACAACCCCCCCAAGCACATCCTAGATCTGACCAACCACTGCCTATCCAATACATACTTCACCTACAATGGACAAAAATGCAAACAAATAGAAGGAGCACCCATAGGATCACCCCTCTCACCTGTCATCGCAAACCTCTACATGGAACATTTTGAAACACAAGCTCTAGAAAAACATGATCACAAACCCAAACTCTGGCTCAGATACGTAGATGACACCTTCATAATCTGGTCACATGGGAAAGAAAAACTGAACAACTTCCTCACACACCTCAACAGCATACACCCCAAAATACAATTTACCATGGAAACAGAAGCTAACAATCAACTTCCCTTCCTAGATGTCTTAGTATACAAAAAATCCAATGGCTCCCTAGGACACACCATCTACCAAAAGATAACACATACAAACCGCTATCTACACGCACTCTCACATCACTACCCAGCACAGATCAATTCCGTAGCCGAGACACTCATCTCCAGAACAAAATGCTTAGCTGACAAACAACACCTAAAAACCGAACTACACACTCTCACTAACGTACTAACAGCCAATGGATTCCAAAGAAAGAAGATTATTCACCTAATCCAAAAAGAAACCCCAATCAAAATCCAAGACAGAGAGCAAGAGAATGGCAAAGCCCTCCTCCCATATATAAAAGGCACTACAGACAAAATTAGCAAGATCCTCCAAAAACACAACACTAAAACAGCATTGTGCACAAACAGAAAAATATCCACCATCCTAAGAAACCCTAAAGACAAAATTGAGTTAGAAAACCAAGGAGTATACGAAATCCCTTGCACTTCCTGCCCCACCATGTACATTGGACAAACTAACCGAAGAATAAGTGCACGCATTGAAGAACACAAGAACTCAATCAAAAAAGAAGAACCGACCTCTTCCCTGGTCCAACACGTCAAAACCACAGGACATGAGATTGACTTTAAAAATACCAAAACTATCGCCAAAACCGAACACTTCAACAACAGAATAATCAGAGAAGCCATAGAGATAGAAAAACGCCCATACAGCATGAATAAACGAGATGATACCTCCCGCCTACCAACCATTTGGAAACCCGCCCTCATTAACAAATGAGTACCTAACATGAAGAATGACACCAGACCCACACCCACGAAGGCCACACAAGATGCTACCACCACACTTCCACGTAGAAAGCAGACTCACACCCACACAGAAGATGAAACACGACCACAGACCAGAAGCCGTACCACCGCTGCATCACTACCTGCTTCAACTCCCCCCAACCCATACATGAAGGGAACTGACGTGCACCATGAAGATGTGACATGTCCATGAACGCGAAGCCAAACAGCAGGATCACAGTTCACCATCTCAAATCCCCAGCAACTAAGACTAACCTGAGCACAACTAAGCCCCCACCTGAACAGAACACACCCCCAGTCAATCAGAACACAGCCAACCCCCCAACCAATCAGAACACAGCCAAGCCCCCACCCAATCAAGCCACCCCCACTGACAGTTAAAAGGAAGAAACAGCTGCAAACTCACATTACTCCGAGAAGCACAAAGCCGAAGACACAAGCCTGAAGATGATGAATGAGACTTCATCGAAACATCGCCTAGATACTTCCAATTTTACACGGGAGAAAACTCGAATTACCAAAGATCCATATACAAATACCCACGAAAACCTCAGAAAAAAAAAATATATATATATATGGATCTTTGGTTCTTCGGGTTTTCTCCCGCGTTGAAGTGGAAGTTTCTAGGTGACGTTTCGATGAAGTCTCATTCATCATCTTCAGGCTTGTGTCTTCGGCCTTGTGCTTCTCAGATAAGACTTTATCGAAACGTCACCTAGAAACCTCCAATTCTACGTGGGAGAAAACCTGAAGAACCAAAGATCCACATACAAATACCCACGACAACCTCAGAAAACAAATATCTATCTATCTATCTATCTATCTATCTATCTATCTATCTATCTATCTATCTATCTATCTATCTATCTATCTTTTGGATTACAAATTAAAAGAAGAAATAGTCAAGGAGTGTATGATAATTTGGGCAAAAAATGTGGGCCACAGTATTGAATTAGACAAGTGGGAACACATTTTGGAAATAAATTACAAATTAGTTATGTCAGCCTCATACAAAGAGAATCTGTATAAAATGGTATATCATTGGCACTTCCCACCCACGAGATTGGCTAAGATTTTATTTTATTTATTTATTTTATTTATTCATAATTTTATATACCGCCCTTCTCCCGAAGGACTCAGGGCAGTGAACAGCCAACTAAAATACATACAAAACACAGATATAAATACGATTAAAAAAGAATTAAATTATGGGCTGCCCAAATAAAAATCTATAACCCCCGATTAAAATAAATTAAAACTTTCGTATCCCAACCAAACTAATCTAAAACCCCTTATTTAAAATCCCATTTGAGTCAGCTCAGGCCGGCCTGTTCAAAGAGCCAGGTCTTCAGGTCACGTCTGAATGCCCTCAGGTCAGTGGTTGTTCGTAGCCCAGAGGGCAGCCCATTCCAAAGGGCGAGTGCCCCCACAGAGAAGGCCCTATTCCTCGGGGTCACCAGGCGGCACATAGAAGGCGTCGGGACCTGGAGGAGAACCTCTCTGTGGGAGCGCACCGGTCGGTGGGAGACTACTGGCAGAATGCGGTCTTGTAAGTATCCTGGTCCGATGCCATGGAGCGCTTTAAAGACCAAAACCAATACTTTAAAGCGAACCCGGAAGGCTACCGGCAACCAATGCAGCTCGCGCAGGAGGGGCGTCACATGGGAGTACCTTGATGCCCCCATAACCACCTGCGCAGCCGCATTTTGTACCAGTTGAAGCTTCCGGGTGCTCCCCGCAGGGAGCCCCATGTAGAGGGCATTACAGTAGTCCAGGCGGGAGGTGACCAGGGCATGAGTGACCGTGCGTAAAGCGTCCCGATCAAGAAAGGGCCGCATCTGGCGTATCAGGCGAACCTGATAAAAAGCCCCCCTGGAAACGGCCGTGATGTGATGTTCCAAAGACAGCCGTACATCCAGGAAGACACCAAGATTGCGAGCCCCTTCTGTGGGGGTCAAGATCTCATCCCCAATAGCCAGTGATGGAGTCAGCTGACTATATCAGGCCGCCGGAAATCACAGCCACTCAGTCTTGGAAGGGTTGAGTCGAAGCCAGTTCCCGCCCATCCAGTTCCGCACAGCCTCCAGGCAACGGGCCATAACTTGCACAGCATCGTTGGGGTGGTTTGGGGTGAAGATGTAGAGCTGAGTATCGTCAGCATAAAGATGACATTTCACCCCAAAACCACGGATGATCTCTCCCAGCAGCTTCACATAAATGTTGAACAGAAGAGGGCAGAGGACCGACCCCTGAGGCACCCCACAAGTGAAGGGCCTAGAGGTGGACCTCTCCCCCCCCGTCAACACAAATTGCGAGTGGTCCGAGAGGAAGGAGGAGAACCACCGCAAAATGGTGCCCCCAATTCCCAACCCCTCCAACTGCCGCAATAGGATACTATGGTCGATAGTATCAAAAGCCGCTGATAGATCTAATAGGACCAGGACAGAGGAATAACCTCTGTCACGGGCCTTCCAGAGATCATCTACCAACGTGACCAACGCTGTTTCGGTACTGTACCCGGGCCTGAAGCCCAATTGGAACGGATCTAAATAGAATGCTTCCTCCAGGTACTGAGGGAGCTGACGCGCCACCACACTCTCAACAACCTTCACCAAAAAGGGAAGGTTGGAGACAGGACGATAGTTATTTAAAAGAGCCAGATCCAGGGAAGGCTTCTTGAGGAGAGGCCGCACCACCGCTGTTTTCAGGGCAGTAGGAAGAGCCCCCTCCGTCAATGAAGCATTGATAATCCCCTGGAGCCAGCCTCATGTCACCTCTCTGGAGGTAGAAACCAACCAGGAAGGGCACGGGTCCAGTAAACATGTGGTGGCATTCAGCCTCCCCAGTAATCTGTCCACACCCTCAGCGGTCACAGGATCAAACTCCTCCCAGATAACCATCTCAAGACTTGCCCCGGACACCTCCCCCGGGACCAACCAACTGGAGTCCAGCCCATTCCGAATCTGAGCAATTTTATCATGCAGAAATCAGGAAAACTCTTCTGCCCTACCATGCAAGAGGTCCTCCCGCGCTCTTGGCTCAAGCAGAGAGCAGGTCACTCTAAACAGAGTGGCAGGCCGATTTTCTGCCGATGCAATAAGGGCGGAGAAATGCGAATGTTTCACCGCCTCTATCGCCACTAGGTAGGTCCTAATATAGGACCTCACCTGTGTCCGGTCAGACTAGGCATGACTGGTCCTCCAGATGCCCTCCAGACATCTTTTCCGGCACTTCATCCTCCTCAGCTCCTCTGTGAACCACGGAGCCAAATGGGATCTGTGCCGGGTCAGAGGTCGCAAAGGCACAACTCAGTCCAGAGCCTCAGCGGCCTACCTATCCCAGGTGGCCACCAAGTCTGTGGCCGAGTTATGAGCCAGAGTTTCAGGGAATGGCCCAAGCTCCATCTGAAACCATTCAGGATCCATCAGGCGCCTGGGGCGGAACCATCTCCTCGGTTCCGCCTCCCTGCGATGGGGGGTGGCAACACAGAAGTCCAGTCTAAGAAGAGAATGATCGGACCATGACAAGGGTTTTATAACTAGATCCCCAAAACGATCATTCAACCACTGACCAGAGGCAAAAATCAGGTCCAGTGTGTGTCCCCCCGTGTGAGTGGGGCGAGAAACTAATTGGGTCAGATCCATGGCCATCATGGGAGCCAGGAACTCCCGAGCCACCCCAGAGGTTTCCCCGAGCGAAGGCTGGTTGAAATCCCCCATGACTAAAAGCCTGGGGGTCTCAACTGCCAGCCCGGCTATCACCTCGAGGAGCCCGGGCAGGGCCGATGACACGTGGCAGGGAGCCAGGTATGTTATTAAAAGGCCCATCTGAACCCCCTGCCCCCACTTCACAAAAGAGACTCACAACCAGCCGTCTGAGGAACAGTAGCCTCCCTAGGACAAAGGACTTCTCTAATAATCGCCGCCATCCCACCACCCCTTCCCTGAGACCTTGGTCGATGGAATGCTTGGAAACCTGGTGGGCACATCTCCACCAGAGGAACTCCACCCTCTGGGCCCAACCAGGTTTCGGTGATGCCAGCCAGGTCCACGCCCTCCTCCTGAATAAGGTCGCAAATCAGGGGGGCCTTGTTGACAACGGACCTGGCATTGCACAACATCAACCGGGTACTCAGGGCCTGAGACTCTGCACAACCAGGCCTGCCAGACGGGTGTTTGCGAACCTTCCCCCAAATTGTTGGCAGTGTAACTGCGTCCAAGGAACATACTTTCATATGTGGTGGACATGTCCATATGCCCAGAAGTTTTGGAAAAATATCAAAAATTGGATTCTAAATATAACTAAATAAGATGTAAAACTTGAACCTGAAACCTTTTTGCTCGGTATAATAGATTCAAAAATAGAAAAAAAATATCAATACTTAATCTTGCACATTATAACGGCAGCCAGAATAAGCTACACACAAAATTGGAAACTGTCTATTGTCCCTTCAGAGGAGATGGTCATTAAAAAAATTCACAAGTGTGCAGAGATAGATAGCCTAACCAAATTACTAAAAAACAACAAAGATAGTGAATGTTACAAAGTTTGGAATTGTTGGTATGAATGATTAAAGAAAAAGCAATATTTGACAACTGAATAAGTTATGAAACTATGAAGGACGTGCATCTAATCATAAAGTATTTGGTGAAATTAAAACATTAAAAGAACGAGGAAGGTATTGTAACAAGGTAGATCATGTCAATATTATGGGGTAAAAGAAAAAAAAGAATAGAAAAGTGTAACCAATGCTCAATACCTGCTGCAAAATGTATATATGTACATATATTTGTTTACATGTTTGCTTGTTTCTTTTTAAATGTTTTAAATATATGAATCTTAAATAAAAAAAAAGAATTCTTCATTGGCCAACACATTGATTGGACACCCAAGGAATTTTTCTTTGGTGCATATGCTCTCATTGTACATAAAAATAAAAAGGTTAAATAGAAGAGTAAAGAGAAGGAAAAGAAGAGAAATGTGTGATGGATCTGAAAATGGTCTTCTGTATAAAGTAGCCTGCTTTATGCAAAAGGATGTTGGATTATATGCCATTCATTCAGCTACTCAAAAGTATAGAAACCATCCTTTCCCTTCTTGTAACAGAAGAGAATATCTGTAGCTCAGGGTTGAAATGTGGAGTTCTTGCTGCTCTATGAGCTTGGTTATTTGCTTGCAGATGTTTCATTAGTCAACTAAGAAACATCATCAGGGCATTGATGTTTGCAAGCAAATAACCAAGCTCAGTGAACCTCAAGAACTCCAAATTTTACATATAAATATCTTGGGCCACCTTGAAAAGGATAATCTTGAAAGATATAATAAAGTGAGCAACAGTGTTTCAGAGTCAGGTCACAGTCTGTTCAACTAATCATCTAACTATAATATATTACCCTGAGGCTATATTCCCTGAATCACAGTTTCATTTTCTTTAAATGCTCTTTCTCAATTCATCTCTTGCAAAATCCATTACATTTGTCTTCAAGATCCTAGTTTAGTTCTGACACTTAAGTGCTCTCTAGAGAGCAATTGCACTAAACAGAAAGTCACAGCAATTTATATGATTAAAAATACCAATAATGTTTATTTCATTACTTGGTGAAGAGGACATGAAAATCTAGATGAATGTGTATTAAAACAAATCCACTTGGATTGCTCTATAAATGTCCTTTTCATCGAGTACATTAGTCAATGGATTCATGTTCTGGCAATGGCTGGAATGTACTGATCAGTGGCTATTGTTGCTGAATATAGTCATCACTCAGACATATCTTTCTTGATTAAGTCTATACATGCCAATCACTGGTAATGCTGGAGATATCTAAAGGGAACAAATGGAGTTTGCCTTCCATCATTATCTGGAGGCTATCACTTTAGAGAGGAATAACACAGACCTTGAGCAATAACCTAGTTTCAGAAATGAATAACAGAATTGGTAGGGAACTTAGAGATCTTCTAGTTCAATTCTATACCACATATACACTGTGGGTCAAACTCCCAGTGTAACGTTGCCATCACATGACTTTTGTAACATTTCCCCTATTTACAGAACTAGGGTGGGCATGGTCTCTGCATGACGTATCGGGCCTGCAGGCTGCCAGTTTGACACCCCTGTTCTATACCATTTCACACAAATGGTTGTCCAACTTCTTCTTAAAATCTTCCTTTGTGGCAGCATCCACAACTTCTGGAGGCAATTGGTCCACTGATTAATTGTTCTAACTAGGGTGCTAATTATGGGGATATTGGATGGGACATTTAGCAACACCTGATATCCAAAGCATCCAAATTGTGATTACAGAGAAATCGCTTTGCAGGGAAGCCAATGTCCTCCTTGGAATGACCTAACCTTCCAAATAGAGGAAAAATAGAAAAGTTTTCTGTTTTTGAGAGTTGTCTATTTAAGATTGCCTATTCAGAGGGAGATTGGAATCCAAGAGATGAAGTGCAGGTCAGGCAAAATAAAACGATTTTATCTAAAGAGAAAGCCAATGCAATTTTCTTTTTGGATTGGGATGTAGGGGATTTGAGATTGAAATTCTTTTCACCTTGCTGTAATTCCAAGGCCATCAGATCCCATCTCAGCAATTTGTAATGGACAAACAAACAAATAAAATACCCTCCTCTATTTTTTCTATTGTAGCAAATTACAAAAAAAACCCTAATTTCTAGTTTACCCAGAGAGTTTTTTGAAACAAGTGAGACTATTGATTTCATCTCATTTATTGTTCCCTACACAAATACACACACACACGTGAACTGTACAAAACCCCCAGATTGCTTGTTTACCTGAAGAGTCTGCTGATTGTTACTCCTGGATTATGTTCTAGCCTTTCATCCTAGGGCTCCTGTGCCTTTCTTTTCACCTGGATATAGGCTCCAGAATAGAGTCTGCCAGCTTCACCAGTTCATGTTCAGTTTACTGACTGTATACCCTTTTTGTACAAGGCAAACAAACAAAGGATTAATTTACTCATGTTCTGAAAGCAGATGTGGGATGGACATTGAACACAGCGGTCCTTTGATATCAGAATAAGACAACCATGTTCATGCTGGTCTCCATAGGCCAGTAGGAGTATCAGTCATCTGACTGTTTAATATCAAGGATATTAAATAAGTCTTCTAGTCTAGCCCATGAAAGAAGGGAGCAAAGCCCACTCCATACAACATGTTATTCTGCATTTAGTCCTGCAAATTTTTGGACTATCTTGCTTTGGCTCTACAGCTTCAGAATAATAATAGCCTTCTCACAGCATCTGGAGGAGGTTGCTGAAAAGAATTGGGGAACAACGGGTTCTGAGAGTGAGCTAAATCTGTGTAGCTGTGAGGCTAATGCATTCTCTAAGTTGCATCTTAGCCATATATAAAAATATATACCTAAGTATGTACTTTAGAAATAGGCCTCTTCATTTGTTTCAGAAACTAAGGGGTTAGCACAAATGTCAAACTTGCATAAAGTCAGCAGATTGTGTCTGCTTATTAATCCTAGTCATGAAGCACACGTAGGAGACAAAAATATAAATTTAACTTGCAAACAATCTTGGGTTGAATTAGGAAAATATTAAAGTTCATGGGATCAAAATCAAAGCTCATTATACATTTAAGAATTATGAACCTACTAAAGTTGAATTTCAGAGGCATTACTACTAGGACTTAATGGCCAAAAAGCAGTATATAAATCAAAGTAATAGAATGGCAGTGAAATGAATGAATGAATAAGAAAATATACCAGCCTGAAGGGCAAGCACTGGTTCCCTCAACTTAAAGCTTTCTAATGTTTTCCCTGTTTCTCCATCTCAGAGGTTTTCTATTGGCAATACCAGTGCTCGGACACAGGGTGAGCTGTTTGTAGCATCACTTTGGTGTATTGTGGGCAAATAGATCAGACAAATCCAGAGCAGATGTCTGGACCTCGGGGACCCAGAAATTGCCAGAGGAAATGGCTTGATGACATTTTTCAACAATTTCAGTTTATGGTCCCTCACTGGAAATTGTTGGTGTTAGTTCCAGAAAACAGCCTGATTGCCACCATTCTAACCAGATATTGTTTTACACTATGAATCACTTTGTTCCCCTATGTACTTTTGCTTCCATTCATGCCTAGGGTCAAAATTTTGCTTCAGTGTTGACAATAGTGTTTCCAAGCCTGAATTTTTGCTGTTTCTTATTCTGATCATGTAAGGGTAAAATTTTTTAGATTGGGGACAGAACAGAGGAGAGGGAAAAAAACATACACACTTTTCTATATAGGAATGCGAAAACAATGTTTTTCTGTTATTCTTGATATGGAAAACATAAATAACTTATTTGTAACTGACATTTTGACTTAAATGTCACTTTTGCGCTCTTGCAAAACTAGAAAATGGCTTAATTTTAAAAGACAACCAGTATTAACAATAACCAATAGCTGCAGTGCTGGAGGGTTGTTTGTTTGTATTTTGCTCACCATCAAAATGTCTTTTTAGCCTCTTTTGTGCTCTTTTGTGCAAGTTGAATAATATTAACAATAAACTCAAAAGTAAAAAAAGAAAAAGAAGAATTTAAATAGCACAATCTGCATTCAACTTATATACCTGAGATAAAAAAAACAGATTGCAATCCTGTGTATGAATATTGGAAGAAAAAGGACTTATAAATTTGATTTCATGAGGGGAACAAGGATTCTTATTCCAGAATAGTGATCTATTGGATATGTATCTGTATTATGCAGAAAATATAAATAAGACATATTTGTAAATATTGAACAATTGCTTCAAATATAAATGAAAACATTAGAAATGATTTGGGCTGATTCCAAACTCAAATTGATTTGTGCTTTAATACTATAAATAGATTCAGACCAAATCAGGACCAATGCAGAACAGGACTGATATTTAATTCAAATTACATTAGTTTTGAGATTGGATTCAGATATTTGAATCAAACTGGCTTGATTTTTCTGAACTAAGCATTCAGAACAAATTGGCTTCAATTTGGCAACCTGAAAAGCGCAGTATTCTACAATCCAGAATCCCTCAGATTTGTTGAACGTTTGTCATTTTGGAAACTGTGACCCAATATAATTGGAGGTTAGAGAAGACTGGTTAAAATAATTTTATAGCAAAGTTTAACAATATTAGTTTTTCAAGCATGCATCAAAATACAGATTTCAAATTATGTGATTAAAACTGACTTCCTTAAAGTATTGCCATTCAGAAACTAAAGTCAGAAGTTTTTTTTAAAGGAATTATGATTCTAATTGCATACACATGTATGATATGAGATTAGGTGTGGTATAATAGTCCAGATGTTAAACTAGGACCATGGAAACTTTATGTGTCTTTGAGCCAATCATTTTTTCAGATCGAACTGTGGTCCTTAGATCATATAGTAAAGAGATTCCCTAGCCGAGAAGTGTCATCTTCCCTACGAAATGCTTGGTTTTATATTATCTTTCACAACTTAAATTCAATGCAAGATTTGAAAGTATGATTATGTCCCTAAAGTAGTATACTGTATCTAAAGTTGAATATTAAGAATAACAAAGGTCATAATTACACTTCTTTCATACCATTGTGTGGATGTATGCTTTGATAAATATACCTATTATGACATCTAATTAAATCTGCCCTTTTTAGCTGTTTCTTGGAAGTTTCACCATACAGTGCCTATGGGATTACTTTGGTATTCAAGTCTGCTGATCTTCTCAAGAAATTTTACAAAATTGTGTGGATGAGGCAGGACTTTGCTTTGCTAGATCTATTTTGATCCTTTCTCATTAATGCTTGTTCTGCTATTTTTTTCCAGGTATTTGAAGTTGAATGAGTTCTACCCATTTACAAATGTCAGATGTTAAGCCCATGAGCTTATAATTTTCTGTTGAATTAGATTCTTTATTATTAAACTAGTTTGAATTGGCTTTCTTCCCCATAATGGGGACAAGTTTATTGAGGCTGAATATTTTAATAGATTAACAATCTCACCTTTGAATTCCACAACTGTTTCATTACTGATTCATAGTGTCTAATTTCAAGTCGTTTATTGACTGTGGAACTTCCTTTTTACTTATCTTTGAATTTTAAGATACATTTTTAAAAATTTACTACACAAAGTAATCCTATTATCTTCATTGCAAATGGAATACATTTATAGCTGAAAGAGGTTTTTTTGCTTAACTTTTATTAGTATTCACTATATATCTTCTATTATATATATATATTATATATCTTCTATTATATACTTGGTCTGTCAACTGCTGATCTCAGATGACAATGGATAAATGTTTATGACAAACTTCAATGGCTAAACATGTTACTTATACTTTCCATCTAAATGAAATGAATTAAGTATAATTGATCTAACTGATGTTTTTGAAATAGGCTGAACCCTACAGAAATAGCATAATGAATCTGCTTGCCTCATAAATTGTTGAAACTGAAATTGAACCAGGACATGGCAATATAATGATTTGGGACATATTGCAGGCTTTACAAAAGTCTAATATTCAGGTACCAAGGATGGCTCTGTAATTTTACAGGTTTACCCTTAGCTACATTGGCCAACTGCTTTGATCTACAAATTTTAAAAGAGGCTGAAAAATGACAATTTCTCTGTTGAATTTATATACCAAGTCCTATATGCCAACTGTAGATTATTATTACATGGTCTCCAATTTGGTCAGTATATATTTGATGGAAGTTGACTCATATCCAGGTATAGATAATTTTCCCTTAGAGTCATTGACCTCCCTTTCAAATTAGTACAAACTTTAGATATATTTTTCTCACATGTTGAAATACAGATGTGGTTTTTATATGTAAAATAGAATTAATATTGGGATGTCTTCTTCCTTAAAATCTTAAATGCCCCTGAAATGAAAAATTATGCATTAATAGAAAGAGGTAGGATAGCACTTCAGACATTTGAAAACTATAACTTTCTTATTCAAAAACACAGGTTACCCAACAGAGAGAGAAGCTTCAATCAAGAATATAGTAAAAGAATGGCTAGACTAGGAATGTTTGGTGGGTAAAAGAGCTATAGTTACTTCCTGTGCAAACATCAACATCCAAGTCACTGGAACTGAAAAAATATAAATCAAATTTAAAAACCAAGAGAACCCTTAATGAAATGGAGGCAAGAGTTAATCACTGCACTGCAACCCAAGATAAATATTCCTCTCTTTTCTGGCATATGATACCAGGTTAGGTTAATCATACCACCTAACAAGTCAAATTCCTGTAGAGGTCTGTGAAGCCCACTTTTCAACCTTATATGATTCAGAGGAATTCTTGATCTCACATACTGAGATAATGGTATTTTTCCAAACTAGCTACCCCTCAAAAGCAGAATGGCATTCCATGAAGCACTCCGATAAACAAAATTTGCACGGGTGATTTAATTCTACTTTAAAGTTTATGTCACTATCAGTCAGGCATCATAACACTTAACCCATTCATTTCAGATATTTCCACATCTGGAACAAAACAAGGGGATCAATGAAGCAGTGGAATTGAAAAAGTCAAGTGAAAGCTGTGACCATGTGATGGATCCACCTGCCTCCTCTTTACAGGTTGCGAGGGTGATACAGCAAAAAAGCTACCCAGGCTTTCCATCACACGATCCCAGCCACCATCTTGACTTTTAAAAACTCTTCAGAAGAAAGACTGGATTCTCTGTCTCCATAAAGTTGCAAAAGATATGTTGAGTATCTCAAAAAGAAGCTATATACATTTCAGCTGATGCTTCAAATCAGACGTAACATTTGCTTTGAAAGACTGATTTGACCCAAACAATCCTTTTTGCAACTTTGCACACTCCTGGTGCTTATTTTACATTTGGATTGGAGATTAGAATGGGGAAAGTGGCAAGTGGGAAAAGTGTAACAGATTTCTGAAAATGTCTCAACTTTGTCTTATATTTTCCCCTATGGCTAGAAGAAAGCAGAAGAAAGAGACAAAGTTTGACAAAGTAGATTTGACAAACTAGGTTTTTGACAAACTTGTTTATTGTAGATCCTAGAAAACTGGATTAATTCAATGAATCATGGTAAGTTAATAATGGTGTATTTTGCCTTGTTAAAAACCATGATTTATGAAATTACCTGTGTTCTTTCTTTAGTTTTTTTTAAATAGTTTACAAAGGACAAAAGATAAAAAAACAAACAAGTAGGAAACACAAAAATTTTTTTGAACTCAATTGTGGTAATAAGTCAAGCACTACCTGTGTAATGTGCTTCAGTGGTGGGATTCAAATATTTTTACCACCGGTTCAGTGGGCGTGGCTTGGTGGGTGCGCTTTGCACATGTACACATACTTTGCATGCGTGCACACCAAATGCACACTTTGTGCAGGTGGCTCTCACCTCCTGCAAGCCTGCACGATCCTGGTTGCTTCAGCAGCTGCCGTGCAGCACTCTTCTGTGCCACAGAAAGCAGCTGAGCATCAAATTCAGAGGATAAAGGTGAGTATGGGAGTCCAGGTGGGCGGGAGGGCCAAACAGCAGAGTGGTGGAGAGAACCAGTTCAGTCTCCGCTGCTCATCGCTGCTACCGGCTCGGCAAAACCAGGCCAAACCGGTAGAATATCACCACTGATGTGCTTGGTTAATTATTATGCTTGAATGGTTTCCATGAATTCAATCTACATTTCTTCTGTGGTGATGTTCCCTCCCTCTTCCATTAGCCTCATTCCATATTTTGGTTTCCAGGTACCTTTGGCCATTTGTTATAAGTTTGGTAGCTTTATAAATGCTATATAATTAAACACATTTAAATGTTATAAATAAATAAAGTCATGACTGCCAGACCATTCTTGACTTAATCTGACCTTGCTCTGAACAATTTTTTGATTTATTTCTTGACTCCTCTGAATTGTACCTTGAAGCTGATTTTTCTCAATTTTTTCTCTGGCTGCAAAGATAATCAAACACGTTTATGTCCTTGCTTCTGACAACTGCTCTCAGCTGCAGATTCACCACTTTTTAAATGTTAACCACTACTCAGGAATGGAAATAGCCAGAGAAAAATAAGCACCACCACCAAGCCCTTCTTTGATAGGATCCCCATCCCCATCTTCAATCCTTGTGCAACAAAGCAAGATGCCAACATTTTTAATATATTGCCTTAAGCAGCTTGTGCAAATAGTGAAGGAGAGAAAACACAAGAAATCGTGAAACATTGTCATGGTTTATTTTAGTTGGGTTGTTGAATTAGCAAAGTTCAGCTTGGACAATCAGAGCCAATAGGAACAGTGGGATGCCCATCTCAGGAACTGGTAATCTTTTGTCATGACAGAAAACAATATTGCAGTGAGCTGAAAGTGCTTAGCCTTTTAATGTCTCCACAGTATAGTATTAATTTTTCTTCTTGCTGATGCTATTCAGGTTAGTCAAGCCAAGGAGCCAAACAGCTAGTTTCAAAAAAGCAGGAAAGCCTTTTCCAAACAACAGGGGTATTGATATCTGTCCAAATATATCAGGTGCTAAGATTGGCACTGGAAATGATAATTTGTATTTAAAAAATGTAAGTGGAAAAGATTTTGGATATTGCCTAGGAAGAAATCTTCCTAGAGAAATTTAGATTAAATACTGGTTTTGAAAGTACAGAATATAAAGTGGATAATAGAATATGTACACATATATTCCTGAAGAAAAATGTACTTTTCAGAATTGTGTGTGATCTTTGTTTATTGGATCATTGTCTAATTGAATTCTTAAATGCCATTGTATTTGTTTCAATTTATAAGCATTTTTTCTCCAAGAGCTCAATGCAGTATCAGTATATATTGCCCAATCAGACACTTTCATCTTTTGTGCCAATGCTAGTGCCTCCTTGTTTATTTTATTTTCCCCTTTCAAAACTATCTAATCTACCTAGTTTCAACCATGGTACAAGTTTCCATATGTAAAAAAAAAACTCTGCATAAATGCAATTTTAATAGAAAAATGCTTCTCCAAAATGTGCCAACTAAAAAAAGAGAAGATAAATTTATATGGTGTAGAAAAAGAAAAAGCACAACTGAAGAAGAGTTGAGGAATCTATAAATGTCTTCATAGTACACAATGTATAAATGTCAGCACTATCAAATCATTCAGAAAGATGCGATGGAAGAGACTATAGAACCTATTGAAAATTGTTACAAATCAAATGATAGCTCTACATTCAATGATCACGGAATGTCCAAAATTCTGACATTCTTTGTAGTCAAGACAGATTCTTTTGTCCTTTCTTTTTTAGTAGTTTCTTTGATGTTGCGAACAGAAGAATATAAAATGACTCCTTATCTTATAAAAACAACCTGGGATTGGAATATGCATAGGGGGATTCACACTGAAGTGAGCGATAACTGCAATTCCCATTTTGTTTTCTTTCCTTATAAAAATCAGAGATAGGAGTTCAGAGCAGAGAGGCTTGTTTCAAAGAAATTCAAAAAGAGCTAATTTAAAGTATCATATACTTAAAACGTTGCATTATGCCAAGCAATTTATACTGAGTATAGTGAAATGAAGAGAAAAGGAAAGAGAGAGGGGAAAAAGAGTGATTTCCAGGGACGAGATAAACTCTTTGCAAACCTCATGTTTCAAATTGTGGCATGATAAATTGCTTCAAGTAAGCACTAGCGCTTTTATTTATTTATTTGATTTCTATCCAGGTATAAATTGGCTTTCAGAACACACCCTTCACTATTGTTTACCTTCACAGCCACAACCTCGTAAGCAGAGTCCATGGGTTGGGGACAATAAATTCAAATTGGCAGTAACAACTGGGATTATGACTGCTCTCTTGTTTTACACATACAGCCTCTCTCTCTCTCTCTCTCTCTCACACACGCACACACTGCTGCTGGTAGATTAAATTGTGTTGCATGAAGTTGACCATCTTACATGTAGACAGTGAATTTTCATAGTTTGTTATATTTTTTTTAAAAAAAATTCAAAGCCACAATATTGATAATTAAAATTATACAATTAATGTTTAATATAACATTAATAAAACTTGACTATACAAAGTAAAGTACATTGAGTTATTGTTATGATATGAAAATGAGTATAATTTTTGAGCTTAGTGCCAAAATCTCCACGGTGATGTTATGTATACATACTAAAAATGAAGAAAAAAAGAAAGAAAAATCCTCAAAAATATTTTCAGATAAATCTCCTTTCTGATATTCTTCTTTGTACCCCAACCAATTTACATTATAGATACTAAAAAAAAGAATAAAAAGGAAAAAGAAACCCCTACTAAAATAGTATAGTATAGACACATATTTCAGTTCTGACTTCACTTCTATTTGAATGTGGATCTTATGGGCGTAATCTTCCTGCAACCTTCATTGCCTTACATTCTTGGCAATTCCTTGACCCTCACAGGAAGACTAGCTCAGAGACCTAAATTAGGTGGACAAATCCCTAAGTTACCTCTCTTCTAATTGTTCATAATAGAGCTGCTGAGGATTGTTAAAATGGTGAATAGTTTGCCACCATCCTGAACTGAATAGAGGGTTGTCTTTTCTTCCTGCTATGACTGTTGGTAAAGAAACCATTGGAGAAGGATTGCGTGGATAATGAATGCAGCTCTGGAGGACCTTGTAAGGAGAACTTCTAAATTCTTCTTAGAGAAAACACTTATAGGTTCCACCGCATTATTTTTTATTCTTTTTCAAAACGTTATTAAGATGAAAAACGTTATAAGATGAAAAATATAAAAAAACATCAAAAGTAAGAAAAGTAAGAGAAAGAAAGAGAATAGGACAAAGAGAGAAATAAAAAATTGTGACTTTTGATTTTTTTCTCAGTGAAATAGAATGCAAAGATAATAGCAATAGCATTTAGACATATATATCACTTCACAATGTTTTACAACCTCTCTAAATGGTTTACAGAGTCAGCATATTGCCCCCAACAGTCTGGGTCCTCATTTTACCAACCTTGGAAGGATGGAAGATTAAGTCAACCTTGAGCCTGGTGAGATTTGAATTGCCAAATTGCAGTCAGCCAGTAGTCAAGCAGAAGTATCCTGCAGTACTGCATTCTAACCACTGCGCCAACATTTTTGCTTTTCATTTTGTAATGATTCAAGCCATTGCAATGTGGTGGTACCATGGTACCCATCATTGATTCCTGGTACCACAAATGATGAATAGCATACATTTTTTTTCCCATAAGGAATAATGTAGTTAGTCACAAGGCAGCCAACATTGACAAGTTTTAGCTTGAATACAAAAACAAACGAATACCAGGACAATTTTTTTTTGCATCAAAATGCATTGAGTACAAAATTTGATGAGTTTCAAAGCAATTGAATACCAAACTGTAATTACAAAATCATTCTAATAATCAAAACCACAAATCAAAATTTAATTCTTTTCAGTTTTGAGCAAAATAAAATCCAGAAATCATTTCCAAATAGCAACAAAACTAAAAACTTTTCTCTAATGAAATGTGTCAGTGTTGCCATCTCTGCTCACTTCATCACCTTTACCACCCACTCTTCCATTGTGGGAACCACAACATTATTTTTAAATGTGAGACTAGAAATGTAACATGGACAAAGGTTCGTTTTTATTTAGATATTAGTGGGTATAAACTTAGTGTTTTAATCTTCTAATCTTTTAATGAATCACCTTGCAGCAAGATAGGTGGCAAACAAATGTAATAAATAATAATAATTGTATTTAGAAAAATCTGTTGCTTATTTTGACAAACTCCAAAGACAATGATGCAAGGAATTGCTAAAAATAATTGCTTTGCCATTTCATTATTTTGGAGCTGAAAAAATATTTATTTTCCCATGGCTAGATATTTTGCAAGTCTTCCTGCAATTTTGATTTGCTGCTTGTGTTTCCATCCAGAGTGCCAACTATGGAAGAAGGGATTAATTAGATGTACAAGGAGGAGAGGACTGCATTGCTCTTTTACTTTGGAGGAGGGTATCATGTTTGCATGCTTGCCTTCCATAGCCGATGGTATATGAAGGATTACCAGCCATCTTAGCTGAAACTGCCAATAATAATGAAGGATTACAGGAAGCTGGAAGACAGATATGACTGAGAACAGAGAAGGCTCTGGAGGAACAAAAAAGAGACTCAATACAATGACACAGAGTGGGATGAATTTCTATCTTTTCTTTTCACTCTTCTGTACCATTTCCAGAAAAGATTTTCAAAATTCATAACACTGACTCTAAAAACATAAATTTTTATGTAAGGGTTCCAACAGAGATGAATGACTGTGGATTCAGGAAGAATGACTGCAGAGTGTCTCCTGTTGCCTCCCACAATTTGATGCCTGAGGCAGTTTTCTCACTGCCTAATCATTGTGTTGATCTTGAATACAATCATGGTTTGAAAGTCAAGCTTCTAACAAGGGATAGTTCTCCATAAATAACAAGGGGAACTTTTGGGCAACTAACCAAAAAAACCAGCTGCTAATTTGGGTCTTTCTTCAGCGTTAGATCAAGCTAATTGAACAGTTTTAAGCATCTTATTCACAAAGTAGGATCTATTAATGTTAGTGAGGTTTATTGCCAAGCAAGATATGGAAACTCACAGAACACCCTTATAAAAGGAATAGTGAAGAAGATGGATTCGTATTTAGATCTAATTTAATAAAATTCTTCTTGTATTTTGATAACATTTTTTAAATACCTGGTGGGGTTATAGGGACAACTTCATTTCATTTCTCCAAAATAACATTTAATAGTGGCTAGATGACTGTTAAACTGTAACTCCCTTTGCTCCAATGCCTTGTGCCTGGAGTTTGCCTGGGAGAAATTTAAAAACAAATTTGCTAAATGCATATAAAATAGTGTCATACATATGTAACTGCATTGCAAATACATAACGCTAGGGTTAAGTAAATTACATTTGAAAGAACCCTATCATGGGGAACAGCATTCCTTATTCAGCTGCGAATAGTGCTATTGACTGAAGATCATGCAAACGTTCACTATGAATTTCCAGAGAACTTAATATAGCATTGAAAAGCTTGTAAGGACTGAAATGATGTCCAGATAGGGTTGTCAAGGGAAAACAAATAACTACACATTTCTTCTCAAGCAGTGTGACATCTGTTGCCTAATTCCCTCTTGGATCTTGCCATTTATTTTTCTTTCCTTTTGTGCAGAAACAAATGTCATATCCCTTTCATTAGCTGACAAAAGGAAAAAGTGAGCATTTGGACCGGAAAAAAAAGGACAAAGTCTATGGGTTGTGACAGCATTACAGAAAATGAAGGAGTCATCTCAAGTTTAAGGAGTTTATTAATTTAGCAAATTTATAGGCTGCCCATCTCAGACATCTGACTCTGAGTGGTTTACAGTTAAAATGGAATAACAGCATACCAGAATAATAAGAGTTGGAAAGGACCTTGTAGGTTTTCTAGTCCAACCCCCTACTCAAGCATAGAATACCATTCTTGACAAGTGGCTGTCCAATCTCTTTTTAAAAGCCTTCAGTGTTGGAAAAGCCACAATTTCTGGAGGCAAGGCATTAGTGAGATTGTTGTCACTATCAGGAAATTTCTCCTTAGTTCTAGGTTGCTTCTCTCTATTGCTTCTTGTCCTGTCTTCAGGTGCTCTGGAGAATAGGTTGACTCCCTCTTCTTTGTGGCAGCCCCTTAAATATTGGAACACAGTTATCATGTCACTGCTGTTAACAAAGAATCTTCTTTATAATAATAAATTAAGATAATAACAAGCAACAGAATTCAAAACAGCAAAAATAACATAAAAATAGCAGATGGGAAGAATCACAAACATTCATACATGCCATGACAGAGACTTGCCCATTCTATCAGGGACCCAGGCTTGATAGCAAAGTCAGGTTTTCAATGCCTTGCAAAAGGCTAGCATAGTTCCGATAAACCTACTTTTTTATGGCATTGTGATACTTACTTTGTCATTTTGATGAAATCATTGGATTCTGGGGATGCTTTGGATTGTAAAATGTGCATATTTAGAGAGGAAAAAAAGGCACCAAGACTGCCATCAGAGATTACAACCTAAGGTTAGATAAGATTTAAAAAGGTAGAGAAATCACATTAAGATTTTTATAAATCTAAAAAAAATGGTTTAGAAAGTCATTGAAAAGGGGCTACACAAGGAACCTCCAGAAGAATAATTGGAATTTGGCTCCACATTTTGCCCACCTCAGAAGGATGGGTCAAGGCTGAGTCAACCTTGAGCCTGGTGGGATTTGAACTGCCAAATTGCAGGCAGCTGGCTTCAGCAGAAGTAGCTTGCACTACTGCACTCTAACCACTGCGCTACAGAGGCTCCTCTGTAAAAACGGCAGGAGGAATTAATTCCATTCTTGTCCTGACCTCAGGTGCTTTAGAGAATAGGTTGATTGCATGTTTGTTGATTTAGCAAAGAATATGATAAAGTCAATAGACTTAAATCATGTAATGTTTGGCACAGATATGAAGTTTGGTTGCTAAGTACAGTAATACAGTAAAGAGTGATATGACGGAAGTAAAGCATGCAGGAGAATCAGCATATGATTCAATATTACAATGGTACCTCTACTTACGAAATTAATTCGTTCCAGAAGCAATTTCGTAACCTGAAAATTTCGTAAGTAGAGGTGCATTTTTCCTGTAAATGCCCTAATCCGTTCCAAGCCCCCGAAATTCAGACTGTAATTCTTCGTTATTACTTCCTGCTTTGCTGGATTGCTAGCATGAGACTGAGAATGCGGCGCGGTGCGTGTGCACAGATCCCTCCTAGCCAATGGGATGCCAGGAAGATAACCAATGGCAACACAGCTCGGAAGCGCCATTTTCCAACAAAGCCTTTCGTACCTTGAAACATATTCGTAAGTAGAGATTATATTTTCTCGAAGACGCGTTTCGTAACCTGAAACTTTCATAAGTAGAGCCTTTCGTAAGTAGAGGTACCACTGTACATGCCTATTGCTAATGCTATCATCTGCACTTCTATAACTGTCTGGTTTGGTTCTGCAACCCAACAGGACAGACAAGACTTCAGAGGATAATTAGGACTGCAGAAAAAACAATTACCACCCACCTGCCTTCAGTCAAGGACCTGTATACTGCACAAGTCAAAAAGAGGGCTGTGAAAATATCTATAGACCCCTCACATCCCGGACATAAACTGTTTCAAGTCCTTCCCTCAAGACGACGCTATAGAGCACTGCACACCAGAACAACTAGACACAAGAACAGTTTTTTCCTGAAAGCCATCACTCTGCTAAACAAATAATTCCCTCAACACTGTTCAACTATTTACAAAGTGTACACTACTATTACTGTTATTCTTCTCATCACTCCTTATCACCCATCCCCTCCCACTTGTGATTGTAGAACTGTAACTTTGTTGCTTGTATCCTTACGATTTATATTGACTGTTTCCTTACAATTTATATTGACTGTTTCCTAATATGATTTGATTGTTGATTGTACCCTATGACTATCATTATGATTCTTGATTCTTAACAAATGTACCTGTATTTACATCAAGACAAATTCCTTGTGTGTCCAATCACACTTGGCCAATAAAGTATTCTATTCTATTCTATTCTATTCTATTCTATTCTATTCTATTCTATTATCAGAGGATTATCCATCTCAGAATAAATTCACATATTCTTTTCCATTTTTAAAGCACTAATTGTGTATTTTATAAAATAATGCTTATTGACTCTGGAATCTTGGTTATAATGTGTCTTATGAGATATGATGGCAATCAAAACATTATAGCGTAATAGTTATCAGACTCATCAAAATTTTGTCTACATGGGTTGTTTTGCATGTCATATTTCTGTTTTTCTCGTTCCTGAATATTGTCCCAGATTGGTGCACTTTATTTATTTTCTGCTTTATTTCCTTATATTATGCAGGGAGATAATGTTTTGTATGGTTATTGGAGAATAATAAAAAATATAGGAAGGTGAGTGCAAAAAATTATTCGATGGGCTCAATATTTATAATTCCCTTCCCTTTAAGTTTAGGAAAGGGATATCTTGGGACCAATGTACATCTACCTGTTTTAAATGGAGCTTCACCTTCGTAAAAATAACCAGCTACCAACATTGATATTGGAGCCCTAAATGATCTATGTGGACAGGAGCATTATCTGTTTTTGGTTGGCCATGACTATCTAGCTATCATTGTTCATGCAATAGTAAAGTCACATTTAGAGACAATATGCATTTTGTGGGATAATCTTTGGGTTTGCTTCAGAAGTTGCAGATGATGCAGACAGTAGCAGTTGGGTTGTGGAAACACTGTTCTTTTCACGAAGCAGCTGCACTGGGTGCTAGTTAGCTCCTGAACCAGGTTTAAAATTTTCCTATAACCTACAAAGCCTTATAGCCTTTAATCAGGAGACTTGAGACATTACTTTTCCAGCTGCAGATCTGGAATTACAAAAACTGGGGAGATCTTCTTGTGTTTGTCAAAATTGGCAGGGTGTTTTTGTATGCCTTCACTTTGAAGGCCACTGCATTCTAAAATGCTTTCCTCCTGAAATTCATCAACTACATCTGTCAGATGACTGCTGAAGACCTTCATCCAAGCTTTTCATTGCATAAATATTGGGCAGAGTTTTCGTTTTGCTGCTTTCCTTCCTCTTTTGTTAATTTTTTTTTAACAAGCACCAGTTTGTATTTATTTAACTAACCATTTTGGTCATTGTACTTTATAATCTGGAAGTCATTTTGAGGTTCATTTGCATAAGAAACAGAGTTAAAGTGTCACAAATAAATAAATGAGATAGCAGCAGCAACAAGACCAAAATCATTAGACCGCCTCTGTAGGTATCATACATGCTGGTCTGTGGATATCAGAAAGCTGGAATCTTATGAACAATATACTTTTTCCATTGAAGATTTCTTTTTATTAAAGCCAGATGAGAGGAAAAAAACCTGCTTCTTCCCTCCCTCCTCCCCTTCCACCCCAGTAGCAACTGGAATTAATTAATGGTGGAAAATTCTTCAACAACAAAAGTGAAGAAAGGCTAATATGAGAGAGGAAAATGCATGACATGAATGATGTTAAAGCAAGCTTTGAAACTAAAATACATTAATGATGCAATCTACCTGCCATTCAGATCATCCTACATGCATTTTAATCTCAAGTTTTGGTATGATCTCATTGAAACTAATGAACAAGTCTAGCTTATTTAGCATTTGGGATTCAACTTTTTGCTTAACCCTGCTGCAAGTTTTTTTTTTCAGGAGTGTGGATTAAATGAATAACACGAATTTATATTACATTAAGAGAGAACACCAATGTAATCACTCTAAATATGTATGTTGTCCTGTGTCGTCACAATCAGATACAGTTTGTGCATGTGATGAATGATGGAGATGCGTCATCAACAAAGAACAAAGCTTATGTGTTTTGGAATGTAATTTAGAGCAGAACTGAAAGTTACATAAAGTAAACCCACAAATGAAATGTTATGGGGCAGGGGTCTCCAACCTTGGCAACTTTAAGAATTGTGGACTTCAACTTTTCCAGAATTCCTCAGCAAGCTGGCTGGGGAATTCTGGGAATTGAAATCCACAAATCTTAAAGTTGCCAAGGTTGGAGACCCCTGTTATGGGGACCAGAAGTCTGCATCAAAGTAGTCATACCACATAATGCTGTTGTGAGTTAGGAAAAAAAGCAAACAAACCCGAAACACCATGGTGTGGAAAAGAAGCACTTAACTTGAGTTACATTCTCCCTGGCACTGTAGGTTTCCAAGCAGAATTACAAATGACAACTTTAACCTCATCTGTAACAAACTAGAGACCTTTCTCCTGAAGCACATTATCTTGGTAGTTTTGGCATAAATGTGCATTCAGGGTTCTGGATTTTTCATCCATCCTTTCTTCGTTTTCATCTTGTTGAAGGGTGATACATCAATCTGCAGTGTATCATTCTGCAGCACTTTCTCTGATATTCTCCCTTTTTACTATGACATACACTATCACTCTCCAACCATAGCCCAGGGTGATATTTAATCAAGAGTACTGTCGGGATTGCAAAAGAGAGGCCAAGCTGATTACAGCATTTCTGAAGTTCTTTAGAATTATTTGGCTCCCTTTACTATTTGCCATTTTTCAAACTCTTGCCTGGCAATTATTTCTTCGAGTTTTTTTTCTGTTTTTTTTTTTTAAATCCTATAAAAATGAATGCCCCTGGGGAAGCCAGTGCAGGTTTGTTTTCTGGGAACTTTATAAGCTTCAGTGAAAGTTTTTGCAAAATGTAATTTAAGGAGCTAAATCTACTCATTTATAAATTCATCTATTTCCAGTTTTCCATGCCAGAATTACGTCTCCTCCTGAGCTATTTGAGCAAGAATATGAATTATACTTTAAGCTCTGAATCTGTAATAAGAAGGGAGTTAACTCTGAGAACCAAGAATAAAACTGTGCGCCCCATAAGCATTAGCATATTTCCATATAATTAATGTAGATGTCTTGATACAGTCATTTATATTAGGCTATACTTTGCATTCTTGATTCCTTAAAAACAGCCAAAGTAATAAATAGTAGTAGAAAATGTCAACTTCTAATAGAGATGTATAAAATAGAATGTCAGTATGAAAAGTCAATGTTCTACTATATTGGATTTCCAAATCTTCATTAACAAAAAATATCCCCCCAAAAATGAGTTTTCCTCAGTCCGTTACCTCCAGGTGTGCTAGAATAAATTCCCACTCCTCTCAGCCAGCATACCTCAGTAGCAATGCTTTATATTTAGTTGAACTACAATTTATTCCTAGGAACAAATAAGTGATGTGAAGGTCTTTGTTTAATATAATGAAAAGTCATGTTTAGTCTGAATAGCTCACATAGGTTGCTACTTTATTCAGACTGGAACAGTTAGAACGATATAGCAGATAATCTATGGAATATGGTTTGGCAAGGCCAAACTTGCTATCTTTCTTCAAATTACAGGCTGAGCCATTGATTTCAGGGATAATTTCCGGTGAGAAGTAACAATTGTTCAGCATATTAACCGTGCCTGATAGTTAGGAGACTGAAACATGACAATGTCTGGAATACTCTAGCTGACTCTGTGGTTTTTTCCCCAAACCCCAAAAACTTTAACCTTAGACTGCCTACTAACTTAGACTGCCTACTATTGACCTCACCCCTTTCCTAAGAGGTCTGTAGGGAGTGTGCATAAGCACACCAACGTGCCTACTGTCCCTGTCCTAATGTTTCATATATATATATATATATATATATATATATATATAATATATATATATATATATATATATATATATATATATCCTAGTCTCCCTTATTTATTATTTAAATTATCAGCTTAAAAACCTTACACACACACACACACACACACACACACACACACACACACACACACACACACACACACACACATATATATATATGTAAGGTTTTTAAGCTGATAATTTTAAATAATAAATAAGGGAGACTAGTATAGATCTATTTCGAGCTAGTTAGCTCTCTTCAGCTAGCCATACCCTTACTGGGATTCGAACCAGGGAAGTATTACATGTGAGGCAGTTGTAATTGCCACTACACCACTGGCTCTCTCCTTATCAGCTCAGGCAGTATATATAAAGTATAATACAAAGTATATATATATATATATATATATATATATATATATATATATATATATATGATAGATATCTTTGGTAATTCAGGTTTTCTCCCGTGTAATGCAAGCTCACATTACTCTGAGAAGCACAAGGCCGAAGACACAAGCCTGAAGATGATGAATGAGACTTCATCGAAAGGTCGCCTGGATACTTCCAATTTTATGCGGGAGAAAACCTGAATTACCAAAGATCCACATACAAATACCCACGAAAACCACAGAAAACAAATATATATATATATATATATATATATATATATATATATATATATATATATATATATATATATATATATATATATATATATATATATATATATATATATATATATACTTTGTATTACAACACCCTGTTAAGCCCCAATTAAGGGAGAAAGCATACTGCTTTCTTTTCTGTCTTTCGGCTCATCACCAGAGACCATACCGACAGAAAGCTATTTGTTTCGTTGCCTTTTGTTTACATGTGTGTAATGTAAATGATGAGCCGAAAGACAGAAAAGAAAGCAGTATGCTTTCTCCCTTAATTGGGGCTTAACAGGGTGTTGTAATACAAAGTATATACTTATTCCCCTGCCTGAGCTGATAAGGAGAGAGCCAGTGGTGTAGAGGCAATTACAACTGCCTCACATGTAATACTTCCCTGGTTCGAATCCCAGTAAGGGTATGGCTAGCTGAAGAGAGCTAACTAGCTCGAAATAGATCTATACTAGTCTCCCTTATTTATTATTATTTAAAAATTATCAGCTTAAAAACCTTACACATATATATATATATATATATATTTGTTTTCGGAGATTTTCACGGGTATTTATATGTGGATCTTTGGTTCTTCGGGTTTTCTACCATGTAGAATTGGAAATATCTAGGCGACGTTTCGATGAAGTCTCATTCATCATCTTCAGGCTTGTGTCTTCGGCTTTGTGCTTCTCAGAGTGATGTGAGCTTGCAGCTGCTTCTTCCTTTTAACTACTAGTGGGGGTGTGACTTGATTGGGTGGGGGCTTGGCTGTGTTCTGATTGGATTGGGGTGTGTTCTCATTGGTTGGGGGGTTGGCTGTGTTCTGATTGGCTGGGTGTGTGTTCTGTTCTGGTGGTATATATATAATATTCTTATATGTATTCATGTATTTATAACTATGTTTTTACATATACCTATTATCTTGTAAGCAATTGACAAATTAAATAAAGAAATAAAAAAGGAGAAATGAGATGCAACTGGACAGCAGAAACCAAAATAGTTTATTCCACAAACCTAGGCGTTGTTGTGGTTTGAAATAAAATCCATGTGCTACAAGGAAAAAAAAGATAGAGAGAGAGGGATAGAGGAAGAGAAGAGAGGGAGAGAGAAGTTTATTTGAGGGAAAATAAAATCTGGGATTGTAAAATCTGCACGAATAATGTTTTGGGATCACATTCACAAAATGGCTCTTTCTCACTTGGCAAGTTGTGAGAGCTGACCAAGGATCTGAATTCAGCTTATTTATCAAAGAACTCTTGTCATTACATACTTTATCATTTTATCCTGCAGTTGTTTGTTGGATTAGGATTGTTAACATAGCAAATAGGCATATTAGTATTATGATTATTATTACAATTATCATCTCTACACAGCTTCAAGAACCCACCCACATTGTATTTACAGTTCATTAATATTCATCTTAATTAGAATAGACCAAGAGAATAGGGTTAACTTGCATCAATAGTACTTATTTTGCAATTCAGCCCAAGCTGGCAGTGCACCAGCTTGACGATAAAACTCCCAAAGGAACTGTAATACTAGAACAGGTAGTTTAATTAGTGACAGACTCCCATTTATAATTAGATTTCTGTTAGTTCAGTTGGAAGCTTGATTTCATAATAATGAAAAAAAAATCCTCTGGGACTTTTCCAGTAAATTAATACTGTGGACTTTGATGAACTGGTGCTTTTAATAGACTGCGGTATTTGAAAAGAATCTAAATCAAGGCAGGAGCATTGCTGTCCCATAAAAGTCAAGGCCACAAGATAATAAATCTCTTTACAAGAAAGAAGAATAGGTCTTGGATAGAGTCCGAGAAAAGTGAACAACTCAAGACTGTGGAAAAAAAAAAAAGATTTAATTTTTAGTAACACAAAAGTGTCAACTGAAGAAAGGTAATAACTATTTTTCTTTTTTCTCTTTTTTTAACCAATCTTTCAAGTAGACTGTGTAGGGTGAGAAGAGGCTCATACTATTAGGTAGATGTCTCTCTGTGTATATATTATCTTTGCTATCTTTTATTTCAGTATTTAGAATCTAGAATACTCAGAAAACTTGAGAAAAGAGGATCTATGTCTATAATGGCCAAATAAAATTGTAGGTAGGCTTGGTCCTGTTATGAAGAGGCACTTTCTCATCCCTTAGGGCAGGGGGGAACTCTTTATGACTTTGGACTTCAACTCCCAGATCCCCTGAGCCAGGAAATCTGGGAGTTGAAATCCAATGTTATAAAGGGGCCATAGTTTCCCACCTCTGCTTAGGAAGTCTTATGCATAGTCATGCCTTTTCTATCCTGCATGTAGTCTGCTTTCTCATACAATTTCTTCCATCATATCGCTTTCACGTGCTTCCCAGGTTGCGAGCCCTCTCTGTGGGGGCAAAGCTTCCCCCCCAATAGCCAGCGAAGGTGTCAGCTGGCTATATCGGGGCGCCGGAAACCACAGCCACTCGGTCTTGGATGGGTTGAGCCGAAGCCTGTTCCTGCCCATCCAGTCCCGCACGGCCTCCAGGCACCTAGACATAGCCCCCACAGCATCGTTGGGGTGGTCCGGAGTGGAGATGTACAGCTGGGTGTCATCTGCATACAGATGACACCTCACTCCAAGACCACGGATGATCTCGCCCAGCGGCTTCATGTAAATGTTGAACAGGAGGGGAGAAAGGACCGACCCCTGAGGCACCCCACAAACCAGGGGCCTAGAGGTGGACCTCTCCCCCCCCGCCAACACGAATTGCGAACGGTCAGAGAGGAAGGAGGAGAACCATCGAAGGACGGTTCCCCCAATCCCCAACCCCCCCAACCGTCGCAATAAGATACTATGGTCGATAGTATCAAAAGCCGCCGAGAGATCTAATAGGACCAGGACAGAGGAGAACCCTCTGTCACGAGCCCTCCAGAGATCATCGACCAACGCGACCAATGCCGTCTCAGTGCTATGTCCAGGCCTGAAGCCCGATTGGAACGGATCGAGGTAAGTAGCTTCCTCCAGGTACCGGGGGAGCTGACGTGCCACCACACTCTCAACAACCTTCGCCACGAAGGGAAGGTTGGAGACTGGACGATAGTTGTTTAAAATAGCTGGGTCCAGGGAAGGCTTCTTGAGGAGGGGGCGCACCACCGCCGCTTTCAAGGCGGTAGGGAGCACCCCCTCTCTCAAGGAAGCGTTGACAATCCCCTGGAGCCAGCCTCGTGTCGTCTCCCTGGCGGCCGAAACCAGCCAGGAAGGACACGGGTCCAATAAACAGGTGGTGGCATTCAGACCCCCCAGCAACCTGTCCACACCCTCGGCGGTCACAGGATCTCTATCTCTATCTCTGTCTCTATCTCTGTCTCTATCTATCTATCTCTGTCTCTATCTATCTATCTCTCTGTCTCTCCATCTCTCTCCATCTCTCTCTCTGTCCCTCTTCTCTCTCTATCTCTGCCTCTATCTCTCTGTCTCTCTATCACTCTCTGTCTCTCTCTCTCTCTCTCTTGGTCTCTCTGTCTTTCTGTGTGTCTCTGCCTGCCTGCCTGCCTGTGTGTGTGTGTGTGCCAGAGATTGAAGCTGGACACTTCTGTATGCAAAGATGCACACTATCTTTAAGCTATGAGCTTAAATTTAAAGTATTATGGATACATCCATGATAATAAAAATGGGGGATTCTACTCTTGATTTCCTTTAGAGGGCCTTGTGGATGTTTTACTCCTATGAATGTTCAGATTCAGAAAGTTCAGATCTGATATGGCATTTTGAATCCATCTTTCCAGAAATAGTACATATATTTCATGACTTGGTTGTTTACTTGCAGACATTTCCTGATTAGGTGATATCATCAGAGTTAATAAGGGTGTTATTATATTTCTGTTTATATTCGCAGGGCAAGCTACTGCATATAGCAGTAACAATTGAAATTAGAAACCATGAAGAATTCCACAGTTCAATCTTGAGCTGCATATATTTTCTTTTATTGGTACATATTTCACTTCTGTTACACTCTGTTACATTTCATGTCAGGATTCTGTAGTCAAAATATGCAGACAAGTCGCTGAATAATTGTAAAGCAAATTTTTACTATTTTTCAACTATAATAAAATAAAATAAATAAAATTAGTGGGTTACCATCTTCTTTTATAGTTCAGGAAAAAAAAAGAGTTCCATTGAATGAATTTATGTAGATTGTCTTGTCTCTACCCAGTTTCTGCTGCCGGCTCTTGAAAAATTTATTGTCAAATCATAGAGTCTTCCTTGAAGACAATACTGTTCAGCATAATGATTTTTCAAGTTTTCTTTTATCAATGGCTCTCTGCATTCAACCAACTACCAGGAAGATGCCAGCTTTTCAGCTCTGAAATATCACAAGCCCAGTTCAAATAGCTTCTTCTTGCATAGGCTTATAGGAGCTTCTTCAAATAACGTTTTTCCTCCTAGCTCTGCTCCCATCCTTATTAAAGGCAAAATAAAAGTCCAATGAATTTTTCTAGTAACTCCCAAGCATGTTTCCTCATTTAACATGCTCAGGATGAATCACTGGTGTAAACAGCTTAACATTTGTCCGCTAAAATTTAGCAGTTTAATTATGGTTGATGACTTCTGGTGGCAGTTTTATTTGCAAAGACACTGTGCAGAGTTTGCAATCGGATTATTAAAATAAATAAATAATACCCCGCCAACTGTATCTCGCTTTCCATTTATATAGTTTTGTAAAATGAGACATCTGGTTAGCTTACCAATACAATTATAGAAGTGATTCCCACAGATTTATCCAACTTTGTCTACCATTTGGTTTTCTTACTGTTTCTGTTGGTGATTGCAGAGGTTATACTGTTTAAATTCTGCAGCAATACCAAGCATTCATCTCAATGAATAAATGTGTGCATGGACACAGAGGATTCCCTTTTTGGAGTAAGCATCATGATGCAAAAGACACAGTAAGATTAAGAAGCAATGAGCAAATAAATTAAAGGTAGGAGATAGGAAAGAAGAAAAGAAAATCGAACCAAATTCAATTTATACCAACACCCACAACTATTTCTGCCTGTACTTTTCTATCCGTGCTATAATAGCTGCTTCCATCACATCCAGACACCACTTCGTGCATTGCCTTTTGCCCTTGAAACTTCCCATCTCTTTATTTTTCAGAATCTCATCAATTTTATTCAACCATGACTTTCTTAGTCTGCCCTTTCCTCTTGACCCATTCTTTCTTCCTTTCTTCGCATAATTTGTTTTGCGGTTGGCTTGTTTTTCGTTCTCTCTATATTATCAAGCCATCTCAGAGTACTTCTTCATACTTCATTCTTCTTTCTGTGTAACTTCATTCAGCACCTTCTCTTTCTTGACACAATCTCATCTTTTTTGTTACACACACATCTCAAGCATCCTGTTCCAGCTTCCTTCAGCTTTCATGGTTTTTCTGACATACCCAATTCTCACTTTCTCACTTCCATATAACAAAGTGAGTATAAACAGCAGTTTAGGGTCAGGATTTATTTTGTTTTGTTTATTTAATAAACACTCATTTCTAACAGACACATATTATCTATTTCCTTTCTTCCAGCAGTGAACCATTTTCAAATATTATCCTCCATTTTTCATCTTTAGGAAGGCTTATCAAATGACATTTGATGGGTCTTAGTCAACAACATTATATCATCTGTGAATAGAATATAGGCACATGCACATTCCCAGTGAAGACATTCCTAAGCATTCTTCTATATTTATCCATTCATACTTTTTTAAAAAGAGGGAAATTATACATCCTTATCTTACTTCCTCCTTATTATTGAGTCTTTCTATATAAGCATATGACATTCCATTTATCCTCAGACATGTCATTCTTGGCACATTTGGCAACCAACGTTCAATTCTGTATTTGTGCAAAATGTTCATAGTTTAAAAATAGACACTTTATCATGCACTTCTTTCATATGCATATAAATATCAATTACCTATTTAAATGAGGAACCCCCTATGAACTGGAACATCAAAACTGCTTTCAAAACTAAAATGGAGGACAAGGAAAAATTTGTGTAGGCAGAAAGAAAGATGGAGATGCTTAGATCCTTCCCCACTTTGGCAGGAGGCAAACAAAATACTGAGCTGTGGCCATCCACCATTTTTATTTTGTAACAGCTCCTCTGAGAACTATATGGTGCCCAAAGACTTCCATGTAAATAAAACTATTAAGACACGGGTGAGCACTTTTTCTGTAGAAAATGTGCTAGAAAAAGACTCTGGTAGATGACTTATTGAATAAATTCCTCTGTACTGTGAAACTGGGAAATTTATTATATAGATATAAACATACAGGACAGGAAATGTACCTAGGAGTATCTCCTTGCAAAAATTACCAAAGTTTTCTCACATCATCATAACTTTGAATTTTTATTGCATACCTATGCAAGGAAACATTTTCTTGCTAATTTTCTCCTTCACCTGAAGGTCTTATAGGCCCAGAAGCACTGTAAGAAAAAAAATCTGGCAACACTACAGAAATAACAAATGGTGCTTGATATCATTCACATTAATACAGTCTTGAGGACAGAAGATAGTACACCAGGACCCTGGAGGCCCATTAGACAACCTGTGGCTTTCACTAAGATATTGATAACTTTCCCTTGAGATGTCTTTACATAGAAAATGGCTTGCATGAGGAGTCCCAAGGTGTATAAATATAAGATGAAAAATAGCTGTAATTTACTAGTTCCATTTTCAGACCTCGAGAGTATTGAGAGTCGTAGATTATAGAGGCAGAAGCACCAAATACAACAGATATCAATAGCTTGGAGACTCCCTTCCTTCCTTCCTTCCTTCCTTTCTTCCTTCCTTCCTTCCTTCCTTCCTTCCTTCCTTCCTTCTCTTTTTCCCTCCCACCCTCCAGAAACTGTAGTAATAATGGTGATAGAGAGCGATATTGACCTCTTTCATTGCAAATCTAGCAGAGAAAGAATAGCTGGAGCAACAGCTAACCAACACATGCATTTATTTAATACTTAGTACTTTAGTACTTTGCAAATTATCCCAGGCCCTAACATTTCAAGCTAAAATTAATAGAATGGTTGAATTATACCCAGATCATGAGGGTTTTATGCTAAGGGAACAGCATCATCAAAACACAAAAACTAAGATTCATTTATTTGTAACAGTTTCGATTTGTTCTCTTCAAGTAATAGTATGTGCAGTACCAAGAAGCAAAGCATAGCAAGTTCATTACCACCCCCTCCTGGTGTTCGGTTTGTTAACACTCTTTTCCCCTTTATCCATTTTTGAAGAACTCTCCACTTCAATTCTGCTAAATGAAGAGAGAGAAGAGGATATTTGTAATTCAAAAAAGACCTAGCAAGGAACCAAAGTTTAGCTTAGCACACCCTAATACCTTCTATTACCCTTTTAAAAATTGAATTACTTTCAATTAATGAAAAAGGATTAATGAAAAAGCAGAAGAAGCATCATTTGATAGTCAATATATTCCTTTACAATGTGCCAGGCACATTCAAAGGGTGTTCATCCCACATTGTATGGCTAAAGATATGTAGAAAAAGAAAATCCAGTTGCCTTCTGAAAAAACACCTTTGGGACAATCATGACCTGGATGACTGAAAATCTCTACAGACCTTTAGCCATACAATGTGGGATGAACACTCTTCGAATGGTGTGAAAGTAGGAATGGAAAGTAGGAAAAGAATCATAGACTACAGGAACCAAGACCACTACTCAGGTGACCCTGAGGACACAGATAAACCTCCAAGTGCTTCAATGAACCTCTAAAAGGATGCCAATGATCAGCTGTTTGCAAGGAATATAAATTCTTCCATTCCCCACTATCCTGTCAGAGCTGAAGAAGCTTCTTGGATGAGAAGTGAAACATCTTCAAAGAAAAACCTCCTGAAAAAGCACCTTTGGGACAACTATGACCTGGATGACTGAGAAACACTATAGACATTAAGTGGTATTGCATATATTTACTCTGGAGATGAAGTAACTGGAAGACAGAATGCTGTCTTTAGGCATTTAAAGACTATGTCAGAATCAGAATACAGTTAGAAGGGACCTTGGAGGTCTTCTAGTCCAGCCCCCTGCTCAAGCAGGAAATTCTATACCATTACAGATATAATGTTGTAGATGTCAAGGCAGAATTGCTTTAAAAGATAGGATGGAAACAATGATTTTAAATGATAGGAAAGTAGTCTTTAGTGAGATATCAAGAAACGTTTTCTAGTAACATTTAATAATAAGTAATAACTAATCAACAGTGGAACAAACTGACTTTGGGGATGATGGACATGCCTTTACTTGAAGGTTGAATATCCTGTAGTGATGGATTCCTGCACTATGCAGGCAGAGCTGGATTAGATGACTTGAAAAGTCCTTTTCAATCCTTTTATTTATGAAGGCATTATTTATTCTTTGAATCAGCACTGACATTTGAATATGAGGCTTTGTAGAAATAAACTATTTTGAGTGTT
The DNA here is from genome assembly GCA_023653725.1 of Bungarus multicinctus. Classification (NCBI taxonomy): domain Eukaryota; kingdom Metazoa; phylum Chordata; class Lepidosauria; order Squamata; family Elapidae; genus Bungarus; species Bungarus multicinctus. Next base: position 57,579,743 of record CM042836.1, on the reverse strand, counting down.
GGCAGCACTATATACATTCAGTCTTCTTGAAAAGCAGGTTGTGTCTGCCACGTTGCAGTTTCAGAATTAGTCTCTAGAAAGAACAAGAAGCACAGCTAAATGGGGAGTCAGGGAGCTGTTGAGAGGAATGGATGCAGTTTGTTTACCAAAAGAAAATGAATATATTTGGTTTCCAATTTGCCTGAAAAGAAGAGAGAGAATAAAAATGGTAGTACCGACAGCATATAATTGTCACAATATTTTTCAATATTTCAAGCACTTCGAAATCTTGGTTTGGAATGTTGTTGTAGAGAAAGAAAAACTTTCCAAGCTTCCAGATTTCAACTGTAAGGTCTACACAGCCACTAGATGGCAGCAAAGAGGTAGCATTTGAGAAAAAAAATTAACTTCTTTGCTGCCATCTTATGGGGATAGATTTTTTTTACATGTAACATCTTGTTTAATGCGATCTGTGAAGTCATACTGTCAGAAGTTCTTTTACATATACCCAAGCCACTTAAGATGTAAGAAAATTAAGCATCTGTGGACTAAGTGTATAATGCCAGACGGGAGCAGTTATCCAGACAAAAACCTTTTATGTGTCTACCTGAGAATGCTATGAGTTCATGTGAGGAGAATTTCCATGCAGAAAGAACCTCCAAGAACTGTTGTAGAGTTGAATCTTAAAAGAAAGGGTGATTTTTTTTGTTGTTAAACAAAGCCCCACATATGATACCTCTATTTTCAGAAGAACTCCTCTGCAGTGGATGTGGCACCTCATCTAAAGACATGAAATGAGCGTGACAAGAAGGATGCTAATACCCCTCCCCCAATTTCAGAACACATAGGTCACTGCTTGAACAGATCTCTTGGGTGACTACTGTCTTGTGTTGGTCTCTTAATGACCTGAGATAGGCCTATGGTTCTTATGATGGCCATTTTCTCCTGAAATATCCCAGACTCCATTCTAAGAGAAGTCAGATTGAAACTCCCCCCTCCCCCAGATCATAAATCTCAGGAATACTACTGGCAAAGCAGAGATGGAGTCAAGGAGTTCAAGTAGCATTTTTGGTGCACTTCCTCTAGAGCCCAACCTAACGAAGAGGGTCTCACATCTGGTGATCTATAGATGTAGTGCCCTTAAAATCTGTGACTCCCAGGTGACAATTGCCACTCCTCCACTCCTGTCCTGGCAGATGCAACATCTCAGCAGATGTCATTCCTGAAACCCTGGTGGGCGTAGCTAGGAAAGGGCTAGCCCCACCCTCTGGGTCCAGCCAGGTCTCAATAAAGTATGCCAGGTATTAATTAAATCACAGATGGGGAAGCCTTATTGCAGGCTGACATAGATTTTAGAAGCAGCAGCATAACTATGAGAAGTGACTTTATTTTATTTTAAATTTTTGCAAATATCTTCAATATCTTCAATAACTGGCAAATAATTTTGATTTTGTAAACCCCTGGGGATCTTCTCAGACCACATTTTAGGGAACACTGCTCTAGATCACTGTGAAAAGATATATCTAAACCAGGGGTGGGAATCTACCGGTATGGACCAGTTTGGCTGAACCCCTTGCTCCAAAAATCAGCTGGCAGCGAACCGGTTCGCTGCGACTATCATGTGGACCCACCTCCCTGCCCCTGTGCTTTACCTACCTCTTTGTCTCAGCTGATTAGTGCTGCACAATGGATTGCCGCTTCTCAGCTGTGTTACTCGAGTGCTGTGCACATGTGCACGCAGCAAATCCCACGATCACCGAACCAGTTGTTAAACCTGGAGAATCCTTCCTCCCGATCTAAACTCAGAGTCATAACAAGATGCCATGGATTCATTCCCAAGCAATCCTGTTGTTGTTGTTTTTTAAATCTAAGATGAGACTTAACTATCAGTTAAAGCACCTCAGCTTCAAGGTTTCTTGGGTAAGTAATAGCTGTTAACATAGATTTGGCTCTGTATATCTGTAAAGTGGAAATATATCTGAAGCAGCTATAGAATACCATGGGTTTTAAGAACAAAGAGCTTGGCCTGAGCAGAGGACCTGAGATAGGGAGGAGAGGATAGTATTTCAATATAGGCTAAAGATAGGTCCGCACTAAGAAAAATCATAATAACAACCTGAGACAATGGAAAGTTTTTTTGTCGGAGGAGATTATCCGAAGCAACATCTAACAGAGTTGCCTTTGCTGTTCATAAAAAACATTGCCTGTTTGTCTTCATGTCCCCATTTTTCCTGTTTGTTCAAGCACAAACATTTATTTTAAATATTAACATCAAAGAAAACCAGCAGCACGAAAGGCATATACTGTATTCCAATACAAATGGATGACACACAATGTGCTAAATTTAGTAGATCATTAGTCCTTTTTAGCTTTTAATCTATTAGAATTTGTATGTATAACTTTTGTTTTTATGAGATATAGATTTAGCACAGCTTGCTAAGCAGAGCTGGTTCCAAAATAATGTTATCTAAATCAAGTAGGCTCCCATTGTGCATCACAATGGATGGTGTTCCAATATGTTATCTGCTAAAATTATACAAAGCGCTTAGCAGATCTTTCAAGTTTCAGTAAAATAGGCGTGGAGCTGAATGTTGGATATTCTTTTACATGCTCTATCATACCCCTGTCCTGGCAGTTATAACACCTCAGCAGATGCCACTCCTGAAACCAAGGTGGGCATACCTAGGAAAGTGCCAGTCCCACCCTCTGGGCGCAGCCAGATCTCAATAATTCATGCCATCAACTGCAAACAGTTCCACTAACTGAAACCACAACATGGGTACCCATTAAATGTGGAGAAAAAGCAATTTTATTTGACAATAACAATCAGCAATAACTTTAAGAGGTAATAACATTATGTAACAAAAGGCTACTTTCTAAAATTACATTTATCTTCATGGACTATTAATGGCAAATTATCATTAAAATTAAAATTAAAATGGTCAATGTCTGGAATACTCTACCTGACTCTGTGGTTTCTTTCCCAAACCCCAAAAACTTTAACCTTAGACTGTCTACTATTGACCTCACCCCTTTCCTAAGAGGTCTGTAGGGGGTGTGCATAAGCGCACCAATGTACCTACTGTCCCTGTCCTATTGTTTCTTTTATATTTTATATTTTATTTTTCTTATATGTATCCATGTATTCATAACTATGTTTTACTTATACCTATTATCTTGTATGCAATTGACAAATAAATAAATAATCAAACTTAAATAAAATATAAATCACTTTTATTTTTTTATCTAGAAACTTGTACTACTTTCTGTTTTCAGATAAAACAACTACACAGCAACTTCAAATCTCAACAAATAAATGCTCTGTCCTACATATTGGAAAAAAAAATCAGAAAATAAAATACAGGCTGAATAATCAAGACCTTGTTGATGATCCAAACTCTGTCAAGGATCTTGGAATACTCATCTCAAATGACTAAGTGCTAGAGCCCACTGTAACTACATAGCCAAAAAGGCGTTAAGAGTTGTTAACCTAATCTTACATAGCTTTTTCTCTGGTAATATTACACTAATAACTAGAGCATACAAAACATTTGCTAGACCAATACTCGAATACAACTCATCAGTCTGGAACCCACATTACGTATCTGATATTAACACAGTTGAGAAAGTCCAGAAATAATTCACAAGAAGAGTTCTCCACTCCTCTACTCATTGCAGAATACCTTATGCCACCAGACTCAAAATTCTAGACCTAGAAAACCTAGAACTACGCCACCTTCGGTCCGATCTAAGTATAGTATATAAAATCATACATTGCAATGTCCTACCTGTCAATGAATACTTCAGCTTCAACCATAACAACACAAGAGCAAACAATAGATACAAACTCAAGATTAATCACACCAAACTTGATTGCAAGAAATACAACTTCAGCAACAGAGTGGTCAATGTCTGGAATACTCTTCCTGACTCTGTGGTTTCTTTCCCAAACCCCAAAAAGTTTAACCTTAGACTGTCTGCTATTGACCTCACCCCTATCCTAAGAGGTCTTTAGGGGGCATGCATAAGCACACCAATGTGCCTACCGTCCCTGTCCTATTGTTTCTTTTATTTTTCTTATATGTATCCAAGTATTCATAACTATCTTTTTATTTATGTTATATATATACATTTTTTAAGATGTCTTTTCCCCCTAAATATAATAGTCTTGATCTAGATTAGCAATCTATACCTTATGCAAATATATGCAAATATTAAAAAATAGCTCTAATTACACATTAAAGTATTTTGTGTTTTCATCCTCTGAATTCCAAATCAGGGATGGAATTTCAATTAGTTTCTCTGAGATCCAGAGTCTTGAGTTTTTTTGTTTTTATTTACTGTTGACTGAACCACAGCTGTCCTTGCAACTAGTGCTACATCATGGTTATGAAAATGAGCTATAATTGCTTTAAATATATCCTTCTGTAGATACAGTCAGACGAAGATGAAATTGTTTGAGTAAAACACATATTTACTTGATTTCTGTACACGGCACTGGGAATACCAATACTCTGGTACAAATAAAAGTGCTTAATTGCAGCATTGACCCCGTTTCATTTGCTTGTTGACAGATGAGTTGATAATTTGCAATTGACATCTCTCCTGGGGATTTAATTATCTGCATTTTAACAGAATTGCAGGACTCAGTGCTGAGAAATCTGTGAAGTTATTCTACCTTAAGAACAGAACTGTCCAGTTCTTTTATGAAATCTGAACTTATTATGTGCATTTGTGAGCACAATTAAGCTCCACAGGAAACTGATTAGATGCTGACATACAGAACAAAGCATTCTGTGATCTAGTATTTTCATTCTTTTTGATAGATGCTGGCACTTTATCCAGATATCCTTGGGAAGTTAGGAGGTGCGATATGGGACTTCACAATATTTGGTTAGTGGATGACAATTCAAGTCAATGATTCAGCAAATGTTAACCCGTGGCTGCCTGAAACTATACAGACTAATTATTCTCCAAACAAATTTTAACTACATTCTCCTTTTAAACATGGTGTTTTGTAGAGGAAACAGAGATTGCAAGGATCATTTTGATCAAATGTTTCTTTGAATCAATGCATCAAAACAAAGTGGCACTCCTGTATCAAAGAGCTGCCTCACATTGGTCATACTGGATGATGAAAGATCCCCTCCTTCTATGAAAGCATCCAATCAAAGTCAGCTAACCTGCTTTGATTTGAAGCCCTGAAACGGAGTGACTCACATTTTCAAGTTAGTTGTTATGAAGTCCTCAATGCCAGGCAGTATCAATTTAATGTATTTCATTTCTAAAAATCTTACAAAACAACAACAAACAGGCAAAACCACCTGCAGAGAATAGTCTAGGCAGTCACCAGGAGTTAATTTGACCCCCACAAAAAACTCAAACCAAACCAAATACTTTCTTAGAAGCATCTATATCACATATGTCCATAGGAAAGCAAGTGTAGGGGGTGTAACTACTTCTTCACACATGTATTGTCATTCATTTGCCTCTGTCAGATGTTGGGACACAAGTATTCAAAGTGTTTGCATGATGGCAGCACTACATTTTTGGGAATTAAAGTGATTTGCTGCAGATCTGAGGATTAATGCAATAGCTTTCAATTTCTTAAAAAAACAAAGAGGCAAACTGTTGCTATTAACAGGTTGTAAAATAGCATCTCAAGAATTTAAACAAGATGTAATTCAGCAGATAAAATGAATGAAAATTCATTGTCAGAGGGCTTTGGAAAGCCAAAAGATGCCTCCAAAGAAGACTCTTTATCAACAATAGAAAACAATGAGAGAAAGATAAGCCACCCTTGGAAGGGGCATTTTCTTGAGTGGACAATTTTTCTTTTATCTGTATCAGCATCTTCCTGGAAAGTGAAGAAAGTCATTTCTTAACTTTCTAACAGACCCTAAGGAGAAGACATAGTCATAGGAAACATAGGAAAGCCTTCTACACTTGACCAGTGTAAACTATTATTTCATATCACTTCTTACCCAGGTAAGGCAGGTAATGGAAGTGCAAATGGCAAGAACTGATTGTAGAAGCCTCATGCAGAGTATATATCTTTATGCTAAGCTGTTGGGAAAAAAAAGTTTCATGAAACGCCTGAAAATAAAATGAGGTAGTCAACATAACTCACAAATCATTATCCCCAAATAGAATTGCTTTTAAATAGAACATTTCCTGAAACTTACAAGAAATTGCTGCTAAAGGTACAGTACTTCATCCATGTGCTTTGCTTGTTGATGCATCCATGTATTATATCAATGCAGACTTCTAAGCAGCTTTCTACTCTGGTGCTCACCAAATATGCTGAATTTCAGCTGCCATTAGCCTCTACCAATTACACTGTGACACTGATATTCTTTACACATAAATGTGTCTATGCTGGGAAACGATGATCCAGAGGAGAGTTGGCTTAGTATTCCTATCTCAAGTAGTCAAATAGGAAGATGGCATCTTGAGATAAAGCTTTTTTTCCTCTAGAGATATTGTGTAATATTAGGGACATTGATTTAGCCTTGGGAACCATAACTATTGGTTCTTTCTATTCTGCCTTCTCTCCCCTCCTTGGAAATGGAATGAACATCAATGAACATCTGTCTAGATTACAAGTATTACTTTATTTCTTGATCAAATGTCAATGTTAATTGCTTTCAAATGTTAGCACTTTTGACATTTCAGAGAATGGTGGCAAGCAATATGGGCAGTGGGTTGGGATGCTGAAAGCTAATCTGACAGCTAAACTCTTATTTACTTTGGAACACACTATAGTCATTAATTATTAGTACCCCTTTAGGTCAAATCAACTTTTTAATACCATTTAATTTACCAAAGAATCCACAGTTAAAGGCATATCAAGTTGTCAGTGGATTATTGTTCTTCAGATTCCTACTTGTTAACATTTGGTAATGCATCACATTGAGCTATGTGATAAACTACACTTGGACTTGTATACTAATTTATGAGGAATCAGATTCTCTTTAGACTCAGTTTGATCTGGTGGTTAAAGCAGGGGTGGAATTCAATTTTTTTAACAACTGATTCTGTGGGCATGGCTTAGCTGGTGGGCATGGCTTGGTGGTCATGTTATTGGCTGGGTATGGCCAACTCAATATCACTCACATCGAGGCATGCATCTCCTTGCCTGGCCTCTCATGACTGTGGGGATGCTGCAACGGTCATAAGTGGGAAAAATGGTCATAAATCACTTTTTTCAGTGCCATTGTAACTTTGAATGGTCACTCCACACAAGCAAAGTACCAGCAAAGGAGGGGAAAGAAACTCCAGAGACATTCCTAAGACAGGAAGTCTAATCCTGCCAAGAATGTAATAAGGGTTAACAGAGAGGCAGTTTCTGTAAGCAACACCAGAATGTTTCCTTCCTGCCTTCCTTACAGGATTAGGCCAGTAATTTCTTCTAACAACTGGTTCTCCGAACTGCTTAGAATGTTAACAACTGGTTCTAGCAAATAGGTGCGAACTGGTAGAATCCCACCCCTGGGTTAAAGCGCAGGAATGAGGAATTGGGAAATTTACCTCTGCCTCAGGCACAGAAGTCATCTAGCCAGCTGGGGAATTCTAGGAGTTGAAGTCCATCAGGCTTAAAATTGCCAAGTTTGGAGACCCCTGATCTAGATGTCTTTCAGTTGCCAGTTGCTCTCAACCATAGGAAGAAGACAAGGTCAAATCACTTCTGAAAATGTTGCCAAGATTTAAGACTAACTTGAAGGGAAAAAAAAACAGAACAGCCCAAAGTTTTGTGTTGTACATTCCCAGGAACAGTATTATTCTTTAACTATTCTACATTATAGCCTTTTGTTCATTTTGTTTAAAAGCAATTATGCCACCATAGATTAGACTAGACTAGATTGGATTAGACTGCTAATCATCTTCTTTGATGGCGGATAAAATATAAAAGGCAAAGAACTAGAGGGATGTATTTTAGCTTCAGTTCTACTTTCAGAGAGGAAAAGGGCATGTCTACGCTTTTCTGGATCAATGTAGCTGAGAACAAAAGATGACCCTGTGGACCTCAAATGATCTGCACCAGTTGCATGCACCAGTGTTAAGGAGGAGGTTTTCCCCTTTGGGAAAAAAAACAACAAAGTTTGATTTAGAGAAAGGTTTACTGACATTTAAACCCTTTAAAAATTTGATATGGGAGAAGGAAATGATCGCACATGAATCCCTGTTTAGAATGAGGGTAACAAGTATTGAGCTATTAGGGGGGAAGCCCTTATCACATCATCAGAAACTCTTATTTGCATAAAAACTGGCATAATTCATTGTTTTGGCTCCTGCTTTTGGCTTAAAAAATAAGTACCAGCTGGAACCCAACAACAAGAAAACCCCCAAAGATTTTTGCTTTGATTTTAGCTTGCACACTGAGCTTTAATTAACTTCATCATTCCTTCTATTAAATCCATACTCATTTAAGAGGTCTGTTTTGCCGTATTTCTTTTGTTCAAAAGAGTTGATCACCTGGCATCTTTTTGCAGAAAATTTCAATGGACATTCTCATTTTAGGCACCCTGTTCTAGGGCAAAATGTTACTTCTAAAAAGCAAAAAATGTGATCTCACCTTAAAGGGCTACTGGCAGATATGGAATTTTTTAAAGAGAGGGAGGAATTCCCTCTAAGTAATATATAAATGTCATTCTGCCTCTTGTTTAAATAAATCCACATTAATTTACTTCACAGCAGTCCTGAATTCAGATGATGCCTATTTTGTTCATCAAAAGGAGAGGAACATTCTCAGATCCTTTACAGTTGCTATTCCACAGATTTTCTACACATCCTAAGCTTCTATCAACGTCTTCCCCAGCCATATTGTGATGATTTTAACACCTGAAATTCCCTATCAAGTATAAGTATTGGGAAGAATGTTGGAGGCCGAAGTTTACATATTCGGAAGGTACCCTGATTGGAAAAGGCCTATCTATCTATCTAAACAGAAAATCAGAGTTGGAAAGGACCTTGTAGGTCATCTAGTCCAACCCCCCTGCCCAAGCAGAAGACCCTATACCATTTCTGACAAATGGCAGTCCAATCTCTTCTTAAAGGTCTCAAGTGATGGCGCTCCCACAACTTCCGAGGGCAAGCTGTTCCATTGGTTGATTGTTTTCACTGTCAGAAAGTTTCTCCTTATTTCCAGATTAAATTTCTCCTTGTTCAGTTTTCATCCATTATTTCTTGTCTGGCCTACAGGTGCTTTAAAAAAATAGCTTGATCCCTTCCTCTCTGTGGCAGCCCCTCAAATATTGGAAGACTGTTATCATGTCTCCCCTGGTCCTTCTCTTCACTAGACTAGCCATGCCCAGTTTCTGTAATCATTCTTCATATGTTTTAGCCTCCAGTCCCCTAATCATCCTGGTTGCTCATATCTGTAATTTTTCTAGAGTCTCAACATCTTTCTTATAATGTGGTGACCAAAACTGGATACAGTACTCTAGGTGTGGTCTTATTAAGGCTTTATAGAGTGGTATTAGTACCTCACCTGATCTCGATTGTATCCCTCTGTTAATGCAACTTAGGATTGTATTAGCTTTTTTGGCCTGCTGCTGCACACTGCTGCATATTTAGTTGATTGTTCACTAAGACTCCAAGATCCCTCTCACAGTTACTGCTATTGAGCCCAGTCTACATGTGTACTTATTGTTTTTCTTGCCTAAGTGTAGGACTTTACTTTTCTCTACACTGAATTTCATTTTGTTAGATACGGCCGAGTGTTCTAGTCTATCAAGATCCATCTGGATCTCGAGCTTATCTTCTTGGGTGTTAGCTATTCCTGTTAGCTAGCTTAGTAACATCTGCAAATTTGGTTAGTTCCCCTTCTATTCCCTTATCTAAGTCATTAATGAAGATATTGAAGAGTACTGGACTTAAGACTTGTGGCACTTCACTGCTTACTTCCCTCCATGTAGACTTAGACTCATTAAGGACTACTTGTTGAGTATGGTTTGTCAGCCAGGTGTGTATCCGTCTAGTATGGTGCTATGTATTCCACATTTTTCTAGCTTATTAAGAAGTAGGTTGTGGTCTACTTTGCCTTGCTGAAATTTAGATATATTATGTCCACAGTATTTCGCTGGTCTACTAATTTAGTCACTATATTGAAGAATGAAATAAGATTGGTTTGGCATGATCTGCTTTTAACAAACCCATGCTGACTGCTAGTTATTACTTTACTTGTTTCTAGATGGTGGCAGATCTGTTTTTTTTTATTATCTTTTCCAGTATCTTCCCAGGTATCATCTATATCTATCATCCATCCATCCATCCATCCATCCCTCCATCCATCCATCCATCCATCCATCCATCTATCTATCTCTTTCAATCATCTATCTATGTCTTTCAATCATCTATCTATACGTTTCAACTATCTGTCTATCTATCTGTCTGTCTATCTATCTGCCTATCTATGCCTTCAAGTCAATCAATTGCAAAAGGCAGTTTTACTTAGAACAGCTTAGAATAGAATAGAATAGGATAGGATAGGATAGGATAGGATAGGATAGGATAGAATAGAATACTTTATTGGCCAAGTGTGATTGGACACACAAGGAATTTGTCTTGGTGTAAACACTCTCAATATACATAAAGAAAAGATACATTAGGACTATGTAAAAAGCTGTTCAATTTTGTGCCACAATGAAACAGAACTGGGAAACCCCCTGGACTTCTCCAACAAGTAGCTGAACCAACAAAGCTGTGAGAAGAAATCACAATGGACTTTATTGTTGAATAAAGTGGTGCAGGCTGTTAACCCTTGGTGGTGCAGGCTGTTAATCATCTAGCACTTAGCTCAATTGCCTGCAATTAGTGCAGGTTTGAATCCCACCAGGCTCAAGGCTGACTCAGCCTTCCATCCTGTCGGGGTGGGTAAATTGAGGATCCAAGATTGTTGGGGACAATAAGCTGACTTTGTAAAGAATGCCGCTTGGGGGGGGGGGGCAAAAAAGCCCTAATAATAAGCAGGCATATACAATGGAATGAAGGCTATTTCCGAGCACTTAGCATGCTGTTGATACAGTATTGTCTAGTATTGTAAGAGGTGGTATTATGGAGGGTTTCTTCTAAAGTCTACCACCATTTCTACAGTTTTGAGTGTGTTCAGTTCCAGATTGTTCTGGTTACACCACGAGGCAAGTTGTAAAACCTCCTGTCTGTATGCAGATTCATCGTTGTCTCGAATGAGACCAATCACTATTATGTCATCAGTATTTTAACAGATGGATCGTTTGAGATGCAGTCATTGGTATATAGATAGAAGAGAAGTGGAGATAGCACACGGCCTTGGGGGAGCCCTGTGCTGATTGTACAAGTATCGGATGTGATTCCACCTAGCTTCACCTGCTGCTTCCTTTCTGTTAGGAAGCTTATGATCCATTTACAAGTGTGATCAGGTACCACAAGTTGGTTTAATTTACTTAGAAGAATGTCTGGAATGATGGTATTGAATGCTGAACTGAAGTCTACAAAGAGGACCCTTGCATAGGTATTTGGAGATTCAAGATGTTGTAGGATGTAATGCAGAGCCATGTTAACAGCATCATCTGTCGATCTATTTGTTCGGTATGCAAACTGTATGGGATCTAACAGCAGATCCATGATGATTTTCAGGTGGGACGGTACAAGCCTTTCAAAGATTTTCATAACTACAGATGTTAGAGCAACTGGTCTGTAGTCATTCAGTTCCTTGATGGAGGGCTTCTTTGGCACTGGGATGATGGTAGAACGTTTGAGGCAGGAAGGAACATAGCAGATCTCTAGTGATCTATTGAAGATTCGGGTGAAGATGGGGGCCAATTGCTCAGCACAGACTTTTAAGCAAGAAGGAGTTATCTTGTCTGGCCCTGGTGCTTTTCTTGGCTTCTGTCTGTGTAATAGGTCTTGCACTTCTTTTTCTGTGATCACCAGAGGTTATGAGCCCAATGGATTGGGGCCAGTTGTAGGAGGCTTGGCTGTTGTTGGTGTGTTTGAGATGTGGGTTGTGGAGATAGTTGGCTGTAGTTTTTTTTCAAACCTGCAGTAAAACACATTCAGGTCATCTGCTAATTGTTGATTTCCTTCTGCCTGGGAAGGAGGTTTGCTGAAGCCAGTGATGTTTTTAAGAGTTTTCCACATGTTTGCTGGTTCATTTGTTGAGAATTGATTCTTTAACTTTTCAGAGTATCGTCTTTTTGCTGCTCTGATCTCTCTTGTTAATATGTTTCTGGCCTGGTTGTATAGCATTCTGTCACCTTCTCTGTAAACTTCCTCTTTGGAACAACGTAGCTGCTTAAGTTTAGCTGTGAACAAAGGTTTATTGTTATGTATGTATGTATGTATGTATGTATGTATGTATGTATGTATGTATGTATGTATGTATATCCTGCACCTGTTTCTTTAATGCCAACAAACAACATTTGCCCACCCCAGGTTTTTGGGAAGGACTTAAAAGTGTAGAAATATGCCAAATCCAGTCTAAATATCTAGCTAACTATGCAACTAACCATAATATCAAATTAACTTGAATTTCTAGGAGTACACTGAATATTATGTTACATTATAATAGCATGATATCACCCTGTTACAGGACTGATTTGGGGCTTCAAAGTATTACATTACTGTATTTACTCCATAGGAAGATGGGGCTTACCTTAAGAAAATCCTCCTTCCCTAAAAATGGAAGTATAGTCAGATACATTCATTTGCTTCCTTTACCATATTGTCAGCAGATCTAAGATGACCCTTTGATTTCAAAGGCAAATTAATTTAAGAAACAAACCACTAATCTGGGAAATATGGTATATTGAGGTCTAGTAATCTTGTTTTTGTGGTAAAAAGGAAATTATTTTAATTGAACTCAGAGAGGATATGATAGTAATGTAGGGACATCATAGGAAGGGTGAGAGCAAACTTTCACTATCCTTTTATCCTTTCTGGTGGGATTTAAATAAAACAGGAACATTAGGTCTTATGTGTTTCAGTTTGTTGAAAACGGATTGTTCCAAATGGTACAGCTTTTAAAAAAAAAGTTGAAGAGAGATATATGCAATTTTTCCACTACATTTTTGTGAAGGCCTATGTAGGCTCCTGTGGGATGTGGTGGCTCAGTGGCTAAGACACTGAGCTTGTCGATCAGAAAGATCAGCAGTTCGGTGGTTCAAATCCCTAGTGCCGCGTAATGGAGTGAGCTCCCATTACCTGTCCCAGCTTCTGCCAACCTATCAGTTTGAAAGCATGTAAAAATGCAAGTAGAAAAATAGGGACCACTTTGGTGGGAAGGTGACAGCATTCTGTGCACCTTCGGTGTTTAGTCACACCAGCCATATGACCACGGAGACATCTTTGAACAGTGCTGGTTTTTTGGCTTTGTAATGGAGATGAGGGCTGCTCCCTAGAGCCGGAAACAACTAACACATATGTGCAAGGGAAACCTTTACCTTTACATAGGTTCCAGGGGACTGCCTTAATTATTTTTTCTTCTCTATAGTCTGGCCTACCGTTTCTGTAAACCCTTCTGTAATTTTAAATTAGACTGCTGTGGCAGTGCAGATAGAGTAAAGGTACATATGCAGAAATATCACCAGGAATGTCTTGCATTCTTTTAATCTACTACACTAAAGACAGAGATGAGAGTTTCCTATGCTCCATTTACCCAATTACTGAATTGTTCTTAAAACAAAAATCTACCAGGTAGAAAGACAGAGGCCATACAGAGATTGGAAAGGACACAATGGTCTTTCACAATAATCCCCACTCCTCAGAAAAACCCATCTTTCATCCAGCCCTTTGTTCCTTGTTTTGCAAATTATCCAACCCTACAGCCTTAGAAATCTGTATCCCAACACTTCTTTTATGTTGTGAATGTCAGGGAGAAAAAAGCCAGTTTTGACAGCATTTATCCAGGCATTTAATTGCATCTTGTAAAGCTGTGTATGAAAGTGTATTTTCCCCCTCCTCTTGGTAGTGGCATTCATATGTGACTATTTTAAAGCAATAATATGAAATAAAGGGGCCTATCAGTTTCCTGCATTAGATATCCTATGGCCAGTGGTTTATTTGACACATCAAAGAAATTTATAGCTCAGACTCAGTTTATTTCTGTTGCCACTTATTACAGAAAAAAAGTATCAAACTTACAACGAAAGAAGGATATTGCATTTCAGATGGAAAGATATATATTTAGATGAGAGGCCTCAAATGTGCTCTTGCATGGCACAGTTCCAAGCAGTGATGAAATAATGGTTCATTGCTCCTAGCTGTGCATTCTTAAAAAAAAAAAAAACAATTTTAAAAGCTTTCTGTGTAAATACATTGCTTAGTCCTATTCCTCCATCTGGTCTTCTTGTTCAAGCTCAAATATAATCCCTTACTCTATTAACCCAGCCATCTTCACAGCTGTCCCAACATAAATAACTGATGTAGAGACCTAAAAAACCAACAACAACCAAAGATGTTCCTGATTCCCAAGATTAAGCAAATGTTACTGCAGCAGAAAATGAGCCCTTTTATTACACTGTATATATTTACCTACACGAGCACCAAATGTTAGATGGCTTCTTTTTCTTCCTATCCCTGAGGCTGCCTTTTCTAATCAATGGTGCCCATCAGATTGATGAGTGGCACCCCTCTGCCTATGGAGGTCAGTTGGAGTTATGCATTTAGCATTTCCCTCTCCTGCACTGGCCTGATTTGATTTACCATGACACTGAGATCCAGCTCTGCTCATCATACCTGCAGCACTTCATGTCAGTAATGTCACATCCCAAAGCAAATACAGACCCAGGGGTTAATTGAATTACAAAGACAAGTGGCCTCTTTTTCTTCTTTCCTTCCTTCCTTCCTTCCTTCCTTCCTTCCTTCCTTCCTTCCTTCCTTCCTTCCTTCCTTCCTTCCTTCCTTCCTTCCTTCCTTCCTTCCTTCCTTCCTTCCTTCCTTATTGGTGCAGGCAATACCAGTAACATTCAGCATATAGAGCCAAGGCTTACTGCTGTAGAAGCTGGCAGTTAAAAAAAAATCTGAAAAAGGGATAGTAATAGGAAAGAGAACAGTTTATTGTAAGAGTTTAATTATATTACTTTTGTAATTAATATAGATTTTTCAATTGTTAATCTTCCCTGATAAAAAAATGACAGCAATGTATAGGCACATTTGCGGTTGTTTCTATCAAGAGGTATAGGAGACACAATGACTCAGTGGTTAAAGAAAGCTGAGCACCATACAATGGGGCAATCTCCCTTTCCTGCCCGAACTCCTGTTCATCTAGCAATTCAAAAGCATGCAAATGCGAGTAGAGTAATAGGTACCACTTAGGTAACTGCATTCCGTGAGTCTTTGTGATATAGTCATACTGGCCATGGAAATGTCTTCAGACACTGATGGATCCCTCAGCCAAGAAATGGAGATGATGCACCACACTCTAGAGTTGAACACCGTTACCTTAACTTTATATCAGGAGAAATAAATATTTCTATGAATTGCTAAGGGACAGAGGTTGATTGTGTTTTGCTCCATTGCCTGGTCTAAACTATTTCACATTGTTTTCAAAACAACTCATCCATCTGTGGTTCTTCTTTCGAGGTCATGTTTACTAATCCAGTGTGTTGACTGTACCCTCATTATTATCACACCGTTCTTTCATATGAAAATATATGTACTTCAACTACTACATTGGAAACTGGTTAGAACTGAGAAATTTATAACTATGCTTTCCATTCTTCACTGCTGCTCATTAAATGAAAATACCCTATGGGAAAGTGGAGAGGGAATATGGATTTTTTTTCAGTGTCATAAACTAAACTTTGTAAGGATTAGGCCTTACAGGATGTTTTCCCATTCTCTAAAAGAGGAACAGGCAGCTCCAGATTACTTTGACTAATGCATATCTTAAGAGGCAGTATGATCTCAGATTGAAGGTTCTTGCTTGTCCTGCCATAAATGTCTGAATCTATTATAGTAGCCAAAACCTGAAGAATAGATACTATTGCAGAGAAGCCACTTAACTGAGATGTTGCAAGGAATGAGTTAGCATAACATCAACATTAACTGGTCTGCCACAGAGTTTAATACCAATAATTCAACAATAACTTTGCTCTTTCTTCCAAGTATGACATAAATTCCTGGAGGGCTAAATCATGGGATCTGCAGCCCACAGGAAGTGATATTTTTGATGAAATATAGTAAGGAAGTTAATTCTGCGAGGGGGGACAGTGCATTCCAGAAAAGTAAGAGGCAACTCATTCTACATAGTAGAATGCTCAGTCTGGCAAAATTTTGTCTATAGGTATGAAACAATCAAGAACTCAGCTTGGAAGAATCACCACATGTCATTTTTGCTTTTGGGCTTGACATATTTTTGTCAAGCCCCATAGAGAATTCTATGTTTGGAACTTTATTTAATTATTGGAAATATAGGGATCCCCACAAGAGTAAGGGAAAATTCCAGCAGGGAATCCTGTGGAAAGTTCTGAATTTCAGGCATATCACTGTAGCCCTAGACCCAAATGACCCCATATGTATCTGTATCATACTAATTATGTATCATTATGAGATTTGACTGATTAGGGCTTAATATGTTTTAAAAATCTGGCTATTGAGAATCGTTAAACATGATTTATGGATTAGTATGAATCTGAACCCAGGTAACTATGGATTACTCAAGAAACCATGCATAAAAAAACCAAGGGTGAGGGCAGGAATGGGCTGTCAAAGAGCTTCCATAATGTGACTCCCTGGTCCACTTTGTATTTATAATACTTTTAAGATTCCATCCAAAATTTGGGCTGTAAAGTTCAGCCAAGGTAAAAACGTTTATTTTAAGCATCCCAAATAGATGGAGTAAAAGATCTCAGATCTGCTCTTGATTTCTGATGAGGAGTCAGTCAACCTTCTCCAGCGAGAACACTTTGCCAGCTGGTGCTGAGCAGTGGGTATGAGTCCCAATTGCCATGTTTCTTCCTGAAAGAAACTTTCAATATGTCATTGGCAGTCAGCTCCAATTGCACTTGGAGTCCCACGGGAGACTCACTTCTTGCAAATGACAGTGAAGTGATGCATCCAGAAGGCCTTCTCAAAGGAATACAGGGAGAAAGGGGAGGATAACAGGGCTATGCAGCATGTTAATTTTTTCCCGCAGACATTGCTTGCTATGCTGTATTTTTCAACCACATCAAGGGTGCAAAAGAACAGTAGGAAAGGTGACTCATATTAGTGCATAGCAAATAAAAGACCCCTGCAAGGCCTTGACAATCTGCTAAGCCAGTATTGTCAGCCTCAGCAATTTTAAGTCATGTGGACTTCAACTCCCAGAAATCCCCAGAGAGCATCTGCCTAGGGATTTCTGGGAGTTGAAGTCCACATGCCTTAAAGTTGCTGATATTGAGAAACATTAGGCAGAAACACCGAGGGATGATTTCTGTCTTCTGTCTCTTTTCTTTTGCTAAAATTATTTCCACCAGATGGAAGAATGGCTTTTAATGGGACTGTTAATACTATTATAGCCATTTTTGAAAGTGTGAAGAATGTAGTCATGGTCTTTACCTAGGAAAATACCTTGGACATGTGGCAAAAATGCCATAATTACTATCTTGCACAGGTCCATCTGCCTTCTGCAAAGTCATCCAGCTCCAGTATGGCCTCTCCCTGAACAAGGTCGAATGAAACTTCCCTTTAGATGGCAACTCCTAATAGTTCTTTTTGGTACAGACAGGTGGCACTTAGAGACAATTAGCATAAGTTTCATTTTATTGACCATTTTATGTCACTAGAGCTTTGCTTCTTGATCAAGGACTCTAGGATTTTTTTTTTAATTAAAAGGTTCTAAAGCCTCTAAACTGTTTGAAACATCCTTGTTTACTGACTGTATCACAGCCTGTTATATTGCTCAGAGATAGAAATTGTCTGTTGTGATGCATACTAGTCAGAACAAACTCACATGTTAAGCAGGTTCTCACCCTGAAATATTTTTACTGTCAATTGAACATATATCTATTTTGATCAGCCTTTATGAGGGTGGTATTTATCATCTCAGTTATGGGGAATATGTTCCAGTCTGGCCAAAAATTGGACAGAGGAGGAGAGAAAAAAGATGGCTGGAGAGAAAAGCTGAAGAATGAAGTTATGTGAGTTATGTGTAGAGTAGTTAATGGTTTTTATTTGGGAAGGGAGGAGAAAGTTCCACAGATGGAATCTCTGGAAGAAAGGAAGGGAAGATCCAGAGATAGATATTAGATGTTCAGTCAAGATGGGAAGGAAAGATACAGCTGTCTATAGACCATCTTACCCAACACAGAAGATGGAAAGGGGGATGTTGGAGTCTAGTTCTCTAGGGAAGGACAGGGCAGGAGATCCTGCCAGAGTTTCTTCCTTCCCCCAAGAGAGAAGTAGTAGGTATTCAACTGAGCAGATCCAGGAGAAAGTCATGTTGTAATGAACAGAGGACAATAAATCCAGGGCATTTTGGAACTCAGAAATGGGGGAAGGAAACAGAGTGAAGGGGGAGGAAGTAGAAGAGCTAGAGGAGGATAGTTTCTGGGAAGGAGATCTAGGAGGAAACTTGACATGGATGAATGTTGGGTTTGTGTTGTAAATATTTATTATAAATAGGTTCCGTCCCTGCAAATAGTTTAAAAGATGTTGTCACTGTTTTTAGTCAGAAAAAATTCCATGGTTAATTCTCTATTGCTGTCCAGCACATCAGACACTAAATGTGTGTTTAGGTTAATGGAAGGCAGATTTAATTCAAACATCTGGCAAAATTTCCTTCTGATAATAGACAATAGAACAAATAGGATAGGCAGATGCTGAATTCTTCCAAACTAAATGTACTTTTTAATTCATGAACCTCTCTCTCTCTTTCTCATTTGATAGTTGCAATGTTTAATAGAAATATATGTGCATCTGGTATGAGATAAAAAAAATGTAATTAGGCTAGGGCCAAGTGTTCTGTAAATCAAAAATGTTCCCCAAGTTGGAAATATCACCAACCACAGTACTTTTGGAGCCATTGATTTTTTTTAAAAAAATAATAGCTATATCATTTTTTCCATTTTAGTATTTCTTTATGAAATGGAACAAAGAATTAGGAAGATGGGGATTAACAATATGAAATATAAATTAATGGGAATTATTCAATGGGAAGAAAAAGGAATGCCCAATTATCTGGTCAATGCCCAATTAGAGGGCATTGACCAGGTAATGCGCCATGGATGAGATACAATCATTGTTCTTTAAAATATTGTATAGAATAATACTGTACCCTACACTTCTTGCAAAAATAAGACAACTTTAGAATTCAAAGAAAAACTCATGAATCAATTGCACCAATTATCTTCCAAAATAAATGAGCTAAAACACCAAACACTTGCTGTAGAAAAATGCTTTTCCTTTGAGGGGAAGGACAGCAAAAGTAAAGCTAATCTGGCTTCTCATGGTAGTAAGTTCCAGAATCTGAGAGAGATAAGCACATCCACTGCATATTAATGAAATAGATCAGTGTTTTTCCAATTTGGCACCTTTAAGATTATACAGACTTCAACTCCTGGAATTATCCAGCTAGCATGCAGTTGCCAATTGGTCATGGTGGTTGGAAATTCTGGGAATTGATGTTTACACATCTAGCTGCTAAGTTTAAAAACACTTAAATAGATTGATCAAATGCTCTAGCTTGAGCCTCAATGGCAAGTGCAAAGAGAGAGAGAGAGTGAGAGGAAGAGGGGGAGGGGGGAGGGGGAGGGAGAGAGAGAGAAAGAGAGACAGAGAGAGGGAGAGAGGGAGACCTTTGAGCTAAGCATTGGGATTACTTAAAGAGCATCAATGATCCTCTTATTAATAGAGATGATGTTTATTACTGTAGGAGCCTTTTCCAGAATGGTCTACGCCACACTTTCATTCAGCTGTTAATCAGCTAAAGTAAGTACAACTTAAGACAGAATCATTAACAGTGATGAATGTTAAATATATAGCATTAACATCTTCTCTCTAATAGTCTAATATCATAGGGTGGCAACAAGGCATGAGAAAGGAGAAAAATAAACATGTGAGACCTGTTAGGAAGATGATTTTTAGGAGATGCTGGGAAGCTAAGATGTGATGTTCATTTTGCTTCACTGTTGTGTCTTCCATTTCCAGCATCTGCATTTCCTACATAATTTATGTTGGGAACATGTGTGTGATTTTTTTTTCATAGTAGTAGTAGTAACAGTAGTAGAGATTTGGACAATAGTAGTGGAGATTTGGACAAGAGGAGAGAAAATTAAACCCGCAACAATTTAACAGGTTTTCCTTATAGCCCTTTTCACCTGCAGCTTTCCTCAATTAATGTCTATCTGTTTATCTGTCTGTCCATTCTATTTGTCTATCTGTCTATCTATTCATCCAATCTATCTATCTAATCTATCCAATCCATATATCAAATCTATCCAATATATCCAATATATATTAATCTATATATCTAATCTATATTATAGTTCCAATCTTTTCTCCTGTCATTCATAAGGAATGCTAGAGAGGACATACATGATCATTTATTTTTTATCTTAGCATAACTTTCTAAACAGTCTGGTGGAATGAAGACTGGGACAAATAATTTAGTAAACCTATTCATTAGCCAAAGTTGCTTTACCATGAATAAACAAGTAGGTGTTCCTTTGCCATCAGAAATGACTTAGCAAATTATAGAAATTCCTTCTGACTGTTACTGTTGTTTTTAAATCATGCAATCCAGAATCCATGGTTTCGTTCTATTAAGCAAGCCATAAATTGGAAGTCAAGAATAACCCATGGTTTCTACTACTATGGCCATGATGGCGAACCTATGCCACGCGTGCCGGAAGTAACATGCAGAACCATCTCTCCGGGCATGCCAGCGATCACCCATTGTTCTTCCGGGTTCCGGTGCATGCATGTGTGCCAGACAGCTGATCTTCACGCACTTGGGAACACCAGAAACTGGAAGAGCAGGTCCCCCAGTGTGCATGCAGGTGTCAGCCAGCTGATCTTCACACAGATGGGAGTGTTGGAAACTGGAAGAGCAGCTTGCTGGAATGCATGTCTGTGCCGGCCATCTGGTCTTCGTGTGTGTATGCATGTTAGAAACCAGAAGACCAGGTGGCTGGTGCACATGAATGCGCTGGGAAGCTAAGCTTCTGGTTTCCGGCACTCCCGAGTGTGCACACACGCACACTCCTGTTTAAGCACTCAATGCTGAAAAGGTTAGCCACCACTGTACTATGGGGAATAAGCCAGAATACTCAATTCACATGCTCCATTTGATCAACATACACTGGCATGCTTCTTAATTTTGGTAAGACAGGATTTCTCAAAATTTTATTCATTATGATGAATATATCCTGTACGTTCTATTGCAACTGCACATATAGCTTTTTCTCTGGTAATATTACACTAATAACTAGAGCATACAAAACATTTGCTAGACCAATACTCGAATACAGCTCATCAGTCTGGAACCCACATTACGTGTCTGATATTAACACAGTTGAGAAAGTCCAGAAATAATTCACAAGAAGAGTTCTCCACTCCTCTACTCATTGCAGAATACTTTATGCCACCAGACTCAAAATTCTATATCTAGAAAACCTAAAACTATGCCGCCTTCAGTCCGATCTAAGTATAGTATATAAAATCATACATTGCAATGTCCTACCTGTCAATGAATACTTCAGCTTCAACCATAACAACACAAGAGCAAACAATAGATACAAACTCAAGGTTAATCGGACCAAACTTGATTGCAGAAATACGACTTCAGCAATAGAGTGGTCAATGTCTGGAATATTCTACCTAACTCTGTGGTTTCTTCCCCAAACCCCAAAAATTTTAACCTTAGACTGTCTACTATTGAACTCACCCTTTTTCTAAGAGGTTTGTAGGGGGCGTGCATAACAGCATCAACATGCCTACCGTCTCTGTCCTATTGTTTCTTTTATTTTTTTATTTTTCTTATATGTATCCATGTATTCATAACTATGTTTTTACTTATACCTATTATCGTGTAAGCAATTGACAAAAATAAATAAATAAATAAATAAAAATAAATAAATATATTAGATGCATATGGATAATAGTTTTAACATTAGCAAACTACTAGGACCAGAAGAGGTTTCATTTGGTGCAATGGTCTGTAATCCATATATCATCATGTTCCTGTATCTTTAACGAGATTATTTTGATAACCATATGGCTGGCAAAAATATTTGCACTTTCCAGCCCACTATTCTTTTCAAACACAAGAGAAATGTAAGCACTCTGTAGGCACTGTAGACACTCTGCTCAGTGACACAGATTTGATAAAACATGCAACACCATGTGCTTCAACAAGAGCAGTATACCCACAAGAGCATTTCACCACCTGAGTTGTAAATTACAGTGCTGCTGGAGAAGGAGAAATTCATTTTTAAAAGATATTGTAATCTGTTGGGCTGTGCAGTCACATATCTTTACAATGGGAAACAGAAACAGGTAACACTAGCATAAACTGAAAAAGGCATGTATGGAATTCAAAATCAATAAGAATAAGAAGCTATTTATGATTAAATGTTGGAGGAAGGAGTTGCAGCTAACTAGTGGATCCCAGATTAAATCTTTGATTTCTCCAGTTCTGTATTGGACAGCCTAGAAAGATATCATTCAGATCAACAAACCCAATTTGAAAGAAATGGGCCCAGATATTGTCATCCAGCGATATCTAAAGTTGCAAGGTCAGTGTCCTCTTAACTACCCTAGTCGATAATAATCAGATATTCCTAGTTAAGAAAGATTTTTTAGAGTCTTATAGCAGACTCCTTTAAATAAAGGAAAGATATCCTGTTCTATCCCTCACCACGCTAGGTCCCTTTTATTAATGGCCAGCTTATTCTGCTGTTTTAAGAAGGTATAATATTCAGAAGGTACAGTTCTTTCTTCAGATTCTCTGCTCACTTTCTTAAGAGTCCCAGAGGATAAGAATCTAAAATAACAAATGGTTACTATGGTAAAGTCACTGTTAACTTGCTAGAAGAAGTACTTGCCTAATTGTGAATGTAAGTCACAAATAACAAAAAATAGGCTCTTATATGTGTTTGAACCAACGTGTCTCAAAAGGTGGGATATAGAAAAATTTAGGTGTTGTTTTTGAAGGGAAGCTGGAATATTTACAGAGTGAACTCTTCCTAGTTTTCAGATAACTTAAGAAAGAAAAAAAATATCTCCAAAACTGAAAATACTGTCATGGATGATGATTTGTCAACTAAAAGGTATCATGTTTTCTAACAACCTCATCCAAAAATGGTAGGCGGCACATGTTACATGTGGATATATGTTCTCTGAAACCATTCCTTTGGTCCAGATACTGATTTGGGAAACTAGCAATTTTCTGGCAAGCTTCTTTAGAAAGCATGGGAAAGAATGTTCTTGCCTGTCCCATCTTTCCCCACCATTATACTGGAATAAATAAAGCACAACAGTGCATCGTGTCATTATATTGCCATGCTTTGACTGGTGTAATCATCAAACAGTCCATAAATTCTTGCAATAAAAAAGAACTAAACTGTCAACATAGAGAACACTAAAATTCAATGTGTTTCTCTCAGTTTCATTGCAATTAGGAACTGCTAAATGGTTACAACCAATTCTGCTCATTTATTCTCATTTATAATTCTTTCCTTAATAGCCTGATTTACATCAATTGCAGAAGAAAAGTAACTCAGTTAATTGAGCCCCCACTTTCTCAGCGGCACCTAGTACCCACAGAAGAGCAAATGTATGCTTATGGGATTTATCTCACATTACCCAATATTATGATTTTGGGAAAAATAAGCTTGAGGGTAAAGAGAAAATTTACTCCTGCACACACATAAAAAGGATGCTCTATTTCATTGCAAGTAACTCTTTGAGGGAGGATGTTTTCATCACCAACTAGTTTTGGTGTTTACAAAGCTCAGTGGTTGGGAGAAGAACCTCCACACATTATCTATTTAAAATTTTCTCTTATGCTGATATTCTATGTGGTTTTCATGGGCCAAGCAAGGGTGAATAACAACACAGCTCTGCATTTTAAATGCATTAAAAATGCATTTAATACCAAACATATTCTCTTAATAATAATCCCAAACACACATGCCAAATACACTTCCTATTGGATTTAGATATTTTTCTATGCATGGGATTACATTACAAATTTTAGTAACACAGTCTGTAGTTTCAGCAAATTTTCCAGTTAGTGAATTTTTCTAGTATTCATCAGTGATAATTTACAGTACTTATGTGAGCACAAGGTTATTCCTGGTTTCAGGGATACTGATCTCTTAATTCTTAACAGTGATAAGGTTGCCACAAGAGTTTAATGCGCATGCCTGACACCAGCCTTCTGTATAAGAATAAATAGCAACCAGGCCCCATAGAGCAAGAATATTTTTCTAACCTCAGCTCATTCTTATATTGCTAATAAAGCAGAGGTGGTATTCAGCAGGTTCTGACCAATTCTGGAGAACTGGTAGCAGAAAGTTTGAGTAGTTCGGAGACCCGGCAAATACCACCTCTGACTGGCCCCACCCCCATCTATTCTCTGCCTCCCAAGTCCCGGCTGATTGTCTGGGTCTTCTTTTGTTGCCTTGCACAGGAAAACAGAGCTAGAAAGCAGGTTAGTGAGGTGGGGAGAGAATGGGGATTTTGCAGTAACCTTCCCTGGAGTGGGGAGGGAATGGATATTTTACAGTATCCTTGCCCTGCCATGCCCAACTAGTCACTCTCACCCAGCCACACCATGTCCACCAAGCCATGCCCACAGAACCAGTAAGCAATTTTTTTTTGAATCCCACCACTGTAATAAAGCCAGAAAATCTGATAAAGGGAGATGTATCTAAGGGGTGGGGGGGGGGGGGGCAGGGATTGTAAGGCACAGTTTACAGTTTGATTAAAAACATCTTGTAAAATATCTTCTGAAAGCAGAATGGCTTTCCCAGTTATGGTTGTGAAGTGCAATCCAACCTTGATAATGGAACTGGTCTTGAAGGACTAGGCACCCTTAAAAAAATTAGATACTTAAGGAGAAAAATGAAAAGAAGGACCTGAATTTAACATGTAATGCTTCTTCAATATTTTATTCATAAGCCAACAAAGAATCAAATAGGTTTAAGTCTATTGATTTAAATAGGTTTTAGGAGATGTAGTACTGTATCCCCTTTTGGTCATTCCTGTAACTCAGTATGCACACAAGCAACAACAAATTGGAATTAAGCAGGCAGAGATGAGAGAACTTTCATAAATTGAAGATACTTTTTTGGGGGGAAATGTTCATCTAATATAGTAATGCCCAGGGGTGGGATTCTACTGGTTCACACCAGTTCTATAGAACTGGTTGTTAATGTTCCCGGTAGTTCGGAGAACCGGTAAAATGTATTCCTGGCTGGCCCCGCCCCTCTCCGCCTGTTCCTTTGCTCCTGGAACCATTTTTTCTTATTGAACATGTGCGACATTTGCATGCATGCATGATGATCCTTGCCTCATTCTCCCCTGCCTGCCCCTCCTATCCCGGCCCAGTCATTCATTATTGTGCATGTGTGATAATTGGGACGGCATTCTCCCCTGCCGTCAGCCCTGCTCTGCAGTTTCTGGCCCAGTCAGCCATTATTGTGCATGCGCGACATCGCACACATGCACGACAATAGCTGACTGCATTCTCCCCCACTCACCCTGTCCCGTCACTACATAAAGCACATGTGCACTATGCTTCCAACATTTTCCTGCCCGGTGCCATTGCTTTCAGCAGCAGCAGCAGCAGGCAAGCCAGCCAGCCAGCCTTCGTTGCCTGCCTTCTGCTGCCCTGCTTCATCGGGGTGATTGAGGGCAAGCCGCAAGACCCAGCCACCACTGCCGCTAGCCATCCTCACCTGCCTGGCCTGCTTCCCAGGCCTTGTCTTGCCCAGCCTGCCTCCCAGGTCTACCTTGCCCAGCCTGCCTCCCAGGCCTGCCTGCCTGCTTTGCCCGGATTGCCTCCCTTGGCCACTGTTACTGAAGATGCGGATTGGTGAGTGAGACCTCCAAGCAAAAGCCCAGTCACCTACCTGCTGCCACCAGCCCCAGTCTAGTGCCAACTCCTGGGCTGCCCAGCTGCCCTTGCCAATGCTACTTGCCTTGTCCACTGCCATCTTCCCTCGCCCGCGGCCCTCCATTGTTGCTGCCTTGCCTTCCGCCATCGGTTGGTGAGTGAGGAGGCAAAAGGTAGCAAACCCCGCTGGTTTCCTACCTCCTCCTGCCACTGCCACCGCCAGTCCCAGTTGAGTGCTGATTCCCGGGCCGCCCCAGCTGCCCTTGCTACTAGCCTCACCCAGCTGGTAACCACTAACTTTGCTAGGCCGGTGCCATCTTCTCCTGCCCACAGCCCACCGCACCATTGCTGCTGCCTTGCCTTCCACCACTGATTGGTGGTCTGGCTGGGGGGGGGTGTAAGACGTGAACTGGCTGATTGGTGAGTGAGGAGGCAAAGGTAGCACATTCCGCCAGTCGCCTATGTTCTCTTACTGCTACTGCCACCAGCACTGGTCGAGTGGAGCCTCAGGTTGTGACCATAATCCATTCCAGGACTATGGTTGCAACCCGATTTGGTCGTGACTGGAAGCACAACCATCTGCACATGCACAGGCAAACAAAAATGATGCCAAAGGAGAAATTGGTGTGAAAAGGGAATCTTTCCATGCTGATTTTGTTTGCCACCTGATTTTTGAATTGTGACCCAATTCAAAAATCAGGTGAATTTTTTGTTCGCCACCCAATCTGGTTGCGAACAGGAGTGTTCACAACCCAAGTTTCCACTATGTTTCTGGATTCCAAGTTTCATAAACTGAAATAAAATAACAAAAAAGAAATGATGGAAATTGAACAACAAGAAGAACAACAAGAAGTATATTAGTTCTTTCACTTTCCTTTTAGAGTTTCATATAGACTCTTTCTAAGCCCTAGATGGAGGTGCCAGACCTGGAATCCTATATACAATGGCATGCACTCAACTTTGAAGAAGTAAAAAAAAATGTATTCATGCTTCACTGTTTATGATATTGAATCAGTCTGTCAATCAATCAGATTTATAGCCCTCTTTCTTCTGGTAAAATTAGCTTGTAATAGTAATGGGGGCTTAGAATGCATGTGGGGTGTACAACGGTCTTTCAAGGTACAATGTGCAGCACTAGGAAACAACAGCTAATGACTTAATAGCTAGCCATTAATACCCCAATCAACCAAAAAGTCACACACAACCAGCCATAACATAAATACTATGCATAGAGTAGCTCAAAACACATGTTCTGGTAGAAGTTCCCCAAGGATGAACTCCAGCATGAGTCTGAAAGCTCAGGATACTAAACCTCTGGTCCCAGTGACCAACCCAGATTGGATCCTGTAGCTTGTAATAGTTTATAATATAAGACAAAACATCTGATCCATCTCCTTGGCTAATATAGCATTTCCAGTAAACTAAAGTTGAGCATGAGTATAATGGTGGTAACATTATATTTTCAAAGATCTTTGTGCCACCCCCTTTGAATGGATTCTACTAAGGCCACAAGCTACAGTTATTTCCTGGGATATGTTCAATTCACTTCTGTAAGATGGTGCACTATAAATAATGTCATTAGCAAATATGAGAAGTATAATTTCCAAGTCAAAGTTACTCAGGTTCATTTAGATATGGCCTGTGATGAATTTTACAAGTCTTTATTGTGGCATTAAATCATCTTGCTGACAGTTAGAATGAGCTCACCACACAGAATAAAATAAGTTATTTTAAAAAGCTTTACTATTATCCTCTTCTTTTCTGTAAGGTAAGCAGTCTTTGTGATCTAAGTGGAAATAGATAGTAGGAAAGGAAAAAGCTATATGCAGTACACACTCACACACACATTCTGAAACAATATTGTTTTCTGTCAAGAAAACACTGGGTATGGGATCATGTCATTCTGTGGAATTAAAAAAATTGCCAAAAAAAAGTAAAACTGATGTTAATATTTTATTCCCTTTGACCATCTTTTTCCTGGAAAATAGTACTGCCATTTTATGAACACTTGAAGAGGGAAGAAATAGTTGAGAACCCAGCCATCTCAGGATTTCCTCTTGATAACTGGAGAGGATTATCTCTCTGTCAGGATCCAGAAAAATTCTGTTGCTGGGCAACATAAATTATCGGGTGAGAATAGAGATAAATGTATTGGAACCACTGCAATCTCTTTTTTTCCTCTGGAAAATGAAAAGAAATGAAACCTGTTTCAGGAAAGGATGGTTTGTATGAAAAATAAATACCAAGATGGCTGTGCTTAACTCTTTTCCTGATATCAATTTCACCTTTGTATCCAGCCTAGATGCATGAAAACTCATCTACCATTTACAATGAGCAGGACAATATGAATCTGAGATTTTTAAGCAGAATGCTTTAAGTAAAATGAATGAATTTGTCCATCTAAACCATTGACTATTACACTATTATAAGTCTGTTTTGAAACATGAGCAAATAGCCAGATTTGTGATGCTCTGATCAATAACCTTTCTTTTTCTCATAGTCTGCTCATCTTGAAGAAGTATATTATGATTTTTTATGATGAAACTATCTATCTATCTATCTATCTATCTATCTATCTATCTATCTATCTATCTATCTATCTATCTATCTATCTATCTATCTATCTATCTAACTAACTAACTAACTAACTAACTATCTCTATCTATCATCTGTATCTATCTCATTGTCTTTGTACCAAACACACACACACACACACACACACACACACACACACACGTCTTTGGTACAAAAACAATGAGATAGATAGATATCTCATTGTCTCATATTTTTTAATTTGGTGCATTTTTCAAGAAGCACTGTCAATTGTAATTTGGGGAGGATACATACATATGGCCATCCCTGAGTCAACATTTTCTCCTTCCCCCATGCTCCAATATTCCATATCTCAACAGCTCTCAACCACTAGTGTATCAGAATTTTATTTTTTTTCCTAAGCCAGTCTTCCCCATCCAATTGCTTTTTGGATAGTTGGAGTATTGTCCCAAAATTTCTCATCCAACAAGTGAACAGGGAATTATGAAGGTACCCCAAGCTTGTAGGCTATCTATACAAAACCCTGTCTCTAATCCAGATCAGGCTTCAGTAACATCAGTGTGCTGAAAGTCTTAATTTTCCATCACTTACACTGTATGGAAGTCAAACACGGTCTGTTTCACTGTTGAAGTAAGGAGCATTCAAATCATGCAATTATACAGTTGGAAGAGACCATTTGAACGATTGAATTCAACGTGTTGCTGAATACAGAAATCAAAGCACCCCAGACAGATTGTTATTTAATTTCTGCTCGAAGATCTCCAGTGCCTTTGTGGGTAATTTTATTTATTTATTTATTTATTTAATTTGTCAATTGCTTACAAGATAATAGGTATAAGTAAAACATAGTTATCAATACATGGATGCATATAAGAAAAATAAAATATAAAAGAAACAATAGGACAGGGTTGGTAGGCACGTTGGTGCGCTTATGCACGCCCCCTACAGGCCTCTTAGGAAAGGGGTGAGGTCAATAGTAGACAGTCTAAGGTTAAAGTTTTTGGGGTTTATTATAATTAATAAATATATTATTATAGTTTAGTCCACTATCAAACAGTGCTTACTGTTCAGAAAGACTTTTGTGGATTTTTTGGTGTTACATTTAAGCAGAACCTGCCAGCCTTCATAGATTGATTATTCTGTGTTTTATTCTCTGGAATAAGAGAGGTCTTGATGTGTGTGATGTCTTTTCAGTTATTTGAAGAATACTACCTTATCCCAGAACAGTATTTTTCCTCTCAAAACTAAACATACCTTCTTCAATCTGTTTTCATATGACTTTATTTCTAATTCCCTGGTAATCTTTGTTCTCCTCATCTGAACCAGTTTCAATTTCTCTGCACCCTTTTAAAACAATGGTGTACAGAATTTAAAACAATAATGTACAAAACAATGATGTATGGAATGGATCTGACCAAAAGAGAATAATGGAATAATTACTTGTCATAACTTGGAAATTATGATTCTGTAGATACAAAATTACATTTGCCTTCTTTTTATCATAACACCCTGCTGGCCCATATTCTGTCAGTAAACAATGACTATTCTAAGATGTAGCCCTGCTTAGTTGAGGGCCTTCTGGATTGGGCAGCTGGTTTATGCATTAGACCTTCTGAATTATTTGTAGCTTGTCTGGATTTGTTTAAACAAAATTAGTATTGTGATGTGCCTAGCTGAGCATTACGCCTTTGCAAAAACGGGGGGATAAATGTTCTCTGTTTCCTGGAAATTCAAATTAATAAAGATAGTTGCCTGATTGGGCTGTGAATATAAAGTACATATACCATGTTTTCCCCAAAATAACCACATCTCTCAGTGGCCCACACAGAGCATCAGAATCACCTGCCTTCCCCCCCTGTGCCTCTTCTTCCATCTGCTGCCAGTGTCATCACTCAAAGATGAGCCTCCCATGGCCACCCACTTGCTCCAGCCCACCGACTCAACTTACCTGCAGCCTGCACGGCACATCCAGATCACCTGCCTTCCCCACCACACTTCTGTCTTTGTCTGCCACTGGTATTGTCAAATGAAAGTGAGCCTCCTGCAGCTGGCTGCACACTCTGCCCACCATCTCTCAGTTTCTCTGTGGCCCATGTGGTACATCCAGATCATGTGCCTTTCCCCACTTCTGCCTGCTGCTTGGACAGGTAATCAACTCACCTGTGCTGCATGGGCTGCAGCTGCTGCTGGAACATGGTTGGTCCATGCATGCTTGCCACCTCCTGTACTGGCCATGCCCTCCTCACATCACTAGGCTTGTTTTTGGGGTAGGGCTTATATTAGAGCATGATAATAATATAATATAATGCTAAAAAATCAGACTAGGGTTTATTTCATGATAGGACTTATTTTTGGGGAAACACAAAAGCCATTTATAGCTTTTGACTGTTCTATCTAAATCTAATGATTATAAGAAATGTTTATTATTTATGTATTCATTTGATTTTATTTTAGCACTGCCCAAAGCTAACATCTGGGCTGATCACAATATGAAATAAAATACAGTAAGATGATAAAAATGAGTCAAAAAGCAAACTGGATTTAATAAACTAGCAACTTGGACAGCTCTCATTAATCCATTAAAACATATATAACATGTGTCAAACTCTAAAAAGGGGATTATGGACACAATACTCCAGGCCTGGGACAACAGCCAGGTCTTTAAAGCCTTCCAGAACACCATCAAGGTGGGTATTACTCTTACAAAGTATCCAGATTACTCTTACAAAGCTATCCTAATCTATATCCCAAAGATGCTTTTTCAAAAGGCAACTGGGCTCTCTTTGTTTTTGCTTGAAGATGTTTTTATTTTCATCCAAGAACCTTCTTCAGTCCAGCTGACTGCTGATTGCTTGCAGTTCAGCAGTTCAATTCTCATTGGCTCAAGGTTGACTCAGCCTTTCATTATTCTGAGGTCAATAAAATGAGGACCCAGATTGTTGGGGGCAATATGCTGACTCTGAAAACCACTTAGAGAGGGATGTAAAGCACTGTGAAGTGGTATATAAATCTAAGGGCTATTATTATCTTCAAGCAAAAATAAAGAAAGTCCAATTGCCTTCTGAAAAAGCACCTTTGGGACAACCATGACCTGGATGACTGAGGGTTTTCATAGACATCCTAATCTATGCATTTGGCTCCATTTTTCTAAATGAATCTGTGTACCTATTTCACTTAAATTTCATTCTGCTAGCATTTGGTCCAGCTCTGCAACTTGTCAGGAATAGTTGTATCTTATAGGAAAGAGGTGAAGGCTCTGGTGGACGGGTGCAATAAAATTAACCTGGTTCTAAAAGTTAATTAAAAAAAAGGAGATCATTGTAGATTTTAGAAAGAGCCGGCATAGTCATACTTCACTCAGTATTATGGATGCAGCTGTAGAGGGGTCAACAATATTAAGTATATGGATTCAGATCTAACAGTCTGAATTGGACTCTCCACATCCTTAGTGAAACATGCAAACCAGTGTCTGCATATCCTGCATCAGATGGGGAGAACATGATTGAGAATATTTTAACAAACTGTTTGGTTTGGTGCAGAGTGCCTCAGATAGAAAGTCCATACAGAGAGTGGTAAGGAACAGCTGAGAAGATTATAGAAAGCTTGCTTCCCTTTATTCAGGATACTGCTTATAAGCGCTATGTGCTTAGAGCTCAAAGCATTGTTAAAGACCCCACACATCCACTTTATGGTCTGTTTCTGTTGCTCCACTCTGGGAGGAGGTTTCAAAGTATTTCTAGCAGAACTACCTGAATCTGTAACATGTGTTCCCTATGCCATCCATCTGGTAAATTCATAAGATTTGTTTTTCTTATCATGTACATGTACTGTATACATCTGAACTAGATTGTGTTGTTTCTCTGTTTTATATAATATATGTGGTATGTGGATATATGCATATGTATGTATGTGTGTGTGTGTGTGTATATACACACACCTACGTACATACATACATATATATTTATATATGCAGGTCTTGGTGTGTTCGGGTCCTTTCCTGTATAAGATTGAGACTATCTGGGCAATGTTTCGACGAGATCTCACTTGCCATCTTCAGGCTGGTGCTTTCGGCTTTGTGCTTGTGTGAGCACAAAGCTGAAAGCATCAGCCTGAAGATGGTGAGTGAGATCTCATCGAAACATTGCCCAGATAGACTCAATCTTACACAGGGAAAGACCCGAACACACCAAGACCTGCATACCTGTACCCGTGAAAATCTACAAAAACAAATATATATATATATATATATATATATATATATATATATATATATATATATATATATATATATATATATATATATACTTTGTATTACAACACCCTGTTAAGCCCCAATTAAGGGAGAAAGCATACTGCTTTCTTTTCTGTCTTTCGGCTCATCACCAGAGACCATACCGACAGAAAGCTATTTGTTTCGTTGCCTTTTGTTTACATGTGTGTAAGGTTTTTAAGCTGATAATTTTTAAATAATAAATAAGGGAGACTAGTATAGATCTATTTCGAGCTAGTTAGCTCTCTTCAGCTAGCCATACCCTTACTGGGATTCGAACCAGGGAAGTATTACATGTGAGGCAGTTGTAATTGCCTCTACACCACTGGCTCTCTCCTTATCAGCTCAGGCAGGGGAATAAGTATATACTTTGTATTACAACACCCTGTTAAGCCCCAATTAAGGGAGAAAGCATACTGCTTTCTTTTCTGTCTTTCGGCTCATCACCAGAGACCATACCGACAGAAAGCTATTTGTTTCGTTGCCTTTTGTTTACATGTGTGTAAGGTTTTTAAGCTGATAATTTTTAAATAATAAATAAGGGAGACTAGTATAGATCTATTTCGAGCTAGTTAGCTAATACAAAGTATTAATACAAAGTATATACTTATTCCCCTGCCTGAGCTGATAAGGAGAGAGCCAGTGGTGTAGAGGCAATTACAACTGCCTCACATGTAATACTTCCCTGGTTCGAATCCCAGTAAGGGTATGGCTAGCTGAAGAGAGCTAACTAGCTCGAAATAGATCTATACTAGTCTCCCTTATTTATTATTTAAAAATTATCAGCTTAAAAACCTTACACACATGTAAACAAAAGGCAACGAAACAAATAGCTTTCTGTCGGTATGGTCTCTGGTGATGAGCCGAAAGACAGAAAAGAAAGCAGTATGCTTTCTCCCTTAATTGGGGCTTAACAGGGTGTTGTAATACAAAGTATATACTTATTCCCCTGCCTGAGCTGATAAGGAGAGAGCCAGTGGTGTAGAGGCAATTACAACTGCCTCACATGTAATACTTCCCTGGTTCGAATCCCAGTAAGGGTATGGCTAGCTGAAGAGAGCTAACTAGCTCGAAATAGATCTATACTAGTCTCCCTTATTTATTATTTAAAAATTATCAGCTTAAAAACCTTACACACATATATATATATATATATATATATGTGGATCTTTGGTTCTTCGGGTTTTCTCCTGCGTAGAGTTGGAAATATCTAGGCCACGTTTCGATGAAGTCTCATTCATCATCTTCAGGCTTGTGTCTTCGGCCTTGTGCTTCTCAGAGTGATGTGAGCTTGCAGCTGCTTCTTCCTTTTAACTACTAGTGGGGGTGTGACTTGATTGGGTGGGGGCTTGGCTGTGTTCTGTACAACCAAACCCGCACCAGAACAGAACACACCCCCAGCCAATCAGAACACAGCCAACCCCCCAACCAATCAGAACACAGCCAACCCCCCAACCAATGAGAACACACCCCCACCCAATCAGAACACAGCCAAGCCCCCACCCAATCAAGTCACACCCCCACTAGTAGTTAAAAGGAAGAAGCAGCTGCAAGCTCACATCACTCTGAGAAGCACAAGGCCGAAGACACAAGCCTGAAGATGATGAATGAGACTTCATCGAAACGTGGCCTAGATATTTCCAACTCTATGCAGGAGAAAACCCGAAGTACCAAAGATCCACATGCAAATACCCGCGAAAATCTCCAAAAACATATATATATATATATATACGTATATATATATATATATATATATTATATGTGTAAGGTTTTTAAGCTGATAATTTATATATACTTTGTGTTACACAAAGTATTTAAATTATCAGATTAAAAACCTTACACACACACACACACACACACACATATATATATATACATATATTTGTCATGTCTATGTAGTGTATATTGGAGGTGGTGACTCTTTCAGAGCTGTATGCTGCAAAATTTCATTTTAATGTACACCGATTAGTGTACATTTAAAATGACAAATTTATTCTAAGTCTAAGTCTGTTCTAATCATACAGGGAATTATTTAGTCCACTCAATTTAATAACATCTACAAATTTGATAACCGTTATCTAGATTTCTTCATAATCTCTTAATTAAAATATTGAAAACTAAAAAGCCAAGACTAATTTTTGTGGCACTCCATTTCAGTTTGATCAGGAACAGTGCTAAATATTCTTTGAATACAATTTTTGAACCAGCTATAGATCCACTTAATTGCTTAGCATCCAAACCACATTTAAAAAGCTTACTAATTAACATGTCATGGGGTGCTAATCAAATGCTTTGTAGAAGACAAGTATATTGCATTTAGTGTGATTTATTAAAGAAGTTGCCAAATCAATATAGGAGACAAGGTTAGTCTAGCTAGATTTGCTCTTGAGAAATCCATAGTTACTTCTGGAAAGTATCACATTGTTTTTATTGGCCTTAAAGACACATCTTAAGAATTTCCCCAGGAATTGAAGTCTTTGTAGTTTGCTGAATCTTCATGTTTCTTCAGTTTTAAAGTTAGAGGCAATAGTTGTCTTCCTGTCATTTCATATCTTGCCACTTCTTCAGTATTTCTCAAAGACAATATATAAGAATTTAGCCAGACAATCAGTTATTTTCTTCAACACCTTAAGAGGAAAACCATATGGTCCATGACCATGTTTTTATCACTTGAACTTCAATGTTGGGTCCTAATCCTGTCCCTGGTTTTTTTTTAAATTCTTTTGGATTCCAACTCATCTTAAATATTTTTCCTCATTAGCTTTTTCTGTTGTGGTATCTTATGTATTGCTGATATAGATTTATGTTAAAATATTTTCTTATTCTTATTTAATTACATTCAATTTTAATGTCACTTAAAATCAAGAATTTTAGCATTACATGATCACTTTCTCTAAAGTTCTTGTTATTTCCATTCTTTTGGTTTCTTATGGTTACAAGTCAAGTCTAGGAAAAAGTTCTCAATAAGGCAAATCAAGAATTGAGCCACAACACTTTGAAGCATCGTGGTTGGCAGAGTTTGTCTTCTAACAGATATCAGAATAATTAAATATTTGCATTGAATTACACTGGACTACCAAAATACACTATTTTTTAAAAAAGAAAGAGATACAATATACTGTATATATAATATGCTTGGAATGATTTAATTGTGCTTTATGGTTTGGCCAGAATGAACTATACAAAAATAAATATTTGGATTTTTAAAGATAACTTACCATGAAAACCCAAATTGTATGCATATCAAAATTAAATTTTGTGAAATTCTATGGTCACCTCTCATATTCTGGTAGAATTGAAAACGCTGCATTCAAAGCTTAAAATATTCTCCTTGAAACCACGACCCAAACCATTTTTAGTTATCTGAGAAAGTTGAATTATCTTGTGCAATTCCTTTTTTTAGTTTTTGCTATACAACAACCCACAGATTAAATCAATTTTGTACCTCCTCTGCAGTTCACACTTCAGGTACCTATTCTCGTACATATTTCAGTATCTTGCATTATCACTTTTAAATTCTTTTCTATCTCCTCTAAATCTGATAAAACATTTAATTTCCCATTGGACTGTATATTTAATTGTACCCAGCTTGAACCGAGTACTTTTTTAAGCAGCTGTCTTTGGCAAAAAAGAGGATTTATTATATTTAAATATTCACATGCCATTTATTCTGCTTGCATGTGTCTGTGTCTGACTATAATTGCTATGTCATTTTCAATGTAAAACTATCACAGATAATTTGTCTACAACCACTTTTATAAGTCAGTTGGTTGGCAGTAGCATAATGATCAGTAGCCTCTTTCTCAATGTAACCTCAACCAATAATACGTTGGCTTTGTAATCTGGTTGGGGACCTATCACATAATGTTGGAGGATTGCCTTAGGCTAATCCTCAGCTGATTGTCATGTGCACTTACTTCCAAATGCAAGAACAATAGCCCAAGAGCATCAATAAAACAGAGATTCCCAGTCACAAGGGTTCAGATTTTGGACTACAAACCCCATCATCCCCTGCCAGAAAGTTCAGTAGACAGAAAAGGTTGCTGTAGTCCCACAATATCTGGAACCAAGGATTGGGAAGCACAGCAAGAGCTACAGAAATCTCATCCCCTTTTACTTGTCCAAGAAGATTATTATGCAATTATGACTATTGTGCATTTCAAGCTGAAATGGAAGAATTAACTTTTTGCATTAATTATTTAGGCCAGTGTATTTCTCTTGTTAAGTTTAATTTGGCATCCAAATTATTTTTGCACCATATAAATAAATCACACTGCATATAAATTGTTGTTAAATCACATATTTTATTGAAAGTCTGGCTGGATTAAATCTCTAAAATATAGTATTCAATAACTGCCTGCTTTCCATATAAAAGAAGTCCACATATAAATAAAAATAAAATTCTACATTTGTTCAGGGTGTGATTCATGATCACTTCACATTTTCTCTGAGGACTATAATATCAAAAGTCAAAGCTGCATTTCATAATTTTAAATCTACAGTCTGCCAAATACTTGGAAATAAATACAGTGCTGAAAAATGTTATATAAATAGACCCAATTAAACTCATAACCGAAAACATCAGCAGCCTAGATACATTACCAGAATAATGGTGAGTTATCAGAGCAAAGGCCTGAGTATTCCAGGATACCATTTTCTACACGACCACAAAAATTTCTCCAGAAAACTCAAGAGACACAACACCAACTTAATAGCCTTCTCTTGCTGTTGCTTCTTAGTATTATTCAGTATAATATTATTTCTGAACACAATGATCCTAAAACGACATCACTCTGAATCATTAGCGATAGCACTTAGACGTACGGTATATACTGCTTCACAATGCTTTTCAGCTCTCTCTAAGCAGTTTTACAGAATCAGCATCTTGCCACCAACAATCTGGGTCCTTATTTTACCAACTTTGAAAGGATGGAAGGCCGAGTCAACCTTGAGCTGGTGAGAATCAGTCAACTGGCAGTCAGCAGAAGTAGCCTGCAATACTGCATTTAACTACTGCACCACCATGGCCTATTACGTACAGTAATCATCTTTTCTGTGCTCCAATAGGCAGCCACCTGATTTTGTAGACCTTTGTTCCAAAGACTGGCAATATTTGATCAGTTGAACTGGGACCTCTTGCTGATAAAATCTGTGCTGATGCATATTTGCCCAACATCTTTGAAGCCTACTGAAAATTTCCCACGCACTTCATTCTTGGAGTACTTTTAACAGAAAGGTTATTATTTGGACTGTTTTATAGATCTTGGTCTGTGTTCCAAAGAAAAAGGATTTCTTTATAAATATTTTTAAACCGAATTTTGTTTATACGAAATCTGGAAGAAAATGAAATTTAGGAAGGATCCATTTGAAAACCTGTGCAAAATTCTAGGGCATAGCAATGTGTAGAAAGGGTGCCTTTGGGCATGCAGTCACATAATTAGTGATTTATGTACTGAGAATTAAAGAGCACATTTTACCATCCAGTCCTGGATTAACCATTTAACAAAATAAGCACATGCTTAGGACAGTGGGCCGGAGGGGAAGGGGGATATGAGAGAAGGTTTATTTTTAACTTATCATACCCTTAACTTATTAATTATCACATTTGACTTTAGTTATATTTTCTTTTTGCAATTCTACTTCTGCTCCATGTTTGATTTTAACCTACATTGTTAAAGGAACATTTTCTTTGGCATGGTGAGTGTCTAAAGCACAGGTGTCAAAGTCACCATGTTACATTGCATTCACGTGACATTTTGTGATGTTTTTCCCATTCATGGAGCTGGGGTGGGCATGACCTGCGTGTGACACATCAGGCATGTAGGCCACTAGTTTGACAGCCCTGGTCTAAAGCTTAAAAACCTGATTTGAAACTAAACTATATTCCACCTCAGTTTTATTTCTGTCAAGGGATACCATTGATGGGCTAAATTTAGGGCACCAATTGGCATCAATCCATTCCCATCTGCATTTCTCTTTCTGCTCATTTGGCCCTGGCCTACTCTCAAGAGACGAATTTTCAGGCTTCTTTAGGCTTTTCTGCACCAAAAACTTTTGCAAAAGGATGGAAAGGCCTAAAGCAGTGCAAAATTGCTCCCCTGAAGCCTTTCGTCTATTTGCAAAAGCTTTTGGCATGGCGAAGAGAAGCCTTTGGAGGTGTGATTTCATACTCCTTCAGACGCACCATGATTGCCTGAGGCTCCAAAAGTAGGTCAGATGGTCTGCACAAGCAGCCTTGGTGAGTCAGTGAAGCTGAGCAGGGCGTGCTTGTCCCTCTCTGCTCTCACCACTCTGCTTTTGGACATCAAGGGCATGCAGCTTGGTGGTCTGGCTGGGGAGGTAAAAGGGAAACTGGCCATGCAAGCGGTGCGCTGGCATGCACATGCACACATGCAGCTCCAGCCATGCAAAAGTCAAGAGAAATCTTTGGGATGTTGCTCACATGAGTGGAGCTGCATGCATTCATTGTCCTGCCTTTTGTGCAGCCAGGTTCTGAATGGTCCGTAGCCCAGTAGTGGGCCACAACCCAGGATTTGGGGACCCCTGAGTTATACAACAGGAGGAAGGAAGGAAGGAAGGAAGGAAGGAAGGAAGGAAGGAAGGAAGGAAGGAAGGAAGGAAGGAAGGAAGGGCTGTGTTTGTCAATTGTTTGACAGTGAGGAAAACTTACTGGACATAAATAACAGGGTGAGATAGGAGTTTGGCCTGTTATTTTACTGTGAGAACTATCTTCCTGTTGTTCTTTTATTCTGCCTCTGAGCTAGCTATTTTGGGAATCCACACCTTTAAAAAATTCTAAATAGGCCACACCTCAGTGGTTATGTCTCTGTCACTTGATAGTTATGCTTTTGACACTTCCTGAGAATTTCAAATGTGCCCTTGAAGTTCATAAAGATTGCATCTTGAAATGTTGCTGAAAGATTTTAAGCCCACTAAATCTCACCCCTCTGACACCCCTCTGATAGCCAGAAAGATTAAGAGGTCAACCATTGATTAATATCCGCTTACAGAAAGAAGCCAGCATCAAATGAATGCAAGTACACAAGAGCAAAAGGTTAGAAGGACCTGAAAATAGATTTACAAGTTTCAGCTCTTCCAGAATTGATAAACAAATTAATTTCCTTAACACCAGCTTGAGCAAGTATGGGCTATTCATAAATATTCAGCAGGTCAGCTAACTACACCTGCTTGAAAAAGAAAACCAGCTTTTCACTAAGCCAGTGACCCATATGTAAAAGGGAATACTAGGAAAAATGTGAATAAATTGTAGCTTCTCAGATCAATGGATAATGTTATTCTCTTCATCCTTTCATAATAACAGGTGTGGAAAGTGATGTGATATCATGTGGATGGCCTGAAAGAAGGAGATTTTTTTTTGTCTTTTCACTCATGCAGCATCACAAAATCTCCAAAACTGTAAAGCCTACAAACTTGAAATTTGGTATGTATGTTCCTCTTGGCTACTAGATCCTTGCTAAGAAAGGATTTTTCAAAATGACCATCAGATCATTAGTATTTCTTAATACAGTAATTAACACGCTATGATGCTAAGGAGTTCTACTCCCCCTCCCCACTTGCAAAGAACTCTGTTCCAATTGTCAGTTGCCTCACATTCTATTACCTCACATTCTATTACCTTAGTAACTCCACAGACATTTGCACTGCTCAGGTGACCCAAGGACACAGACAAACCTCCACGTTGCCTTAACAACTCTCTAAAAGGATGCAAACTACATTTCCAAACAGGAAGCTTCTTTGGCATCAAAGGTTGTAGTATTTTTATTACTCACCATCCAGTCAGAGCTGAAGAAGCACCTTGGATGAGAAGCAAAACATTTTCAAAGAAAAACCAGTTGTCTCCTGAAAAAAAGCAGCGAAGAAGAAGAAGAAGAAGAAGAAGAAGAAGAAGAAGAAGAAGAAGAAGAAGAAGAAGAAGAAGAAGAAGAAGAAGAAGAAGAAGAAGAACTTGATTGTCATTGTACAAGTACAATGAAATTGTGGATGCACCCCAGCAACTGTTTGCAATACAATAAAACCAAAGCACTTAAAAATAAAGATAAGAAAAGTAGAGTACCCATGTCTCAATTTGCAATTTGACAGTGCAATATCTACGAATATACACAAAATATACATCCAACACTGACTGTGATGCTTTGCCAAGTGTAATACATAAGAAATGGATTGTAGTGTAATATGTTATTATACATCTGAATGAGCTATTGCAGTTTTACATCTTTTCACATCTTAACATGGTAGTAACTTATATTTATTTGCAGTTCGGATGGCCCAGGAAACTATTTGTTAATCTAGTGGTGTGGGATTTTATTGACCTAAAGCGCTGTCCAGATGGCTGGAGGTCAAAAAGATAATTGCCAGGATGTGAGGGATCTTCTATGATGGCCTTGATTCTGCTTTGGCAGCGGGACCTGGCTAAGTCTTCCAGGGAGGGAAGAGGGTAACCAATGATCTTTTGAGTTGTATTTATCACCCTCTGTACAGTTTTCCTGTCCTCAGCTGAGGAACCTGCATACCACCATTTGGGACAACAGTTAGAGGATTGTATTTCACAACATTTTTGCTGGATAGATAGATAGATAGATAGATAGATAGATAGATAGATAGATAGATGGATGGATGGATGGATGGATGGATGGATGGATGGATGGATGGATGGATAGATAGATGGATGATGGGTAGATGGAAAGGAATGGAGGAAAGAAGGAAATGAAAGGATGAAGGGAAGGAAAAGGAGGAAAGAAGGAAAGGGGAAAAAGGAGGAAAGAAAGAAAGGAAGGAAAGAAGGAAAGGAAGGGAAAGGAGAAAAGGAAAAGAGGAAGGGAAGGGAAAGGAGGAAAGAAGGAAAGGAAAGGAGGAAAGGAATGGAATGGAAAGGGGAAAAGGGAAAGAGGAAAGGGGAAAGGAAAGGAAACCCTTATGTGTTTCAATCACTGACCACCACTGAGCCAACGAATTGTGAACCTAATATCTCCTGCATAGCCTGATCACATAGTTTCATTGTGAAGCACAGGCATCCAGCTAGTGAAATATATAGAGCATAAAAGCACAACAGTAACAGTCCTGGATGGAAACTTCTAAGTGCATGTTAGTAGAAACAAATTTAAATACTTTATACTTTAACAAATACCATTCATTATACTTTCTACAATTTTCTATCCTTGTAAATCATCCTTGTTATTATCACATACATGCATTGATTCAAACATTGCCTTTTGTTCTTTAATATCTTCACCTTCTTCCTTCTGATGATGTCATCAACTCTATCCAGCCAAAGTTTTCTTAATTGTCCCATTCTTCTTGATTCGTGAACTTTTCTTCATATGTCTACCTTGTAAATTTATTCTTATTCATGCTCTCTGTGAGACCCAGATTCCTCATATTCATGTGGTTTTACTCCATTTATTCTGTTGTTGCCCCATTTTAAAAAATCAAATGCAGGTCATCTTCAACTTACGACCACAATTGAGCCCAAAATTTATGTTGCTTAGTGAGAAATTTGTTAAGTGAGTTGTCACATTTTATGACTTTTCTTGCCACATTTCTTAAATGAATCATTGCAGTTGTTTAAATTAGTAACATGGTTATTAAGTGAATCTGGCTTCCCCATTGACTTTGCTTGTCAGAAGGTCACAAAAGATGGTCATATGACCCCAGAACACTGCAACCGTCATAAATATGAACCAATTGTTAAGCATCTGAATGTAAATGAGGTGACCATAGGGATGCTGCTATGTTCATAATTGTGAAAAATGGTCATCAGCCACTTTTTTCAGTGCCGTTGTAACTTCAAACGGTCACTAATGAACTACTGTAAGTTAAGGACTACCTGTTTAACTATCTTGGTCTTTGATGTATTAATTTCCAGTTCTATATGTGTTACATAATGCAATCTATTTATTATTTGTTGCAGGTTATTTGGGTTCTTAACCAGGAGTGTAAC
The DNA here is from genome assembly GCA_023653725.1 of Bungarus multicinctus. Lineage (NCBI taxonomy): Eukaryota > Metazoa > Chordata > Lepidosauria > Squamata > Elapidae > Bungarus > Bungarus multicinctus. The sequence continues at coordinate 57,536,960 of CM042836.1, read as the reverse complement.
TAGATCAACATAAAAAATAAGCATACATGTACTTTCCAAACCAATAATTATAAATATCATTATAAATATTAATCAGTTTGGTCCAGTGATGAAGTCAGCAAGTTAGAAACCAGGAGACTCCGAGTTCTAACCCTGCCTTGGGCATGAAAGCCAGCCAGGTGACTTTGGGTCAGTCATTCTGTCTCAGTCTGATTCACCTCACAGAATTGTCATTGTGGGGAAAATAGGAGGAGAAAAGAGTGTTAGGTATGTACATCGCCTTGAGTCATTTATAAAAAATAATAAAGGCGGGATAAAAAAATCTAATAGCTAAATAAAGATACTTTATTAAGCATAATTATATTAAACAATTAAGGGGACAATGCTTATTTCTTGCTCTGTGTTGAACCTATTGTTCAGCAATCCCTACAGTGATGGATGTTTTCTTCCATCACATGTGAATCTCTTACCATAGTCAGTAGCCAACCTTCAACTTTCTCTTTGAATCATACGATAATTGAAATAAGAATGCTAGCTTTAATTGCTTATATTTCTCTATAACTGTATTAGTGTACAGCCATAATATTTCTTGCAGCTGTACTCTTCTGGGACTTCTCTTCATTATGGAATTTGATAAATGGGCCAATATGTTTTCAAAGATTTAAATCCAGTAGAATGCATGACCTTGGCAGAGGTTGTAGGTTCAAACATAAGCAATGCTGTTCCTTGACTCCCCCCCCCCCCCACATTAAAGTAGAGGGTTAGTTTAGTAGAATAACAATCAAATCTCCCTGATATCTCAACTGCAATGTTTCATTTTAAAGAAGCTAGTTGTTACAGTGTCTTCATACTTCAAATGACACCTGGGCCTCACTTTCTGTCCTTTTGTACTCTTTATCAATTGTAAATCAATTGTTTCTCTATTTTGGGTTTTCTGCTAGTGTAGAGCAATATTGATCAAAGATAAAACTATCTTTGATCAACATTTTATATAAAATCTATATCATTTTACAGACTGTTTTTCTTAGAGTCCCTTGGAGGCATAAGATCACTGGCTAATATGCTAGCTTTTGAAAATAAAATAATTGTTGGAATCCCTCCAGTTGCTATTTTGGATTTGGAATTGTCCATCACATTTCATGGTATAGTTGGTAGGAGAGAAAGCTTTGGGACTGAGAAGGGGCTGTTTGAAATTACCCTATGCTCTGACTGGGGCAGAGCCTCATAATGACTTCGCTTGTGTGTTTGTGTGTTTTGTTTGAGAAGGAGCTCTAGTATTAAGTGTTACAAGTTCAGCAAATGAAATGCAAGCGCTGCATTTATCAATGAACCATGAATGTTTTGGGGACTTTGAAATTGGAGTCTAGATTAGAGAACTGCAGCTACCCTTCTTAGAGCCACAGGTTGGTACAGAAATATGCATATAAATTTTCTCTTTGGTCATTGGAGATGGAAGTATATATTAAACTGCAGAACATTGGACTGGGTTGAAAAGACTCACACTTGCCTTACTTTGTTAGATTTGTAATGAACAAGTCTAACTTCCTTGCATTGGTTTTCCACCACTGCCAGTAAGTTTCAGCCAGCTGGAAAAAAAAGGGCAATGGGCAGCAATCTGCCCCCCTCTCCAGCAGTCTTCCAACAGTCAGATAGAGATTCAGTCTCTATATATACGGGTTAAAGAAGGAATAAAGTCACTCTATAAGCCAACCACATTCTTATTTTAGCATTTTCCCAGTTGTATTAGCTACACTTCCAGCCTCATAATTTCTCATTGTTCTCATACAATATTCACTTCCTTTTTGTTTTAATACTAACATTTATAACACTTGTTTCAAGCCCACTCTCCCACATATCACTGTCTTTCTCAGACAACCATCTAACACGCTCTTTCCAGCACTACTACACCTCATTTTCATCCCATCACCTTCAATTTAAATCCTGTCCAGTTTGCTGCTTAGCCCTAATTTAACACATTTTTTTGTTTCCATCAAAACTGCTCTACATGTTTTCTGCCTCTTAATTTGACTACATTCTTTGCAGCTTTTTCTCTGAATATTCATTATATGGGATCTTTCTTTCATATGCAACTGCCATCTCTTATGCACATTTTTCTTCATCCACAGTGTCTTCTGCTTCATTGTTCCACCAAGCATTCTTTTTCATACATTTAATTAACATAATTTCAAACACTCACATGATTCTTTGTAACTTTTTCACTCTATTACATTCTTTCTATATGACCAATTCCCACTTCACCTTGTTAGAAGAACAAAAAAATCTATATTCTAATGCTTTTTCATACTGGATTCATACTTTGTCTTCCTTTATTCTAATTTGAGAATTTCAAAAGAGACTGCCATTCATGAATATTTTGAACAGTTTTCCAAGTAAAGCCTTTCCATAAAACATTTTCCTCCTATTTTCTACATTTGGAAAACAATTCCCATGCACAAATTCTTCCAAGATGTGGTGAAATATGCTATATAATAAAATGAATACATTTTATCAATTCATTTCATAAAGAAAGTACCTAGCTCAAAAAGAGCAAAAAAAGAAAGTACAAATCCTTAAAAGCGTCATGACTTTGAACTTGTAAGGAAACAGAGATACTTATCATTTTGAAAAGTCTTGGACTTCCTTCAGAACTAATAAAAGGGTCAAGTACTGGAAAGAATAGATAAAATGGAATATACTAAACCAAGAAGTATTCTGGGGAACAGACTGATATAATGAGTTATAGATGCAGTCAAACTGCAGACTACAGACTGGACAATGTGGAAGGAACAAAGTGGGTAGTATATGTGCCAATTGGAAGAAATGATTGATTATCATCCATAAGATTGATGACTTACATGTACAAATAATCAAGACAGTGTGCTTTTAAAATGAGTTCTACCTTCACTCCAGCTCTACCTTCAGCATAAAAAACTTTTTTCTTCTTAACCCCCTACTTTTGTCCTGTAAACAATAAGAATTGGGTAGGTAGGTATGAGGTATGAATGATAAACTTGTGTTGAATACATTCCAATAAAGTAATTAATAACTAATCAATCATGTCCCTGTTTTACTAATAAAACTCTCACTGTCACATGCTCTGATCCCCCATAGTACTTTAATATATACAGGATCGTACTTTTCTTCTATTTCTAAAAAATAATTGGTGGTCCCTAATGTTTAAAAATATGGTGGCAAGAATGTTTGATAAACCACCCCAATATGAGTATCTGAAGGTTAGACATGCAAGTAGAAATGAAACTTCTTCAGAACTATCTTCAAGAAGCTTCTTCAGAACTAATAGATCATATTACAAAACTGAAGAAGCTTCTTGGACGAGAAGCAAAACATCTCCAAGGAAAAACAAAGTCCAGTTACCTTTTGAAAAAGTATCTTTGGGACAGCCGTGACTTGGATGATTGAGAATCTCCATGACTTCTTATGTCATGGATATTTCTGAATGTATTCACACAGAAGTTTAAAGAAACCGCCTTCCCATGGCTGGAGTTGAATGAGCTTGGGATTAATATTTGGCTACTATTACTCTTTGAAGAACTTTAATAGCTATTCATCATCTTTTCTCACCAGCAGTTTTGACCATGGCTAGAATTTAACAGAATCCAGAGTTAGTTAACCTGGTATTTTTTTGTTCATTTAGGTAATGCCTTAGGGACATTCTACCCCGCCCCTACATAACTCCTTTATTCATGATTAAAATTGATTTTATAATTGACATTTTGCCAATAATTCTTGCCCTTGCATTTGAAACCTGAAGGTTAAAATTTAAATACTTTTGACAAGCCTTTGGGTCAACATGGCACATCTTCTGAGTATTCCTAAAACTTCTCTCTCCCATGGGATTTCATTTTGAGAAAGACTGGGTGGACTGCATGGTAGGAGAACTCTTCCATACCAAATTTAGTTCATGAGAGAGAATCTGGCCTTCATGTTGTCCCTGAATATAAACATGTGTTGATCGGAAAAAAAAGATTGAAAAAATGTTTGCATACAGTCTAATTAGGCTTGAATGAAATAAATGCCTGTGAACTTGAGACGATGCCATATTTATTTTATCTTATATGTATAGCATATAATTTAACTTAGTTTATAGAAATAGATATGCAATTAAATCTCAGCATGAAAAGGTATCTCAGAGTAAGAATGTAAAGATCAGGGGAGTCAGTTTCTCTGCAAAATGTCATACTGATAATGATGCCCTGAATTTGCTTTGCATATTCTGGATTTTTCCAGGTGCAGTTTCCCTTGAGCACTATTCTTGTATAGTTCCTTCACAAACTGTGAGTTTGGGTGGCAGTAACAAAATGTGGATTGCCTGCAAATTGAAGCAGGTGTTTTCCACTGCTCTGTATCTGGTAATGTTCTAATATCTTGGAATCCCAGGACCCGCATTGAGCTTTCACAGAATGTTTTACCAGCTTTAGACTTAATTTCTGGCACTTAAATGAAGTTGACAGCATTTGATCATTCTCTTGTTTCATTCCTATAGTAATGTGATCGGACAGATATTTTAGCATTCTGGTGAGTCTGCATTCTGCAGTTCTGCAGAGAAAGAATTGGACCGAAGGGAGAAGTGGAGCAGGTGATACAGCAGCAGAGCAAGTAGAGAGGAAATAAACATTGCAACATAGCTTGGGGTCATATAAAATTGGGAAAATGGGGTTATGTTGCTGGGAATATTTTCATGAGCTTCACATCCAAAGAATGTCAAAACCCAGGTGGCAAACAGCTAACATAAAAATCTTGAATGTCGGTTTCATTAAATCCTTTTACTTTCACCAAAGGTTCCAAATAGTTTCTCTGATTCTATAAATTTATGCTACTGCTATAATTTTGTACCAATAATAGCCATAATCAGATGTTTCAGCAGCGTCTATTGCAGATGCTCAAGAATAACAATGCTTTTGAGGGAGTAGATTTCAGAAGCACTTTTGAATTCCTTAATAATAATCATAAATGTTGTATGAATCACCCTAGTGTGGCCTCTCAGAAGCAAAGAACGGCATATATAATTCCGAAGTTGCCTTCCCTGCTGAGTGACTTAACAATAATCATGTGATGTGAGCCATTCTGAAATGACAAGCACATGCTTATTCCGTTGCTGTATTGATTTATAAGTTTAATGTATACAGTAAATTAAAATGTAAACAGTTTCAGCATAGCTAAATGGAATTGGAATCTAACTGTGAATGATTAAGTTTAATTATTTTTTATACCCTTTTCTTATGTGTTTGTTCTTCATTGTCGATACTTTATCCAGATCAAAGATACTCCTTTCTTCAGTTTTGTTTGGCTGATTTATATAAGCAGACACTACCTTTCTTGATTTTGCTTTCATTTTAATGAAGCCTTTTGAGTATGTCTGTTTGGAATTGTTTATGGGTCTTGACAGTAAATATCTTACAAGATCTTGCTGAACTAATCCATTTTCACTGAAGGATCCTTCTCAGTAACATTCAGATATTTTATATTGCTAGGGTTGATCTTTTCATATGTGAGAGAAAAAAAGTGGAACCTCAAATAACCTTTCTGAAATAAATCCTGCTTCATTTTTTTTCCCTTTTGACCTAATCATTTTCCCTTTAAGTCTCAGCAAGGTAATTTCTGTCTTGCAATAAATTAAAATTATTATATAGTTCTGAACTATTAAGAATACCCTTTCATGTACCTGATTTGACAGGATAACATTTTTAATGGAATTTGGGATAAATGCTGCCAATCTTACTTTGCTCTGACTTAGGTTATATGAAATATTGAATGTTCATCAATCAAACAATTAGTATTTCAAACTACGGCATAGCACTATTACAAAGAAAAATTGTTATGTAATCTGTCAATGACATAGGAAGAAATATATTGGTGATGAGCAAATAGCAAGGAATTATAAAAGGAAAAGGTTGGAGGATCCTACAGTTGGTATATAACTATAATAGGTAAAAAAATCTATTGTGTGAAAATAATTCACTTCTCATTTTAATTTTTTTATTTTTTAATTTATTTATTTATAATTCATATAGCATTGCTGGAGCCCCTTCACCTTTTATGAAGGTGATGTCTTATGATATAACGAGGCCAAATATCCAATTACTTGGAAATGTTCTGATCCATGGGTACAGTTTCCTTTTCCAAATGTCAAAGCTACATGTTTAGTCGATATAAGCCCTGTGATGCCTCAAGTGGACTTAGTTCTAGTATTGGGGCTTCAGGTAAAATAATATTCTTTTAATTTGGAGCTTCAGACACAAACTTCAATGGATAGTTAGGACTGCAAAAAAAAAAACAATTGCAACCAATTGTGCACAAGCCAGAAAGAGGGCTGTGAAAATATCTACAGACCGTTCATATACTGGACTTAAAGTATTTCAACCTGTTCCTTCATGACGGCGCTAGAGAAAACCAGAGAAAAAGACAGTTTTATCCCATGTTGTCATTCTGCTAAACAACTAATTCCCACAACATTGCCCTGGGATGTCAAACCATCAAATATGGCTTTATTATTATTACTATTATCCTTCTCATTTTTCCTATTGCCTATTTCTTTAGCTTCTTAAGACTATAACTTTGTTGTTTGTATCCCAGGATTTATGTTGTTTGCTTTTATTAGTATCTTATTATGATTTATGTTGATTGATTATTCAGTATCCTATGACTATCACTGAGTGTTGTATCTTATGATTTATGAAGATTGTATTTTATGCTTATGCTCATGATTTATCACTTGTTGTTTGTATGTACAGTACTTTAAGAGCTTATGCACTAGACACAAATTCCTTGTGTGTCCAACCACACTTGGCCAATAAAGAATTCTATTCTGTTCTGTTCTGTTCTAATCCATTCCATTCTCTGTGATATCAAAGTCCCATTACACTTCATAAGAATCACTTGCTCTTTGCTATGCAAAGTGAACCATTTTTCCACTGTTGAGTGGTTTTTAACTGAGGTTGTCATGAAGTACGTGCAGATGGGACAATGGTTCTGTTTTATGAACAGACATATTGTTTGGAGAGTCAACATCCATGGCTGTTATGATTTGTATACATTATTGGTTGGGATGAAAGATGAATAGTTCAACTGTTAGCTCCGCAGTTGCTCATAACTTATATAAATATCTGCAAAGCCCACTATCACGTTTCTCTGAAGACAACACTGAAGGAGTAAAATAGTATCTTTTATTAAAGTGATATATTCCCTTTTGTCCGTTCTTCTTTTTGTTTTCTACCTCATTTCCCCCGCCTTTTTTTGCTAACAAGGCCACAAGGTATGTGAGAGTGGCCGATCAAAGCTGAGTTTTTTAGTAGTGTGTGTGATTTTAACATCAGACTCCTTAGTTCAGGTCTGACCGTGGGCAGGCATTGCAGTGTCTATGGACACTAATAAATTAGCAGATATTTTCTTTGAGGCCTACTAAGATCAGGTAGAGTTTGACTTGATTTTTAAACACATTTTAAAATAGAGATAAATCTGGATGGAAAGCTGGCATGCTACAAAACAGCAACCTATAATATCACCTTTATTTCAAAAGCATCTTCTGAGGCACACATAAAATTGAAATGATGGACAGGTATTCCTCAGGGTTTTTGTCTGGAAGGGGTCTGTGGGAAGGAAACAACCAAAAAGAGATTACAATCATTTGAAGCCAGAAAAATACACTCAGTTTATCTTCTGGCTAGTAAACAGTTATATAAATATAATACAGCTATAACTTTGTGAGAACGTTGATTCCATACTCTAAACAACCCTATTCCTGTTCTAATCAGTGACATAAGGAAGAATCAGATGCTATTGCAATTCTGGGGATAACTTGAGGGAATAACTTAACAGAGACAAACTGCTCTATTAGAACAATTGTTTTCATCAACAGAAAGAGAGATTCAATGGATCACTGGCCAGAACGTCAGACAAGAAGGAGAACTCTCCATGACTACTGTATAAACTTAAGTAAAGCACTGTCTCATGTGATCTGGCTCTTCTCTTTTTGCAAATAGCTCTTCTGCATTCATCCATGTGGTCTTCTCCTGGATGGGCCATCTTTCTTGCCACATTACTTCTTTTCAGGTTGCTATGGAAGCTGATTGACACTTGGTCACAATTAGTCCCTATCTCTAGTGAAGAAATGAGGGAGAGTCTTAAGCGGAGGGCAATCAATTCTGATTTTGCAGAATATATGGCCTGCACGGCTGTTTCTTTCTGGACCTGTTTGCTGCTGATATATCTCTGTCAAGCTGTGATTCATTGCTGGCTCCATTTCAGTCATGTCCTTTCATCAGCAAAGAGCCATTTGGCTAGCTGCAAGTTTTCCCATTAAGAGTCCATTCTTTCTGCCAAAATTCGACAAATGAGTATATGTGAAAGAGAGAGAAGAAGAAAAATGTGAACATTCTTACTTGAAATAATTTAGTCCATTGCATCGCTGTAGGAACTAGAATAGATTTCAGAAAACTCCAGAAAAATACTAGCACAAAAAGGATTGCAGATGAAAAAAGGCAAAGGAGGTAGGGGGCAAACTGATGTGTATTATAGAAATGGAACAAGATGCAGGGGGAAATAATTTGATTCACTGGTTGGCAAACCATTTATTCCATATAGGAATAGTGCAAACCTGATAGGTGGGATCTGATAGTTCAGTCACTCTTTCTTGGCTCCGTATCCAGGACTTTTTCAATAGTAGGTTTTTTATTCTTATTGGACTGATGAAGCACACATTACTGTTAGTCTATTAGTTATTCTGTACCTAGAATGAATGAATGGTGTGGATGGTCTCAAAAGTAGTGTTTGTGTGTGTGTGTGTGAGGGGGGGGGGCTTCTTGAGGGCTTCAAAATTTATGCCAAGGCTTCTTTGATAGGTGCTGCTTAGGACCTCAAAACTGTCTAAGTTTCCCAGGGCTTGACTAAATTTCTTAAAAGTATGCTTGAGACAAGTCTAACGTCTTATTCAGTTTTATTTAAAAAAGGAATAGTTCACTTATGTCAGGCCACTAGTCTGTGAGATTTGGACTGTTGCCATGAAGACTGGATTAGGTTTTTCAAGCCCCAAAACCTGATGGATACCTCTGGATGTCAGACTGCTCTAGGTAACATTTCCTTGAATCTGGCTAGCTACCCTAATGTTCAGGTTAAATCATTGCAAAATGCTCTACTTGAGACTGTTTTGAAGATCACTAAGCACAGAATGCAGCTTCTTGCTGGTTAGTGTGCGAGAGCTGCTTTTTCAGAACAACATCTAATGTGTGGGTGTTGACTTGGTTGCCAATAGGTTGCTATCAGCCTTTGAGATAGGCCAGGTAAGGAAACAAATGCCCAAAATCTGACTGGAACTACACTTTATTAGTATAAGAAGCTGTTGTAATAGAATGTTGAAAACCTGACTGAATACTCCCCCTTCCTTTTTCTTATACTAGAATGAATTAGGGAGGTGTCAACTTAGGTTTGTTTCTTATGCTTTCACTGTTGCCCAGCCTTAAGACATGCTTTTGTGTATGAAACTGCATGGTCTCTGCCCAACTTCCTCAAGGTCATCTCCATGGCATGCTAGTTTCTGAATATAATTCAAAGTTCTACATGGCTTGGTTCTAAATTACCTTTGGGACTGTCTCCCTCAGATAGAATTTGCCACCCTTGGAGAATCTCCTTGAGATGGGAGGAGGGAATTTGAAAACAGCTTCTGTGTCTCTATCCCATCATTAGGGAAGCATTTCTCCCAGACATTTCATTAGCCTACATTCTACTCAGTTTTAGGAAAGTGATTAAAACCAGGCATTTTTGTCAAAAGCAAGCAACCATGTCCTTCCTTGTTATGAGTACTGTTCAAGGAAAGGTATTATTATCATTATGAAAAATGTTGCTACCTTGCTGTATTTTATTTCCATTTTTCTTTTTATCATCCTTGGTTTATCTTGGTGGATCTTCTGCCTTTCAGTCATTGTATCCTGCTCATGTTCAGGACATTGTATTATATCCATACAGGTACTCTTGCTTCTGATTGATTCCCTTTTCTTTTCCATAAGCTGGTTCAGAAACATGGTGTTTGCTGCTGACCTTATATGATAATTATATCATAAACTGTAGGTTTACTGTGAGGCTTACTCCTGCTTTAGGCACAAAGCCAGCTGGGTGACCTTGGGCCAGTCACTTACTCTGAGCCATAGGAAGAGGGCAATGGCAAAATGCTTCTGAAAATATTGCAAAGAAAACTGCAGATACTGTCCAGGTAGATGCCAGGAGCCAACAACACTGATTTAAAGGTTCCAAAAACAAAACACAAAACAAAACAAAGCATTCATAACTGTTCCAAATTCTCAATACTTCTTAGGGGTGTGTGTTTGTTTGTTAAATGGATATTGTTATGCTACTGCCCTTTGCAAGTAAACAGATTATTGATTTTTGAAATCTTTGTATGGGTCCAGCAAGCTGTATAAAGAAAAAGCCACTTTGTAAAGCTGGAAGAATGTGCAAATGGTTGGCTTGGATTTTGTAATATTGTCTCTGATACAAGGCACACAATTTTCCCAATAGCAATCGGTGTGATGACACCTGCTCGTATTATACATTTAATTTGGTTTACTGAATGAAAATGTCCCCAATCTCACCAAGTCCAGCTGGTGCTACCAGGCCTGTGGTCCTTTTCCCATCCAACTACTTGCATAATCTAACAGCACTTAAAGAAAAAGGCAGACAAGATCATCACCCAAGATTCTTCTTTCCCCCTATTACATTTTCCATAATGCTGAATCAAGAGGTTCAAACCATCTAAACTTTCATTCACTTTGGCTGAAGCTGATATTTGGGTTTTGGAGGAAAACTATTACTGATCAATGCAAAAAACTATAAATTAAAATCCAGGAGGAGGAGAGAAAAGGAAATGTCCTGTGTAATGACTAACAGTGGATTCTTTGGGCATGAATCATGCCCCACTGAATGGAGGAATAGGACATCCATCTAACTTAGAAGAGCCAATTCATCTAGTATCAAGACACCTGGTATGATTCCAGCACTGGGGAAATACTAGAAAATCTGACATTTTGACTATCACATAACCCCATTTTGTTAAGTCCGAGTCTGATGGCTAATGGCTGCAAATTGCTCATAGATTGCACAAAAGCTCAGAGGGCCCAATTGTGAAAATAATAGTAATTTTGATAAGTGATAGGACCGAACAATGAGATTTCAATACAGATATGTTGCTATAAAGGATGGTGTGTGTTCTCAGCTGCAATTAAACATTTCTATGGTAGCAGCACAAAGCCAGCTGCTTTTGTGATTGTGCTCCAGTGCTGTGTCCCAATTGTTATGCTGGCTCATAATTTCAAAACAAACAAAAAAAAAATCACCCCGCCTAAGTCCACAATATGCGCCATTGCTTCTCCAAATGCATGTGAATATGCAAGAACAGAGAAAAAGGGAACTAGTGTGAAAATATACCAGCAATTACACAATGAAGAGATTGGACAGCGTTAGTCATAAATAGCCTAAGAGGCCTCTGGATGTGTTAGATACAGCTAGTTATACCTGTCGTGCATGTAACAGCATCGTGCATATTGAAGTTCCTTATGCCTGGGCTATTGTGCTGAAAATGCCAGGTTCTCTGGCAGTGACATTGCCTTCTGTTAACATATGTGTGGAGTTCATCTGCTATGCTAATGGTTCATGCCTGGCCCTTTGCACTGGAAGAAGGAAAGGCAGAATGTGTTGACTTATAAATGCTAGCCTTTAAAATATAGTGTTTAATCCTCTTGTCCATGGACAGAAAGTTTTGAGCAATGGGAAAGCTGACCAAAGGCAGAAGTTTTTAGGCATCCAAAACCAAGTTGTTGAAAACTGAATTGGGATTTACTTGAACTCAGGCTGCTTTGTTTCTTCCAAACAAGTTCAGTTTGGGTCTTGTAGCTTTGCCATTATCTAGTAGGAACAACTATTTCCTCTCAATAAAATTGGGGACTGGGAGGATTATAAAGGGAAAGATGGAAAACTGACAGCAGCAAGGCTTTGGTTATGGTGTGAGATTTACCCCATCTCCCCCCTGATTCTACTTAGGTTTGCTCTATCTTAATTTATTACTGGCTGGGTTGGACTGGAATTGGTATTCTTTGAGCCCAGAAACAAATAAAGAATGTTGCTTGGTTTGGTCTGTCTAGGTGAGATCCATACATAGATACAATTGCTAGTATTCAATTCAATACTGAATACTTGGATTACTAACACACACACACACACACACACACACACACACACAGAGAGAGACAGACAGACAGACAGACAGACAGACATAAAGTGTGTGTGTGTGTGTGGGAATTGGGAAGACATTATCTGCAGTTCTGAGTAATGGAACTGAGCTTTCATTGATACAACCTTCAAATGAAGAAGCATTGATAGCTTTTGGGGGAAATCAGCTTCTTTGGCAATATTCAAGTTTCTTCCTTGGAGGATTTAGTTGCTGAAAATTTTCCCAAGCAGGTATGCATGTAGATATATTTGATAAAGCTACAATATGGCAGATTCTGTAAAAACAATAAATACATACAATAAATGCCATTGCTTGTATCAAAAGGGAAAAAAAAGGACTTTTCTGTGTGGGTTGAGTTACCAAAATTGGAAAACTTACATGTGACATTATGGTGGAACATGTTTGTTATGCCACCATCATCATCTGCTTTGTTACCTACTGTAACATTTTTTATATGGGTTGTGTTTAAAGACCACCTAAAAGCTTTATTTGATGCAAAATACAGTGGTTTAAGTACTCTCAGAAGTGAACAGTTGGACACATATTACATCTGTTCTGCAGGCCCTCCATTGACTTCCTGTTAACTTTCATCTGCAATTTAAAATGCTGGTATTAGTCTATAAAACCATTTTTGCTTATTTAACCAACAGGACTGCATCCCCCCACTGGAGTCAACCTGATCATTTTATTCTGTTCATGCCAGGAAAAGCAGCTAGTTGTTCCCCCATTTTCAGGAGGTTAGAGGAAAGCCTGGAAGAACTGTTTCTTGGTGAAAGCGCTGATGCTCCAATTTCCCAATGGAGAATTCTTTGGTATTGTTTACTTTCTAGGAATGGGTGTGGACAGAACTTTCCTGGAATAATTTTAGGAGCTGATACTCCAAAATGCTCCCATATTGGGAAAGGGTTTTTTTTTTCTTTCATCATTATTGAATTTTGTACCTTGTTAGGTGGCACAGTGGTTAGAGTGCAGCACTGCAGGATACTTCTGCTGACAGCTGGCTGCTTGCGATTTGGCAGATTGAATCTCACCAGGCTCAAGGTTGACTCAGCTTTCCATCCTTCCAAGGTGGGTAAAATGAGACCCAAATTCTTTGGGGCAATATGCTGACTCTGTAAACCGCTTAGAGAGGGATGTAAAAGCACTTTGAAATGGTGTATAAGTGGTATTGCTATATGCTACCAAGAGTCTTGTGACTTTAGAATTCAAACCCTGCCACATAACACCCCAGTCTTAACAATTGTGGATAAGATAGGAAAAAAAGTTTTTATAGTGGAGGTTGCAGTACCTGGAGACAGCAGAATAGAAGAGGAATAACACAAAATATAAAGACCTACAAATAGAAGTGGAATGATCGTGTCGGAGCCGCCCCCCCCCCCCCAAAAAAAAAGATAATACCAATAGTAATAGAGGCTTTAGAAACAATCCCAAGACAACTGGAACACCACTTGAACTCCATTGGCATTGACAAAATCACCATCAATCAATTGCAAAAGGCAGCTCTACTTGGAATAGCTTACTGTGCATCCTGTGATGGCACCTTTATTATTATTAAACAATATGAAGCAAATTTGATCAATGGCATGCTTTAGTGTTACCAAATCAGGTGGTATTACAGACGAGTTGGATTGTGCTTTGGTTCAATTTTGCTCTGATCAATTCTATCTGAAAAAAATCTGCTGTCATTGCTTTCAAATTATTTTTCTACAAATCCAAGTCAAGTTTCCAGACCAGATTCAGACTGCTTATTGGGACACTGTTAATCTAATAATTTTTCTGCTTCATAAAGTAATGCCCGAAGATGCATTTGGCTTTCTTAAGCCCGGATAAAGAAGCCTGCCCAGGTAGATTTTATTTGTTATCTGATAGCCTGTGGCTTGAAAAACAGTGGAACTCATTTGTAAATATTTCAGTAGCAATTCTGTCTATGCATTTAATAATTAAGCATTGCTAACACATTCAACCTTCTTCCTTCTCCCTGTGAATTTTCACCCTCTCTCTTTGTACAAAATCTGCCCAGTCACTGTATCTTTTCCTGATGCTAGTTTTGCCTACACTGCTTTTCCTTCTGGGTCTTTTTTCAATGATATCTGTAATTAGCTGTGAGACAATGTCAGAGATACACAACAGTTGGCTCAGCAACAGGAACTGATGACTGGAAATGCCAGCTACAATGATGACAACTGTGCCAGTGGGGAAAATAACATCCCTTGCACATCATTAGAAGTAAAAGAAGAAGCTGCCACTGGTGTGTCTTTCAGATGCAACCTTTTTGTGGAATGACTGGGCTGTCTCCACCTGGACCAAGATGCTCTTTATTCCCTTTTCTACCTGGACAAAAGCAAAGTTTTTTCCAGCATACCCTATTAAGGTGCAGCTTCAACTCTGTCTGGACACAGATTGCTGAATGAATGTTTCCTGGTGTTTATTCACAATGTTTATATGCCAGAAATAGCAGGATTTTTTTTTTTTTAGTTTTCATAGACATTGCTTCTCTCATATTGTTCCTTCTATCCATTGGTGTTTTTTTTTTTAGAACAATAAACTCAGCTAGAAGTTGCCAGCTCTTTAAAGTTCACATATCTAATCTCATATATTGCAAAATCCAGCCTTCACAAGCTCAATTTCCTCCAGAATTTTATGGGGATTGTAGTCTGGTACAAATCAGGTTGGGAGGAAGATGGTCAAAAAGATGAAATTTCAGACTGATATAATATGAAAGCAGGGTGGGATGGCTCAGTGGTTAAAGGCACTGAGCTTGTCAGCTGAAAGTTGACAGTCTGGGTTTGAAATTTTGGTGAGCTCCTATTCCTTCCCCAGCTCTTGCCCACCTAGCAGTTCAAAAGCATGCAAATGTGAGTACATTAATGGGCACCACTTCCGTGAAAGATAACAGTATTCCATGTACCTTTGGCCATGCTTGCCACATGACCACAGAAATTGTCTTCAGACAACGCTGGCTCTCTAAGCCAAAAAACAGATATGAGCACCAGACCTTTCTCTCTCTTTCTCTCTTTCTCTCACTTTCACTTTCACTTTCATTTTCATTTTTACTTGGTGCTCTCTGAGCTTGCTTCTTTATTGCAGATGTTTCAATACCCAAACTAGGAAACATCATCAATGCTTCTTTTTTACTTTTACTCTTACTGTATATTTTTATATATAGCTATGTAGATAATATATACTTTTTCTTTCAAATCTTAAGGGGAAGTATCTACATATTTTGAATAGGCTTGGTTTTATTCACAGATTTATGTAGAGGTGTCCATAGGGGAATCGAGAGACAAAGCAAGTATCAAATTGCCATGCTTCCACTCCATCCCTTTTGTACTCACATCATGATGTCACATGTACATGCAAAAGGAGAAGAACTTGTGACTCAATGCTCCTTTCATCAAGCTTATTCATGTATTGGATTCTATTAAAACAAAGTAGAAGGTTTTAGTTAGGGTTTACCCCAGCCATGGCCTCTTAAAAGAGTTATGGACTCAGGGAACACTATAAAACTATGAGAGAAAGCAAAGAATATTCAGCATGACATGGGGGAAGTGATTCCAAGGAGCTAAGAAACTAGGAAGTCATTCATTGGAGAGCAGTTCTTTAAAATTGAGATCCTCAATTAAGAATTCAGTGGCATTTCAGTAGCATTTCAACAATCAGCAGATACAGGAAAGAAGGATAGGATTTGGGACAGAACTGAAGAAAAATGATGTACCTGGCAACAAATGGTTCTACTTTGATTCATTTAGATAAATGAAGGTCAAATGAAATGTGGGAAATTATCTGGACAATATATGAGAAAGTCTATTGTTGTTAAAGTGCATTGTGTTTTGGGGTGGTGTAAAAGAAGGTGGATAAAGGGGAGGGCTTATCTTTGTATTTTAATGAGATGCTAGAGATATCACACTAGCTACAAGTTCAATGCTTGACTCCACCTGAGGCAATCTTAATTAAACTGATGTTAAATAGTCTTCCAAAATGTTTTGAAACAGTTAAGAATGCTCTACAAATGAGAGGATATACAAATTTGTAATTTGCAAGAAACTATTTAATAGATGTTAATATATACAAAGGGGCTGACAAGAAATAAGTAGGGAATAGAGAAGTTGCATTTGAACTATGCAGATTGGTAAATGTTAATTCTGCCACAGCTCTGCAAATAAGCGAATTAAGTGCTCAAAGAAAAAATGGAATTGATGGCAAGAAACAAGTCAAGTTACTTTCCAGAGTGGATGATTCATCAAGAGGCAAGTAGACACAACACAGGCAGACAGAACAGTGATAAGATTTAATAGACATAAAAGAAAATTTTGGAAGTAATGTTCGAAAAGAATTGTGAAGGAATCTATCCTGACTCTGGTTCATTAATAGGTTAATGAAAGACATTTGAATTGGACATGAATTGCAAACTTTTTTACTTTCAGTTTTTGCTAAAGGCAAAGGAACTATAAGACTGTATTACAAAATGGGAAAGGGGGAAATACATAAATCTATTATTAAATATTCTTTATATGATGCAGTGCTAGATGTTATTTTGAAGTTAGTGAAAGATGACATTGAAAGAAGCCATGAGATAAAAATTTAAAAGATGGAGATGACTTATATGAAACAGATTCTCAAAAACAGTGGCAATGTAAAATTGTAGCAGAGAAGGCTAATTATGGGAACCTGAATGCAGTTTTGGGAAAGAAGTAAGGTTTAGTAAGAGGCTAAAGACAATCTATGGAATATTGGATCTAAATGTATTTGCTGTATAAACACAACAGGAAAGAGATGGTTTATGTACCCATAAAATAAATAAAAAAATATAGCACCTATGGAAATGACTTTCAGCAGACTTAAAAATTAAAAGGTAAGGGGAGAAACTTTCTATTGATATTAACAAGTTTTGTAAATACATGTCCACTTACTTTATCAGTTAAAAAATGTAGGATAGATTAAATGAATAAGTTCTAAAAGTTAACTATGTTTGAAAGAAAACCTCACAATCTTCATTCAGTGAGTAAACAGTGAATGATATGACAAGATTACTGAGGAAGTTAGTATTGATCTACTGCCTGGGGATGTTAGAAGATGGGTGGGATAGGAGAATTATTATGATGAGAACATGACAGAACAGAAGTAAACATATATACACACAGTTCATGTAATTATATATAAAACTTCTATTGGGGTATAGCAGTGGCCTCATAACTGGATGTCCAGTTCAGTTATCCAGGTGATTGCCTCTGGTGTTGCTTTGTACAGATCTTCTAGGGAACCACAAAAGCACACATTGTGGACAAACTTTCACAATATGTTTAATAGCTTACATACCACAATGACAACAAGGGGATCCTTCCATCACCACTGATAGAGGGTAGAGGCACTTCTAACAATATCAAACATAATTCTGTTCAATTTTGACCAGACAGACCGAGGCAGGTGGTTTGGTAGCGGGATCACTAATGGTCAGGCCATAAGAAGGTACCATTGACCATTTTAGAATAGGATAATGATGTTGTTTCTGGGAAGCCTTCAGATCCCATAATTTCTTTATTTTTAGTATAGAGAGGGTTACACTACCTTTGAGAGTATTAGTATCCTACAACCATATAAATTACAGAATATATTCACACACTGTTTATAAATCTATTGTCATCTGTGTCTTCATGAATGAACTGTGTGGGAGAGAGGTGGTGGGGAAGAATCGGAAGCCCAGCTAAGTGGCAGGTTTTCTTCTCAATGCCTTCATTCTGATAAATCTTCAAATGTTTGACTGTAATGCAAGTCTTTCAAGTCTTACATTTTTAAATCCTGAACATAATAGATGTGAATTTCATCTTTTTTTCACCTCTGTTCTCACTCTGTCAAATGCTTTAAAAATATTGGAGAGTTACTCTAATTAGAAAAAAAAAGAATGTACATTCTTTTCTCATCAAATTTTAAAAGGATAAATATTTACTTTACTACCAGTGTTAGAGACTAAACAATACAAAAAGCCTTTGGTCAATGTGCGCTACTGAGATTGGAGAGTTTTATTTCTCAAATAATTACTTCTTAAATCTCTCAGTTGTTCAGTAGTGATACTGGTAAGCAGCTGAGAAAAGAGACTAAAGCCTTATTTTTCAATACATTGGACACAGATAGACATTACAGACACAATTGCTGTTCCAGATCTTTTCTTCTCTTTTCATCTGTTAGCACAATATGTAAGATAATCTCATGATATTACTCTGCCTCCATGCTTCTACCACTCAAGTTTTAGACTGGAACAATTTTGTAATCAGGTTGAATGACAATATGGGGCCATGTTTAGTGCATTTGTCTGATACAGGATCTATCTGTGTGTGTTAGAGGCAGATCAAATGAGGATGCTTATCTCGGTTTTATCACTGTTTTGCTGCAGTTTCTGCACATTGTCACTGGCATGTCATGAGGTAGGAATAGGTTAATACATTAAAATACATAAAAGAGAGAGCCAAAATGGAAGCATCATTTTCCCAATGGAAAAAAGTGCTTTTGAAAGGACTATGTGGAGACATCTTAAAATGAAAATATTGGATAAAGGCATTAAAAATTAATTGTAATTGATAGGAACAAACAGCTTTGTCTTTGCCATGAACGGTAGAATTATATTTAATTTACATTTGCTTGGAGAAAAAAACTGTCATCAAAAAGAAACAAAAGTCAGAATTGCTCTGTTCCTAATTTTCAGTAACTCTAGATATACCAAGATACCAATCTGATTTACTGAAGTAACAAAAATCCATGCATCCATGCCTGTTTGATCCATTCCTCTTTTTAAAAACAGGATATTTCAGAAGCTCAACCTATTCTGAACCAAAGAATAGAAATAACCAGGCACTGAACTTTGATTCAGTAAACAGATGAACCCACCATGCTCTGCCATTCATAGAAACCATAATAGTGGAACAGACTGACTAAATATGCACAAAAATACTGGAGGAAAAAAGGAATAAAAGTGCATGCAAATGAGTTTCTTAAATAGATTACTCATTCTATTAAAACATTGCTCCTTTGGGCCTTTGTTCTCCCTTGCAGTTGTAAAGAGTGATTAAATGTTACACATACTATTGTTAAGCACCTTGGTGCTAGATTTACAATATCCCTTGAATTTATAATGTACAGTGTACTAAGGATTTTCCTGTTATAATAATCTTATGGCATAAAGAAAGATGGTGCAATTACCAAGCAATTTTTTTTTCTTTTCCTTTTGAAAATGCATGATGTTGGACTTCGTTAATGACCATGAGGTCATGACTAAAACTAAGGTTTAGTTCAGAAACTGTGGCTTCACCTGAGTATTTTAGAGATTGGGAATATGTTCTTTCACTGATATAAACTAGTTTCAGAAATCAGTCCATGGAATAACCTGTGTAAATTCTCCCACATACGTGATGGAGGAAGAGATTTGCATTAAAAAGGCCATTACACGAGTCGATTCTACAAGGAATCTTCATAAGTCACACGGGTGGCTGCTATGCAGTTGAAAATACAATTCTATGTTTTACTTAATGTTGTACTTCACAGTTCTCAAAAATTACATTCTT
The DNA here is from genome assembly GCA_023653725.1 of Bungarus multicinctus. Lineage (NCBI taxonomy): Eukaryota > Metazoa > Chordata > Lepidosauria > Squamata > Elapidae > Bungarus > Bungarus multicinctus. The sequence continues at coordinate 57,517,193 of CM042836.1, read as the reverse complement.
CATTCTGATAGTTGGTAGTAGTGGGTAGTAGTGTCTAATTGCAACTTTTCCTTGTGTGTAGTAGATCGACATTTAGGGCCAACATTTGCATTTAATTTATCTATTTAAATATTTATATGCCATACACTGTACTTTTGAGATTCTAGACAGTTTACCAATCAAAATATAATAAAACAAACCATTAAAAAGAGAGCAGCAGCAAAAATGATGGATGAGTAAATCTCAATGATGGACTTTTTACCTTTGATCTGATTGGCTTACAAATTAGAGGAGCTATTTCCTCAAAACCAAAAATGGCTTAATTTATTTCCATAGGCAATCCTCACTAGATTAAACTATAAATTTTCTTTTGACATTTTCCACTGAGTGGATGATTTCTCCAGGGGTGGAAAAATTCTCTAACAATTTATCAAGGTCAGAGCGCTCTCTCTCTCTCTCTTGCAGGTGATAATCTCACAGTGGAAGCTATTCAGAAGAGTTGCATTGTGATAGCTTTCTTTCAGATTTAATGGTAGCATGGGAAGCCAGAGAAATTATGGACTACTAGGGAGGTGAACATACAATGAAAAAAAAGAGCATTTATGTAGTCTCTTGACCATTTTGTCAATAAATGAGTGCAAGAATGATTCATCCACAAGAAATTTCGCAAATCTTCTTTGAAAAAACATCTAAATCGTTTTTTCAGCAGTTTGAATGAGAACTAGTTAACACGCAAATCATGATAGATCTATGTTGAATATGAAGTTGAATATTATAGGCAACTCCATTAATCATATTTATAGAAAACGAAAACAGTTAACAACTGTAATATTGTAAAAAACATTTTTTAAAAAAAACAAGACAAGTTCTTGCCAGAGTGCTTTTAGAGAAAAAAAGTCACATCTTTTGAAGAATATAATACATGAGAATACATTCCTTATCCATCAGCATCACTTCCAACAAAATAATATTGAAGGAAATCACTGATAGAATATATAGATAGATAGATAGATAGATAGATAGATAGATAGATAGATAGATAGATAGATAGATAGATAGATAGATGGAAAGAAAGAAAGAAAGAAAGAAAGAAAGAAAGAAAGAAAGAAAGAAAGAAAGAAAGAAAGAAAGAAAGAAAGAAAGAAAGAAAGAAAGAAAGAAAGAAAGAAAGAAAGAAAGAATTCGTTATTGGCCAAGTGTGATTGGACACACAAGTAATTTGTCTTGGTGCAAATGCTCTCGGTGTACATAAAAGAAAAGATACATTTGTCAAGAGTCAAGAATCATAAGGTACAACACTTAATAATAGTCATAGGGTACAGTCAACAATCAAATCATACTAGGAAACAGTCAACATAAATCATAAGAATACAAGCAACAAAATTATAGTCATACAGTCACAAGTGAGAGGGAATGGGTGATAAGGAGTAATAAGAAGATTAATAGTAATAGTAATTCAGACTTTATAAATAGTTGGACAGTGTTGAGGAAATTATTTGTTTAGCAGAATGATGGCGTTCAGGGAAAAACTGTCTAGTTGTTCTGGTGTGCAGTGCTCTATAGCATCGTTTTGAGGGTAGAAGTTAAAACAGTTTATGTCCAGGATAAGAGGGCTCTGTAAATATTTTCATAGCCCTCTTTTTGACTCCTGCAGTATACAGGTCCTTGATTGAAGGCAGATTGGTAGTAATTGTTTTTTTTTTTTTTGCAGTCCTAATTACTCTCTGAAATCTGTCATGTTGAGTTGAAGAACCAAACCAGACAGTTATAGAGGTGCAGATGACAGACTCGATAATTCCTCTGTAGAACTGTATCAGCAGCTCCTTGGGCAGTTTGAGCTTTCTGAGTTGGCGCAGAAGGAACATTATTTGTTGTGATGAATTTGTATATTTGTAACTGAATTAGTATTGCAAAAACGATCTCCCTCAGAATGCTAAGGAGTCTGAGTGAAAGACAGTGGCATTTAAATATAACATCTGGCAGCCCAGATAGAAGAGTTCAGAATGCTTTTCAAGAAATAATCATCCTTGGTATTTCATTCAATGACTGTTCAAAGTTATGATTCAAACTACTCAAAGTACTGAATGACAGGTATTTATGATCTGTTCTTGGAGTTCTAGCTGCCAAATCATTCCTGTGGTTATCTCATTATGATTTGAGCTCTTGAGTCCCCAACTTGTGATTATAATGTTGCAGTGAGCCATAGTCATGTGTTCACCACTTGTGATCTTCCTGCCAAGTTCCTACAGGAAAAGTCAATGGTGAAGCCAGCAGGGAAAGTTGCAACTCACTCCTCTCCCCTATGATTTTACTCTTCCAAAGAGTCACTGTGGTCTTTGGGATATTGTATTCCATAGCACCCACTGCTTGCTCATTCTCCATAGTGTCCCCTGCCCATGCTCATTAGCACCCACCTTCAGCTCTCACCCGCCCATGTTCAGTAATTTCTGTAACCATAGCACTCATCATCTTACAGCTCTTACTTGCCAGTCTGTTTGCCTGGGATTCCAGTCATATGAGGTCCTTGCTTAATAATCCATGTGGTCTCTGGGTTGTGACAACAACTGGGATGGCTGTTGGGATGCTGTCATGTGACATACCATTTTTCAATCTTATTGTTTAGCAAATTCTGATCTCAACTGCTGTTATAATCTATCTATATCAGAGGTCTCCAAATGTGGTAACTTTAAGACTTGTGGACTGCAACTCCCACAGCATGCAGGGAAGCACATCGTAAATCACCGAACTGATAGTTAACCCTATCAATCCCAGTCCTGGCTAAACCATGTGCTCCATGAATGTTTGACTCTTTTCTGTCTGGTAAAGAGTCACCTTGACTCATCTTCTTTGTTGCATTATGGAACTTGTGGAATGTAGTCCTCTTACAGAAAAAGTTAAAATGTTATAAATCAAGGAAACAGCTTTGAATTTGCTGTCCAAATACAGTGATTGACAGTCTTCTTGAGCCAGCAAGTATATCTAGAATTTTAAGAGCATATTGGTGGCATCCTGAAAAATGACTGGCAGATTAGCCCTGACCAATCATGAAATACATATTTCTCAAATGAATTACTCTATACCACCCCTCTGGTCCAGTTAAGCCTTGTCTTTTTTTCAAGAAGGCCCTGGACTGCAGTGAATCCTTTTTTTTCTGAGAATGTTTTTGAATTCACCTGGGCCCCAAAGTCATTTTGAGAAATAAAGGTTATGTTAGAGATTGTTTGGTAACATGACAGTTTCTTATCTAATCACAGTGGATTTGATAACCTGGTGGATGTTTAGAGTTGTACTCCTTGAAACATTCCTGTGAATAATTTTCAGTTCAGCTTGCATGCAGTACACTCCCAATACTCCCAATATCCAGATGAATCCCCCACCCCTATATTCTGTACATTTAAAGAACAAAGTCCAACAATTCTGTAGGCAGCAAAGATGTATAACACTGCTAAGTGATGTTGACCAACTATCTCTTTGCTAGATTTTCCCTCGTATGTGATGAAGTAGCTACTTGCTATTTATGGTTCTGGTTCCATCTTGTCCACATGGAAAAGGTCTTTTTTGTTTGACAAGAGAGGCTTAGAGAAGAATTGGAAGAAGAGTTTAAGTAGGGTATTAGCCAATGTTAAGTTCTATCTCATGTCCTCTTTAAAGCTGTATGAACTCTACTTGTTTTTTGCAGATGCAAGTATGGTTCTTCTAAATTCTGTATAAGCTAAATAATGAGTCAAACTAAACCTTTAGACATTAATAATTGACTTGTTCAACTTTTGTTTACTGGATAACAATTTATGATGTGTCTATATTTTTTGCCATATCTAGATCATTTAGAAATGCTCCTTCATCTCTGACACATATGATCCACTGTCATATTTAGCATATTTTAATCTCTCCACCAATTTCTCTCATCCATTAAACTAAATCTAATCTCACTTCAATTCTTTCCTGGCAATCTTAAACAGTGAGATAGCTATTTAAAGAATATCTTCTAGCCCTGCGGTTTGGAACCATAATTTTCTGAGTTTATTTTTTGTGAAGCTTCTTTTGATTATTTTTGGCATTTTGTCATGAGCTGTAACCATCTAGTATATCTAAGCCTTGTAAACTAATTATTCCTTGCTCTTCTCGCTCTAAGATAAGAAGATTAAATTTATCACATTCATTTATAGTTGGCATTAAACATACCAATTTAAAAAATAGAAATCAGCAGCTTTTATTAAAGGTTTATATTCTCTGTCAGTGTCTTGTCTTTTAATTAGAAAAGCATTATAGCAGTAATTTAGTCAATTCTCAATTCATTTAAATCAATTCATTTAAATCTTCAAGAGGAGATTTTATTGAGCTCTGATCAACTTATATTACACTTCAGTCTGGCCCATTCATTGATTTATCCATAAAATTCATCCATAAAAGAGATGTATATGCATAGAGACACACTCATTCGCTAATTTTCAACACATGCTGCTAACCATATGTCAAAAGATTTCAGTGTTCTTTGCCTGTAGAAGAAAGAGAAGTAACAGAATAGCAATTTTTACTTCAACAGGTTTTTTGAATAGCAAAGTGATTTGAAAGGTTAAAGTAAACACAGCTTCATATTTATTTGAGATTTTCTAGTCCCCAGAAAACCAATGGGAAGGGAATGAATGAACCCAGAGGAGGTTGAAGGAAACATTTGTGGTATTTTGGCAACTCTTCAGTGAAGTTAAAAGGATAGCAGCCCATTTTCATGGGTCTACTTTATTTATTTATTTATTTATTTATTTATTTATTTATTTATTTATTTATTTATTTATTTATTTTATTACACTTTTATACTGCCCTCTCTCCCAAAAAAGGCACTCGGGGTGGTGTACAGCCAATATAAAAACGACATACATAGTAAAAATTTTAAAAGAGATTTAAAAGAAATTAAACGAGTGGCTGGAATGATATTATAAAAGCAGAGTAAAAAAGGTAAAAAAGTTAAAAATCCAAAATTTAAAGCCCTAGTAATTAGTACTAGGCCAGACCGGCCTGTTGGAAAAGGTGGGTCTTTAATGCATGCCGGAAGGTCTGCAGGTCAGTGATGGACTGCATCTCTGGGGGTAACTCATTCCAGAGGGAGGGAGCCCCCGCAGAGAAGGCCTGCACCCTCGGGGCCTCCAGTCGGCATTGTCCGGTTGACGGCACCCCAAGGAGGCCCACCCTGCGGGAGCGCACTGGCCGGCGGGAGGCTGATGGTGGCAGCAGGCGGTCCCGTAAGTACCTAGGTCCTAAGCCATGGAGCGCTTTAAAGGTGACCACCAGCACCTTGAATCACACCCAGAAGGCCACCAGAAGCCAATGAAGCTCGTGTAGGAGCGGTGTAACATGGGAGCTAATAATGAGTGATAGTCCTTTACTCCTGTGTAGCAATAGCAATAGCACTTAGACTTATATACCATTTCACAGAGCTTTACAGCCCTCTCTAAGCAGTTTTACAAAACCAGCATATTGCCCCCAACAATCTGCGCCCTCATTTTACCAACCTCGGAAGGATGGAAGGCTGAGTCAACCTTGAGCCAGTGAGAATTGAACTGCTGAACTGCAATCAGCCGGCAATCAGCAGAAGTAGCCTGCAGTACTTCATTCTAACCACTGTGCCACCATAGCTCATAAAGGATTGATTCAATATAAAACAAGCTGCACCCCTGTATAAAAGAATATTCCAAAAGTTGCCATCGTATGTGAATCTTTAACATGGTACAAAAGAAAATATCATAAATGTGAAATTATCATACTCTCAGTTTTGATTTAATCACTCTTCTTTTTGCCAGATGTATGTTGGTCTTAACTCTCAGCAGATCAAAACCAAGCTGCCACCTTTTTTATATTCTGATAAATGCATCTACTGTCCATTTAAGCTTCTCTGAGTTATCTAGTTTTTCCCCTCATCAATTTCTGCTTGTGATTTAAACTGTGCATCTAATTAATCATTTTTGAACTATATTGTTATATACACATTTTTCACATCTTTCCCATCCTTATACCTTTCTTTGTCTCAATAAGTGTTTTGATTTGAGAAATGCATATAAAAAGGAGACATAAATAAGACGTATTGCACATGAATATAAAAGATGCTAGCACATTATTTTGGCAAATACAAAACAGATACATTTGTAATCAAATGCAAACTAAACTATTTTCTCTCTCATTCCATTTTTCAGAGTTGCCTTAACTTTCTTGAAAATCTGTGGTTGCTTATTGATTTGGCAGAAAAGTCACTTAATGCCATAGACCTCCTAAACAGCATGCTTTTAACTCAATTTCCACACATTTGTTATGCTCTTTGGCTTTCTTCTCATTACCATCAGACAATTCTCTGCCAAATCACCATAAGTGAAGCCCTTCCCTGAAGTTCACAGGGCAGCATTTTACTAGGAAGGATTCTTTGTTGCTATAAAATCCTTCCATCTGATCAAATTCTATTTCTTTTCCTCATTTAACTTTTTGCCACTTGTAGTGCTTGAGGTTTTACTGGAGGATCGGCAAGGAAAAAATGATTACTGGTAGGTACTCTTTCCCAATTTAAGTAATTTATTTGTTGGATTTGTTAAGGACACCAACTCAAAAAAGAGTCTATGCAACTTAAAATATATCCAATAAATATGTTAAAATACAGTTAGAAACAATGATTGCCTGGAACAAAGCAACACATCTGAACATGCAAGAAAGACAAAGGGAAGGCTGGACACTGAGTGATGGCTCTCCAGAACGGAGTGGTCCAACAGTGACTTCTTGAGAAGGCACATCACTGAACCTTTCATGTCTGAGAGAGACCATCCTCTCCCTCAAAGAGGTAAACATAATTGCATGGATTTAACAGCCCAGTTAAGCTTCCTGCACAGTCCAGGAGGGCCTTGGATCTTGAATGCATTGAACCATTATCTTTCATATAATGGTTCAATATACAGTGAAGAATTAAGCAAGCATTTATTTTACTTAATATTTTGGTTATACTTGTCTACCTTATACTTATACTACCTTGTCATTGGTGAGAAACCTCACCAAGGATAATTAGATTAGGATAACCCTTCTCTTCAATTGAGTCATTTTTGAGGAACAGGTATTCCTTAACTTTGCAATGGTCTCTTTGCTATCTGGTATAAAAAAGACTGTAGAATTTCAGTGGATTCATTCTTGGAGAAGAATGACTGCTGTCTCATATAATTATATAATTTTCTTATACTGACTTGGGTAAAACACTAAGTACTCATTCTGTGTGGCTTCTGAGTCCAAAATATCTGTGACCCAATCCTGTTGGACTGAGGACAGAACAATACATTTCGCCCTTCTCATCTTAATATCCAAGCACCTTAGTGTTGTTTACAAAGTGAACAAGCAAAACCTAAAAACACTTCCTGGAGATGTCATATTGTGATTCATAGAGGGACTCAGAACTGCTTTTCTGAAATGACTTGTGACTGCCCCTGTGGATGAAATTTTACCTCTGTATTTGCAGATTGCAAAATACCACTTAGAACTAAATAGACATAAAAAAGTATCTGTAGATTTGATAAAAAAGAAACTCCTTGCATTACCTCATCTTTCCTATAGGTTACAAGATCTTAATACCCTGCTGGATTTAAATGCTCAACACAATTGTTTAAATGCTCAACACAATTGTTTAACTGCTCAACACAGTTGTTCAACACAGCAGAATTCAGATAATTGAATCTATTTAATTCTTTAGCCCCCAAGCTATTAGATGAAAATAAGTCTTTTGGTGTTTTGTCTTAACCGGTGGACATAAGCACAGGAGAAACTGCCTTACCCTAGTTGGATGGGAATCTGAAAAATATCTGGCCCTGAGAGAAATCTAATGGATGACCTCCCATAATATTTTATCAGCTGGCGTTTCAGTTTTGATGGAGGGTAAAGCTGCACATATTGACCTGGTTAGTCATTCCAAAAAGCTGAAACACCACTAAGTCATCTTGTAAGTTCAGTTCTCCAGATTATACTTTTTTTCCCCCAGGCAGAATTGGAGGAGAAATTTCTTTAATTTGAATATTTAGATGAACATCTTCACTTTGCTCCTGCTGATTCTCTAATCCTTCTGTCTCAGAATGTTGTGACCCATTTAGCAGTTCCTGATATGCTCAAAAAAAAAAAATGAATACAGCAAACTGAGCAAGTTAAGGAAAAATATAAATAGCAAAATGTGTATATGCACGGAACATCTTACAGAATGTTAAAGAAATATACACACTGGGAAACTTACATGCAACAAAGCTGTGAACAAGAAGAAATGCACATATTACAATATATGTTCTAACTTTTCTGCTGAAAAAAAACCTGATGGCAAAAGAATAACAATCAGGAAATCAGAAAATTGATTATAATTGAAATAATCAGATATTTCCTCCATATTCTACACACAATGATACATCTCTACATCTCACACACTTACACACAGAGAGAGGCATACAAACAGAGGCTCCTAGTATTTAGATTATAAGGAATAGATGAGTGCCTATTTAGGCAGTCTGTATTGCAAAGTAATGCGCCAAACATCCCAGTGTAAGTGTAAGAAGTAGAGTTCTTTAGCAAAACAATTTATGTCAAAAAAATAAATAAATGTTTTTTTCTTCATAATGATCCTAGAATAGAAAATAATTCATTTGGGTTACTATTACTTTATGAGGGTTTTAAGCAACTGAAGTAGCAAAAGTTTAATCACACAGTTTAATATTTGATAGATAACAACTTTTCAATTTACACTTTAAGGAAAAAGTACATATACATATCTCATTTTCTAACCAAAAAAAGACACTCTTTGCTATCTTCACCCTGAAGCTGAAAAGTTTGGGGAAATATCTTTCTGCAGTACAGTACACCATAATATCAAGGATGCAAAATGTATAAATATGATTTTTAAGAAAAGGGAATATCCTATTTTTTTGCATTGTGAAATAGCCATATAATACAAAGACACAAAAATATAGAAAACATTATATTTTATTAATATTAGTCTTAGTCCACTTTAATTAAGTCCATGATCAAATTATTTAAATAAAGTATTTAAAACCGTGCTTTTAAGATGTTATTCTGCATATTTTATTTTATTTTTATTTTATTTATTTTTATTTGTCAGTTGCTTACAAGATAATAGGTATAAGTAAAAAACATAGTTATGAATACATGGATACATATAAGAAAAATAAAAAATATATAAAAGAAATAGGACAGGGACGGTAGGCACGTTGGTGCGCTTATGCTTTATACTTTATAATTTAAAATTATAAAGTATAAATATACCATAGTCTAATTTAGTTATATTAAATATTAAAATAAATGCATATGTATATAGTAATAACTTTTTTAACAGTCTTGAACTGTACTGATTCAAGAGTGCCTTTATTATCACATTTTTTAAAAAAATCCAAGAATGCTGCTCAATTGTTAACTTTTTATTGTTATATTTTTTTTATGTATAGACACCATTTAGATTCCTTCCTCTTACATTTTCATTCATGTTTCTAATGAACAAAGTTAAGGATTTAAAAGAGAAATCATTAGGATGGAAAATGAGAAAAACCTAGTGGAGTTTTGAATTTTTACACATTGACAAGGGGTATTGGCTGAGCTTCAAAAGAGTTTAGATTAGTCTCTACTGGACCATCAAAATGTGTAGAAAATGGGTGTTCTTCCTATAATAAGTGTGAGCTTGCAACACATATAATTATTATGAAGCTAAAGTTGAATTTTGGCACTAATATAGAAAAAACATTACAAGAAATATACTCAGATCAAAAAGCAAGTGCATTATTAAATGGAGATCACACTGAAGATTTTGAAATTGCAAAAGGAGTGAGACAAGGGTGTCCATTATTGCCTCTGTTATTTATCTTGTCTTTAGAAGTGTTGCTAGCTGCAACCAGACAAAATCCAGAGATTCATGGAATTAAAATTAGAAATGAGGAATATAAAGTTCAGGCATTTGCCGATGATTTGGTATTTATAGTGGAAGATCCAATGAATTTGGGATCAATATTGTTGCAACAAATAGAAAAATTTGGGGAAGTGGCAGGATTTAAAATAAATAAAAATAAATCTAAGATGATAGTCAAAAGCTGTACAACAAAACAGAATTAGAAAACATAATGGGACTTCAAATAGTAAAAAAGGTGAAATACCTGGGAATTTGGATATTACCCAGATGCTCATCACTAAAAGAGGACAATTATATTAAACTGATTAAGCAAATCAGAAAAGAATTAGAATTATGGGCCAAATTGAAACTGTCTATATTAGGAAGAATAGCAATGCTGAAAATGAATACTTTACCAGAACTAATATATCTATTCCAAATGATCCCAATTAAATTAGGGAAATCTTTCTTTATAGAACTAAATAAAATAACATCCAAGTTTGTTTGGTTGGGCAAGCGGCCACGTATTAAAATGAAACTATTACAAGATAATAATACTACTTGGACTACCAGAATGGGAGCTCTATTACCAGGCAGCGATGTTAAGTTGGATTATGCATTTTTGTGGGGAAACAAAAGTAATGTACATACTTATTTCATTCAACACCTAATAAGAGACTCATTGATTACAATTTGGAAAAAATCAAAGGCAAACACTATATGGAAATCTCACGATGGCTGTCAACCATGGAAGCCATAATCCATCGAAATAGATTAGACTTACGGAAAATGGTAAGCTATGAAGAATTATTAGATAGTCAAGGGAAATTAAAATCAAATCTAGAACTGAAGGAAAATGGAATCATAATTGATTGGTGGCCATATTTGCAAATTCAAAATAAATATAAAAAAGATTTAAAAGATTTTGGATTTGATAAAGGGCAGAACCAATTAGATAAAATATTAATGGAACAGGAACAAAAATTTATAACTAAAATATACAAATATTTATTAGATTTCAAAATGGAAGAGGAAATAGTCAAAAGCACAATGATTGCATGGACACAGAATTTTGGATACACTATTGAATTAGAGGAATGGGAGAAAATATGGAAAATAAATTATAAGTTAACGGTATCCGCAGCATACAAAGAAAATATGTAAAAAATGTTTTATAGCTGGTATTTAGCTCCAGCGAGATTGGCAAAAATCTACCCCAACATGAGTCCCAAATGTTAGAAATGTAAAGAAGTTGATGGCACATTTTATCATATGTGGTGGCTTATGCCCTGAGGCCAAGACATACTGAATCCAACTTAAAAATTGGTTACAAGAGATTACTGGGTATCAGATTGTGCTCAGACTGGAAACCTTCCTTTTAGGAATCATTAAAGATAGATTACCGAAAGAAGTAAAATACCTATTGTTACATATTAAAACGGCCACCAGAATATCCTTTGTGCAGGTATGGAAAACACCAAATACCCCTAATGAAGAACTAGTAATACATAAAGTAACGGAAAGTGCTGAGATGAATATGTTAACAATGAAATTGAAAGAAAACTATAGGACAGGGATGGTAGGCACGTTGGTGCGCTTATGCACGTCCCCTACAGACCTCTTAGGAAAGGGGTGAGGTCAATAGTAGATAGGGGAAGAAACCACAGAGTCAGGTAGAGTATTCCAGACATTGACCACTCTGTTGCTGAAGTCATATTTCCTGCAATCAAGTTTGGTGCAATTAACCTTGAGTTTGTATCTATTGTTTGCTCTTGTGTTGTTATGGTTGAAGCTGAAGTATTCATTGACACGTAGGACATTGCAATGTATGATTTTATGTACTATACTTAGATCGGACTGAAGGCAGCGTAATTCTAGGTTTTCTAGGTCTAGAATTTCAAGTCTAGTGGCATAAGGTATTCTACAACAAGTAGACAAGTGGAGAACTCTTCTTGTGAAATATTTCTGGGCTTTCTCAACTGTGCTAATATCAGATACATTATGTAGGTTCCAGACTGATGAGCTGTATTCGAGTATTGGTCTAGCAAATGTTTAGTATGCTCTAGTTATTAGGGTAATATTACCAGAGAAAAAGCTACGTAAGATTAAGTTAACAACTCTTAATGTCTTTTTGGCTATGTAGTTACAGTGGGCTCTAGCACTTAAAGCATTTGAGATGAGTACTCCAAGATCCTTGACAGAGCTTGGATCATAAACAAGGTTTTGACTATTCAGCCTGTATTTTATTTTCTGATTTTTTTTGCCAATATGTAGGGCAGAGCATTTATTTGTTGAGATTTGAAGTTGCCATTTGTTTGACCATTCTGATACATAGTCAAGGTCTTTTTGAAGGGTAGCAGTATTGTCTGTGGTGTTGAATAGCTTTACATCATCTGTGAAGAGAACACAGTTGCTTGATCACAGAGGTCATTTATATAGAGTATGAAAAGAGTTGGTCCTAGAACACTGCCTTGGGGGACACCACTGTTGACAGGTACAGAATTTGATAGGATGCTCCCAATTTTGACCATTTGTTGTTTGTTTGATAGGAATGCTTCTTCCCAGTTATGCAGGTGTCCAGAGATACCATAAGATTTTAGTTTTAGGAGTAATTTGTTGTGTACCACTGAATCAAAGGCTTTACAGAAGTCTATATATATTGCGTCTATTGTTTTGCCCTGATCGAATTGTGTAGTCCATATGTTTTTGCAGTGTAAGAGTTGCAGATTACATGATAGTTTTTTCCTGAAACCAAATTGTTTATTAGAGAGTAGGTTGTTTGTTTCTAAGTGGAAGAAGTTGGATTGGTTAATAATTGATTCCATGACTTTACAGGTGACGCAGCATAAGGAGATTGGTCTGTAATTTTCAACTAGGCTGGAGTCTCCCTTTTTGAAGACGGGGGTGACCATGGCTTGTGACCATAGTTTTGGCAAGGAGCTGGTCCTGAAAGATTTTTCAAAGATTATGCTTAGAGGTTCTGCTATGGCAGTGGATAGCTTTTTTAAGAAGTAGGCACATATTCTATCCGGTCCAATAGATAGAGATGGTTTTAGATTGTGTAGTGTTTTTTCAACATTGTCTTCTGTAAAATCGGTATAAAATTGGTATAAATGGCTAACAAACAGAAGTAAGAAGTGAGACAAAAATTCTAATTGAAACAACTCTTAAGATAGTAAAACAAAATTTTGTAAATTATATAAAGATATAAGAATAGTAATCATAGTTAAAGTTCTTATTTAGTAGTAGACAAATGTAATATAATGTATTATGATATTTAAACCAAAAACCTGTATAGATGCCAAGAATGTTGTTGATACCATGATGTTTTACAACATAACAAAAGAAATTTAATAAAAATATATTTAAAAAAAAAGAATTATGAAGCTATTATGTTTCATAAAAGAAGAATAGCAAAGGTGTTTAGAGAGAAAAGTAAGAAGGAAGTATGATTCCTCAAACTTCTCATCCTCTTTGTGGAGACAGCATGAATATCATTATTAATGCAGGCCACGTGGGGGCTCCTGGGAGGGGAGGGGCAGTGTGGGTGGTGCCAGCCAGGAATGGGATTTGGGGATTCTCCGAATGGCACAGAATCTTAGCTAAGAGCTCTTCTGAACCCCCCAGCAGCCCACCCTTGGTTATACCCCTTTCTGGATCAGGATGCCCTCCACTTGATTACTCATGCCCTAGTCATTTCCCATATATACTATTGCAATATACTGTACTATACATGGGGGATACTCTTGAAGAGTACCCTGAGGCTTCAGATGGTGTAGAATGCAGCTGCACAAGCAATGTTGAGTGCCCCAGGATGGTACATGTAACGCATCTGCTGAGGGAGCTACATTGGGTGCCAGATTGCTTCCATATCTAATTCAAGGTATCGATTATATTCATTGAGCCAGGTTACCTAAGGAACCATCTCACCTCCATCATATCAGCACTTCCCATTCAATCAGAAAGGGAAGGTTTGTTATGGATCCTGTTGGTTAAATAATTTCAACTCGTGGAGTCTAGGAAAAGACCATTGTCCTCATCCTCTGGAATATCCTTCCCTCAGAAGGATATTACAGAGGATCCCACTGTCTGGCCTTTCAAATGAATATCTGGATCTGTCATCCCACATGGGGCTCACTCAGCAGCATGCACCCCTGGGTATGGCTGGCATCTTGATGGCCATTCCCCCCCATCTTTTAACTTTTTAACTTTATTCTTGTTTTTGTCTAGCCATGGTGATGGATGTACTATATTTTGTATTTTTGATGTGTTGTATTTTTTTTAATCAAGTTCACTCTGAGTGAGATTGGTGGCATTTAAAATTTAATAAATAAAATATCTATCTATCTATCTATCTATCTATCTATCTATCTATCTATCTATCTATCTATCTATCTATCTATCTATCATGATGAACAAATAAAGATCTAAAAATTTGGGGAGAAGAATGTAGACCTAAATGTTATGGAAATAATGTAATATTAGGCAACATAAAACCACAAAAGGCAATAAAATAGTTAATGAAAACAATTCATACTTTTGGAGAATACTCTGGATATAAAATCAATGTTCAAAACAAAAACAATTACAAGATTTTTAATGCATGCAGAAATCAATTTTCTGCAGAAAGAATCTGGCTGACAGATAGCTCACTTAGTGAAATACCCATCTAACAGGCAACAATCAACAAGTATACCAAGATAACTATGTTAAATTATGGAAAGAGATTAAAAGAGACTGAAAAGTGGAAAAGCTTAAAATTATTTTGGTTAGGATCAATTGCAATTATCAAAAAGAATATACTATCCAAGATTGAACAATTTAACTATTGCAAGCCCCCAGAGTCATTGGAAATTAGGCGGCAGGCGTATTGAATAAATTATTATTATTAAGATAAACTGTTTATTCCAAATGACACCAATCAGAATTTCAGAGAGAGCCTTACAAGACTGGCAAGAAATTGTCAGTAAATATATATAAAGTAGAGAAAAACTTTAAAAGTTAAACAAATATTCCTACAAAATTTCCAATAGAAAGGTGGACTCGCCCTTCCAAATCATATCATAAAACAAGCTGCCTGACACAGATAACAGAATAGATAAAATTCTCAAAGGGTAGTCTGTCAGTATTCATAGTTAGTTTCATAGCTATTTATGGTACAAAGATACAAAGGAGGATAAAAGACATATTTTAGACAAAGTCTGATAAAATATGGAATTCTACCACTATTTTACAACAATTTTACCACTAGCTTTTCCCTCAAATGCTTTTCATGTTGGAGATAATATAATAAAGTGTAATCACATATGCAGATATGGATCATATGAATATGCATCAATGGAAAAACTAACAGAATATATTCTCAATAAGAATTTAACCAAATTTAAACAAGAATGGTTCCTATGTATAACAATCTATCATATAACATGACAAATACAATCACTTACAGTGATGGCTTCTAAGGGGACCCAAAAGTCTACAAATATTGTAAATTAGTAAATGATAAACAGAGAAAGGTTAGAAATCCATTTGTTCTATTTTCTTTTTCATTGTCTTTTCCTTCTTTCTTTTTTGTTATTTTAATTGTTGTTAAATTTATTTTGCTTATCTATTTTTTCCTTTTATTAATGTGTAAAAAAATTAACATTACAATGGAGAACTTAACACACTAAATGACCAGTTCAAGACCAGGATCTTTCTTGTACAAAACATATTTTGATGCAATCTGTCTCTGTGTTTGTGGGTCTCTCTATGTGTGTATTTGTGTGTGAGTGTTATATTCAAACTCCTAAATGAAAAAGTCAAATAATCTTATGCTTGGGTTATTGATATCCCAAATTGTAATTGATATTGATCAAAATACTTCTTTCTCCTTTGTTTCCAATAATCTAAGTTAGATAAAGATGTCAATAATCTTACAATTATAATGCACAAATACAATTTTATTGAAACACTGTATAAAGTATTATGATTCATAACAGGAGTCTAGTAATAATCCCACTGGTGGTTATAGAAATTCCAAACCATGGGTTACAACACCGGAACAGTGGAAATACCTGCAAGGAACAGTTCAATTTTGCACATCTTTTCCTATGCGCTCCTCTCTAAGCATTAGTTACATGCTTGTGTGATTCACAAAGTTTGAAAATAAAGTTTTGCAAAGGTCAGGAGCGCTAACTATGAACACAAAATCTGATATTCATGATAATTTTCCATTATTTCATGACACAATTTCTTTTTTTTAATAACTACTCATGTTTGCAACGATTATCTTAATCAGGGTTCTATCCAAAATCAACTCAATATTACCTACTCCAAAATTATGCAGAATTGCATGTTGTGTGGCAGTACAATAGGGCTGGGTTTTGGATGTTTCTGAGATACATTTTGCCTGAGTTAATTGTATACTTAGGGTCACAGTCTATGTACAAGGCAAGGCTTATTAGTTGACTAAGGGTGACTTAGTATAAGCTTTGATATAGATTTGAAGTACAAGTACAGTTTAAATTGTAATACAGCGGTTCAGAAAACAGACCCATTTGAGGAAATAATTATGTTTCCAAACATATCAAATCCTTTTTATGGAAACATATCAAGCCTAGTAAATACTAGACAAAAGATTTAATGGAAAGAAATTTCTATACTTCGGGATGATTATACATAAAACTTTATATAATGTTCTATACCATTTGTTGGGCAATTTCATTGGAAAAGGAACAGCAATCACAAATTACAGAAGATAAAAGTAGGATATTTGTACTAGATGCCATTAAAATTTATTTTGGCAAAAGGAAGAAGCTATAAGAAATGTGTTTTTTCCCCAAGCATTGGTTGTGTGGGAAGGCACCCTACTGAGGGAAAAATATGAGCTAATATATAATATGGGGCTATATATTCCATCAGAGGTCTAGGCTGGTAAGTGTGGGATTAATTGTTCTGATTAATGATGCTCAATGTGTTATGACATATTCAACTTATATTCAACTCATGCTTAATTGGTGAAAGTTATTATCAGTAGGCTGCTGGAACAGGGGAGTTGCTTCAAAGAGAGATGCTTCAAAGAGAGTCAGGAATGTGGTCTTATCTGGAACTATGAGGTAACGGAATGAACTGACTTTAATGAACTGACTTTGTATTATTGTTGCTTGGCTGATATTGTGTAATCTTGCTTTTGCTAAATAAAAGAGTGCTTTGGACTTCGGTTCGGGGCATTTCATTTCAAGGAAAACCCTGTTTCCATGTCTCCTGATTTGCCGGGTTAACCATTTAATTGCCTCAAGTGGTGACCCCGACGTGATTCTAAAAGGATACGTCCGCTTTGTCCCCATCCTTCGCCAGGCATTGGCTTAAGCGCTTTCATCAGGTACACGGCTGGACCGCGTCTGATTCATCGTAAGTATGGGGAATGATCTATCTCAGGCTCAAGAAGAGCACGTCAGGGAATTGAAAGAGATAGTTAAGCGAAATTACTTTCAGTTTAACTCAGCTGGGAAAGCTCGGCAAGTTAAGGGAAAAGAGATTAAGGAACTTTTGAAATATGTATGGGAACATATGTCCTATTACCCTTTGTCAGGAAGTACGAAGGTGTCTACATGGAGAAAGATAGGCGAGGCCTTACACAATGCGCCTCGCGCCCCTGCACCCATACTCTGTACATGGCGTTCTTTAATTGAGGCATTGCAAATTCAAAATAATCCCTTATTGCAGCCCCTTCCTGACTCTGTCATTCACCCACCTCCCTATCAACCGGTTCTTGTTCAGCCAGCTGCTACCACAGCGGTTCGTAATCATGGGCTGCTGCTCCCTCCTTCTGCCCCTGCTCTTAGTGAGCCTTCGCTAGCCCCTCGCGGAGTGAAAAATGCGGTGGACGCTGGATTTGAAAAGGCAATGGAGAATGGGGAGCTGTCTCCGGAGGAACTAATCAATCTTCCGGTCTCAGCTTTTCCTGTTGTTGTAGAAATGGATGGAGTAGGGAATCAGCAACGTGTTTGGCGTCCTTTAGAATTAAGAACTCTCAGGGAAATTACCACAGCAGTAAAAGATTATGGGTTAAAAAGTAAATATACAACTGCTTTGCTGGAAGCTTTGGCATTTGGTCGAATGATGATACCGGAGGATTGGAAAGCTTTGGCCAGAATGATCTTGTCCTCCGGCCAATATATTGTTTGGGATTTTCACTATAGACAACAGGCAATAGCTAGGGGAACAGGCCAGGTGACACCCGATCAGTTATATGGTGCTGATCAGTTTAGTACAGTTGAGTCACAACGTGATAACTTGGCAAATAATGTTTTCCCTATGATTAACCTTTGTGTGTTGGCTGCGTTTTCTAAAGTAGATGAGGCTGGGGGAAGCTCCATTCGCAGTTTTGTTACCATTAAGCAGGGAAATGCTGAGCCATTTCAGGATTTTATTACTAAATTGAAAACTGCAATTGAAAGATCGGTGGATAATGATATGGCAGCCGCAGAATTACTCCAAAAATTAGCCGTAGAAAATGCTAATGCAGACTGTAAGGCTATTTTGAAGCCCTTGATAGCTACAGGACCGAAGGAAATTGCGCAGATGATTGAAGCTTGTGCTGCTGTAGGAAGCCAGCTCCATCAAATGGATGCCCTGGCTGCAGCAATGACTCGAGGAACCTTGCAAGGGAAGGGAAATTGTTTTAATTGTGGGAAGCCTGGTCACTTCAAGGCTCAGTGCCGGGCCCCTGGTGGTGGCCAACATCGAGGTCGTAAGGGACAACTAAGTAAGCCAAAAACAGTCTGTCCAAAATGCAAGAAGGGGTATCATTGGGCGAATCAGTGTCGTTCAATGTCACAACAAAAAAACTGACTCAGGGGGAGGTGGCAGAGCCCCCGGAAACAAATCCAGGAATAACTAAGGAACTCTGCCAAGATAAGTCTAATAGTGGTTGCTTAAGCCATAAACCTGCAACTGCTCATTCTGCGGGCATAGATTTGCCGCTTGCCACCCCATGTTCATTGACTTTTCCAGGTTTAATTGAAGTAGTTAGCACAGAAATGAAAGGGCCTCTGCCGGAAGGTACGGTTGGTTTGGTTTTACCACGATCATCGGCAGGGAAGAAAGGAGTTTTTGTAGTCCCAGGAGTGATAGATGCTGATTATGAAGGAATTATCAAGGTGCAGCTTCATGCAAATACTCCTGTTTCTCTACCTAAAGGGATGGCAGTGGCTCAGTTAATATTGCTGCCCTGTGTAACCCCCCCTGGAGATTCAGCTAGAATAAGGGGGGAGGGAGGTTTTGGATCTACTGATGAGAACAGTTTTGAGAGCTCTGTTTTAACAGTAACTAAACAGATAGCAGCCTATAAACCAATCATGACAATTTTACTCAATGGCAAACCTTTTTCTGGTTTGTTGGACACAGGAGCTGATGTCTCAGTCGTTCGGTCGGCTGAGTGGCCAAAGTTTTGGCCAGTTAGTGGCTACTCCTGCTGTACGAGGTGTTGGTGGTCTCCAAGAGGCTCAGGTTAGCGAGAAATGGCTCACGGCTACGCTGAAGCAGGGGGGTGCAACAGCGAAAATTAAACCTATTGTCATGCAATTACATGTCAACTTGTGGGGGAGAGATTTGATGAGTCAGCTGAAAGCTGTCATTACAGTAGAGGATTGATAGTGGTGGAATTATGGAGACTCTTTTGAAATTACGCTTGTTATCCTCTGTCCCGGTGTGGACGGAGCAGTGGCCTTTATCCAGTGAAAAATTATATAATCTTCATCAATTAGTACAGGAACAGTTAGCAATTGGACATATTGAACCTTCCACCAGTCCATACAATAGCCCTGTATTTGTTATAAAAAAGAAGAGTGGGAATTGGAGATTCTTACATGATTTAAGAAAAATTAATCAGATAATATTACCAATGGGCCCTCTTCAATGTGGTCTGCCCAATCCCAATCTGATCCCTAAGGACTGGGATTTAGTTGTTATAGATTTAAAAGATGCTTTTTTCACAATCCCTTTACATTATGATGATCGGAAGCTCTTTGCATTTACTGTCCCCGCTTTAAATAATGAAGCACCAACTAAGCGATATCAATGGAAGGTCCTTCCTCAGGGAATGCTAAATAGTCCTACTATGTGTCAAATGTATGTGTCTCTGGCGTTGTCACCCTTCCGTAAGGCACGGCCAGGGTGGAAAGTTATTCATTACATGGATGATATTTTGGTGGCCGCTCCTGGCCCGGAAGGGACCGTAGCACAGTCAATGGCTCTTTTAATAAAACATTTATCTAGGTATGGACTTTGTGTAAGCTCAGAAAAAATTCAAACTCATAGTCCTTTTAAATATTTAGGCCACAAGTTGACAGCAGCTCACTCCACGCCTATGATGGCAAAATTTGATTTACCACCAGTGTTTACGTTAGTAGAACTACAAAAGTGGTTAGGAAATATTAATTGGGTAAGACCTTATTGCAATCTTTCTACCCAGGAATTAAGCCCTTTGTTTGATGCCCTGCGTCAAGGAAAAAATCCTGCTGATCCAATATCCCTTAGTCAGAAACAGTTAGAAGTTGTTCGGTTGGTTGAGTATCGGCTGACTGAGCAATGGACAGATAGATGTCAGGAAAATGCCCCTCCTCATTTAGCGTTATTGCCTGGTCGATTGCCTACTGGTGTGATTTTACAGATAACGTCAGAAAAAACCTTGCTTCTTGAGTGGTTGCACTTAGGCCATGTTGGGAAAAAATCTGTCTCCACAGGAGAAGATACCTTATCCACTTTGATTTTAAGGGGTCGATTCCGATGCCTTAAATTAATGGGCATTGAACCTATTATTATTTATGTTCCTTTTCGGCTTCACTTATGGGAAAAACTCTTGGCTACCTCTGAGCTACTTCAATTGTCTTTAGCAAATTGGCAAGGTACTTTTGCTTATCATTTACCATCAGATCATAGATTGTCCATTGTCACCAATACACATATAATTTTGGAAGAAGTTCGCTGCTCTTTTCCTCTCCCAGATGCTTTGACCTTATTTGTGGATGGAGGAAAAACATATGGTGCGTGCGTATGGAAACTAAACGAGAAGTGGCATACGAAAATTACCCCCCCTCAAAAATCAGCTCAACGAGCAGAATTGGCCGCTGCTATGTTGGCTTTTCAAACTTTTCCTGACACGCCATTTAATCTAATTGTGGATAGTCAATATGTTTACAACTTAACTATATGCCTCACAGGGGCATATGTATCCCCAGGAACGGAGGAAGGGCTACTTGCTCTTTTCTTATCGTACCAACAAATTTTAGAACAGCGTAAATGTCCTTATTTTGTTGGGCATATGCGTAGTCATTCCAATTTACCTGGAATCCTTGCTGAAGGAAACCAGCGAGCTGATGCCTCCACACGCGTGGAGCACTTACATTTATCTAAAACAACTCCGTGGGACAGCCATTCTTACTTCCATCAAGGGGCAAAAGCCCTTATTAAACAATTTGGCCTCTCAGCTACAGAAGCTGCTGCAATTGTCCAGCAATGTCCTACCTGCAGTAAAATTGCTACAGCTATACCCATGGGAGTAAACCCTAGGGGTTTGCACCGTAATGCCCTTTGGCAAATGGATGTCACGCAATATCCCTCCTTTGCCCCATGGAAATATCTACATGTTAGTATTGACACATTTTCTGGGTTTATTATGGCTACCCCACAAAGGGGGGAGACTGTTAAGCATGTCATTAATCATTGTCTTCGCACTTTTGCCTCCTCAGGGCCACCTAAGGAGCTAAAAACAGATAATGGTCCTGCCTATACTAGTTCAAACTTTGCTCAATTTTGTGATCGTTGGTCAATTTGTCATAAATTTGGCATTCCCTATAACTCGCAAGGACAGGCAATTTGCGAGCGAGCAAATGGCACTTTAAAACGCATGCTCGAAAAATTTAAACAACAACAAAGGGGGAATTCCCCGGGACTTCCGGGAATACAAGACACTCTTAATATTGCTTTATATTCTTTAAATTTTCTAACTCCCACCGGCTCGCCTCCAGCTACAGCGGCAGACCGGTTTTTCCCTTCTTCTGTTTCTTCCACAGAAAATCGCCCTCTGGTCTGGGCTCGGTTTCTCCCAGACCCTACGTGGTGCGGCCCATTTAAACTTATTACGTGGGGCCGCGGATATGCTGCAGTGGAAAATGAAAATGGTATTCGTTGGGTGCCTGGCCGCTGTGTTCGCCCTTACCACCCAAAACCTTGTGGGCCAGATCAAAAGACCCGGGATGCTGGGAACGGAGATATGGCGGAAAAATGTATTCCTGAACGATCTGGCGAGGACAGCGAAAGACCTCAATCTGACTAGATGTTGGCTGTGCATGCATATCCCGGGTACCTCTCGTGGGGGACTACCTTTGCATGCCATCCCACTTAATGATTCTGGGTGGAACGATAATTCAACAATTTACAATATATCTCACGTTTCTTTTAATTCTACCCCGGCTGTGGACATAGTACTTTTTGAAGCTGCTTTGGTTTGTTTTAATCGATCAAATGATACCAACATGGGAGATTACCAGCTGTGCAATCAAACCGTTATGTGGAATAATAGTGATGGTTTTTGTAATGCCTTTCAGGACACAATTAAATTTGCATGTCAGCAAGTAGCACTTCTTCAGACATTAGCAGAGTTGACATCCGCTCAACAGGTGGAATGGTCCGGTCCAATTTGGTTTCTGTGTGGCACTAAAGCATATAAACATTTACCAAAAACTTGGTCTGGTGTTTGCACCATGGGTTATGTGATTCCTGCTATCTATAAGACTGATGTATTACCTGCTGGTCGACTGCGAAATCGTCGGGATGTTGAAGCTAGCCCGATTGGTTTCCATTGGGACACTCAGCTCAGTCGTGGAATACTACCACCTTTGGGTGTGGCTATGAACTACCGTGATTTACATTTACTGAATAACTGGACTATGGCTATGTTTAATGAAACTATCTTTGCTTTGAAACTGGTTAATCAGGAACTTTCAGAAGTACGAAAAGTAGCTTTGCAAAATCGTTATGCTTTAGATATTATTCTGGCTTCTAAAGGAGGGGTTTGTGCTTTATTACATTCACATTGTTGTGTATATATCCATGATAATGAACTCAATATTTCTCACACAGTACACACTATGGAAGAAATGATTGCTCAGAATCCTTTGGTAGGGACTGGTTCTGGTACCGTAGACATATGGGGAGCCATGTGGTCCTGGCTGCCGGATGGGTCTTGGATCCGAAGGATGGCTATGTCAATCATCTTGATACTGGTTGCTCTAGTAAGTGTTTGCTGTTGTATTCAATGCCTGCCTTCTCTAATAGGTATGGCTAAAGGACTTTTTCACGTTAAGCAAGAAATTCATGTTACTACTTATTATGCTCGTGATGGTCATGAAATAGAAAAGGGGGAGATGTGGGATTAATTGTTCTGATTAATGATGCTCAATGTGTTATGACATATTCAACTTATATTCAACTCATGCTTAATTGGTGAAAGTTATTATCAGTAGGCTGCTGGAACAGGGGAGTTGCTTCAAAGAGAGATGCTTCAAAGAGAGTCAGGAATGTGGTCTTATCTGGAACTATGAGGTAACGGAATGAACTGACTTTAATGAACTGACTTTGTATTATTGTTGCTTGGCTGATATTGTGTAATCTTGCTTTTGCTAAATAAAAGAGTGCTTTGGACTTCGGTTCGGGGCATTTCATTTCAAGGAAAACCCTGTTTCCATGTCTCCTGATTTGCCGGGTTAACCATTTAATTGCCTCAGGTAAGTAGTGGGATTCAAAAGTTTTTACTACTGGTTCTGTGGGCATGGTTTGGTGGGCATGACTGGGGAAGGATACTGTAAAATCCTATACC
Source organism: Bungarus multicinctus (assembly GCA_023653725.1). Taxonomy (NCBI): domain Eukaryota; kingdom Metazoa; phylum Chordata; class Lepidosauria; order Squamata; family Elapidae; genus Bungarus; species Bungarus multicinctus. Next base: position 57,493,461 of record CM042836.1, on the reverse strand, counting down.
CTCCCCATCCCACTAACCTGCTTTCCAGCTCCATTCTCTTGTGCAGGGCAACAAAAGAAGACCCAGCTAATCAGTTGGGACTCAGGAGGCAGAGAATAGATGGGGGCGGGGCCAGTTAGAGGTGGTATTTGCTGGGTCTCCGAACTACTCAAAAATTCCTGTACCAATTCTCCAGAACGGGCCAGAACCTGCTGAATATCACCTCTGAGGCTGGTCCAATATGACTTTCAGGTTGTGGTGAAGTTGGAAAATGTCAACTTATGGGCTTATACATGCTCTATTCCATTTCCTTTCCGTTCTATTCATTTCTTCAGTTGTGGATTAGATTCCTGTCCTCTTTCTTTTCTTTTATTCCCCTGTTCTTTTTACTTGACTTTTCTGACTTTATACATGTAGTCCTTGACTTACAACAGTTTGTTTAGTGACTGTTTGAAGTTATAACAGCACTGAAAAAAGTGACATATCATTTTTCACCCTTACGACCACTGAAACCTCTCCAGGGTCACATGATTTACATTTGGATGCTAGACAACTGACTCACATTTATGACGGTTGCAGTGTCCCAGGGTCATGTGATCACCTTTAGCAACCTTCTGACAAGCAAAGTCAATGAGGAAACCAGAGTCACTTAACAACCATGTTACTAATTTAACAACTCCAGTAATTCACTTAACAAATGTGGCAAGAAAAGTCATAGAATGGGGCAAAACTCACTTAACAAATTTCTCATCCACATATAATTTCTCATCCCTCTTAACCACATATGTTTTGGGCTCAATTATGGTCATAAGCTGAGGACTATCTGTAGTAGTACTTACTGGTATTATTCACAAATACACAGAATCAGACTCATGTAATATATTATAATTGCTTCTCTAAATCAACGTTTTTGCAATATCAAAAGTACTATCATTTGGATCTGCCTCAAACAATGGGTTTCAAAGTGAACCCATTGTTTGCATCCTATAACAAGTCTTCCTGTTTCTCAGTGACCCACAATCACTACCTAAAGCCTGAATTTTGTACACCACCATAGGAGCCAAGGAGAAATCTGAAAGAAGACCTGCTGGCAACATGCCATGGCTATCCATCTTACAAATAGCATGACGGTTTTCAAAAGAAACATTGCAAACTATCCACAAATCACTTTAGTGAGTGCATTGGCATTTTAATAAGTTCAGTCCCATTAGCAGTGACAGGATGAGAGGACTATAAATGCAAGCCTATCTGTTTCACTGACTTGGGATGATATGGCTGGCTTATTGTAACCCTGACAATGCATTGTGCTGAATCCAAAAATGACAGATTTCAGTCTTGATGAATTCAAATTAGCTATGTCTTTTGTTACAACTAAGAAATGTGTACGTTCAGGTACGAATGCACAGACTTGCAACTTGCTGGAAAATAAAACTCTTGGATATTTGAGATCTGTATTTTGCAGTGCATGGAGCCATGGCCAATTTGGAGGATGGGAAAGTTAAATGGGTGTCTCAGACATTTTAAAAACTTTAAGATGCACATTAAGTTCCTTAACCCACCTGTCCATGCTCTCTGGAGCCACAAGAGAGTTGTTTTGGTGCTACATGATGCCTCTAGACAACACTTCTTCCACTCCTACATTAAGGGAGTTGGCTCAATTGAACATTTTATTTATTTACAGCATTATTATACAACCCTGTGTGAAGGCTCTGGACAGCATTTTATGAGGAAAAAATAAATAAAAACAAAACAATATAATTAACCCATCCCAACAGAATCCCAAACCAAACAAACACAGTTAGGTTTAAAAGCAAGGGGAAATAAAGTTGCTTGGACAGCCTTATCAAATCCTAGGAGAGAGGTACTGTATTCCTTGCCATGCCAATCCCCATTCTCTCTTTAAATAGTAAAGTTTTCAAGTTTGTGACTTGAAAACTGCATTCCCACACTTTTAAGGACAAAAGAATCAACATTTTTTATTTTAAAAAAAATCTTTGGTCACATTTTGTAAAGGAATGATCAAATTGCTAAGATGCAATCCATAGTGATAGTTTTACTGAACTTAGATTAAAATCAATTTGAAAGAGTTAATGCCATGGAATCAAAAAGTGCAAATGGCAGCTAGGTTTACCATATATACTTGATCATTAACAGTTTGAATAAAATTTCTACAAGAAAGAAAAAGCTTGACTTGTTTGTTTGATTGTTTGTTGGAATCAAACACATATGAATGAAATCCAAACAGATATATTCCCAGTTTGTATATAATTCACTTCTTTTTCCCAACATTAGAATTCCTGTGTGAAGATAGAATGCTCTGTTTTGAGCCATATTTGTCACTTGTCCTTTCTTTAGCAGCTGCTGCTATTGTTGCTATCTATTTATCTAGTATTATTACTGCAATATTCAAAAGTGGTCACCTGCATGAACTACAAATGTATCCCATTCTTTCCTTGTTTTTGCCATGGAAGTGAGAAAAAACAGCTTTAGGCCAGCCAAATTTAACTGCAGATGGGAAAACTGAATATTTGAGCAATTGTGTATTGGATTGTTACTCTTTATGCAAACCTTGCCATTTTGCAAAAGGAAAAGGCTTGGGTTGTATCAGAATATCTAAAACAAAATACTAATATGTTTGGATCATTCCTACTGGTGAAGGGCCAGGTCTAATGAAGCTCTAAATAAACTATCATTTAGGGGCATGGAATCCTTCACAGCAGCCTATCATGGCTTGCCAGAAAAAGCAGGTGTTATTCAGATGAGAACAGATGAAGCCTCTGAACCCTAATTAAATCAAGATGGCTTTTGTCTTAAAATAGGAATGTGGAACACAGAGAATCAAATGAATGGAAACTAGATGGAACAAGTTCTATCATAGCTACGAAGAAAATAGGGACATAAGCAAACAGCTTTCACTCATTTATTCATTCATTCATTCATTTAATTGTATGATCACCCATCTCAAAAATGGACTCTGGGCAAAGAACAGCATTACAGAAACAAAAACAGCTACAATAATACAAAAATTAAAAGACATTAAAATTACATAGACCAGTTGTTTTTCAACTTCAAATCCCAGAGTTGTGGCCACTTCCAAATGGCCCCTGCTTCCAGGATGGCACAAAGCAGCTTCTGTATAGGATGGCTGTGTGATATATCAGCATGGAAATTTTTTTGGGGAAAATTGAGCTGGAAAATTGCACCCTTCTTAAAGGGTGCCTACCTCTAAAATGGAAAACGGTGGGCTCTGTGGGAAGGCATTGTATTAGGCAAATGGAGCAAGGGATGATGGGCAGGTAGGCCCAAGGCTGTGGGACTCAGTAGTGCAGAAGTTTTGCAGGGGGGGAGAGGAGTCATAGGGAAGCCCTGAATACACTATGTTGAGGCTGTGTTAAGCTGGAGAGGTGCTGCAATGCAGGCCTATCCCACCCCTGAGGCACCTTGTTTCTGCTTAATGACCCATGTAATCACTTAAAAACAATCACAACAGGGGGAACTGCGATTGCCATCCTTAAATGAGGCAATTGTGTGGGTACCTTGTTTAATGACCAGAACAAGTTACAGCCATAATTTCGTCATCCAATTGTAGTTTTAAGTCAAGGACTACCTTTAGATAATTACATCTCAGTATCTTTCCATTTCATGTATAAAAAGAGATATGCTAATTTTTCAAACTTTGTATCAAAATCACGAACCCTCATCTATTTATTCCAAGCAGAAGAACATAATAACCGAGTTGAAAGTGACCTTGGAGATCTTCTAGTCCTATAGGCAGATTTTGAGACTGGGAAGGAAATAGATAAACATGCAAGGGTGATTTTGAAACTCTAGTTACATTATTACATAGATGCAGTTTGAGGATACTTGCAGAAAAGTGATAATCAGCTGGACACAATTATGCTAGAATCTAAAAAAAAACTGTGGAAAAGAATATGAATAAGAGTTGCAGTGGCACAGTGGTTAGAATGCTGTACTGCAGGCTACTGTTAGGTTTCTTTAAGAACCTGAACTATATTGGTTTACCATATATGGTTGTAAGTCATAATGACTCAGCACTTTACTGAAGCCACAATACTGATTGGCTACAAGAAGCAGGATGACTATATAGCAAGAAGCCAGAGAGCACATGGTTGGTTGGCTTCTACTTGTGCTGCTACTTGGTTAGACTGCTTCTACTTGTCAAGTATCTTCATCACTCTGTAACTATATCTCTCCATTGCTGCATGGATGTATTGAAGATGCTGTATTGCTGTTCTTGCCTGCTGACTATGATGGTTAGTTATATACTCTATTGACTGATGAACTGTGTATGAATCTTGGACTGATGAACTGTGTATGAATCTTGGACTGAATCTTGGACTGTGTTTATACTCCTGTATATAAAACCCTTTATCCTTCAACTCCTGTGCTTGTGTGACTTTATACTCACTGCTACAATTATGCACACTACTTCCGTTTGCTGCATACTTCTTGAAGACAAGGAAACTCTGCTAATACTTATCAGCTACTTCTAATGACTACTCGCTGCCTGCAATTTGGCAGTTCCAATCTCACCAGGCTCAAGGTTGACTCAGCCTCCTATCCTTCTGAGGTTGATAAAATGAGGACCCAAATTGTTGGAGGCAACATGCTGACCTGTAAACCATTTAGAGAGGGCTGTAAACCTCTGTAAAGTGGTATAAAAGTCTTAAGTGCTATTGCTATAGCACTTGTCATGCTGATAGTAGTTTGATCTTTGTGTCAAAATTTGCATTGATTATAACAAATGAAAACCATTTGGGGGGGAACCCCTATCTTTTAAAAATCATAAAATGATTTTTGACCATAAAATGTACTAGGAATATATCTGATGTGGATCCTGTAATGGAGAAAGAAAACCGAGAGGCAGTCAAAAGAATATATGATAATGGTGGACTCTTATTATCCTCACATGGATTGGTAAATGTGCATTCAGGTGCTGACAAAGGAAAAAAAGTGTTGTCTCTGTTGTTAGAAGAGAATGAGTTAGTCATAGCACTGTCAGGATTGGAAGCGAATCAAGATACTATTGTGAGCAGCTCCCAGGATCTATTTAGTGATGTAATTGTTGCTGGAGATATCCGAGCATGAACCTGTCTAAGAAAGCCCAATGCAGTCACAGTTAATTTCAGAAGCTGGCAATCTTCAAAAATGGAACAATTAGGAATTCAAGGAGCAAATTGCTAAAAGTACGGCAAACAACCAACCATTGTCTTTAAGATTTCAGGAAAATAAAGCCAGCTGCAGGTACAAGAGGGGGCACTCTAGATAGCAATTCAGTGGACTTGTCCAGGAATAAAACCCATCAAATATCGCAGGTCAATTAGTTTAAACAGATCCAACAAAAGAAAATGCCCACCTTCTCAGGCAATCTGTTCTACTGGTAAATTGCTCTTAGCATCAGAAAGACTGCTTGGCATAAGATTGCCTTGTTATGGAGAACAATTATGGAGGTCGATGTGTAATCTCATGCAAATTCCTATAGTGGTTTGACTCTGTGTCACAGTAGCTGCTACCCATTTAAATTGAACTCATCTGGAAAAAACACAGCCAGCCTTATTTCTGCTGCCAGTGGTCAATACAGAAGCTATGGGCATGGCCACTATGGGTTTAAGCATGAGTATTAGAATTTATTCAGTATATAATTTGTATAATTGTCATTGAGACAGTCTAAAGCCTTTGCTGGCATTGAATTGTGATGCCCATACTTCCAATGTTGGGAGGCAATTAAGAATTTTAAAATCTGACAATTCTGAAAAGCATCAGGTTGAAGAAGGCAGATCTAGACAATTGAAGCATCATTGTTCTGCAGTTAAAACATTGCTTCTTTCTCCTGTCCTATAAGTAAATGAAGAATAAACAAAGCAAACAACAGTAATGAGTGTCTCAACCTTGACAATTTTAAGGTCTGTGACTTCAACTCTCAGGGACACTGAAAATTCTCCTTGTGTTGTGAAGACGCTGACAAACTTTAACAGGGTATTCTCAGTTTGCCGTAAGATGATGACGATGATGATGGTGGTGGTGATGATGATGATGATGATGATTGAAAGCAGGAGAAAACAAAAGATAAGAAAAACTAAAGTCTAGCACAATGGACATTTTGACTGGTAGGAATGAGCCATGTGTCACACATTATGTATTACATTATCTATTAGTTTAAATTAAAGAGATTGTGTGTTTGTTTGTTGACGTGTGTGTGTATTTATATACATACATATACATATATACGCATATTATAGTAAGTGTAAAACACACACACACACACATATATATATATTCACAGCACGTGTAACAATCACATTAAACTTTAATAATCCTCCTCCCTCTTCTGCTCTAAAGTAATAGCTATATTAATTAGTCACTAAATGATTAAATCAAAATGCAGGCATTCATTCTGCCCCATAGGCCATTCTGAAGGTCTACCTGACACCATGTCATATCTTTTGAAAGACAGCCAGAGAGAGGTGCTGTTCTCTCAGGGATCTAACTACTTGGCAGGAGCAAAGCTGAGAGGAGAAATACACATTTTTATGAGAAAACCTAACAAACCTAGTTTCTCCCTTCTCTTTTATGGCTTGTGACTGATGAGATAATTCCCCCATTGGTTTGCTGAGGTTAAATTTGGTAATATAGCATCTTCTGCAGTAATGATGGCTAACAGATGGCTACGTAGCCTTTCCTTGAACAGATCTTTCTGGCATTTTCTTTCTATCAAGTTTTGTCTGTTATTCCATGACCTTCACTCTAGGATTCTAAGAATTTTTTGTCAGAAAACGATTCCCCCACGAATGGAAATCCCAGCCTAGCTGTCTAGCAAGATACTAATGTCTTATTGACTTCAGCTTTTTACTATAGAAATATCAAAAAACTTATAGCTTCCTTATCATTCGTCACTGGCCATTGGCCATTAATTTTGTTGGGTCTAATGGAAATTGTAATTCCGAAAATTGGGGGGGGAAATGAAAAGGCAACATAGAGGTAGAGCTAGAGCTAGATCAACTATAAAGCAAAAGAGCGGGAGAGATTGTTGACGGTACATCCCTTATAAAAAAAATGCAATGACAACCTCTTTTGTTTTTATCTAAATGAGATTTTTATCTAAGGCTACATGCTTTTATGTTTTTCAAAAGTGAGCCAGTATCCTCCAAGTCTAACTGAGAGTTTCAACAATTGAACACCATTAAATCCCCAAATATCTGGAATGATTGGAAGGACATTAGTATGGACATATCTCTATTTCACAAGGGGAGGGTACCATTTCTGACCATATCAATGACTCTTTCCAGCCTCTTATGCTTTGCATTCTATAAAGCTGTCATTTTTGTTGCAGAATGAAGGAATGCTGCTAATACAAAAGTATCAGCATTACTCCTGCTTTTAACAGACACAATAGAAATGTGCAACATTATATATTTTCCTTCTCTGTTTTGTATTTTTTTAATGTATTCCAGCCTGATTTATCTCTAATGAGCTTGCTGGATAGAGAAGAGAATAAAATTCAAAAATAGCTGCATGGTTTAAAAATAAGGAAGAAAAAAATAACAAAAAGCTCATGCTTTCTATCTGGTTGACTGACTGAGACATAATGCTGCATGTAGATGAGGTAAAAAGGGCGATGTGACACAGATTTTTCATGCCTCAATTCTATCCCAGCAGGTTGTTATGAAGGTCTGACTGGACTCTTCCAAGATCACACATATCACCTGGAAATAGGGAGAAATTTTCTGACAGTGAGAACAATCAACCAATGGAACAGTTTCCCCATGGAAGTTGTGGCAGCGCTATCACTTGAGACTTTCAAGAAGAGATTGAACTGTCATTTTTCAGAAATGGTGTAGGGTTTCCTGCTTGGATGGGGGGTTGGACTAGATGACTTACAAGGTCCCTTCCAACTCTGATTATCAAATTCTGGTAATGGACCTAAGCCTCTGCTCGCCATAGTTAGCACCAGTCCTTCTGAACTACTGCCTCATAGTGAACATTTATCTTGTCCTTCACATAAAATGTTGATTAGACCCTTTGTCTCATTTATGGTGGTGAGGGATAGATTTAAGCAAATGTACATGGGCAGTCTTTATATAGCTGACTCACCATTATTTTGGATTTTTGGATGGCATACATAAATTCTTCAGCCACAAATACAACAGCAAACAATGCAGACCATTAAATACCAACTGAACTGACAAAATGGCAATCTGAACTAAAATATACTATAGCTCAACCATTTGGAAATACTGCTTATCATGACCTAAATGCATGGGGAAAGAGCCAGATTTTGACTATCTTTCTGAAGGTTTGCAGAATCAGGGTTCATTGAATGTTTCAAAAGGGCAGGTCATCACTGAAGAGATATGCCTTTTGGGTCCCTTAAGGTGACATTGTTCCAATGATGTGACCTGTTGGAGTATATGGAAGATACGCTTGGGCACAGACAGTCCTGCAAATAATCTGATTTTAGGCCATGTAGAACTTTATAGGTGACAACTAGCACCTTGAATTGTAGTTTAAAGCCTATTGGATGCCAGCACATGTAACAGAATAGAGGTATTATGCAAGATAATTCTCATAACTATCTGCAGCACTGTATTCGAGACCAATTGAAATTTCTAGATGGTTTTCAAGGACAATATATGGCAACAAGACAATTAGGAGGCAACTAAGGTATGAGTCCCTGTCTATGAATGGGAGTAATGGGCACATAAGAAGAAATTTTGCAAAGCCCCTTCCCCATTGGCCACAGCAGCTCTGAGTCAGGGAGGAACCCCCAATCATACACTGAATCTAAGCTGGGTACCATAATCTTATACAGAATCACTGAACAACTATCCTGGAAGAAAGAAACATCATCAAGTAATCCTGCCTACAGGGTGCCCTCACATTAATAGTTATCATTAGCTACTGTATCTCAAAATTAAAAGTACTTTTATGTTGATGGAGAATAATTTGTACTTCCTGAACCTGCTTCTCACATTATTTTTATGGTTAACAACATTATTTTTATGGTTAACAACTGGAATGACACCTAGGCAATTCCAGTCATTAGAAAAAAATACCTATTTAAAGTGGCTAATGAGATAAATACAAATAAAATGTAATATATCACCATCATTTAAAGCTACTTGAATACCGGTAAGTCAATACTGAATAAACCAAGATTAATTAAAATGCATAAAATTTATAACATATGTCTGCCGCCTATGTAAATATCATCAACTATGAAGGATCTATGAAATGGTATCAGATCAGATGAAAGCATACAGAACTGGATTTAGGAATTGGGCTATGTCATTTGTACAATATTCTTCAGATATACCATCAAGCAGCATTTAGCACATAAAATCTAGACTCTTCAGGTGTCTTTATTTTTTTATTAGAAACCAGGCTGCCTTACACATTTGATCTTTCCGATTCATTTGACCTGTTTCTCAAACTAAGAACTGCATTCTTAGAAGTTTGGCCTTGGTTTAGGCAATGTTTTTTATCGTTGGCAATTTCAAGATATGTGGACCTGAAGAGAATCCCAGAATTTCCCACCTAGCATAATATATATTTTTCTTTCCTTGCTGCCATGATGCTGGGCCACCGAAAGGAAATCATATAAAAAGAATTGGAGGAATGAAAGTAGAGAGATCGCTAATCCTAGAGCAAGAGAGCAAAGTAAACTTTGAATGGGATGGTGTGTGTTTTCTTGCATGCCATTGAATGGATTAACAAGAATCTGTGTGGTTTAAGGCTTGCCCTGAGTGTAAAGAAACAATTCATGAGGTCTTTCTAATCACCCAGGCTTATATGTTCATGGCCCAGAAAGCCAATCATATTTAATCAATTTTTATACAGGAAGGACAAAGAAAGCTCAGCTGCACAATGAGTATGATTCTCATCATGATTATGATGTTCAGCCACTGAATTGTCAGTTCAATCTCCAAGAATCCCATACAGTCATTCAGACAGAATGACATTTGTTAGAGGAGCTCATCTTTGCTCTCTTGTCTTCTGCCTTCTGGATATAAAACCCCATTGCAGGTTCAATTAGAACTGAAATGTTCCTAGATTTAAAAGCCTACGAAATGTAGCAAGAAGAAAATAAAGTTCAAGTTCAAAGTTCAAACCTTTATTGTCAATTGGTGATTTCATCCAATGGGGTTAGGAGGCAGCCCATGATTTTTTGTGATGTACTCATTACCCTGTAGTGCCTTCCTGTCTGTGGCTGTTAAGACAGCATATCATACCATGACACAATATGTGAGGACACTTTCTATCGTAGACCAGTAGAAGGAAGTCATCAACTGTTGTTTATAATAGCTTGTAATAATTCATTCCATAGGAGTTTGGTGTGTGCTATATTGATCTGTGTGCGTAAGAAATCATTAATAATAAGGAAGCAGCTTCTCTTGGCAAAAGTCTGATCAAGAGTTGATTTATTTATGATTCTTTTTTTTTAAATGTTCTCCATCAGAATGAATATATGTATACATACACATATACACACATGCACATATATACACATATGTGAGTGCGTATTGCGCAATTGCTGCCATCTACTGCCATCTGCATCTCTTATGTCTCCTCTAGATTGATTCACAACTGCAAGGCAGTGGATAATAATTGAAATCCTCCTCCTCCTCCTCCTCCTCCTCTTCCTCCTTATTTTAAAGTTGTGGGTGGGTTATTTGTTACAGTCCAAAGAAAGGGACGCTCCTTTGTGCCAGATCCACATTTCAATCCTAACAATCCTTAATTAGTCTTCTTGTTTATTGAAGCATTTCTCTTTTTTGTTTTAATATTAAAAGCAACTTTACATGCAATGGTGGAAAAATAAACTGTGTGAAGCTTAGCTGCGTGAGATTGGGAAGGGAAACTTTCAGAATTGGTTAGGAAGTCAGAAATCTGTGGGTTGGGCAGAGATCTCTAATTAGACCTTTTTTATTTAGCTGGTTTTATGGGGGCATGAAACATTTGAAGCACAAAGATGAGAAAAATCTGTGGGAGAAAAGAAAAAAAAATTTCCATGAAGTGACATTAAGTAAATACTGTTATCGCTGCCCTCAAGAGCTTGGAGGGAGTCAAAAACATTAAGAGGACAGCCATGTGATTGAGACCCCATACTTTTTAAAAACATAAACTACATATGCTATACAGCTGTATGATTTTGATCACATGGGTGCAACCATCTTCTTTAAAAAAAAAAAAAACACCAACATGGCTTCTCTTGACTATCCTTTAATCTTTCACAATGCTAACTCATATTAACATTATGTTAATGAACACTGACTCATAACATTTAATTACAGGGCTTGAAAAATTGAGAATATGGAGGGCGAATGTCAAGGATCAAATAAAACTGAAAGCAAAAAGACCAAACTGTTGTAGCCATCACAGATGTGCAGAACATTAAATTTTATTTTCTGCCTTTTTTTACTAATTAATATGTATATGAGACTGGATGTTCTTAAAAAAAATTTCATTATCACTTACTTTGAAGCACATGTAATAGATATTTTTATATCTATTAAATAAATATTATTTTTATTTGGTGTGATGGCAAAAGAAGATAACTACTTTATATCTTTGTGATAAATCATTGGTGCTTACAGAAAAAAGTTCCACAGTCCTATTACACTGAAATGTAAAATTATTCATCGAAGCAGCAGAGAATAGGTTAAAAAAAAAACACACTACTGAAAATCGTACCTATAGTGATGGATTTGTGACCACACTGGAGGTTAAAAAAGTCAACATGGCAGCATTGACCTGATCAAAGCTGTGCCTCCTTTTTATGTACCCTGTGACCACTACCTTGACATTTTAACATTGAAATGCCAGTATTGTATATGTATGATAGAGATGATGTGAAAATGATCAAACATAGCAAAAACCCACCCACTCATTGTAGTTCCACATTTATATCGCATTATAGAGGGAGGCTGCCTCCCTTTAAATAAATGTTCTTGCAGTTTTCTTGGTGAAATTTCAGAAGTGGTTTGCTATTGGTTGCTTCTGACTAGCAACATTCATTAACTAAATCAATTAACTATAATATGAAGGGTTGAGGTTGATCTGCATTAACCCTGACAAAAAAAAAATACCCAGACTGAATCATGGGTGATGATTTATTGATCTTTACCCCTCTATCCCATCTTTAGCATATGAATGTACAAAGTGTATTCCAGTTTTGGCCTGTTTCCCAACCCTCTGGTCAGGCTATCATATTTCAGTAAAGTTCAGGGACTTATTTTGAACATTTCATTCTCTCTTGGTTCAACTTTCCTCACAGGGTTGTTTCTTCTGAGAAAAAATAGGAGGAAAGAGAAATAAGATGAGTTTTGTGTATTTCCTGACATCTACATGCAGCCTGTTATCAGAAAGAGAGAAAAAAAGCTTGTGTGCCTTTTCTTTTGCAATGCAGAATCTCATATAGAAGATGCAAAATCCAATGTGTATGTGCTGATTTGCTACAAACAGATTAGTCTGAAACAGCAGTCTAGATCAGGGGTGTCAAACTCGATTTCATTGAAGGCAGCATCAGGGTTGTGTTTGATCTTGGGGAGTCAGGTTGGGCGTGGCCAGCTCAATTTCCCTCGTGTTGGGGCCCAAGCACTCTAACAGCAAAAATGGGCTTCTGAGCTCCATTTTCAGCTGCAACGGCTTCCTGCAATCCTCTGCAAGCAAAAATGGAGCTTGCAAAGGCCACACGTGGGCCCTCCCGAGCTCTGTTTTCGCTGGCAGAGGCATCATGAGCCAGTCCTTCGCTGTTTCAAGAGGGACCCCCTGGGCAAGATCTAAGCATCCCACAGGCTGGATCCAACTTGTGGGCTTTGAGTTTGACACTCCTGATCTAGATCTAGAAAAAACTGTTTGATTTCAGTGAAAGAGAATGGATGAAGCTCAGCACTGATGTTTTTGATGTTCTCTGAGTTTGGATGTTTTCTTGGAGACGTTTCATTACCCAACTTGGTAACATCATTGGTGACTTCACTCAAAGAGCACCAAGAACTCCATAGCATCTAAATTAATCAGAAATAGATCACTCCTAAATAGATGAGCCTGTCTTTGCATATTCTTGGTGCTTTGAGTCCCATGCATTGGTCTCTGCCTCTGTTCCGTACTTTCTTTGTCCAAGTCTGTCTAAAATTAGACTGTAATTTTGAGAAACCAGTTTGGTCTAGTGCTTAAGGCACTATGCACAAGGCACAAGGCACAGATGGATCTTGACAGACTGGAACACTGGGCCATATCTAACAAAATGAAATTCAATGAGGAAAAAAGTAAAGTCCTACACTTAGGCAAGAAATACCAAAAGACTGGGTGAAACCAGGCTCAATAGCAGTAACTGTGAGAGGGATCTTGGAGTCTTCGTGGACAATCAGCTAAATATGAGCCAGCAGTGTGCAGCAGCAGCCAAAAAAGCTAATGAAATCCTAAGTTGTATTAACAAAGGCATACAATCAAAATCAAGGGAAGTATTAATACCACTCTATAAAGCCTTAGTAAGACCACACCTAGAGTACTGCATCCAGTTTTGGTCACCACATTATAAAAAAGATGTTGAGACTCTAGAAAAAGTACAGAGAAGAGCAACCAGGATGATTTAGGGACTGGAAGCTAAAACATACCACTAACAGTGGCAGGAACTGGGCTTGGCTAGTCTAGTAAAGAGAAGGACCGGGGGAGACATGATAGCGGTCTTCCAATATTTGAGGGGCTGCAACAGGGAGGGGTCAAGCTATTTTCTAAAGCACTTATAGGCCAGACAAGGAATAATGGATGAAACTGAACAAGGACAGATTTAACCTGGAAATGAGGAGAAACTTTCTGACAGTGAGAACAATCAACCAACGGAACAGCTCGCCCTTGGAAGTTGTGGAAGCGCCATCACTTGAGACTTTCAAGAAGAGATTGGACTGCCATTTGTCAGAAATGGTGTAGGGTCTCCCGCTTGGACGAGGGGTTGGACTAGATGGCCTACAAGGCCCCTTCCAACTCTGATTATCTGTTATCTGTTATCTAGGCTAGAAAGGGGGAGACTGTGAGTTCTAGTGTCACCATAGCCATGAAAGCCAAATAGGTGACCAGTCACTCTCTTCCAGGCCAACTGACCTCATAGGGTTGCTGTTGTGGGGAAAATAGCAGGAGGAATGTGTGTTGGATATGTTGACCATTCTGAATTATTTGTAAAAAATAAGTCTTAAGATTCTAGTAGTGAGTCCTGAAATGAACAGATGAAGCAAAATTGAGTATTTCATAATAACTGACTTCATAACTGCTTCCAGGGACAACCATTTTGAAGAAATTCAGGCCCTCAGTAAGAGGCTGTAGAAAACCACAACTAGCATAATATAAAATGGTTAAATATCGGCTGAGCTCTTATTGTTGTCTGAAGCTTCTCCAGTCCATTATTTATTTACAATGATAATTAATTCCTTTGTACTGCAAACATTTATCAACAACTGCTTTACCCAAGTCTTCCTTTGAAATACTTGATGGGGTTAGGCACACTGACAGCTTCTATAACTGCAATCTAATTAAAGTAATTGTTGGCCCACATTTTTTATTCTGTTTCATGTATAATTATACTCAGTGGGAAATCTGGTGGGATTAGAAACAGGTTTTTAATCTATTCTTCACAAATCAAAAACCACTCCCAAGAAAACAGTTTAATAGTAATATTTAATAGTGTGCCAGTTTTTTTTTTCCTAAAAAAGGAGGATTAACTGTGGGGAGAGTGAGAGTGAGAGAAAAAAATTCCTTCATCTATGGATGCTAGATAAAAACAAACTTCCATATACGGTCTGGATTTTTTTTTATTTGGGTGTATAGATTGTTATGTGAATTTACTGTTGTGCATACTATAAATTGTTATGAAGTTGTATATTCTAAAATTAATAAAAGTAGCTATTTAAAAGTGAAACCCCACAGACTTAGACAGTTCTAGAATAGGCAGTTTAATCTATTTCTGACAAAGTTTAGTCCTTCATAGCAAACTGTTAGGCATTGGCCAGTTGATTAGATATTTCATCTTAGTAGGTTGTTTGTAAAGGTTGTTAATGATGATTTATCAAACTTTAATCTTACCTTTCTTCCAAGAGTTCAATATACAGTAGCTGAAAATGTAATTTCCCTTCATTATTCTATCCTCACAGCTATAAAGTTGTCACTGTGTTATGGGGTTTTAAGTTGTTTTATGGATTTTAAAGATATATTTCACGTTTTCAACTGAAAGGGCATTTTTAAATTATAAAGTATTTTTAACTTACTGGAAATTGTGTTATATCTATGCTTTCAGGTTACTAATCATTAAAGAAAATAAAGTAGAAATGTTATAAATACACTAATATACTCCTTTTCACCATCTTTATTGCATTGCCAGCTCTTTATTTACTTTTAACAGTCACTCATCCAAAGAAAGGAGTTGAAGGGCAATCTTCATCTTTGATGCAGTAGGAAATAAAATGTCAGTTTTTTAACCCTCTTAAGGATTTTTCTTGCCTACCTGATGTTGTTATTAGTATGTTGATACTGGCTTTGTTTTCCTACTGCCAACCTTGCTTTACTTACCACTATTCCTTAAAAGAACTGGCATAGCTTCATGAAAATATTGATTTTGAACTCAGGCAAACAGATGATGTGCAGATGAGGTTTCCCATTAAGATCTGTAGAAACATTTCTTTGTTTTCTTTGCACATCTTTCTGACAGGCAGCATGCAAGGTTTTCTTAAAATATTCAGAAGCATTTATATCCTGCATATCAGACAGAATATGAACACCAGTGTTATTTATTTCATGTCCAAAAGAGTGACGATTGTTTTGGGTTTCTTCTTCCCAAGATTATCATTTCTATATTAGAAAGCTAGATAATAAATAATTTGCCTGAGATTATCCCAATAGCATATATCTGACAGGGATTTGAAAGCCCTGCTGCCAGCAAGGAGGGAATTTAGGAGTTTTCAATTCAATTTTCAATTCAGAATGGAAAAAAAGATCAGGTCAAATAATATACTTATAACAATGTAAACATCAAACCACCACCCTGTCCTGACATTACTGCTATGCTGACAGGTCTCAAATTCAACTACACATTTCTCTCTTAAGAAAGATTGCCAATCTTTATACATGTGATCATTTTTAACTGGAATAAAGATGAATATATGATTTTTCCCTCAAACAAAGAGTTGAAAGTGTTATTTATTAAATATAAAAATATGTTTTCCTATAACATCTGATAATGAAAACCACCTTGAAGTTTCACTGTGTATGTATGCCTTAATTAGCAAAAACACAGGAGTTTGTTCCATTCAAATTAATTGGCTGCTCTGCTAACTAACAGATGTGAAGAACTAAGACCACCTACTCTTTTTTATGATCTTATATTTTCTTCTTCTTGTTTTCAAGTGACAGTATCATATATTCCTGGACTCTGAATTCAGTATCCACAATTTTCTGTTGGCAAATTAACTTTTGTTCCTCTGACAGATAGAGGTTTTTCATATAGGACAAAAGTTCTATGAATTTAAAAAATATATATTTTAAGAAAGAGCTCTATGGAGAAAGTTTCCTTCTATTTTTAATCCAGTGTAAGAATATGGCTCCAAATGGAGAAATTATAGGTCTTTCACAATGATCCCATTCCCCCAATTGCTTATGTATTCTTCAGGGTCACTTTTATGAATAATGGAGAAAGTGGAGGTGGTATCAGTTTGACAATGTGAGGGTGGAATATATTTCTGGCAAGCAGTCAGTTCATAAGAAAATCCTGTTTAGGACAGGCTTGTCTGGTAGAAGAGAGTTGAGTTCAAACACATTATTTATAACAGTGACAAATATTGTGCACTGTATGGAACTTTCTGTATAACAGCTCTTTAGTAGATGCCACCAGTCTTAGTCAACTGCCATTAGCATTAGCCAATTAAACACATTTTATCCCCTTTTACTGCAACAATTAAGGTTTCAGAGATATGGCAGATATGTGTAAAATCTAATAAGAAAAACGAGAAGAGCTCTGGATGATATATCATATACTGCAAGCTCCAGACTTTAAATGGAGAAATGAATACAATAGCAACTAGCAATTAGAAACTACATTTTTGGGTTTACTACACTTCATATACTTTGATAATGTTTATGAATGCATAAATAACCATTTGATAAAGGAATAAAAAACTCCTTAATTCCAAAATATAAATTTCATGGCTTTGGGCCAATTATTCTCAACTCAAACTGCTTCATAGGTGTAATATTCTGAGAATAAAATTGGAGTAAAGGGTATTATTTTGGAGAAAAATAGAATATAATTCCAATGTCCAAGTGACTGAATGAATAGATTTCTATTCATCTGTTCACAAAATGCTACTTTATTTGAAAGGACACACTTTGTTTTTGTACCAATACAAAAGTTTGCATTGAGGGAGAATATTATTTGATTAGTAGATCTCTTCTAATGTTCTGATACTTTTGTGCTTGTGCATTTCCCAAAAGAGACAACTTCCAAATCCTTGAGGCTAACTGCTTGTGGCCTTTGGTAGGACATCCTTGGAGCAATTCAGAAGTCTCATCTCAGATTCCTCTCCCAGCTGATAAGAAACATTTGTAGCTGTTTTGCTCTGCAGCTTTATTTAATGTCCCTTTGGAACATCAACATGGTGCATGGGATCTGAAGTTTACAATTAGCATTTTCAGTCAGACTCTGTAGACAATGGAATGAGCCATTGCATTGCTATGGAGTTATTAAACAAAAAATGTCTTAATTAAATTATGGGCAAATTATGTTTTTTAAATCCTGTGCTTCCTCAAGTACTTTTCTGCTTGCATTACTACATCATCTTGACCTTTCTTTGTTTCCTTTGCTCTTTGCATTATATATAGTAGTTCCCATTTTAAACCTAAAATCTGCATCTCTACTGTGAATGGAAATGTCCCAGAAGTGATGATCAATTCCTCTTTTAGAATCTAATACTTGATGTTATAAGTGTAACTCTAATACATAGCTGAGGAACACATGATTTCAGTATTCCTTCCCTAGGCTCACTTGCCAGATAATTAGAGGGGGAAAATTAAGCTTCTCTGCAATATATGTAGCCTCCAGGAATCATCCAAATAAAATACACAGGAATATGCCATTCATTAGCAGAACAAAATTTAAAAGTTTAAAAGCAGTCTAGGTGTTTCACAAATCAGTACTTAATATTTAGGGGAGACCCCAATAATCTGAGCAGTGTGGCAGTACATGCAAAATAAAGCAGAAAGGGAAAGATAAAAAAAGCAA
The DNA here is from genome assembly GCA_023653725.1 of Bungarus multicinctus. NCBI lineage: Eukaryota > Metazoa > Chordata > Lepidosauria > Squamata > Elapidae > Bungarus > Bungarus multicinctus. The sequence continues at coordinate 57,475,202 of CM042836.1, read as the reverse complement.
AACTCATCTAAGTATTATCTTCTTATAAGAAAAGACCTAAGCCTGTTTCTCCCTATCCAGAATCCATAGCCTCCAAACATCAACAAAGAACCTTGTTGATATCACTTGGTCCCATAGGATAGAAATGTATTCTGATGATATCCAACCATGTAGCTTTCCATCTAGTCAACCTCTATACATTTTAGATAGGATCAAGGAGAACTTCACAAAGCAAGAGTTCCTTCCAATGCTGGCAGGAATTGAACCCAGGTGTAGAAAAAAAATCACAATTTTCTCCCATTTCCAACTTTCTGAGTCAGTCCAGGACACTATGATCAATGGTGAGATCACGTAAATCCAGAATGGATGACCATCTCTATTCTGATCACAACATAGATTATCCACAAGTGCAATCAACACCATTTCACTACTATTCCCATTCCTGAAACCTGACTGGAAGCCATCTAGGTAAACTGCTTTTTAGGAGTTCCTGAAGGTTCAACCTGACTCAATAGACTTCCCTGTTGGAAGACTGGAAACAGAGCAGAGATTAATTAGCACTATGGGTCCAACACCTATAATACTTTCTGAACAGATTCCTGGGTTTGCAATTCACATTTCTAATTGAGAGGTCCTCGGTGTTCTCTGAACTCAGAGAGCACTAAGGACCCTCATTTCAACCCTGAGCTACAAATATTCTCCTTTATTAGGAGAGTATTTTTATAGTATTAGGGAGTACTTTAAAGTATGATCAAAATAGTCTTAGCCTATCATTACAGCTCTGTCTACCAGGGGTCATTGCAATATTAGCTGATCCCTTCCATGGAGGATACTCTTCCTTTTCCATTATGTCCGAAGCTTCAGATGGGACATGTGTGAAGTGGTAAGGTAAGAAAGGGATCCCAACTTAGTCAATCTGACCAACCAACTCTATACTGACAATTAGTGAGGTAACAGATAGCATACCTGGTTTCAATAAGATTCAATAAGATCAACAGGCCACGTTGATAACTTGTAAATAGAAAGCAAAGGGTCATCTATTCTTAAGACAGCTCTGGAATTAACAAAAGGGGTTAATTAAGTGAGCCCAATCACTCCCAAATATATGAAAGTCAAAGAATCAGGAAGAGATGAAATAAAAGGAAGTAATTCATTTCTCAGGAAATTGTGTGTATCAATTTGTAGGAAATTAGCACTCACCCCTCTCCTAGAAAAATAAAATATCCTAGGAAATATTAAAAAGGCAGCATACTTCCCCTAAAAAGAGAAGTAGAAACTCAGAAGCAGAAACTCACCCCCACCTTTGCTAATGGACCATTGCTCTGGCCTAGGCAGTCTATTTTACATAGCAAAGATCTCCAGGTAGAGTTATAATAGAAATTGCCCAAAGCCCTTTCATTACATCATCATCCAGCAAGGTTCAACCAAGCCTGGGATTCAGGACAGCCTACAGAATTGCCCCTGCATGGCCCATGGGAGTCTGACAACCAATCAGAAAACAAGCTCAAATTCAAATCCCAACAGAGGGTGTAAAACCCAGGTCTCTCAGCATCTCAGCCCTTTTTCCTTCTTTCTTTACCCAAGTCATGTGATCTTGTCCACCATTAGACCATCTTTCTAAGCAGTCACCATGTTTCCAGTGTCTTTTTTCCCCACTTGGAAGTGAGCCCAGAAGGATATTTCTTCTAACAAGTTAAAACCTGGGTTGGGATTATTTTTAATGGAAAATGCTCTACACGAATTGATAGGAACACACAAATTATAAAATTACCCTATTAAAAATTAGAATTTATTACAGGAATAACTTTTGTAGCATTTTTATTTATTTTTTAAATATTTAAGAAGCTGCATGCAGCCCAGGGCCTCAGGTGGTATATATCTAATTTAGGCCCAGGACTAGAGTCATAAGTAGCTGTGCTAGTTTGATAATCCTAGGCAAGTAGTATATTTCATTGAATGGCTTTTCATTATCCACATTGTAAACAGAAGGCTTTTCAAAATATGGGTTTTCCATAAGCAATTTTTGAATAAATGCAAGTCAAACAAGCCAGTGTTTTCAAAAAATAATTCTGCTCATATATCTTTTGGACAAAGCATATTTGTTTTCATTGGAAAGGTTTGCAAGGGAGAATGTGACTATTGATATAGCTAAGGCAATTGCAGTTCATTATAGGGAAGTGCTGGCCAGTTTTCAACAAAGTTTATGAGGAAAATGGTGTTTATCTGTTCTGCAGTTACAAGTAATGGCTTTTCCAGGTTGAAAACATATGCTATAGTCATTCATTTTTTTTTTTTTTGCATTCATTTTTATGGCTGGATGGATAGATAGAAAAGTATACACATCAACACATTCACATAGCCAGAATATATTTTATAGGATTTTGTGTAGCTGAAGTTGAAGGAATAGTACATTCTGATTTTTTTTAATTAAATAAAAGGTTGTAAGTAAGACTAAGAATGTGTGTTTAGTCTGTTGTAACTCCTTCCCCCTGGAATAGCAACTCCCTCAAGATATGTAGGGATCCACTGTACATGTTAACAGAATAACAGAGTTGGAAGAGACCTTGGAGGCCTTCTAGTCCAACCCCCTTACCAAGCAGGAAACTCTGCTGCAGAAGTCTGCTCCTGACCTGGAAGGCTTAGGGAGGGCTTAGAAAGTCCTGGTAATGTTTTTAATATTAATATTGTCTTGGTGAAGAGTTATTTTTGTTGTGTTTTTAACTATGCTTCAAATACATATTTTATACTTCACATGTTATCCAGAGTCTTTTTGGAATTGGATGGCCTGACAAACCCAATCTAATCGAATCATCAATCAATGTAGACATTTTGATTTGATTAATCCTGGAAATGTTCAGCTTAAAACCTTTCATCACAATAAAATTTTAAAAACTTTAAAACCCTATCGTTCATTGGATATTTATTTAATAAACGGCCTTATTAGAAAGGGGTTGGTTTAAGTACTTTTATGCTATTTGTAGTCAATTTGATATGATGAATGCTTTAGTAAGTAAGTATTAAAGTATTCCCCTGTCCTTTGAGCCACTACGAAGCAATAAAGAATAGTATAGCTTAAACTGTCAAAGAACAGGTAGAGAAACTGTGCCAAACCAATACAGTGAATGTCTTACTTTAACTTTAAGACATAAACTTTAAAAACTGTTTAGGAAGTAAACTCTTACTTTTCACCCACATTTCTGGGCTGGCAGACATGCTGGCAAGACTCATTGGCAAATGTAATATCTCCTGGGAATGATCTGGTTATAACTTGCTTTACTAGGATGCCGGAAAAGCCTTGTTAGTATGTCTCATTGGCAGGCTTAGCTTTTTCTGGAACACTGAATTATGCCAATTGATTAACTCTTGTATGCCCCTTTCTCTTCCGCACATCTCACAGCTGCTTTAAAAGTATTGTTGCATGTATTACATTATGGCACAAAGAAAATTTTACACATACACACATTGTCTAAGAGAAGAGCAACCAAGATGCTTAGGGGACTGGAGGCTAAAACATATGAAAAACGATTGCAGGAATTGGGTATGTCTAGTTTGATGAAAAGAAGGGCAGAGGGAGACATTATAACAGTGTTCCAATATCTCGGGGGCTGCCACAAAGAAGAGGGAGTCAAGCTATTCTCCAAAGTACCTGAAGACAAGGCAAGAAGCAATGGATGGGAACTAATCAAGGAGAAAAGCAACTTAGAACTAAGGAGAAATTTCCTGACAATTAGAACAATTAATCAGTGGAACAACTTGCCTCCAGAAGTTGTGAATGCTCCAACACTGGAAGTTTTTAAAAAGATATTGGATAACCATTTGTCTGAAATGGTGTAGGGTTTCCTGCCTAGGCAGGGGGTTGGACTAGAAGACCTCCAAGGTCCCTTCCAACTCTGTTATTCTATTCTGTTCTGTTCTGTTCTATTCTATTCTAACCACAAGCACACAGTATACACAATATTCATGCTAAATTAGGAACAAAAAGACAATTAATGAGAAAAAAAACCAGAGGATGAGAGTGATAACTGTCAGATTTCCCTCACAAAAAGCATCCACCCACAACATTGTCCATGCATAGAAAGAAAGCTTTAAAATTGTTTAAGACTACCAAAATAGGAAGCACCACTAAATCTATTGAATTATCATATTGACTTGGGTCTTGCTAAAGGTTTTTGAAAACATTTGGATCAATTTATTGATTGAAGCTAAAGATGTGAATAAATTAAAACTCGGGTCAAATCTTTGTATAGCCTCAGTATATAGCTGCTGCATGTTGAATGATTCAGTCTACTGGAATCCCTGTGCAATCAAAGTTAGTGAATCTTTGGAGAAACTGAGGACCTGATATTTGAGGCCATACCAAGGTTTTTCCTTTTAGACCTTTCCTGGCTATGAAGATCTGGTGGCAAAAGCAAAGATTGTAGTTGACCAGGATACCTACCTACCTACCTATCATCCATCCATCCATCCATCCATCCATCCATCTATCTATTATCTATCCATGCACACATATATGTATTTGTGTGTGTTGGTAGTATAAAAAAATTAAGATGGACAATTACATTAGATGAATGTCAACCCTGAAGCTGACCTGACCAAAACCATTTTTAACTGCTTCAGTGTTGCCAGACTGGAGCCGAGGGATAGGGACGGGGGATTTGAGATAGAGGGGATTCTGTAGCAAATATTTCTTCTTGGGAACCAAGGACATTCTCACAGCTGGTCAGAGGAAGGTGGAGTGATGCTACCCAGTTGCCAGCATACACTGTGATTGGATCATGTGACTGATTGCTTTGAGAAAGTAGAAAAACTTTTACTTTTAATTAGATGAAAATCAGGGGAGACTTCAGAGTTGGTTTTCACCAGATATGTGCCAATATGATATTTCCAATAAAACTATTCTTTGAGGAATCTACCTGCCTCGGAGTTTTGCTTGCTATGGATCTATTACTTGGAACCCTGACAATAAATTTTAAAATAAATAAATAAAATTTAGAAAACATTCTGGACAAATAACTGAAGAGAGGTACCTCTCTACAAATAACTGAAGAGAGGTACCTCCACACAAGCAAAGTACCAGCAAAGGAAGGGAAAAAAAACTCCAGAGAAGTTCCTGAGACAGGAAGTCTAGTCCTGCCAAGAATATAATAAGGGTTAACAGAGAGGCAGTTTCTGTAAGCAACACCACCTTTCCTTCCTGCAGTTTCTGTAAGCAACACCACCTTTCCTTCCTGCCTTCCTTACAGGATTAGGCCAGTAATTTCTTCTAACAACTGGTTCTCCAAACTGCTTAGAATGTTAACAACTGGTTCTAGCGAATAGGTGCGAACTGGTAGAATCCCACCCCTGATCAGCATCATTTTATGGCCAAATGTGTCATGGAAGTAATGACAAAAATAAATATGGATTTTAAAAAAACAAGAAAATGTATAAATTGCCTTTCCTCCATCATCTCATGATTAATGCAAACTTTGGCACTCAGGAGAAGCAAAAGTTCCCTTCAGGCATTATTATACCTATTAGTTTAATACATAAGTGGAAAGCAACATCATGTCCTATTCTGCTTTGCTTTTTGCTGTCATATATCCCTCGTTCATTGGGTTCATGTTCAGAAGGCAAATGTATGCAGGGAACAACTTTTGTTGTATAGGTGTTCACATAGAGGTTCCTGTGTGTCTTTAATTTTCATTCACCTTAGGTATTAAAATTGTAGCAGGAAGCAGAACTTAGCTGGCTTTGGTTATTCTCAATACATCTAATCAGGTTATACTTGGTTAATCCTTGGAGGAGAGCTCAGCAGACTTTAGGCTAGGCTAGGCAATTGAAATCAACATTCTGCAAGAAGGCAGTGACAAATCATTTCTATATTATTGCCCCCCAAAATAAGCAACTAACTTAATTTGGAGGAGACCTAACTTAGAAATTACTGGATGAAATACCTTGAAATAAAATACACACTATGTAAGATATATGGACTTCAGCTCCCAGAATTTTCCAGCCAGCATGGCTGGGAATTTCTGGAAGTTGAAGTCCACATAATTTAAATTTGCCAAGGTTGAGAAACACCAAAATAATGATAGCAACATGATTAAATTCAGAGTGTGCAAAAGCTGAATATTTTTATATTTCAAGTGTTCTTCACTAATCTAAGCTGGTTGGGAAGAAAGAAAAACAGAAGTAAAATTAACTGCAATCTTAACAAAGTTGACTATAATTTGGGTTGCTATTTTCAACTTCAAAAGTGAACATTGCAGGGTTATTTCAGGGGAGGAAGAATGTGGCTGACCTTACAATCAGCTTTGCACCAGTTGACATGGCTAGACAATGTGATGCAGGGCAATCAGACATGCAAAGTAGATGGTTTTGTTTCTTTTCTGTGAATCAAAGGGAAACTATGTCTCGGTAACAGGGACATCATTTTCATTTTAACATCTGTGATATTTAAGGAACATTTATTTTCCTCATCTCCCCAAACCCTACTGCATTTTAACACCTGAACAACATTCAACACCTGAAAAGATCCCCCTCATTTTTTCTCATTCCCTCAACTAACTCACCTAATGAAAAATTCTTGAAACTCCAGCACTCATGTTGATTTTATACAACAGCCATTGACTTAATAAAAGATATTGGTTCAACAAGTTTTGGATATTTGTGTTGCTTTCAACATGACCAATGTGTAGCTCTTCATGGAACTGTACCTAAATGGAGGGAAGTATGCAGTGGAGTACCCAAGGCTCTGTCTTAGGCCCAGCACTCTTCCAATATCTTCATCAATGACTTAAATGAGGGGATAGAAGGGGAACTTATCAAATTTGCAGAGGACACCAAGAATACCCCAGAAGATAGGCTCAAGATATAGAAGGATATTGACAGACTTGAACACTGGGCTCTATCCAACAGAATGAAATTCAACATAGAGAAAAGTAAGGTTTTACATTTAGGCAAGCAAACCCAAATGCATAAGTGTAGAGGTGGTACTTGGCTCAACAGTAGTAACTGCAAGAGAGATTTTGGAATTCTAGTGGACAATCAATTATATATGACCCAGCAGTGTGCTGTAGCTGCCAAAAAGGAACATCCTAGGCTGCATTAATAGAGGGATAGAATCAAGATCATGTGAAGTATTAGTACTACTTTATAATGGTAAATAAGTGGTAAGACCACACTTGGAATATTGCATCCAGTTTTTGTTGCCATGATATAAAAAATATGTTGAGACTCTAGAAAGGGTAAAAGATAATTAGGGGACTGGAGGCTAAACATATGAAGAATGGTTGCAGAAATTGTGTATGTCTACTTTAATGAAAAGGACTAGGGGTGACATGATTGCAGTGTTCCAATATCTAAGGGGCTGCCACAAAGAAGAGGGAGTCAACTTATTCACCAAAGCATCTGAAGGCAAGACAAGAAGCAATGGATGAAAACTAATCAAGAAGAGAATCAATCTAGAATTAAGGAGAAGTTTGCTTACAGTGGGAACAATTAACCAGTGGAATGGCTGGCCTTCAGCAGTTGTAGGTGCTCCATCATTGGAGGCTTTTAAAAAGAGTCTGGACAGCCAATTTTCTGAAATGGTATAGGGTCTCCTGCTTGTGCAGGGGATTGGACTAGAAGACATCCAAGGCCCCTTCCAATTTTATCATTCTGTTATTTTTCATGATTTTTTGTTACTTTGTACTATTCAGAAACATAGCCCTTTATATATATATATAAAAAAAGCTAATGAAAGTTCCTGTTCCAAATAGTCTGAAACAGAAATAGAGAAATGGGAGAAAAATACAGAAATGGACATATTGTTGAACAGGCGAGGAACATGTGGTGTATCCATATTTTGTTTTGTTTTGTTACAATAAGGTGCAGGAATAAGAGGACTGATTCCTTTGCTTCTCTAGAAGGTGAACTTTGAGATGGGATTTAAAGGAAAGTAAGGCAGATTTGAAAGGCAGGTTTAGGCATCAGATCAGCATGGGAAAAAGAAATTGGTAGAAGTTTTTCAAAGGTCTTTTGTAAGGTTCATGGTAAAATATAGAAATTAGATATTCAGAGATTTCAGAAAGGAATAAATCAGGAGCATGTCAAATAACACAGGAACATGAAGATCCAAAAATGGAGTGGAAGGCAATGCAAAAATTAAAAGAATAGAGTCATATGGTTAGAAATCCATAAAGATCCTTTTATCCTCTAGTTTAAAAGATATACCAGCACACATTTCAAATAACCTCCTAGGAAACAAGAAGACTGACAGAATTTGGAAGCAACCAACATGAAAGCCTAATTACTAGAGCTCAAGACTTAATTGGTTAATTGCTAATAACATATCTTGGATTTTATTAGGGTAATGGCTTTTGGGTAATTATTTTTAAGAGAAGTTTATAAAGCTGTAAAAGGCATTCTGTCTCCTTTCGATGAAAAATGTCTCATTGTGCCCTTTATTTACATTATTTGTGTGCAAATAACTTGCTTCTGGCATGTTCTGTTAGAATGCAATTCTGTGCACACTTACCTGTAAGTGGACTTACATTTAAATCTTCACATAGTAGCATTCATTATTATTTCCATATTTTACATGCTTTGTTTTCATATCTTAAACCGATTGAGTCTATTTCATTTTACTAGTCTATAAAATCCCTTGCTGTGATCAATGCAGTTTTCTTGTGTTAATATTTATGTATATGATACTAATAGCAACATCTGACATTTATTTAATTAGTTAATAGGTTTTAGGACTGCACAAAGAAAATTCAAAACAAAGCCTGGAAAATATAAATGTCTTTGCTGATACTGAAGTGAATCAAGGCAGGTAGCAGGATGACCATTTCACACTGGAGTCCAAATACTCAATTGGCCCTAGACTTTAATAGTAACTCAGATGTTGGGGATAATTGTGGAAAAGAGAAACTGCATTCTCTTCGCTGATGATGTAAAGCTATTCAACACCACAGACAATACTACTACCCTTCAAAAAGATCTTGACTATGTATCAGAATGGTCAAACAAATGGCAACTTCAAATCTCAACAAATAAATGTTCTATCCTACATATTGGCAAAAAAAAAAATCAGAAAATAAAATACAGGCTGAATAGTCAAGACCTTGTTGATGATCCAAACTCTGTCAAGGATCTTGGAGTACTTGTCTCTAATGATCTAAGTGCTAGAGCCCACTGTAACTACATAGCCAAAAAGGCATTAAGAGTTGTTAACCTAATCCTAACCGAATCCTATTCTTAACGAATGTTCCTTCTTTATGTATACTGAGAGTATTTACACCAAGACAAATTCCTTGTGTGTCCAATCACACTTGGCCAATAAAGCATTCTATTCTATTCTATTCTATTCTATTCTATTCTATTCTATTCTATTCTAATCCTATGTAGCTTTTTCTCTGGTAATATTACACTAATACCTAGATCATACAAAACATTTGCTAGACCAATACTTGAATACAGGTCATCAGTTTGGGACCCACATTAAGTATCTGATATTAACACAGTTGAGAAAGTCCAGAAATATCTCACAAGAAGAGTTCTCCACTCCTCTACTCGTTGCAAAATACCTTATGCCACCAGACTCGAAATTCTAGACCTAGAAAACTTAAAACTATGCTGCCTTCGGTCCGATCTAAGTATAGTATATAAAATCATACATTGCAATGTCCTACCTGTCAATGAATACTTCAGCTTCAACCATAACAACACAAGAGCAAACAATACATACAAACTCAAGGTTAATGGTACCAAACTTGATTGCAGGAAATATGACTTCAGCAACAGAGTGGTCAATGTCTGGAATACTCTACCTGACTCTGTGGTTTCTTCCCCAAACCCCAAAAACTTTAACCTTAGACTGTCTACTATTGATCTCACCCCTTTCCTAAGAGGTCTGTAGGGGGTGTGCATAAGTGTACCAACGTGTCTACCGTCCCTGTCCTATTGTTTCTTTTATTTTTTTTCTTATATGTATCCATGTATTCATAACTATGTTTTTACTTATACCTATTATCTTGTAAGCAATTGATAAATTGACAAATACATAAAATAGAAAAAAAATGACATTGGACCAGCATATGTGAAACAAGGAACCCATCAGATATCTAAAATTCAGGATTAGCTTTTTGCATTGAACCAAGAAATGAAGCCAGAAGAAATGGACTGGGAGAAATGCAGACATAAAATGTTCATACCTTGAACTGTTTAGCAGATTTTGTAGTTATCAATATCCACATAGGTGTTTAAACAGAGAACTTGTAGGGAGAGCTGGGATGGAGGAAATGAACCATCTTGCAACTGCCTTTTTTATTTTCCACTCTCTTGGATTTCCAGCATTGACTCATTATGCCTATTGTTATATAAACTAACTCTACATATTCTTAAACTGATGCAGAAAGGAAATGTATATCAAAACCACCTCTTATGAAGCATGCTGCTTTCACAAAATATATATTCGGGTGCCTTAATATCCAGTCATTTCTCACCTGCTGTTCTCACAGAATGGCAGCTAAATGTAATAGAGCATTCTCAAGCTCTTTCTCTCAAAAAACCCACAACAAAACAGCAATTTTGATGTGCCTTTTCATTTCTGTTTTTTTTTTTTAAATAAATTGTACATTTGTTATTTTCTGTATTTGTTATTTGTTTGGAAATGGATGAGCTCCTGTTTATTGGAAATTAAACATCCAAACCGGACACTGACTTTCTGATGTATTAGCTAAGTCATAGGAAATTGCTGCTCTTGAAGGACATGAAAACAGCTGCAGAAGTTACATGTGTCACCATGCCAGCAAGATGGGGAAGCATCTAACTGGAGTGCATAATGAATGAGAAGAAACACAAGCAAGGGGTGACCAAAGAAGCTGTAAAAATCATTTCCAAAGAAGTAGATGCATCTGTTCTCATTGTGGATTTCAAGTGCAATGACTCATTTTTGACATAATGTTGGTTTTGTCTTTCTCTATCCCCATTCCTAAACACCTGGTGTTTCAAGAAATAACATTGATCTATCCTCTTTCAGAGATTTCCTCCCTTCAGAATATGCTTGTTTTTTTAAAAAAAAATCAGATTAATTTCTTAAACAAAACTCCAAATAAACTAAGAGTTTGAGCTGAAAATTGAATCTCCACATTAATTCCAAAAGATCTTGATTGATTCTAAGCCCTCTGATCAAGATCTGCTGCTTGTTTTGAAAGATGTATCATCAAATCACCAAATCAAACCTTTGTACAGAACTACTAAGGACAATAAATGAACGATGTCCTGAAAATCCCAGCTAAAACATGTTTGTTTTAAAGCAGTTATATTGTGATTGGGTCCATTTTGGATATATTTAAAATGACTTAATTTAGTTTGCTATACAGATTTAGTCTAGTGCATGTTCTTTCTTTTTTTTCTTGAGCCATGGCAGAGTGGAAGATCTTCTAATGGAAATGACTCCTTCCAGGCAAAAACTGCTGAATACTTGAGCTTAATTTCTGGTACTGAGTTTGCCAAACTTTAGCCAGAACTTTATTTAATATCTGGACAACCAGGAAGATTCTCAGAATAAAAGGACATCATATCCCCAGTACATTAAAAATACATAGCACAGTATTTTACTTTAGATTTCATCTGCTACAGATAATTTTTGTCTATATTTAGTAGGATCTCAATCCCCCTTATTACTAAACACTGTGCAATTATTCACCTGCTATGAAGTGAATTTGTTAGGAGATCACTGAAAAAGACAAGTTATCCTCCATCCCTACTATGATCTTTTAGTACAGACTGTGCAAGGAGCTTTTGAAATTAACTCCCCCCAAAAAACTTGTTTAGAACACATCCCTGCATATCTACATGGTAGAAAGAGAGGGCCAACACAAAGAGTATAACATCTCTTTCAGCTTCTCCTTCCAATTGTCTTCTGAATTGGGTAAAACCAGAGATGGGATTTTACTGGTTTGGACCAGTTTGGGTGAACCAGATGTTAAATTTACATCTGGTTCACTGAACCAGTAGTTGAACCGACTGGCTGGCCCTGCCCACCCCACCCCACCCCTCCAAGCAGTCTCCACTCGGCCCATTTTGGTGCAAGTAAATGCAGGGTCCGCATGGAGACTTTGGAAGGGCAAAAAATGGGCCTTCTGGAAGTCCAGAAATGGGCCTGTTTCCTTGGGCCTCTGGAACCTGAGGGAGGCCATTTTCACCCTCCCAGAGGCCTGAGGGAAGCCTCCTGGGGAAGGCAAAAAATAGCTCTCCCAGAAGTTCTGGAAGTCTGAAAATGGGCCTGTTTCTGGCTTCTGGAGACCCGAGGGAAGCCTCCAGACCCTGGGGAAGGTGAAAAATGGCCCTCCCAGAGGTTCCGGCAGGCCCCGCTTACTGTGGCTATGCCCACCCAGCAACCAGGCAGTGAACCAATTGCTGGGATTTTTGAATCCCACCCCTGGGTAAAACCATGTATACATTGGTGCAGAATTAGATAGAAATTTCAGGTTTAGAATTTAGAAAACCGATATATACATATATATATATATATATATATATATATATATATATATATATATATATATATATATATATATATATATATATATATATATACTTTGTATTACAACACCCTGTTAAGCCCCAATTAAGGGAGAAAGCATACTGCTTTCTTTTCTGTCTTTCGGCTCATCACCAGAGATCATACCTTAATTGGGGCTTAACAGGGTGTTGTAATACAAAGTATATACTTATTCCCCTGCCTGAGCTGATAAGGAGAGAGCCAGTGGTGTAGAGGCAATTACAACTGCCTCACATGTAATACTTCCCTGGTTCGAATCCCAGTAAGGGTATGGCTAGCTGAAGAGAGCTAACTAGCTCGAAATAGATCTATACTAGTCTCCCTTATTTATTATTTAAAAAATTATCAGCTTAAAAACCTTACACACATGTAAACAAAAGGCAACGAAACAAATAGCTTTCTGTCGGTATGGTCTCTGGTGATGAGCCGAAAGACAGAAAAGAAAGCAGTATGCTTTCTCCCTTAATTGGGGCTTAACAGGGTGTTGTAATACAAAGTATATACTTATTCCCCTGCCTGAGCTGATAAGGAGAGAGCCAGTGGTGTAGAGGCAATTACAACTGCCTCACATGTAATACTTCCCTGGTTCGAATCCCAGTAAGGGTATGGCTAGCTGAAGAGAGCTAACTAGCTCGAAATAGATCTATACTAGTCTCCCTTATTTATTATTTAAAAAATTATCAGCTTAAAAACCTTACACACATGTAAACAAAAGGCAACGAAACAAATAGCTTTCTGTCGGTATGGTCTCTGGTGATGAGCCGAAAGACAGAAAAGAAAGCAGTATGCTTTCTCCCTTAATTGGGGCTTAACAGGGTGTTGTAATACAAAGTATATACTTATTCCCCTGCCTGAGCTGATAAGGAGAGAGCCAGTGGTGTAGAGGCAATTACAACTGCCTCACATGTAATACTTCCCTGGTTCGAATCCCAGTAAGGGTATGGCTAGCTGAAGAGAGCTAACTAGCTCGAAATAGATCTATACTAGTCTCCCTTATTTATTATTTAAAAAATTATCAGCTTAAAAACCTTACACACATGTAAACAAAAGGCAACGAAACAAATAGCTTTCTGTCGGTATGGTCTCTGGTGATGAGCCGAAAGACAGAAAAGAAAGCAGTATGCTTTCTCCCTTAATTGGGGCTTAACAGGGTGTTGTAATACAAAGTATATACTTATTCCCCTGCCTGAGCTGATAAGGAGAGAGCCAGTGGTGTAGAGGCAATTACAACTGCCTCACATGTAATACTTCCCTGGTTCGAATCCCAGTAAGGGTATGGCTAGCTGAAGAGAGCTAACTAGCTCGAAATAGATCTATACTAGTCTCCCTTATTTATTATTTAAAAAATTATCAGCTTAAAAACCTTACACACACACATATATATATATATATATATATATATATATATATATATATATATATATATATATATATATATGTTTTCGGAGATTTTCGCGGGTATTTGTATGTGGATCTTTGGTTCTTCGGGTTTTCTCCCGCGTAGAGTTGGAAATATCTAGGTGACGTTTCGATGAAGTCTCATTCATCATCTTCAGGCTTGTGTCTTCGGCCTTGTGCCTGAAGATGATGAATGAGACTTCATCGAAATGTCGCCTAGATATTTCCAACTCTACGCGGGAGAAAACCCGAAGAACCAAAGATCCATATATATATATATATATATATATATATAGATATATATATATATATATATATATATATTTGTTTTCGGAGATTTTCGCGGGTATTTGTATGTGGATATTTGGTTCTTCGGGTTTTCTCCCGCGTAGAGTTGGAAATATTTAGGCGACGTTTCGATGAAGTCTCATTCATCATCTTCAGGCTTCTGTCTTCGGCCTTGTGCTTCTCAGAGTGATGTGAGCTTGCAGCTGCTTCTTCCTTTTAACTACTAGTGGGGGTGTGACTTGATTGGGTGGGGGCTTGGCTGTGTTCTGATTGGGTGGGGGTGTGTTCTCATTGGTTGGGGGTTTGGCTGTGTTCTGATTGGTTGGGGGGTTGGCTGTGTTCTGATTGGCTGGGGGTGTGTTCTGTTCTGGTGGGGGTTTGGTTGTACTCCGGTTAGTCTCAGTTGCTGGGGGATTTGAGCTGGTGAGCTGTGATCCTATTGTTTGGCTTCGCGTTCGTGGTCGTGTCACATCTTCATGGTGGGCATCAGTTCCCTTCATGTATGGGTTGGGGGGGTTTGAAGCAGGTAGTGATGCAGCTGTGGTACGGCTTCTGGTCCGTGGTCGTGTTTCATCTTCTGTGTGGGTGTGAGTCTGCTTTCTGCGTGGAAGTGTGGTGGTAGTTTCTTGTGTGGCCTTCGTGGGTGTGGGTCTGGTGTCCTTTATGTTAGGTACTCTTTTGTTAATGAGGGCGGGTTTCCAAATGGCTGGTAGGCGGGAGGTGTCATCTCGTTTATTCATGCTGTGTGGGCGTTTTTCTATCTCTATGGCTTCTCTGATTATTCTGTTGTTGAAGTGTTCAGTTTTGGCGATAGTTCTGGTATTTTTAAAGTCAATCTTGTGTCCTGTGACTTTGAGGTGTTGGACCAGGGAAGAGGTCGGTTCTTCTTTTTTGATTGAGTTCTTATGTTCTTCAATGCGTGCACTTATCCTTCTGTTAGTTTGTCCAATGTATGTGGTGGGGCAGGAGGTGCACGGGATTTCGTATACTCCTTGGTTTTCTAACTCAATTTTGTCTTTAGGGTTTCTTAGGATGGTGGATATTTTTCCGTTTGTGCAGAATGCTGTTTTAATGTTGTGTTTTTGGAGGATCTTGCTGATTTTGTCTGTAGTGCCTTTTATATATGGGAGGAGGGCTTTGCCATTTTCTTGTTCTCTGTCTTGGATTTTGGTTGGGGTTTCTTTTTGGATTAGGTGAGTAATCTTTCTTCTTTGGAATCCATTTGCTGTTAGTACGTTAGTGAGAGTGTGTAGTTCGGTTTTTAGGTGTTGTTCATCGGCTAAGCATTTTGTTCTGGAGATGAGTGTCTCAGCTACTCATCTCCACACTCATCTCCAGAACAAAATGCTTAGCCGATGAACAACACCTAAAAACCGAACTACACACTCTCACTAACGTACTAACAGCAAATGGATTCCAAAGAAGAAAGATTACTCACCTAATCCAAAAAGAAACCCCAACCAAAATCCAAGACAGAGAACAAGAAAATGGCAAAGCCCTCCTCCCATATATAAAAGGCACTACAGACAAAATCAGCAAGATCCTCCAAAAACACAACATTAAAACAGCATTCTGCACAAACGGAAAAATATCCACCATCCTAAGAAACCCTAAAGACAAAATTGAGTTAGAAAACCAAGGAGTATACGAAATCCCGTGCACCTCCTGCCCCACCACATACATTGGACAAACTAACAGAAGGATAAGTGCACGCATTGAAGAACATAAGAACTCAATCAAAAAAGAAGAACCGACCTCTTCCCTGGTCCAACACCTCAAAGTCACAGGACACAAGATTGACTTTAAAAATACCAGAACTATCGCCAAAACTGAACACTTCAACAACAGAATAATCAGAGAAGCCATAGAGATAGAAAAACGCCCACACAGCATGAATAAACGAGATGACACCTCCCGCCTACCAGCCATTTGGAAACCCGCCCTCATTAACAAAAGAGTACCT
Source organism: Bungarus multicinctus (assembly GCA_023653725.1). Classification (NCBI taxonomy): domain Eukaryota; kingdom Metazoa; phylum Chordata; class Lepidosauria; order Squamata; family Elapidae; genus Bungarus; species Bungarus multicinctus. The sequence goes on along the minus strand of CM042836.1, from coordinate 57,459,039 downwards.
AACATAAAGGACACCAGACCCACACCCACGAAGGCCACACAAGAAACTACCACCACACTTCCACGCAGAAAGCAGACTCACACCCACACAGAAGATGAAACACGACCACGGACCAGAAGCCGTACCACAGCTGCATCACTACCTGCTTCAAACCCCCCCAACCCATACATGAAGGGAACTGATGCCCACCATGAAGATGTGACACGACCACGAACGCGAAGCCAAACAATAGGATCACAGCTCACCAGCTCAAATCCCCCAGCAACTGAGACTAACCGGAGTACAACCAAACCCCCACCAGAACAGAACACACCCCCAGCCAATCAGAACACAGCCAACCCCCCAACCAATCAGAACACAGCCAAACCCCCAACCAATGAGAACACAACCCCACCCAACAAGAACACAGCCAAGCCCCCACCCAATCAAGTCACACCCCCACTAGTAGTTAAAAGGAAGAAGCAGCTGCAAGCTCACATCACTCTGAGAAGCACAAGGCCGAAGACAGAAGCCTGAAGATGATGAATGAGACTTCATCGAAACGTCGCCTAAATATTTCCAACTCTACGCGGGAGAAAACCCGAAGAACCAAATATCCATATATATATATATATACATATACATATACATATATACATACATACACACCCACACACACATATGCAGGTCTTGGCGTGTTCGGGTCTTTTCCTGTGTAAGATTGAGAGTGTCTTGGTGATGTTTTGACGAGGTCCCACTCGCTATCTTCAGGCTGGTGCTTTCAGCTTCGTGCTTGTGCGAGCAAATGCCCGAACACACCAAGACCTGCATACCTGAACCTGTGAAAATCTACGAGAATATATATATACATATACACATACACATATATGTATATATATATGTTATCAAAGCTAGATAATTGTTATAATATGTATTATTCTTTTATTCTATTTTCTTATTATCCTCACTGTTAAGGTTTCATTGAAAAGAAGTAAATACTCATTTTGTTCTCAAATCAGACTACCTGTACTTTAACTACTTCATTCATTAGGGCAAATAATGATTAAGTCCATCAAGTCCCACAATGAGCTTCTGATATGGAGCAATCATCTGCTATACGTCTACCCAGAGAATTCTTTGATTCTCAGTATTCAGTTTTGCTGGGCCTGAGATAAAACTTATTATTCAGCCAGTAATCTGACTAGTTGGTTTAGAGAAGGTTTTGCCACAGAAGAATAACAATCAAACAAACCTACTTATGCATGTGTGTTTTTAAGTCTTGTACTATGATTTTAACACCATTTATTATAAAGCAAAGGGACCTTTAGTAAGATTTCATAGTTAATGAACTCTCTGGTTCCCCACCCCCGCCAGGCTGAACCATCTGCTTGTCCAATAGAAATTAATTTCACACTTAAACGTCTATCATTTATTCCTGTAGGAGAGAAGGAATAAAGTACCACATGCCATAACTCTGTATCTCTTTCAAACTATCTCTTTCAATCTTTAGAAGGAAAGATGTCAGTGGTCCTCAGACTAAGAATATTGATTAAGAAATGACAAGAAGACAATTGAAAGCTGCTGTATAGAAGTTTCGTTGTCCAGCTAAGGTAGGGAAAGTTACTGATTCTGTTTCAGTTTCTAAGGATCAATATATGGTTAGATGGATACAATAATATGAAATATAAGGTATTATTACAACAGCCATTAATTGGCAGAAATGTAGAATACAAATCCTGACAATAAAGAAATTAATCAACAAGAAAAAATTTCTAACAGAAGCTGAGTTTCTATAAAATGCTGAATTGGAGTAGTTTTCCCAAATGGGCAAATCTGTTTATGAATTCATGCAAGAAAATGAAATGTGAATGTGAATTGCAGAGCATATGATTTTAGAATACTTGGGGACATATTCACATGTGAGAACATATGTTTTGCTAAGATATGTTTGCTCATGCCAGACAATCATCAAAATCCAAGGGAATAAGTTAGGTTTATGTGAATTGTTCAAGTTGCTGTTTAAATTGTCAGTATGATTAACTGATTCAGTTCAAATTGTTAGTATGAGACGATAAAATGATGGTGTACATGTGCAAAAGTCCAAATTGTTAGTATGAGACGATAAAATGATGGTGTACATGTGCAAAAGTCCAAATGTGCCCAAGTCAATGCACTGAATGAAATTGGCTTTGAGATTTTGTCTTGAAGAAACAATATGATTAAATTATTTTTATTCTGAAACTTTGCACATCTCTAACAAAAAGTTCTACTGCATTTTCTCTACTACATGTCACTGTGTTTGTTTTGTTTGTCTGAGGAGCTTGCCACAGATGTTTATAAAATGAGCTGGACTGCTTATCAAGTCTCCATAGTAACAAGATATGAGTGTCTTGTGAAGTTTCTGTTTATACTGCACATGTGTGCAGGGGAGGAGTTTTACTTCTACTTCATCTTTTTTTATAGTTTCTTTAGCTTGCTTAGTAGGATGGTACTGCTGTTTCTTTGGTTTCTTAGTTATTTTGTAAATAAAGTATGCTGGCAACAGAAAAACACGATCCATTTCCTCTAATTTATAAAACTGAATGTTTTCGTTTTGAAACTACAGAAGTGGCATTTTTGCAGTTTTCCTTGCACAACATTATTTTTTTGCAAGAGACCATTATAACATTCCTTGAGCCACTGTAATTGTTTCTACCATTTGCCAGAACAACAAATAGAAGAAGGATAGATATAAGGTGGAGTTTAATGGAACACATACGTAGTGTCAAACTATTAGAGTCTGCAGCAGAATCAATGGCTGGGGCAAACTGGATTTGACAGAAACTACAATACTCTACCATTGAATTTAATTAAGTCTGTAAAATAAAAAGGCTGGTCTGCTCTTCATAAAGGAAATTGTATTAGTAACAGAATAGTAGAATAACAGAATTGGGAGGGACCTTGGAGGCCTTCTAGTCTAACCCTATGCCCTGGCAGGAAGACACATACCATTTCAGACAAATAATTGTCCAATCTCTTCTTAAAAACTTCCAATTTTGGAGCATCACAACTTCTGGACTGATTAATTATTCTAACTGTCAAGAAATTTCTCCTTGATTAGTTTCCATCCATCGCTTCTTGTACTGCCTTCAGGTATTTTGGAGAAAAAGTTGACTCCTTTTTCTAATATATGTTTTGCTAAGACCTGTGGTGATGCTGTAGTTAGAATTCAGTACTGCTATTTCTGCTGACAGCTGGCTGACTGCAATTTGGCAGTTCAAATCTCACCAGCTCAAGATTGACTTAGCCTCCCATCCTGCCGAGGTTAGTAAAATGAGGACCCAGATTGTTGGGGGCAATATGTTTTGATACTGCAAACTGCTTAGAGAGGGCTGTAAAGCACTGTATATAAGTCTAAGTGCTATTGTTATATGTGACACAACAAACATAAATTTGCAAAACAGCCCGCTATTTTAACAGTGTAAGCTAATAAGAGAAAGGTTTTATCTCTCCCTTTCCCCTTTCCTTTACTTTCATTATGGTTTCATGTAGCCACTCATGATGGAGATTTTACATATGAAAGCTTTTTTAAACTGCTTTGGTGAATTGAACTCTCTTAAGAGCTTATCTTGTTTGAAAAAGCATTTTTTTTCTTTGGGGTTTCAATGCTGGGGTATGGAATATTTCATCGTTCTGCTGATTGCTCTTATGCTTTGGTTCAACACAACATCAATACACGAGTGTTTTTCAACCTTGGGAACTTTAGATTACATAGGGAATTCCGGGAGTTGAAGTTCACTTATCTTAAAGTTGCCAAGGTTGTGAAACATTACTCTCTATACAAAGAAGAGACAAAAAAGAAGGGGGATAGTGGGACTTCAGATTTAGGGCTCTAAATCAATCTTGACTGATAACATCAATGAGTTCTCTGTCTTTAATAGCATCCCAATCCTTTCTTTTTTGTAATCCTGAAAGGACACTGGTTGCTTAATTTTAAAGCAATCACTTTACCTTCTGAAAAACTAGTAGTCCTCTGGCATTGTGTGAGAACATGATAGCTGATACAGAAACTAGATTAAGTAAATGATTTTAGAAAAAGATATAATTATCATAAATGGAACATAAAATGAAGATTAGGGATGCTTTTATATTTATTAATGAAAACTAAATTTACTCCCATGCACCAAGTCTAAGTAAAAATTTCTTCAACTTTAAATTAATTTGGCCTGATTTGTTCTTTAGATCTTATGGATATGGTGCATCTTTATTTGCAAATAAATAATAACATTTCAGTTTCAGTTTTGTTTTGTTTTTCCCCATTAACTTTGAAAGTTAGAAAATACTTTGAAAAGATGTATACATTTTCTCTTTGGTATTTTCAATCCAAATAAAATGGATCCTTAGGGATAGGTGCTTTGTACCTGATTGAGTTTTGAATTTAACCAATACCAATTGAAATTAATGAATGAACATGTGATAATGCTAAACTGTTATTCTTATATTTTGGCACTGCATTTAATATTTTCTGAGACCAACTAAACAGAAAATGACTGGCAAGTCTTCTACAATAGTTCCACTGAAACAGAATAAGAATAATACAAGGTATTATTACACTAGCTTCCCATTCACTATAATGAAACTTGAAAAAAAGAACTTCCTAATGGACCTAGTCACAAATATTTCAATTAAACTGCTTCAACCAGTTCCTTTTCATTAGTTCCTTAGCATTCTGCAAAATCTTTATGCTTGTATCTATGTATCTGTCTCCTTCTTTAACATCTCAAGATCTTACGCTTCTTCCAGCCAATATGTTGTTTTCATTGTTCATAGGAACATATGAGCTTAAGAATATAAGAAGTTCATGTTACTCTACTCTCACAAGAAGGATTTCATCTTTTGAACTAAAATATGCATTCGTAGGAAGAGTATATATAAGCATAAAGTTATTGCTGTGGATCAGGTCATAAGCTTCTTCAGCCTTAATTTTTTATTCCAGACTGACCAACCAGATGGTCGCCATATTCCGCAGCAAATGAGATTTACATGCTGTTAGAGTTTATTGCAGAAATCAAATCCAGAAAACACACACAGATGACTGATTCAGTAGGGTTCATTAACTTCTTTATATACATAATAACATATAAATAAAATGTACAATACCAATAGTAGATTCTTCCAACATAACACAAGCAAAACACAAGCAGTAGCTTCAGAGCTCAGAGCAGATTAGTTTCAGTTCTCAACACAGCACTCAGAGTTTGCAGGGCCATGCTCAATTTCAGTTTCTAATTCAAGTCTCATTGGCTGATCTTGTTACCATGTCTCTGCCAGTTCATGAATATTCTGACACATACATATTGACTCTTAGAGGGGAGATAATATCCTGCCTTCATGATTAAATGTTATTGATATCCTCTACAGATTTATTTAATTCTCTTTCAAAGTCAATGAAGCAGGCAGCCAGCACTATATCTTGTAGCATTACTATGTGCTGCATAAAGCTTTTTATCTGTCTTGGTCCTCTCACCATTGAGTTTCAATACTTCAGGAGTACTTCAACAAGTTTATTACTGAAAATCATGCAGTGATGCATTCCCTGATGGGAAAATAATTGTGAGAGGGCCATTTCTTTTGACCAAATTATTTGTGTGCACTTCCCCTCCCCTATGAAGGAAAATATAATGATTTTAACTTCATCAATATACATGGGAGGGAGTCACAGAATTTCATTCTTAACTGGAATCCTACTTACCTGAAAATTGAAACCAAAGAATAGTATATATAGCCCACTTTTCCTAAAGATCTATCTCAAAATTTTGTGGAGAATGCCTTGATGTAATGGTACGTGGGAATAACCTCAGAAGACAGGGAGAAGAGCCACAGTCAGGGGAACATTTAATAAGGGGCAGTTTAGCCTGCAGCATGAATGTAGGCATGGCAAACATCTCGGAAGTTGTAATGGTATGTGGGAATGACCTTGAGAAATAGGGCAACTAGATGCAGCCAAGGGAACTTAGTTAAAAGATAGCTTAGCCTGCAGCAGGAATAGGATCAGGCAAGACTCTCAGAAGAGACCATCCCTAGTTTCCTGGACTGTAAAGGAAATGAGGGAGAGATATAATTTCAGACTTTACAAGATTCTGTTGATCTAACCTTATAATAAAATAGAATTTGTTCATCTGGGGGTGCTTCTTGTCTGAATTATCTTGCAATGTTGACATCTCCCACCATAATCTGTAGAATGTCAACATTCAATAATCAGTTTAATGGCTAGTAATTATACTAAATAATTGCACTTCTTAGAACAAGAATCTGCAGAAGACAGAGCTGAAAAACCATTGTCTGGAAGACTTTTGGCACAGAAGTGCTACCTTGATTTAATAATGTCTAAGAGCCTCACATTGATACATAACAACATCTATAAAATAGCTCTGTGCCATGCCAATGCAGTTATGTATGAATATCTCTGCCACATGAACACACTTGTCTTACTTTTTTTTTCTATTTGAATAATGTGTCAATTAGAAGTGCAGATTCTATTGTATGTCATCATTTTTTCTTAAATTATGAACATATGTGTAGGAAGTTAGCACCCACCCCTCTCCTAGAAAATTGAAATAGCCTAGGAAATATTAAAAAGGCAGAATATTTCCCCTAAGAAGAGTAGGAACTCAAGAAGCAGAAACTCACCTCAGAAGCAGAAACGCACCCCCACCTTTGTTAACAGGTGGGCCATTAAGGCCTGGGCCAGAATACTTTACATAAGAAGGAACTCCAGGTAAAGCTATAGAAATTGCCAAAAGCCCTTTTAAGGGCATAATCACCCAGAGGCTAGACCAAGCTGGGAACTCAGGACAGCCTACAGAGTTGCCCCTGGGAGTCTGACAACCAATTAGAATACAAGCTCCAATTCAAATCCCAACAGAGGATATAAAACCTAGCACTCTCAGTGCCTCAGCCCTTTTTTTTCTTTATCTTCTCACTTTGGTATGTGATCAGACTTCTCTGGAGCTCCAGGCCATGTGGTCCTGTCCACCATTAAACCTTCCAAGCAGCCTCCATGTTTCCAGTGTCTTTTTCCCCACTTGGAACTGAGCCCAGAAGGATATTTCTTTCAACATATGATGTAATTTAAGGCACTGAGTAATGACCTAAAAATATGAGGCTGTTTTATACCTATTGACTTGCAATTCAATGTCACTATCCCAAATAAGCATAGGAATGTTCCCCAAATGTTCTCATTTGACAGTTTTCACTTAGGATATTTCCCTAAAATGAATCAATCCAACCTTTCTGTTTAGAACCCCAAATTCTCTAAGTACTGAACCTTTTATTTTCATTACCAAATTGGCATGTATGCATGAAAACTCCATTGTTTCCAGGATACTGTGAATAATAGAGAAAGTTTATTTGTTTATATGTTGGAAAAGTAACATTGTTCAATTGATCCAACAAGAACTCTTAGCATTTTCATGATTCTACAACATGATTTCTTTCATTAGATCTCTGTTTTCTAACATCCATATTTTTATATTGATTGAAAGTTTCAAACACTAAAACTTTTCCTAAAGGACTTGCAGCAGTCATTAAGTTTTTGATTGCTCCAAATCCCTACTGTGGTTTGGATCTGAATGCTACCAAATCAAAATTGTCATTTAAGGATTCACTCCATGCTGTGCCTAATTAGCCATCTGATTTGTTTGGCAGCATAGTGAATTTTGGAGGCAAATGAATTTTGGGTAAGTGCAAATGAGATTGGACTGGATAAAACTGCTTAAACATCTCATCCAGGTGAAGTTACTCTTGTCATAGCAGGCCCTCATAGTTTAAATTTAAGCTTAAAAACAAAACAAAACAAAGAGCAGCCAAGTTAGGCTTACAATGCTAAAGCAAAACAGCAGCCTGATTTCTCTCCACATGTTGCTGCAATAAAAATTTAAACCTCCCTCACTATTTCTGGCCAATAACAATATGGATAATTAAGAAGATCTCTAAGATCAGGACAAAAATATATTCTGTACTAGCCAAATATTCTAGGAAGGTCCTAACAGATTCTAGGAAGGTCTGAAAAAATAGTTTTGTGAGAAGAATTCCCCACACACCATCTTCTTTTTAATGGCTGTGTTTTAGTGGGACTTGTTCTACATTGTTTTAGTATATTGTCTTACTATGCATTTTATTGCTGTCTTTACTACTTTGAGATCCTTTGTCACAGGAAATGAGAGATAGGTGAATCAATAGATGAACCAAAGAAATCATGCTGCTAGCAAGTTGATATTTATGCATGCTGCCTGTGATTCAGAAGACAGTATACAGCTTTCAAGATGCTGGTGAATGATGGTTCTATATTCCATGAATTTTACCAGTCTGTTTTTTTTTTTTAAATCTAATTTTGGCCACCATTGCTATATATATAATGGGAGTAAATTTTACAGTTTTAACCATGTATTCCAAGCATTCATTTTTTTTATCAGTCTCTTACTTTGAATGCATGAACCAAAAGCAGACTTTTAATATCGTGAGAAAAGGAGAAGTTTCTAAATACATTTACCACATTATACATTATTATTTATGTCTCAATCATGTCTTATCTTACCCACTGTTGTTCAAAATGTCCCATATATTGTCAACATTTATTTTAGGGGACTCTTATTATTTCTACTGGCATTTCTAGCATGTTTTTAGGATTTACAATATCCTTTTCAGGTGTGGTAATCAGAATGTAAATAGCAATTCAAGTGTAGTAGCATCATTGATTTAACAAAGGGCATTATTACATTTGTATCTGTTTATATGTTAATTCTTGCCCTAACAATTCTAAGCCTGGAATTTGCTTCTTCTTTCTTATTGTGTCTAGATTAACATTTTCATTGAATGACCTGAATGACTGCCATTCCTGTTCATTGATTGTCACTTTGGATCCTAATGATGTATACAAGGTCATTTTAGAGTTAATGTGCAACATTTTCATTTTCCATTTTCAGGCTCCTTCACCAATTTAAGAAGATCTTTTAGGTAGTGATGGGAGTCTGGAATGTCACAGATGTCCTATTGAAAAGCATAAGAGCTCTTCTCTTACACAAAGCAAATATTTAAAACTCCAGATTTGAGGAATAAAAGCAATATCTATACCTTGTAGGCAAGTAGGGACACCCTTCAGTTTCAGTGAGCAAGCAATAGTTTTTATGTAAAAATAATTATACACAAGCTTGGGATCAACACTGCTTATTGAGTGGATTTCTATTTCCATTTGGTAAAAAAAGCAATGCTTTTTGTGAAGATTTACATATTTCTAAGGTAAGATTAAATCCTGCATTAATCTTAACAAGAAGGCCTTTTGGAATTGTGTGCAAAGGAAATAATGATTTCAATAAAGTAGCTCAAGATTGAAATGAGTTGTCCTTGGTGGTCTCTGAGCTTGGTTGTTTTCTTGCAGATGTTTAGGGCTAGCATTGATGATGTTATCTACTTTGGATAATGAAATATTTGCAAGAAAACAATCAAGCTTAGAGAGCACCAAGGACCCATCAAATAATGATTTTTCTGTATCTACTCTATAAATGTTTAAAAGGTAGGATTTATTCAGCAAATTATGGGTTTGAGTGGGACCGGTGTTTTTCTAAATGTCATATTCTGGAGCAGTCCCAGTATAGCTTTTATTGTATCTCTGGTAGACTACAAGGTGAATGAGACTGGTAACAGATAACAGATAATCAGAATTGGAAGGGAACTTATAGGTCATCTGGTCCAACCCCCCATCTAAGTGGGAGATCCTACACTATTTCTGATAAATGACAGTCCAATCTCTTCTTGAAAGTCTCAAGTGATGGTACTCCCACAACTTCCGAGGACAAGCTGTTCCACTGGTGGATTGTAGAAAGTTTCTCCTTATTTCCAGATTAAATCTCTCCTTGTTCAGTTTCCATCCATTATTCCTTGTCTGGCCTACAGGTGCTTTAGAAAATAGATTGACCCCCTCCTGTCTGTGGCAGCCCCTCAGATATTGGAAGACTGCTATCATGTCTCCCCTGGTCCTTCTCTTTACTAGACTAGCCAAGCCCAGTTCCTGTAACCGTTCTTCATATGTTTTAGTCTCCAGTCCCCTAATCATCCTGCCCTTCTCTGCATCCTTTCTAGAGTGTCAACATCTTTTTTGTAATGTGGTGAACAGAATTGGATGCAGTACTCTAGGTGTGGTCTTACTAAGGCTTTATAGAGTGGTATTAGTACCTCCCTTGATCTTGATTGTATCCGTCTGTTAATACAATTTAGGATTGCATTAGCTTTTTTGGCTGCTGCTGCACACTGCTGGCTCATATTTGGCTGGTTGTCCACGAAGACTCCAAGATCCCTCTCACAGTTATTGCTATTGAGCCTGGTTTCACCCAGTTTATATGTGTACTTTTGGTTTTTCTTGCCTAAGTGTAGGACTTTACTTTTCTCTACATTGAATTTCATCTTGTTAGATACGCCCCAGTGTTTTTGTTTGTCAAAATCCCTCTGGGTCTTGAGCCTATCTTCTTGGGTATTAGCTATTCCTGCCAGCTTAGTATCACCTGCAAATTTGGTAAATTCCCCTTTTATTCCCTAATCTAAGTCGTTAGACTGAGCTGGGTTGGATTGATAACTTTTTTCAGGGATCTTCAAACTTGACAGCTTTAAGACTTGTGGACTTCAACTCCCAGAATTCCTAAGCTAACATGACTGGAGGAGGAATTCTGGAAGTGGAAGTCCACAAGTCTTAAACTTGCCAAGTTTGAAGACTCCTGACCTTTTTTATAGAAATTTTTGGGGAGAGGGGATGAGAGAGGATGCTGCAATGGTGTTTAGTCTTTTGGGGTAAAGGGAGGAATTCTGGCTCATTCTGTTTGATGAAGATGGTGAAATAATTCTATTTGTCTTCCAGCTACTTGGGTAAGCAAGAAAGGAACTAGGGAATGATATGGTAAGTGTTTGGGTGCAGGTGGTAAATAGTTTCTGCCTATTCAACCAAATCTGGCTGTGTCTCGTATATTGTCATCTGTAGGGATCGAGAAGATATGCCTTCTTTTTATGGCATCTACCTTGCAGAAATCCTCTCTGCAGAGATCTGGATAGCTGACTACATTTAAGGTGCTGAATGCTTGCATACTTGCCCTGGTACCTAGATCCAGCAGTTATTGTGGTTAAGTGACCTCTAGTCTGTAATGGGGCCATTTGACTGGAGGGAGAAAGAATTAAGATTGGAATTGATGAATGTTGTCAGGAAGAAAATGGCAGGCAGTGACATCAGGGTTGTCATGGACATGGGGAAATATGATGGGATATAGGAGATGGTCTGACCTTCAGAAAGATTACCATGGTGCTTGATAATGATGCTGGTTTCTAGTCTCCTGTGTTTGCTTTGAGACATGGTCATTAAGTTTTATGGAGCCCATATTGTCATCTGCTGTTAGTTAATACAAGCCTTGCCTATAATAATTCTTTGGCTGTTCTGTTTTGCTGAAATATGCATATTACAACAACTTTGTGAAGTAGGTTGTCCCAAGACTAGATCATTGTCTCGATGTCATCAATAAACATCTGCGGCAAAAGTGTGCTAGAAACTATATCTCCCCGCTCTTAAAGTCCATCTTCTTAAGTATTGCATCGTATCAACTGTCTATTGTGGTAATTTCCCAAAGTTGGAACTTATTACTCAACAGTGTAGGATCAACCTAAAGACAGAGGTGGCATCATCTATAGAAGGTCACGATCTTTTTTTTTGTTTTAACTGATTCTCTGAAATCCTAGGAAATATTGGTAGCTCTCTCCCAATAAGTGCATTCATCACCAACCCCCCCATGGCAATGATATTAGCTCTCTGAAAAAAGAGCTAGATATCTCTGCTTGCCTCATATAATTCTCCTGTTGGAATAGTTTGATATACAAAAAAATAATGTTTAAGAAGCCCCAAGTATTTCTGGCAGCAAGAATTTAAAATAAAGCATGAACAACAAACATTCCATATTAAATGTCATTGCATACATTGTTCTCTACAGTTGGCTGTCAAGGGGAATAAAGTGTGTGGAAGATTGTGCTCTCTGTTAAGGTTACACAGCTTGACTCAGCTAATAAAGGTTGATTGTATGGGATTAGGAACAACGGAAAAAACATTTTAATGAATAATATTTTCAAAGAGCACAAAGGAGAACCACTAGTGGGGTTAACTGTTTGCATCATCAATCTGCTGTGCTTACGTTTACTTCTTTAGAGTCCCGTAACTTCTTTTTTTTTTTAAATAAACTATTTTAAATATGTTTTATTAAAACTGAAAGGAGGTATTACTAGAATTATGTTTTTGTAGATCATTCTTTTTATACAGCAAGTAAGAAGCTGGGAATAGTTAAAAGACCCAGAAAATTAAGCCATCCAGTTGTACATTTCTGATCAATTCTCACAACCCAAAATTATAGCTTTACATTAAAAGATCAAAGAGGTTATTGAAAGAATAGCAAATGATGGATAATGATGACATCAGTATAATAGTTGGGGATGCTGTTGCATATTAACACACACACACACACACACACACACTGATGAACATGTACAAAGCTTATAGATACTAACTTTATCATTTTTTTTTCCTGCTTATACTGCTTTTAAGCTAATCAGCTATTATTAAGATAGAGATTAGTCTAAGTGAGTGAAGGCACAAGTTCATTAAGCAAAAGGTAATTATTTAAATACCTAGCAGTATTTTTATAACCACAGACTAAATGCTGTAATCTTAAGATATTTACCTGACACGAACTCCTGCACTGAATTCAAAAGACATACATAAAATAATATTAAAATGCTCCATATTTTTTAATATCCATGAGTATGAAATTTGAACTGTGTATGAAAACCAGATTTCATATCATTTCATATACATTTAGCTGCAGATTAAATTATTGGATCCCACCCCCCCATGTTTATGGACTATTCCAGTTTTCCATGCCATCATTTTCACTAGACCTTTGTTTTCCTAAAAATTCAGTTGCTTGCTTTCAGATGAAACATACTATTCTCAGCAACCTATGAACATAAGGTGATCCAAGAGTTTGTCATTATCTTTTAATTTAACTATAGTCCAGCTATAGTTGTGTGTTTTTCATCTGGGGCTGAAATATTGTCTCTGAAACTGAAGTTATAGAGACTATCCAGGTGGCTTATCAGAGAGTGGCAATTCCTAGAATATTTTCTCAACCCCAGATTGAAAACGCATGGCAGAAAGTTGTACTTTTTAGCAGCTTGACATGGCTTATCTGACAAATGTCATGCCTCAAAAGCCAACTGCTTTGAGAAGTCGATAAGATATGGCAGCTGCCTTCTGCCTTTGTGGCTTGCCTTGGCTGGAAACAGTCATAGTTGTTTTGCTTTTCTTTAAAAAAAATATTTCTAACAAAGAGGCCTATATCCAACAATTGCTCTACAGACAAGTAGAAGTTTTCCTTGCTTTCCTTTCCCTGCATATTCCAGATTAGCCTGAGATTGGCCTAAAGTTTTCCCGCACTGATTTATATGAGCCCTTGAAGATACAAGGGAAAAAATTATACCAGCCCATCAAAAGAAGAGATTATTTTTCTAGAAGAATGGCTTGGTTGAATCCAGTCTCAAATTATTGTACACGGTTAATATTTTTACTTGGTGATTAAGGCTATATCTTGTTATTTATGTGGCATTCCAGTTTGAGAGAGCATGTTCAACTCTGGTGGCTTAACCCAAATGTGCTTTTTCAAAAAGCAACTGGATTTTTTTTGAAGATGTTCACTCCTCATCCAAGAAGCAAAACATCTTCAAAGAAATAAAAAAAAGTCCAGTTGAAAAAAAGTCCTTTTGAAAAAGCAGCTTTGGGACAACCATGAACCCGAATGACTGAGAATCTCCATAGACATCTAGCAGTTTAAATATTGGATTAAAACTGAGAAGATTCAGATTCCAGGGATATCTGCATGATGCACAAAATATGCAAATGGGAAAGAAGTCTTGTCATCCAAGCATTGTCTCCTTTGCATATGTATACAACATGGATGCATGTATAACAGAGGCAGGGCCTGGATTACGATACTGTGCCTACCATCTTGCAAACTCTTCCCTTGCCTTCCCCACACCATGGATGCTGCTGACAGATTCAAATCTGTATTCAGCCTTGAAATGTATTGGATGATTCTCTTAATCTAATCCACCCCTCATAAAGCTATTGCGAGGAAAAATGGGGGTGAAGGGGACAATGCACATTGCATATACACTGAAGAAAGTATGTTTTGCAAATGTCATAAGAAGGAAATAAACATTTATATATAAATCTCATATACAAATAATAGTTCTCCTTAAGATTATTACTGACTAAACATGCACAGAACTGTAAGGCAAAGAATTTGGAATGTTTCTGGAGTCAGAACATTTTAGTTCTAGTTTAGATCAGGTTCATAGAGAAGGAAACACAATTCAGTCAAGGATGAATAAATCCTGTTATATTTCAACTTTTACATTTCCATCAAAGCTTTCTATTTTATTTACATCTATCAAGGCATCTAAGAAAAACAGATGAGGTTGCTAACAACAAAAATCAGGGCATCACAATAAACAATCTGCAAATAAATAATATAGCTAATATATGTTAAATTAAATCTATCAATCATATCAAATTTTTAAGAAGTTTTAAGGTTCTTGTGGAAGGGACTGTGAATCCAGGAACACTCCATACTCCAACTCATTAACCTCAGAACTATGATTCAAAGCTCTAAGACATTGTCATCCATAGGCATCTGATAGAAGTCACAGTAAAACCACATTATGATTTTATTGTTCAAATGATGCAAAGTATGTAATTTAACTTAGTGATGTTCTGACATGTATGGTATACATTACATAGTTGTAACTATTTGAATGAGATTTTCATGACACATTTTCTCTTCCTTCTTGGCCTCCACCCCACACCCCAGAGGTGGTTCTCCAGACTAAGATATCCCACTGGGCCTCTCAGTCATAACTATCATGGAAATTTGCTAAGAGCAGAACTGACATAATCTTTTGTGGTTCTACTATCTTGTCAGTCTTAAAAAGGTGCAAGCAAATGCAAGAATCTTCCAACGTGTGACTTTCATTTTTTTCTGAGACCACCTGGGTAAGCTTTCTTCTGGTCCCATCTGGATGTTCTGAAAGGCAACATATCTTGGATATGTGGCCTTCTGGCTTGGCTTCTTAGTAGATGAAGAGTGCTCAAGGTCATTTATTAAAGTCATAGTTTTCAAGGAAACACATGTAAACGTGTTCTTAGCTAAAACTGCCTTCCCAGATTCAAACCAACCAGTTGCGCCAGTGATAGCATATGTTTGTACATATAAATACATCTAAATGCCCCTGATGGCATTGACTTCTGTGCAATTTTGGAGGGGGAACAGAATTACACCCTGCTTATCTTTTCATAAGTGATCTTATCTGGAGCAAAGCAGCTGCAATTACTGAAAGGAAACTCATTAGTTCTCAACATTTCTTGGAGGGCTAGATGGAAAGGCATGAACTGAGAGTCAATGCCACAAGCACAGGTTAAAAAGTGAGCCTCTTCTGTTTAATCACTGACATTCAAATGTGCTTCATCTTGAAAATAAACCAGGGGCTTTTCACAAAGGCATAAGAACAAAGGGAATTTTCCCTGGCACGGAAGGATAAGTTTTATTTCAATTTTTTTTTTTTTGCTTTCCTGAAATGTGCAGGTTCTCTGCCCATCCTAAGGGGGAAATGATAATATGAGGTATTTACATGCAAATGCATCAATTTGTTTCTTCAATGGAAACTCAGTGAAGGTTGAAAGAGAAGCTACCATAAGATAGATAATTATATTATCCTTTCTACCAAAACATTTTGCTTTTCTTTCAGCTGATGAGTAGAAGAATGACAATGAGGCATTCAGATCACCAAGCTGTATTAACCTTCACACTTGGCCTTGAAAGTTCCGGAATGATTCCTTTTCTTGATTTCTGTTTGGAGGCAATTTTCTTGTCTCTCTGGCTTCTGTGGGTTTAGTGTAAGAGGTTACCTCAAATCCCTTTTTCTGGTAAAGCTGTTACTGATAGATTTCTTTTCTTGTTTCTTTAGGTAGGCCAACTTCTCTTAACATGTTTACTTTCCAAATCTTAGAACTTTGGCAGAGAGAGCAACGCACTGACCTTCATCAGCCACCACATTGCAGAGAAAGAAGATTCAAAATGTTCAAAATCAATTCATTATGAACTTCTTCTCTCATTTCTCTTTTATTTGAAAGCTGATTGAGAGAGTTGTTAGCAGGTTTGTTCCCCAAGGTGAAAGAGAGGCTTCTTTATAATAACTTATACTTTAGATAAGAATTGTCATTAACATCATCACTCTGTTTGTTCTAGTGCTTACTATCATATTTTAGATGCATGATTTGTATTCATGATTCAAGCCTATTATATAAGTTATAATAGATATCCCCCCTTCCTCCTCCTCCTGGCCTTTTATAGTCCACCAGCTTCGTGGACCCACCAGTGTTTTCTTTAAAAGTTAAAATATTGTCTGCTTCAGGGGCTTCTTTTCTGAAAGATGCACTATCAAGTTTCTTCAATGCTTCCAATATTGCCACTATCCACTAGCATCCAAAAAGTTGATCAGCATATTATTTTAAATTTATCAGTGAGACCCTTTTCCCACTGTGGGTTATGCAGGCCTGTTGTTGAAGATAAACCTTTTCCTGTAAAACGAATACAATAAAGGAGGCATTAAATGTGCTCCATTTTATTGGGGGATGAAATCTGACATTTCCAACATAAACAAAGTCTTGATTTTTGGACTTACTGTTCAATACAGTAAGGGTCAGGTGAAAAAAATCAAACAGAATTTTCTCCTATAATTGATTTCCAATAATATATTGAATAATAGAGCACTTATCACTCTTTTAAAGAAAACTGGTGTTTGAGGCTAAAGTTTCCTATTGATTTTTGGAAGTTCACTTCCTTCTATCCAGGACATGGCATATAAGTGCTGATTGACCAGGGTTCATACTATTGTCAGGGACTTTATTCTTTGTTTCCATGACTAGTTTTCATTGTTGCTTTCTGGGAGGAGGCTTTGTGATATGCAAAGCAGAACAACTAGATTCTGTAACAGCTTTGTTCCATGCAGTATTATGTTAACTCTCAAGACTCTTTTTTTTCCACTGTGTATTCAGAATGGACTGTGATTAATACAAATGGTGGTGTCATTTTTATATAACTTGGCATTTTGGGTACTGCTCCTGTTGTTATCCTTGTTATGGTGACATTGTTTGGTGCTGGTGTGGGGCATCAGAATTTCATTTAATGTGTGCCATTGTGTATACAGGTAAATGACAATAAGGGTTATCTCTTGATATGATTAATCCTACTTTTTTTTTCTTTGATGGGATCCCTTGAAATTGTCATTGCAAACTGGAAAAGGAAACAATATCTGCTCTAACTCACAAAGGCTTAATATCGTAGACAGTGGTTTTAGAAACATGGACGCGAAGTTCTTTTTTCAAATCACAGTATGTCTATGAGATAAGAAAAGTTATTTACTGCTCCTTCCAAACTATAGCCCAAAATCAATTTATTCCTATGAATATGTGCTGTCTAAAATGAATATATTTTACATAAAAATACTGATGGATCCACTTTTTTGTCTGACTTTACTTCTTCTACTGCTTTATTTCTCTAAGCAAATAACCCATGTTCTAAAAGGTGTACTTGCCATGTATTTTAAAAGTGCAACTAAGGAGAGAGAGAGAGAGAGAGAGAGAATCTTTCCAAAGTGGAAATATGATACTTTGAAGGAATCATTTTCACTTCTGAGACTTCCACTGTATTAAAAACATCTTTGTTCTACTGCATATTGTTAAAAAGATCAGAACGCTACTTCTCTGAAATTCACTTGGAACCTTGACCTTGCTTTATAGCTTGACAGTTTGACTTTTTTTATCTCCATGGTATGCTACTCAGATTTGACATATGTTACTTAAATGCTGGATCCATGTAGAAATAATACTGACTTAAAGATTATTTAGTAATGAGCAATAAGGCTAGGGAAAATCAACCAATCAGTGCAATAGGGTGAGTGCAATAGATACAGTGCAGTTGTAGGATTTAGCTGTATCCTGAACAACTTGGAGAAAAGGTGAAATATTGATTAAATAATAAGCAATGAAAACCATAAATAATATTCAATTAGCTTTGGGACTAATTAAGGAAGATGCAAATGCAGTAAAGTTAAAGTACCTTTAAAGCAGAGCCCGAGATGGATGCATCTAGAGAGTTTTCTTGGCAGTTTTATGGAAATGTTTTGTGTGCCTTCTGGTGATGAATAGAAAAACTAGTAAGCATGGATAAAATGGTCCTGTTTCTCTAAGTAGTAATTGGGGTCCAAAATTAAAATAGGAAGATGCTTATATCATCTAAGTTTAAATAATGAAATGTTGTGGAAGAATCTGAACAATTAACTTTTAAAACACTATAGTTAGTTATTATCTTGGTCTGGTTTTGAATGGGCCAACATAGATATCCAGGAGAATCTGCTTGTGATTTCCTATTTTTGTGGTAGCTATCCTCTTCCACAAATTACTGGAAATTTTCAATATTTTCCACAAATTATTATTTGAAGAACCTTCAGGGATATGAATGGATGCCATCAGTTTTAATGGATTAATGTATTAATTTTATTTTTATTAATTTAAATAAAAATGAATATTGTTTTTATTTCTCAATAAAATATTATTTTAGAGAGTTTAAAAAGGGGAGAAGAATCAAAATATTGGGTTTTTTTTTTTTACTAAAAGCTTGGAAGTATACTTCTTCTACTGCTCTACTATTTGGAATAATACCCTACAACACAGAAACAGCAACGATGTGTGACATTCTTCAAGGCACCAATCTATTGAGAGATGATGGATGATGTTTTAATTTTTCAAAAATTGAATCATTCAAAATGTGTGGGTTTTTTGATAAATCTATTTTACCTTTCAGTTCAAGGCTTTTATAGTAATTTGGAAGGAAGGAAAGAAAAATAAACTGTGTTGATAAAAATGGATAAAGATTTTTGATTTACATCTAGGCTTTCAATGACAGAATGTCATCTATGGTTATGAAAATATGTTAAAATGACATGCACAATAAAGATGACCTTATGGAAGAAATCTGTTGCTGATTCCAGAAATGTTTTGGATTTGCAAGCTGGGTGGAAATAGGAAGGAAGTTTTAGATTTTGTTGAAATCAGGAGCCATGTGCTTGTCAGGTCATAGATTGACCATTTCTGCTCTAATGTGGAAGAAGGAAGGAAGAAAGGATGGTTCATTTATCAATAAATTCATAAGCAGGAGCTAATTTTAACTTCATAATGACCAACATATGAAATGGTTATGTGAATGTAGTATAGTCCTGCAAAAGTTGCAATCTATATTTAGAATCTCAAGGATCCTATGTCCTTGGCTGCAATTTTTTTTAAGTATTTGGTGACAATATTTATTCAATTCTTGTTAACTATTACTATTAGAGTGCCGTGTGGTTACAGGAATAAAGATCACCAAGGAGTGCCAATTACTGTGCCACAAGCACAAATAATCAAAACCTTGAATTGAAAAACTATAAGATCTTTTTTAAGAAGTCTTACACTACCAAAAATGGAGCACAGCAATATCCAATACTGTGAAACCTATGAAATGAAAATCTGTTTTTTTTTGTCATGTTTAAAAGTCATAAAGAAGTCATCCCCCATTCTTTCTTTCTTTCTTTCTTTCTTTCTTTCTTTCTTTCTTTCTTTCTTTCTTTCTTTCTTTCTTTCTTTCTTTCTTTCTTTCTTTCTTTCTTTCTTTTTTTCTTTCTCTCTCTCTCTCTCTCTTCTACACACACACATGTAAATGAAATGTAAAAATGAAATGTAAATTTGTTTCCTTGGAAGAAGGGAAGAAATCTTCTCTTTTATGGAGCTATCCCAGTCATCCTGTTACAAAAGAGATGAAGGCCTTTTGGTTTACAGCAGAATCCCAAACTGGAGGAAATTTTGCTGGTATTATAAATGTGTTGAGTAACCTGATCTGAATGAAGGAGTGGAGATGACCTTTGTGTGCATTAGTATCATTATAAGCATCTGCTTTGCATTTCAACTTCAGCTCCCAAAACTGACTGCAAAGGTTCATTTTTGCATTTCAGACATTTTTGAAATAGTTGCTGTCAGTTTCATTTCTATGCAGCTTTCTAATGACAAGGGCAAGGGGTATATTTGAAAGCAAAGGAAAGCTACATATAATCTCCTGTGAAATCCAACACTATCGTGTAGGGATTACAAAGAATACTGGCCTTCATTTACTCTTCAGATTGATTGATTGATTGATTGATTGATTTACAGAGTTGCCCATGTCCCCCAAAGGGAAATCTGGAACTATTGTTACTTTATAACAATAAATAAATAAAATAGCCAATATAAAAATATAAAAAAGCTACAGTAATAGGTAACATAAAACCAAATTTACTAACCTGGGGTAAAAGGAAAATAAAAATGGCCACCTCATGAATGGAGCCATTGAGACAAATTTCTGGCTCCCTGTGACCCCAGGCCTGGCAGCAAAACCAAGTCTTAAAGGTGTTTCAAAAATTAAAAGGGATGGGACCAATCTAATTTTGAGAGGAAGAATGTTCCATAAGCTGGGTGCCACAGTAGAGTGTCTTGGGCTTTACCAGATGTAGATCCTTAGCTAATGGTACCCATAGCATACTCTGTAAGATCTAATGGGTGAGTTGATGTAACCAGAGAGATGTGGTTCTTTAAATATTGGAGGAGACACAAGGTTAATGTCAGCTTTGGAAGCCATATTGACACCAGACACTTCCACACTACCACATTCTTGAGCCTGGGAAAATGAGAGCGGGGAATTTCTTGGAGTGTATGTGGTTAGACATAATAGCATTCTTCTTCTAAGTCAAGATTGTGTTATTCTGCACCTGGGTGAGGGGATGTCTCAAGTTGGGATGGATGGTGATTGGGGCATGTGATGCGATGATGGGTGCAGGGAGTGGATTTGTAGTTTTTTACTTATTGCAAGGAAACCTGGAACTTTCAGATACAGGATTCCCCAGTTGTGCCAGTTTACTATCCAAATAAAACAGAACATTTGAAAAGATGTCTGTCTCTGAGTTATTTGTTGGAGTGGATGTTTTCTGGAACGCTGACAGTTAAGCCATTATGTATCTGTGAACGTCCAACTTTTCCCGTTCTTGCTATGAATTTAATGGGATGGTTAATATTATGCTTTTTTGGTGAGCAGCTTCTTCCCAATGCAAGCTCTCTCCCTTTTCCTCACATTTTTTTTTTATTCTTAGATAGTATTATGACTTTCTGTTTTGATTTTTTGTTATAAATTATTCCTGTGGAGATCTGAGACCAGCTTTTCTAATCTATGAATAGTGATTCTACTTTTTTAAAAAGTCCACTAATTACAAGGCTTTGCTCAGGCCCTCCTTTGACATTTTGGGGAATAGCCTAATTAGATTTCTAATATTTCAGACATGACCTAGTTATACTTGGGTATGAAGGATGGATGAATGGATGAAGGAAAATTTTTCTGAGGAAAAAAATATTAAGTAAACATTCAGTTGAACCTTTTAACTTTAGAATGTTTTTGAGGAAAACACTTCCTTTCCTCTTTTTATGAGAAATTTGTATGTTTTTTGTCATATGACTTACAGGCATATATACCTTATTAATATCATACATTGATACAATCAATGTTATTAAACTTTTAGAATACTAATTCTATATTTTTGAAAGTTCCATTATTTTATTTATTAGATTTATATGGCCAGCCACCTCACAAATTACCATGCATTCAAGATGACAAAAACAGAAAGTATTACTCACTTCTTTGCATATCAGCACATAGAAATGCATTGCTGTCTGCTATGTTGCCAGATTGAGTGTTGAGTTTACCAGCTATATCTTAGGACTTGAACTGGCTTCTAAACTTGGGAGAAAAAAATAAGCTAATCCACTTACAGTATCTTTTTTACACGCACAACTTCAGAAAGTTCAGAAATCATTTTTTTTCCTAGGTGGATTCCTTCCTAATTAGGACTGTTAACATACAAACAAATACTGGAAATGATTAGACCCTTGAGCTATTCTTTGTTTGCCTAGATTTTCTCTGCATCTTTCAGTGATTTTGATCAAATAAGCATTGCTGAAAAAAGGAAGTTTAATGAGGACATTCAACATTGCTTGATACACTTATAAACTGTGACAAAAAACTTCCTATTTTGTATAAAAACACCATCCAATTCATTTTAATACACAAGTCTAGTAACTTCTAGAATGCATTAATTTCATCATTAGCTTTAATCACTTAATCATGTTTATTGCCAGATTTCACTAATGCTTCAGCATGCTTGAAACCAATTTTTCCTTTTCCCAGTAAGTCTGCAGTTTTTTCTTTGTATTTGTAATGAAGTCAGGGACCTAAAATATTTCATTACACATTGAATTCCGCCACACATAAATACCCTTGAATTTCTTGCAGTCCCTCATGGGTGGCGTGCAGCGGTGGGATTCTACCAGTTTGGACCGGTTCTATAGAACTGATTGTTACAATTCTGCACAGTTCAGAGAACTGGCAAATCACACCACTGGCTGGCCCCACCTACCCATCTCCTCCCTCCTCCTTATCTTGCACGTGCACCATCCAACTTGCCTGTACTGTGCCTTCACCTAATTTTTGATAAGTTGCTATTTTTTCTTTTTTTCCCTGATGATCAGCTGTTCCGACTATCTGCTGTGCCGCATGGTTTAGATTAGGTAGAAAGCAGGAAATCATCAGATTTCTTGCTTTCTAACTAATCTAAGTAGCTGTTGCACTGGTTTGCCTTCACCCAGAAGGCTTCCCTGAGGCCCAGTCAGGGATGGTATTCGGGGAGGGGAGGGATTGGCCTGAGAGCAGAGCTGAACCTTCCTTAGGACTGAAGCTTCTATTTTTCAGTGCAGACTCAGGCAGCAAACTGCAGAAAGGTAGATCTGTGAGTGTGTGATTCTGCAAGCAACTCAATCTGCCTCCTGCTTTGCCTGATTTTGGGTAAAAGTTACTATTTCTTTTATAAAAAAATCAATATTTACATATTTACAATATTTACATACAAACCATGCCCAGAAGTCACGTGACCATCAAGCCATGCCCAGTCAGCAAGCTATGCCCTCCCAGTCAAATGACCACCAAGCCATATCCACAAATTAGGCCACACCCACAGAACCAGTTGTTAAGAAATTTGAATCCCTGGCATAGTGGTTCTGCTAAATTCTGCAATAGAGATGGAATCATTCCAGATTTGCTTTTATAGGTAGAATAAAATAACTTTTAAAATGCTATTGTTTTAAACATAATAATAGAAGAAAAAACAAAAGGAACAAAAAACAAAAGCACAAAAAACAAAAGCACAAAAAACATCCACTGTCATAAAATACATAACATGAAAATAAGTATAAAATACAACAGAAAAAAGTAAGAATACAATATCTTGCAACAATAAACAGTTAGTTTATTTTGTTCTGTATATAATTATCTAATGTATATTTCACATTACTAATGTACTTAAAGACTACTGTGCTTTTTTCAACCTATTCTATTATATATAAATGAGTGCAATATTTCCATATAAATATCCATTCAAAATCTACAATCTATAAGCAATATACTGATAGCTATCAAATGTAATCAGATCTTCAATTCTGATTACTGTACATTTGCCATATATTTTTCCAATGTTTTAATATCAGTCTTTTAGCTACAAGGGCACATAGAAACCATTTATGTTATTCATTTCTGTCAAAATTCATGTACTAAATATATAATTTAATAGAATATTATTCCCTGAAAACTTAACTTTTATCACACATACACATATGGTCCCCTTTTTTTCTCCCAAAACTTAGGACATTATAAAAACACCTGTTTTAAAGAAGTATTGTCCTTATTATACCTGCAACAAAATGTTGTCCTAGACAATCTTTTTCTAAGCAAAATAAAATCACTTAAAAACCAAGCAATTGTTTCAGGGAGAAAATGATTACACTCTATTTAATTACTCACACTAGAAAACCATGTGCTTTCTGTCGTAATTAATCAGTCTGCTGGCTGTTTTCATTGCTTAAATTCTAATTAAGTGGAGTGACATTCTGCTATGAAATATTATGATGAAACCAAGTGAGTATATGAAACAAAAAAAATGTTGATTTTCCCTTGGCCTTGGACTGCTACTCCAGTTGGGTGGAACACAAAAATGGATCTAGGGAAGAATTTATAATTATACTGAGTTTCCATCTGTCCACCTTTAAAGATTTTATGTTGGTGCCTTCATGTGTATAACATTATCTAGTCTCTCAGCTCCATTTGTAATCCACTATTCCATTGATGTTCATCAGCAATGAATGACAGTTCACTAAAAACCTGATAAACCTGTGTTTGCCATGCTGTATAAATTGGGGAAAGGTGCATGAAATATCCAACAAGTTATAGTGTTTGGCTGCTGACAGCTGTACCCTCCACTGTGATTTAAAAGTTGGAAGGCTCAGTCTCTGATATTGAATTTAGGAACTTATACTACTGGGTTTTGTTGCTAAACTAAAAACCATCCATAGTTGGTTAACATTCAATGCTGATAAAATTTTATATGAGCTGTGGGAATCGACAGCAATATGCTGTTTCAAAAAAAAAAAAAAAAAACAGTGGTGAAATGCTGGATTTTCACTGCAAATAAATGATTACAGGGCTTTTCCATCATTCTTATCTTTTAACTCCTTTTCAGAAGGCCAGGAAAATGAGGACCTGCCTCACCTTTGGAGAGAGATGATTCGAATGGCAGTGAAGGCTCTTCTTCTAGATTCCTTTTTTTTTTTCATAAGCCACTTTATTTATTTCGCTGTAAATTGAAAATAATGCCTTGCTTTTTCACAGTCAGTGTATTTTTCTTTTTTTAAAAAATATTTTATTGATTACATCATTAAAATATTGGACACAGTGTTCTTTTAGATTCCTAATATATGCATTTTATGCATTTGCCTTCTGTGGATGTGGGTTTGGGTGTCTGCAAGCATCAGTATGGTATTTTCCACACATTATCCAGTTTTCAGCAAAAATTCAATATGTGAATATCAAATAACAGTTTGCATATTGCTTCCAGAACATAAAATGAGTTAATTTAATATTACTTTATGCACTTCTTCTTTGTCTTATTTCTCAACAGCAACAATGATAACAACACCATCAAACAACAACATCTACATATCCTAGATTCTTGGTAAAGACTCAGTAGGTAAATGTGAAAAGCAAATCCAGTCTAAACATCTGGCTGACTATGGAACAAATAGTAAGGTTTGGTTATTTTGGTGCAGTTACTTTTTAAATAATCTGTATTGTACATGTACACATTTGCAACTTCTATGACATTTAAACCTCATGGATCTGTTTACATAGAATAGACATGTTCACATTGATGAACAATATTATGGGAGATTGTGGTAGTTCTTCATCACTGATGAAAAAAGTTACAGTATTTTCTTTTGGTGTTCCTTTCAAAGCTAAATGTTATCCTCTAAATCTACTACTCTAAAACTGGGTAACTTGTTATCTGCATGTATACATGTTACAGACATGCATACAGGTCTATACATTTGCAAAAAGTTTCCTTGGCCTCTAGAGAGATTGTTAAAGAAAAATAAGAAGCTATTTCTCCTGTCCTTGGAACACACTGTATCCTCTAGGGATAGGACACTGTTTTAATATTTCACTTTTTGCCGCTTTCTTTGGTAAATCACAGCAGGTTGAGAAAAAACTTTTTTGGATCACCAGCTCTGAATCATCTTTTCATGTATTACCTCCCACCTTATCTAATTATCTGTTGAAAATCTGCAGGTACTTTTTTTAACCTTCATGCTGATAGAATGGTGGGGTTTGTTTTTTCTGTTTGCTAAACTTTCTCCTCTTTAGCTTTAACTAATTTCTCCCTGATCTTCTGTCTCCCTTCTGTCTTCTGTCTTCAAGACAATGCATCAATTCTTTCATATATATATATTGTTACCATGAAAGTTACTAAATTGTGTTTGTAGTAGTGGTGGGATTCATATTTTTTAAATACCGGTTCTGTAGGTATGGCTTGGTGGGCGAGGCTTGGTAGGTATGGCAGGCGAAGGATACTGTAAAGTCCCCATTCCCTCCCCACTCCACTAACCTGCTTTCCAGCTCCATTCTCCTGTGCAGGGTAACAAAAGAAGACCCAGCCGATCATCTGGGAGGCAGAGAATAGATGGGGGAGGGGCCAGCCAGAGGTGGTATTTGCTGGTTCTCAGAATTACTCAAAATTTCCGTTACCAGTTCTCCAGAACTGATCAGAACGTGCTGAATACTACGTCTGGTTTGTATCCATTTGGATCTTTGGCAGACTAGGCCTCCCCTTTCAGCTCCCCTCTCAGGGGAGCCATCTTCAGTTTGCCATTTCTTCTCCAAAAGTCTCAATATTTCTCTTCTGAATGAGGATTGGACAAGGGGTCAATGACAAATGCTCCAGATATTTGCTCCTCCTCACCAGAAAACTACAATGTTCTCTGGCATGTTTAGAATTCCGGAAGATGAGAGATTCCCCAGCTCTTCCAAATCTTTATGGATGCAGGGTCTGAATATTTTTCTTAATCACCTTTGGAAATTGCTTGTTAACTCCTTTTCAGATATCAGGAACCTTTATAATGGCAGATTTTGCAGACTGATTGAGTTTCCTTCAATCCTTAGCAAATTTAAATATTTTTTTATAACAAACAGCAAAAGAATTATTAGAAAACTGATTATGAAAAGTTATAAACAAAATAAATGTCCAGATTGTTTGGAAATAAGATAAATAAGATTTCCCCCTGTCCTATTTGCTTAGGATAGTCATGTCCAACCTATAGCCCCATCAAAATAATCAATCATCAATTCATTTTTCCTGTTCTCTACAAGAAGTCCATAAGGTCTTTCCAGTCAGCAATAAACATATATCTTATATTTTTTCAAATCAAAGAAATCAATCTATCCATCTGAGCAAGTTCCATCATCCTCACCAGCCGTTCCTCCATTGTAGGCAGTGCCAAATCTTTCTATCTATGTGCATACCACAATCTTGCTGCAGTTATCATATACAAAAATAAAGTTCCAGGAGTTTTTCCAAACTGTTCATCAGTTCTAAAAAAAATATTTCTGGTCTCAATTGTGTATTAATCTTTAAGATCCTTTGAGTCAGGCTATGTATTTGAATCCAAAATTCTGTAGCTCTTTTTACATGTTCACCAAGCATGATAAAATGTCTCTTATTGCTATTTAGATTTCCAACATGAATTTGACCTGCTAATGCACAAAATTAATTTTCCTATTAATGTTTCAATTCCTTTCAATCCAAATCTTCCAAATCCTACACCAACTCATTTGCAAAAGCTCTTAATTTCTACATTTCTTTTTTAATCTTTACACACACAATTCTCTCATCTTATATTTCTGTTCAGTGTTTCAAGAACCAAAATAAACAAGAGAGGAGACATTGGGAATCCCTATCTTCTTCCTTTTTATATCTCACAAGGCCTTGTTAGCTCTCCATTAACAATTATTTGTGCTTTTTGTGAAGTATAAATCAATAATACCCTTTATATAAAGTTCTCTCCAAAGTTCATATCTTCCAAAACATTGAACAGGAAATCCCAGGTCAAATTGTCAAAGGCTTCCTCATCTAAGAAAATCAATGTGGCTTGTTTCTCATTATGCTGTTCCAAATATTCCAAAAGATGCAACACAATTCTACATTTGTCCTTTAACTGGCTTTTAGATAAAAAGCCATATTGGTCCTCATAAATACATTCTTGAAAAAATATTTTCAGTCTGTCAACCAGAATTGTTACAAACAATTCTGTTTGTAGTCATTATTCAATTGACATCAACCAGAGGGATGTCACTTTTGTTATACAAGCTAAAATAATGTTGATGGAATGCTTTTTATGGGGCCAACCTATCTGTTAATACTGTTTCTCCCTCCTTAGCTTCAATATTTTTTTCTTGCTTTTTTCTTGTAAATTATATGCCAACCATTTTCTTGATTTGTTTGCAAACCGAAAGAGTTTTTTTACTTTACATACTTCAGTTTTATTTCTAGTTTACTTACTGTTAACATAACTATCATTGTAAAAGTTAAATTCATTGAGAAATACATGTTTCTGGAAATGTCTTCCATTCTTTTTTATTTACTCTTTCTTTTCTCTTTTTCTCCTCCAAACTAGTATGTTTTCTTTGCTTGTTTTTTTGCCTCTTCTTTTTAAATTTACTATTATGCTGTATGAAATCATGTTTAATAAAAGTTCTGTTTGTGTCCTAGACCATTCTTAAACCAGTACCTTTCTCTAATTTGTTCTCAAAGAATTCTTTTAATTTTTTTTTTTTGCAATTTTCTACAATTACTCTTTTCAGTAAAATTTCATTAAATCTCTAAAAGATCTGGAATTATTTTTATAAACAAACTTATAGAATTATGATTAAGAAAAATTGGACTTCTATCAACCCTCCCAGAAAAGCAATACAGGAAGCAGGATTAGATGAATTTGTTCTATTTGTTCTATAGGCTACATTAACAGAATCTTGCAAGTCTAAAGGCACAAACTTTTCATCACCACTTTTAATTGCTTGTTTCATTAGGGCAGGTCTTTCCTAAATTTCCTTGTCTCACCTGGGGGTCTCCTGTCTCTCTTATCAGGTTGTTTCCTAGGCAGAATCTCTTCCCCACTTTCTCCAAGGTCATCCACACATTCCATTACAGTTTCCAACCAGTGGTGGGATTCAATTTTCTTTTTACTACTGGTTCTGTGGGCATGGCTCGGTGGGCGTGGCTTGGTAGGTGTGGCAAGGGAAGGATAATGTAAAATCTCCATTCCCTCCCCACTCCTGGGGGAAGGCTATTGCAAAATCCCATTCCCTCCCCACCCCACTAACCTACTTTCCAGCTCCATTCTCCTGTGAAGGGTAACAAAAGAAGACCCAGCCGATCATCTGGGAGGCAGAGAATAGATGGGGTGGGGCAGTCAGAGGTGGTATTTGCCAGTTTTCCAAACTACTCAAATTTTCTGCTACCTGTTCTTCAGAACTGGTCAGAATCTGCTGAATACCACCTCTGTTTCTAACTGCAAAACCCACAGTTCCTGAATTCTGGAATGTATGTGGGTTATCTCACAATCTTTCCTTTAACCAGAAAGACAGTTTTAGCCAGAATTCACTGTTTTCCCACTTATCTCTACCACAATGCTGTCCTCCTTTTTGATGGACATCTAGACAACATAGTTCCTCACCTAAAATCTCCTCACTGTCTTTGCAAATCTCCACGCACACATACCAATCAGTTTCCTGCAAGATTCAAAGCTAATGAAAAAACAAACTAAATTATTGTATAAAACACCAGGAAGGGTTCTCTCCAATGTGATCTAAATCTGGAAGCTATTTGCAAGCCAAAGTTGGCATCATAGTGTGCCATGTAATTAATTGCTTTTAAGATAAGCATTGACATTCAAAATTGAGGCTTATTGCCCACGTTATGTTATGCCCACAGCATAGCAATTGGGAACGGAACCATTCTAAATTCATAATGGGTGATGGGAATCAATATAGCCAATCTATTTTCACCTTATGCTTGAATACTATACTGATTATTCTACCTAAAATTTGTCCAGTTTTTGAATTTCAAATCTTTGCCTTTGTAAAGTGTATGTTCTATAAGGGCTTAGAGATATAATTTAAATTAAAGATTTCTAAAATAAAATGCCCATATCGCATAATCTTAATAATAATTGAAATTCCAAGTTTAGTTTCTGTACCTGGGAGTCATTTTTTTTTTTTTGGGTAGTTGTATTTCTCTGCTTAGAAACAGAAAGGCATGATGGCCATGTTATGATCTCAAACAATAGGAGCCCATTTCAGGAGGATTTAGGAGCATCCTGGACATTATTTTTTAACTGTTATTGTTTTAACTAAGGTTAGATTGTATGAAGGCTCACTATACCTTACTTTAGCTTCCTACCTGATAATAGCAAGAAATTCTGTTGCTGATTTTCAGTGCTTGGCTCTCAAATTTCAGTCTTTTTTTTGTCTCTTAGGAATTCCAAGAGCTGAAGCAAGTTAACCCAATTTAATGCTTCCAGTAGGAAGAGAAGTTGCACAGAAATGAAGTATGTGTATAAAATTGGGCCTGAATGTTTTTTTAAAAAATAATTTATTATCTGCAACAAATATTCTCCTCTATCAGTTATTTGCAAAAGGCAATTGTTCACCTGGAAATAAAAAAGCAAATAGAGACTTCTGATTTTGGTGCCTTGATGTTTCTCTTTCTTTTTTTAATTTTTAAAATAAAGTTTATTTAAGATTAATATATTTAAAACATTTTAAAAAACAAACAAACAAACATATAAACATATATATACATTTTGCAGCAGGTGTTGAGCATTGGTTACACTTTTTTTCCCCATCCCCTAACATTGACGTGATCTGCCTTATTATAATACCTTCCTCGTTCTTTTAATGTTTTAATTTCACATAATACTTTATGATTAAATGCACGTCTTTCTCATTCATGCTATGAACCCAACTTATCAAGGAGAAAAACTTGCACAATACTGTGCTATCTCAATTCCTTAGCAGAATTGCTTATATGATAATGCAGGAACTTATTAATACATGGAGTTATTAATTGTATTTCATTATCATGGAGGACAAATTTAAAAAAAACACGGTGACCCATTACTGGGTAACTATGTTTTTGTTTGGTAATTTCATTGTTCACCAATATGATGCAGAGAAATAAGTTCAGTGTCAAGGCATCTGTGTCATGTCCAAAAAGTCCATTGTTTGATCCCTGGTATCTCTAGATAGGACAGATGAAGCCTTGAGTTCCAAACTGCAGAAAGCTGTTACCAAGCAGTATAACTAAAACTGAGCTACATGTGTTTGATTCAGCATGAGGAATTTTTTTGTTTTCAAAACTAGAAGCACTGGCCTTTTTGCTTTTCTGATTGCTCAGTACTTTTCACTTTAGGTGCATGATGTTTCTCAAACCCCACCTCCCCCCCAAAAAAGCAGATCAAAACTGATTTATCCCTCTTTCTGTTGAGATTTAAATTCTATGGGATTTCATAACTTCTTTGGCCATAAGAAAAAGAAAGTGTGGTTTTACTAGGCATACCATACCAAGTTTCCAAAAGCTCTAAGGACTTCTAGTTGGCAGCAAAGTGGGAGAGCTCTTACATTTTGTTGCCATCTTTCCTTTTTTTGCAGTCCACATATGTTAAACCAAGATATTACTTCCTCTGGGTGGAAAAAATAGCCTTATCAAGAACAAGAGAATATGATGGTAGAAATGGCCTTTAAGTTTATGCCCTGGGAATTTTTGTTAACAAAATAGAGAGAGAAATGAAGTATCAATCTTTAAGTCATACACAACCAAAGAAACCAAAAAATGTAATATAACCTCACTTGCAAAGCAGATGTAATATAGGCTGATAGCAGAGAACAGATGAACGTTGACAGCTCTGGGAATTGCTGTAGTTGCTATCTGTCAGGTTTGTAGCACAGCTGACCAGATGTGATAGCTTACCCTGTGGCAGAAATAGCATTTACTCTGGACAGTTTCCAGAGTCAAGCACAGATTGATGGACAGTTGTTCCATGTCTCGGTCCATATTTCTGTCAATACTAGCAAAGTCATTTATAGGCATGCAACTTAGATTGCCTTTTATATAGCTGTACTTTTTTTAAAAAAAGAAAATAACCTAATCTGAACCATCCTGTAAAAAGTAACATAAAGTGGTTTAGTTGATCAATCAGTCATTTGAAGCATAAATGTAAAAGATACTTTGGCCAAAGATAAGAATAGGGGCTCTTGTTCATCTCCATGACATATGCACTATCATTCTCCAAAATTATTTCCAGTCCTTCTACCACATAGTATAGAAATCTGATGAATAAAATGTGATTTGTTGCTGCTGTGGTGATAATAGATTTACTCTGTATACAAATGAGTTGTTTACAGTGCTTACTCAGAACAAGACCTATAGGCTTAGCTGACATATCACATTAATCTAGGCTAAAGGGGATAAAGTAGTTTGATATAGTATGAGAATCCAGCCATTCCTTTAGCATTTTGTATGAACAAGGCCATCATGTACCTTATTTCAGAGGTATGCAAACTCTGTTTTCTATAGGGACCATCAGACTTGGTGTTAAGAAGAAATTCCAGATTCTAAAAGTTGGTGGACCACAGCCCAGTTGGAGAGATGGTTTAATGATATGATAACTTATACCATTATATCATTATTATTTTAAATCTCTCCAAATCTTGGCCAGCAACATCATTGATATTGTCCAAGCTAGTTGGTTGATTCCCATAATATGAATTGGTGTGTAAGAAGAATGAAACAAGGGATAACTTTATGTCTGTTCCAAAGGCACAGGCTCAAGAATTATCCCCTGAGATAATAGCTGTCTCCTGCTGGCTTCAAGGTTTCTTAGGATCAATTAATTTTGTGTCATTTCCCAGTCAAGGAGGCACCAGTTTTTGTTCTGAAGGGGAATCCTCCAGGGGATATGATCTCAAGTATTGCACTGTATACTTGTATAACACAATATTTCAAGCAGGATGATATATGCAATCCATCCTGTTATCCAACTTATAAAGAAATAATGAATATCACACAGCTAGTGAATTGAGAAGAACTGATAAGATGTGAGGTGAACTCAAAACCTAAGCATAATTACTTCTTCCTTGGAAAAGATGTTTTGAAGAATGAAAAGAAAATGACTACCTTTACAGTCAATCAAAAATTACATTTTCAAAGACAATTGTAATTTAAGAAGATATCTCTTTTGGGGCATAAGTTAACCAACTGGTATTAATAACTGCAAAGCTTTGAGTGAATTCAAAATAAGTTAGCTTGAGCACTTTCTCTTAACACATGACTTACAATATGAACTGACACTTTACTCCAGATGTTTAAACACATACACAACACTGTAAATGACCTTCAGTAGGAATGCATTTTTAAACAAATCTAAAAAAAACAAATCTAACTGCTAGAAAAACAAATCTAACTCACTTATTCCTATTCAGGCCTCTGTTTTGGCATCCGTTTCTATAACAAATCTATCAAAGATTCATTGTTTTAATGAGCATGGAAGTCCTTCAGAATCTCATTTGGAACAAATGGTTAAAAAAAAGGAAAGTGAGTAAGCAGTATTTATTGAACGCAGTGGAAACTCCACAGAGAGATAAAGTATTCTTCCCTTTCTTTAAAGGAGGAGGAGGAGGAGAAGGAGGAGGAGATGGAGGAAGAGGAGGAGGAGGAAGAGGAGGAGGAGAAGCAGAAGCAGAAGAAACAGAAGCAGAAGAAAACCCAATCTCTTAAATGTGGGTAGGGAGAGGAAAAGCAACAATATTTGAATATAACATGAATCAGAACAAGGACCAAGAAAACAAATTCCTGCCCTTGTTCCTTTCTAATGTTGCTGCCAGGTTTATAAATATAGTATGATATTTTTAAAAAGAAATAAAAAAGAAAATTCATAGCCACCCTAGTTCCCTCCACAGGTTTAAAAGAAATAAATAAAAATAAAACCAGTGCAGCATCCAGCACATATGGATCATTCTGACATGTGCCAGCTGATGTACTGGAAACTAATGTTTTCCCACATAAATTCTGCACCTTGGTGATGAATCTGAAGATGTGTCTTGTAAACATTAGTACCCTTTCAGATGAGGTAAGAGACCTGATTAGAATATGGTGAAGGATAATTATTTTGCTTTGGAATTCCCCAGTTTTGTGCTTGGAATAGCAGACCTATCTTGATTCCACTGGAACAGCTCATAGAGAAAGATGACTACATTCAGGTGACATTGATTTAAAAACCCAACAACTTGGCTTGCAGAAAGAAAAGGAGTACTTTAGTGGTAGCTTAATCAAAAAAACCATGCAGCCATCTCCAGTTCTGCAGACTGGATTGTAAGATAATTAAGAATAGGATAGGTAGTCCATTTTCTTAGTTTCTCCAACTTACATTTACTTGGATTAGATATTTTTATTCCACTTTTATTATTTTTATAAATAAAAGAAGGTGAGGAAAATATCTAATACTCTTTTCTCCTCTCATTTTCTCCACACGCACAATCCTGTGAAGGCTGGGAGAGGGATGACTCAAAGTCATACAGCCAACTTCATGCCTAAGGCAGGAGTAGAAGTTACACTCCCCTTGTTTCTAGCCCAGTGTCTTAACCATTGAACCAAACTGGCTCTCATCCTCTTTCTTCCCATTCCTGTGTTAGTTTGCAAAGTTAACTTTCCCCCATTCCTCTGTTAGTTTGCAGACATCTCTTTGAAATTCATAAGCATGTTCATTTGTCAAACATGCATTTTCTATATGCACTTTTGATGCGTTATTCTGACATATTTTTAGGAAAAACAATTTTATCCCAAGACAGTGCATTTTGGAGTAAGCTTTCTCTAGTATTTCTATTGTGCGTGCCTTGAGTTAACAAATGCATTGTGAAAATGGAGAAAAAATGGTGTAAAACTGCATTCTGTTTCTTGTATGCCAGAGGTGTACAACGTAAAACCCTAGAGCAGCAGGCATTTCCTTGAAAGCTTTGCGGGCAACCTGCAGTGCCCTCCAGAAGTTTTTACCAAGGTCATAACTTTAAATGACACAGAAAGAAGGTGAAAACAATTAAATACGTGAATGGATATTTCTCATATTCATGACATTTCATTGTGATTTAATTTTAAAGACTGCAGTCAAATGGGCATCATAGTCAAGAGATACAGAGAGTTGCATAAGCAAGTGGTTTATAAAACAACAAATCCACAGAGATGGCTTTGTGTTTAGCAATTTTACACTGTCATTCTTTCCCTTTAAGGTAAAGGCAAAGGTTCCCCTTGCACATACAGTATATGCTAGTCGTTTCCAGCTCTAGGGTGCAGTGCTAATCTCCATTACAAAGCCGAATAGCCAGCACTGTCCGAAGACATCTCTGTGGTCATGTGGCCGGCATGACTAAACACCGAAGGTAACGGAACACTGTTACCTTCCCACCAAAGTAGTCCCTATTTTTCTACTTGAATTTTTACATGCTTTCAAACTGCTAGGTTGGCAGAAGCTAGGAGAAGTAACAGGAGCTCATTCCATCATGCAGTGCTAGGGATTCAAACTGTCGAAGTGCCAACCTTTCTGTGTCTTAGCCTTTGAGCCAGTGTCCCTTCTCTCCCTTTATCATCTTGCTAATACACATTTTATGTTTATGTAGCATAAGTCCTTCAACAACTTTGAAATGACTGTGACAAATCCAGATTTGTTGGCCAATGTACCTGCACAGCCTGGTAAAAAAAACTTTATATGGATCCTATGATGGCACAAGTGAAGCTTTGCTGCATATAAAAGAAATGGACAATTTTGATCAACCACTATCTTGACTTTTTGAACATACTCTGCAAACACTCCTATATGTTGGTGTATGTTGTAGAACTGGGAATTTACTTCAGTAGTGGAGTATTGGAGTTCTGGGTGGTTGAAATACTAGATTTAATTCTTCAAAAAGCCTTACCAGATCTGATGCATACGTGTGTATTGAAGGAGTTGCTCTTTTAAAGAATCCAGCCCCTTTGTTTATTTCATGGCACAATGTCCTCTGCAGCTAACATCTGATTAATTCAGTAGAATATTGGGCAAACCCATTGAAAGTGTTGCTGAAGAGCCATATCTAAGGTAAGCTTTGTTACAATCAAATGAATTCACAGCAGATCGTCTGAGCAGACTGCATTTGGTTTGCAAAGAGTGGGACAGGAAGACTTGGCAATTAACCCTTGTCAAAGAGCGAGGAGGAGGTAAGAAAGAAGAGAGGCAGAGAAGCAAAGAGGGGGAGGCAGAGGCAGAGAGAGAGGGAGGGAGGGGGGATTGGTTATTTTAATGATTCAAGCAGAGGAACTCCAAAACTAAATAACTCTAGAGACAAGACTCCATGTAACATGTCTGAATATTTAATATAATGGTGATAGCAGAAGCCCGTTCTTTACTAATCATGCTTGTTTACTTTCTCTCCCAAGCATGGGAAGGAAGGAAGAAGCAGAAGCTTGGACTCTGAGATCGTGTACTGAATTATATCCAAAAAGAATTATGTGGAGCTGAAATAAGTCTTGAAAACAAGTCTTCTTTTTAAAACTTTTTTTTGCTAGTTTTGCTGACTCTGGGCTAGAATCTCAACTGTGGTAATGTGCCAGTTACTTACTCATAAATTTCAACTGCCTGACTGAGAGATGGAACTGGTAGTAGTGTGGCAGGGTGGGAAACTCTATTAATTGGGAAAATCAGCTCTGGGGTCTACTTGGTAATTGGCAGCTGACGGCTTATTAAGTTAGACTGTGCTCTTTGTTTGTCCTAAGGGTAAATAGGACAGCTCCTGTCCTTCACTTGACCTGAGCAACAATTCTACGCATCAAAAGGTCTTTTCACCAGACTCACTCAGTTGATTCTCTGCAAGGACTGGAGGAATCTATTCTAAACCATGCATCCCACACTTATTTCCTTCTTCCTTAGACTTTTTCATTTAGCATCCCCCACTTTTTTTAAAACAAAAACAAAAATGGATGACAAAAGGCAGGAAGAAATCATTGCATTTAGTTAGAGAGGCACCAGCCTGTATCAACGAAGTTTCTAATGCATGGCTGAAAGCCAAACAATATTAAGAAAAGAACCATTACAAATTCAAATGGCTATTTTCTTCCTTCAGTGAACACAGTGCTGCTGCTTTCAAGTTTAAATTAAAAACCTGATTGTTTTATATTTCTCCTTATATTTCAATCACAAAAGCTATATGGTACCTCAGCTTTTTTCCTAGGACAATGGGAAAAAGAAGGGAATTCTTTTCTGGAAGCCGATTCGCAAAATCCTGTCACAATTCTATATATTCTAACTTCCTGGGGCTAATAAAAATTTCTACTGCACGAATCCAATAATTTTGTGGCTGGGGATGGGAAAATGTTTCCAGCAGCTTCTAGAAAGTCTTCCAAAGAAGATGACAGGAGAAGATCTTTGAGTTAGTGCTAATATAGCTCTCTCTATGTGTATATTTATTCAATACATCATTTAACTATCCAACGAACTCATTTTTCCTGGGTACTGCACAAAAATACGTTACAATGTACAATGTAAAATCAATCAATACATTATTAAAACCATTTTTTTTTCAAATAAGAACAGAAGTAATAAGATAATAAATGGAACAACAAGATCACTACTGAGAACCAGTGTGGTGTAAGTGATTAAGATGTTGATTTCAGAATGGGAAGTCTCAAGCAAATCTGTGCTTGATCATGAGACACACTGAGAATGGGTTGTGGCACAATGACAAGTGGGCTAATGCTGCCAGATATACACAGTTATCTCAGAATCAGCTTTGATGGATGGTCTAGAAATTTAATAAAACTTGTATCCTCCTTAGGGATAACAAGTGGGTTTTTTTTTTTCAGCAGCTGATATCACTAAGGGAATCCATCAATTACTTCCTTTAATCTGACCCATCTTAAAACTACTGGCCTTGTTTCTAAAGTCTTGGCCATAAGGACAGCATAATACTGTTTGCCTAGTTTTGTGCCATTTGACTGACTGGAAGAAAGTATATTAATGTGACATATGAGAAAGAACCCAAAGATAAGAAAGATGTGGATATATCAAAATTTGGCTACCAATCTGGATGACTACTAATTGGCAGTACAGTGAGGTTTGTTGGCCACCATGTAACCAGGGTTGGGATTCTGCAGTGGACCAGTTCAAGCGAACCCCTAGCTCTAAAGATCAGCTGGGAGTGAACCGGTTTGCTCCAACAATCTTGTGGGGCCACCCACCCATGCCCTGCGCTGTACTGACCTTTATCGTCTTAGCTGATCAGTGACCAGAGCGGATTGCTGCTGCTCAGCTGTGTTACTCCCCTGAAGTAAGATTAGCAGGTAAGGATTTTTGCATTGCTGTTCCATGCACGCACAGCGCATGTCAGGTGAACCGGTTGTTATACCGGCAGCATCCCATACATGCATGTAACACTCACCTAGATTTTTGCAAACAATATTATGTCCAAAGGAAAGAAGAAAATATAAATATATTTCTCCAAAGTAATTTGATTTTTTTTACTTTTCTAATTTTTTAGTTTAACTATAGATTACAAATATCTAACAATTCCATTACCTAAATAAATTGAAACAAGATACAATTTTCTTACAAGAGATTCATTTTATGAAGAAAAATATAAAATATTTGATTTATAAAAAATTTGGGTAAAGGATTTATTTCATTAAGTTCTAAAAACAACAACCCCAAAACAGTTGTTTTATATATTAATCCCCAATTGAAACCAGAATTCTATTAATTGGTAAACATGGTAGGTTTGTTGGGGTGGAAATTGAACTATACTTAACTATAACTATATAGTTAAGACTATGCTATTGGCTATTTATCCCCCAAATGAGGAAAAAGCAATGTTTTGCAAACAAATTATGAAGAAATTAGTATTTTTTTCTTAGAAAAATTGGTGTTTGAAATGATTTCCCCATAGTTGGTTAGAACATATGAGAAAATATTAAAACTTCATAGTAAATTTGAAATAACATTTTAATTTGATGGACAATAATGGATGAATGAAGACAAAAATGGTAACTCTAAATAATATATTAATTTTTCAGAAAGACATAGATCTTTTTCAAGAATAGATATGATTTGGATTTTTTAAAAAACTTAGCTACTAAGATTTTAAAATAGAGATTTCACCAAAGGTCTTTTCTGTTTGTAATCTCATGAGCTTAGTTTATAAAAGGAGGGCTGTTACTTTTAGAGATTAAAAGAAACATTGTTACAGAAGCAATAATGAATAATCATAAAGAAGCAAAAGTGAAGGACTTTAGAAAGAATGTAATGGAGTTGTCAGGTTCCAAGTAATGCAATTGTATGAATTCCGTTTGACAGGAGTTTCTTAAAAATATAATTTAACTATGGGCATGGCTTTAAGAATGGTGTGGCATGTTTTTATGGGAGGATGTTGTAGGAATTGACCAGGCTTAGCCTGAGGGAGGGGTCAAAGGGGTCATCAGTGATGAGCCACTTTGTACCCACAAGAGAGCTAAATCTAGCCCACCTTGAATTCTTTCTACCCTTATCTGCTGCCAATTTCCTTGGGCTGTTAGTTGTTTTCTTGTAGAGTGCTTAAGCCTTCAATAAATCTTTATACCCATTTGAACTGCCTGGATCTTCTGATATCTCTGGTGCTTGATGGATATTTTATATTATATAATACTCAACTTACAGAGAAGAACCAAGTGGCTATTTTAGATGAGATAACATTAAAAAAAAAAGAATTAAGGGAATCTGGAAAGATAAATATTTCTCATCAAATTAAGCTTTAACAACAGCTGTTGATGTTAACAGTAAAAGAAATGGAAATAAAAATGAACCATGTATGCAAAGCAATAAAATATATTGAATTCGCAAATAAATAGGTAAATGTTTACTGTATAAATTAAGAAAAGAAAAAGAGAAGAAAACCATATTAAAACTTCAAGAGAGAGACACTGAATTAACAGATAATATGGCAATACAAAAAAAAGTTTCATCAATATTATTCTAATTTGTATAAAGGACATGATATTCCTGAGAAGAAAATAAATGATTAAAAAATTTTTTTAGCAAAGCTTATAGAAAAACAAAGACAAATTATGACTGGATTTATAATAATAAAGAAGGATTCTAAAGCTATAAAAGAGATTAAACCAAGAAAAGTGGCTGGACCAGGTAGATTATTTGGTACTTATTGGAATGCTCTGAGGATGAACTACTATAACTTGCAAATCATTGTGAATTTTAATTTATGGGGAGGATGTCTGAGATTGGAAAGATGCAAATATAAGATTACGGGCCATCACCGACATTCAGACCTTCTGGCGTGCAGTAAAAACCCTGTTTTTTCAACAGGCTGGCCTGGCCCAGTAACGATTTGTGGGGTTTAAAATTTCGTATTTTTAAAGTTTTTATTAGTTTTTATACTTGTTAATTTTATATTCGGCCACTAATTTAATCATTTTAAATTGTTTTTAACTTTATAACTTTATACTGTTTCTGTTTTAACTGGCTGTACACCGCCCTGAGTCCCTTTTTTGGGAGAGGGGGCGGTATAAAAATTTAATAAACTAAATATAAGATTAATACCAAAGAAGGACAGTATTTGAGTTCAACAATAAATTATAGACTGAAATTATTATTTAATAATGATTATTGTTTACAAAGATGCTAGCTGAAAGACTGAAAATAATTTTAGAAGAATGTAGTCAGAGAGATCAAAGTGAAGTTTTGCCTAAAAGAAAATTCAAAGATAATGTCAGAACTGGAATGGATGTTTTGGAATATAATGAAGCATAATGGAAAACAAATTGCATTAATTTTTTTAGATGCAGAGAAAACCTTTGACAAACAAAATTGGATTTTATTTTCTATAATTTTGGAAGCTTTTAATTTTGGAGAGAATTTCATAAAAAGGACATGATTTATACTTCACAGGAAGCACAAATAATTGTTAATGGAGATTTAACTCAAACATATGAGATATAACTGGTACAAGACATAATTGTCCACTGCCTTCTCTTTTGCTTATTGAGCAGAGATATAAGACAAGATGAGAGGAATAAGCATGTAAAGATTTAAAAAGGGATGTAAAAGGGACCTTCCTTGTTCTTATTTTTGTCCCCTTTTCATCTTCCCCCTTTATTCTGAATATTAGTTCTTGGTAGTTGCTATCTTTTTCTTAAAATTTTAATAAAGCTATATCAAGGCTACCTGATGTTTTCATGAGCCATGTAGAATGGCTCTAAACCTAATCTTATCTCCCACTTGATAGCTTGTCATGCCTGATTTTGTACACATAACATAGGAACATTATTGTGGATACTACTCATAGGGACTGATAGGAAAGCAAAACCTATTTATCATTCAGGACATTTAGGCCCCTGATGCTTATAAAGTATCTCTGTGATCTTATCAACATTGGAAAAAATCCAACATCAAGATCCTGTGTGGATATTAGATCTGTCTCATACTCACATAGGCACCCTTTAATTAAAAGGACTACAGGGGAGGATTTGACCAGCATGCAAACATCTTAATGAGGCAACCAGCTTCTACTTACATTTACCTCTCAAATAATTGACAGAGTCATTTCTTATCAAATGCTAAAGAAGGTATTGATTTGAATGATGTATTTGAGAGACAGCAGGCAAATATATCTACATCAGAAGAAAAAGTTGAGGGAGAAGTGTTGAAAAAAGAAATGGTGAAAAAGCACTACACAATCTAAAACAATCTCTATCTATTGGACCGGATGAAATATGTGCCTACTTCTTAAAAAAGCTATCCACTGCCATAGCAGAACTTCTAAGCAGCTCCTTTCCAAAACTATGGTCACAAGCCACGGTCATCCCCATCTTCAAAAAGGGAGACCCCAGCCTAGTTGAAAATTACAGACCAATCTCCTTATGCTGCGTCATCTGTAAAGTCATGGAATCAATTATTAACCAATCCATTATCCTCCACTTAGAGACGAACAACCTACTCTCTAATAAACAATTTGGTTTCAGAAAAAAACTATCCTGTAATCTCAACTCTTACACTGCAAAAACATATGGACTACACATCAGGGCAAAGCAATAGACACAATCTACATAGACTTCTGTAAAGTCTTTGATTCAGTGGTACATGACAAACTACTCCTAAAACTAAAATCTTATGGTATCTCTGGACACCTGCATAACTGGATAGAAGCATTCCTGTCAAACAGACAACAAATGGTCAAAATTGGGAGCGTCCTATCAAATTCTGTACCTGTCAACAGTGGTGTCCCCCAAGGCAGTGTTCTCGGACCAACTCTTTTCATACTCTACATAAATGACCTCTGTGATCATATTAAGAGCAACTGCATTCTCTTTGCTGATGATGTAAAGTTATTCAACACCACGGACAACACTGCTACCATTCAAAAAGACCTTGACTATGTACCAGAATGGTCAAATGGCAGCCTCAAATCTCAACAAATAAATGCTCTGTCCTACATATTGGCAAAAAAAAGTCAGAAAATAAAATACAGGCTGAATAGTCAAGACCTTGTTGATGATCCAAACTCTGTCAAGGATCTTGGAGTACTCATCTCAAATAGCCTAAGTGCTAGAGCCCACTGTAACTACATAGCCAAAAAGGCATTAAGAGTTGTTAATCTAATCTTATGTAGCTTTTTCTCTGGTAATATTACACTGCTAACTAGAGCATACAAAACATTTGCTAGACCAATACTCGAATACAGCTCATCAGTCTGGAACCACATTACATATCTGATATTAACATAGTTGAGAAAGTCCAAAAATATTTTACAAGAAGAGTTCTTCACTCCTCTACTTGTTGCAGAATACTGTATGCCACCAGACTCGAAATTCTAGACCTTGAAAACCTAGAATTATGCCGCCTTCGTTCCGATAAAATCATACATTGCAATGTCCTACCTGTCAATGAATACTTCAGCTTCAACCATAACAGCACAAGAGCAAACAATAGATACAAACTCAAGGTTAATCACACCAAACTTGATTGCAGGAAATACGACTTCAGCAACAGAGTGGTCAATGTCTGGAATACTCTACCTGACTCTGTGGTTTCTTCCCCAAACCCCAAAAACTTTAACCTTAGACTGTCTACTATTGACCTCACCCTTTTCCTAAGAGGTCTGTAGGGGGCGTGCATAAGCGCAACAACATGCCTACCGTCCCTGTCCTATCGTTTCTTTTATATTTTATTTTTCTTATATGTATCCATGTATTCATAACTATGTTTTACTTATACCTATTATCTTGTAAGCAATTGACAAAAATAAATAAATAAATAAATAAATAAATAAATAAAGTGGTTTTATATTTTGCATTAGCCATTTCTGTTGAAAGCCGTAGGATCTTTCAAAGCTGCTTAGAAATAAATGCTGGTAGAAATCGACTACTCACAAAGCTGATTTATGGGGTGCGTCGGGAGCAGCAGATGCAGTTAGTAAATTGGGTTCATCCAAGCCTCTTTTAAAATGAGATACAGACTCTTTATTTGATAGACTTCAATGATCCCAATTAGAAAGGGATAATTTCTGTTCCTTTTTTGCCTTT
Source organism: Bungarus multicinctus (assembly GCA_023653725.1). Classification (NCBI taxonomy): domain Eukaryota; kingdom Metazoa; phylum Chordata; class Lepidosauria; order Squamata; family Elapidae; genus Bungarus; species Bungarus multicinctus. The sequence goes on along the minus strand of CM042836.1, from coordinate 57,415,806 downwards.
TGAGTAGGATACTAATAGATATAGTTGAGGAATTATAGTTCTCTGGAACATCCTCATATACTTTTAAAACATGGCTTGAAGATCATCTTCTTTTTCTTTCTTTTATTCACGTGCTGAAAATGCTCTGAAAATACTTGAAAACCAGCACTGTAGACTGACATAATGTCCTTCACATATAATTGTACACAAAGGGAAAATGACTGTCTTTTCTTTTCCTATACATAATTTTTTGTGAGATAACCAGGAACATTTGATGTTTATAAGTAAAGTGGATGCCTACATATGCTTTCTGTACTTTCCCCCACTGTATATTTATCCAGAAAGGAATGGCATGTCATACCATTGTTCTTTTTCCTGTGCACTTCTGGAAACATTTTGAGCATTTGAGATGGTATCATAAGAAGTTATCATATTTTGTAGCTGATCTAATCAGTTAGTGTAAGGAGGAAAGCAGGAGTTGAGGATGGGAGAGCACAGGTTATTATAGCAGTGGCATTTCTCTTTTTCTTTCTTATTTCCATCTCTTAGAGAAGCAACCAACATAGAAGCTCATTCCCCATTAGCAGAAGTTCCCTTTTACTTTTCTCAGAGCCTGAACTTCAGATGCATTTAGTTACTGAAATATTATATCATGTTCATTTTGCCCCATTCATCTCTTTCTTACAAGGGTGTCTGCAGGATGAATCAAACAGTCAGGATTGTGTCCATGACTCTATGATTGAAGCAATGTTCTTTTTATGTGTGCTGGAGCTGTAGAACTATGAAGGCTGTCCTATCTGTTATGCTTAATGCACTGCATAGGAACAAATTAATCAAACTCAGATACCCAAAGCATCATTTTCTCCCACTAAACCTGTCTGCTGAAATAGCGATAGCATTTAAACTTATATACCACTTCACAGTGCTTTGCAGCCCTCTCTAAGCAGTTTACAGAGTCAGCATATGGCTCTCAATGATCTGGGTCCTCATTTTACTGACCTCGGAAGGATGGAAGATTGAGTCAACCTTGAGCCTGGTGAGATTCGAACTGCCAAATTGCAGGCCACCAGCAGCCAGAAGAAATAGCTTACTGTACTGCATTCTAACCACTGGTGCCACTATGACTCCATAAATATGTAAATAATCAAGTAACAGATAAGGTACAACTAACATCTCACAGTTGACATGGCCCCAGAGAATTAGTATAACTAGGAACTGAGTTACTATAAGAACATTCTCATGAGTTAAAAATTAAGTCAAAGTATGAAAATTGAATATTAAATAATATGTCTGCTGATTAATTTGTTCCTCTCATCTATGTTCCTATGAGAAAGTTGAGTACCTGTTTGCAACTCCTTAATTGAGCTGTATCTCTCCACAAAATCTTGTGGTTTTCCTCTACTGCTGCCATGCAATTTCAGGAAAAGAAGTAGCTGCTTTTAAGAGTAATAGGCAGGTGCTAAGTTTGTGTCACCAAACAAGAAGGGTTGTGAAGAAAACAAATAATTCCTCTTTCAAGAATTATAGGCTTACCTACATACTGCATTTCTCTCCATTTGGCATTGCCAAATCATTGAATATTCAGCTAAAATAACCCCAATAAAAGGTATGGTGTGACCATTCCCTAGGAAATGGCATAAGCTCATAGTGTCAGCACTAACAGACTGGAAAAAGGGGAGGAGCTATTATTTATATTCTAGGACCACAGTAATGTTATTCTATCATAACCAAATACAATTTCCCAAGTCTATTAGATGTCATTGTTGGGGTCAACTCCTGGTGACTGTTTGGACAAATTCTCAACCATCTTGATCTGTAATTAGTAACCCCTCAGAGCTCTTCCAAGCAGCCTCATTTTCAAAGGCCAGAGATGCTGTTATATACGATGTGCCAAGCTACAGCTTTAATTTTAAAGATAAAACAGGAAAAGGAAAAGAAATCCAATAGAAAAGCCCAGGGACTACTTCATCATTTAAATGCTTAAATCAGTTTTCAGGATAGAATGTTGTCCCCCTCCCTGTGGCTCAGATCAATGTAGAGAAATTCTTCTGGGTTGGGCAATTAGGGCAACCCCTAGTTTTGCCACATTGATTGGCAGGAAATCAGTAGTTGTAGTCTGAATTGGTTTCAAAAATAGAACTTCAGAACATGGGTTTATTAACTGACCTGAGATGTCTCTCTAGAGATACTTCCTTTGATTTTTTTTTTTAAAAAAAACCTTCCCAGAGAAGCAGTTAGCCCAGGAATAGGCTAATGTTGACACCTGGAAAGACTGAGAGGATTAAAGGAACTACTGCAAAGCTTCAGATGATCAGAAAAACAGCCTCCTGCTGGGGTTATATAAACAAGATGCAGCTTACTTACGTGAGGTGAGAAATCAATGTATCCTGGAATTCAGAAAGACAACAGCATCGTGACTAAATTAAGAGGCAGAAATCTTGAGTAGCTTTTAGAAAAGGGTTTTGTGTGTGCATATAAACAGATGTATACCTGTGCATTAGTTTTTGATCCTGCCCATTCCATTTTTTCCCTTCAGGAATTCAGATTCTCAGGTTCAGGGTCATCTGGGAGAAGAGGGAGTTAAAAAAAATCCTCATCAAGACTGAAGATATGATAAACCCCCTGTCCCTTTTTATGTACCATACTTTATACATGCCAAACTTTAATAAGACTTTGATCACATGGTCAAAACCTCCATTGCAATCTCCCTTTCCACCCAGGCACCTCTGCTCAGAAGATAATTTCTTCTTTGTTATAAGGCATCCTTCATTCTCTGAGGTTTTAACTTAAAAGTCAGAAGAGAGAAGTTACACTTATTGGTTCTTTGGTAGACAACAGTGTCTTAACTTGTTCTTTATGGCTACCTTAGCCTGTTGATATTTTTTTCAAAAAAAAATGTGCAGACACTTTTAGCCACCTTGTTCAATTATTTCTACTCCTGGCAGATACAATTCTCCCCCAATCCCTTCAAATTATTTTCCCTCATCACACAGCATCATTTCAGAAACCCTTTGGAAAGAAGGAAATGGCAGCTGAAGGAGTCACACTAGGAACGGTTTTGTCTTCAAAGCAAAATATTATTTAGAAATAGTGAGGAAAAAGTGCCATTACATCAATTGGTGACAATATGAACAGTATTTGTTGTCAGAATGCACATGGGGGTGGAAAATTTTAATTATGCATAAACTGCTTCTCAAGCAAAATTGTTTCAGATCCACTTGCTGTTTCTTTTAAAATGATTCCCAATGATGAATTTAGCTACTTGACTACAAGTAGCTGCAAAATAATTATGAGAATGTCTGTGCAGCAGCTTTAGACATTCATTTGTCCTGGGTACTTTAAAATCCTGTAGCACAACATTTTTTGAAGGAAAAAAAACATAAAGTAATGTGAAAGTTATATATACACAGTTCTTGGGTTATGACAGTAATTGGGATAAGAATTTCTATTACTAAGCAATGTGGTTCTAAAGGACAATGTCACAGGACCAAATTGCTTAGTGTTAGGAATCCTGGCAATCTCTTGTGTTGTTGTTAACAATATGTTAACAATATGTTAACAACTTTCTGTTGTTAGGAGAGGACCTATCCCAATCAAACCCTCTTCCAGCCCCAACCCTGGTAGAATAGTAGATTACCTTCTCTGCCTCCTTTTTAACTTCCCCTCCTCTCACCTGCCTCTCCTCTCCCTCCATTTCTGCTCCTTGGCTGCTCTGAACTCGACCACTTTTGCTGATTGTTGTTTGCCCAAATCATAAGTGGTCTTCTTATGAGGCTTTGAAGAAAACTGTCTATGATTTAAACAAGGCTGCCATGGCCTCAGGAATTAGACCTGGAGTGGCCAGCACTTGCCTTGTAAAGAGCCAGGCAAGCCTTGTCAGGAGCGGGAAGAAAAAGATGCCATAGGTCGGTAGGTGATGGCAAGTCTAGTGGAGCCCACGGCCAGCAGAGGCAACAGAGAAAGCAGAGTGCAGTACAGCAAAAAGGGCAATGATGGGGTGAGATAGATGGGCGAAGGGAGTTGAAGCAGTGATAATTGCGTGTGGGCTGCCAAGTGCCTGAATTTTAATCACATGACCATGGAGCACTGGAACAGCCATAACTTCAGATAATTACCATTTGTTCAGCACTGCTGTAACTTTGAATGATCCTTAAGTGAGGACTACATTTGTAAATCCTAAATAAAAACTGAAACTAGGATACAGGGAAGGGGTGGAGGGGTGGCGGTGCTTATTAAAGAGGTCCTTTGTCCTAGGGAGGCCACTGTTCCTCAGACGGCTGGTTGTGAGTCTCTCTTTGTGAAGTGGGGACAAGGGGTTCAGATGGGCCTTTTGATGGCGTACCTGGCTCCCTGCCACGTGTCATCGGCCCTGCCCGGACTCCTCGAGGTGATAGCCGGGCTGGCGGTTGAGACCCCTAGGCTTTTAGTCATGGGGGATTTTAACCTGCCATCGCTCGGTGAAACCTCTGGGGTAGCCCGGGAGTTCATGGCTTCCATGACGGCCATGGACCTGACCCAATTAGTTTCTGCCCCTACTCATATAGGAGGACACATGCTGGACCTGATTTTTGTCTCTGGTCAGTGGTTGAATGACTGTAATTTCGGGGATTTAGTCATCAAGCCCTTGTCATGGACAGATCATTCCCTTCTTAAACTGGACTTCTGTACCGCCACCCCCCACCGCAGGGAGGCGGAGCCATGTAGATGGTTCTGCCCCAGGCACCTGATGGACCCTGAGCGGTTCCAGAGGGAGCTTGGGCCATTTCCTGAGACTCTGGCTCACAATTCGCCTGGAGACCTGGTAGCCACCTGGGATAGGTTGGCTGCTGGGGCTCTGGACCGAGTTGCGCCTCTGCGACCTCTGACTCGGCACAGATCCCATTTGGCTCTGTGGTTTACGGAGGAGCTACGGGAGATGAAGTGCCGAAAAAGACGTCTAGAGAGTGTTTGGAGGGCTAGCCGCACTGAGTCTGACCGGACACAGGTGAGGTCTTATATTAAGACCTACCTTGTGGCGATAGAGGCAGCGAAGCGTTCGCATTTCTCCACCCTTATTGCGTCGGCAGAAAATCGGCCTGCCGCCCTGTTTAGAGTGACCCGCTCTCTGCTTAAGCCAAGAGCGCGGGATGACCTCTTGCAGGATAGGGTGGAAGAGTTTTCCCGATTCCTGCACGACAAAATCGCTCAGATCCGGGACGGGCTGGACTCCAATTGGGTGGTCCCGGGGGAGGTGACCGGGGTAGGTCTTGAGAATATTATCTGGGAAGAGTTCGACCCGGTGACCGCTGAGGGTGTGGACAGGTTGCTGGGGGGCTGAATGCCACCACATGTTTGTTGGACCCGTGTCCCTCCTGGTTGGTTTCGGCCACCAGAGAGACGACACGAGGCTGGCGCCAGGGGATTATCAACGCTTCTTTGAGGGAGGGGTCGCTCCCTACTGCCCTGAAAATGGCGGTGGTGCGGCCCCTCCTCAAGAAGCCTTCCCTGGACCCGGCTGTTTTAAACAACTATCGTCCAGTCTCCAACCTTCCTTTTTTAGCGAAGGTTGTTGAGAGTGTGGTGGCACGTCAGCTCGCTCAGTACCTGGAGGAAGCAACTTACCTCGATCCATTCCAATTGGGCTTCAGGCCTGGCCATAGTACCGAAACAGCATTGGCCACATTGGTCGATGATCTCTGGAGGGCCCGGGACAGGGGGTTTTCCTCTGTCCTGGTCCTATTAGATCTCTCAGCGGCTTTTGATACTATTGACCATAGTATCTTATTGCGGCAGCTGGAGGGGTTGGGGATTGGGGGAACTGTCTTGCAATGGTTCTCCTCCTTCCTCTCCAGCCGCTCGCAATTTGTGTTGGCGGGGGGTGACAGGTCCACCTCTAGGCCCCTTATCTGTGGGATGCCTCAGGGGTCGGTCTTCTCCCCTCTCTTGTTCAACATTTATGTAAAGCCGTTGGGCGAGATCATCCATGGTCTTGGGGTGTGGTGCCATCTGTACGCAGATGACACCCAATTGTACATCTCCACCCCAGACCACCCCAACGATGCTGTGGAGGCTATGTCCCGGTGCCTGGAGGCCATGCGGAATTGGATGGGCAGGAACAGGCTCCGACTCAACCCATCCAAGACTGAGTGGCTGTGGTTCCCGGCGCCCCGATATAGCCAGCTGACACCTTCGCTGGCTATTGGGGGAGAGATTCTGCCCCCTACAGGGAGGGCTCGCAATCTGGGTGTCCTCCTGGATGCACGGCTGTCTTTAAAACACCACATTGCGGCCGTCTCCAGGGGGGCGTTTTATTAGGTTCGCCTGATTTACCAGTTGCAGCCCTTCCTGGATCGGGACGCCCTGTGCACAGTCACTCATGCCCTTGTCACCTCTCGCCTGGATTACTGTAACGCTCTCTACATGGGGCTCCCTGTGGGGAGCACCCAGAGACTCCAACTGGTGCAAAATGCAGCCGCGCGGGTGATCATGGGGGCGTCGCGTAGCTCCCATGTGACGCCTCTCCTGCGCGAGCTGCATTGGTTGCCGGTGGCTTTCCGGGTTCACTTTAAGGTTCTAGTTTTGACCTTTAAAGCGATCCATGGCATTGGGCCAGGCTACCTGCAGGACCGCGTTCTGCCGGTGATCTCCAGCAGACCAGTGCGTTCCCACAGGGAGGGCCTTCTCTGGGTGCCGTCGGCCTCTATGTGTCGTCTGGCAGCATCCAGGAATAGGGCCTTCTCTGTGGGGGCCCCTGCCCTCTGGAATAGTCTGCCACCAGAGATACGTACCAGCACGGACCTGAGAACCTTCAGGCGTGTGTTAAAAACCTGGCTCTTCAAGCAGGCTGACATGAGATTTTAATCTTGTCTCCTTTTAGTTTGGTTTTTAAATTTAGGGTTTTTAATTATATTAAGGGGGAGGGTTGATCTGTTAATTTTAACAGCCTAAACTATTTAATCTTATTTTAACTTTTGAATATGTATTGGGGTAGATCTGGCTGTGCACCGCCCTGAGTCCTTCGGGAGAAGGGCGGTATATAAATGTTAAATAAATAAATAAATAAAACATATCTAAGTTAATGTAATGTTCTTTATACAGTTGTCTCTCCCCTCCCTCAAATATAATTTAATATGCATCCTAAGGAAAGCTTGATGCTTTAATTTTCTGCAGCTACTCCCTATTGTAGGCTAGTTAACAGGATGCATGAGTAATATGTGATGTTGTTATAAACCAGGCTTTAATTGCACCACATTTTAAAGGCTAAGTTGAAGAACTCTTAATGCAAAAAGAGGAAATCAGAAATCTTGATCTATGTGAGGTTGTTTGTTCTTCATGGACTGGACCTATATCTGTACAAAATGCTTTATCGAAATACATCCCCAACAGGGCATGACTTTGGGACAACTTCACCCTCCTAAGCTTTGCAAGGTGATGATGTTGCCCTATAAATATGCCTTTAATACTTAATCTTTTAACACTCACTTCAAACTGAAGTCTCAAAATCTTTTAAAGTAACATACTATTTTTGCCTTTTCCTAAACAGTCTTGCCCTAGTTGGGATGAGGCGCTATTTCAATGTGGTTGTTCCTCTTTTAGTTGCTAGCTGCTCCAGGCAAAGATCCAAGCAGGATTCCCATGAGGATATGCTGCTCACCATAGCTTCTGATACTGGCAGTTGAAGAATAATCCTCTTGCCTGCTTGCAATACCTGCCAATTCTCAGACATCGAGCGGAATGTCTCTGTCTGTGGGCTGTTGGCATTCATCTTTCATACTACATGAACCCCTCTCCCACTCTGTCTTAGCATTTGCTTTTGTAAGCTCAAAAGACTGTGTGGGATGAGGCTGCCTCTGGATGAAAAGGACGAAAAGACCACAGTTAGCCAGCTGGAACACCAGCTTGAATGTTTGTGAGTACAGCTCTGAGGGAATGGATGAGTGCCTAAGAGATCGCGGTGTGTGTGGGAGGGCAGGGGGGGATTCAAATTTTTTAACAACCGGTTCTGTGGGCATGGCTTAGTTGATGGGCATGGCTTGGTGGTCATGTGACTGGGTGGATGTGGCTTGCTTGCCATGTTATTGGCTGGGCATGGCCAACTCAATATCACCCACATCGAGGCACGCATCTCCTCGCCTGTCCTCTCATGACTGTGGGGATGCTGCAATAGTCATAAGTGTGAAAAATGGTCATAAGTCACTTTTTTCAGTGCCATTGTAACTTTAAATGGTCACTCGACACAAGCAAAATACCAGCAAAGGAGGGGGAAAAAACTCCAGAGAAGTTCTTGAGACAGGAAGTCTTGTCCTACCAAGAAAGTAATAAGGGTTAATGGAGAGGCAGTTTCTGTAAGCAACACCAGAATGTTTCCTTCCTGCCTTCCTTACAGGATTAGGGCAGTAATTTCTTCTAACAACTGGTTCTCCGAACTGCTTAGAATGTTAACAACTGGTTCTAGCGAATAGGTGCAAACTGGTAGAATCCCACCCCTTGGGGGGGGGTGTTGTCTGCACAGCTACAGCTACTTTTCAAAAGAGCAGACAGCAACCACAAGTTCACTATCTCACATTATTTCTCTATTTTTGCTTTTAAAAACTAAAAATGAAGCAGTGATAATTGTGGTATTTCCGACATGGGTGATGATTTTTGATCCATCCAAAGGAACCATTTGGAACAATTAGCATGACAATATAGTTCAGTGGTGGCTAACCTTTTTGGGATCCTGTGCTGAAAGTTGCGCATGCACTTGCATGCCAGCACCCAGAAGGCAATGCGTGCAATCCCCCCCATGCCCCCTGCACATGAGTGCACAACCTTCCCGTGCATGCCACATGTCTCTGTGCATGCATGCATGACCCCGTGTGCTGCGCATGTCTGTGCATGTGTATGCCTCACCACCACCCCCGATACCAGACAATCAGCTGTTGGGCGTGCAGCATGTGCACATGCACAGTAGACCTACTCTGTGTGAGGACTCACGTGCTAGCAGTAATGGCTCTGTGTGCCACTTCTGGCATGCGTGCCATAGGTTCGCCATCATGGATATTGTTGATCGGCTTTTCATGTTTCATAATTCCTAGATTGGTTCACTGTCATGACCTTATGATCTCCTATTGGGATTACTGCAATCTACATGGAACTATGCTTGAAGAGCATTCAGATGCAATTGCATGTGTAGTAAATGGTGCTAGCTACTCAACACATATCACACTATTACTCGGTGTGCTGCATTGGTTGCCAGTATGCTTCTGGCTGCAATTCATAGTACTGGTATCACATTTAAAATCCTTCATGTCTTAGGACCAGTTGCTTGAGAAATTATTTTTCCCTAGTTGTTTTTATCACAATTGTTTATGCCCTATGGAAATTTTTGATGTCTTTGTTCATCCAAATGTATTGAAAAAATGTCAGATTAATATTTCAAACCCACTGGCAAATTATTTTGACTATGTAATATTTTGTTTGATTTGGTTTGTTTCAATGCAAATTTATATAATCTGCACATGTTATCAAACATTTGATTTCAATCTCATGTGTTCTTTAGTTGCTCATTTTTTAACATTAGTGAGTGGTTTTTCTTTTTCTTTCCAGTTTTCTCAACAACTTAATTTTATTAATGTTGGAAGAACTTCAGATTTGTGAAGTTCTGTTCACACGAGAAGACTTCATAAAAACCACTGAGATACGTTCAATTACATATTGAGATTTTATAGTTCCTGACCTAGACAGATGGCAATTCTCATATCTCAGCCAATTTAAAGAATTCAATACCTTTTTTCACAGTTCTTAAAAAGAACTTTTTTCACAGTTCTTAAAAAGAAATACCCCTCCCACATTTTTCCAGATAAAAAATGCAATTATTTTCCGAAGAGGTTTATCAAAATAAATATCACACCTTTTTTTTCTTTGTTATTTTCAACCATTTTTCTTCTGAAAGAAAATGTGCTATAATCAGTGTGTTTGTATATTGTAACAATAGAATTTGAATAATAATAGGAATTATTTCTCACCATCTGATTTGCAACCAAGATAAGTCAACTGATGTTATCTGGCTGCATTGTCAAATGTCTAACCAAAGAGTCAATTCAATAGAATCATGTAATAAAAAGGAAGAGGGAAAAAGCTAAATAATTTAAACTCATTATTCCACTAATCCTTCCATTCTTCAAAGCTCCCTGGAGATATATTAGAAGGTAATTGAAAATACTTTAATATACCCAAAAGACATTATAGACTAATATAGTTAGACATAGTGACTTGAATTTGATTTTTCATTTTGTTATTTAACAACAAAGGGGAAAAGTTCACTTGCATGAAAAAAAAGTTCATAGATAATTATAGGCTTACAATAGCTTATTAATGAAGGTACATTATAATCTCTTTTTCAGTACACTGTAAATTAAAAAGAGCTATGGTTAACTACACAGGGGTCGGATCCATTTGGTTTCAATATTAAAATTAGAGGGATTGTTGCGCTTATTATTCTCTAATTTTTATTTGTTTTCAATGGGCTTTAATCAATGTAGCCAAAATATTACTGAAAAAACATTCAGCATGAAAACATGAATGTTATTTTAATGCTGTTCAATAAAGTAAAGATAAAGGTAAAGGTTTCCCCTGTCCAGTTGTCTCCAACTCTAGGGGTTGGTGCTCATCTTTGTTTCTTAGCTATGGAGCTAGCCTTGTCCAAAAACATTTCCAATAATCATGTGGCCAGCATGATTACATGCTGAGGTGCCCAGAACACTATTACGGACATTCTGTAGCAGTTGCTTTGCCTGGTTGAAGCTTTCTTTCGGCTCCAGCTTTCCTATTCTATCCCCTGTATACTTTCCTATCACTGCTATGGTGAACCATGGTTTGCTGAGAAATGCCCAAGATTCACACTATCAGGTGCAATATTATGAATTACTATCAGGGGAAAAACACTTGCCTGCCAGCATTAATTGGATTACACAGAAGTGAGCCCAAGGATACAGTTGGGGAAAAGAAGAAAATATTGTGAAAATTCCTGAAAGGAATCCCATCAACACACCAAGCAGGTATTCCTTGGGACTATTTACTATTTGACAGAAGAACATTCCCTATTACTCCTCCACAGGAACATAACATTAGGTAACTTAAATCAATGTATTGCATTCAGTGTGTTTTGCTTGTTTGTTTCTCTTTAATTTAGTTTCACAAATCAATGGAAATGCTATGTTCACCAGTAATCCTAGTCTGGTATGTATGTACATATGTATATATTGACTGACTGACTTATATGCCTATCTCCTAGAATGATTTTAAGAACCTCACAAAAACTGGAAACATGAATAAAAACAAAACCATCCTTTGTACCAGATTAAGCTTCCTGACTCAATCCCTAGATCAACATTTGAAGATATACCCTTGAATAAATACACAAACAGACATTGGGATAAGGTCACAACTTTCTCAAATTTCTTTCCCTCTGGAGGCATGAATCCTGGATTTTGCACACATTCTGTAAATTAACCTATATTAGGTATCTTGTTTCAAAATTGTTGCCCTATGATACACCATTTCAACCAGTTAAGCCCATGGCAATGAGAGTTTTAGGAGTATATACTGTAGATAGGCTGTAATAGAACTCTTACAATTTCTTTGACATTAGCCATGCTAGGTGAGACTGAAGTCTAATATCAGATTGCCTACTACTATAGTGAGGCTTCTAGAAGAGAAATGAGCAAAATAGCAAATTCTGCTCCATCCCATAGGAAAAGGGTATGGCACTGCTTCTCAACTTCAGCAACTGACATCTGGACTTCAACTCCCAGAATTCTCCAGCCAGAATGAAATTCAGACATCTTTAAAGTTGCTGAGGTTGAGAAGCACTGATATATGACAACTGTAGCATTGAAAGATCACCCAAAACTATCTCCATCTCAGCTGTATTGTTTTTTAATGCAAGAGAAAAAAATCTGGTGCAGAAATCATAAGTGTTGAAATGCTGTGGAAAACTGGTTGTTAAGGTGCCTTATGAACCTTATTCTATTGTTACTTTGGCAGTGAAATCATAAGTGCTGATCAGTGAGTTGGTGCAGCTACAACTAATTTAAATAAAAGTTGTTTGTTAAGCAGGAATCAAAATGCTACTAAGGACTGCATACTATGGAAGACTGGATCAGAACATTAACTGAATTTGCAGAAATGTTGAAACTGACCAGTTTGATCAGAGAAAAAAAATGATAAAAAACTTTTTAAAAAGACTCAAACTATGGGCTTTTTGCTTAAAGAAAATAAGAATGAAATGATTTGGAGATTAAAAATGAAAGGTTGGGGTGACATGACAATTATTTGATAAAAGGATGAAAAGCACAAAATACCTTAATTTCTTTCTTGTTTCTCTATGACTTACTTGCCATAGTTTTTTTCTTGTCTGTTTTGTATATTTTATCACATTAAAATTTTCTATTTTTTTTTTAAAAAACCATTTACTAGGAACTTAAAAAAAATCCAAAATGCAGCACATCTAAGAAGTAGGAAAAATAGAAGCGGCTTTGAAGATTTGGTAAATAGGATGTTAGGAGGAAGAGAATATAATTTATTAAAATTGGAAGGTCAAATATTTAGTATGAACTGTAATTGTACTAAATAAGTTATTTAAAAGAAACAGTCGCTCTCTGATCATAAAGTAGCTCTCAAGGTTGCACTTCAATTGCCATGCCTCACAACAGAGGGTGACATTTGAATTTCCTAAACTCTTTTGTTATAGCGAAATCTAACTAAATGGAGCTTAGAAGTTTACTCTAAATTAAAAGGGTACTTACCTCTAGGCTATTTCTTAAAATCTTGAGATTTAGAAAATAATAATTAAAAAGTACTATCGAAATATTGTCAACAAAGGCAGAGTGTTTGTTAAAAGAAGACAAAGGCTTTATTTGAGACTTCAATGACTGACTTTTTATGTGCTTCTCATCCTACCCAAGCAGATCAGTGACTATTGTATTATCAAACATTATGGTATTAAAATGATATAATTCTATTAAAATATGTTGGAATAAAAATAGAAATAGAGCTGTGAAGTGCTTCATTCCAAAAAAGCCTGCTTTAAAGCCTCTCTGCAACTCTTTAAAAGCGGGGCTGGGATTCAAATTTTTTAACAACCGGTTCTGTGGGCATGGCTTAGTTGGTGGGTATGGTTTGGTGGGCATGTGACTGGGTGGACGTGGCTTGGTGGTCATGTTATTGGCTGGGCATGGCCAAGTCAACATCACTCAAATCGAGGCATGCATCTCCTCACCTGGCTTCTCATGACTGTGGGGAAAAAAACTCCAGAGAAGTTCCAGAGACAGGAAGTCTAGTCCTGCCAAGAATGTAATAAGGGTTAATGTAATAAGGGTTAATAATGTAATAAGGGTTAACGGAGAGGCAGTTTCTGTAAGCAACACCAGAATGTTTCCTTCCTGCCTTCCTTACAGGATTAGGCTGGTAACTTCTTCTAACAACCGGTTCTCCAAACTGCTTAGAATATTAACAACCGGTTCTAGCGAATAGGTGCGAACTGGTAAAATCCCACCCCTGTTTAAAAGTAGTTGTATGACTGCTGCAGAAAGCAGTTGCATGCTTCTGAGAGAAGATACAGCTGCTTTAAAAAGTTGCAAAACAGTACTGCAAAGAAGCATTTCCTTTGGGTTGAATCTAAAGTGCTGCACAATCCTAATTAAAATCATCTGAGGCAAGACAATCAGTCACACATCTTCACCACAGTTTGGGGAGAACAATAGATAATTCCTTCTAATAATTTGAAAAATGGTAAATGATTTTACCAATGTGCCAAATCAGCATAGTGAGAAATTGTAGACGTCTCTCCACCCAGCAAGGACTTTAGATTATGGTTATGAAAGGAGCCCATGAAATATAGGATATAATTGTTTAGTGGAAGTGTTATTATTGGGGATGCAATGGGTTACAGTATTGGGTGCTTTGTAGAATTGCTGTTTTATCTTCTTTTGGTTTTACTGATCTTGCTATGAACCACCCAGAATTATTACAAATGATGGGAAGATATATTAAATAAATAAATAAAGAAAGAAAGAAAGAAAGAAAGAAAGAAAGAAAGAAAGAAAGAAAGAAAGAAAGAAAGAAAGAAAGAAAGAAAGAAAGAAAGAAAGAAAGAAAGAAAGAAAGAAAGAAAGTTATAAGAATCTGATTATTCCCCAAAAGCCCTCGGTACATTTTATTTTAGAACTAGGTGTAGCCATAGATCCTCAAATGAACCTACCTCTCTAAACCCACCTCCCTTGCTAAATGTAATGTCCCACTTCTAGGTAACTTCCCTATTTTCTTTGTCCTTCATTGAGGAAAATGAATGTAAGGATATGATACACTTTTTGAAACTCTTTTTATGTCCCTTGGCATTTTTCCTGTACTCAGTGAGGAAATTGGGATCAATTTAAATGTTCAGATAGTTTTTAAAATGCATTTTAAGATGTAAGATGTATTCCAAGAGTTCAGAAAGCAAGCTATGAGGGCACGGATGATTGACTGTCTGTTCCTGGTGTTGAGTCCTTTGTTGATATATTTTACTATTCTTTATAACAGATTGAAGCCTGGAAGGAAAATCTATTGAGAAACTGCTGAGGACTCTGGGTAAATTTAGCCTGGAGAAGATAAGATAGCAAGGAGATGTGATAGCTGTCTTCAAGTATATGAAGAGCTGTCATATAGAAGACAAGGCGGAATTGTTCAGAGATGTTCCAGAAGGAAGGACAATAAACAATGGGTATATTTCAATAAAATGGGAAGTAAATTTCAACTGAGCATCAGAAAAAATTTTTAACAAGCTATTCAAGGGTACAGCAGACTGCCTCAGGACATGGTAGATTGTCGTTCACTGGAAGAATTTAAATAGACAATGAATTGTCATCTATCAGATATGCTATACTAGAGGATTCTTGGAATAGCAGGGATTTGGAGAGATTATTTCCAAATTCCCTTCCAACTCTTCCGTTCTATAATTCTGTGAGTACTTGAATATATTGATAGGTATTACTTTCAATTTTGGTAACAGAGGAAGATGGTATTATGCTTTGACAACCTTAATTATCCATGTGGGATCCAGCTCAATTGTTCATGATAATCGTGATAAAAACTGGGCTTATCATTCTGTAACTTTGGAATATCTTTCAAGTCTTGCATTAAAGTTGATGGTTGGTTAGAATGTGAACAATCTGAACATGGAAGGCATGAGTAATGTTAAGATTATTTCCTACTGAAGATTGTGTTCCGTATTAGTCGCACTCAGGCTAGCTTATTACTATAAACTGATCAATATAGTGCCTACCCAGAGAGCCATGAGAAAACATATGTTGATCTCTTTGATTTCTGAGAAGCTATAGAGGAAGAAGCAACTGTGAGTCAATAGAGGCTATGAGTTTATCAGTTCAAAGTTTTCTATTTGAAATGTCAAGGCCAATACTAAACATCCCATTTGAAATGTCAAGGCCAGGCCAGTGATTGCCAGAAGTACTACAATTCTGTACTATGATTGTGTCAACACAGTGGCATCAACATGTCACAGCTTTTAAAATTCAGAGAGAATTTGTAGTCTATTTCCAAGATGAAAAACAGGAATCATTCATAGCCTGAAGTGAAAATGTATTTCTAAGTTATTTAGGCATTCTTTTTCATGGTTTTATTTTACTTTTTCTTTTACAAGATAATTTTTGTTGTTATTGAAGCATGAAGAAAATTTAAAAACAAACCCATCTCTTGAAGAACCTTAATTTTCTGTTAGTGAACATTATTCTTAGTTCAGTTATAATTTGCTTTTTACATGGATGATAAATGAGGCAAAGATATTTCATGGAAAGCCTCTATTCATATGAAGCTTCTCAACCCAAATATAGTCATATATGGCATTTTCTATAAATGAAAAAAAAATGCAAATCGAACCTTGATTTGATTCAACTCAGAGATTCTAGATTTGAAGAGAACATGATTCAAATCTTGTTTGCAATTAATGATTTCAGGAGAAACCTGCTTTGAGTGATTTCAGGATTGTTCTCCATTTCTGAGATCATGTGCTCCCTGGCTGAAAAGTGTACCACTGGGTCCTTTTGGTATTGCTTCTCCTGATCATTTTTTATATCTATTTAACCTATGAGATAATAATCTGTGCACACAAGAAAGTAATTCTAGATGACAAGCTACAGTTTTGAGTCACTTCATGGGGTAATGATGTTAAAGAAAGAAGAATTAAATGTGCCAATACATGTGTTTATTTTACTTATTTATTAGATCTGCACTCTACCTTTTTTCAGGATCTCATGAAACACATTTCATCTTACTTTCTAATAATAAACTTGTGAGATTGGTTGGTTGAGAGAGAATAACTTGTTCAAAACCATCCAGTGATATTTCATAGCTGAAAGTGGACTAGATGAGCTAGGGTGGTACAGTGGTTAGAGTGTAGTACTGCAGGCTACTTCTGCTGCCTTCCGACTGCCTGCAATTTGGCAGTTTAAATCTCACCAGGCTCAAGGTTGACTCAGCCTTCCATCCTTCTGAAGTCAGTAAAATGAGGACCCAAATTATTGGGGGCAATATGCTGACTCTGTAAACTGCTTAGAGAAGGCTATAAAGCACTATGAAGTGGTATATAAGTCTAAGTGCTGTTCCTATTGCCATTGCTACTTCAGAGCATTAAGCTTGTATTCTACACTAGCCTCTGTAAACCTCTTTGTCTCCATACAACTACCTATTTTTCTGGCTCTGCTTATTCAGCCTACATAATTGGTATTCATAAAATATAAATAAAAGCACATCCTGACCTTTTTTTTTTTTTTTTTGAAGGAGTAAGCTTGTAGGTTGCTCTAATTTCAGTCAGGCTAAATGGATAAAAACCACAGTCCCTAAGTCTTCCATTTGGCCACTTAATGACCCTGTTTTTTTCTTAGAATATCTTCTCATTGTTATGCAGGCTGCTGTCCCTGTAATAGATATTATTTTATTTAGACAATGGTGATTTAGCTTTGTCCAGAAAATACATAGGAGATACAAGGAAGGATGTAAATTTAATGCAATTCATACTGCGTGTAAAAAGTTTTATAGAAGAAGTATGGCACGACAGAAAAAATGTAAGCAAATCAATTATTGTCAATTATGTTCTGTTGAATAGGAAAAAACATGTTAAGAAAGATAACACTTGGTGTTGTTATTTGCTAGAGAAAACTTACAACCATATATCAGAATGACATAATAAAATTAAAATGATCAAATGACTAACATGAATTTGGTGTTTAAGCCATAATCAAATTCTGTGTCATTCATGAGTAATAAATCCAGCTTTTCTATCAATGGGGAACCCAGTCTTAATGCCCATTTTGACAGCTGCCTATTTGATTAATCTTTCTGTAATGACAATAAATAATGCAGAATGAATTCTATCCCTCAAGCTTGGAATAAATGGCAATATAGCTGCCAGTCGTTTTATATAGCCGGTTTTTCAATATATTCATATACATTCCTAGAAACAGGCAAATTTGATTTAGACCAAATCAAACATTCTAACTGAACTAAACAGGGTAGCCATAATTCCCTCACATTTTAAGAAACTAATTCTCATTCTCATGGTTTCATGGACTTAATCTAAGACATTTACCATGAAGGTCCAGATTTCCCCCAAAATATTTTACAGTTACTGATCTCTAACATGTCTAAGTCTTCCATTGCAGTGAGGCTGATAAGAGAGAGGGAGTTTCTTATACTTCTATCCTCTTACAGTAGATGTGCACATCTAAAATTCATTGTGCCATAATGCAAGAGGTTGAATCAATGGGTAAGAGGAGCTATAGCTATATGATCTCTTGGTTTAGCATGAGATTTATAACAGATAGGAACTTGACTACTGAGCAAAGGGCACAACAGCTTGTAACATAAAATTTTCATGTGTAGGACCAGAATCATAATTCTAAGTTAAGGTCCATCAGATACTTATTTAAAGTCAGAAGTTCCCTAACTGGAATCTCAAAAGTTACAATTTTTAAGACAAATACCATTGGGAGACAATAGCCTTGCCACAAAAGCGCAATAACAGCACACACAGCGAGGCAATAGCATATCTGCATTTTTAAATATTTTTTTCTTGCTTCTCAAAAAGAGGAAAGAATCAAAAAAAGTGTGGCTAATTAAAACTACTGTAGGTCTTGCTTCAGTTGCCTCAAAGTTTTTTTAATTCATTCACAAATTTTACGTTCCTTAAAATAATTTAGTGAGATGTTGAAAATGGGTACGGGGATGCTTTAAATAATTTCTCCACTAGTGACTTACAATATTGTCTAGCATCATCCATCAATTATTGTGCCAAAATAAAATAAATGAGGACACATTTTATGACACTTCCATGATGGCTGACGATGCTACAGACCACTAGTGAGGAGATGACCTTAATTAAAACACAAGTTGATCTTGCTGAAGTGATTTATGCAATATGAGCTGTCCATGGTTTTGAAAGGCCATGCCAGAATTTTTCTTCACTAATTGTTTTTCCTGATTTTGATTGTGATCTTAGATTACCTTTTCTAATTTTTAGCTTGTTACTGACTCCTGTCAGAGATAATGTTTAATTCACTCCCTCTTTAATTGTGGGCTCAAAATTTATCAATAAAATAATCTTGCCAATACAATAATCTTGTGCTTTGGTATTGATTGCATATCTGTTCCTGGTCCACATCCAGCAGAATTTATGATAGCAATTAAAAGAGTTTTATGCTTCTTAGCTAACAAACTGCTATTGTTCCTGTGTAAAAGGCATTTGAGGTTATGATAAGCTTTTCTCAAAGCTGACTGGAAAAAATAATGCTACAGGGAAAATCCTAGTCATCACAATTAACCTTGCCTGAAACCACATCTTCAATTTTAATTTCAATTCTTTCTTGTAGAGAAAGACACAGATAATGGCTTTTATTAAGAATAAATAAAAGAATCACTTTGGATCAAACAAAAGGATTCAGTTCTTGCACTGGAAAATGAGATGCCTAGGGAAAATCCTGAATACCTTTCACCCTGTTTCCCAGCAACTGATATTTACAGGCAGAATGCAATTGACTCTGAAGGTAATATGCCACCATTACAATGTGCATCTCTTACTAATCTTATCCTCCATTAATCTGTGTGATCTTCTTTTAAGGCTATCTAAGCTGGTGGCATCACTATATGGCAGAGAGTTCTGTAATTTAAACAGTGGAGTGTATAAAGAGGTACTATCTTTTATCCAACCCTGATCTGCCACATTTATCTTTGTTGGTTACCCCAGGTTCTTATTATAAGTAAGAGTAATGGTGGTATTCACAGTTTTATTTATTATTCATTGAGTACAGCGTATAGAATAAAACCGCAACTGATGCAGTAACACATGACAATCAAGTATGCCATCATAATATAAGTATTTACAAACTAAAAATACCATGACCTCCATACATTCAAATTAACAATTTAGAACTATTATTTTAAAGGTTCATTACAAAGAAGTAGTTTAATGCTTTTTAAGGCATTAAATGAACCAAATCCAAGTGCAATCCTGAGGGAAGTCTAGGCCGAAGAAATGAAGCCAAGTGAAAAAAAAAAAACCCAATTAGTTACTTGTAATATGGCTGTTATACTATGCAGTGGAGCCAAATTATTTGGGCCCATTAATTTGGTGAAGTGCAGAGATGCAGAAAGGTGGAAACATTTTGTCCCTTACTTATGTCCTCCACACTATAAGTAATATTATACTTAAGATATTTTGTATGATTTTTTCCTAAACTAAAAATGTTCAAACTCTTGCAACAACGCAAGGAGTATAGTGATACTGTAGCAATCACTAGCAAGTTCCTAATTGAATTGATACATTCTATTCACAGTGGGTGAAAATGGTCCAATATGGTCCACAGAGTTTTCCACATTTGGAAAGGCCTAAAATTTCTTTTCACAAGACTTTTTCCCTTTTCCTCCATTGCAAAAGAAAATATTCATTTTAATCTGTAGGAAAGTGAAATCATGGTTACTCTTGCCCTTTCAAAATAGAGGGGTCTAAAATAGACTCCATTACAGTTAAAATCTAATACTCTAACCACTATATCATACTGTACATTCTCATTATTAGAAACATAGATTTAAAAAAAGCCACAGTAAAAACCCTCACTACGTTCTCAAGGGCCTTATTAAAATGCATTTTTTTAAAAATATATTAATAAAAATGCGTGAAACATAGTTGTTACTACAGATCTAATTAAAGTCCTAGGCTAATTTCCTAGCACAGTCCTTGATGCTTGATAACAACAGAACTTGAGGCTCATTAATGTCATACCAGGTGTCCTGTTTTGCATCTAATTGCTTCCCCTGAGAATGACATGAGCCTTATTTGGAAAGTCAGCTTTTCTTCCTAAAGAGTACATTTTAATTTAAATAATTTTTAAAATCCTTTCCTGCAGTAAAGGTTGTTACCCTGATCGTTGTCTTTGGTTTTTAGTTTTTTTTAAAGGTTGATGGGGCCAGAATGGAAAAGAGAAAAAGCTTTAATTTCAGAACTGGAAATTAATATTTAAAATTCAGTACCTATCTCCTCAACAGGCATTACCAGAAGCTCCATAGCACAGCAGTGTATTTGTTGGGACAGTGTCACTGTAACTGTGTGTGGATATATGAATATGTATAGGCAGGAATGCATTATTCTCAACTGAATTTGCCTATGAATCCAAGGATCCTTCCATCCCATTTTTTAAAAGCATCTTTGAGACAAATTAATTGTAAATAATTTATCTATTCCACCAATCAACTGAGCCTAATAATCCAATATTTAATTTCAGGATCTAAGCCTCCAGTATTCATCTTAGGTTTCTTTGCATACCTCCATTTCATTACATTTTAATATGGTCCCCCTATATAATTCTATGTTTATCATAGGATCAACTCTTGTTAGCTCAATATTATTGATTCCATTGCTTGAAAGTTTTCCCATTGAAGTTTAAGACAAACCTGTGGAACTAAGTTAAATAAGATACAAAGAAAAGCATTTAAATAAAACACAAACCATCAGGAAGCATGGAAGGTGAACGTATGGTGGGCAGAATAATTGAAAGTTCTGGCAAAGGGCCTTTGTTGTATAATAGATGGGATACCCTACATCAAAAAAGCTAAATTGATAACTTTGGAGTTATCATATTTGATAAAATGAGGAGTTTGTTTCTGAATAATTGCCTGTGAATAGTGCTGTGTGTGTTATTTTGCTTTTACTATAAGTAGGAGAACCTCTTAAAATGATGAGAAGCAAAGATGTCCTTGAGGATTATAGTGATTGAGAAGAACAGGCTGCTCAGATAATTTAAAAGTTTTTGGTATTGCCAAAACAAAATTCTTCTCTGCTCAGATTTCTTCACCTTCATCCCTTTCCCCACAACATCCCTTTCCTTCATAGTTTGCAGCTATTCTGTCTTCTTTCTCAATCTTTATTTTATTTTTTGGGAGGGGGGAAGGAGTGTTTTTCTCCCATTCCTCCTCTTCTCCTTCTGTCGTAATATTTGGATCAACTTCCTTTCATGGAAATATGTTGATTAGTAATTAATTGGACTTAAAAGTTCATTTGAAAGAAAAATCCAAACAATATGAAGGGGGTTTGTGCTGCAGACCAAGCACCTTTAAGCATTTCAAGGGAAATGTGATGGGCATCAAACCTCTGAGGAATAGAAACTTGTCCTTACATCTCAGTTATGCCTAAAGCAACATTCAAAGTGACATTGCAATGATTTGCTCAGATTAAACAGCAGGCACAATTTCAGAGGTAATTGAAGAGAACTTTGATAAGGAACCATGGAATGTTAAATCGCAACTTCCTTAAAACTTTTTGGAGTGTATACTTCCAATATTTTAGAGAACTCAGGGTATACATACAACCTAAGTTTTTGCCACCTCCACTTCCTCTGATCCCTCCCAATATCCAGAAACTTAGTAGTGGTATGATTAAAAACAGATGGGACGGAGGGAGGAGGATATATATAATATATCTTAAATGCTTCTAGTAAATTCTCAATTTCCAAATAGTCTCCTATATTAATTATTTCCATTGGAATCAAGCACTCACAATATTTCTAGTTTTAATATAATTAGCTGTCTAAAGCATTAGGCCAGTCTTGTTGACCCAGTTACACATTTTTCATGCTCCAACCTACCCAGGCAAAAATTGCAGTTGTCACATCAGCTTCTTCACCTTTCACGTCCTATTCTCCCCTTTCTGTAAGCAATTTCTGCCTTACATCTTTTTTTAAAAAGCAAGCAGAAAATAGATTATTTTGGCTTGGTTGTCAATGCCTAAAAGTACTAAGAGTGTCTGACCCAAATCTGGTTCCAAGAGGACAAACACAAGACAAAGGCAGCAGTATAATCTGTTTAAGTTTCAGCTAAGAATCCTGTTTCTTCACAGATAAAAGGCTGCTTCCAACTAATTAGCTCTGACAAGAAAGAACCTTGCCAAGTTTTTTCAAGTCTGACAAAAAACAACAGAAAAGAAATAATTTACAAGAGTCTTCAAATACCAACTGTAATGTCCACCAGGCTGAATTCAAAACTTCTTCGCCTTCTGCAAAGAAGATTAATTTCACAGCTGGCTTTTATCTTCTTGAAGGAGGGGCCCATTACCTTGAAGTCTTACTCCCGAGTCACCCATGCTGTTGTAACTGTTCTTTCCTCTGAGCAATCCTTTGTGTATGCGCACTGGGCACAGGCTCCTTGGGAACCTCCTCATCACTGCTGCCAGCCCCCCAATCTCTGAAGGCAGCAGTCCACTCCTTAATTGTCCTGGCCCCTCATCTGAGTCCTCGCTCTCCTCAGCCATCTGCACCTGCTGCCGCCTAATCACAACAGAGAGTTAAGCAGCATTCTTGCTTACCAAGAGAAGATGCTCATTCAAGATTGGCTCCAGGATAGGGACCCTCTGCATTTATATTACATACATTATATACAAACAGCTGCATTTATACTTATTACCGGTAGCTTACCTTAAGAGAGGTAGAGGATGGGTTGGTGGTTTGGCCCTGCATCAAAATACTGTTCATCCAAGTGAATTTTCCTAGGTAGACATTTTCATCTGTTTCTTTATATAAACATTTACATACCTACTTCAAAAGATTTTGTTAAACTTAACTGTAGACATTTATCTCTGGCCATGACCTCTTGGATGTACTGCAATTTCAAATTCTGCAGTGCTTTCCTTTAATTTTATTTTCACTATTCCTTATACTTTTATGCAGGGGTTATAACCTATGGCTGCATTTCTTTTGATGTAGTAGGGTCTTTGTGCTGAAATAAATAAACCTGTCCTTTTGTTAATATGCCCTGAAGTTTTGTTGCTAGTTAATGGGCTTCCCAGAGACTTAAAAGACTTTCTTCAAAAGATCTAAAAGGAGAAGATACCCTATGATCCAAGTCATCTTACAAAGCTGCTTTACAAAGAAATGAACAATTTGTAACATATACACTCTCCTTGTAAATGTGGTATCAGTCAGAAATAGAAAGAGCTTAGAAAGATACTGCAGCTTAGTAGGGATGTACCAAAAGACAAAAATAAGCAAGGCATACTTCCAGGAACATGTGGAACACAAAAGTTAAGTGTTAAAATCTTCCTGCTTTGCATTTAGCATCAGTCTAAATTTGTAAATTTATTTTCTTTCTTCATTAGCATTCTTATTGAACCCAAATCAGAAGCCAAGGAGAGACAGAAAAGTCATGATGAATAGTCAAAACGTATCTGACCAGAAGTTGCATAACTTATGGTCAAAGACTTCAAGAGAAATATGAATGCTGTGATTTTTTGAGAAAAGTTGTCTAATTATGAAAAATATGGAAAAAACTAGAGAAGGATATTTTTCCCAAGTTCATAGTAGTAAAATCTAGAGAGGGTAGAGGTGTGAGATTCCAGACAGATCAAATACAGCATGAATTCAAACAGTTAATATTTAGGATTTCAACATAAGATATATCCAAGGCTGCCAGATTTGAATAGCTTTAAAATGGTACTAAGCCAATATATTAAACTATCAGTACTTACTATCCATGGTATCACCATTAGTGGCAAGCCAGAAGTCCTATAGCAACCTTTTCAATTATTCAATGGATATTTGGCTATTTTTGGTTTGTTAGAAGAAAATCTGGTCCATTTTGATTAGGACAAGAAAAAGAATGTAGAACAGGGGTGTCAAATTCACGCTGTCACATGTTACATGACATATTGTGACTTTTCCCCCGTTCACTAAATCAGACATGAGCATGGCCAGTGCATGATGCATTCCACCCATAGGTCATGAGTTTGGCAGCCCTTATGTAGAACATAGGCAGTTGCTTGAAACAGAGGTGAAGTTTATTTCCAAGGCAGAACATCATGTTAGCTATCAGAGGAGGCCAACCTGAGCCTTCTTCACAAGCCTTGGGGAAAACCTTGCCTTTATTATCTGAAGGTCGGCAGAAACAGCCCCCCCACCCGAAATCCTTAGAAAGGGCAATTGAGCTGTTCCCTGAAAGAGGGCACTCTAGGGTCAGATACCCTATTGAATTTTTCCACTTATTTCCTGCTTAATTAGCATTATAGATAGAAGTGGCAGTCTCCTGGAAGAAAGGCTAATTAGTAGGTGGAATCAATAAAGGAGAATATTTCTAGCTCAGAGTTGAAATGAGGGGTCCTTGGTGCTTTCTGAGCTTGCTTTTTTGTTTGGGCACGGATGATGTTACTTGGTTTGGTTAATGAAACATCTGCAAGAAAACAAGCAAACTCAGAGAGCACCAAGAACCCCTTAGTAGGTGGCATCTCTGTCATCCTGAAAGAAATGTTTAATGAATGGGTTAATACATTTTGGCCAATTCCAATCTCTTTATCAATTTGTTACTTTTTGAATGTAATTTCTGATCTCTTGCCCTAGAAGTGGCTGTGAGGACAGGAAGAACAATATTGAATTGGAAAGTAAGGTTTGATTTCCTTCCCACAGTGCAAAGAGGCTGGAGGGCTAGAAAATCCGTTAGTTTCATCCAGCACAATTTTTACATTTACCCTTTTGTTCTTCAACATCACCAGGGCCTTTTGCATTTTTCTCTTATGTCACCACATAATATTGAATTTTTTTTAAAATAACTGGTTAATTTTTCTTCTTCTTGGCCTGGTTTCTTATTACAGTTGAAATGATCAAATGTCACAAATAAAAGGGCTTTGATGAATATTTGGTTTGATATTCATTCTGCTTTCTGTACAATTCAAAATGGTTTTAAACTGCCTCATTCCATTCCATTGTCACTGCACTTCATTATACTTTATGCATTTCATTTGGTTTACTTCCCCCCATCATTTTGTTGTTGTTGTGCTGGTTTTATTGCTGCAGATGTGCAAAAGAAACTGAAAACAAAAGGAATAAAGTTTGTTAAAAAGCATTGTGTGTTATATCATGTGTTGATGCATGAGTGAAATATACATCTTGGCTACACACTGCATACCACCAAATTACCGTACTGAAAAGTTTGTGTAGTGTACATTTGTGATATATGACTGCAATCTTTCCTTTACTCACCTGAAAGTAAGTCTCAAGAGTGTGGAGAACATTGCAGTTATCCGTCACGTACACTCACAGATCACATGTTTGAACTGGATTATTTGGTGATCTATAACATGCAGCTGGTTGTAAATCTGTCAATCATGAAACAAGCACTAATGCATTTAAGGTCTCATCTATTCGTTCATGAATAAGCTGACTCTTTTTGTGCCCTGGGGTTTCTATTTCAATGACAAAGAGCCTTGCTAGGGATTGGCTTGGGAAATGTGCTGTGCTTTCCTTAGCTTTATTATTATGTTTTTAATTAATTTTAATTGCATTTTAATTACATCATTAATTTTGGTTATTTTTGAATGCCAGAAATAAATAAACAAATAGACTTTATGATTTTGGATTTAGGACATTTGATGCAATTTCCTTGGCAAATCTAGGCTGGGCTCATCTGGATTTTTTTAAATATAAGATTAGATTAAATATAGGATGGGTAGTGAGAACTATTGTACAGAAAAGGCCAAATTTAGTAAGAATTTTCACATGACAAACAAAGCATGTTGCAGATTGTTCCTGAGATGGCATTTCCTAGTCAAAACAATTATTCATTAGAAGAGTCAAACTGTCAAAGGTATACTAGACAGCTCCTAAATATGTTAGATTAAATAGTCAAAACTTTACAACCTCTCCACCCCAATTATCTATCTATCTATCTATCTATCTATCTATCTATCTATCTATCTATCTATCTATCTATCTATCTATCTATCTTCCTTCCTTCCTTCCTTCCTTCCTTCCTTCCTTCCTTCCTTCCTTCCTTCCTTCCTTCCTTCCTTCCTTCCTTCCTTCTTTCCTTCCTTCCTTCCTTCCTTTCTCACTTGGATATGACTTAGTACAGGCAATTAAAATATAAACTAACACCCAATATAGTTCAACCATTAAAACCAATTAAAACAATTAAAAAATAATAAACAAAAAGAAGTGGTGTCTTTATAGTGAACTCTAAATTTTTGCAGACATTTCATGGGTTACAAGGGTCCAATGCATCCCTGGCCAGAGAGAAAAACCAAGGTTTGAGGTCCTTCTGGAAAATCCTTCCTTTCTTCCTCCCTCTTTTATGAATGGCTGGCAGCCTTCTCAGGCAGCAGACATAAAGCAACAGTGTCAGACCTTCCAGTATTCCTCTGCCAGTCTTTTATTCTCCTTGTGGTCAACTTGCTAAAAAAACAACCAAGCCACCAACCAATCTGTATGGTGGAAAAAATATAAATAGTTTTGGAAGTATAAGTAGTCCTCGACTTACAACAATTCATTTACTGATTACTTAAGTACTTAAAAAAATGACTTATGACTGTTTTTCACCATTGCAGTATCCCTGTGATCACATGATCAAAATTCAGATACTTGGCAACTGACTCATATTTATGATGGTTGTGATATCTTGGGGCCATGGGATCTCCTTTTACGATCTTTTGACAAGTAAAGTCAATGGGGAAGCCAGATTCACCTAGTAACCATCAGGTTACTAACTTAACCATAGCTGTGATTCACTTAACAGCTGTGGCAAGAAAAGTCATAAAATGGGGCAAAACTCACTTAACAAAAGAAACGTTGGGGTCAATTGTGATCATATGTTGAGGACTACCAGTAGGATGCATTGATCTAGACTATTTCCCCCGGGAGTGGCACTATTAGTCTGAATAGGTGAAATTAACTGTGACCCTATTTGTATTTTGCCTTCTGCAAGTGTATTTTGGAGGGTTCTGCTACTTTATGACTCACAATAAGACAGAAAGTAGATATTTGAATGAAACAAGGAAATACCTTTGCTAGTACCAACTGAAGAATGTGTGAGATTTTGTATTTCCATGAGGTCTTTTTTAGTTGAATCGTAAATAAAACAAAGAGAATTGAATACAATATTGCACAGAAATATTAGGGCAATTAGTTTATACAAAGCTCTTCTGCCTAATATCACTCAAGTATGTTGAAAGTAGCCTTTAGTCATTCAACATACAAGGACTTCTGGGTCAAAGAAACAGTAGTGCCAACTTTTGAAAAATATATTAAAAATATAATATCTAGTAAGCTCCAACATTGATCCAACAAAAATTTAGAAATGAACAAGAATTTTGTATTAAAGTCATACAATGTATTGATAAACAGGATGAAAATTAATTTTATATGCTAGAAAACAAAACTGAAAGTTCCTACTATCCAGACAAAGTGCCTCAAATGCTTATATCTTGAAAAGCTGACCTTGGAATGTTGTATATTCAACCCTGTTTATAGGCTTAATTGAGAGCTGCATCATCTTTCCGGTGGATTGTTTAAAAGACACTTAACAAGCAATGCAATTTATCCTTTTTCCTTGCTGACATATGACAGAAATAGACTGAATTAGGCTTATATACAGTAGATGGTTAAAACATAATGTAATCTCATAATGTGAGGTTTGGACCTTCTCATCTAACTGCTTTATTTCTTGTGATCTGGTGGTTAACTTCTCTCTGTGTGTCCTACATAGTCAAAGGGGCAGTCCTTGCAAGAGATCCAGTAGATTACATTAGAAGTATCTCCTACCTTCAAGAAATCTTTGCATTGCATGATTTGGACATTATCTAATGTCCAAATCATGGAATTATCATGGCATTAGATAATTGTCGAATGTATCTAATACCCCTGCAACTATGTAGGGCAGATGGTGGAGGGAAGCTAGATTACAAGAACACAAGCGAGTGGTCAGATAAGGAGATCCAAACTCAATGGTAGCCTCACATTGTAATGAACAAGGACAAAGTGTGCATTCAGTTTTGCAGCTACTAAGATTGTTGATTGAGCAGAGACAAAAATAACCAGGGAAATTAGCCCCTCATCAGTCAACAGGAATGTTAGTTTATCATCAGCTTTTCAAGTACTTAGGAACTGGGGGCTTAGCAGCACAAGGAAACAACAGTTAATGACTTCATATCTGGCCATCAACACCCCAATCGACAACTAAAAAGCCACCCACAATCAGGTACAATATAGGTACAACATAGAATAGCTCAAAGCACACATACTGTTAAAGAGAAGTTCCCTAAGGATGAGCTTCAGCATGAAAGCTCAATACATTAAACCTCCGATCCTGGTGAATGATCCAGATTAGATCCTGCAAACATTATCCTGGACATGTATATTTGCCTTCATTTGTAATAAATAATATTAAAATAGTGCTTATTCAAGACAAATGATGAATATGCCTAAGGAATCAAGTCAGAACAAGAATATTTTACAATATTCACCAAACTCTTATTTTGGAGGTTTATTCCTGGAGAATAAATTCCTGTTGCCCTGATAGTAAGATCTTTCATACTGCCAGTTTTTCTGAGAACGGCTGGCAGAAATATTTTCCAAATTACATGACTTTATACTCATTTATGTGGCTCATAGGACTCCAAGACTTAAAATCATGTAGCAAGAACTGAGAATAGAAACATTTTTATGACTTGTGAAGATCACAAGCCTGGCCTCACCTCCATTCTAGATAGGTGGGGTTAGTTTAAACTTGCACAGAAAAAAAAAAACAACGTTACTGTTTGTTGCAATTGTATGCATTTTTCTCCTGATTCATTCATCATAGGAATTCTGTGCCAATCCTTGCAGTGAAAAATAAGGAAGGTTTGAGAGTGGGAATAATGATGTCCTAGTTTACAATTAATATATGAATGTAAACTAATTGCAGTTCTAGACTATAAATAGGTTTTTGTCATAATCTGAGCACAGCTGTGATCTAACACAATATCAACTACAAACTCTGAGAATTGCAGTTCTATAAATCTGAAGAGTATATCAACCTAGAAAAAGGCTACAGAAACATTTTCCCTTTCAAATAGTAGATAGAATAGCATATGTTAACAGTAAAATATTTTATTTGGAGAGAATCAGGACAAGTTTTTCACAACATCCATGCATAAACAAGTACTTTAACCAACGAGGCAAGAAAGTTCATAAAATGAAGCAAAACTCACTTAACAAATGTCTCACTTAACAACAGAATTTTTGGGCTTAATTGTGGCCATAGGTTGAGGGCTACCCACAGAAATTTGCTAGGATTTCATTTCTGCAGCCATCAGGAAAGAGGGGAAACTTGGGGGGCAGGCAGGAAGTGCAAAGGATTCAGAAGTATTTGCAGCTTGGCCAACAGGAAGAGAATAAGGTTGAGAGTATCATCCGCAAGGAAATCACCTCCCAGAGAACTTGCTAAGGAAGAATCAGGGCTTGATAATCCATGGGAGAAAAATAGACCATATTCAGATAAGGAAAGTTAGATGAGAACTGGTCCAAAGTGAGTTCAAACATCCAGGAAGGGAATAAGATAAGTGAGATGTTTGTGGTAACAACTGTTGCTTGGGCATCTGGCAAGAGAGAAGGAATAATTTCCTCTCCACTCCTCCCCCAAATGATTGATTTATACACACAGACACTGTGCCTTTGAAATGTGCTGTGCTTTTAGCAAGACTGCTCAGACTGTTGTATATAAACTACTAGTTCTGAGCCAGCCTCTCGCAATGATGCAGGGAGATTCACCCCACTGAGTTCAATAGCTTGAGTGCTGTTTAAACTTATTGTATCTGTCTATATAGCTGCAGGGTTATGGTTCTTCTAATGCAAATGGTAAAGTTGTTCTTTGTGTTCATCATTAGAGATTGGATATTTTTCCTGTTCAATGCTCAGGAGTGGGAAAGTCACCCCTTAGAGGCCCCTTTGCTGATTGCACGTTTCTGTATTTCTATTCTGTTCTGTTCCATATTTCTATTATATTATATCCCATTCCATTCCATTCTATTCCATTTCATTCACTGTGATATTAATTGGTTTTCTTCAGTCTCAATTGGAAGATGAAATACCTGCATTGATTCTTTATTCATTCACATATCTATTATTACCTTACCTATTTGGATGTTTTTACAAATTTGTTTCAATTTTCCTCGGAGATTTGATGTCAAAATTTTGCTTACAGAACCAGGGGATATAACTATCCTATAGGTCACAAGAATTTAAGCAGTCCCTCACTGGATTGAATCCCTGGCCTATCTAGTCTAGCAGTCTGTTCTCATAGTTGTCAACCAATTAGAACATAGAACAACAGAGTTGGAAGGGACCTTGGAGGTCATCTAGTCCACCCTTGAGCAGGAGAGTCTATTCCAAATATTAGCCTCTGCCCAGGATCAAACTCCTGATTGTGAGGCGAGAGCTCAACCTCTAGGCCACCACTATCACCATAATAATTGTCCAAGGAAGCCAAGTAGTTTCCTAGTGGAAACTGCACAAGGTAGCCCACTAAATCTCCTAATTAATATTTTAAGATCATTTGAGACCCTCTGTGTAGAGAGGTTTCTGAATCAAACACAGATTGGAATTTATGGAACAGCAGCACAGACATGTTTGGTGAGACTTGGCAATGTCTGTCATAAATATCTCTGCCTTTCAACTCTTGACTGTAACCCAGGATATGTCTACTACCAGCTGTTTCTATCCAGAACGTTAAATAAATTTGATTATTTGTATATTGAAGAATAAGAATAGATCTGGAAAACAATGAAATATACTTGGCTGAGGCTGAAGCCAGTAGGGGTAGATTTTTCCACACGAATAAGGGCTCAATTTATATTTATTGGAAGGACTGTAACCAGGATAGCTTTGTGTTATAATATATTATTATGAACTTGGTAATAGAATGTTAGGCATATGTGATTTCCCTGATTGCAAAGAACTTTGCTATAAAGGACATTGCTTCGAAAATAAATGACATGCAAATTGCTGACAAGCATTTGACAGAGCCTGCTGTGCTAATAAATGCAGTAGGCAGCATAATTGGGAGAGTTGTTGAATTATCTTAATCAAAAATGTTAAAGAAGCAGAGATAACCCCCCCTCTCCATTACGAATGGTGTAATTAAGTAAACATTATTAATTACAAGCTACAGGAGTGGGATAATGTAATTATTCCTGTCTTCTATTTAAGTGGGCGGGTGAGTGAATTCACAGCCTGAGCCAAGAGCGTTATTTACGTAAATGTGCAATGAACGCAAGAACCTGTTATCTTAATACAAAGCTTGCTATAGGGTAGAGTCTATATTCTTGACATCATAATACTTTCTGACTCTTCTGTGAATGAAAAGCAACCTTGGGAATCAAATGTTGGTGGTATTCTGCTTGAGTTTGTGTCTCACTAAGCAGAATTTGGATTTTTGTGAAATTTTAAGTCACAAGAAATCTTCCTGAGGAAATCTATTTTTTTCATCTCTTCCTCAACATTCATTGCTAACCAATCTGATTTAAGTTGGAAATGGTGACCCAGAATTAAATTCAAAAGCTCATTTTAAACTCTTTGAAGACTGAATTTTTGTTAGTGTTCCATGTCTTTGGGGGTCAAGCTCTGGACTCAATGGGGCACTGGAAAAAAAGATAGCAGGTACAATGAAAGAAATCTATCTTTCTCTAGGAGATGAACTGGAAAATCAAACGTTACTCAGCAAGTAGTTGTTCAATAGCATGCTCTCCTGCAGTCTCCCAGCTGGCAGCTCTATCAATTCTGAGCATTTTTCTTTCACCTCAGTCAGTTTTTACAACCCCAACTGGAATTCATCTTGACTCTGATTTCCTCTGACTATTTTTGAGTTCAGATCAAGGGTCCTTAAATGCTTCATAACGCAAATGAAAACATCTCACTTCAGTGATTGGTGTATCATAACTTCTCCAAAAATATATAAATTGTTCAAATGACACTCGAGGCTGTAACTACAAAAAAAAAAAAAAGTCATGGTTCACTCTGCTTATTTTTTATTTCTCAAAATAGTTGTCTTAAAAAAAATGGTAGCCTTTGTTATGTATCTTCTAAGATCTTTTTAAAAGGAGTCTATTTAAGACACAAGAGCCAGTTTGGTGTGGTAGTTAAGGCATTAAGATAGAAACTGAGCAACCAGGAGTTCTAGTTCTGCGTTATGCACAAAGCCAGCTGGATGACTCTGGCCATCCATTTTTTCTCAGTGCTAGGAACTGAGGAACTAGGAAATGGCAAATCATTTCTGAAAAATCTTGCCAAAAAAACTATGGGAACTTATCTGTGAATAGGGAAAAAATTAAGGTGTCTATGGACAATGTGCTGCCTGCCTGTAGTCACTTCAACATGCCCACTATTAAGTCTGAAGTGATCTCTTTGATTAAATTTTGCCTGATTTGCTGTGATTTTCCTGGAGCAAAACAGAGCATGGGGAGTTATGCTCACTCCAAGGATCTCTCTTGATTCTGACCACATGATATCTTTACAGACACAACTGAGTTGTCATCTATCCACCATTCTGGTAGGGTAACTGGAGAAATATATAAATAAGAACAAGATATATGGAGTGAATCATGCCATTTAAACCTGCATTCTTGTGCACCTCCATATTTACAGTATCAACAGCTTCGTCATGTTGTGGACTTCACAGGCAAGCAAGTTGTTTACTGCTGATTTAAGGATAGTATTAAACTCATTGCAAATTTACCTTTGCACTAGAAAGGTTCAAAATTGGTAACAAAACTTTAAATCTGTGTCATGTATCAGCACATAGTTGCAAATAGATGTTTATTTAAAACCAAGTTGCCATATATTTACATAATCCAAAATGTTTTCTAAAATGTCCTATTCTGCATTGTTAGGAAATAGGGCAGGAAAGAATTGGAAGTCCATTAAATCAGGAACCATTTATTTTCCTGTGCAAGAGGAAGATTTTGGTGTCTTTAAACAAAAAGAAACAGGAAATTTTGGGACTGACATTTGCTCAAAATTTTAATATGTTATTCTAATCTTTTTCATGAAAGAGTTATGTTTTCCATTCACTGACTCTCTAGCTTGCATTCCAACAGGAGAATCCATATTCTAAGTTAAAAAAATGAACCTTGTCTTTAATATGAATCTTGGTGATTAATTTCATAGTCCCATACACTAGAAGTTGGCAAAGTGTCTGTAAGTAGTATGTCTTCCACTAATGCCTAAAAAAGAAAGACATGTGGCCTTCCAAAGGGGCTAATTCTGGCTGCACAAGATCAAGTCTTAAGTACAAATGCATATAAAGCCAGAATTGAGAAGATACAGATAAGCATCTGGCACAAAACAGCCCAGATTTAACAATAGTCAATAAAAAGGATAAAAATGTTTGAAGAGTGAAAAAAAAAATCACAAAATATAAAGACTTGTAACTAGAACTAAAATGATTATGGCAAAAGAAAGTAAAAAATAATATCAATAGTAATAGGCATCCTGGGTGCAATTCCAAAAGATCTGGAGCACCATTTGAATACTACTGGCATTGACAAAATCACCATCAGTCAGTTGTAGAAGGCAGCTTTGCCTGAAACAGCTTGCATCCTGTCAATGAGGGTCTATGACAATTCTCCATGGACAATTTGCCACAGAAAACTCTCTGCAGGACAAGAGTAGAATTAGATAGAGTTGTTAAATTGTCCTGCAGTGATTTGTCACCTGGTGAATTGGCTGTGTCAAGTTGTCCAATGGTGAGTTGGCTGTGGTGAATTGGCCATGGAAAGTTGGCTGTGGTGAGTTGACTGTGGGTAGTTGTTCCATTTTGCCACAAATGATACCTTTGCTATGAATAAACAACAATACC
Organism: Bungarus multicinctus; assembly: GCA_023653725.1. NCBI lineage: Eukaryota > Metazoa > Chordata > Lepidosauria > Squamata > Elapidae > Bungarus > Bungarus multicinctus. Next base: position 57,381,675 of record CM042836.1, on the reverse strand, counting down.
TGTCTATCTCAGGTCCTTGAGGAACATTTTATGGGTGGACAAAAATGCCAGATCCAATCTAAAAATCTGGCAGATTATGCGACTAACCATAATAATTTAACTGAATCTATTCTAGGATATAATAAGAATCTAAGGGAACAAAAAAAGTGCATATATATCAAAGTGAATAATTTAAACTCTTACCCATAATTAATGGAATTTAGAAGCCATTCTTCTGTGCTCTAATCATAGCTCCAAATGTGCTAATTAGAGTCCCTTGGTGCACATCAGATAGTGCAGGTGTTGAGCAGGAGATCCTCTTCTTAACAAGAGATACTGCTGTCACTGGATTCCCCCTCCCCATTTCGTTTCACAGTTAGCAAACATTCTTCCAGCTAAACTAGATTTGACTATCAAACATGGCTTATTGTCATTCCTTTAATTATATTTCTTATAATTATTACCTTATTAAGAAAGCTTTTATCATGAATTTAAGGAAGTCAATGGTTACAGAGAGTGAGGAGAGATTGCTTGATTATATGCAGAAAGCATTACAATTATAAGGGCTAAAAGGAGTATATTTATTAAACAATAATGAGGGGATGCTTTTCCTTGATGAAGGGAATAATGAAAAGGAGATAACCAGAGTACTGTAATCCAATATCTTTCTTCAAAACTAAACTAGAGGTATTTTCCTTTCTGAAAGGGCCATTAATTTTCATGTGTTAAAAAGACCAGGCACTTTTGTTTGTTTGACTCCCCTGGTCCCAGAGGTCTTCCATCTTTAATCCTTAATGGGGTTGTACTTTTTCATGCGAGACTAGTGTGCAATTTGGAGGACTCACAGCTTGTATACAAATTATTACCTAAAATGGCATTACATCTCCCCCCCCTCCAAAGGGAAAGCAGTATGAAGCTGGTTTGCAATTTTTATATATCTAGTTAGCTGACATAATTATATATTAGAGTGACTATATAAGACTTCGTGATTTGGAAAAATCACCAAGGGTTACAAGAAAAGAAAGATACTGGTCTTTAGGTCTCACAGAAATCAATGTGAAGAATTAGTTTTGATTAATGTAAACTGTATGCACATCAGTGAGACCTACCTGTGATAGAATTATTTTTTTTTTGGCCAAATATATGTAGTTGGTAGACCCACTGTAGAGTGAGGTTAGGAACTACATCTCAGATTAGATTGCAGATGCAGAGCTGAATATATTGCATTTGTTGAAAAATAGGAATTTGGCAATGGTCTTTCCTGGAAAGAGCTGGCTGGTTTATTCTACCACCTGTTTAGAATTCTGGGCTTATGTTCAGGGTCATTCAGAAGAGCTTGGATGAATGAACCTCTTTTTAAATTGTCTTGCCTGTTACTCATCTTGCCAAACATTCCTGTTTTGTAGCAATGCAATGCTTTTACAGTTTTAGGAATGAAGAATCACAGGGAAATTTTAAAAAAGGATAATTTGGCTAATATGATTTCTACATCTGTTAATACAATTTTGAGTTTAATTTTTTTTTAAAAAAACCTGATATTAGAACATTGGACAGCAAATGCTGTTTCATACACATCTTTTTATCAATTCCCCTTTTTCATAGAAATTTTAATTAAGCTATTCCATTAGTATTTTAGCTTTAAATTTTTATTTGAGATTTCACAGATCTGACAGCCTTCTTTTATTAAGATCACATACTGCCCTAGCACAAGCTCCAAATCCAGAGTGGATTTACATATAACTATGAGCTCTGGAGGAAAAGCAGGATATAAATACACCATAGTTTATAGGAGAAAAAAAATACACACATATTGGAACAGCAATGGAGAGCATATAAACAGAACAGGAAGCAGAGGTGTCTTGCATTTTTGATACTCACAAATAAGATGACTATAGAGTCTAGAAAAATAAATAGCAATTAAACTCATATGCTATGAAAAAAAAATATAGTTGTGAGTATGCCTGAATCCTAGTCTGCTAGCCATTGATATTTAAAAATGTCAAAGTCTCATTGGCATCAAATATTAGTTCCAGTCTTTGACTAAAGTGATTTAATGGTCCACAATTCAATTTGAAATGAAAATATCCCCCAAATGACTATTTATAAAGTCTTTTGGAGACCAAAGTCAATATCTATGGTCCTTTCAAGAAGTAACTATTGATTACCTGCCAGAGCCAATGAGCATTAAAATCCAAGGAGATTCAGGAGTATATCTCACTATGACAAAACCTCCTACTAATAAAATTGGAATGCATTGACTACCTGTGGAAAAGCTCAAAGAATTAATAAAATGTGTTGCATCCTCTGGTGGAGACTGAATGGAAGTTTCTTCATTTTGCAGAAACAATCTCATGTTGCATGCTCTTCTGCCCTGATCAGTTTTTTATAAGTGTGGGTGGTTGTCTCTGTAGATGTCAGTCATACAAAGTCATTGAATAGAATGGAATAGAATACTTTATTGGCCAAGTGTGTTTGGACACACAAGGAATTTGTCTTGGTGTAAATACAGTATTTACAGTATACATAAAGAAAAGATACATTCCTTAAGAATCAAGAATCATAACATACAACACTTAATGATAGTCATAGGATACAATCAACAATCAAATCATACTAGGAAACAGTCAATATAAATCGTAAGGATACAAGTGATAAAGTTACAGTCCTATAATCACAAGTGGGAAGGGAAAGGTGATAAGGAGTGATGAGAAGATTAACAGTAATAGTAGTGCAGACTTTGTAATAATTGGAGAGTGTTGAGGGAATTATTTATTTAGCAGAGTGATGGCATTTGGGAAAAAACTGTTCTAGTGTCTAGTTGTTCTGGTATGCAGTGCTCTATAGCATCATTTTGGGGGAAGAAATTGAAACAGTTTATGTCTGGGATGTGAGGGGTCTATAAATATTTTCACAGCCCTCTTTTTGACTTGTGCAGTATACAGGTCCTCAACTGAAGGCAGGTGGGTAGTAATTGTTTTTTCTGCAGTCCAAATTATCCTCTGAAGTCTGTGTCTGTCCTGTTGGGTTGCAGAATCAAACCAGACAGTTATAGAGGTGCAGATAATTCCTCTGTAGGTTATAGACAGTTATAGAGGTGCAGATAATTTAATAATTCCTCTGTAGAACCGTATCAACAGCTCCATGGGCAGTTTGAGCTTTCTGAATTGGCGCAGAATGAATATTCTTTGTTGTGCTTTTTTGATGACGTTTTTGATGTTAGGTGTCCATTTTAGATCATGTGATATAGTAGAACCTAGAAATTTGAAGGTATCTACTGTTGGTACTGTGTTGTCTAGTATTGTAAGAGGTGGTACTATGGGAGGGTTTCTTCTAAAGTCTACCACCATTTCTACGGTTTTGATGTGTTCAGTTCCAGATTGTTCCGATTACACCATGAGGCAAGTTGTATAACCTCCTGTCTGTATGCAGAATCATCGTTGTCTCGAATGAGACCAATCACTGTTGGATCATCAGCAAACTTCAGTATTTTAATAGATGGATCATTTGAGATGCAGTCATTGGTATATAAGGAGAAGAGAAGTGGAGATAGCATACAGCCTTGGGGGACTCCTGTGCTGATTGTACAGGTATCAAATGTGATTTCACCTAGCTTCACCTGCTGCTTCCTGTCTGTTAGGAAGCTTATGATCCACTTACAAGTGTGTTCAGGTACCACTAGTTGGTTTAATTTATTTAGAAGAGTGTCTGGAATGATGGTATTGAATGCTGAACTGAAATCTACAAAGAGGATCCTTGCATAGGTATTTGGAGATTCAATGTGTTGTAGGATGTAATGCAGAGCCATATTAACAACATCATCTGTCGATCTATTTGCTCGGTATGCAAACTGCATGGATTCTATCAGCGGATCAGTGATGGTTTTCAGGTGGGACAGCACAAGCCTTTCAAAGATTTTCATAACTACAGATGTTAGAGCTACTGGTCTGTAGTCACTCAGTTCCTTGATGGAAGGTTTCTTTGGCACTGGGATGATGGTAGAACGTTTGAGGCAGGAAGGAACATAGCACATCTCTAATGATCTATTGAAGATTTGGGTGAAGATGGGGGCCAATTGATCAGAACAGACTTTTAAGCAAGAAGGAGTTATTTTGCCTGGCCCTGGTGCTTTTCCTGGCTTTTGTCTGTGTAATAGATATACTTCTTTTTCTGTGATCACCAGAGGTTGTGAGCCTAATGGATTGGGGACAGTTGTAGCAGGCTTGGCTGTTGTTGGCGTGTTTGAGATGTGGGTTGTGGAGATAGGTGGCTGTAGTTTCTTTTCAAACCTGCAGTAAAACACATTCAGGTCATCTGCTAGTTGTTGATTTCCTTCTGCCTGGGAAGGAGGTTTGTTGAAGCCAGTGATGTTTATACTGTAAGAGTTTTCCACATGTTTGCTGGTTCATTTGTTGAGAATTGATTCTTTAACTTTTCAGAGTAGCTTCTTTTTGCTTCTCTGATTTCTCTTGTTAATATGTTTCTGGCCTGGTTGTATAGCATTCTGTCATCTTTTCTGTAGGCTTCCTCTTTGGAATGACATATCTGCTTAAATTTGGCCCTGCTGTTCAGTAACTTTGCCCTAATCCTCATACCAATGATGGGATTAAAAAATCTTTACTACCAGTTCTGTGGGTGTGGCTTGATGGGCATGGTGTGGCTTGGTGGGCGTGGCCTGGTGGGCATGGTAGGGGAAGGATACTGCAAAATCCCCATTCCCTCCACTAACCTGCTTTCCAGCTCCTTTCTCCTGTGCAGAGCAACAAAAGAAGACCCAGCCAATCAGCTTGGGAGGCAGAGAATAGATGGGGGTGGGGCCAGTCAGAGGTGGTATTTGCTGGTTCTCCCAACTACTCAAAATTTCCACTACCGTTTCTCTAGAACTGGTCAGAACCTGCTGAATACCACCTCTGCCTCATACAGATTTTTTACTTCTTCCTAAATATCTTGGGGCTTAAGGCAAACTAAACATAGCAGCCTCTACACACACAAAAATTACTCTTTTGATGGACCCTCTCAAGTACAGTCAGGTGGTAGTTTATTTCACTCACAGAAGAATTAGCCATTGAAGCAGCACAAACCACTTGCCTTGGGAAAGCCAGAAAGAGGCCTTTCTGACCGAAATAGCAGAAGAATATGAAATGCAGCTTTTTGTTTTTTTTTTATTTTTTTAGAAATGGATTCTGGTAGATGAAAGCAGGAAAATCCTGATAACTGCCTACTGCCACTGATTTTGCACATCTACCTTTGATTGGTGATTCTTGTTAAGCTGGGCTGCCTCATAGTTTAAAAAGAAAGAGTTAATTTGGGCTGAAATGAAATGGCAGCAAAGAATGTATGAACATCTTTTTTTTTTGGTCAGAAGAACCTCATCTTATGCTGGGATTCTTACACCCATTTGCATAAAATGCGTGTGTGTGTGTGTGTGTGTGTGTGTGTGTGTCAAACTTGTTGTCATCACAACTCCCCCCCCTTCACTAAACTGTGGGGGGATGGGGGTGGCCAGTGTGTGATGCATCTGACCCATGGGCTGCGTGTTTGCCACCCCGCATAAAAAAATATAAATAAAAAAATTAAAAGAAATAAAAGAGGCATAGTGGCACAGTGGTTAAAATGCAGTATTGCAGGCTATTTCTGCTGATTGCTGACTGCCTGCAGTTTGGCAGTTCGAATCTTAATGGCTCAAGGTTGACTCAGCTTTCTATCCTTCCTAGGCCTGTAAAATGAGGACACAGACTGTTGGAGGCAATAGGCTGACTCTGTAAATTGCTTAGAGAGCGCTGTAAAGCACTGTGAAGCAGAATATAAGTTTATGTGCTATTGCTAAATATGGCACCCTATAATGGAATCATGGCAAATCTTTTTCATCCCAGTTCAGTCAAATTTAGTTTACTAATTAGGACAGACTGAAGAACTAATGCAATGCTAAAATCTCCCTTACAACTTGTTTTTCTAACTTATTAGGTTGCTTGAGGAATTATTTCAAATATATTCTAGTGAAATTTGTCTTACTGATGGTGGTGGAGTTGCTGGTGCAATTCTTTTCTGTCACATATCTTTCCATCACTCTGAAGTTTCTCTGGTTGCCCATTTTTTCAAGTCTAGAAATAGAAGTGTCCTCAAGTCTTCCCTCTGTTTTTTATTTGAAGCCTGGAAGATTGAGCAAATGGTTGTGGAGTGAAGGACAGGATATTCCCAATCCTGCTGCTTTATCACTTTTCAGGTAAGTGCCTCTTAATCAGTGAGAACTTCTCAAAATCTTTCTGCTATTTTGAAAGAAATTTCATAACCCGCAAGCATCTGCAGGACTATCTCTCTTAGGCACTTGGACAAGGAGACGTCAAGGTGAAATGAGAATGTGACCTGCATCAGGAGGTTTTTCTGTTTTTAGTTTTATCATGGTTGGTTTTAAATAGTTTTATGTGTGTAGGCTACCCAGAGTTGGTTTTAAGATGAATGGCTATTCTGTCCAAAAGTTTTAAATAAATAATCAAAATAACTTCTGTTGGAAGAAATATCCTTCTGGGTTCAGTTCCAAGTGGGGAAAAAGACACTGGATTCATGGAAGTTGTTTGGAAAGAAGGTTTATTGATGAACAGGACCATATGGCTTGGAGATCCTGGGCGAAGAGGGAAAAGATGCTGAGAGTGCCTAGGTTTTATGCCCTCTCTGGGCTTTGAACTTCCTGGGGCACAGGAAGAGTGTTCTGATTGGTTGCTGTCAGAGGTCGTAGCTAGCTTTGTAGATTGTCCCTGTGTTAAGTTTGGTTGAAACTTGGTGGGTACAATGAAGGACAATTAAATGAAGGAGGTAGATCTTTGTTATGTAGAGTAGACTGGCCCGGGTCTTAATGGCCCATTAATGAAAGTGGGGAGGCTGACTTTCTGCCTCCCTTTTAAGGGAAGTATTCTGCCCTTTTAATATTTCTTAGAATGTTTCATTTTTCTAGGAAAGAGATGGATGCTAACTTCCTACATTTCCTTTATACCAAATGAGAAATGACAAGAAAAAAAAACCTGCAATCTAAGTTGTCCTTATGACACTAAATCGGACCTTGTGTTAAATGAATGACCTTCCTCATCCACATCTGTCTGTGATTAATCAGAATTAATTATGTTCCAGTAGAAATAGATTGGAATGCAGAAGTGATGGCCAATGAAGCCATCAGCCTGGTATGGCAATATGGAAGGAGGATGGTTGCCCAGGCAATGAGGCAGAATTCTCTCTCTTCTATTTCCATAAAATATGCAGTATAATATTTGGATAGATTGAAAAAGGGTTATAGAAGAGGCAGAATCATGAAAGCCATTATCAATGAGTATTATAAAAGTGGGTTACTACAGAGCAATTGTTTTATTTACAACATACTCATACGATCTCTCCTACTGTAAGTCCAATGGAGCTTTCTTCCAAGCACATGGATTCAAAAGTGTATCATTACATTTACTAATTAGGTTTATTAAGGACAGGCAGTATTACTTGAATGTGTATCCAGGCATTAGGATAAAATGTATTTAGAATTCCACAAATGTTGTTGTTGTTGTTTTTGTAAAAGCAATGCTGGTTGGAGGATTATGGAAATTAGTTCATATTTGGAAGGCATAGATAGGATAAAAGAAGGCTGACTGAAAACTGAAAAGTTGAAAACAACTTTTATATATTTTTTTTATGTGTTCTTATTTTATTCCAGTTCATCATTTAAAGCCAACCCAGAAGAAAAATCCATTTCTCAATGGCATTTTGCCTATAGGGTTAGGAATTATAGATGTTTTTAAGTGATTAAAATTTCAGGGCTTGCCATATATATCACACACTGTCCTGATTTGCTTGGAGATGGGCAGTTTTTAAAACAAAAACTTTTCAAAAGTAATATTTAAAGACACCACCTAAACTGTTTATATTACTATTGTTTTAAAACTCACCATTGCTGAAAACCAATGAGAAATATCAAAACAGCAATTGTGTTTCTTATCCTTAACATAGACAAGATTATTGTGCTATTTCTTGGATATTTCCGATATGATTTCTTCATATTTCTTTGAGAGTCCATTGGGGAAAAATATTTTGTGATTATGTCTTGGTGTGTCAACACTTTGCTGTACTACCAGAGATATGTACATATAAGCTGCTGGATACAGATGCCATTAATAGGAACTGATGTGTACCAGTTGTGCATCAATCAAAATTGTCCACTTTGTGATGCAAATCTCAGCTGAACTGAATTGACCAAATGCATCCCTCGGTATCCAGGGAAGATGACATCTGCACCTGGAATTACTAGTCATTCCCAGCAACTATTTCAGTTATTAGCACTGAATTGAAGCCCAAAGATAACAGCAGTAAGGGCTTTTTTTTATCACTTTCACAGAAACATTAGCTATGTTGGCAACCAAAAGAGTTTATAGAAAATGTGCCAACCGCTTTTCATGTTTTATGCAGCTGATAGTTTTCTAATGATAGAGACATTCAGCAATTAGCAAATAGATTTGGATGCATTACTTTTTTTAAAAAAATGTTTTTCAAGTGTTCCTGGGCATAATAGAACTTAGTTTTGGGAAATAGGGGAGACACTTTAAATAGTTTCATACTCATAACAAGATTATGAACAAAAACATTACCTTGTGTGAGTGGAATTTTGACACAGAGAAAGTCCAACTCTTCAAGGAAGCTGAAAAAAAAACTGGTTACAACTGTCCTGAATAAAAACTTTGTGGTATCCATTAGTTCAGAAAGCTGACAGGTCTTCCAAATTCACTTGCCAGTTTCTGCCAACTTCTACAATTTCATCACTATTTCATTTTGGACTTAATTGCTAATCTCAACCTGGCTAGAAAGTATGCAAAGTGAGTTTGAACCTTAAGCAAATATTTATGTACTGCCAATAAAACTCCCCACATGGCCATAGTCTTACATTATAGAATAAGGGTCTTCAAACTTGGCAAGTTTAAGACTTGTGGATTTCAACTCCCAGAATTCCTGAGCTAACATGACTGGAGGAGGAATTCTGGGAGTTGAAGTCCACAAGTCTTAAAACTGTCAAATTTGAAGACCCCATTATAGAAGATTGTCACCTTAACTGAAAAGCTGTCAGTCTGAGTTCATTTTAAAGCTAAGCAATCACCAGATAAGGAAGCAGCCCACTAAAGATGCTATCTGAACAGCAGGCTTAGCAGGCCTGGAGATCACCTAGGTTTCCTTTCTACAGTGAAAATCATAACAGTTAACTAAACCACAGGAAATTATTTCTAAATTTCCACCAGTGAATCTTATGCAAATCTGTTTCATTTTCTGTTATGATGCATAAATGGCCATCTTTCTCAGAGCCCTGCTGTCCTTAAATGGTAAACAATTTGTAATTGCAATGGTGGTACTATTAGCAGTAGTTAGGAGTAATACATAAAATTCCTAGAGGAGGATTTGCATGCAAATGTCTTTCTAAATTTGTTTCAGAATCCATCTGAAAGTTAGATGGGGCCATGAAGACTATTCGATCTTATTCTTTATTCAGTGTAGGAAATCAGAGAAATGTCAGTTCAAGCTTCACTTAAACTTTCTACTTCTGTCATTGTCTTTGCAAGGTTAGTGCTTAAGTACAAAAAGGTAGAAATTATATAACTCTCAGAGCTTTTCTTTCTTGCCCCCCTTTTAAAGCAGGAGTTTCAGCCACTAGATTTTCACCGACCATATTCGTTAGAGTAGAAAATGTTTCTTAGAACAAGAAAGCTATGCAGCCCCCTAGTGTAGTGAGAAGGGCTCTTCATCTGTTATGTATTTTTTTTTAAAATCACCATTGATATTTTACCCAGGTTTTGCTTGCAAGATCCATGCCTGGCCTGTGACTTTTCAAGGGATAATGTAAGATTAGAGTGAAGGTAGAAAGGGAGAGCTCATCATTCAAAATATAACATGGTACAAATTATAACAGCAACACCGCCAGCATAATTTCTCTAAAACAATAAAAACATTGCTGTTTGAGAGAGGTCACCCCTTCCTCCATTTGATTTTCTGGACAAATATAAGATTCTTTGCAAAATCTCAGCCTAGCTCTCAGATAAGCTCCTATTCTGTTTTCTAAGCATCTGCTTTTCCATCTATCTTACTGTTAAAAATCCATTTCCTAATGGATCAGAACAGACAAAAAATGCATAAAGGTGGAAAAACACCTCACTTTTTTATAAAAAGCACTTTCCTTTCATTATTATATTTGTTTCTTGACCTTCTTTAGTTTTGGCTTTATTTCCAAAAGCATGAAGTGAAGGTAACATTTCTGACAATGAAAAACAAACACTTTACAGATTTCTTTCCTGAGTAAGTTTAAAAGTGTTTTCAAATAAAGATGTAAGGGGAACTGTTATTGGTTAAAATCATGGGCAGCTGCATGGGAGAGCAAAGGGAGAAAATGATATCACAAAGAAGAAAAGAAGGTATGCAAAAAGGACTAATCAGGTACCACATAATTCACATGAATAAAAAGCCGAAAGGGAAATAAAGCACAGACAGATTTTCAAGACTGATGTCAGTCCTATTATGTACATCAATACTTTTCAAATTTGGCAATTTTAAGATGTGTACACTGAGCTCCCAGAATTCCCCAGCCAGCATTGATGTAAATCAAATCAAGAAATCAATTCTATTCCACCTGAATCCTTCATGCATACCTTCTACTTAAGCTATGTTACCCTCCCCCGTTGCTTTGGTAACAGAAATCTGGCTAATTTCTGTCATCTGCTTTATTCTCTACAAGCTACATTCATCTCAGGGGTTCCAAAGTTGTACACAACTAAGATCTAGGTAAGCAGGCCTACTGTCAGGACTGAATAAGATATGGTTAAAATCCCCTTTGAAAAGGGTTGCCAAACTCAAGGCCCAGGAGCCGAATCTGGGCTGCAGGCAGGGTGCTTAGATCTGGCCCAGGGGGCTGCTCTGAAAACAGCGAAGGACCAGCCAGCAGTGCCTCTGTCAGTGGAAACAGAGGTCAGGAGGGCCACAGATGGCCCTCCTGAGCTCCATTTTAGCTGGCAGAAGGTTGCAGGAGGCCATCACAGCCAAAAGAGGAGCTTGGGGGCCCTTTTCGCTGGCAGAGTACTTGGGCCACCGCAGATTGCCCCAACACAAGTGATGTTGAGCTGGCCATGCCCACCCTGGCCATGCCCAGCCCACCCTCTTGAGGCCAAACACAACACTGCACCCCTCCATGAAATTGAGTTTGATACCCCTGTCTTAGAGGAAGAGTAATATCCAAGGCTGGAGGGGGAAGGGGGCAAGAGGCTTTCCATCTCTTGCAGTAAATCAAATATGGTTCAGTTTCCATTTCAGAATTTGTTGAACTTGACGGACATCTCAGTAACTGCTTCTTTGGGTTACTTGTAACTTACAGCAACCTTGTCTTCTGTTGTCAACTTTTTTTTTATTGGCTTGGATTTATCCTAGCACCAAAGTCTTTTCCAGTGACTTTTGCTTTTGCATAATGTATCTAAACTATTTAAAGCCTAGCTTTGGGGGGTGGGTGGGTTTGTGCCTCCATTGCTTTTACTTTATCTAGTACTGAATGATACGTAATTGTAATCCAATATATTCTCAATAGCCTTTTTCAGTATCACAATTCAAAGGGATCAATACCTCTTTGTTAAACATTTATGATGACCCAGATTTCACAGCTGTATATTACAACAGTGAAAATAATGGATTTGACAATATATATCTTTGTTGTCAGTGTGATGTCTCTGCTCTTTAATGTTTTGTTTGGTCTTGTCATAGATTTTTTCCCAAATAGCAGATGTCTCTTTATTTCATGGCTATAGTCTCCATCCCTATGAATTCTTTTATCCTAGAAAGATAAAATGATCTTGTTTTTCAAAAATGAAGAGCAGAATAACCTTTGCACTCCATTCTTTCAGGTTCCACAAGAGAGTCCTTCCACATTTCAGCCAGTAAGGATGTATCATGTGCATTTTTTGAGGCTGTTAATATTTCTCTGAACAAGTTTAATCCTAATTTCTATTTCTTTAAGTGCAGATTTTTCATGCTATATTCTGCATATAGATAAACATGGTGATTTTCCTTGGCATGCTCATTTCCTAAACTTGAATGATTTATTAGTCCATATTCCAGTCAAACTGGTCCTTATGTACATTCTTCAGCAGATAAATGATGTAGCCTAATAATTCCTGATGCTAGCACCTTCTGACATAAACAATGTCCTTTATTGTCCCCATACAGCAATAGCACTTAGATTTATATATCGCCCAGGACTCTCTGGTTCTAAATGATATCTGGAGTTTGTTGTAGTCTGTTTACTGCAAGGTTTAATATAACAATAGAACAAAAATAAGCATTATTTTAGACCACTCTAACCTTTTCCATTAGCCATCAAATGATATGAGTAGTATGATTTTGGGTTCTCCTTCCAGATCCATATTGTGGATCTGAAAGCTCTTATTCCAATTCTCATTCAAGTCTCTATTGTAAAATATTGACCTTTAACTTGTGAAATATAGATAATCCTCAATTTACAACCACAACTGATACTGCAATTTTGGCCAAAAGTCATTAGTTGAGCCATCACATGACCAGATTCCATTTTATGACCATTTTATGATGGTCGTAAAACAAATCACTGATGTTAAGTCAGAACTGAGTTTATCCATAAAACAGCAAAAACATCACAAAATGCTGCAACTTGTTACAAATGGAAGCTGGTGGCCAAACTCCACAAATGTGATCACTTTACTGAGGCGGTGGTGCAATCGTCATAACTTTGAGGACAATTGATAAGTAACTTTGTCTGAGACCATTATCACTTTGTACAGTCATTAAGCGAGTGGTTGGAGTTGAGGACTATCTGTAAATGTAACTCTTTCATAGTCTAAGCATTTTTAGTATTGCTCTTTATTGGTAGTTGTAGATAGATCAATATTTTCCACTTCCTTGGCCACTGGTGTGCTTTCCATGCCTGCTTATAAACCACACAGTACTTTGCTTTAATTAACATCTTGAAATATTTAATACAATTTTGATATTATTTCATCAACTTATAAACAGCATCGAGTTAACATTTTCTAGGAAGTTTTATTCTAATTCCGTATTCTGTCTGGGGATTTCTTTTTTCCTTTTTCTGTAAAGAATCTGTTTAAAAGAAATCTGGGGATTTCTTTTAAACAATTCTTCCATATAGCATCATCATCTCATCTTTATATTTCATTTCTTCTCCAGATTTTTATCTTGCTTCATTTAATAAATATAGCCTCTTTTGCATTTTTTTCTTTATTTAAGAAATTTTATGGTACCCAACTCAAATATGACCTTTACATCAGGAATATAGAATCTGATGGCAATTATAGAATGACCTTACTGTGGGCTGACCTAGTGCTTCTATATTCTGCTCTTTCAAATAGACTCCAAGCCTACCCTTTTTACTGATGTTAGTACCTTCAGATATAAACAATGTGCTTTATTGTCTCCATATATAGCAATAGCAATAACATTAGACTTATATACCAATTCATAATGCCTTTACAGTGATATCTGATTGGCTTACAATATGTTGCCTCCAACTATCTGGGTCTCATTTTACTGACCTAGGATGGATAGAAGGTTGAGTCAACCTTGAACTGGTCAGGATCAAATTCCTGGTAGTGGGCAGAGTTTGCCTACAATTTATTTTATTTATTTATTTATTAAATAATTTTATATACTGCCCTTCTCCCGAACGACTCAGAGCGGTGAACAGCCAACTAAAATATATATAAATTACAAATATAAATAGAATTAAAAAAGAATTAAAATATAGGCTGCCATTTAAAAATTTAAAAACCCTGATTAAAATAAGCTAAAATTTTCATACCCCAACGAATCAATTCTAAAACCCCTTATTTAAAATCCCATTTGAAGTCAGCTCAGGCCGGCCTGCTCAAAGAGGATACTGTATTTAACCACTGCACTATCATGGCTCCCTTCACACCAAGGGAAAGATAACAATCTTGTTTTTGTTATCTGTTTCTTCTTCCAGAGTCATTAAATAGCCTGAATTTGCCTATATTACCTAATAAGCAGTTTAGCATCATTTTACATAAGTAGAATATTATTTGTCTCACAGAAGTATGTATGTATGTGGCTTCCGGTGGCTCTTCCGTCAAAGTTGGACCGAAGACCACGATTGTGAATGGTTACGATCTGTGCTTATCCTTTTGGAGGGTCCCAATAGGACCAGATCCATCTCGGACCCACCTCAGAGGGGTGGGGGTAGAGGGGGAGACTGCTAGCCAGGTCGAGGGGAGCTGCATCTCCCCTCCCTGGCAAGGTATACTCCCCTTGAAGACAGGAGGTAGCGGCAGTTTTAATGACTGCCCTGAAGATGGGAAGCTTCCGAGATGTAAGTGTGTGCTGGAGCAGTGAAGTGGTGAGTGGTGTGTAACTGGACAAAAGAACTTGGATTTTTTTTTGACAATCCCAAGAAACAGAAAGAAAAACCTCTCATTTAAGAGTATGACAGCAGTGAATGAAAAATAAGAGGAAAGTACAAGGTAAATAAAAAAACTGGATTATAAAAGGACTACAGCAGAATTAGAGACTAAATTTGGAATAAGATACAGAAACTGGCTTTAATTAGGCATTGGATAGAATGCTGGACTTGCTTGGAACTGACTATATTTAAAAGAGCTAATGGTTGAAAATTAGCGTTAAAACAATTGAAAAGAGAAAAAAAAACTTTGAAAAGTGGAAAGCGATGTACAGCACCATCTAATGGTTAAAGACACTTTTTCTCTTATGATTTCATAGAAAATTACTGGTCTTATAAATGTGTGAATGAGAAATGAAATAAAAGACTATATTATAACAAGAACCCCAGAAGCACTAAAAAGTGGGGGGGTATTGCAGCAAAAGGACAAACAAAGATAATACCTTGGGACAGTTTGGTGTTGATTGTGACAAGGAGACAGAAGGATTAATAAGAGGAATTGAGACAAACGGATATTTTTGGCAAGGACTAAAATAAAAGACTCTGACTTTTAATAAAATAAAGAATAACTCAACTGGCAAAGAATTCAAGTCAGAACTGCAAACTGTGAGAGGAATGTTAAAAGAAAGAATGGAATTATTGGGCACACTACAGAAAAAATAATGGCAATGCAGTTCACAGAAGAACAAAGAAAATTCAAGGAGGAGTAGTTAAAGGAAGAGAAAAGCAGACATTGCCAAAAGACATAAAAGGAATCAAAACTAAGATATTGATGATAGATGTAATAAATAAAAGGGAAAATACCCCCAAGATTAAACAGAAGAAGAAGAAGCTGTACAAGAAGAAATTCAAAAGAGAGAACAGGAAAGGGTGGAGGGAAAATAAGTGATTGGCAAATGAAAATAAAAATAATACTAGAGGAAAAAAGAGGAGGAAAGAGGAAAGACCGGAAAAACTTAGAAAAGGGAAAGCTGGCTAAAATTACAAGAAATGATAAGGCCAAGAGATTTAGAAATAAGGGTTAAAGATAATATAAAGGGGGGATACCACATGGAAATGTATTTTGGTACTTTTTATTAGAAATATAGATTGGGGAGAGTTGAAGTTTAAAACTTATTGGGAATTACATTAAGATTATTATATAATTATATATGAAAAAAATGAAGATAGAGTGAGAGAAATTAATAGGGCTTTATTGCTATCAAATCCATTTTTTCTATATATGTGTGTGTATGTGTGTGTGTGTGTGTGTGTATACACACATAGATGTAATTGATTATCCAAATGATATTAGAAAAACAGAGAATATGGTAAACTGGAAAAAATTATGCTATTATGACCACCGGAAATTCAGGGGGGTTGCGGTGGTTATTAAGGAAGATCTGTGTCCTAGGGAATCCACTGTTTCTCAGATGACCGGATGTGAGTCCCTTTTCGTGAAGTTTGGTCCCAGGGTTCAGGTGGGCCTGTTGATCGCATACCTGGCTCCCTGCTATGTGACATCGGCCAAGCCTGAACTCCTTGAGGTCATAGCCGGCTTGGCGGTTGAGACTCCCAGGCTTATGGTCATGGGGGATTTCAACCTGCCTTCTCCCGGCGGGGCCTCGGGGATTGCTCAGGAGTTCATGGCTTCCATGACAGCCATGGGCCTGACCCAATTAATTCGGGACCCTACTCACTTGGGGGGGTCACATCCTGGATTTGGTTTTTGTCTCTGATCAGTGGCAGAATGATCTTGGTATAGGGGATGTGGTTGTGGAACCACATCCTTAGACTCGACTTCCATTCCACACACCCCTGCCGCAGGGAGGTGGGGCTGATAAAATGGTACCGCCTCAGGAGCCTGATGGACCCAGATAGGTTCCTGATGGAGCTTGGGCCATTTCCCGAGACTCACACACACGACTCGGTCGAGGGCTTAGTGGCTACCTGGGGTAGGGTGGCGGCTGGGGCCCTTGACCGGGTCGTGCCCTTGTGGCCTCTGACCCGGTGCCGATCCCAAGTGGCTCCTCGGTTTTCCGAGGAGCTGAGGGAGATGAAGCGCCGGAAAAGACGCCTAGAGAGTAGTTGGACGGCCAGCCGCTCTGGATCTGACCGAACACTATTACAATCCTATATTAAGGCATATTTAGTGGTGATAAGGACGGTGAGGCGGTCTTACCCCTCCGCCCTTATTGCATCCACGGAAAATCGCCCGGCCACCCTGTTTAGGGTGACCCGCTCCCTTTTGGAGGTGGGGGCGCAGGGACGGGCCGAGGATTTTTCTAGGTTTCTGCAGGACAAAATCACTCAGATCCAGGATGAATTGGACTCTGACTGTGCATCTCCGGGTGGGGGGGCGGAGGTGGATTTTGGGGAGGTCATTTGGGGTGAATTCGATCCTGTTACTCTGGAGGGCGTGGACAGGATACTGGGAGGGCTTAATGCCACCACTTGTTTATTGGACCAGTGCCCCTCCTGGCTGGTCCTGGCCACTTGGGAGGTGACACAAGGCTGGTTCCAAGGGATTATTAACGCTTCCTTGAGAGAGGGGCTTTTACCTCCTGGACGTACGGCTGTCTTTAGAAGATCACATTACGGCCGTCGCTAGGGGGGCCTTTTGTCAGATTCGTCTGATTTACCAGTTGCAGCCCTTTCTGGATCTGGATGTACTTCGCACAGTCACTTCTGCCCTCGTCATCTCCCGCTTGGATTATTGCAATGCTCTCTACATGGGGCTCCCCTTGAAGAGTGTCCGGAGGCTGCAGTTGGTCCAGAATGCGGCTGCGCGGGTGATCTTGGGAGCCCCTCGGAGCTCCCATGTAACACCGCTCCTGCGCATGCTGCATTGGCTTCCTGTGGCCTTCCGGATCCGATTCAAGGTGGTAGTGATCATCTTTAAAGCGCACCATGGCTCGGGACCTGGGTACTTACGGGACCGCCTGCTGCCATCAACAGCCTCCTGCTGCCCAGTGCGCTCCCACAGGGTTGGCCTCCTCGGGGTTCTGCTACCTGGTCGTTGTCAGTTGGCGGCCCCGAGGGTGCGGGCCTTCTTTGTGGCGGCTCCCTCCCTTTGGAACGATTTGCCCCTGGAGATACGGGCCATTACCAACGTTCAGACCTTCCGGCGCGCAGTAAAGACCCTGTTTTTTCAACAGGCCGGCCTGGCCCAGTAACGATTTTTGGGGTTTTTAAAACTTGGTATTTTAAATTTTTAAATTTTAAATTTTTTATTAGTTTTATATTCTCAAATTGTATATTCGGCCTCTAATGTAATTGTTTTTAATGTGTTTTAATTGTATATATTGTTTTTGTTTTTAGTTGGCTGTATACCGCCCCGAGTCCCTTTTTTGGGAGAGGGGGCAGTATAGAAATTTAATAAATAAACAACTAAATAAATAAATAAATAAATAAAAAGTGTGAGGAAAATTAAATAAAACTTTATAGATTAAACTTGGCTAAATGAAAGCAAAAAGGAAACTTAATTTTCTCTTTTTTTTTCTTTTTCTTTAGTGTATATATATTATATTAGACATGAAACAGAAAATGTAATTGATTATACAAAGGATATGAGAAAATAGAGAATATGATAAATAAGAAAGGATTATATTGTAATGTAAAGTATTTGTATTGAGAGTATTATACTATGATTAAAAAGGAGGGGAATGAAAATTTAATAACATTTTATAGGTAAACTTTGGCTAAGTGGAAACAAAGAAAAAATATGAAATGGTTATATGAATATCTTTGGAATAAATATAAGATATATTGTAGACTGGGGATGTACCACGTGGATCCTGAATATATTAGTTTTATTTTATTTTTACTCTTTTTTGACTGTTTATTATATATCAGCTTTGAGAAAGTTAATGAAGATAATAATGAATAATGTAAAATAAAATAGGTGGTAAGCTGAAAATGGAAATAATAGGGGATAAAGAATTGAAAATATATATGAGGATGAAATGTTTTTGATATTGAAATATGAAGTGAGAACTTATTTAAAGATCAGTGGAATATATAATTATTTGATATGAAATTAGATAAGAAAGTTGGAAATGCTGTTATGACTATGTATAAATGTTGTAACCTGGAATATGTTGCTCACTTGAAGAGATGTGTAAAAAAAAACTTATTAAAAAAAGAAGTATGTATGTATATGTGTGTGTGTGTATGAATCTATCTGTCTACCTATATACATATATACATATATATATATACAGTATATGTACTGTATATGTATGTGTATGTATAAATTTATATTCCACTTTTTTGCTTATACCAACACTCAAGGCAGCCTTAACTATAGAAACAATACAGTGCATAAAAAAGACTGGTATGCAGGAAAAATACCAAAGTCTAAGCTCATGACTTTATACCATTTTGATTGGCCTTAATAAAAGAGCTGATTTGGTAAGTTATAAAAAGCCTTTAAAAGATGGATGGTTCATAGATCAGATTTAACATATGCTTTACTTGCAAAGGCTTGACTTCGGATCATCTGGAGATTGCTATCTTACTCTGAATCTGCCCTGATCTTAAGGTTCACAGGAGATGCCCTCTAGAATTGCGAATGATTTTTGCTCTTTCTGATTTCAAATATGCTGCCAAGACCAGTTGTGTAGAAGAAAATGATTCCAAATTTATTTAGAAATAGATGGCGAGGGAGATACCTTCTAGAGGACTCTGCAGTTAATGACCACTCATTCAAGATTCTTCAAAGTTATGATGGTACTGAATGAATGGTGGTTATGATTGGTCCTCAAAGTTCTCATCATCCCATTTGATTGTGATCTGGCATCTGGCTTGCATTGTCCACGGTCACATGATTGTGATTTGCAATCTTCTCTGCCAGCATCACACAAACAAAGTGAATAGGGAAGCTGGCAGGAAAGACCACAACTTGCTTAGTTAAGCCTCCTATATTTGTGAGACCCTCCCCAAGCCTCATGCACATGCAGTGCATTTCCCCACTCACTTCCCACCCACACTATCTCCCACTGGATAGCAGCCCTTCAAGCATCACTATGCTTGCACTGCACCATCCCATCACTCATGTCCACTTACACAGACTTTTACCCACCACAACAACTACTTAACTGCCTGCTGGCCTGCTTGCAAGATGCCTGGGATTTGTTACTGCCTGCTGGCTTCTTCTTTGATTTTGGTTGTGACAGCTGTACAGAGATTTATGGTGGAAGGGATGAAAGTTTCCTGCTGTTTATATTTCATACAATAACCTCAATGTAGTGTTGTTCTGAAGTCCTAATAAAAGGAATACTATTTTAACTTCCCACCATGTGCTGCTCATTGATGGCTTGCACACAGAAAACAAAGTTTTCACACACACCCCAAAAAAGCTTTCTTCCTCTGTGAAAGAAGCTTATGCTGTGCTGCCTTATTTTTAAAGTGCTTTAGGATTTCTTATGGTATATATCAGCTTATCTATTACTGGATTGAGACACAAGGCTAGATATGTTTTCCGATTCCCATCCTTCACCAGAGTGAGTGAACATTGCCCATTGTTCCCATTCTGAAAAAGACTCTGGGAAGGGTGCTTCCCTCATGGTCTCTTCCCACAGGATTTAATTGAAATATGATTGACTTTAATTGACTGGGCGTCTGCAGATTATGGAGAAAAGATTACACTATGAAAGACAGGCTATCTCCATACTTCTCTTGGCCATTTCATAAGCAAGTGAAAGATACCATGAAAATATCATGAAAATACCATACTACTTCCATGAAAACTTCATCAATAGTCTCTAACTTTTGTTGGGATGGGTAGATGGGTTGGAGAAAGAAAAACAAGGTTTAGGCTTGTGGAAATCAAACACACTTCAGTTTGTTATGGTGTTGCCATAGAATTGTTGAATTGGTACCCGTCTGCCTTTAATTGTCTGCCTTGTTTCTATAACAATAGGTTCTGCACAGTCTCTTCCCATGGCTCAAGAATCAGACTTGCAAATGCTTCTTTGAGAGCCTCATCAAAAAGATGAGTCTCTGAAATTTTGCCCAGACCCAGCAAACTCTCCTTTCTCCAATTAACTGAAATCTCCATTTTCCAGGTATGATAGCACTGTGTGTTCATTAGACTTAATGTGAATTGCAAGTTTGAGAAGGAAGCTCTATTCAGACCTTGCATTTGTTCCTATTCTGTTCTATAGCATTTGTATTATTTCTGCAGGGAAGTTTTAAAGCAGCAGAAAGGGCTAGGTGAAATATAGCACAGAAAACCCTGTTTATTTTGTAAAGGTCAGTGTAATAACAATTTTAAATATGCAAAAAAAAAAAAAAAACAGGTATGGAAGGGTCTCTTTTACCAACATAATTGTCTATTGAAACAAGAGACTTTTATCCAAATGCTTTACAATTTGAAGCGTTCTCTCTTTGGCTTTGGTGAAATTTCCCTCTTAGAGCTTTCATCCATTTACTTTGTCCTTAGTGACTGCTCTATTTGTCTGAGGAGATATGCTAAAATTTTAGCTATGCTAAAATCAAGGATTTAATTGTCACATTACAATTCTGTGTGGCATGAAAGTGTACATAATGTAACAAGCAGTTCTCATAGTGCGGAAATATTTACCTTCCAAAAGAATATTGACCAATCTGTAGCCAAATGACATGTAAGTGTTTAATCCACTCTATATACTTTATCTCATGGTTTAAATATCAAGAACTGGGAGACAATTCAATTTGCACAATATGTCCATATCAATGTGGACATACTTGGATACAGGTGTACATGGAAATTTGTGGTGGATTTGTGATACGGTTTCTAATAAGGCAGATACGTACCATTTAGGAGAAAGAGTACACAGCATGATATGGACCACAAAAGTCACATTATATTAAACGGAATTGTTTATACAAAAATAATGATGCTCCATGCAACTCTCTCCAAAGCTATATATTTAGGTAGATGGAGTTGCATAAAAATATATATATTTGGAAAAATGCAGTGAAAAATATGAATTTTTAAAATGAACTTAAAGACCTTAATATTGGAATAAACTTAATGTTTAAAACATAAGAAAGAGCATCAGTCTTGCCCGATTTATTGATTCCCCTCAGTCACTGTTGTGGTGACATCAAACTCATTACATCTGTATGTTCTAGTCACTAAAGAGTTTTAGTTGGAGCTTTCTGAATTTCCAAATTTCCAAATTTCATAGATTAAGGGGAAAATGGGAATCAATTTCTTTCCTCCATCCATATTTTTTTAATATTAATTTTCACTTTGGAAATCATTTATGTGAAAACCACAGCAAAATACCAATATGGGCTTAATTTCTTCAGTAAGTTAGGTAGCTTGTTCTAATATAGTCAACTCAGACTCTTCTCTCTTGCAAGCTTTTTATTTGCCTGAATTTTTCACCCAAGAAATTGAAAGTGACTTATAGGTTAAAACTACTTGTACACAGAAAATATTGCAATAAACATGACATTTTTAAAAAGTCAACCAAACCATGAATAATGCAACCATTGATCATTTCTTAGACAGCCATTTGTCAGGAAAACTTGGCATTAACCACATAATTAGATAACTTCTTCCAACTCAAGAATTCCAAGAAAAAACTAGGAAAAGAAGTATCTTTCCTGAATTCCTAAATTCCTCAATTTTGTGGTCCAAATTGATTTAACAAATAATCAGAATTGGAAGGGACCTTGTAGGTCATCTAGTCCAGCCCCCCACCCAAGCAGGAGACCCTACACCATTTCTGACAAATGGCAGTCCAATCTCTCCTTGAAAGTCTCAAATGATGGTGCTCCCACAACTTCCGAGGGCAAGCTGTTCCATTAGTTGATTGTTCTCACTGTCAGAAAGTTTCTCCTTATTTCCAGGTTAAATCTCTCCTTGTTCAGTTTCCATCCATTATTCCTTGTCTGGCCTACAGGCGCTTTAGAAAATTGCTTGACCCATTCCTCTCTGTGGCAGCCCCTCAAATATTGGAAGACTGCTATCATGTCTCCCTGGTCCTTCTCTTTACTAGACTAGCCAAACCCAGTTCCTGTAACCGTTCTTCGTATGCCATAGTCTCCAGTCCCCTAATCATCCTGGTTGCTCTTTTTCTAGAGCCTCAACATCTTTTTTATAACGTGGTGAACAAAACTGGATGCAGTACTCTAGGTGTGGTCTTACTAAGGCTTTATAGAGTAGTATTAGTATCTTCTTTGATCTTGATTGTATCCCTCTGTTAATACAATTTAGGATTGCATTAGCTTTTTTGTCTGCTGCTGCACACTGCTGGCTCATATTTAGCTGGTTGTCCACTAAGACTCCAAGACTCTTACAGTTACTGCTATTGAGCCTGGTTTCACCCAGTCTATATGTGTACTTTTGGTTTTTCTTGCCTAAGTGTAGAACTTTACTTTTCTGTACATTGAATTTCATTTTGTTAGATACAGCCCAGTGTTCTAGTCTGTGAAGATCCATCTGGATCTTGACCTATCTTGTTGAGTGTTAGCTATTCTGTCAGCTTAGTATCATCTGCAAATTTGGTAAGTTCCCCTTCTATTCCCTCATCTAAGTCATTAATGAAGATATTGAAAAGTACTGGGCCTAAGACGGAACCCTGTGGCACCCCACTACTTACTTCCCTCCATGTATACTTAGACCCATTAAGGGCTACTTATTGAGTACGGTTTGTCAGCCAGTTGTGAGTCCATCTAGTGGTGGTGCTATCTATTCCACTTTTTTCTAGCTTACTAAGAAGTAGGTTGTGGTCTACTTTGTCAAATGCCTTGCTGAAATCTAAATATATTATGTCCACAGTATTTTGCTGGTAAACTAATTTAGTCACTTTGTTGAAGAATGAAATAAGATTGGTTTGGTATGATCTGTTCTTAACAAACCCATGCTGACTGCTAGTTATTACTTTACTTGTTTCTAGATGTTGGCAGATCTGTTTTTTTATTATCTTTTCCAGTATCCTCCTGGATATTGATCTACAGTTTCCTGGGTCTGTTTTTTTTCCTTTTTTGAAGATGGGAACCACATCTGCTCTTTTCCAGTCCTCTGGTAGTTCTCTGGTGCTCCAGGATTTTTGAAAGATATGGTGCAGTGGTTCTAAGATGACTTCTGCCAGCTCCTTTAAAACTCTGGGGTGTATGTAATCCATCAGGCCCCGATGATTTCTCGAGGGTGTGCTTTTATACTCCAAAGACAACTCTGTTTTTTTCTGCACAGGACATATTTAATATGTAAGGACCCGAAGTTAAAGCATTTGACATTCCATTATGACTACAGACATTGCAATTTAGCAATGTTCCTCTTAGGTATTTTGTTTGCTTTGATGAGGCACCTTCAGTCATAATGGCATAAATTATCAAGGTTAGAAGCCAAGTGTAAAGTCTTCTGAATCTTATTTGGCACTGATAGTAGCTAGAAATGGCTTCCACACATATATCTTCCTTTGATAGTTACAAATTAGGGTGCTGGTTAGGCAAATCTGAAAAACACATTTCAATTCTGTTTCTATGTAGTGGGAAGAAGTACTGATGACAAAGGTGAAATGCTTTTTTCCTTAATTTATCCATGCTGATCCATGCAGGACTGAAATCCATCACATCTGGAGGGCACTAGGCTTGTGAAAGCTGGTTTGTTTCTTTTACTATAGCTATGATCATGGATACTGAAGAGTTGCAGCAAACAAAGCAGAAATCTGGCACAAAAAAGACAGGATGAAGAGTCATTGCTTGACCACCAAGCTTTAGGGAACAGCCAGAACATTTAGGTAAAACAGAACATTCTGGATTTCATTCCCTAGTCTTTTTAGAGGGAGGGAGGGAAGAAATCTGCCTAATCCCCTGAGGCATTTCTGCTAGCAAGTCCTTGGTATAATGCATTAGTTGTATCCTCATGTTTAGTATCAAATTAAGCTAGTTAATATCATAAATTAGATCTGTACATTTATTTATATAATTGGGAAAGATTATTCTATTTAAAATATTTTTTTAATGAGCCAGGTCATAGTGGTATAATTTTAAGGAGTGGATCAGTCTAGTAATTTTCTATCAATGTGATTCAAATGTGCCTGAAATTTCTAATAGTTCATATGACCCAGTATAGATCATCCATGTATAGACTATCCATGTAATATTACTGAGCTCCATGAAAGAGTAAGTTTTATTTTTGACAACCATACATTAAAATAGTGGCCTGTGTGATATTAGTATTCTCCTGAGTCTATTCCCTTCGGAGAAGAAGAAATCCCTTTGTAATTTCCATCTTCAAAGAAGGTAGAATGCACTTTGGAAATTTCAAGTCAGTTTACCAGAACAAACCAAACCCTTGAAGTCATACAATTTATAGATCAAAGAGATTATTCTAGTTCTTGGAAATCACCTTTTGAAAGGTTCAGTTCAATAACCAAAGAACAATTTGTCAGATCTGCAGCATTAGTCAATTGCAATTCAATATACTGTAAATACCTGATGGGGTGTGCGGATATTTAAATAAAGCTGACTAGCTGAATGGGATTACTGATTCAATTCAGTTCACACTGTCAAACTGGATGCATCTGCTGATTTAATTTGAATCAATTTACTAAAAATTTTGTTCCATACACTTTTATAATTTGAATTAATTCAGAACCAGGTCAAGTCAGATATGCCCTAATATTTAATGTCTACACTTGACATTTGGTGACTGGTGTTTGATGGCACTAGAATTCATTTTAGAACTATGCAAAAATAATTGTTTGCTAAAGATGAATTATTAAAAGAAAGATCATGGTTAAAAAAAAAGGATAACTTTTGCTCAGGATGCTTTAATTTTTTTGTAGATTTTTTCTTTAAATTTTAAACCTTATTTCATTGTGAGAAGGAACTGATGGAGGGCACTGATATTACATCTCTCCAGTATGCTATAGGTTTTTTTTCATTCTGACCTTGCTTTCAAAGTCCATTAAAAAAACAGGAGATGACTATGACTATGAAAATCTCGTTATGGTGTTATTCTTTGGAAATCTTAGGAAGCCAGGAAGGCTACAGGGCATTCAAGAAAAAAATAGGACAAACACATACATGTCTGATCTTTTGTTAAATATAAGCTGCATTGCTTCCATTAAAATTTAACCAATCTTTTCCCTACCTCCTGCATATTTGTTTATTTGCTTGCTTAACAGATTTATATGGCCATTTACTTGCCAGGACTACTCTAGGCAACGAATAAGACATTACAAACAACATTAATAAAACCGTGATAATAAAAATAGAAGCAGACATAGGATGTGGCTGTCAAACCACATCACACCATCTTCCGAGAGGGGCACATCTGAATTCCTAGCCCTGTTTTAATGCCGTACAAAAAGTTAACACAATCTTGAAGATGAGAGATCATTCCAGAAGGTGATCACTGCAACATCAAAGGCATGACTGCTAGGCTCAGCCACATGACATTACAGTGGAGAAGAGAACTAGAGCATGCCAATCATGGAAGAGGGGATGAGATGGGATAGAATAATATAACCAGAGATAAGTAATCCCACAAACAACTCAATTCTGTGCCACGTAGAGCTTTGTCTCTAATAATCATCAGCTTGAATTGCACAATAATTGCATAATCCCAAGTAATTGTAATGTGTGGGAGTATCATGGCATATCTAGAGCTATTGGCACTGCGGTATTCTGAACCAATTGCACTTCCAGATAATCTTCAAGGAGAGCCTCCCTGTGCTACATTTGTATTTTATATCAAAATAAAGGAAAATAATAAGAAAATGATTTGATGCTGACATTTTTCACAGTGATCAAAATACTCCTGCCTTTAAGTTCCCACACATTTTTTCAGAAGCATTCCAAAAAGAAATATTTAAATGTTCCTAATTGTCTCCCATCTAGTGAGAAGTTCTCTTTGGTTCTAGGAAGATGGCTTGAAATTATGCATCTTCACATCAAAGCACAGTCCTTTTTCTCCATTTTAAAATACACTTAAAATGGCCACTGAATAGAAACAGGCAAAGAAGCATAACTTGAAAGCTGGCTACGATACACCATCTCTACATTAAACATGAGATTATTGTTGATTCAGCTGCCTAGTTTGGGGCTGATCCAGTCAAGCTCAGGCTGCATAAATGTATCTTTTCTCGCTGATTTTTCTAGCTCTACAAAGAAAATCTCTGTGTGACCAAAGTAAATAGCTGTAATAATTTGGGACTTTCTGAATATTTGCCATTTGCTTTCCTGCAACTACTTCCTTCCCATTGAATCATGTTTAATGTATTCATCGGCACATTTCACACATGGTATCCTCTCCCACCCCTTCTGCAGATATGACTTTTAGTATATGTGGCCTGGAATTGATTTCCCTTTGATGTACTGAATGTGAGATGTTTTGCCCTCTTAATGCTATCACTTTTCACATGAGATTTCGACACGTTTCATTGATTTCTGCACCATTGAATGCTGCCCATTTCTTCCTAATTTAATTTAGGGCCTTGTTTTTCTTGCTCCAATTACCTTTAATAACTCTATTTTTAGGATTGCGCTTCATTTGTTCATTTTATGGAGGTGCTTTATGGCTTTCAACATACTGTTTGGTCTCCCATGTACAATTTTACAGCTGTGCACAGTTAGTTTGTACACAGATAATATAA
Source organism: Bungarus multicinctus (assembly GCA_023653725.1). Classification (NCBI taxonomy): domain Eukaryota; kingdom Metazoa; phylum Chordata; class Lepidosauria; order Squamata; family Elapidae; genus Bungarus; species Bungarus multicinctus. The sequence goes on along the minus strand of CM042836.1, from coordinate 57,354,663 downwards.
GGATTATGGAAGCCATTCCAACAAAGGAGCAAACGCTTTAATGCATGTATGATGTGTGAAATCAGCAGGTTTGAAAAAAAGAAAGCTGCTCAAATGGAAGGGGAAAAATGTCTGTGATAGAAATGAAAGGTTGTTCCATGCATGAAATTTTTTGTTAGCTTTAGTTTTCTGAAGTCACAGTGGAAGTATAAATATAGGAGTAGTAAATATAAATAGATTTTTATTTCATTGTCTTTTACTTGTAAATCTTTAGGGTCCAGTCAGATTTATAGTTAATTAGTTAAAGTTCCTGATTTATGGAAAAATATTATTTTTGATTTTAAAATTATTATGCAGTATTTTATGTATTCCATGCGTGTAGCATGGCTATTGCTACCGAATTCAGCATTTTTGAGAATATAAACATTTATTTCCTATTTTTATTTTTCTTATAATTCTGGGGATGCAGAGAGAAACTTGGACAATTGTCAATGTATGGCACAACTTGTTCAGATTGCCAGTACTTGGGGACTGGGACTAAATATGTATCTTCTGATGACCACTCAAAGCAAAATGAATCATGTAAAATAAAAGAAATCTAAAACCACAGGAGTTTTCTCAGTGTAAGATTTTGACCACTGAATATTCAGAGAGGTAAATAACATAGTCTAAAAATCTTAAAATGGGATTCAGTCAAATCATTTGACCTCTGTCTCTTCACACACAAAGACAGAGGCTCTCAACAACTCCCACTATTCAAATACTGTACTCCACCAGCAATCAATCAGAATAGAGATGGAAGGGACCATGGAGGTCTTCTAGTCCAACCCTCTGCTCAAGCAGGAGACCCTATACCATTTCAGACAGGTGGTTCTCCAGCCTTTTCTTTAAAACCACCAGTGATGAAGTATCCACAACTTATGAAAGTAAGCTGTTCCACTGGTTAATTGACCTCGGTGTTAAAAAGTTTGTCCTTAATTCCATAAATCCATTGTTTCTTGTCCTGCCCTCTGGTGCTTTGGAAAATAAATCAACCTCCTCTTTGTGGCAACCTCTCAAATACTGGAATACTGCTGTCTTGTCCTCCCTAATCCTTCTTTTCTCTAGACTAGCCAAACCCAAATCCTGCAACCATTTTCTTATGTTTTAGTCTCCAGGTCTTTAATCATCTTAGTTGTTCTTCTTCGCACTTTTCCCAAAGTTTCAACTTCTGTTTTGTAATGTGGTGACCAAAACTGCAAATTTCTGTTGTTGATAGTTCTACAACGAGATATTCTAGATGACTCAAATAAATGCCATTTTCTCCTCCTGCAAAGAAAGAAAGTAGCCCTCCTATGTTGAATTATGAGAAAACACAGAAAAATGTGAGGAAAGTGTTTCTGAACAAGAGAAGCTATTATCACAGACTGAAGAAAATAACCATATGATTTGTCAGTCTGAACTCCCTTCTCTAAAATAAATAATAAATATACTAGAAACATAAAATGCAACTGTAAAACTAGTACATAAAATCAAATTGAATTTAGAAGTATAAACCAGACAAGAATGCTTCACCAATTCTTCTTGGGGAAACTGTTGTGATTCTAAGCAATCCAAAATTCCATGATGTTTGTCAAGTTTTCTGAATAAGTTAGAAAGTGTTAATAAAATCAGAAACTAGATAAGCAAGTGATATAAACAGGTAATGGTTTGCTTCCCAGGTCTGCAATTGGAAGAAGTTTGATATAGAGGAAATATGGTAATTGGAAATGCTAAAGTAGTGAGGAGAAAATAGATTCATGGAATGAGCATTACTTAAGGGCCTTCTTGGAAAATATGGTTTTATGCAAAAAATTAAAATCAAATCAAAATTACAATTCTGCTGGGAGACCCCCTGGGGAATTAGCTTCTCAGATCTAGTTCTATATTCAATTGTGTTACAAGTGGAATAACCCAAATGGGTACCAATATCATTTGCATCTATAATTTAATATACCAAATGGATTAATAATAACAACAAAAATTAGCCAAACAATGGTAGGCAAAAACATAAACCTGATGTTGTTATTAGTCGCGAAGTTATGTCTGACCCATTATGACCTCATGGACAACATTACTCCAGGCCTTCCTAAACCTAATAGGACAACATAAAATGCTCCTTATAATTCAAATAGCCCAAAAAGATGCCTGGGTGCAATTTTAAAGGTGGTCAGTTGTTTGTCAGAAAGGCAGTAAGGTTTAATGGTTAAACACCAGGCTAGAAATTAGAAGACTGTGAGTTCCACTTTGCCTTAGGCACAAACTGAGCTGAATAACTTTGGGCCCATCAATCCCTCTCAACCCTAGAAGGGAGGTAATTGCAAACCATTTCTGAAAAACCTTGCCAAGAAAATTGTAGGGACTTGTCTAGGCAGTGACAGGAGTCAAAATTGAAGCTACCCCCGCACTCCCAATTGTCCCTTTTCCCATCCAGCAACTTGTCAACAGACAATAGTTCCATGGTTTGCATGCATAAAAATAAGTACAAAAACCCCCCTTATGGAACTGGAAATAGAGATGACTATGTGTTGTCCATGATGTGCAAGTGTGATGATGAAGAGATTCTCAGAAATAGATTGAACCTCTTTATATTCAGTCTAGACTTGCAGGGCCTAATCTACTGCCTAGAGTTATAAATTCTCCAGTCTTGCTTTCTCCTCCACCTTTTGATCTAAAGCTCTTTGGATCAATGTGGAAGAAATTCATTCATTTTGGTACTTTCATATAAAACAAAAAACAAAATAATTTCTTACCTGACCTTATATTGTAGAATATTGTACAGGTATTACATTTGTGTGTGTATATGTATGTGTGTGGTTTTTTAGGGGGGGAAGAGAGAGAGAGAGAGAGACAGACAGACAGAATCTGTTTCAAAGTTTGACCCTTTTTGCATGGCTGTAATGTAAAACTTTTAAACAAAAAAAAATTGCATTCCATAGTTCCACTTCCAACATTCATTTTTAAGAATGACCCAGAGATACAGATGGTCTTTTTTCCTCCTTTTTCCTTTTCTTTTGCTTATGTAGCATCCATACAATGTTGCTGCTATCTTAATTAACAATGGAAAGTGTGGAGCATCTGATATTTTCTGTACAGCATAGCTATTTCCCCCACTACAGAAATATATATTGCCAAGTCATTCAGTAGACATATAGTATATCATATTGTAACATCTTCAGTGGGGCTTTTGGGCTTATTTTAGGAGGCATCTTTTTGGCATTAATGCTAACTGTTTTCTTTAAAGTGCCACTATTTTATGAAGCATAATAAATGCTCCTTGTTTGACCACTAGTTCAGCTGTATCTCTTGTTACTGAAATGTGTTGACTTGAAAGGATAATTTCCAATATTCCAGAAGGCTTGAAACTAGCACAGGAACATGAATCTCAGAAAGACATGCAACTATGCTATACATCATTTCATTTTTATTTTATTTTAAAAGAACTTTTCAATCTTCTGTTCAAACTGAATGGGTCGAAGGAAAGAGAATGCAGTGGAAGGAAGAATAAAATTTAAACAAATTATTGATTGTTTTTGGCTTTATGAATCCTTAAGTATTTTGGATGTGGTTGAAAGGCAAAAATAGTTATCTACAAATCAATGGCCAATGGGAAAGTTCTGTCTCAACTTTTCTCTCATTAGGAATTTAGCCAAATTAGTGGGGGGTGTTTTGCCTCTATTTACATCTTTGGTATTTCAAGAGCTGTGACCACAATGAAAGCTGAGAAAAATAGGAAGAGATTCTTCTTGCAACACAGAATAAAAAAATACACCCCATAAAACTTCTTTCAAGTAATGGCTGTTCTACTATTTTTCAATCTATTATACTATTATTTCAGTCTCTTACATCAGAACATCTTTCTCAAGAGAAGAAGGAACTCTGGAGTAATAACAGAATGTGTATTCAAATAGACTTGGAACCTATAACTAAATCCACATAAACACAGTATGAAGTGGTAAGATTTTCATTTTGCCTAAAACAGAAAGAGTATTTCTTCATTGGAAAAGAAGGAACAGAATAATATTTATTTATAAAACTTTTTCTCCATGGAGGAGAAGGCAGCGAACCTATACCTCTCATTTTATATTTGCAAAAATTCTGTAAAGTAGCTAGACTGAGAGAGTATGTCTGGCTCAAGGTATCTCCAGTGAGATAATAGGATTTGAAACCAGGGCCTCTCATGCTTTAATATAACTGCTATGTGGTCAGATTGCCTCTAATATAATGGGAATGTGGTAAACTTACTGGAAATCAGAGGAACCTATGGTAAAAGCTGTAGAACCCAATGATAAAACCTGTGGAATATATCTGTGTTATATATTCTTGAAAGAAATATGAATACTTACCCATAATTATTGCATCAAACTTGCCTTATTACATTAGATGGTTTTAAATATATATAAAAGACTGTGAATATGTAATGGAGATTTTAAAGCAGCTACATATTTTGCCCAGATCCAATAAAAATATTTGTATAAATAAAAACAAGCGCCTGAAGATAGTGCTCAACTGAACTGTTATTGTACATGTTTTGGCGGCGCGAGAGACGAGGCACACACAAAGTGATTCAGCTCTTTCTGTTTTATTTCAGAGTCCGGAATGCCAAGGAGCCGCGGCAGCCCTTCTTTTAAAGGCTGCCCGCGACTCGTCAGCCAATGGCAGGGGCTTGATCTCCCACCGGAACGGTAACCAATAGGAGGTGAGTATTTCAAATACAAAACACCCCTCCCCTCTTGGTTCAGTCTGACCAATCAGGAGCTCCGCCTATGTTACGTAGTCAAGTAGATAGATGGGGCTTCTGTGGGTCCGACTGGACCTGCGCAACTCACTCACTTCATCGCTGTCGGTCGGTGCGGACGGACCTGTGGGTCCTTCCGTCCCTGGCCAGGGAATCTTCTGGAAGGTCGAGCCGGCCGGGCCGCTCCTGACGGGCTTAGCTCGATTAGTAGAGCTGGCTAGGCCGCTCCCTTCCCGGATTGGATGGTCATCGCCCTCGGTTGGAATCTTGTCGTCGGGGAGTTCTTCAGGCTCAGGTGCATAGCTGCGAACTTCGACCGGAGCTAGCGTTGAGGGTGTGTGTAAGAAGGTCAGGTTGTCTTTATTTGTTTGTGGGTATGCTGTTTCTTGGGTGCTTGGTTGATCCCCTTCCCCCCCAGGGTTTCGTGTGGCCTGGTAAGGGTGCGGGATCGTAGTTGGTCAATGTGCCGCTTCCAGTCTCTGTTGTCAGAGGTGATAAGGCGGTATGACCGTGGACCTGTGAGTTGGGTGATGGTGGCTGGCACCCATAAGGGGTGTCCCACTAAGTTTTTTGCGTAGACTAAGTCTCCTACTTTAAAAGTGCGGATGAATCCGCACTGGATTCATGGATGAATCTAGAGGTTTATCGGTGGAGTAGGTAGGGTGTAACCAGTCCAAAGGGGAGCGTAGTTTCCTCCCCATGAGTAATTCGGCCGGAGTTTTGTTTGTGGTTGTGCTGGGTGTGGTATGCTGTATTGATAATAGTTTATCGATGCGTTTTTGCATAGGGCCCTGGCCTAACTTGTTGAGTGTTTCTTTGGTAAACTGAACCATGCATTCAGTGCGTCCGTTCGCTGCCGGGTGGGCCGGTGCGGTTAGGGCATGCCGTATGCCCAGGCTGGCTAAGTAGCCCTCAAATGCTGTGGCCGTGAACTGGGGGCCGTTGTCCGAGACTAGTACATCTGGTAGGCCGTGCGTGGCAAACCATTTTCGGAGCTGTCGAATGATAGCTTCAGAAGAGGTAGACTGCATGAGACTGACCTCTAGCCAGTTTGAGTAAGCATCTACCAGGATTAGGAACATATACCCCCTCATGGGACCTGCGAAATCTATGTGAACTCTCGACCAGGGGCCCCTGGGCAGTTCCCATTCAGCGATTGGTGCGTGAGGGGGTGAGGGTCGGGATTCTTGGCAAGGCTTGCAACCCGCAACCCAATTTACAATATCCCTGTCTAGTCCCGGCCACCAGACATAACTCCTGGCTAAGCTCTTCATTTTTACCACTCCGGGGTGTCCCTCATGCAGTAATCCCAAAATTGGATCCCTCAGACTTGGTGGAATAACTACCCGGTCTCCCCAAAGTATGCAACCCTTTAGTAAGGAAAGTTCCGTTTGTCTCTGTTTAAAGGGTTTCAAAAAGTCTTGTAAGTCAGAGTCCGGCCACCCCTTTGAAATCCAGGAAGCCACTCTGTGCAGTAGGTGGTCTTTGGAAGTTTCGTGGGCGATGTCTGCAGCTGTCATCGGTAGGTTTGGCAAAGCTTCGATTTGCAGTGTGGATACGGTGGGGCACGGGTCGGGGTCAATGTCCGGCAATGGGCAGCGGCTTAAGGCATCGGCGTGCGTGATAGACTGGCCGGGTCGGTAAGATAAGGTATAGGTGTAAGCAGCTAGAAATTCCGACCATCTAGTCATTCTGGGTGACAATATGTTTGGGGTGGCTTTGTCCCTGGCTAGGGTTCCTAATAGCGGTTTATGGTCAGTTATAACAGAGAATAGGCGACCATAGAGGTACTCATGGAAATGTTTAATACCGGATATGATAGCCAAAGCCTCTTTGTCCAGCTGACTACAGTTCCGTTGGCTTTTTGACAATGTTTTAGAATAGAAGGCAATGGGAGCCTCCCTGCCATCTGGTAGGAGATGGCTCAGAACTGCTCCGACCCCAAAAGGTGACGCATCGCAAGTCAATGTTAACGGTAAAGTCTCGTTATATTGTATCAGTACCTTTGTTGATGTAATAAGATCCTTTATTTTTTTAAAAGCTGTTTCTTCTTGACTGCCCCACTTCCAAGCATTGTCTTTGTCCAGGAGCCTATGTAAAGGTTCCGCAACCGTGGCTTTCTGCGGTAGAAAAACATGATAAAAGTTTATTAACCCTAAGAAGGCTTGCAGTTCTCCCTTGTTAGTCGGGGTGGGGGCGTCTTTGATTGCACGGACTTTTCCTTCCATAGGGTGAATGCCGTCACCGTCAATTAGATATCCCAGGAATTCGATTCTATCTGTGATCAATGTGCATTTCTCTCTTTTAACTTTGAGGCCGGCTTCAGTGAATTTGGTGAGGACTTGTCTTAGGCGGTCTCGCAGTTGCACCTTGTTTTTAGCCGCAATCAGGACATCATCAAAATATGGAATGACTCCCGGTATTCCGTGGAGGAGGCATTCCATTAAGCATTGAAATATGCCTGGTGCCACGCTAACGCCAAATTGGAGCCGGTTACATTTAAAAGCTCCCCGGTGCGTGACAATTGTTTGGGCTTCAGCTGTTTGCGAGTCTACTGGCAGTTGTTGGTATGCCTGGGCCAAATCAAGTTTCGCAAAGATTTTTCCGCCTTTTATGGAGTGCAGTAAATGTTGAACGACCAGAACAGGGTATGCACTTTGCTGTAGCGCATGGTTAAGGGTCGCCTTGTAGTCCCCACAGATATGGATTAACCCGTCCGCTTTAATGGGGGTGACTATAGGGGTCTCCCATTTGGCGTGGTCAATTGGCTCGAGAACCCCTTGCTTAATTAATTTATCTAATTGATCATCAATCTTTGGTTTTAAGGTGAAAGGCACACGCCTTGCTTTCAGTCGAATTGGGGCCACCTTAGGGTCTAGGTTAAAAGAAATAGGGTTACCCCGGTACTTGCCTAAACCGCCGCTGAACAGGTCCTGGAATTCCTTGACGAGGTCCGCCTCCCAGTCTGTGTCTGAGATGTGATTAACGCCGGTCATTCCGATTCCAAGCGGCTCGAACTATTCGAGTCCCAGAAGGCTGGGTCTGTTCCGGTCAACTATGGTCAGTGGCAGAATTTCAGTGTGGTTTTTGAAGGTGACTTGGAAGTGTCCGACGCCGACTACAGGTATTCGGTTACCTTGATAGTCTTTGAGTGTTAAATTTTGAGTTTCCAGTTCGCTTCGTTGAATATCTGGAATCAATTTTTTTATAGTGGCCCATGAGACCATGGAGAGGAACGATCCCGAGTCCACCTCCATTACACAGTCTTGTTCCTCAATTCTTACTTGAATGTGAACCTTCTGCTTGCCTGCTCTTTTTTGTCCCTTCCTGCCTTCAGGTGGCACACATCGTCCTCTTCACTACTGGTCTCTGTTTCAATGTCTTCGTGATGTGTAGTAGTCTTTTCTCTCTCCCACTCTGTTCTGGGTGATTCTCTGGTATTGTAGCCCGCAGACCTGTTAATTTTCTTCATTTTTGCAGCCGATTTTTGGGTAGCTTCGGCTGCTGTGGCTTCTTCCATGGCTTCTTTAACTGTTATTTTGGGCCGGTTTAACAGGCGGCTCTGCAATATGAGATCTTTTAACCCTAAAACTATGCGGTCCCTCAGGGCCTCGTCGAAATTCAGGAACTTGCACTCACCGCCGATGTCCCTTAAGGCTGCCACGAAATCGGCGATACTTCCATCTTCTTTCTGGTTCCTCAGATAGAATTCGTGGCGCTTAATCAGACAGGAGACCGTCGGTGCGTAGTGTGCCCGCAGCATTTTTTCCAGTTTGGGCCAGGTTAAAGTCTTAACATCAGTTGGTGTCGCTAGCGCTTTCGCCATGCGGAAAACGGTCGGACCGCAATGGGTCAGAAAAACCGCTCTCTTTCTTTGTTCCGATACGCCGTTCAGGTCGCTGCTCTCCAGGAACATGAGGAAACGGTCCACATAAGACTGCCATTCTTCTTTCGCAGGGTTGAATTGTTCGGGTGGTGTATTGTTCCCGGACATTTTGCCGCTCGATCTCTGCCGCTATGCACTCGCTCAAGTTAGTGCTGTCTCGATCCCACCCTCGTCGCCAGTGTTTTGGCGGCGCGAGAGACGAGGCACACACAAAGTGATTCAGCTCTTTCTGTTTTATTTCAGAGTCCGGAATGCCAAGGAGCCGCGGCAGCCCTTCTTTTAAAGGCTGCCCGTGACTCGTCAGCCAATGGCAGGGGCTTGATCTCCCGCCGGAACGGTAACCAATAGGAGGTGAGTATTTCAAATACAAAACAGTACAAGCATGACTGATGCTCATGGTTTTATTTGGCTCACAGCCAGCCATACATCTACTGATTCTGGAGGAAAGTTATGCTGCTTTTTAACTCCACCTCTCCTTTGAATCAAATCCCCAACAATTTATAGAGGACTCTAACATTGTGCTCTAATTGCCAGCTATCACTAATTACTGCAGCTGCTAGTTCCATATCACATGCTGCTATTGCAGACTCCTGTACTTTTGGCATAAAACTGGGCAGCCAGGGAGAAAATGTTGGCTTCACTATGGAAAGCATAGAAAGGAATATGAACTTCACGTCTTCATGGAACAGTTAAAATAAAATATTTGCCTCTCTTTTATAGCATATTGGTGGGAACAGTGTTGAAGTTGTATGGGTAAGGTATGCATGTATTCTTTATAGCAATAGCACTTAGACTTACATACTGCTTTATAGTGCTTTACAGCCCTCTCTAAGCAGTTTTCAGAGACAGAATATTGCCCCAACAATTTGAGTCCTCATTTTACTTACCTCGGAAGGATGGAAGGCTGAGTCAACGTTGATTCTGGTGAGATTCAATCTGCCAAATTGCAGGCAGCTGGGTGCAGTAGAAGTAGCTTGCAGTACTGCACTTTTTTAAAAAAAGTTTTTATTTTTTAAGACAAACATATACAAACAAAACATAAAAACATAAAACCATCTTCCATTTTATATACAGTACATACAGTGTGTCAGTTGGTTACAAATCTTTTGTGCTATCCTTTCATAGTCATTACTCAGTTTATATAAATTTTCACATTGTTAAACTAACATATGCTTATATGTATATTTACCAGTTATTAATCATCCAATGGCTAAACTATTTATTCCATCATTTTATATGAGATATTCCAAATTTTGTTTTGAAATTTATGTTATACTTTCATCCAATGGTTATATATGTCTATCTTATATTTTATATCAATCTATTAAACTTCTATTACAAAATTATCTAATCTATTACCTTACCATGTCTTTTTGTCCAACCATTGGTAAAACAAATTCCATATCATATAAAATAGTTTATCTTCTTGTTCTCTAATTTCAAATGTCAATTTACTCATTTCAGCACAGTCCATAATTTTCTTAATAACTTCCTCCTGCATAGGTATTTTATCATTTTTCCAATTCTTAGCAAATACAATTCCAGCAGCTATTAAAACATTTAAAATCAAGTATTTCAGCTCTTTGTTGTATATTTCCGGTATAATTCCCAATAAAAAGATCTCTGATCTAAAGTCTATGTGTTGTTTTATCATTTTTTCCAACCAAGTATGGATTTTAGTCCAATATCTTTTTGCATCTGAACATGTCCACCACATATGGTAATATGAACCAGGTATCTGATGACATTTCCAACATTTATCCGATTTGTTCTTAAACATTCTCATGATTCTCATCGGGGTAGATGCCACCTGTAAAACATCTTATACAAATTTTCTTTATATGCAGTTGACATAGTCATTTTATAATTTTGAGACCACAATTCTTGCCATTTCTCTAAGTCAATCCCATATCCAAAAATTTTCTTCCAAGCAATCATCATTTCTTTAATTTGTTCTTCCTCCAACTTAAATTCTAATAAATGTCCATAGAATTTTTAAATTACTTTTTTATCAGTACCCATCAGAATTTAATCTAAATCAGTCAATTTATCATAAATACCTTCTGTTTTAAAATCTTTATCAAATCTAGATTGTATTTGCAGATATGAGAACCAATTCATTTTACACGTTGTTCTTCCAACACTTGCATAGATTTAAGTTCACCCTTTTCATTCAATATCTCACCATATCTAATTCTGTGTTTCTTTTTATATATTATTGGATAAGAAAAAGCTTCAATGGTAGATATCCATAATGGAACTTTTAAGTTATATTGTCTTTATATCTTCTCCCAGTTTAAAAACAGTTCCTTCTAATGTAATGTCTTCTAAAATACCCCTGTGCTTTAGTTCCCTTATACCAGAGGAAAGCATGCCATCCCAGCAGCAAGTCATGCCCTTCTAAAGTCAATAGTCTACTGTTCCTTAAAGTTATCCATTTACCCACATCAGATTTGTCACCTGGTAATATAACTCCGAGTTGGGCAAGGCAAACCTTCCTCTTGTTCTTGCATCTTGCAACGATTTAAGTTTTATTCTCGCTTTCTTACCCTGCCAAATATATTTCAACACAATTCTATTTAAGTCTTCAAAAATGTCTTTCCCTAGTCGGATTGGAATTGCCTGGAATAAATATAAAATTCTAGGCAATACATTCATCTTAATTGTAGATATTCTCCTGATCAATGATAGTTGTAAGTTTTCCCATTTTGTCAAATCTGTCGCAATCTGCTGTTTGAGTTTAAGATAGTTATACTACTTCAGTGTGCTACATCTTGATGTAATGTATATCCCTAAATACTTAACCTTATTTGTGACCTGTATTTCTAAAACTTCTTCCAACTCTTTCTTTCGTCTTGCTAACATATTCTTTGTTAATATCTTTGTTTTATCTTTATTTATTTTCAAACCTGCTACTTTTCCATATTCTTCTATCTTTTCTATTAATTTAAGTGCTGTTTCCAATGGATACCAGGTCATCTGCAAAGGCTTGCAATTTATACTCTTCCTTTTTGATTTTCATTCATTTCATTTCTTTTTCTTCTCTAATATTCCTATTTAACACTTCCAATGTTAACACAAACAGCAGAAGTGACAGTGGACAACCTTGTCTTGTCTCTTTTCTTATATCTATGGATTCTGTTAATTCTCCATTTACCATAACCTTTGCAGTTTGTTGATAATATATTATTTCAATGGCTTGGATAAATTTTTTTACCAAAGCCCATTTGTATCAATTGCAATAAGATAACTCACATTGTCAAAGGCTTTTTGTGCATCTAAAAACATCAAGGCTGTTTGCTTTTCAGGGTGTGCCTCATAGTATTCCAAAGTGTCTAGAATTATTCTCACATTGTCTTTGATTTGTCTCTTTGGCAGGAATCCATTTTGGTCAACATGGATAAAATTATTTAGATTTCTTTTCAGTCTTTCTGCCAGGATTGAAGCAAAAAATTTGTAATCTGAATTTCATAGGGGTATAGGTCTATAGTTTTTAACTTGCTGCAGGTCTGTATCCTCCTTCAGTATAAGCGTAATATATGCTTCTGACCATGTTTTGGGTATTCGTTTCTTTAACATAATTTCATTCATAACTTCTAATAGATGAAGATTCAATATTTCCTGAAAAGTCTTGTAAAATTCCGCTGGCAATCCATCTGGACCTGGTGCTTTTCCAACATTCTGTTTTTTAAAGCTTCTGTTAATTCCATCATCGTTATGTTCCATTATAACATTGTTTCAATATCTTTGGGTATCTGAGGTAGATTCGCTTTCTGTAAATATTGCTTAACTTTTTCTTCTTGAATATTCTCTTGATAATACAATTTTCCATAGTAATCTTGTATAATTTTTTTCTTCTCCTCATTTCCATAGCAAATGTGTCCTTCTTCATTTATTAATTGACTAATTCTTCCTGATTCTCTTTGCTTTCTCTGTTTGTAGGTTAGCCATCTGCCTGGTTTGTTTGCATCTTCAGAGTAATTCTGTTTAGCATTTTTAATTTTTTGTGCTAATTCCTCTTTTTCCATTAGTCCCATTTTATGTTTAATTATATCCATTTTATTTTTAATGTCTTTCTTTTGCAGGGACTTCTGTAATTCTTTTTCCAGTCTTTTATAGTCATCTTCCATGTTTTGAAAGTCTTTTTTTGTTTTATATTTATTTTCCTTGTATAGTCTATTATCAAGCTCTTGTGCAGGCCTTCATCATGTCCCAAAGATTCTGTAGAGATGTATCCTCTTTTCTATTTTCTTTAAAAAAGAAAATGAGTTCTTTCTCTATTTTTTGTTTAAAGTCTTTTTCCTTTAATATCATATTATTTAAAGTCCATCTAGATCTCCTCTTATGTCCTTTCCAAATAACTGTCAATGGGTTGTGGTCTGCCCATGTTCTTGTTTCTATTTCAATTTATCATGTGTTGGCAAGTAATTTGCTGACATCCATATCATGTCTATTCTAGACCATGATGCATGGCTGTTTGAGTAAAAAGTATATTGCTTACTTTCCACATTTGTCTCTCTCCATGCATCTTTTAAGTTTACTTCTTCTATCATTCGAAAGAAAGATTTTGGTAATATCTTTCTAGTTTTCTTTGTTGATTTCTGCGTTTTATAGTCCAACCAGTCATTAATTTTCCATTAAGATCTCCCATCATATAAATATTAACATAGTCCAGTTCAATTATTTTCATATGTAATTTCCTGTAAAATTCTTCTTGGTTATCATTTGGAACATAAATTGCAATTAAAAGTGTTTTAACACTATTGTCCATTATTTCCACCATCAAACTCCTTCCATTATCATCTGTATAAATTAGTTCTGCCAAAATTGTATCTCTAATATATAAGACCACACCTCTTTTTTTACATTGTGACAATGACGTAAATAATTTCTCTATTTTTTTCCAATATATATTCATGTTGTTTTTAAATATGTACTTCTTGTAGCAAAAATTATATCAAATTTTAATTTCTCTAATTTATGAAATACTTTCCTTCTTTTAGTAGCCAAATTAAGTCCATTTATGTTAATTGTAATCAATTTTCTTTCATCCATGTTAAGCTTTATAAGGGGTTTTTATTGCTCTAGTAGATCTTAATTCTTGTTGCTCTCTGGGTACACTACCTACTGCACCTTCTTTTTTTTCAGTTACTGCTATACACTCCTCTTGAAATTCAGTTAACAACTCTTCTTTTCTTGCTTCTTCCTCCTTTCCTCTAAAATATTCTAAGTAGAATAGGTCAGCTTTTTCAACTGTGTCAATTCTGTGTCTTTGTTCCTGCCAAGTGAACAAGAGGCCTTCTGCTATCAACCATCTGTAGTTTACTCCTCTTTTAAGTAACTCTTTAGTCAAAAATAAATATTCTCTTCTCATTTCTCTTACTCTTCTTGGTATCTGTTTCAGCACCACAATTTCTTTGTCTTTATACTTTAATGTTTTCTCTCTTGCCACCTGCAGTATCTGTGTTTTGATAATCTTCTTGGTAAATCTGATGTGGACTTCTCTTGGTAACCTGTTTCTCATTGCATATCTTGTATAGACACAGAACACTTCATCCATCCCATCCATCATCTTTGCTTTGGTTATCTCTAGCACTTCTGTCAGTATTTCTGTCATTATTTCAGTGAGGTTTTCACCTTTTCCTTCTTCTACATTTTGAAATCTCAAGTAAAATTCTGATCTATTGATTTCCCATCCTAATGGTTCACAAGTGCAGTAGTGAACTTTAACCACTGTGCCACCAAGGTTCTTTTATGCCACACTCATAGTTCTATAAAAGCATATTAAGCAGATACTGACTAGACCCAACTGTGAAAGAGCAACAAAGATAATTAGGAGACTGGAGGCCAAACCATATAAAGAATAGTTCCTGGAATTGGGTATGTCTAAGTCAATGAAAAGATGTTATAGAGTGTTCCAATGTATAAGGGGTTGCTATAAAGAAGAAGGAACCAACTTATTCTTCAAAGCACCTGAAGGCACAATGACGAAAAGTAATCAAAGAGAGAAGCTACCTAGAACTAAGAAGACATTTCCTGACAGTGAGATCAATTAATCATGGAACAATTTACTTCCAGAAGTTGTGAATGCTCCAACACTGGAAGTTTTAAAGAAGAGATTGGACAACCATTTGTCTGAAATGGTATAGGAAGACCTCCAAGGTCCCTTCTAACTCTGTTATTCTGTGGTTAAGTGAAAGAAAACCTATGGAAGGCATTGGAGAAGGTTCATTTGCAAAATTCAGTTGCATCACTGACAAATTCTCCCTTATTGGTAGGAGGGTCTACTTGTTCAAAATTCAAGGGCCATCAACTATTAGAGGAAAAGAATTGGAGTTACCATAATAATGGATGATTCAGGATGGGAGAATAAATGGAACTTAACATTGGTAATGATAAAATATATACAACAGGGTGTCAAACTCATGTCGTCACATCAGCATCACGTGATGTATCAGGACTTTTCCCCCCTTCGCTAAACCGAGTGTGGGCATGGCCAGCATGTGATGCATCCAGCAAGGTTGGGAGGTTGACAGGGCTGGGAGTTTGACAGCCCTGACATACAGAATAAGAATGAGCTATCTACAAAACATGAATGTTCTAATATTACTGTTTAGAAAAGCAATTTACAACCCAAAGACTGCATATACAACATATTGAGTTAATTTTTGAACTATTATTTGATCACCTCTTTGCTTACTCCATTGCTGCTTATATAGTCTTTTCTTTCATACATAAGCTTATTTTTGAAAATAAAGAATACACCTTACTTTCTATGATTACATTGCCAAATTTCAATGGCACAGTTGCTGATATGGTTTCCTAACATTCCAATGGATGTTTTATTCTTGAAAACTAATGACTACTTTAAAAAAGAAAAACCTGATTCCCCACCTAATAGCAGACATGCCCCCTAAAATTTCAGCCTCACCCTTTTGCATGTTCTCATTTTGCATCACCATTCACAGTGGTTCATTATCCTCTCTTAGGGCTTAGCAAAATATTATATTTGGTCAAACAGTAATTAGATCACCCAGTAGCATAATTAAAAATCTTTTCCATAGTTGAAATTAGTAAGGTCTATTATCAATGGCAAAATATCAGATCCAGTTGGATCTGATTGGTTCCAAAACATTTAGAATAACAAGAAACAAGGTCAATCTTTTTTGTTTCAACTGTTGATTAAAGCAGACATGCCAATATTCAAGGTTCCTAGAGCTAATCAGATGTGGTAGCCTTGATTGATTATGTGCCATCAAGTTGTTTTCAACTCCCAGAGGTCACATATGTTTTCTCTGACAGTCTGTCCCTAATCTGGTTTTTCTGTTTTTCACCAATGCCTCTTCCCCAAGCCTGTATCTAGTGAACAGTATCACCATCCTCCAAGTTCTAGACTCAATTTTAAAAAATGTATTAAGTTTAAATTGTGTGTATGTGTGTATCTTCTGAGTCAATGTTGATTCCTGGCAGCTGCCTAGACAAGTCTTTGTTAGTTTTCTTGGCAAGATTTCAGAAGTAGACTGCCATTGCCTGTTTCCTAGGGTTGAGAGGAAGTGACTGGTCCAAATTCACTGAACTAGTTTCCTGCCTAAGGCAGGAATAGAAGTCACCTGGTATGCTGATTTCTAGCCTGGTACCATTGCACCAAACTGGCTTTCCAATATGTGTGTGTGTGTGTGTGTGTGAATATAATCCATAGAATCTAGTAAACACAACTACACACACGTGTGTATGTGTGTTTTTAAGAACACTATTACTTTTTCATTTTCAGAACTACATGAGGCTCCCCTTGAAGAGCATCCGGAGGTGCAGAGTGCAGCCACGTGGGTGATTTTGGGGGCTTCTCGGAGCTCCCATGTTACACCGCTCCTGCACGACCTGCATTGGCTTCTGGTGGTCTTCCGGGTGCGATTCAAGGTGTTAGTGGTCACCTTTAAAGCGCTCCATGGCTTGGGACCTGGGTACTTACAGGACCACCTGCTGCCACCATCGGCCTCCCGTCGGCCAGTGTGCTTCCACAGGGTGGGCCTCTTCGGGGTGCCGTCAGCTGGGCGATGCTAGCTGGCAGCCCTGAGGGTGCGGGCCTTCTCTGTGGGAGCACCCTCCCTCTGGAATGAATTACCCCTGGAGATGTGAGCTATCCCTGACCTACAAAGCTTCCGGCGTGCACTGAAGACCCACCTTTTCCAACAAGCCGGTCTGGTCTAGATTTACTGGTAGGGTTTTTTAATTGGTTTAACGGTTTTAGCTCTTTAAATTTTTACCTTGTTCAGTTTTATCATCACTGCATCTCAGCCACTAATTTAATCTACTTTTAATCTATTTTAAATTTGTATTTTGTAAGTGTGTGTTTTTACTTGGCTGTACACTGCCCCGAGTCCCGATGGGAGAGGGGGCGGTATATAAATCAAATAAATAAATAAATAAATAAATAAAACTAAAGACTGAAAACATCTGTATTTTACCCCTTGCAGTAAACTTTAACCATTTACAGCTACAGTTACTGAGATAAAAGAACAGCTTCACACCACAGCATATACTGAACTCAGTGGGAATGGATTCCTTTCCCCAATACTGAGATATTTGCTTGGAAAAAATGCTCTTGATCTCTAATCCAACAGCAAGACAATCTCATTTTATAACTCAGATCTTTTAAGCACCATCATATTCAAATAAGTCAACAATCTCAGTTCTCTGACAGATTTAAAAATTTACAAATTTAAAATAGAATTAAAGCAATTTTCACTCTCCTCCCCTTGTTGCTGTATTCTTTTTGCACCTTCTCCTTCTCACTGGCTTTGATCCAAAATTCAGGTGGCTCCTCCATAATTTCTTCTTGTAGCTGTCACACACAGGGCACAATCCACTCTCTTGGCCTTAGACATTCCAACTGGCACATCAAATTGATTCCCTTCAAAGGTAAAATTTGTCTGCAGATTCACTTGCCTTGAACTAAGTTGCAGCTGGCACAGCAGAGAGAAAGCCTTGTGTGTTCTCTCATTAACATCTCTTATCTCTTCCTTATTAAGCTGACTGACTCATGAGTAATCTTTCTATTTCTTTAAAACTTTTCCTCCTTTTTGTCTGACTCTTAAGTAGTTTTGGTTGCTTAAATCTTTTATTTCATCCAGTTGCTTCCCCAATCTATTTTCTTTTTCCTTGTCATTTCTTCTAGGCTTGGTCTTGTTCAGGGTCAAATCTTGTTTTCTTGAAGAAGAGTCATGCAGATCAGCTGTCAAATGTCTATGTTGTCTCTACCCAGAATTTCATACCTTTCATATTTTTTTTTCCAAATTTCAAGTTTTTTTCTTTCTCTATGGGTGATTTTACTCTCTCATCAGAGGCGTCCAATTTAGATTTCATTGCAGGCTCCCTACTATTTGATGACAACCATTTTATTCCATTCCAGGCTCATTTTTCTCTTGTTTACCTGTACTACTTTTTTTCCTTTATTTGGCCTGTAGATAATTAAACACTCTGGGCCTCCAGTTTTCTTTGTTTCCCTTCTGCCCACCTAGTAGTTTGAAAGCTTGTAAATGTGAATAGATAGAGGCACCACTTCAATGGTAAGGTAAAAGCATTCTGTGTGGTTAGAATGCAGTACTGCAGGCTAACTCACTACTCACTCCAGGAGTTCAATTCTGAGCAGCTCAAGATTGATTCAGCCTTCCATTCTTCTGAGGTCAGTAAAATGAGGATCCAAATTGTTGGGGGCAATATGCTGGTTCTGTAAACCATTTAAACTGGCTGTAAAGCACTGTGAAGTGGTATATAAATCTAAGTGCTATTGATATTGCTGTAGTGGATACCTTCACATTTACATTGACACTGTTGAATCCCTGTGCTCCAGATGCTTCTGCTCCTCTGGGCAAGTCTTTACAAGTTTGCATAAGTTTTCCAACTTTGGGTAACCTTTGGATTATGTGCACATGGATCAAATTGATGTACCGTATTTATTCGAGTATAACGCGCAAAATTTTATACCGATTTTAAACTGAAAATTAGGGGGTGCGCGTTATAAACGAGGGGTGGGGTGGGGTGGCAATGGCGGAGAGCGACGGCCCAGCGTCGCCCACTTGGGACTGGGGAGGAACCATGCCTCCTCCCGGGGTCCGAGCCCCCCGCCCAGCGCTCACCTGCTCCGCCGGCGGCTCTCGCTGGCCCGTGGGGACGCGCGCCCAGCAACAGCAGCAGCAGCCGGGGGGCATCGGTGCCCGGGGAGGACGGTTTCTGCGTGGCTCCCTCGCCCCCCGGGACCCTCCTCAGCCCTCGGGAAGCAGGCGAGGGGCTGGCGCCCCGACCCTTCCGCCGGTTGGGCAGGTTACAGCCGCCTCACCCGGCAATCGCCGCCTCTTTGGCCTTCCCGGAGGCCGGAGCCCGTCCCGAGAGCCCGCGGAGTCTCGCCGTGGGTGAAGGGCATCTCCTCCCGTGATGGCCAGGCTGAACTCGCCCGGCAAGGCCGCTCCGCTCCAGACGCCGGGGCCACCTTAAGCACCATCCGGGGGCCGCGCGCAGTCGCCCCGTGTGGCGGGCAGCCCCGGAACGTGTGCGGCGGGCGCTGGCGGAGACGGCCACGCTGCCGGGCGCCCCTTCCTGGCAACCTCGGGCGGTAGCCACGGCCGGCCCGTCGCAGGGACCTCCGGGGCCCGGACGGAGAGTTGGGCGAGTGACTTGGGGCAGCGGCGTAGGGGAGATGGAAGTGGGGAGGGCGAGATCGTTCTGGACAGGTGGAGACTTCGCGCCCACCAAAAAAGCTTCCTACATGCTCTTGAAGCCCCAAATAACCCAGACAACCACAGTCCGCAAACGCCAACCGTTTCCCGCCACCGACTTCCAAAACTATCGCGACGGGGCGGAAAACCCTCGCGGCCGTGCTCGCTCTTTCTCCAGTCGCAGGGAAAGCGCGCACTATAAGCTACGAGGGGACGTTTTGTTTTTCGAGGCTGCAGCCGCGCACTATAAGCTACGAGGGGACGTTTTGTTTTTCTTCGCCCTCGCGTATAGTGCGCGGCTGCAGCCCCGAAAAACAAAACGTCCCCTCGTAGCTTATAGTGCGCGGCTGCAGCCTCGAAAAACAAAACGTCCCCTCGTAGGGTATAGTGCGCGGCTTGATGTGAAACAAAATTTTATACCGATTTTTAATCGAAAATTAGGGGGTGCGCGTTATACACGTGTGCGCGTTATACTCGAATAAATACGGTAATCAACAAAGTTTGCTTTTCCAGTTGCAGCTATATCAAATTATACATCAAATTATTAGTTATAACATATGGGTAAATCATTACTGGAATTTGGGCCTTAGTTCTATTCATCAACTACAAGACATCAAGATGGTTGATGAAGTAGATCTGAAATGCCTCAATCTAACAAGATAGAACTGAACATCATGGTGAACAGAGAAGCTTTGGATGATCTTCTAAGGACCAGTCATTCTCATTTTGTTTTTGAAATTTCAAAAGTTTAAGTTTTATTCAAACATTTTCTAAATATTAATTTCTCTTCCTGCTCTCCATTAAAGCCTTTAAAGCACTTAAAGGACCAAGATTTGCAAAAGCATTTTTAGAACCTTTTCTCTCTCTAGGTGCTAACATTCTAATCAATGGCAGCTTCTTGACAACTGTGCTTGAGAAAAAAAAAGTCAAATATGCATCCAGTCATTTGAAAGCAAATTTTATACAGTGAGAGTTATTGTAGCATCTCCCGGATATTTAATTTAGCCATGAAGTGAGTGAAATCAGTTGCATAAAGAATTGGATCAAAGGATAAAATTGCCAGCATTCTGTCATCTCCTATTATCTGCCTTGTTCTTCTCAGTATAATACCAGCTACTTGCTGTGCCTCGCTCTATCTTTTCTGCTGCAAAG
This sequence comes from Bungarus multicinctus, assembly GCA_023653725.1. Taxonomy (NCBI): domain Eukaryota; kingdom Metazoa; phylum Chordata; class Lepidosauria; order Squamata; family Elapidae; genus Bungarus; species Bungarus multicinctus. The sequence goes on along the minus strand of CM042836.1, from coordinate 57,334,178 downwards.
TTGTGTTTGTGTGTTCTTTAAACAATTTATTCTTGTCTATATTTTAAATGAAATTCCCATACCGCAAAACTTTAGGAATTGTGAGAGCTATTGACAGAAATCTTTGTCGGCTAGTTGAGTTCCCCCCCTTTTTTAAAATGTATTGTTGTTAAGGGTACATTAGCTCTCCAAAAAAATCCATTATCCATTTACATGGCAACCAAGAGTTTTCTACCTCTCCTTTCTGCCTTCAAGTGGCTATCTGGTTTATTGCAGCCCAATATAGGAGCCCCAGGGCTCATTCTCAGGTTACAGTATGGCATGAAGATATCTCACTAGTCATTTTTAAACGGCATATCCTCATTCTATCATCTTCCTGTCATCCTCAGCTAACTTGGAGGCAGAGTGATTTCAAATCTAGCTTTATGTTTTCCTCTTCTTCTGCTAAAAATCTTCCCATGTAAATTCCCATACCGCAAAACTTTAGGAATTGTGAGAGCTATTGACAGAATAGCTCTCACAATTTTTAAACGGCATATCCTCATTCTATCATCTTCCTGTCATCCTCAGCTAACTTGGAGGCAGAGTGATTTCAAATCTAGCTTTATGTTTTCCTCTTCTTCTGCTAAAAATCTTCCCATGTAAATTCCCATACCGCAAAACTTTAGGAATTGTGAGAGCTATTGACAGAATAGCTCTCACAATTTTTAAACGGCATATCCTCATTCTATCATCTTACTGTCATCCTCAGCTAACTTGGAGGCAGAGTGATTTCAAATCTAGCTTTATGTTTTCCTCTTCTTCTGCTAAAAATCTTCCCCTGTAAACAATCTATGATGTTTCATGGTGATGCAGCCACTGAGGCTATTAGGATCCAGCATCTCCAAGCATTCATTAGCTATTATCAGTTCCTACAGGTATCTTTTCTCTCCTCCACTTGCTGAGCTCTGACTTCCATAACCATTTTACTTGTGCTGCCAAAGAGATCAGAGACAACCATTTTATGTGACAGCCTTTTCCCATAGTGATTGCTCCCTCTTTCTCTCTGTCAATCCCTTCAACCACTCCACTTGAAGCCTGACTAATTTTTTATCTTCTTTTCCAATTAGGCTGCTACAAGTTGGAGAATGGCCTCTCTTCCTCATATTCATACATGTATAGCAGATTAATATGGCCACCCATTTTAGACAAATAACTCTGGGTGACTAACATAACATGTGGATAAAATAATATAAAATTAAAGAAATAAAGCATCACATTTTAAAAAATAGACTCTTTGCCATGCCATTTTATCACACAGACTAGACATTTTTTATTTTTTTTATTTATTTTTATTTTTATTTGCATTTATATGCCGCCCTTCTCCGGAGACTCAGGGCGGCTTATAGTCTATGGAGCACCATGCTAAGTGCTCAGTAATAGCCTTCATTCTATTGTATATGCCTGCTTATTACTAGGGTTTTTGGGCCCCCCCCCAGCGGCATTTTTACAAAGTCAGCTTATTGCCCCCAACAATCTTGGTTCCTCAATTTACCTACCCTGAGAGGATGGAAGGCTGAGTCAACCTTGAGCCTGGTGGGATTCGAGCCTGCAATAATTGCAGGCAGCTTGCATTAAGTGCTAGATGATTAACAGCCTGCACCACCAAGGCCCTTATTAGACATCTTATTAAACGTCCCTTCCCCCTTCACTGTAGACATGTAATCTGCATTCATTACTGACAAAATTCTCACCTCTCCTCAAAAAAACAACAACCCTGCCCCCCAAAATACATATGAAGTGCTTAAAGTTTTCTTGTAAGAAAGCATTTACAGCATGCTGAATTGATCTTGAGTGGTGAGGGTAAGAAGACTCAGTCAACAACTGGTGGCCTAGAAAACCAAATTGTGTTTGGGTTGTATTTACTGACCATATCTCACAAGTAATGTGGCTAGATGCTGACCTAGTAGTAGAAATAAATAATAGGGTCATGGTTATGGATTTATCTAAAATAGTCCAATGTCAAATACTAATTTCCACTCTTTCTGCCCTTTTCTTTGCTTAGCCTTTATCTTTCTTTGCCATGCGCTGAAGGAATATAAGCATTAGTTCTGCTTATATTCATGGCTTCCTGACAAAGTATAAAAGTTTTGCTGGAGTACAGGATATACTATATTATTATCTGTGTCCATGCAAATAAAATGATGTATCTTCGAATTTATTTGGTTACTTTAGCTGAGGCAGGTTTGGGTCATAACACTAGCTAAAAAGTTGACAAGAGATTCTGAAAGAAGGGGATTTCCTTTTTATGATAGGATCCAACTTAACGTTTTTGCTTATAATTGGTGGAAATCTTTGATTGAATTGCTGTTTGGCTGCAGAGAAATCTGTAAGGTCTAAGAAATTCTATAAATTCTAAGAAATCTGTAAGGTCACATGAAAATGTTATCGTCTGCATGCTTGCCTGGAGATTCCAGAGCCCTGGTCATGAAGCACATCTGATAGAATAGCAATAGCAATAGCATTTATATACCATTTCACAGTGCTTTACAGCACTCTCTAAGGGGTTTACAGAGTCAGCAACCCCAACAATCTCATTTCCAATCTCATGGAAGTCTGAGTAACCTTGAGCCGGTGAAAATCAAACAGCCAGACTGCTGACAGCTGGCAGTCAGCAGAAGTAGCCTGCTGTACTGCATTCTAACCAATGCGCCACTACACAGAATAGAATAGTACAGCATAGTGAATAGAATAGTACAGAGTAGTGTAGAGTTGAGTAGAGTAGAAAAATATTGTGAAATCAAAAGTCCAAAGTTCTTGAACTATCTGTAAATATTTATATCTATTATATTTACATTTTTGCATTTTCTCCCAGACCTTAAGGCAGCTTATAAGGGAATCAACCTTCATTTTATCCCCAATGAAATAAGCTGAGGGTGGAGGACAAAAAAGATTGTTCACGATTGAAGGTCTTCCTAATCCCTAGACCAAATGTGCCTTAACACTGTGCCAGACTGCCTCTTAATAAAAAATATAAATGCAAGAACGTTAATGGTTTCCCTTTCTTTTCTCCTTCTCTCCCCAAAAAACAGAGTCGCTAGTATTATTCACTAAAAAAGACAATAAAACAGAGTGAATTTCTACTGATTCATACACTCATGAGCATCACGACTGCATTAACTTTAATGGTTTATTCTGGGGATTTGAGCAGTGGGTCTCTCCTTTATTCTGCTTTGCAAGTAAGTCCAAGAAGCCAGATTTAAATCTAAAGAAAGATGCAGCTCAAATACGTAAACAGCAAATTGGCATCTGTGTATATGAAAGGAAAGGGAGTCACTATAAAAATAAAAGCCATATTTAGCTGAATGTTTAATTTCTGGTGTACTTCAGGGTCAGCAAGGGGTAAATTCTGGAGAGACCACCATCTCTTAACCTCTGTAATTTATGTGTAAAATGAAAAGAAGGTGTCTTTATCAGACGTTTTTACACGTCTGTCTATTTAGATAGCTACATGGTAAAGTTAGTAGCTCTATCAGAGGTGGTATTCAGCAGGTTCTGACCAGTTCTAGAGAACCAGTAGTGGACATTTTGAATAGTTTGTAGAACTGGCAAATACTACCTCTGACTGGAGATTTTACAGTATCCTTCCCCTCCCATGCCCACCAAGCCACACCCACAGAACTGGTAGTAAAAAAATTTGAATCCCACCACTGAGCTCTATTAACAACTCAGGAATACCTGTAGTAGGAAGGTCTTCTGTAGTAGTCCCCAGGACTGAATTCTCTCTGGTTGAATGTTTGCTACAAATGTTCAGAAGAAAGTGTAGTGGGGGGTTGTTGTTGTTGTTTTGAATGTTTTGATTTCTCTTAATGGCTTCACATTGGGAAAGTGAATTGAGTGGAAAAACATGATTCCCTGTCTTTCATTTGTTATATTAAAGGTGAGATCTGTATGCATTTTTCTTAGATGATTCCAATCAACATTTTCAAAATTGCACATTACAATTAGACTAGATTAACAGAGTTGGAAGGGACCTTGTAGGTCATCTAGTCCAACTCCCCTTGCCCAAGCAGGAGACCCTACACCATTTCTGACAAATGGCAGTCCAATCTCTTCTTGAAAGTCTCAAGTGATGACCCTCCCACAACTTCCGAGAGCAAGCTGTTCCATTGGTTGATCGTTCTCACTGTCAGAAAGTTTTTTCTTATTTCCAGGTTAAATCTCTCCTTGTTCAGTTTCTATCCATTATTTCTTGTCTGGCCTTTGGGTGCTTTAGAAAATAGCTTGACCCCTTCCTCTCTGTGGCAGCCCCTCAAATATTGGGACACTGCTATCAGGTCTGTCCTGGCCCTTCTCTTCACTAGACTATCCATGCCCAGTTATTATTTTTGTTCTTTCCCTGCATTTATAAAACTGTATTTTTTCATTCTTTGGAATAGTCCAATTTGCTTTGTATCAATTTTCATTGAGATCTAGATGGTATGTTATTTTTTGTATATAAAAATATTAAAATCTTTCAAAATGTATAGCAAAAACATGAAAGGTAAGTGGACCTGAAAGGCAATTCATGGCCTATAGAGTAGGGAATTTGAAGCCCTTTTTAGCAGAGAAAAAGAAAAATGTATGTGATATCTGGGAAATCCTATTTTTAAAGGAATTTGCTTTTCTGTAAATTGCCTCTTTATATATCATTCTAGTTGCTTAATGAAATGATGCACATTAGCTGAGCATAAATCTGATTTATTTCTGCAGGAGCAATTTCAAAAAACAATAGTGTGGAACTCTCTGCATTTATAAATATTTGGAAAATAAATGAAATTATCCTTTTCTTTTACTTTGATATACTTTATTATGTAAATTTAAATTCCGTGTTATGGATAAATGGGCTAGGCTTTGACTCAGATGGGTATCTAATCTAAGTTAAAAGAGTGAACTAAGTTCAAGAGTGAATTCGAGTTCAACTCTTGAATTAAATTAAAAAGGTATCTTGGAAGAAGTGGCATGTCAATTTAAGATGATTAAGAAAAATGTGTAGGACGTAATTTAAGGCCAAATTAGATTCAAAGGAGGCCATATCTTTACCATCTGACCAAGCTAAAGCAGATAAACCTTTAATCTTTTCACCTTTACAGATGGTTACTATACAAATTACAGAAATGAATGTTGCCCCTTTTCCTATTTATATTCCAATTTTTTGACCTATTATTTATTCTGAATTAAAAATCTGTTTTTTATTCATTAAAAACTGGGTAATACATCCTTGGCTTCCAGATATGCATTCTTATCAAAACAGATGAAATTCCCTTCTTTCTACCCTCCCTCGCCTTACTCTGTAGCTCTTAGAGGATTTAAGTGATGGATGGGAGACTTCCACTGTCTTGCCCACCACCACCCTGTAAAACATGCCATGATAGATGCCATGGATTTGCAGACATCCCTTTTCCCCCCACTTCTTTTTAAAAGAAGAAACAAGTTTGTCATTGATTCAATCCATTGCAATAGCAGCCCAGGGTCATTTCTCAGTGAGAACTATTCACCAGAAATGACACTATATCAAGACATCACATGAACAACAACAAAAATGCTACCGTAAATGGGCAAAGCCAAATAAATGTGAAAACATCAATTTTATACTTTGGCTAAAGGATGCCCTAGAACTGTCACTGTTGGAAAGTAGACATAGATTTTAGTAATGATTGGCAAGACAAGCATCATTTTTACCCAAAAGCCACTTCATTTGAAGTGTCTGGTGATACATTGATAGAAATGGCTTTGACAAAATTGCATAAGGTCGAGGAATATTTCCTTCATACTTTCTCTTGTGAGTGATGAAAATTTCCTTTCTGCTTAGTTTCTACATATTAGATCAGAGCAATGTGTGATCCTTCAGGTGCTCACAAAATAATTTTTGGCAACAACTGTGGCTAGCATCTTCACAGACAAGGAGGTATGTTACACTGACCAATTTATTCTTTCTGCTGTGTTCTGGAAGGTTAGACTGAGCAGATGAGTGTTGTCTGTGTCCTTGTCAGAGTAAATTTCAGGTTTCCCCATTTTTGAGAACTGATTCCTGGTTCGACCTGCTTTGGGGCAGGGTTTTGGTGTGTTGCATATTGTACTGAAGGAAAAGCTGGTGTGATATAATACTATACTTAAGGTGTTGGGCTAAGCTTAGGAGATTTAGAGCCTTTAGCTGTTGAGGCTCACTTGGCAGGATTTGGGGAATGCATTCCTAACAGTGTTCACAGAAGTGTCCTGTTTTCATTAACCTGATGAAGTTAGTATTACACTGCAATCCTTCCCCTCATCAGAGCATACATGGGACATCACAGCAGAAGTATTGCAGGGCATGTATTGCAATACTACTTCCATTAATCTGCCTTCCTGGACAATTCTAGAATGCTGCAGGTCTTCTCAGCCAGCTTGGTAGGGATGCTGTTGTGAGAAAAATGGATAGGGACTATTGTGTATGCCTGGAAGACAGGGTATAAATCTGAGAAATGAGAAACATATATTAATAAACTCTAATATAAATATGTGTAGATTTTGTGGTTTTTTTTTAGTCAGATATGGATTGGCAACTGGGAATACACAAGCACTATAATATCCCCAGATGGTTATTTAATGCTTAGATCCAACATTTATGTAACAACACTTTTAATTTTCTTCTTAAATAATAGTCTCATGAGAATTCCATTAAATATGCCAAAATGTTGCAAGTCTATCATCTGCACCTCTATAATTGTATGGTTTGGTTCTGCAACCCAACAGGACAGACACAGATTTCAGAGGATAATTTGGACTGCAGAAAAAACAATTACTATCCACCTGCCTTCAACAAGGACCTGTATACTGCACAAGTCAAAAAGAGGGCTGTAAAAATATTTACAGACCCCTCACATCCCAGACATAAACTGTTTCAACTCCTTCCCACACCACAACAACTAGACACAAGAACAGTTTTTTTTCCAAAAGCCATCACTCTGCTAAACAAATAATTCCCTCAACACTGTTCAACTATTACAAAGCCTGCACTACTATTACTGTTAATCTTCTCATCACTCCTTATCACCCATTCCCTCCCACTTGTGATTGTAGAATTGTAACTTTGTCGCTTGTATCCTTATGATTTATATTGACTGTTTCCTAGTATGATTTGACTGCTGATTTTATCCTATGACTATCATTAAGTGTTGTACATTATGATTCTTGATTCTTAATGAATGTATCTTTTCTTTTATGTATACTGAGAGTATTTACACCAAGACAAATTCCTTGTGTGTCCAATCACACTTGGCCAATAAGATATTCTATTCTATTCTATTCTATTCTATTCTATTCTATTCTATTCTATTCTATTCTATTCTATTCTATTCTATTCTATTCTGCCATCTGGTGATACTTTGACCACTGTTTATTGGTGGCTTCCTTTGAGAAAGAGTCTCGGTCCCAGAGCATGAGACTGGATTCAGAGAAGTAATTTGAAAATGTTGTTAAGGGTGATAAAATTATCCTGATTATTTAAGACCCAACAGTACAGCTGGGTCACTTATCAGCAGCAGGCAGAGCTACACATTGTATGAAGATATATTTCCATTTAGTATTCTAACTCTATATACCATTAATTGCTACATCTTTTTTTTTCTCATTATGGTATAGCTCTGAAGAAAAATAAGAAACAAATCTAAATAACAATTAGTCCACATGGTATTGTTTTACAGTTTCCATTGTTAAAATAAGACCTTTTAAAAAACTTGGTACATAAAAGGCCATTAAGAGCCTCTCCACCAAACTGTCTGTGCATTTTCAATGTTTTGTTAAGCTGTGATTGACTGAAAAAGAGTGAAGCTCTCTTTATCTCTCTCTCTCACCCCTTCCATCTCCTCCCATGTGGCTGCACAATTTGCTTCCACTTTAGTTAATAGTATTGTAGAAAGATGACAGAATTGTGGTTAACTTTAATGATGCACTTGTACAAAAGCTACACTTTTAGCTTGTTCTAATAAGTCATAGTTAAATTATTCATAGTTTGAAGTTGGGGTACAATGCTAGATTAAAGTGAATGTAACTGGAAATATCTGCAATCTCTTCTTCATAGCCACACAGCAAGAGCTAAAGCTTATCTAGGCTCATTTCCTAGCACCACAACTGCTTTGTTTGGTAGGCTGCTTATTATTCTTATTTACCAAGAAACCCCTTTAGAGTGTTTATTATTTTCCTAATAATTGCCTATAAAACAAGAGAAATTAACAAGCCTTTTACCCCCCTCCCCTCCTCCAACCACCCAAGTTACAGGCTCCTTAAAAACAAAAGTTTGTGTACTTCTTAAGATGAATTGAACAAGTTTGTCCCTGGGCGGCTAATGCCATCTAATTCTGTTGAAGTCACAGAAGCAAATCAAATAGGCAATCAGATTATGACTTGATTCAAACCAAACTCTACCATATTGCAAATCACAATATAGAACAAAGCCATTGCAGTTGATATAACCTTCTATTCTTCACATATTGTAAATGACTTTTTAAATTCTACCACATAGAGAAAGTATGAGATTAAAAAAAAAACTAATATATGAATGAATTTGGAATGTGTTCTGCATGGCTTCTCTAAATGAAAGGCACATGTTAACTCTGTTTCTGAAGAAATAGATAAGGCTAATGTAGAATGTATAGTTATTTATTTAACAAACAAAAAAAAATCACCACAACCCCGAAGGATTCTGGGAAGTGGACAAGCAAATGAAAGAAACAAACAAAACAACAACAACAACAACAATAACAATGTCCAATACATAACCCAGTTTAGATGCTCAGTTCAAACAGTTGGGGCCCAAAGTCTGCTGAAATAGGACAGGTTTAACTAATTTCCAAAATATCAACAAATGGGGGGCAGATTTACCACTGAGGAGAGAATATGCCACAGAATCAGAGGTATGACAGAAAAGACCTGTTACCTTATTCACATCTTATGCACCTTGAGAAGAAAGGGTCAACAGGCCTTCTCCATTTGATTAAATTAGCTGGGTGGATTCAGTTCTGACCTCAGCTCCAAAACAAGCTGTGAACCAAAAATATGAAACCAATTTTAGGCCAAGGGCCACACTTGGCATTGAATTACTTCTGAAGTATATATTCCAAAACCTGTGCATCTAGATAAGCAGTGGGTGGGCGAAAGCATAATTTTAATTTGAATTAAATATTATGTTGTGTTTTCCTCCCTCTGCCACTGCCCAAGGACAGCCACAAGATGTAGAAATTATGTTATGCTTTGTCAGCTATTCAGCTGGAAGGAAGGCAGGTGATTACAGAGACTTGAAACAAAGCCTGTAAAGGCAGAACAAAGATCAGAAATGGAGGCAGAAAAAGTCCACGTTAGTAAAGTTTTCTTCTATTCAAAGCCATCAGTGGGGAAAGTCTCTTTACCATGCATAATCCCCATACTATGCATCAAATAAAAGATTGATGATACTGAATATATCTTTAACAAGCTAACTGAATTGTAGCTGAACATCCAAAAAAAATTCATCAGAAACATGTCTGTTATTTGGGGGAGGAGGGGAGAGAAGATTGCCACTAAATTTGAACACATCAAAGTGTTGGAATTTGGAGTGCTTTATCCAGATTTGCTCTAAAATTAAAAATGTGCATTTCAAAGGGAGTCATCGGGGCAAATCTGAATAAAGCAGGAAACAGGGCCTGCTATTCCTGAAGATTCAGTCAATGTAAAAGAGAAAGTCATTCATCTATTGCAAATGTCTCCCTGGATCTTTTGTCTGTTTGAGACAGGTAAAGAAATAAATCAAAAAGAATGGAAGACAAACAGAAGCAAAAGAGAAGTCTTTGCAAGTATCTGTTTTTTCTCAGTGTTAGCTTGCCTTGTGCTTTATTAGTAGATTTTACCATGAGGTAAGAATCAAACTAGATGTTATTTCTAATACAAAGCATAGAACCATTTCTGATTTTTAAAAAAACAAAACCCTGCAAACCAATTCAGCCGATTTGTTTCCATTTGTGATCTTTAACCTCAGCCATACATCGATGCTCCTTTATAATTATTTTTTATTCTATTCCAAAATGACTGGCAGAACACTTTACAAATAGATTATTGCTAGTAGTGACTTTAATCAGGCCTCCATGAACCTCTTAATACAAACTGCAGTTGTCTATGCTATTTTCAGCTGCTATGGTCCTAAAGTTAGGGTGCTATTTGTTTTACTGTAAGCTGTAATTTTTAATCTTTCTGTAATATGGGTTTATGTTTTATCTTAATAGGAGCCCTTTTCAGCACCTTCACATCCTTCAAGGTGATGCAAAAACTTTGAAATAAATCAGTGAGCAGAGCTGGAATCACACTTTGTCTTGGAAATCCTACAGAAATGTTTCCCAACCTCAACAATTTTAAGATAGGTAGACTTGGCTGACTGGGGAATTTGGGGAATGGAAGTCCATTCATCTAGCTGTGCCTGAGAAATGCTGTCCTATATGAACCAAGCAATGTATCCTAGAGCAGCTGATTGACAAAGAAATGTTCAAGTTTAGTCCAGAGCTCATGTTAAAGTTATTATTCAAATGAGGGAGAGAAGTTTTAAGAAAATCTTGATAGGTGTGGGTGTGGATATGGGTGTGTGTGCATGTGTATGCCTATCTCCATCCTGCTTTTTTTTCTTTTTAGGGTAACAAGTATTATACAAAGCACAGAAAAAAAGTATGAGGGAACAAACTAAAGAAACTAAAAGAGATAAGAGATAGAAAAAGGAAATATAGCTGAAGCTAGTTACACCCACACCATTCACTCTGTATGCCTTTCCATTTTTTCCCTCTTTCCAAAGCATCCATCATGTTAATGCACAGCTTCATATAAACTGCCTTTTTCTTCTGAGATGAGTTACTCTCCTTTTTTAAGAACCTCATCAACTCCATCCAACTATGACTTCTTCAGTTTGCCCCTTCCCCTTGACACATTCACTCGATCTTTGTATATTTGCTTTGAGATTTGATTCTCTTTCATTTCCTCTTTGAGATCAAATCAACATATTTCTTTCATAGAGGTCATTCATTTTGTATTCAACTCTTATTGATTCTTCTCTCAATCTCTTGTTTTACTATGCGTATTTTTAAGAACGCCACTCCCAATGTATTCAACTTATTTTTCCCTGATATACTGAACTCTTAGTTCCAAACAACAAAGTGGGCATATGCATGTTTTTATCCACACCTATTTTTCTTCTTTTCACAAGTATTAACTCCTGGAAATAAGTCACATACTATCCCTTCAATCAGCATTTACACCTCTCAAGATGTTTCCCCATCTTTAATAAACAATCTACCAAAGTATACAAATCCATCTACTTGCTTTCATTTTTTACCATTGATGTATAACTTGCAATCATTTACTCCATCTTAATTGCCAGATGCATCTAGCTTTTTAATACATTAATTTTCAAATCTATACTCATTGTAATATTCTACCGAAAAATGGCTCCAAATCATGTGAATTTTCAGCCCAATAATATGGATGCATTTTCTGTACATAAAAATACATGTTGGTTCCTGTTTCTCAACCAACAACCTTACAAGGATTCCTGATCCATTTATCCCCAAATATACTCAGCAACCAGTGGAACATCACAATCCTTTCTTACATTCTTGATCAATGTTGAATCATTTACTAAGCATTCAGTTTATTCTCACATTTGCTTATTTCCACCAGGAAGTAAAGAACGAAGAATATACAACAGTGGCTAGTGGCTGTGGTGATAGAATCCTGCACACTGAGAAATGTGACCATGTCAATGAAAGATACAGTTTATGAGCCTCCTTATATTCTTCAATCAGAGAGGTGCTTGGTGCTAACAGATAATAGGTAATAGGTAACAGATAATCAGAGTTGGAAGGGACCTTGTAGGTCATCTATTCCAACCCCCCACCCAAGCGGGAGACCTTACACCATTTCTGACAAATGGCAGTCCAATCTCTTCTTGAAAGTCTCAAGTGATGGTGCTTCCACAACTTCCGAGGGCAAGCTGTTCCATTGATTGATTGTTCTCACTGTCAGAAAGTTTCTCCTTATTTCCAAATTAAATCTCTCCTTGTTCAGTTTCCATCCATTATTCCTTGTCTGGCCTACGGGCGCTTTAGAAAATAGCTTGACCCCTTCCTCCCTGTTGCAACCCCTCAAATATTGGAAGACCGCTATTATGTCTCCTCTGGTCCTTCTTTTCACTAGACTAGCCAAGCCCAGTTCCTGCAACTGTTCTTTATATGTTTTAGTCTCCAGTCCCCTAATCATCCTGGTTGCTCTTCTCTGTACTTTTTCTAGAGTCTCAGCATCTTTTTTATAATGTGGTGACCAAAACTGGATGCAGTACTCTAGGTGTGGTCTTACTAAGGCTTTATAGAGTGGTATTAGTACTTCCCTTGATCTGAACATGGTTGTTTTCTTGCAAACATTTCATTATCCTAACTAGGCAACATCATCAGCCACTAATGATGTTACTAGTTAGGGTAATGAAATGTCTGCAAGAAAACAAGCAAGTTCAGACAGCAACAAGGACCCCTCATTTCAACCCTGCGCTACAAATGTTCCCCTTTATTGATTCTTCAATCTGAATGGTATTTGACACTCCTTGTTTTTTTTTCTAGGACATGGCATTTTGCAGAACAGCTTTTTCTAAAGAATGATAGTCACCCAAAATTCTGAGGTTATATGCTTAATGCAAGTTGGGTAGAGTCAAGCAAGCATAAGAATGGGCAAATCCAATCTCCAAGTTCATTGGACCATGTCTCCCCTCTCCTATTATTCATCCTAGTCAATTCACTGGGAAAATTTCCCTGCTCTCTTCAGATTAAATCCAAATTGCCCTACTCAGCCAGGAGATGAATGATACAGAACCCCATGTCAGTAATAAGCAGTTATCAAAGGCCATTAAGTAACAGCTGTAGCAATTAAGCTATGCAAAAGTCTCAAAATAAATGGCCATTTATATGGCCAAAGGACATTCTTATAACCAAACATTCAGTACAGGACTGGAGTAGGTAATGTCAGTTTTACTTTATACAATCTCTATCCTTTTTTTTAATCATTAAACAACCTCAATGTCACCCAAGCTGACATTTTGGACACATTTGCATATATTGTAAACTAATGATAAGTTTAAGGCATTTGTTACTTAATCCTGCGTTCCATGGGAAAATTAACCTGATTTGAGAAAAGTGAGGGATGTAATAAACAGGGAACCTATTTCTTCTTGTAACTCCTTAAAGCATACCATCCCTCAACAACAACAACAAAAGTTCTGAATGTATTGCTTCTAGATATATTCTTGGGAACTTCTGGGTATTCATGCCCCCCAAACATTACTATTGGTGCTCTATTACAAATATATGAGCATCTATTCTATGTGTTTTATATTTTATATATATATATATATATATATATATATATATATATATATATATATATATATATATATATATATATATATATATATATATATATATATAAATAAATACAAAGTATATAAATAAATACAAAGTATATAAATAAATACAAAGTATATAAATAAATAAATATATATATATATATGAGAAATGGCCTTTGATAGCCATGTTCTTCCTAAATGTTTCTCTTTTAAATTTCTCTGTTAGTGTTCTGGTTAGCTGGCAAGTGGTGCAGATGGCTGGAGATGGCAGGTGGTGCAGATGGAGTAGAGCGATGACTCTGATGAGGGGCCAGGACCATCAAGGAGTGGACTGCTGCCTTCAGAGATTGTGGGGGCTGGCAGCAATGATGAGGAGGTTCCCAAGAGCCTGTGCCAAGTGCGCGTAAGCACAGCATGATTCATAGACGAGAACAGCTGGAGCAGCACAGGTGACTCGGGAATAAGGATGCAACGTAATGGCCCCTCCCCCCAGGAAATATAAGCCTGATTTGAAAAGGACTCAGCATTGTGTGTGGAGACTCAGACCTATCTGAAGAATTCTATCAAGGCTTTTCTGGTTGGACTAATTGGCTGCAAGCCATCTTTTATCTACAAAAATGTTATTTGTAGATTAAAGCTGAGAAGGTTTGAGTTGCTGTGTTTGTTTGAGATTTTCTTGCTGGTAACAGAGTTGGGTCAGAACAGTTAGTGGTAATCACTATGTTTCACAGCAATTCCAGTTGCTCAGTTACTTTTTGCTTAAGCTGAAGCCACAGTGCTTTCTGACTGAAAGTAGCGTCTGTTTTTTTAAAACTGGAAATGAAGTGGGTGAGCTTCAGTCTGCAGACAGCTCTTTACTGATAACCAACAAGCCATCTATACTTATTTCTTCTAGGTAATGCTAGATAATATGCGTTTTAATTAAAGTCCAAACTATTTACACCTGATCAGGCCACATTTCCTAGAACTGCCTACCATGGTGCATAAAGATATGTCTCAAAGCCCACTGCACATAGATTTAATGGTTGGGTTTATGCATTTATTTATTTAAGTTTTATTTTATTAGTTTTAAGGGCTCCCTGAGTCCAAATAAACTTTTAAAGGCTTCCTGGTTCTGAAGCAACTCTGGGCAGTTTACATTTTAAAAGAAGAAAATAAAACCCAATAAAAAGAGCATAAGACCCCACCACAACATCTTAAAGCCATGGTTGCACTAAATAAGTCACTGAGGCTTGAAGCATACATGACAATTAAAAAAAAACCCAGCATTTTTTCTAATCTCCGGGTCCAATTGCTTGGAGGTGGGGGGAGCCTTGTTTTAACTTTTTGTGAAAGGCTAATAGGCTTAGAGTCATCTGGATTTATGGGAGATGCTGTTCATAAGGCAAATGCTGCCAAAAGGAAAGCACATAATCTATTGTATAGAAACCACAATATCTAAGCCTGCATATATTATAACAAAATAGTTTATTCTACATAAACAATAGTGCTCATGTTTTCTGCCTTCATAGATAACTTTCACAGAAATGAATCCATGAAGTGAATATTTGACTAGGTTGAATTAATATGTGAACTCAGCCCTTATGGTTTGTTACATTATGGTCATATAAACCATAGTTTATGCCTTTATACTAAAACTATAGTTTAGCATGATATATGAACTCAACAAAACAATGTATATCAGCCAGATCCTGACTTAAAGACAACCGGTTGGTTTGTGACTGTTTTAGAGAGCCTTGTTTTATGATGTGTCTAGCAACTCACCAGGACTGTAATAACATCTAGGCACCTGCTTTTCTATTGCTTGTCTTTAGAGGCTTGGATTGGATTTGCATCAGTGACTCTGACACAAAAGACTTCATACTTCATTACCAATGTCTTTGGTTGCCCCATCCAGCAAAATAGGCTATTATCTAAATGCATCATTTTATTTCCTTATACCTGTCTGGCTGAAGGCACATATAACTATAACAAACTGTATCAAGCAGCACCAGGAGATAGTAATATATGGCAATTTAGTGGTAATGGACCTCAGAGTTTTCCAGTGCAGAGAGATGACATGTTTCTGAATGATAAGAAATAAGGAGTAGTACAAATATTGGTTTTGTTCCAGGCAGAAGTCTCCAGCTATAAATACATTTTCCAGGCTCATATTTATTGTAAGTATAGGAATCATCTGAAAATCTATGAGCTTTATATTAAGCAACATTCATATAAATAAAAACTCTGGATTCTAAAAAGTGTTCTCCTATATCTTGTAATTTTGTTTTCTAAATCCCAGATTTGGGAAAAAATAATCAACTACTCTGGTGTGTCTGTATCTACAAAACTCAGAGATATGCGTGTCATGATTCTTTGTATTACTCTATAGAAAATAAGTTGGAATTTTAAGAAGTAGGATAGAAAGAGTATTGACATTATTGAAATGTGGTGTTGCTGAAGGCTCCTGAAAATACCATGGGACAGCCAAGAAAACAAACCAATGGATCATCAAATCAATTAATTGAGGGACAAATAACCAGGCTCAATAATCTACTTTGGACAAATTATGGTAAAGACCTAGCTCTCTAAAGAAACTTCTAATGCTGGGAAAGATGGAAGGAAAGAGAAGAAGAGCAGTAGGATAGATAACTCAATTACAGTGGCAATAGATATACATTAGAAGAAAAATTAGATAAAAAAAATCTATCTATGTGTGTAAGGCATCCAGAAAGTATCCATGATATCAATCACTCCAAGATATATTCTTTCCAATTGATTTATTTAGGAACAGATCTGGTACATCTAAGGCAATTTCCTGAAGTGAAAGTATTTTCTCACGTTACACAGAATCCACCTTCTCTCCTCCCACTTCTACCCTTCATAAATCATGAGAACCAATTAACTGCAACTGGAATTTCTTAGTATGACATACAGAATAACCTTGAACTTTTCAACTCCTCCACCCCCTTTGAATTATGTGGCAGCTGAATTTCAAAACTGACAATGTGGTTAAAACAAAGGTTTCCCCTGTCCAGTCATTCCCAACTCTAAGAGTCAGCACTCATCATTTTTAGCTGAAGGAGCCAGCATTGTCCAAAGACATTTCTGTGGTCATGTGGTCACATGACTATATGCTGAGGCTCATGGAACACACTTACTTTCCCACCAAAGTGGTACCCATTTATCTACTCACATGCATATTTTTGAATTGCTAGATGGACACGAACTGAGGCAAGAACAAGAACTCAGCCCACCATCCATCACTTGGGTCTCAAATCCAGGCTGTCAGTTTTCCAGTTACAAGCTCAGTGTCTTTAACCACTGAGCCATCAGGCCCCCATCTGAGTAGTTACTTAGCTGTCAAACACAATTGGATAGCACATAATCATTTTTTTAAAAAAAATCAAAAGTCCTATCAAAAGTGGCTTGAAGAGTGCATTGGACAGTATAAGATAGTTCATCTTCATCTTTCATGTCAACTAAAAATACACTTGAATTCAATATTGTATATGGAGGGGGGGTCATCCCTCTGTCTGGAACAAAGAGCATAGCACCCATTCCTTTCATGCTTCTTTGCCATTTATTTTTCATAGCTCAAATGGAAATAATTGTAGAGGAATTAATATTGTTCCTGTAATTACAGCATTCAAAGTGGAATTCCCCCCAAAGCCAGTTTGCACTACTTGCTTACTTTAATTGCCAAAAGTAAAATCATATCTGAAAATTGAAGCTCAGACATATATATCCCAACATCAAATCAGCTTTGGGAGATAACAGATAATCAGAGTTGGAAGGGACCTTGTAGGTCATCTAGTCCAAACCCCTGCCCAAGCAGGAGACCCTACACCATTTCTGACAAATAGCAGTCCAATCTCTTCTTGAAGGTTTCAAGTGATGGTGCTCCCACAACTTCCAAGGGCAAGCTGTTCCATTGGTTGATTGTTCTCACTGTCGGAAAGTTTCTCCATATTTCCAGGTTAAATCTCTCCTTGTTAAATTTCCATCCAGACTAGCCATACCCAGTCCCTGTAACCATTCTTCATATGTTTTAGTCTCCAATCCCCTAATCATCCTGGTTGCTCTTCTCTGTACTTTTTCTAGATTCTAAACAGCATTGCAGAAGAACTAGTTTGTCCCCAATTGCAATTTCTTGCCAAGTTTTCTTGACTGCTAAAATAATAATTAAGGATCATGGGGAAGTCTCATATAAAATTCATCTAAAAATAATATATCCAGTTTGGACCTGCCAAACTATTATATCACTTAGAAAGAGCTATACTCTTTTCCTATGGTAATCAGGTTGACCAAAAAGACTTGTTTATCATCTTAAAAAAATGTTTTCCAAAGATAACATAAAGAATTGACTGCTATCATAAAGCAAAGAGAATTGAAATGTATGTGCTTGAGTCTCTTTTTATCCATCTTCCCTTCCCTTCCATCTGAAGTTTCATTCTCATTTCCCTAGAAGTGTGGATGGGTGGATGTGTATCTACAGTATATCCAGGGGTGGGATCTGACCAGTATAACTATCGGTTCGGTGATTTTACATTTTGCAGTTACATTTTGTAACTTTAAATGGTCACTAAAACTGTTGTAAATAAAGGACTACCTGTATTTTCATTTAAGGGGAATGAAACCCGCTTTTTGAAGCTGACAGTATTTTAATTGTTTGACTAGAAAGTTCAAAAGATGGGGGATAAACAGTAGAATACAGCACCCCAAGGGAATACATTTTTGCTTTTTCAAATCAAAAGATATTTCTATTATTAATTGTTTTCCTTTATTTCCTCCTGGGTTTGAAATGCTCCCAAAACGAATCCTGCTATTGGTTGACTGAGTAAGACTACATCATATTTTATGTTGATTGAAGGACTGTACACTTTACTGGTAATAAGGATTTGCTGCCCTTAGGCCCGGTTCCTGCAATATATTATGGATCTCAGGAAGGTGGTCATTACTTTGTCTTAGCTGCAAAATTACTTTTATTGACTTGCAGTTAAAATATCCTTAAAGCAGGATTTTACATATGTCTTTGCAGTCTGGAAAAAGAATACAATAAGGAGTTAGATTTCCAGGTGAGATTCCTGAAAACAAAGAACCAGATGGACAACTATTCTTAAATATTTTTAGAAGAATTCAGAAATCAAATGTAGGGTTTCCCAGTTTATAAAAGTGATCTTATCTGCTTCTTGGTCCAAGCCCAAGCCCTTGTAATTCTAGGTTGCACATTCAAAAACTGAATGCAATTTTCAGTCTGGAAAATGATCATCATTGTGTAACTTCCTGTTGGATTTCCAATTCCCAGCATTGGCCAATACGGTCAGTGCTAACTATCCAAAGAAATCTGTTCATAATATGTGAAAGCTACAGGTGACAATGATGATAACAACATTGCTCTGCCTCTGAAAAGGAATTCCCACCACTGCATTATTATCACCACCTTCGTCAAGGCTGCAATTGAGATTGCACAATACATAAGCTTCCCTGTTTGCACAATGTAGAGAACAATAAATCCTGAATTTGTACAACAAAATTGTCTACACTGTGTGGGCTAATCTTGAGGACATGATATCTTGCAGACACAGCAAGCATGTAAGATCATTTTATCTGTTGCCTGAAGCCTAATGGATACAAGGGTTTTTTTTTCATTTTAGGAAAACTCTGAACTGTTTCTAATGCAATGTCGCTTATAGAAACACTCAGAAGAAGAGGGGAAATGACCTGCTGTTATTACTGGTAGGAGAGCAAACCTGGCTAAGGTCAGATGAACAATGTTAGTTTCATTTGCTCTGGACCCACAAGGAAGAATAGTTCTACAGGGCAGACTATTGACAGAAGATTCCAACATTCAGGTTTGCCATGGGAGAGTGAAGATAGCAAGGAGGAAAGATTGGTCAAAATTATGATGGAAACCTCCCCCACCCATAGTTACTTACAACCTGGTTCTGAAGTTACAGCTTCTACAGCATCTCCATGGTCATTTAAGTTTACAACCAATCACAGGGATGCTTCAGCACTCCCCCGCCTCCTCACCTATCTTCTCCCAACCCCCTCAACAGGTCCTTTGGCCTTGTTTCCCGTCCCAGTGGGTCCCACAATCTCCTTATCACTTATCTTTCAAAGATTTCCAAAGCTTTGGTTAGGGAAGGAAGGTAGCCTGTTCTATTCCTGAGTCATGTGGTGGAATCCTAGGAAGTAATTGCCATTTGGGGCAACTGCGTTGAATTGTCATGCCACACAGCTCAGGAATGGAGTTGACTTGCTCTACTTCCTTAACACAAGCTCCAGATCACTGAAAACTGCCACATAGCTTTCCAGAGCTCACATTCGGGAAGCAAAGCATGTCTCTTTGTTCATGGGCCATGTGGCACAACCCCAAAAATGGCCGCCATTTTCAAGGTGACCACATTGCACTGAAAACAGAGACCCTGCCTTCTGCATTTCATTCATTCATTTGTATGAATGAATGAATGTTTTCAACATACAAGAAAACTCCAAGGAAATAAAATTTTAAAAAATTAAGAAAAAAAGAAGAAGAAAGGTATTCTTAACAAATGCATATGCACTCTGTAGGGAGATGCTTAACCCATGTTTGTAAATCTCTGCATTGTACAGGTAAATGTGTAGATACCTTGCTGCTCTGATGTTTTATAGCAACTACTCATGGCCTGATGTGTTAGACATGAGGCAGTTCCCAAATGCAAAGCATGTTATACCTCTCCAGCCTTTCTCTGCACCCCCACAGATTTTCTACAAAACTGCTGCTTTTCAAGGAGATCCTGCAGGGTGAGAGATCTATAATTCTCACTCAGACATTTTGATGGCAGGCCATATTTTCCAATATTTCTAAAGCTTTTATTTAGAAATGGAAGTTTGTGTCACCTTGGTGACAACACCTTTATTGCCTGCTCCGCCGCTAAAATATTCATATCTTTGAAAAGCTTTTGTAACAGTAATTATTTTATTTTGCTGTCATTAGGCCAATAAAACTGCCTCTTCTCATTCCAGAACTTCTGTTTTCAATCTACAGCAGAGTTGAATTTAGTCTTGCTTTCACACTGTGTAACTGTGACAGAAGGGCAACACATAACACCCAATGTTAAAAAGATGAGTGTTGTGTGATCCTATTTCAACTGGGATCTCTTTGGATTCAAGTCATTGATATGGACCATAATGTGCAGTCTATACTACTTTGCACAGCCAAGTGCAAGTGAAGGCAACATTATAAAACAATCTTCAGAGATATTGCCTCAGCAAAAATATTGGCCCCTCCTGCACACCGTAAATATGACTATAAAGGCATTCAGCAAAATGCAGTCACAAGTTACCTTCTTGTCAACAAAGGGAGTGATTTTTTTAAAAAAATGCAGATAGAATATGGTAACTTGATCATTTGATGAGGAAGTGCCACAGATCAATTAAAATGCATCTACTGGTCTTATGTAAAACCTTGGCAAGTGATGGCTAATCCATTGAGGACAAAAGTACAAAAGAGTTACCCTGTGGTAGACAATTAATTTGATAAACAAACAAATGACTGACTGACACTTGGCATGTCATCCCTGTTGCATGTGGAAGTTCCAATAGCAACTCTGCCTTATGGTACCAATACCTGGTGATGTTTGTTTATTTATTTACTAAAAGTGGAAAAGTATATGCTTTAAGTCAAAGCCACATTATTTTGCAGTTTTAAACACCACCTATCTCTCTCCTCTCTGTCACTGTGTCTCTGACTCTCTTTTCACCTAGTCTTAGGTAAATGGTGTTTTTTTTTTTTGCATTATTTTTTTGCAGTATTTTTGCAGTACTTATTCATTTTGGAGTAATAATGTTGGTGTTATTACTACAAATAATAGCAATGTGCTTGCTATAAAGTAGAAAATCTGGGAAGAAAAAATGTAAATTTTAATAAAAAATATTATGTTGGCTTACAAATCAGTGACCTTCTCTGTGTTAGACAAATGTTATAATATTATGCTATCAGAATATTAGTGTAATAGGAGCTGCAGCATGGATAAGTGAACCAAAGAAAAGAATGTTTATTTTAAAGCTAGTTGCCGTGACTGCATATATGTGCATTTAGATAATTTTATTTTATAAACACCATTATGTTTTCTTTTCCAAAGGAGATCTAGTAAAATCTACCTACAAAAAGGGGAAAATTTTCTTGGGAAAGAAAGTTGAAGAGACAGAGAAGTAGAGGAAGCCATCAATGGATAGGTAATAGTGGGCTTAATTCAAGATGTAATGATTATTGAACAGTATTCATAATAAAATATGCATGGAAGAAGATGCCAATAAGCCTAACAGCTATTCTAGATGTTGAAATATTTTTCAGTAAAATTAAAGCCTGCAGAAAAATAACATTGCTAAAAAGTGACCAGCAAAGCTTATGCAAAAGAAAGATTTGTTTCACAAAATTTCTGAACCCTTTTCCACCATCAGTTCCACAAAAATGAACAAACATAAGGTGGATCATAGTAGTACAAGGACTCCAGATTTCACCTTAAATTAATAGAATCTGGACAATATCCACCTGCATTTAAGATACACAGGCCACTCTTTTGAAGATAGCAAAGTTCACATTTTGGACAGAGAGGACCGCTGGTTTGAAAGAGGGGTCAAAGAGGCCATCTATGTCAAAATTGAAGAGCCTTCTCTTAAGAGAAGGGGGGGATATGACATTGTCTATCTCCAGACTACAACATAGTCCTTTCAGCAGTTCCAAGAGGGTTCCACACCTATTTGCACCACTCAGGTGACCCTGATGACACAGATAAACCTTCAGGTGACCTTAATGACTCACTAAAATAATGCAAATGACCAGCTGTCTGTAAGGAGTATAAATCCTTCCATTCCCCACCATCCAGTCATAGGTGAAGAAGCTTCTTGGATGAGAAATGAAATGTCTTCAAAGAAAATCCCTCTCAAAAAAAGCAGTTTTGGGAGTTTACTGTGAGGAAATATTGCAGGAGCTGGGGTCTTTAGTTTGGAATCAAGAAGGAATGGAACATGATAGAGATATATCTATATATCTCTATCATGCAGGACATATAAAAATGGACAAGAATTTATCTTCCCCATTTCTTTTTCCCCCTCAGTATTATTATTTGAGAACTCAGGGTCATCCCCTAAATTGAAATTCAGGATGAAAAGAAAGAGACACTATTTTACATAGGGCATAGCTAAACTGTGGAATTTGCTACCAGCAGTGTAGTAATGGCAATCAATCTGGGTGATTTTAAAAGGGGAACAAGCAGATTCAAGGATAATCAGGCCAAGAAATGAATATGGATAGGTTTTTCCTATCTCCTGAATCTTAGGCAGCATGGCCAAGTGACAGCAGGTATGGATGGTGAGTGTCTAGTCTGATTGTGAGCTTATCAAATACATCAATCTGGCTAACAAGTGACAGAAGGGCAGATGGGCAAAGGTGGAAAGACTGCTCATAGCCATGTTTTTACTCAAGTAATAGTTATGTAAAGTGTATTTGTTCTGAATGATAGGACCATTAATACAGCTGCCCTGCAGTGGCAGCTGTAAATACCAAATTCTCTGGTGTCAAGCACTCCCAAAATGAACGAAATGCAACATTTTAAAAATTGCAGTGCCCAAATATTTATGAGTTAGACAGATACTACACCAAGGTCCAGGACTGGTTCTTTTACATAAATCATGGACCTTTCTATATTATTTTAAACAACCATTACATTGAAGCAACCAACATTAATAATGAGTAGCAAGTGGAGGATGGCAATGGCTGAGCATCTATCACTGTGGACATCCTATTTACCTGTTAGCACAAACTTCTCTCTTTACTCTTTCCTCCCGTGTACCTATAACAACTTGGGCAGGTTTTCCATAAATGTTCTTGTGTACAAGAGATGCTTATGCCTTTGCTTTTTTTAAATCTATCCTCAAAGGCTAAAAACTTTCCTGTATCCTTATGGCTCATTGGAAAGTCTGCAAAATCGAAACATATTTTTGTCAAGCATTAAACAAGTGAAATATGAATTTAAGTTTCAGGATTCCTTGGAAATGTGATATATTATTTGTAGCAAAATGCCAGCCAATGCTTATTACAGCTGTCAATTTGTATAGCAACTTTCTTCTATCCATAAATAGTTTCCATATGTTTTGCAATCTAAGTTTATTTTAGGCTATACATTCTTTGTAAGTACATAATAGTCATTATTATATTTCCCTTTTTATCATGGCATGTCTAGATTACTTTGCTTTGATTATGTATCATCAGGTAATCTTCGATTTCTAGTGACCATATAGATGAATGTCCTCCATGACAGCCTATCCTTAACCTGGTTTTTCAAATCTTCTAATGGTGCACTTGTTACTACTGGGTTACTAATCACCTTGCTAGCGATTATTCTGTTCTTCTATTTCCTTTCATCTTTCCCAGCATTATAATCTTTTCTAGAGGGCTTGGTCTTGAAAAAAATTGAATAATTTGAACTTTAATGAGAACTCTGGGTTGATTTGTTCAATTATCTATTGTTTTTTCTTGGCTGGCGGTGGTATTCTCAGGAGTCTTCTTCAACACCAAAGTTCAAAATCATCAATAGTCTTCCTATGCTGCTTCTTCAAAGTCCTTTTTTTTTCTTCCACAGTGTCACAGGGAATACCATGACTTTTCCTAATTCTGGTCTATGTAGGTCTAAACACATCACAGCATCTTACTATTTTTCCCAAGGCCTTCATAATCTATAGAATATTTCTTGTCAACTTATTCCTTTGCTGTTGTTGGCTAATCCTAAAAGACAGAAGTTATCCGCCATTTCTACTGTATATTTCATTGTCAATTCTATGAGTGGTAAAGTAAAAAAGAGAGACTGTGTCATTTGATTAATTTAATTCATAAGTCAGTACCTGCATACAGAGGGCTTAAAACAAAAATGTAAATGTCCATTGAACAATATAAATAAATACAAGTAAATATCCACAGTAAGATCCAAAGAAAAGGCATATTCAAGAGTGTTGGTAAAATATTATCCAATTAACCAGCTAACCAAACCAATTAACAATATCACACACTGCATACCCCTTTTTTCTTTATCAAATTCCATATCCTCTATTCCCAGGCTGAGTTTTACTTCAAATATTTGATTTTTCCTCCCCAACTATTGACATTGGTAGTCCAATTAAGCATCTCTCCATCCATTGACCCATATTTACAAAATTAAATATTTAAAGTTCTACTTACAATGTAATCCTCCCAGGAGAATAATTATTTTATGATAACTAATTCCTCACCTTAAGTGTTAATGCAAATAGTACTGTGTCAAATAATTATACAAGATGGCCATATTTGCCTCAGTGAAGCGTTCTGTGCCATGAAATGATGCATCAAGGCATGGGATTGTTTATCTTTTTTTAAAAAAGATCATTAAAGAATTTTGTATTGCTTCAAGACATCATAGCAGCAATTCCATTAGCTTGAAAATTTTGGAACTGCTGGATGAGGCCTTGGAGCAACACAACTATTTTGCTTTGCTTTGCTCTCTCTGTGTGCATATTATCTCACAAAGCAGATTTGAGGGAATGTTTCACATTAAACTTTGAAATATTGTACTGTGTAAATGTAAATGCCCTACAGGTCTAGAACAGGTCTGGAAATCAACTATGGCATACATTCACAATGTGATTTTTATTGAGGAATTTCAGATTATATGAGAAAGTTGAATAACATGGAGTAACCTAATCATTCATTTAGGACATGTGAGGTGATCTAATATAATCTGATATATATTTGGGGAGCTCCTCCATGGAAAGGAGGACCTTTATTAGAAGAGAACCCGCATTTATGCTAGATTCAAAGCAGGTGGAACATGTATAAAAAAACACAATTTCACATCTTCTGTCATACTTTATTTGGGGTCACTGAGGAATGAAAAGCAATTTTTGAAGCTCATCATCAGATTAACTCATAATTCTGCTTTATTGTATATTCAAGCTATGAATACCTATTTAATCATGTTTATATTGCTTCCAAATGAATTCAAATTTATATTGCCAGTTATTTGGTTTAATTATATCACAATTGCACTGTCAAGTGTTACAGGTTATTAATGATTATGACATGAATCCTGCCTCCCAGCCATTTACATCTACACATCTAGTTTTCCTCTGTTCAGTGCTACAATTATATCATGAACTAAAATTCCACATTTGAAGATATATAGAAGCAAAATATGATTTATTACAAATTTGCACCTACTAAGGATAGAAATATGGTTGGCACTAAATTTATAATAAATTGTCAGATTAAAAATGAATTTGGGCTATATGAACAAAAGTATTACCTCTCCTGCTCCATCAAAGTCATCACACAGTAGAAGATGAAAAAATATTTGAAGGAAGCACAATGTCCTACAGAAAGAACCAAAGCAGAACAACATTTCCCCTATGTGAACAGATAGACAATACATTTCCCCATAATTTACATCAAAAGCTGAAATACGCAAACTTAACTTTCTTAGTAACCATATAGCCACAACAGTAAGCTTGTCATTAGCATAGAAATAACCAAGAAATAATCAGAAATAACCAAGTCAGTTTGCCCTTCAATATTTTTTAAAACAACACAACATACACTGACCAACTATTATTTTATAGTATCTTAACTCCAAGAAAAAAATTGTGTGCATTTATGGTGGTGCACCAAATAAAGGAAAAGCACCTTCCACCCCACAAAATAAGCAAATAAATAAAAATGAAAAAATAAAAGTTGCTTGAAAAGATAAGCTACTGGGAAAAAATTCAGTACATGAAACATTAACAACTCCTTTATCTTGGGGAGATGTCTCAAAGGTACTTTTTAAAGAGGCAACTAGGCTTTCTTGTTTTTCTTTGAAGAAGTTTTGCTTCTTATCCAAGAAGCTTCTTCAGCTCTGACTGGATGGTGAGGAATGGAAGGATTCCATTCAGAGCTGAAAAAGCTTCTTGGATGATAAGAAAAACATCTTCAAGTTGCCTCTTGAAAAGTTGCCTCTTGAAAAAGCACCTTTGGGACAACCATGATGTGAATGACTGAGAATCTCCATAATAACTCCCCAAGAATCTAAGGATTTCTTGTCAAATAAGACAATCCTATCAGAAAGCATAGGACAGATTAGAGCAGTGTTTCTCAGCCTTGACAACTGTAAGATACGTGGACTTCAGATCCCAGAGTTCCCCAGTCAAGGAATTTTCAAGTCCACCTATCTAAAGGTTGCCAAGGTTGAGAAGGTTGAGTAAAATGTTCAAGAGTGAACAACATATTTCTACCAAAGTATAAAAATACTTCCTTAAATGTGCTGTGGCAGGAACAATCTGATAAGACCAGGATTAGCAATTCAAAGGTTGCATTTGGTCTTTGGAAACTCTATTTTGTGGTTCATAGAATGCCCTGAAATCTTGCCACCAAAAATTGGAAGCAGTTCCCTGATAAACAGAGATATGACTTTCTGATAAATTCAGCAAAACCCACAACATTATTTTCAGCAAAAACAAAACAAAAAACAAACAAACAAAACTCTGTAAACTATAGGATAGGCTTAAGGCACCTAAAAAGCAAACCAATCCATGCAAATGAACCATTCTGAAATGCCAACCAGCCCTCTCTCTTGCACAGTGTTACCACATTGCTACCCTCTCCTGAATGACTTTTGGCCAGGTTGAAAAAGTGTCAAAAAGTGTGACTGCGCACCCCTGAGAAAACAGATTCCCTATGGTGGAAAGACAGACTTGTAATTACTCAATTCCCTTCTGAACATTCCTCATTTTTCATAGCTTGCCAACTTCCATATATGGAACAAATATTGGAATTGCCTAGCTTTCCATAGCTGTTTGAATTAGATTGATTGGAATTGCAGATTCAGTATGTTGACCGCTTCACCTTAGAGGACACCAGTTTCCTCTCTGGACCAGCTGAATCTAGTGCATGGTGTATGTGTGTGTGTGTGTGTGTGTGTGTGTGTGTGAGCTTGAGACACATTTACCACAGCAGCTTAAGGCAATTCCTATAAATTGGATCAAAATCCATTGAGTAATAGATTGCTTAAAAAGCTTGTTCTGAGCAAGGAACAGAATCTTGAATTAAACATGGTTAGAGTGGTCTAATGAAGGAATGAGGAGAACATTCTGCAATTTCTTATAATCATTTACCATGCTCAGAGCTGGTCATTCAAAGAAGCAAACTAGGTAGACCCATGAAGCTATTTGAATACTCCTAACTGTTGACCTCAAACCAATTTCTGCAATATACAGTATATTTTTTCGGTTATGGATATTCTTGTGCACAACTAATATTAAGAAATTCAAGAAATAATTTTATTGTCTAGAAGCTGCTGGATTAGCAGAAAACCAGGTTTTGTTCTTTAAGTTCCTTACGCTTTTTGTAAATGTAATCTTTTTTCACCTTTTTATAAGTATGAATGCCTAACAAATGCACATTTCAGGGCAAATAAAGACTGCCTATGTATCATTGAAAAATACTCAAAAAGTGAAGCTGTTTTTAGTCCAGCGCTATCAATAGAAAGGAATATGCTGATGAAGTTGATAGTTTTCCAGCCCTGTAGGGTGTCCAAAGCTCACAAACTCCTACTGTTTTGATCTAGTTACCATGAAGCAGAGAAAGGGAATCAGTCGTGTACCAAGGAAAAAATATCTATATTTCATCTATAAACTTAAAAAAAACCCCCTCCCCTTTCTTCTCTTTTCCAAATGCCAAAATATATGCATGTCTATTCTTCACTCCCAAACTGGAAAATTGCAAATAACTCAGTTTAAGCAAGCAAGAATGGTTTTGTTCTACATTTGTCTCTAAATGTGAGTCTGTGGAATCAAGATAACACTTTATAATGCTTTGGTAAGATCAGGCTTGGAATACTGTATCCAGTTTTGGTCACCACAAAACAAAAAAATATGTTGAGACTCTAGAAAGTGTGTAGAAAGATGACTGGGGGGACTGGAGGCTAAAACATATGAAGAACAGTTGCAGGGATTTGGTATGTCTACTTTAATGAAAAAAATAATAAATAACAGAATAAGTATCAGAATAACAAAGTTGGATGGAACTTTGGAGGTCTTCTAGTCCAACCCCTGGATCAAGCAAGACACCCTATACCATTTCAGGCAAATGACTACCAAGTCTCTTCTTAAAAGCCTCCAGTGATGGAGCATTCACAACTTCAGAAGGCAAACCATTCCACTGGTTAATTGTTCCATCAAATTATTCTTGAAGTTTCCCTTTTTTGCTTTTTGTCTTGCCTTCTGGTGCTTTGGAAAAATAGGTTGACCACTTCTTTATGGCAGTCCATCAGCTATTGGAACACTGCTACTCTGTGGTGGGATTCAATTTTTTTTACTATTGGGCGCAGCTTGGTGGGCATGGCAAGGGAAGGATACTGTAAAATCTCCAGTCAGAGGTGGTATTTGCCAGTTCTCTGAACTTCTCAAAATTTCTGCTACCAGTTCTCCAGAACTGGTCAGAACCTACTGAATACCACCTCTACTGCTATCATGTCATCCCCTAGTCCTTCTGCTCATTAAATTCCTGCAACCATTCTTCATATGTTTTATCTTCTACTCCCCTAATCATCTTCATTGTTCTTCTCTGCACTCTTTCCAGAGACTCAACGTCTCTTTTATATTGTGGTGATCAAAACTGGATGCAGTATATCAAGGGTCTTCTTAGCAAGACACTTAGAGGTACTAAGACTTCACATGACCTTGATTTTGCCCCTCTGTTAATGCAACCTAGGATCGCATTTGTTCTTTTAATGGCTGCAGCATACTGCTAGCTCATATTTAAGTGACTGTCCACTAGTACTTCAAGATCCCTCTCACAGTTACTGATTTTGAGCCACGTTTCATTTAATTTGTACCTGTACATTTGTGTGTTTTTTTACCTAAGTGTAAAACATTCCTTTTCTCACCATTGAATTACATTTTGTTAGATAGGGCCCAGGTTTCAAGTCTGTCAAGATCTATCTGGATCTTAATGCTATCTTCTGGGTGCTGGTTATTCCTGCCAGCTTGGTGTTGCCTGCAAATATGATGAGTTCCCCTTCTATTTCCTCATCTAAATCGTTTATGAATCCTGGGACTAAAACAGAACCTTGGGATTCTCCACTGCTTACTTCTCTTCATGTAAATGTAGTTCTATTAAGGAACTGTATGAAATAAGATTTGTTTGGTATGATCTATTTTTGACAAACTCTTGTTGACTTCTGGTTATAACTTTGCTTGCTAGTGTTCACAGATCTGTTGCCTGATTATCTTTTCCAAGATCTTCTCGGTTATTGATGTCAGGCTGATTGATATACAGTTTCCTGGATTTGTTTTTTTTTCTTTTTTGAAGATGGGAACCATATCAGCTCTTTTATTCCCCTCTAGTATTTCCCCAGTTCTCCAAGACTATGGGTGACATGATAGCAGTATTCCAATACTTAAAGGGTTGCCACAAAGAAGAGGGGATCAACCTATTATCTGAAGCATCTGAAGTCAGAATAAGAAGCAATGGATAGAAA
The DNA here is from genome assembly GCA_023653725.1 of Bungarus multicinctus. Classification (NCBI taxonomy): domain Eukaryota; kingdom Metazoa; phylum Chordata; class Lepidosauria; order Squamata; family Elapidae; genus Bungarus; species Bungarus multicinctus. The sequence goes on along the minus strand of CM042836.1, from coordinate 57,304,292 downwards.
CTAATCAAGGAGAGAAGCAACCTAGGACTAAAGAGAAATTTACTGACAGTTAGAACAATTAATCAGTGGAACAACTTGCCTCCAGAAGTTGTGGGTGCTCAAACATTGGAGGTTTTAAGAAGAGATTGGACAACTACTTGTCTGAAATGGTATAGAGTGAGGGTGGAGGTTCGTTTAACAAGCTGGTATAAGATCTCCTGCTGGAGATGATCCAATCCAACTCTATTATTATGAATTTCAAATTCCTTTTGAATTGATCGTTTTATTCTGGATTGGAGGTTTACTCATAATGTTGACACATAGAAATGTGTGATGAATCAACTGGAATAAGAAGGCTGTGGAAGAGCAAGCTCCCAAGAAAAATTCTTCCTCTTCCATTTGAGCTTTCCCTTCAGCATCATCATGGCAGAATTGCAAATAACATTGCGACCTTGGGGTAGGTGCCAGAAGGGGAAGTATGTTTGGGATCTTTGTGGCCATCAGCAAGCTGAGTACAGCTGCCAAACAGCAGGTATATTTCAGAAGGAATGACTGATACAAAAGAGAGGAGAGGAAATATAGAGGCCCTGCAAAACAAACACAATATTAAAAAAGGTGCAAGAGCTCTACATGTTGGCCATTATTAGAAAAAGAAATCTCAGAGACAGAGAGAACTTAAGTTAGAGCAGACTTAAAAGTGAAATGTTGATACATACTAGCAATAGAGCATAATATATTTATTTATTTAAAACATTTATACAGCCTCCCATCTTATAACCATATCTGGGTGACTCAATATAGTTAATAATAATAATAATGTCATAATATATTGTAATATTAATTATCATAGTAGTAATATAGAGGTAGCAACAAAATAGAATATAGGAAGTATTCACATATCACTTTTGTTTGTTTTTACAAAATAAAACATTACCCCAAGCCTTATAGTGAGACCAAAAAAACCCCTCCTCTCCAGAGTCTAGCCTTTTGGTTTCTTTCTTGAGTTGGGTCAGTCTGATTGGGTTTAGTTTAAAAAAGAACATTTGACAATGGCATGGAGTTTGTACATAATAACTTTCTTTCACAGTATTCTGTAGGCAACATGCAATTCTTCTAGGACCCTATATAGGGAACCAGCATTGAAAGCCCCCCTGTTCAGTTTATATAAACCCAAATTGGTGAAATGTTAAAAATATTTTATTTTCCCTTAGAAGTAAACTTGGAAGATACATAAAAGTACTAGGCTCTATGTTTCCCCATGAGATGTTGGAAGAGTCTTGTTTAATTATTAGATGTCTCTTTAGCTGGTCTCTAAACTGATAAGAATATCTGAACATATCCATTGCTTCATACAACTTCCCAAATGTTCATGATCAAATCATTAGATACAGTAGCTATGTGAGCTCAAACTGACAGCACAGCAATTCTGTCCTTTTATCTCTAGTCCATTTGCTAGAAGCTGATAAACTGATTCAGCTATTGTCCTTGTCTCCCTTCTGGTGGAAGCCTGATTCCAAGATTCTATTAATAGCAAAAGATTTTTAGGCCACAAATGAGAACAAAGTAAGAATGCAACTGTTGTTAACAACTGGGAATGAAAAATGGAAGGCAGGAAATCCATAATCCAATAGGGAAAGATGCGGAAAACAAATGCTATCTTGGAGTATGTAGTACAGCTATTGCTATTTTAACTATCAATAAGGCAATTGATCAGATATCTCTAACATGGAGTTTGCTTATAATGAATCCATCCATGCCTGTATTCAAGTCTTCTCCTTTGAGGCCACCATTGGGTATTCTTCTCCCTGCCCTCTCATTTTTTTCCTATTGTCTCTCTAATCTTCCTGTTCAGGTAGGTTCAGTGTTTTCTTCAGGAACAGATATGCCATTCTGTTTGAAATGTGTTTGAACATTAGTAGCTCGGGTTGGTAGTTAGGTTGTTGGATTGAGTACTGAGCTTGGCAGTTTGATTGCAAATGTTTCTTCACCATTCGAGGAGACATCATCAGTGCATTTTGAGTTGAAAAACCTGACACATGGAAGCCCCAGACTGTAAGGTTACACTTTCTGCTGAAGGGAAAAAAGAAAACAGTTTCTTTCTGCAAGATTTCTTGAGGTTTCAAGCAGTACAACAATTGTAGCTGTTTTTCTAATCTGTGTTTGAATAATTAGCCTAATTGATTTGTGTTACAGAAGCCTAATCACATGGACACTTCCAAAGAACCATGCTTATAATAAATAAAAATAATTTGTATTTATTAAAGTAATAAGAGTGTGGACCTCCTGATCATCTAGAAATGTGCAATAAAACACTTAAAGGGATCTCCACCTAGCTTCCCCTATCCTGAGCATTCTTCATGTATGTATGTACATATGTATGTATGTTTCAGCTTTCAAAATTCTGCAGCCATTTTGGCTATTATTAAGAGTTTGAGAATTGAGTCTCATTTATGGAGGGTATCAAGTCAGGAAGGCAACAAGTATTGGAATTTGGGAGCAATTTATATGATATGGAAAAGTTTGCATTCCCCCATTAATTACATTTATGATTCTAAGAAACAGCACATAACAAAAATACAGGCCTATATTCCACTATTAATTAAGATGAATGTTAATTGCTTCCTTCAGAGGTTTTATCCTATTAATTTTTGCCTAGTCCCTTTTCTGAACCACAAAATCAGCAGGTGAAACTCATACATAAATTGATAAAGTACTTAAAAACAACTATACACAGGTTTTTATATCTATACTCAAAGGAAAGGATTCTTTAGTTCAATAGAGCTCCCCCCCCCCCATTATATGACTGTGCTATATTTCCCCAGTTATAAGATTGAAGTGGCCTAGTGGTTAAGATACGGGGATTGTTGACTGGAAGGTTGGTAGTTCAAGACTCAAACATCATGTGATGGGTGAGCTCTTGCCCCAGCTCCTGCCAATCCAGCAGTTAGAAAGCATGCAAATACAAATAGATAAATAGGTGACACTTAAGATAACATTGTTCCGTGTCCCTCGGCCTATAGTGCTGCTAGCCACATGACCATAGAAGCGTCCTCAGACAATGCTGGCTGCCTTGGTTAGAAAATGGCTATAAGCACTGCTCCCTAAAGTCAGACACAACTTTACCTTTATATGATTGTAGCCTTTGAGTTCAGACCTATGCATACATAATCAGAAGGGCTTACTTCCTAGTAGATATGCATAAGTTTATTTCGTTATTTATAAACATGCAAATACAATTTTAAAAAGGGAGTCTCTCATCAGGACAGAATAGTGGACTATTGATATTACTTTAAAATGATCTTGCAGTGACTTTGGTACTGTCCTTTGTCATCAACTCCAACCTATTACAAGAAGAAAGTTATAGGAATATCAAAATAAAAATATTTTCCTCATCCATTCCAATGCTTCAAAGTTGAATTCAGAGTTGATGTCTACAAGAAGATCATTCAAAATCATCTTGGTTTTTATAGCCAGTCTAAAAAGATCAGTGGATACTTGTAACTCATTTCTTTCATTACATGTGTATACATTTGTTGACTGATCTCTGATTTTAGAAAACAACTAAGGCAACTATAATCAGTGAGACTTACCAAAAAGTGATTTTTCTTTCTTGCGTTGAGATTGTTCATAGTGCTGAAGAAAAGACAATGGGAGTTCTACAACAGAATAAGTCACAGAAGCCAATGAGAGGTGTCGTAGATAATGCCAATAATTTCCCATTAACTGCAGGGACTACTTAATAGAAAAACTCATTACTTTAATGACTATGTAAACAAATAATTGTTCTCTCTGGCAATTTTGTGGGATTCATTAGTTCTATGCCTTTTGACCTCTCCCTGTGGGTTACCCGCCCTCTAGGTCATTATCTTGAAATAGGACATATTTTAATTAGCCCATTACATTTGTTAGTGTTTCATCCCTTATTTCTTGATTAAATGAGAAATAATGAATGTTGGTTTTTATTTTATAGGCTTTCATTTTTATGCGAGGTTTACCATTTTAGGTGGTAAGGGAAAGTACTCTAGTAAATGTCATATGTACTTTTAATGGTACAGTATTACATAGAACTTCATTTTCAAAACTGTTTAATATGCAGCTACCTTGTCTCTCTTTGCATCTTCTACACTACAGCCTCTGTTACCAAATGGTTTAAAAAAGCAAAAAATCTTTGTATTGGATTTAATGTTTGAAGTGAATCACAAATGCATATTTACAGGATTCTATAGAAGCAAAAAGGAAGAGAATTTCTAGATGAGAATGGTAGATTTTTGAATTGAAAGAAGGTCAGTTAGTTTCTCCTTTTTTCCTTTATTTTACCACATTCCTCAAAGTGAAATGCCCTATCTTGTGAAAAAGAACAATGCTCCTGGCACAAATTCTTCTGAATAGGAAACTGATCAAGCCCTGTGAAATACAGAAATGAATGAGGTGGGAATGTTCATTTCTCTTTTGCTACTTATTCTGGTTCTTGAAGTTTTGAATAAGACAAGATGAGATAATTGCTGGAGTGAAAGTTAAAAAAGTTTATAAACTAAGAAATTAAGATAAGGAAAATTACAGTTGTCATTGTTGGAAAGAATTTCTGTGGTAAAAATGAATGTGTTACTTAGAATGTCGTTATACCCATTTTTAAGAACTGCTGCACTATTTAAACAATGGCAAAAGATATACCCAGATTTATATGTCAGGTGAAAAAAATGGATTAAATATAAGATCCTGCAAGATGCAAAGAAAAAAGAGAAGGATTGAGATTACTGATTTTAGACTGTGTTTTATTGCCTTTTGGTTGGTTGGATGAAGGGATGATTGTTGATGATGGGATGCTGTTGTTAAGAAATAAGGCACTTTTAGATTTAGAATATCATGGTCTCAAGTTTGGGTGGCATAATATGATGAAGTACAACAAATGTAGATTTTAAAAGTCTTTGTATTAGGAAGGCCATAGTATGAATATGGAGTAGCTATAAACCCAGGCTATTCATGAAAATGCTTTTGTTGGCCTCAGCTCAAGAAGCATTTTATAGAAAAGACAAATGGTTAACATATAAAGAGTTCCTAATGCAGAGAAATGGAGAGTTTAAGATGAAATCAAAAGCACAATTGACTACAGAAGAATTGATTTTAATGGCTCTCAAATGCACAATTGAGAGAAAATTTTAATATAGATAAAATACAAGTAATGTAATAAAATGAAATTAAAAATGAGTTATGTACAAATGATGGACATGTGATTACTAAAATACACTCACTTTTTTAAAAACTATGAAATAGAGGAAGAGCAAGTTAATAACATATGTTAAAATGGCTCCATATTTTCCCACTGTCAGGGGTGCCCATGGGTGGTAGAAAAAAATCAAGATGGTAGCAACAGTGGTGATATCAAAGATCTAACTTTTTAATGTGCATTGCCACCTTGACATTTTGTTTTACTGTGACACTCTTTTTATCATGTTTTGTGCACTTCTGTTCTGCCCACATTTTATCTATTTCCCTTTGCTTTTGTGAATAAGATTGTTTATCTTTACACTTTTAAAATTAGTAACTGACTCTACTCAGTGGGATTTATTCCCAGATAAACATGTAGACAATTGTAACCCAATCTGTTATTTGCTAACTGTCCTATGTTTAAAATATTTCTTCCTTTGTATTTCATTTAGATCAGTGCATTATATGTTTTATATAAATTCTTCATGTACGTTCCTTTTCTAAATATAGAAACAAGTATTTAGAAGTGTAAGAAAAAAATATCATCAATGTTTTTCTATTACATTTATTTATTTATTTATTTTAGGTTTTATATACCGCCCTTCTCCCGAAGAACTCAGGGCGGTGAACAGCCAACTAAAATACATGTAGACAAATATAAATAGTTAAAAAAGAATTAAACCCTAGGCTGTCCCTATAAAAATCTAAAAACCCCCAATTAAAATAAATTAAAACTTTGTACACCCATCCCAACTAATCTAAAAACCCCATTTAAAAATCCCATTTGAGTCAGCTCAGGCCGGCCTGCTCGAAGAGCCAAGTCTTCAGGTCATTTAAATACCTCTTGTTTTAATTTCAGGATCCGTAGCCAGCCTAATGTCAGAAACTAGGACTAACCTTAGAAGTACTTGAATACAATACAAAGACATTGATAAGACTTTTTAAAAACTATATATCTGCACATCCTCTGCTTATGTTTATATGCAAGAGGTTTCTTCCATCAAGACAACAAATGCCACTAACAAAATAACACCCTTTCCTCTCTTTGCTCTCTCCCATATTTCTCCAATCTGGTTCAGAAATTGGTATTTTGGAATTTAGCCTATAAAACAAATTTGGGGCATATGGAGAAAACCCCAGGAGATCTGAGAAAGGGAAATGTTAATTCTATGAGAAGCTCACTAACAGAATAGCGGCTAGATTAGAAAGTATTACAGCTTTCTCTAACTGTCATCTCATCTTCTATTAGCTATTGTGTCAGCATAGATTCTTAAATAATGAAAAAAATGGCAGTCTGCAACCCTAAGAATAATATGCTTATCTTGCTAATTTATTTTCAGCATACTTTCTTGCATTTCTACAGAAATTAAATTAAAAACAGGTGGGGGGAGAGAATTTCAAAAGAAGAAGAAAGGGAAGATGCAAAACAAGGATTTTTTTTAAAAAAAGGATAACTTCCAACTTTCTTCTGTGCAGATTATACATATATAAATAAAAATTATTAGTTTTTTGTGAAATTCAGTCAAACACAAAATTTTTATAATCACAAACAATTTTAAATATCAAATCCCAAAATTAAAATAGCATTTCTTTTGGTTTCAAACAAGTATTCCAGAAAATGGATTCCATATAGAAACAAAAAGCTAAATAAAGTTTTCTCTTTAATCGAAGTAGTTAATTTCATCATCCCAGTTCAATTAACTTCACCAGCCACTCTTTCACTGTGGGAATATGTAAGTCTTCCCATCTCTATGCATACAAGAGTTTTGTTGCTGTTACCATATTTAAAAACAAAAACCCATGTTTTTTCTTTGTCTGCTTATCCAACAAGTCTAAAATAAAAATCTCTGGTTTCAACTGCACATTTGTTTTAAACTACATTTGAATTGAAATACATATCTGATTTCAATAGCTCTTAGCTTTCTTACTTGATAACCAAAGGTGCCTTTAGAATGAATACATTTTCAATGCATGTTTGACATACCATGCTAGATCTTTGACAATTTATCAGGTGTTAAACACCAATAATACAATTCATTTTTTTTTCTTCCAAATTGCAGCTCAAAATGAATTTCAGTCTCTTATTCTATACATTCTCTCACAGTTCTAGCATTATAATATATCTACTTTGTTATACAATCATTAACATATTCATCTTGCATATTTATTTTCAATAAAAATCTATACTTCTTGGCAATAGAATACTTATTATCAGTATACAAAACCAATTCAAACTCATATGCAAAACCAACATTCTTCTTATATGCAAAGTTTCTCATATGCAAAACCAACATTCTTCTTATCCAATTGAAATCTTTCTAACAACTGAAAATAAGCAAAATGTTTGGTTGTTAAAACATGTGTCAGATGGATAGAATCAAGATAATGTGAAGTACCACTTTATAAAGCTTTAGCAAGACCACACTTAGAATACTGCATCCAGTTTTACTGACCATATTATAAAAAAGATGTTGAGACTCTGAAAAGAGTGCCAGGAAGACCAACAAAAATGATTATAGGAGTGGAGGAGAAAAACTATGAAGAATGGTTGGAGAAATTGGGTATGTCTAGTTTAATGTAAAGAAAGACTAAACATGACATGATAGCAGTGTTCTAATATCTAAGGGGCTGCCACAAAGAAAAGGGAGTCAAGCAATTTCTCAATGCACATGAAAGCAAGATAAGAAACAAAGGATGGAAATCAGTCAAAAAGGGAACCAATCTAGAACTAAGAAGAAATTTCCTGAAATTAGAACTATTAATCAGTGTAACTACTTGCCTCCAGAAGCTGTGGGTGCTCCAACACTGGAGTTTTTAAAGAAGAGATTGGACGATCATTTGTCTGAAATGGTATAGGTTTCCTGCTTGAGCTTTAAGGTCCCTTCCAACAATGTTATTCTGTTAATCCTACATATCTTTTGCTTTAGCCTAACCCACCACACTGGCCCACAAGAGATCATTTTGGATGAAATGAGGACCTCAATGGGGAAAAAAAAGTTCATATCCTGTATCTGTTAGACTTGCTGATAAAGCAAAGGACCCAGAGATCCAAACTATGTCTTTAATTCCAAGGAAAGGCAAGATTTGAAAAATGGAAAAGATAAAAAGCAACCTAAAACAGCTTAGCTAACACTGTAATAACTCAAAAGGTCCCTTCTGGTGCAAACAGCAGCATAGAATTTCACATGATTTGAAAGATGGATGGGAGTGGGTGGGGTGGCAGGTTCCTTCTGCAAATTACATTGTGCATGCAGTTTGTGAGCAAGTAAGGGGCAGATAAATGCACATGTTTTACAAAGGTAACATTCCAAATTAAAACTGATTGGCCGCCAATGCGTTTATATCAAAGCCAAGGTAATGACTTGAAGATTATGACACTCAGCTTCAGTAGTTTCTAACAAAGTGAGGAAATAATGATTCTGGCATTTGGAAGTGGCAGTTTGCATGTCTGCATATTTGGAAGTGTTTAGCATTCTTTGCATTAACAAAGATAAAGTATTTAGTTATTTTTCAAAATTCTTGATTGTACCATGATCAATAGACTGTACAGATGGAACGGTTTGCTTCTAATAGGTATGCCTGAATTTTCATTTTCTGAAACAGGGTAAAATTAATGGCTTTCCCAAAACATACAGGGAGCCTGGGTAAAACATAACCTTAAGAAAATGCTAATATTACTGTATATTTATATACTGTATATTTCCTTCCACTTAAATAACTTAAATAACTCAATTGTCATTGGCCAAGATGAATTGATTCTCCTCACCTCCAAAATGGTACATGTCTCCTCCCTGCAAAAGAATAAGGAATGTTATTTGATACAAATATCTTAATTGGCTATAATGGACCTATACTTTTTTGAATTTTTTATGGATTTTTAAATGTTATAATAGATATTGCAACCTGGGCTTAGGTGCTAACTTACCTGACTTGAAATAACCTAAGCAGTGTTTCTCAGCCATGGGCACTTGAAGATGTATGGACTTCAACTCCCAGAACCTCGGTGGCACAATGGTTAGAGTGCTGTACTGCAGGCCACTTCTGCTGACTATCAGCTGCCTTCAATTCAGCAGTTCAAATCCTACCAGACTCAAGGTTGACTCAGCCTTCCATCCTTCTGAGGTGGGTGAAATGAGGACCCAGATTGTTGGGGAAAATATGCTGGGGAATTCTGAGAGTTAAAGGCCACACATCTTCAAGCAGTCAATGTTGAAAAGCAGTGACCTAAATAATGAAGAGGAGCCAAAGAACTTTATTCAGCATAGTGGTTAATGTGTTTTATTAGAAACTTGGAAACCATAAATTCTAGTCCCCGCTAGGCATGAAATGACTTTAAAGCAATCATTCTTTTGCAGCCAAACCCACTTCATAGGATTGCTATTGGAAGCAAATAAGTAGGAGTAATATGTATGCTGTCTTGAGTTGTATAAACTGAAGATGGCATAACAATCCAATAATAGATAAAAAAAAATTCACATTTGATTAATTTATAGTTATCTGTGCATGTTATACATTTGCTTCTTTTAATTGGGCAAAAAAGAGAAAAAACCTTAAGTATGAGCCATTAGGATAAGCCTCCCCCCCTCTCTGCAATTGGAAAAGTACCAAAAACCAAAACAAGAAGTACAGAATTGCTATCTCATGTTCCTATTATAATTACTTTTGCTCCCAATTCAGGATCTGAATTTGGGAATAATTTCAAAAGTTTTATAGTTCTCAAACATAGCTGTAAAAATCTTCATGAGTACACATCATAAGAATTGGCTATAGGGTGTACAAATGCAAGAAAAAGCAGTCTTTTGCTTTTAATTAATTGTTGAGACTTTGGAAAAAGTGCTGAGAAGAGCAATTAAGACGATTAAATGCCTGGAGACTAAAACATATGAAGATTTGGGTATGGTTAGTCTAGAGAAAAGAATATCCAGGGGTGACATGATAGCAGTATTCCAGTATTTGAGGGGCTGCCACAAAGAGGGGGTCAACTTATTTTCCAAAGCAGCAGAAGGCAAGAAAAGAAACAGTGGATGGAAACTAATCAAGGAGAGAAGCAACCTGGAATTAAAAACACACTTCCCAACAGTGAGAACAATTAACCAATGGAACAACTTGCCTTCAGAAGTTATGGATGCTTCATCACTGGAGATTTCTAAGAAAAGACTGGACAGCAACTTGTCCAAAATGGTATACGGTCTCCTGTTTGAGCAGGGGGTTGGTCTAGAAGACCTCCAAGGTCTCTTTCAGCTCAATTCTGAATGAATTGAAATTAAAGAAGAGGGACTATCAGTTACAATATTTTCCTTGCAAGTTTCCTTCCATCAAAACACCCTTTTCTACACAACCATCAGATAAGGAGTCTTGTAGGACTAATGTTTCATTGACAGTGTTGAGAATCAACTTGGAGAAAGGGGCTGGGTTGCCCCTCCCCCCAAAGAAAAAGAAAAAAAGTCTTTGTGAAGCATTATGATGAAAGCCAGAGGTCTCCTGATTTACAATGTCAGTAAATTTCTAGACATAATTTCCCATCAGAACTGCAGCAAACTGATTTGCAATAGAATCAGTGGAAGGGGTTGTACAGTTTTATAAATGGAAATCATTCACTATCTACCTAAACTCTGAAAGGTATTTGCATCAAGAATTCTATTTGAAGAGTTTCCTTCCTTTTTTCTTCAAATAACATTGGTTTGATCTCCTTCTGATATTATGCCTGATCAAAGGACTTCTTTTTATCTGGACTGAAAGCTTGTTTCCTTAAAAAAAATTCTGTTTGTATATATTGTGCAGACTAATTTCAGATCCAACAGCACTTTAAATGCTATCTGTTCCTTAAGACCATTATTTTACTGTTCTTGTCTTAATTCTGTCTCTTACATACTAAATCATTATTCAGGTATTTCGCAGAAGATTGATTTGAGTATTAGGGGATCATTTACTTTTCCATTACCATAGACACCTTTGGTTATAAATTCTGATTGCTAGGAGAAAATGTACATATCATTTGTGTCAGCATTTGTGCAAGGCCTGTGCTGATATGATTAGCACAAGCTAGCTTTCTTCATTTCTTTGAACTAATCCTGTAGTTGTCTCCACAGAATAATAAGAAACTAAGCCAGTCAATCTTTTCTGTGGTTTTCTGATGGGATTTGAGATAGATGAACCAGAACCAAAAAGTATTCCTTTCTTTAAATAGAAGATGAAGTATCTTTCAAACTGATACAGATTTCTGGTGACTCCATATGTACAACTAAGCAATTTCCTTGGCAGTGATATTGAAAGATTTGGCGTTGCCTTATTCCAATATGTTTCTTTATTGGTTCCTAGTGTAGCCTACACTTTTAGTTTTCCCACTGAAGTACTAACTAAGCCTGCTTAGCTTCCAAGCCCAGATAAAGACAGCTGACAAACATATTTTTTATCTTGAGGCAGCTGAGATGTAATCTGAGATAAGGGGGACGTTATTATCCTTTGCTTGACATGATGAAATCACTAATATATCAGTGATATCCACAAGGGGTGGGGGGGAGGAACCATTAAGTTGATTCACCTCACATATGTACTTGGCTTCCAGAGAGTATTTAGGGATTTCTCTGTAGTTCTGGAGGCCAATTGAATCGATTGCTTAGTCAACCTCTGGAATAGAGGGATGAACATGGCACAGAATAGGATTGCTCCCAAGCAGCCTCTTCTGTCTACTGATTCCTAGTTTAACAAGGAGCTCCAGGCAATGAATTCACAGAAGACATATTTGGAGTGGTGCTGGTAAATAATAAAAAGCAAATATCCCTGAACAATGAACAAGCTGAAGTCCAAGCCCCACACTGAGACAGTAAGTATGACAAAACATCAATATTTCTCTGTACTGATTACATTTGTGGATTACTACTCAGCAACATTGTTTATAGCTACCCAAGCTCTTCTTGGGAATGATGGGCTAGAAAAAATAGTAATTGCAGGGCTGCTGTAGTGCATATAGAAAGCATCTGAAAGATAAAATCATGCACATTTACTCAAAGTTAACTGAGATGACAATTCATATTTCTGCACAATATCCTGCAAGATTCCCTGGGATTGAGTTGAGTTTGTTAATCCCAAGGAAATGATCAGGGTTTTCTGCAAGTCAGACTTCACTTGATTGATAAACTTACTACTGCATTCTAGTGGTTAGAATGCAGTACTGCAGGGTACTTCTTCTGACTGCCAGCTGACTGCAATTTGGCAGTTCGAATCTCACCAGACTCAAGGTTGACTTAGCTTTCCCTCCTTCTGAGGTGAGTAAAACCTCAGATTGTTGGGGATAATATGCTGACTCTGTAAACCATTTAGAGAGGGCTGTAAAGCACTGTGAAGTAGTGTTAAAATCTAAATGCTATTGCTATTGTTACTCAGTGACAGGAGTTCAAACAGTGGTTATTGCTTGCTTGGGAGAAGGACTGTTGTCATCTGCCTTGGAAGAAGCAGTGATTGACATTGCCTTCAAGAAGCCATCCTTTGACTCAGTTGTTGTAGATACAGCCTATATCCAACCTCCATTCTTCAGAAATAATAATATCACTCTAAATATCTGGCAAACTGTGTGACCAACTGTAAACTTCCCAGAGTTTCTGAGAATCAGATGGTATACAAATAATAAATTTGTATGCCATCTGATTCCCAGAAACTCTGGGAAGTTTACAGTTGTTTAAAAAAAATCCACCATAGAACAATACAAAACACAAAAGAAAAGCACAAGCCAAAAGAACAATGATAGCAAAGAAAAGAAACCCACTAGAGAGAGGGAAGAAAGAGACATCAATTGTCCTCTCCAAATATCTAGATGAAAAGCCATGTCTTCAAGGTCCTTCACAATCTCAGTAGGAAGGGTGCTGTTGGAATCTCATGTTGGGGAACTTTTGGTGATTGAGAAGATGCAGCTGCAGAATGAACCAAATTATTTTTAATGAACCAAATTATTTTTAATGAACCAAATTATTTTGAGTTAGGATTTAGGTCTCCATATGGGACAGCAATGACATTGATTATTTATGTTGCTGATCTGTGACAGCCCAGGGATAAGGAAAACACAACCCCTTGCTAGACCTTTCAGCAGTCATTGATACAATGATTATGATATTCTTCTGCACTGGCTGCAAGAGTTAAGACAGGTTGTACCAAGGTTCATGTTTTTTCCTGGTTCCAATAAGTGGAGGGAATGAAGAATTAAATCCTTCTGCATTCTGGTGTGAGGCATGCAAGACTTGGTTCTTTCTCTCTTGCTATTTAATCTTGTCATGAAACCCTCTGTTTTGTATGATACTCAATTGTATAATGCCAACTTGAATGTGAGATAAAACCCCATTGCCTGGATTGTTAAAGTCTGAAATGGGAGAAACGGATATAGACTAAAGCCTCATAAATTGGAATATGTTGAATTTAGAAGCCACCTAATTCCAGGGGAAATCCATTTTGACACTGAACAGAATTGCTGTCCACACATAGCAGGTTTTCAATTTGGGGTTCCTTTTGAGTTACATCTACTGTTGGAATAATAGGTGGGAGCTGTTAGCAAAATGAAAGCTTTTGTTGCAATTTTTGCCTTATCATATCATATTTGTATTACTACAATTCATGCCTCATGGGATATCCTTGAAGATTGTATGGAAGGCCAACATGAAACCTCTGGTGAGGATTTACATTGGCTACCAGATACAATTCAAGGCAAATTTAGAGCTTTTCATGGATAACTTTGAGATTGTCTACTCTGATAGTTATGATTGTATTGAGGGAAGTACTACACAAACACATTATGAGAAGCAACCGGATAATGCAGATTATATTGTTCTCTGGATTGTATTGCTAGTCGTATTTATTATTGTGGTCCACTGTATTTATTGTTGTGGCTGGCAGAGCTGGCAGCAGAGTCGGACAGTTGGGGAGGAACCCGGGCCAGTCCTGGAGGCTGAGGAAGGCTTGGATGAGGGCTCTGCATCAAAGCCAGAGATGGGGCCAGGGCAGGCTGGCATAATCATCTACCTTCAGGCTCGGACAGCAGTGAGGTAAAGGAGTTTCTGTAACCAGTTCCCAGACTGCACATTCACAGAGCTGCCGAAAGGAGGCACAATTATGAACTCAGGGTCGATATGGGAGTAAGCCATACGTGGACAGTGAATGGCCGCTCCCATCAGGATTAAAAAAGAAGGAAAAGGGGAGGGGGCTTTTGCAGGAAACAACTTGCTTGTTCATTCATCTGTTCATTCCAGCCTCATAGTCTGTGTAACCCAGCCTATTCCCTGTCAGCACTGAGTGTGGAATTTTACAGGGCAGCATTCTAGGATTGATAAAGGTCTGAGCTAATTAGGTATATTTGCAAGACTGTTTGCCAAGCCGTTGGCTGATTGTGAACGAAATGAATTCACATTAATGTAATAAAATAGGTTTTTGCCTGGACTCAGAATTGACTTAGTGCTTTTTGGGGAGGCCTAGGACAGAACATTTATATTGTTTTAACCTGATTTTCAGTATTATATGTAGGAATCATAGGTTACTCAGAATCTGACTGATTGGGATAGCACAGAAGCCTAAGTAAGTAACTGAATAATTGAATAAGTAGACAGTAAAGATATAATTTATCGTGAAATAAAGGCTATGAATGCATTTTGGGGCCATAAGCTGTACTACAAATTCCTTTTCAATACGCATGCATGGAAGATCTGCTTTAAAAAATTAACCTGAAGGAAACCTTCCTACATATTGTACTTGTCATCCAAGTGATGCATAGCATACCCATTTACTTAAAAAAAAAAAAACAAGTGAAAGGATAATCCTTACACCTTTAATAGAGTTATGCTGATTAAGCATTGCCTTCAACAGCTATGCTTTTTATCGAACTGATTAAATATATATATCCAGTTTCATGCTCCACAAACTTTTGCTCACTGTTGCATACTATCCAGAGCTATTTGCTAAAGTTCCAACATTTAGCATGACTTCTCCAATTCAGGAGAGTGATCCTAATGTAGTAGTCTAGAAACTTGCTTTTCTGTTTTATGGACATGATCTTCCATAATAAACTATTGTTCCTAGCCCAATTTTCTAATAACCATTTATAAAATTTATTATAACCTATGATGTTAGATGTCTATTGGAAAAGAAAATGTGCTAACCATTCCCCACATTTCCATTTCATTGTCTGGACACAGCTGTGATTTGTTCACAGATTTACTAACTGAAATGCAATAGCGTCGAAGTGCCCTTTATCTGTGTTATATTTTAGCAGTGGTTTTATGTGACTAAAGTGGACAGTTGATAGTCATAAAAGGAAACACTGAAGATCTTGTTAATGATATGCCATTATTATCTCCTCCTTTGTGGTGTGAAAAGAGAATGAATCAAAAAATAAATCAGCCCTTGCTATTTCTTTGCAGAAGTGACCGCCAGCTCTTCTCAGTTTCCCTTTGCTTCTGACAAATGTATTAATTGGGAAGCAGCAAACTGAAGAAAGCTGACCAGATCTGTGACCAAGAGGTAGTCTGCAAAGGATGAGATATGTCATATCTGGAAAGAAGTAGTAGAAAAAGAGACAAAGGGGAAAAAAGACACTGCCAAACGCAAATCTTTTTATCAGTTACTTTAAGTCTCTAACTTTGCTTACAGCAAGTTTAGACAGTATAGTGTTGGAGATGCCATTGGCATTCTGGCTGTGCATGAATTCTTCATGTCATTATTGTCATGTCAACAGTGGAGGGTATGTCTTATAAAATGGAACCTTCACTACCCTTGAGCAGTAACAAGTAAATTATAATTCACAGAGGTTTGAAAGAGAGAAACAAACAGTGCTAAGATATAATACATGTCTGTCTTGCAGTTCTTACATCAGTGTTAGTGTAAGGGAGATTCTTACTACAGATTTATATACTTGGCTAAAAATAATTATGTATATATTTGCTAATAGCTTAATGAAAGACTATTTCAGAAGATATTGGCCTACTGCTTAGTTTTTGAGGGATTTTTTTTTTTGTTATTGTACTCATGACAATGATGGGAAATCCATGGCTAATATTGCTAAATTACAGCTCCCAGATTCCCTGACCATTAATCTTTGTGTTTGAAAATGCTGGCTATTAGAATTCAGCAACCGTTGGACAACCGAGTTACAAAGCTTTGTTTATAAAGTTGTTTATTATTAATTTTTAAATCTGCCCAGTCATTTCATTATGATCTCTATAATTGTTGCCAATTGAGGCCAGATTCAAGGTTGTGCTTATGCCACATAGGTCTCCAACCAACTTGAGACCACAATATCTGGCAGGTCACATTCCTGTCAGATTAAAATTTAATTGTTCTTGAGATGAAAGGTAGAAGTTGTGCTGTGTATGATAAGAATGGCAGGGTATTATTTTGTGATTATTTACATGGACACGTTCTCCATGGCAGCTTCTGGACTCTGGAATATTTTCCACCTTGGAATTCATGAGTCACAAAAATATATTTTTCTATTGCTAAAAATGCATGTATTAGAAAAAGTAACGAAAATGATCATAGATATAGACATTCAAGTAACAAGGTTTCCCCCCAAGTTTTTAATATCAAAATTAAGCAGTAAGGTAAGAATCCTAGTGTACACAACATTCACCAAATCATCCAATGTAATCAATATTCTTGTCACAGGAACTGTTTTCTTAAATAGAAAGAATGTTAGCAGCAGTTAAAAGAAGCTTTTTGAAAACTTTGAAATATATTACATTAAGTGTATCAAATATCTCACAACTATACCAAAAACCTTATTTATGAATGAAATCACAAACATGGGCTTTCTGGATGATGTTGACATATGTTATCTATAGGCATTCTTAAATTCTCACTCTTATTTTTTTGTGATTTTATTCTTTAGTAACCAATAATGAGAAAACATCTTGTATTTTGTGAACTGCAGCTCATAAAAACTTGGGCTTTTTAATAACATTTGGTGGTCTGAAAAAATGCTACCTGATACCCTTTGATTTTGGGCTGTAATAGACTAACCTCTCTTCTTGTACAATGTATACATTAGCAACAATACATTGTACTGGGCCCAGTTACTCATATTTAGATGATTATCATTTTCAATTCAGCTTACAACTACTATTTGTTTAATGGCTATTCAAAGTTACAATGCCACCAAAAAAGTGACATATTCATTTTTTACACTTTCAATTATTGCAATATCCGTATGGTCACATGATCAAAATTCAGATGCTTGGCAATTGGCTGATATTTATGATGGCTGCAATGTCCTGGGGTCATGGGATCACATTTGTGACTTTCAGACAAGCAAAGTCAAAGGAAAAGCCAGATTCACTTAACAACAATTTTTTCTAACTTAACAACTGCAGTGATTTACTTAACAACAATGGCAAGAAATTTCTGGTTTGGGCTTCTTTGGCGACAGACCAAAATCCATGATCATGCACAGTTTTGATCTGTGCTGACTGCTAGAGTACCCCGAGCTGCTTGGATTTGGGGCTGAAGCCACCCCATAGAGGTGGTGAAGAAGGGGGAGCCCGCCAGTGGGGTTGAAGAGAGCCGCATCTCTCCTCCTCGGCTGGCCATTACTCCCTTTCCCAAAGGCAGTTGCAGCAGTGATCAGAAATGGCCACCTGAAAGAAGAACCCGACCGGACAAGATTGTGCAGGAGAAAGATTAAAGGAGAAAGTTTGACTGACGAGGTTGAACGGAGAAAATATCTATTTAAGGTACCTGGAACTTGAATTACAAAGACTAATACTATTCCTAGAAAGATTTTTAAACCGGCGAAAAAGAAAGAGAAAGGAAAAAGAATTGTTTTTTTCTCTCTCACATTGACAGCTTTAATTGATTTTGAACGTTAAAAGAAGAGATCTAAACAAGAAATTGATATTAATATACTTTGACATTAACAGGCTATTTTTAGCTGAAAATAAAGTGTCAAAGGGATAAAGACATAGATAATTTAAAAATTTCAAAAAGAAAGAAAGCAGAGGGGGGAAAAAAGGAGGGTGGAATCTGGAAAAATGGAGGAGACCACCTGTAAGTAAAAAGAATTGATAGTGGAATTTTAACAAGACCTGTAAAGGACACTTTGTAGCTGAAACTTTGTTACAAGTTAACAAAGCCCCTGGAAAGAGAAAGTGAGAAAAGAAGCAAGAAATAGCTGTGGATTATTGGGTGATTCCTGGAATTTTGGATGGTGGATCCTAATGAAATGAAATAAAATCAATTGGGGGTTGTTTAAATTTTTTTTAAATGGCATCACTCCTTGAAAATCTAAAATGAGACTTAAAGAACAAAAAGAAGAAGCACAAGAAGGAAGAGCATCTTTTGGCTTAGTATTTCAATTTTTAGAAATGGAGATTTTGAACTATGAAAAACAACAAGAAATGCTAGCAGAACAAGAAGGGTGGGACAAAGAAGAAGCCATCTTCAATGACCAAGCAATTTTAAGAGGGGTAAAAAAGGGAAGGGGGGGGGGGGGAAGGGAGTTAAAAACTTCAAACTAAAAGCAACATCAAAAAAAAGAGTAATTTGAAAAGTATCTATAACATTAAGAAGAAGCAGAAGGGAGGATCACAGAAGGGAGAATCAGATAGAAAAGGGAACAAAAAGGGGAGGGAGAAGAAGAGGGGGAAGATGGAAAGGAAAAAAGTTATAAAGGACAGAAACAAGTATAGAGAAACAGCAAAAATGTACAAGAATTAAACGTATAAGCCTATTTAAAAGACACAAGGACAATGGTTAAAAATTTAACTTAAAGAGAGGATTCTGCAAGGGTACGTGAGATAGCACTGTTATACTAGAAATAGAAAAGAGTTAGAAAATATGATAGATGATTAAAGTGACAGATAAAATTGGTATTGATATGTAATGGAATATGTGTTAGTAATTAAATGAAACAAAGATGATAAGAGAATAAGGTTCTCAATGATTTAAGAAAAGTATATAATTGAAAAGAAACATGAAAGATTTTTAATGAAATTAATATCAGTTGACAGGATGAATTTGAATAAGAATAATTTTATTGACTACCGTTAATAACTACTGTTTTGTTTTTTGTTTAAAGACAGTAATGAGTAAAATATGAAATATAGGTGATTAAAGTGAATGATAACTGATATTATTAGGTAATATTTGTTAAAAGATGAAAATATTTTAAATAGAAATGTAAAAGATTGCTATCAATATTAATGGTTGAGCTGAACTCGAAAAGAATAATTATTTCGTTTACTATTGTTATACATATAGTAGAATAGAATAGAATAGAATAGAATAGAATAGAATAGAATAGAATAGAATAGAATAGAATACTTTATTGGCCAAGTGTAATTGGACACACAAGGAATTTGTCTTGATGTAAATACTCTCACTATACATAAAGAAAAGATACATTTATTAAGAATCAAGAATAATAATGTAAAATACTTAATGATAGTCATAGGGTACAATCAGCAATCAAATCATACTAGGAAACAGTCAATATAAATCGTAAGGATACAAGCGACAAGGTTACAGTCCTACAATCACAAGTGGGAGGGGATGAATGATAAGAAGTGATGAGAAGATTAACAGTAATAGTAGTGCAGACTTTGTAATAGTTGAACAGGGTTGAGGGAATTATTTGTTTAGCAGAGTGATGGCTTTTGGGGAAAAACTGTTCTTGTGCTAGTTGTTCTGGTGTGCAGTACTCTATAGCATTGTTTTGAGGGAAGGAGTTGAAACAGTTTATGTCCGGGATGTGAGGGGTCTATAAATATTTTCACAGCCCTCTTTTTGATTCATGCAGTATACAGGTCCTCAATTGAAGGCAGGTGGGTAGTAATTATTTTTTCTGTAGTCCTAATCTGTGTCTGTCCTGTTGGGTTGCAGAACCAAACCAGACAATTATAGAGGTGCAGATGATAGACTCAATAATTCCTCTGTAGAACTGTATCAGCAGCTCCTTGGGCAGTTTGAGCTTTCTGAGTTGACACAGAAAGAACATTCTTTGTTGTGCTTTTTTGATGATGTTTTTGATGTTAGGTGTCCATTTTAGGTCATGTGATATAGTAGAACCTAGAAATTTGAAGGTCTCTACTGTTGATACTGTGTTGTCTAATATTGTAAGAAGTGGTAGTATGGGAGGGTTTCTTCTAAAGTCTACCACCATTTCTACGGTTTTGAGTGTGTTCAGTTCCAGATTGTTCCGATTACACCATGAGCCAAGTTGTATAACCTCCTGTCTGTATGCAGATTAATCGTTGTCTCGAATGAGACCAATCACTGTTGGGTCATCAGCAAGCTTCAGTATTTTAACAGATGGATCGTTTGAGATGCAGTCATTGGTATATAGGGAGAAGAGAAGATGGCAAGAAAGATAATAAAATGGGGATAAAACTCACTTAACACTTATCTCACTTAAGAGTAGAAATTTTTGGCTCAATTGTGGTTGCAAATCAAAAACTACCTTTATTGCTGCTATATTATCACCATCTAACCCCCTGGTAACTAAAATTCTATGCCTGAAGTTCTCACAGTTTCCACAAATAGTTTTACGGAATTGCAATGATTGGTTCTTTGTTTGCATAGGTCTCCTAGAGCCACTGCTAGAGCACTAATGAAAGCTGAACATAGGGAATGGCTATCATCTAGGCTGCCTAAATCCAAAGGAGTCATGAGATAGCAGCAAAAACCCTTTACTTCAATCCAATGGTCACATCAATTGTTGCAGCTGAGATTTAGTAATCCTAGGTACATACACTTGGCACTGAATCTATTGTGTTTATAGTGATTGCTTCATATCAAGGACAACCCAACTTACTTAACTATTTCTTTAAAATAAATGCACAATTTATTCCTGAAATTGCCTCATTTCCAGGTCCCAAACCATCAGTCTACACCCCTCCATTTTGTCAAAACTCAACTGCAGAGTATTGGCCACTGCATAAACTCATCCGTGAAATGTTTTGCTTCCTGTTGCTTAATTTCTAGTGATTATTTCTGATTATTTGTATTAGTTTAGAAATCCAGCGGTGTAAGCCAAGAGAAAGTTGGAGAAGAACCTTTTGCAGAGAGAGACGAGATGATCAATCTTGACACCACAGAGCAGATGGAAACAAGCAGTAATTGGCAGAAAGTAATAGATGGGAGAAGGATATAATGATCTAATATTATTGGTGATGTCTCTCCATGCTGGTACAATGGCCCCAGTGTGCTTCACAATGCACTAAAAAGTAATATATAATCCTGAGGGTTCTACTCAGAAATCAATAAATTAATGAAAATACAAGAGAAAGAATGAACATTTTTCACAGTAATGTAAAGCACAGGATGATTTCCAAATACATTAAATTGCAGCTCTATGAATAATAATTTTGGATGAGAAATTTCCATTAAATATGGTATGATTTGTATTAGAGAAGCTGTAAATTTTACTTTGATCCACATCTTAAAATGTTTTCTTTTCTATCCTGCTTGCTGTGGATCATTATGCAAATAGGAGAATAGTTATTGCAGTTATTAGAGTTCTCTGTTGTTATTCAAAAGTTGCATAAAGCAGAGAAAATTGCATGGTATAGCAATGTGCATTGTGTGGAAAAATAAATATTATATTGTATTTTATATTATGTTATATTATATATTATACAGTATTTCTTTTAAAAATGCAGATTGGGATCATGTAATATTTTGGATGCAGGCTCATTGTAAAATAGGATTATTCCTTCATGATTTGTGGATATTTTTACACTTGATGTCTGGCTCTTGGGACCCCTTAGAGCAGGGGTGTCAAACTCAAGGCCCGTGGGCTGGATCTGGTCTCTGGAAACAACAAAGGACCACCCCGCAGTGCCTCTGCCAGAAAAAATGGAGCTGGCAAGATATGTGCAGAAGATCCATTTTCACTGGCAGAGGGTTGCAGGAAGTTGTCACAATTGAAAATGGAGCTCAGGGGCCCATTTTCACTGGCAAAGCACTCAGGCCACCACAGATACCCCTGACATAAGTGACATTGAGCTGGCCATGTCTTCTAGCCACCCCCCACCCCTCAAGTCAAACACAACCCTAATGCAGTCCTTGATGCAATCGAGTTTGACACCCCTGCCTTAGAGAATCTGAAATAATGTCAGCCATTTGAGGTAGGCCAGACCAGGAAACTGATTCCATAAGTTTGACAGGAAATACATTTTTTCATAGTGGATCTTGAGAGACTGATTGTTTCCCCCTCCTTCCCACTTACACTCCAGGGATGCATGTCAGTGTGTATGTAGGATGGAGCCAAACAATAGGAATTCATTGCATGCTCTTGCAAAACAATCTCTGCATAGCTTTTCCCAGGTCACATCTCTGTACAAGCAGTGACAGATTAGATCTTGTAGATATCAACACTTCATTGAGGGATGGTGAAACGAATATGCTTAAAAGAAGTTGTGATGTGCCTCCTCCTTAAAAGATCTTTTCTGGATCTACTTATATTTTATACATATCACTCCATCTCTAACCTTACTTTTGGGGGAAAGGTTATTGAAGCTGTGATTGGAATACAATGACCAAGTATCCAAGAAAAGATGGATTATCTTGATTCTTTCCAGTCAGGATTCAGACCTAGACATGAGAGTATTGGTCACTCTTATGGATTACTTTGTCATATCCTTGATGTGGGAATCATCTTTCCTGGTTCCCACATTGAATTTCCCAGAGATATTAAGTACAATTAACACTTGCCTCTAGGGAATTGGAAATTAATGGCATAGTATTGCAGAGGTTCTGCTTCTTCCTTAGTGGATGGTTCTAGTTGGTGATAATGAGTGAAATGCCACATAGCCTCTACTTTATTGTGTGCTATAGGGCTTCATCCTCTATCCCTTGCTTTTCAACATCTATTTGAAGCAACTGGATGAGACCATCCATTGGTTTGGGGAAAAGTATCATTTATATTCTGATGAAACCCAGTTGTACTTGCAACTTCAGGTTTCATAGAACTTGCTGTTAAAATGTCGATCTGCCATTTACAGGTTGTGAAGATCTGGATGGGATGGAATAGTTTAAAAGCAGAACTTGACAAGATGGATTTTTTGTTTATGCATCATGGCTTCTGGCATCTGTTATTTGTCAATGGGGTGGCATTGTTCCCCATTGAAGCAGGCTAACAATTTATAGGTCATTCTGGACATGGCTACTGCTAGATGAACATCTGGAGGTCTAGAGGGGGCTTTGCCCATTTCTATCAGGAGATCCAATTACAATTGTACTTAGAACCTAAGAAACTCAAAATAGCATCATATGTTTAGTAGCCCAGGCATCATCCATCTCTCTGGTCTACTAAAATATGTCTATATTTATACTGTGATTATGTATGTGTGTAAAAGAGAAAAAGAGAGGACAAATTATTTAAAAATAAATTCTTAGGGGGATGTAGGTAGTATACCATGATAAAGTAAGATGAACACAGTGTCTGTTGACTTTCTGAAAATAACTCATACAGTTCTGTTGCAAGCAGTATGAAAGTGCCTTGCCATTGTCTACTCTTAGTTTAGCCTACAGTTTTAATATATTCTGATTTTTCTCATGCCTCCAAGAAAATAGTTGAAAAATGTTCCCTGACAAAAGAAAGTATGTTGGGATGATACAATTATTTATATGGATGCATTTGCAGCATGCACTGAATCATAGATTAGTTGACCCCATTTCAACCTAGTCCATATGGTTTAAGTTGGATTAAACTGGTAAACTTTACTAATTAAACAAGTCATGGATAGAATGGAAAATTTGATTCCTCTTTATATGACTAGAGTTTCTTGCTAAAAGAGGATAAAAATAATTCTGCTGGATTATGTCAAACTTTTGCTTTTTGAGATCACTTCAAAAAGTGTGGGTCACATTGATAAAAAAGGTGGAGAAAGGAAAGGCCTGACTTTTTGTTTTGGTATTTGTTTAAGACATTTATTAGAGACATTCTCTGCCAAATGATACACAAAGGTATGTAAAGCAATGTAAAACAGCAATAGAAGCATTAATAAAACATTAAACCCACCAAAGCGAGGCATTCTACAAGTGAAAAAGCAAGCTAGCAAGATTGCTACCCTGAACCATCAATAGAACAAACTTCATATAGCACATCAAATTAAGAGCTATTAATATCATGAAAGAAAAAGTGACTAACAGAAATCACACATCATATTACCAGACTTTCCATAAGGCAGAATCAGGTGGTTAGAGCCCCATGGCCTTGCAGTAGCAGATCAAAAGGCTCCACCAAAAATGTCTAAACTGAGAGATAAAATTAAATTATACTAAATATCTTTCTCAGAAAGTAATGTATTGTGGATTGACCTTGCCGTTCTAAGAAGAAAAAGAGAAATAAATGACAACACTTTCTAACATTGAGTGAAATAAATTGCATCCTTGTATGCACAACCCAGCTGGTTGCAGTCAAATTAAGAGATAAACAAACTAAAAAAAGAGTTGAGAAACAAATAAAGGGATTAAAGGAGGGGTGGGATTCTACCAGTTCACACCTATTCGCTAGAACTGGTTGTTAACATTCTAAGCAGTTTGGAGAACCAGTTGTTAGAAAAAATTACTGACCTAATCCTGCAAGGAAGGCAGGAAGGAAACATTCTGGTGTTGCTTACAGAAACTGCCTCTCCATTAACCCTTATTACATTCTTGGCAGGACTAGACTTCCTGTCTCAGGAACGTCTTTGGAGTGTTCTTCCCCTTCTTTGCTGGTACTTTGCTTGTGTGGAGTGACCATTCAAAGTTACAATGGCACCAAAAAAAGTGACTTTATGACCATTTTTCACACTTACGACTGTTGCAGCATCCCCACAGTCATGAGAGGCCAGGCGAGGAGATGTGTGCCTCGATGTGAGTGATGTTGAGTTGGCCACACCCAGCCAATAACATGACCACCAAGCCATGTCCACTCAGTCACATGACCACCAAACCACAACCACCAACAAAGCCACACCCACAGAACTGGTTGTTAAAAAATTTGAATCCCACCCCTGGACAGTTAAAAGGCTTGCCAGGAGAGCTGAGGACTTTAACCTGGGAGTGAAGAATCTGATTGAAAAGGTCTGTAACCAGATGTCAGAATCAAAGGGAATAGGATCTTTTCAGATGCTAAGGTAAATAGAGATGGAGAATAAAGAAGTGAAAAGAAGCTTTGGAAAGACAACTTGGAGTAGGTGAAGAAAATCAATTAGCAGTATATTACTTCACTTCTTGGGCTATTCTTCCAGTTCTGATTGCTAAAATAGATAATTAATTTTATGAAAATTACTTTAATTGTAGTAGATTCAGATCTTTTTTCTGAATCTGGTGGCAATGTTGCAAACCACAGCAATTCTCAAGGATGATTCATACCAGAAGGAAGTAAATTTTAAATGCTTAATTCCCATTTCAATCTGCAGTATTTTTATTACAATTTACTAAGCCATATATTTCCTCAAAGTATAATGAATTAGCTTTGTATATGATTACTGCAAGGATATGATATGCTTTTTACTAAAAGTTGTGGGAGGATGCTTTGAAGTCCAGAATAACTTGGTATCTTAAAGAAAATCTGATGCAGGATTTAATTCAAAGTAGAAACCATTCCTAGACTATAATTTAGTATATATATCTGAACCAGATCCAAAAGTTGCCATTATCTATGGATTTTAAAATCAGAACAGTCTCTAGTAATTTAGAGACAATTTATTGTATTGTATCATTTCACTAAAATATTTATACTCTTTTGTTTGTGGTTAATTATATTTATTCATTGTTAATAACATTTTAGATCTTTAAAGCAATATAGTATATTCATTTACTCATAATTAATTACAGATATTTTGGAAAATATATGACATTTACAAATACCTTACTTATTCCTTTATATTGTACTCTTTTATTCCTTTTTCCTGCTTCTTCTTTTTGTTTGTTTACATAGTTTACATAGTTTTATTTCACTTAGTGTTGAAATACGCTAGTGAGTGTACATTTTTGTTATATCTCACCAATAAACATTTTAAACATTAAAAAGAATTTTAATAAGGGAGGCGGTTTGCAGAAAGGTAGACATAAGATTTAGAAAAGCTGGGAAAACATGAATATCTACGGAACTGTGGAAGAGGCACAGAGATACTCCTTGGGGGAGCAAGGGGAAAAGCAAAGGACCGACAAGCTAAGAAAAAGAGGGAAAGGCCAAGCCTAAAATCAGGCAATGTGAAGAGATATAGAGGATAGGAAAAAAGCTTTAAAGACGATAGAAACAAAGTCTATTCAAGAATAAAAACGACTCAACTGGCATTCCAGTTCCTACAGCAGGGAGGATAGCCAGAGGATTCAGATCAGTTACAAATTGGCTGAGTAGAAAGAAGAGACTACACTTTGTTGAAGGAGATACAGCTAACTCTGAGGAAGACTCTCTGCAGTATGCAAGATTTACCCCATTGAGTTATTGTTGCTGAAAGTTATTCTTATTTCTGGGTGACACAGCCTGAATATCTGTATGATTGCTGTTTGCTTAATGTAAGTGAAAAGGTTGTCGATTCATAATTACAGGCTTAATAATTTGTTGGATAAATCAGAAGGTAGTGGGGAATTTGTGCCTTGGAGTCTGGGTAGAGATGTTGAAGCAAACTTCACTTAAATTACAGTGTTAAAAGGAAAGTAATATATGAAATATATGAAAGTAATATATGTATATAAATGTCTCTTAAGCTGATATAAAAGGCTCAGATAAATTATCATAAAATCTAGTTCATTTTTACTTAGAATTTTACTTCTACGACTTAGATATTTCTACATAAAAATTCTCATCTCATTAATAATGAATATAAGGCATTGTATTTGGATCCAGATTAGGCATTGCCCAATATAGAAATTGTGCTAATCAACTAGCTTACTCCTGGGTGCATTATTTTTATTTCAGGAAAAAAATAGCATAACTGGTCCAAAATAAAATGGGAGCTGAACAATTTATGAAAAATGTATGTCTTCTCAGATCATACTATGCATAAACTAAACAAGGATTGTTCGTATTTGAATAAATGGAAGTAATTCCCTATAAAATTACACATGAAGGCCCTCCGAAGGCCCATTTTTCAACTATTTTCTTGGAGGCATGAGAAAAATCAGTAGTTCAGAGCTGAACTGCTGCTAAAGCTTCCATTTTTTATAAACTGAATGTTTCAATAAACAAAAAAAGATATTAAAGATAAACAATACCAAGATCTCGATTATTCTGTTTCAAGGCTGTTGACATACAAACACACAATGACAATACTTTAGAATCCAGAAAATTTATAACAGTTTAGTTAGATAAAAGCAAATATAAATATGGGTCAAATCCTTAGTAAAGCGTGCTTGCCTGAAGGCACTCAAACACAGCCCAAGAAGCAATAGAATAGTCCAAAACATTCCAAGAATCACAGGGTATGGTAACACTGATACTAAACAATTAAATAGAATCTGTATCTTGTGATTCCCCCTGTCAAGAGAGGGAAAGAAAACATGATGTCCTTTCTTTATGAATGGATGGATAAAGTAAACAAATAAGTCTGTCATACCAGACCAAGTTAATCTTAGTTCAGCATTTTCTGTTTCACAATGTCAAGAACTCAGATACTGATTCTGAAGGTGAAGAAGCAGTTACAACAGAACCTGTGGAATATTAGCCTTAGGAGATACAATGCCAAGAACTTCCTGAGTTGTTTGATCCAACCAAGGAACCACAGTTGGAATAGTCAGGTGATAATGACATAGGGCCACTTAGCCCTACCCCATCCCACACCCCGATGAGTAGAAAATAGAGCAAAGATGATCTATGAGGTTCCTTGCCAAGAGAGTAAAACTCTTGATTAAAGGCAGCTGGTTGCAACCTGATTTCGGAGGCATCCCAAACTGAAAACTAACTTTGTTGGAATCAACTCACTGATCTCTGGCTCTTGTGTGATGTTTTTTAGACTCTGCATATGGAATTTTGATATCTGATTTGGCTGTCAGAGCTTTTGACTCATTAACTATTTTTCTGCATGCTTCTGTTAAAAACTTACCATTTAGGCAAACTCTTTTCAGAAGTTTTCAAATACTTTGCATACTTGTTTGCTATTATCTCCTTGACCTTGAATAAACTACTAACTACCATAGTAACTATGTATGTATGTATGTATGTATGTATGTATGTATGTATGCATGCATGCATGTATGTATTGAAATAAGAAGCAGAACACACTATGGTACACCAGATGACTCTTGGTTACTCCAGCAAAACAAAATATTATTCTAGTTTCAATGAAAAATGTTCCAATTCAGATAAGTTTGGCAGTTTCAGAAATGTATGATGCATGTTTTCCAGGTGATTATTCTAAAAGAAAGAAGTTAACAATACATTGCAATGACTTAAGTTACTACTTATTGCCTAGTATTACCTAACATTCCAACAAAAATATTTTTTCATGTATCAGAGCTTCTAATTTTTGGGAATGTAATGCACAAATATCACAAAACAGGCCTGAATCTTTGAGTAACATAGCACAAATATTTGTGCAGACTATTAAGATCAATATTAACTAGAATGGTCATTTGATTAGGATCACTTTCCCAATTTATTTTTTTCAGAAAATCCACATTTCTATGGATCACAGATAAGTGATGGAGATAAAAACTTTCCCACCACTGTTCACCAGCAACTAATATTAATACTGAGTCTTAAAGACCAATAACTAAATTTTCTTTTAAAGCTAAGAAAATTATAGCCATCACTGAATCATGTGATGATGGATTCCAAAAGCTTGTGTTGATTGAAGCAATACTTTTTTCTCTGTCTCTTCTAATTCCAGTCAATATCACCAGGTGATCCTTAGGTCATAATATTCTGAAAAAGGGAGAAACACTATGTTTCTCCTAAACTCCTTCCTGCATGATTTTATACACCTTGTTTTTTTTTCCTGAGCTAAAGAAAGATTTTATTTTGTTATTATGCATGGAAATACAATTCCCTTCATGCCATTGTTATCATGGCTAATACCAAGAGAATGTAATCTCTTATAATGAGGTAGTTTGTATGCATCTCAGCATTGTGAATTAAATAGACTCATTTCAGAAATCAGACAATTATAAACTTTGGTAACTTCATTCAACTTTTTAGACAGATTCTAGTGTCCTAGCTATTGATACTAATTTATTAACTGATCTCATTTATATTATTTGGTTTCTTACTAGGTAAATTGAGAATTGTAGTTAAGGGCTTAAAATATTCAACTTGACTGAAACCCTACTCTGATCCTCCCACTTGTCTTTCAAAATGTAACCATACCCAACTAGAAAATAAATTGTCATGGAATTTTTGCTTGTGAAGAAAAAAAAAATGAAACTTTGATGTTCATTTTGTTGATTAGAAAGATTTGGTATTATAGAAATGGCTAGTTATATATTAATGTGTAAAAGCAAAAAGTTGAGGTTGGACTGTGTTTATCTTGTACTGTGTTAGGAAGATTTGGAAGTCAATGCCCCCTTTTCTTTTTTTTCTTTTCCCTCTTGTATCTCACAGCCCCTTTCCCACATTTCCTATCCCTCCCTTACTTTTCTATTTTCTTTTCTTCTTTGTATTTTATAAAATAAGAATAAAAAATGGTCAAAATGAAATTCTTTGCAATCAAGTTTGTAAATTGGTAATCATTGTATAATAATTTGTAAATGTTATCCTTCTCAATAAGTAACATAGCTTACCCTATTTTAAGTGTGCAGAAATCTGGTTAGGACTAAGGCTAATTCTAAAAGGTAAAGGAAGGAAAAATGGAAAATGTCTGAAAAATATAGGCAGTAATTGGGCAACAGCAATGTAAAGATAATGGAGAAAATATAATGTGAGGTACCAAGTTGTGGCATGCCACTTAATTTATTTATTTTATCTATTTATTAAATTTATTCACTGTCCTTCTTACCACAGCATAATTCTGGGTGGTTACTCACCCTAGTTTGTGGAAATCATCATTACATATTACATATTTACAAGCTGTTTAAATTATTAAATTATTAAACTG
Source organism: Bungarus multicinctus (assembly GCA_023653725.1). Classification (NCBI taxonomy): domain Eukaryota; kingdom Metazoa; phylum Chordata; class Lepidosauria; order Squamata; family Elapidae; genus Bungarus; species Bungarus multicinctus. The sequence continues at coordinate 57,274,116 of CM042836.1, read as the reverse complement.
AATTTGATACATCTGTTATAATAATTATACAGAAGTTTATATTTCTATAGTGTTATGCTGAAAAAACTTGATTGATTTTGGTCAGTAACACATTTTAGCTGATTATTAATTGATAATCCATCAATGCAAATGAGTGACTTCCTGTTAACAATTTCCTATCAAGGAAGAAATTTGGCCTCTTGAAGTAATTTTGGCCTCAGTAGAAAATAAATCAGTAATATGTTACAGCTACTTGTTTTGAAGCCAACTTGTATTTGCTTTTTCTCTTTCTAACTAAGATGTGGGAAAATTACTATCCTAGATTTATCTTGAACTTCTCAAAGCAAATTGGTCATTTGTGCTGGACCATAAATAAGTTGGAAAAAGAAAAAAAATCTAAGGTAATCTAATTTTGTCTTCACGCTTCTGTATATGTGATAATATCTGTCTCCATATCTGAAAATGATTTTGTTGAATTAGTCCATAAATACAACATTGTAAACAAAGTGCTATTCTGAAAACATGTAGTTGCTATGGAAACATTGAGTTGTGCATCCCATCCACTATGATAGGTACTTATTTCTTTATTTAATGTTTGCCAACTTGACCAATAAAAAACAAACAAACAAACAAAAACTCTAGCTCATTTGCAATCTGAAGCAATAAATAACAGTACTGAGACAATAAAAATACAAAAAGAATTGCACAAATTAATTCAACTATAGTGGCCACCCAGAATTAACCAGAATTAAAAGCCCAAAGAAACAAAGTAGTTTTAAATAACTTATGGGACATAAGGATAGATGAGATCAAACAAATCCAAAGCATGTACCAAATTGTTTGACCAGCCATGGAAACCCACTACTGCCTCATATACTGTATACTCCAAGAATCTCACAATTTAACCACTTCTTGTTAGATGTTCAGGTTGCATAGGTGGATTCCCTTTAGGCAAGAGAGTGCTTGGTGTATTCTGGTGATAATCACTATTCCAATTGGTCAAGAAACCTAGTGCAGCAACCTGACATTGCTAGGATTGTTCCATCTGTAGCTGGATCTTTACAAGCTATATCAGCTACACCACCATATTGTCATTAGTCATGTAGAGCAGCAGTTGCCAACCGGTGGGCTATGGCCCACTGGTGGGCCATGAGAAAATTGTGGTAGGCCGCAGAGAAATCTCACCCCAAGAGCACCCCCCAAAGCAATTAATCCAGGCTGCACAGAAACACAAGTGCTGCGCCGCCTACATGGCCCGCGGGAACCCTCCCCGCCCACTCACTCCTTACCCAGTAAACTTGCCTGCTAAATTTCTATTTTTCCTTTTTCCAACCATCATCTGTACTCTGTGCTGGGAGATTTAGATTAACTAGGAAGCAGAAAATGGTTGGATTTCTTGCTTTCCAGCGAGTCTTTAGATCTTCAGCTCTGCTTTTAAGTACAGCCAAACTTCCCTTAGGACTGAAGGTTTGCTTACAAGCAAATTCAGTGCAGACTCATGGCAAGCAAATTTGAGAGACTGAGCTAGCTGATGGCAGACAGATAGATCATTGAATGATTCTGTGAGCAACTCAATCTGCTTGCTTTGCCTGATTTTGGGTAAAAGTTGCTCTTTTTAAAAAAAATTTCAATATTTACATACATGGTGTGTTGTGAGTTAATTTTGTGAGTTTGCTTGCTAGCAAATTTTATGAGTTTGCTTGTAAGCAAATTTTATGTGACAGACTGAGCTAGCCGATGGCAGATAGATAGATCTCTGAATGAATCTGTGATTCTGTGAACAACTCAATCTGCCTGCTTGCTTTGCCTGATTTTGGGTAATAGTTGCTCTTCTTTTATAAAAAAATTCAATATTTATATAAATATTTATAATATTTACATACAAGCCATGCCCAGTCAGTCACATGACCACCAAGCCACATTCACAAATTAGGCCACACCCACAGAACCAATTAGTGGTCTCTGGGATCTAAAATTATGAGTTTGGTGGTCCCTGAGGTCCAAAAGGTTGGCGACTCTTGATGTAGAGCACATTACAGTCATCCAGCTGAGTAGTGACCAGAGAATTTATTACCATTGCTAGGACATCCTGTTTGAGATAGGTTTGTAATTGATACACTAGTCCAGGGGTATCAAACTAGCGGCCCATGGTGAGATGTGTCACATGTAGGCCACATTCTCTCCAGCTCCACAAAGGGGAAAAATGTCACATACATCATGTGATGGCAATATGAAGCCACAAGTTTAGCACCCATGCAGTAGATCAAGCTGTGTAAAGTCCCCCTAGTCCCCACGCTTGAGTCCTGGAGATCCCCAAGTCACCTCTTTTGGGAGGAATGCAAATCTACCAACTGAAGTTTATAGGGAACATCCAGATATTTGTTGAAGGACACCAAATGAGCTTATTTCATCATATCCAGTTATTAAGGCTTGGTATGTGTAGTGTGATGCACAATTGGGTTTGATATACTTATTAGTGATACCTCATCCCCAAACTAATAGATGGTATCTCTCAATGCTTTCACATAGGTGCTATATAATATAGAAAGAGGAGGAGTCTGAGATACTCCAATGGAACAGCCAAGGGTATTCTTGCCCTATGACTATTGTCTTGAACTGTCTGCTGACAAAGCAATGCCCCTGTTGTAGAGCGGCGGAAATACTCAGGCAGAGACCAGGGCAAGAATTCAGCTCAAACTTTATTTCTATGAATAAAGGGTTACCGCTACTGCCGCGCTAACATGGCAGCCCGCTGGAGCGGCAACAGCTGATGCCGTTTGACAGCCGCCTTTTATAGCCGGCTGTCAAACGGCACCAGCCAATGGGAGAGGTCCGTGCTTTGAGCGGGAAGCTCAAAGTGAAAACTCAAGTCAATACACAACAGCCCCCAATTCTCAAACTTTACAGGTGATTCAGAGAAAGATATGGTTGATGATACTGAACGATGCCTAGTGGCTTAAAGAGACAAATAGAGACAGTAATATTCCTAGCATTTCTGTTATACCAAAAAGGCCATCACTAGATCCCTGGTGCCTATGCATATCTGGATCTGGACTAGAAGGATTCTAGATGCTCCATTTCCTCTAGGGATTCTCTGATATTGGTTCCCACCACCTTATTAACAATCTTTCCCAAAAAACAGAAAATTAGCGACAACATAAAAAATGCCACTACAGCTCAACTGAGAGAAGTTTTCTTTAAGAAAGATCATACTACATCTCCTTCAAGGCAGGCAACAACATTCCCTGCCTCAACCTAATTGCTCATACTTTGTTTGGCCAATCTAAAATGACCATGAGAAGAGGGATCTAGCCCATGGCTGACAGAGCTTATGTGACAGTGAGCAATGTCTATTTCACTCTGGTCTATGAGCTCAAAAGAATTTCTCACTGCATCACAAGATGCAGTATCATTCATCACAGTGAATTCAATATTTATCTCAATATTCATCAAGTACGTCATCTGCATATTCTGAAGGATACGACCAGCATTAGCATGAAGATATCTGTTTATATTTTACCAAACTTCTACTTTACACATATATATTTGAATAATGATGCATTTATATGCTGAAATGTGCCGTTTTTGGACTTGGTGAAACAATTTTTTAAAAAGCACTCAACAAAAATGCAACAATCTGCATATACTATAGAAAACTATAGCAGAAATAGATAGAGAGAAATTTATAATACTTCACATGAGAAATTATGAACATGTAACTGAAAGCTGAAAAAAAACCCAAATTTAAAGAAAAATAAAAAGTGGAGGTAACCAAATGTGACAGATCTGACAATCTCTCATATACATTTGTTAAAGCATGTTAGAAGAAAGGAGGATCGATGAAGAAAAATCTGCAGACATGGAGGAAAGGAAACAGGAAGGGGAAGATATTTGTTAGCAGCAGTAATAAGTACATTTTGGACAGACATAACACCACCACCTCCTAAGGGTACAATATTTAGGCTATAAAGTGAGAGACAGGGATGGGAAAATACTGGTCCTCTTGTGATGCTCTTTTTGCTAGCAAGAACTCTGGAAAATTCTGCATCTGGTCATTTCAGCTTGGCTGATTGGCCCAGATCCATGCTAAGGCTTATGGGTTTGCAGATGAGGCAACTGGCCCCAACATCTTATTGCACTTTTCATTTAAAAGCCATAAGAAAGCTTGCAATCAAGCATAGAAGCCATAGACCATACAGCTGTTGTCCTCCCTTCCTGCCTGCTATACATGTTAACTTCAAAAGCCACTCATCTTTTTAGCAGGAGAGTGCCCTTAAACAATAACCTTCTTCCCATTGTTCAAAATCTGGCATTTTTAAAAATCCTTGTTCCTTAATGCTACATTTCCCCCCAGATGCTTGAGAGCGTTCTTTGAACAAATCTGTTTAGAAATTACATACCTACACACAGAATTTAAGTCAGTCAACCAGGTTTTGAAAAGAATAATCCAAATAAGTTGGTAGTTTCATAATAGATAGGGAGTCTACTTCTGTGCCAATGTAGCCTCACACTTTACTCATACAATCAAGGATAGTTGAGTTGGACTGTTTCCTCTGTCTCAAAAGCTGTGTTGCAATATCCAAGTGTAACCCAACAATTAATTTATTAGTGTGCCTCCTAAAGTAGCCCATTTTCCCAAACACTTCGCACAGTCACCTCCGCCCTCGTCATCTCCCGCTTGGACTATTGCAATGCTCTCTACATGGGGCTCCCCTTGAAGAATCTCTGGAGGCTGCAGTTAGTTCAGAATCCGGCCGCGCGGGTGATCGTGAGTGCCCCTCGGAGCTCCCATGTAACACCGCTTCTCCGCAGGCTGCACTGGCTTCCTGTGGCCTTCCGGATTCGATTCAAGGTGGTACTGACTGTATTTAAAGTGCTCCATGGCTCGGGACCTGGGTACTTACGGGACCGCCTGCTGCCATCAACAGCCTCCCGCCGCCCAGTACGCTCCCACAGGGTTGCCCTCCTTGGGGTGCCGCCGCCTGATCGTTGTCGGCTGGCGGCCCCAAGGGTGCGGGCTTTCTCTGTGGGGGCCCCCTCCCTGTGGAATGATCTCCCGCCGGAGATACAGGCCATGACTGACATCCTGACCTTCCGGCGCGCAGTTAAGACCTTATTTTTCCAGCAGGCCGGCCTGGCCCAGTAAATGGTTTATGGGTTTTAATCTAATTTGGTTTTAAATTTTTAAATCTTAATTTTAATTAATCCCGGAATTTTAAATTTTTGTATTTTGTAATTGATGGGATTCGGCCGGATTCGTATATTTAATTCGTTTTTAAACTGTATATATTCTGTGTTTTAGTAGGCTGTACACCGCCCCGAGTCCCTTTTTGGGAGTGGGAGTGGTATAGAAATTTAATTAATAAATAAATAAATGTATATGCCATGCTCACTCCCATATGTGTGTGTGGATTTTGTGTGTGTTTGGATGTGTATATGCCTCCATCGTAACCTTGATTACATGAATAAGTCCCTGCAGTTTCTTTGGCAAATAAAAAACGTGCCATTCCTTCTTCCTAGAGCAAGGAGAGAATGACTGGCCCAAGGTCAACTAGCTGACTTTGTGCCTAAGGCAGAACTAGAACTAGAACTCTCACTCTGTATTGTTTAAATGAACCATTTTGTAGCCTGGTGCCTTTAATCATTAAAAAAACCTGGTTCTCTTGAATAATTTAATAGAATGGATTAGAATAGGTTTAGATAGTTGTGGTTTATCATGTTATAGGACTCTGATAGTTATAATATGCTTTGAAAATGATTTTATGTGTTTGTTTATATCATGCTAGTACATAAGAAGTATCTCGGTAATTTAGGTTGAAAGTTTCTCATAGTGAGGAAACTTAGTCATATAGACACACACATTCATTCTTCTCAGCAGTTCCTCTCTACAGGTCGATACACATGAACAACCACTGCCGAGGTGATATATAGAAATTGGTCCCAGGTCTATCTGGGGATACTGAGGATTAAACCCAAAATCTTTGGTGCAAAATGTATTCTTTTAGTTCTGAGATACAGCTTCTGTCTATCTGCATTTGCCCAGCCATATCTTTCTTGGCAGGACATTCAGACACAGACTATTTAGGCAAAGAACTGCCAATACTAAATACCCATAAGGGACACATTTGCATAACTGGTATAATATTTTGAATCATGACTGAGGTGCCACACACACACTTTTCAACATACTGTATAAAGATGTGTTAATTGATGCTAAGCCTGGAAGTAACATTTCTCTCCAATTAATATCTAGACTTGTCTGAATTTATTATACAACAGGTGTCAACTTGCTAGGCATATATGCTTACAGCATGATATTCAGTAGGGATGATACTTCCCATATTACCCACTAAGCTGAACAAATACCTCTCCATCTCATCCATGTTTAAATTATATTAACTGAGAAGGAAGATGGAACAATTGCTCAGATAATGTTCATGCTTTTCCCATATACAGAATCTGTTTGTGGTTGATTTTCTAAGGATTTTACCCATTTGTATAATACAGTACCAATACATACTATAAGCTGGGAGATCATTTATATGCTATCATCTATGCAAAATCATGCATACATAGCATATGCGTATCTTACATCTGTATCTAATGTTAGTCAGGAAGGACTGCAGCCCACACTTACTGTACTTGTAAACAATGGTTTGGTGCATCTTAATGGAAATATAACAAAGTGGTTCTGGGATGCTGATTACAGTATATGCCATCAAGTTTATGGCAATTCTTAGGATCTTCTCAGAATGATTTATCTCCAACCTGGCCTTTCAGGACTTCCAACGGAACACCCATTGCCATTGCAATTAAGTCTAACCCTCTTGCTGCTGATCATTCTCCTATTTCCTTTCCCAACAGTATGGATTGATTAAAAAAACCTTAAGTCTTCACATAATATGCCTAAAACATGATAATTTGATTCTGGTCATTTGTGCATTGGATGGGAAGTCTGGGTTGACTTTGAACTTTTGGTGTTGGAGATTACTCCTGAAAATTCATGCTTAAAGGAAAGAAAGAAAAGCAGTTGGGAAAATTTGGTGTTGAGCAGGCTGGAAGAACATCCCATGCTGAGATGATTGGTTGATGCTTCTATGGCCCTTTACCTGTTCTTGATTCTAAGTGGTGCACAGCATAGATAAGAACAATGATAATAAAACATTAAGTCCAAATGATAAGAGAAGCATCCAGCTCAGATAAGTAGAATTGGTAGCAGCTGAGGAGAAAAAGGGGAAGAAGGAAAAGAAAGGTAGATGGTCAAGATTGTAAGGCAAGATCTTTCCAGCTTTCTTCCCATCAAACCATAGCTGATCTAAGATGATTTTCTATAAGACAATGGCCTTTTATGGGATTCAGATGAAGCATCTTTTGCATTTTGTGCTCTCATAATGCACTTCTCTAACTCTTTGTTGCTAATTAGTGATCATCCAAGATTTAATAGCCATGGATGGCAGGCTTGCTATATTTTGCTATATTTGGAGCCCTGGTTGATACACTTTAAAAGAAGAGGTAAGGGTTTTATTGGACTGTTGCAAAGTCAATCTTTTTGAACCCCTCCCCATTTTTCAGGTTTGCATTCTTCGTTCCTCCTAAAAGCTGTTTTGGTGGAGGCAAACCATTTAGGAGAATTAGGGATAGTCAGCATGCTGTAAGATGCCGCAAGTCTTCTTACATAGAGGAAAGAAGAACATAATGCATGTAGGCTTGTATTAACATAAACAAACTGTCCATTAAACCTGGGGAAAACGGAGTAGATTATATGACAAACAGCTAGCAAATAGTAGTGCACATCTCTATGTAGGTAGAGATAAAACAGATTGGGAGATTATTATGAGGAACAGAGGTGACACTATCTCTATTTGGTCCTAGTCAGAGCTAGTTTTTGCAGTAGAAGGAAAGATGAGACTGTCAAAACTCCAGCTTAGTTTCCAAGGAAGTGTGTTCCCAGGAACTCTCAAGCTAATGAAGCCTGCTGATTGGATTTGTCTAAGATTTCATATGGCTAGATTCCATTCAGTATAAGTAAGAGAGCTCTCTCTGCCTTTGGTCAGTGATTTGATGAAAAATGTTCCCATTGTATAGAATGATAAGGATATCTTAGAATTTTCTCCTCTTTAACAATGACTAGGGAAACCCTACTTTAGTTCCTTTAATTATTGTGCTGTTTAAATATCTCATGAAAATGAAAATTTTCCTTCTTTTATTTGTTGGTTTTTTACTATTTTGGAACATGTTTCATTTTCTTCTCTTTTGATAGCTGGTTAATTACAGCCATTATTACTATATCAATATTGTTCATTTCTTCTTGTGATGTTTATGCATCCTTAAACAAACATAAAGAAGAAATAGAAGTAGTTGTTATGCAATAACGATACATCTAGTTGCTTCCTACAATCTTATTTGCAAAATGAGATAGAACATGTATATAAAGATGAGACAGTATAAAGTATCAAAGTATGGCAAAGAAGACTTTGGGAAGGCAATTGATAGATTTTAAACACATCAAATCAGGGGTGGGATTCAGATTTTTTAACAACCGGTTCTGTGGGTGTGGCTCAGTTAGTGAGCATGGCTTGGTGGTCATGTGACTGGGTGGACATGGCTTGGTGGTCATATTATTGGCTGGGCGTAGCCAACTCAATATCATTTACATCGAGGCACACATCTTCTTGCCTGGCCTCTCATAACTGTGGAGATGCTGCAACAGTCATAAGTGTGAAAAATGATCATAAGTCACTTTTTTCAGTGCCATTGTAACTTTGAATGGTCACTCCACACAAGCAAAGTACCAGCAAAAGAGGGAAAGAAAACTCCAGAGATGTTCCTGAGACAGGAAGTCTAGTCCTGCCAAGAATGTAATAAGGGTTGATGGAGAGGCAGTTTCTGTAAGGAACACCAGAATGTTTCCTTCCTGCCTTCTTTACAGAATTAAGCCAGTAATTTCTTCTAACAATTGGTTCTCCGAACTGCTTAGAATGTTAACAATCGGTTCTAGCAAATAGGTGTGAACTGGTAGAATCTCACCCCTGCATCAAATCTTTCCAATTTAGCCAATTAAGGATGCAAAGATCTATATAAATACTAATTGACAGCAAATAGAAAACTCTTCCCATCTAATGAATGTTTGGATTTTTGCAACTACATTTGACAAATTGGATGACTTGAACTTCTGGTTTGGCCAACTCTCTTAAAAATTCCTCTGAATGAGAAAACAAACAAACAAACAAACAAATTAATAAATAACTTGATCCCTTTCTCCCTCTCTCTCTCTCTCTCTTGGCTTCCTCTATCCATATACTTAAGGGCGCGGATGTCAAATTTGTGGTCCATGGGCCAGGTGCATCATGTGCTGGCCATGTCCACCCCCTGGTTTAGCGAAGGGGAAAAAGTCATGATACATTTCATGATGACAACGTGATGCCTTGAGTATTGACACCCCTGCTTTAGAGGCTTGAGAGAGAAGCAGAGTCCCATAAAGCTATGGATGTGCTTTGCAACATTTTGTTAGAGCTCTATGTCTCCTTTACAATTCTAAGTACAGTTACATAAAGCTTTAGTGTACCAAGAGAAGCAGTATCACCTAATCTTTTAGGCATCTATTTGTTTTTGGGTTTTTTTGGTTTCAGACTCACTATAGAATAGAATAGAATATTTCATCCAATTTTGGCCAAGTTGTTTTTGAAAGAAATTGGCAAGGTGGAGCATGTCAAGAGGATAGTAACCAGAGGTGGTATTCAGCAGGTTCTGACCAGTTCTGGAGAACAGATAACGAAAGTTTTCTGAGTAGTTCAGAAAACCGGCATATACCACCTCTGACTGGTGATTTTACAGTATCCTTTCCCTGCCACACCCACCAAGCCATGCCCACAGAACCAGTAGTAAAAAAAATTGAATTTCACCACTGATAGTAACCAAGATGATAAGGTACTAGAAGGAAAAATAAGAGCTCAAGTGTGGTTGGAGGAATTTGAAGAAGAGAAGATAGCAGGAAGTTACAATAACTGTCTACAAATAGGAAAGGAATATCAATGGAAACTCTTCAGAGTTGTTCCAGAATTGTTCCTAGTACAAGAACTGCTGGATTTAAGTAACAAGGGAAAGGATTCTGAGTGTCCACCAGAAGGAATATCCTAACATTAGGAGCTATTCTGAAATACACAGAATGCTGTAAGACCAGTAGCTTCTCCTTTTCTTGAGGCGGTTAAATAAAAGTTAGGTGAACATTTATCCTGGTTATTATTGACTTGAATTTCTTCCTGGGCAAGAGGTTGGATGAATTATTTCCAAAGTCTCTTCCATTCTTTGCATTCTCTGATTCTCTATTTTACTAACAAGGATTTTTTTTTTATGTTAAATGGTCAGAGCCAAAGACTTCTGCCTTTTATAACTCAGCCAATTTGTATTGAATAAAGTTTATTCTGTATTTATGTTGAATGGTATTTCAACATTCAGCCTCTGAAATAATAAAGAGAATCTCTCTTTTTTACTGTCTCCCCTCCCTGCCATGAAATATTTTATTAATGCATGACTGAGAATGATATTTTAAACAGCTCTATAAAGTGCTTAGAAATCCTTGGAGAATAAAGGCAGCCTAGATATGGATTGAGCTTTCTCTGTTTAAAATGGACACTTAGGCTGAAATTCAATCTAAAGCACTAAAGATGCATTTTAGGATAGTCTTATCTGTTAAGATCCATGGATGCATGTGGTTGTGTAAAGGCTTCTCTAGCTGAGAAAAAAATAATGGCCAAAATCTATTAGCACTGAAAAGGCCCTGATTTGAGAAGTGTCAGCAACACAATTCCACTTGTCTTGATGATTGATGTAGGTGTTGCTGAGGGGGAGATTAGTTGTAAAGTAGTGGGATTGTTTGCACAACTTTGCTTTCTTCATCTTCTTCTTTCTAAGGGTGAAGAGGATCAAACAGGAAGAAAAAAAAGAGAAACAGGAGGTGCTGTTGAAAGCAGCCATTAATCCATCAAGCACAGGGATTTAACCTCAGTTTTTTTATTCCAGATCAGACTATTTGACCATCTAGTCTAGGTGGGGAGGGCAAATCCCAGCCCTTTCTTCTCCTGATGCTCTTCTTTTGAAATTTGCTTCAGAGAGTATTGCTCATCAATAACACTATTGCTAATCAATGATGTAATTTCTCACTGTGAAGAGGAAAATTTATAAAACAGGGGCATACCTCCTGATATAGTTTTAATGCAATTGGCCAAAAAAATAAATAAAATACTCATCTTAAAATTTAGGAGGAAGAAACACACAAAAATTTATTAATGTCACTGATAAATGGAAGCAAGCAATTTTATTTGCTAATTATTATATCAGTGAGTCAGAATTATATTATGTCAATAAATTAGAGTTATATTCCTAATGTAAGTGTTATTATTAAACCCTGGTTTGTGGGGTGCCTCAGGGGTCGGTCCTTTCTCCCCTCCTGTTCAACATTTACATGAAGCCGCTGGGCGAGATCATCCGTGGTCTTGGAGTGAGGTGTCATCTGTATGCAGATGACACCCAGCTGTACATCTCCACTCCGGACCACCCCAACGATGCTGTGGGGACTATGTCTAGGTGCCTGGAGGCCGTGCGGGACTGGATGGGCGGGAACAGGCTTCGGCTCAACCCATCCAAGACCGAGTGGCTGTGGTTTCCGGCGCCCCGATATAGCCAGCTGACACCTTCGCTGGCTATTGGGGGGGAGGTTCTGCCCCCCACAGAGAGGGCTCGCAACCTGGGAGTCCTCCTGGATGTACGGCTGTCGCTTGAACATCACATCGCGGCCGTCTCCAGGGGGGCGTTTCATCAGATCCGTCGGATCTACCGGTTGCGGCCCTTCCTGGATCGGGACGCCTTGCGCACGGTCACTCAGGCCCTTGTCACCTCTCGCCTGGACTATTGTAATGCCCTCTACATGGGGCTCCCTGCGGGGAGCATCCGGAGACTCCAGTTGGTGCAAAATGCAGCCGCGAGGGTGATTATGGGGGCGTCGCGTAGCGCCCATGTGACGCCTCTCCTGCGCGAGCTGCATTGGTTGCCGATGGCTCTCCGGGTTCGCTTTAAGGTTCTAGTTTTGACCTTTAGGGCGACCCATGGCATGGGACCAGGTTACCTTCAGGACCGCATTCTACCAACGTTCTCCAACAGGCCGGTGCGTTCCCACAGGGAGGGTCTGCTCCGGGTGCCGTCGGCCGCTATGTGTCGTCTGGCGGCGCCAAGGGGTAGGGCCTTCTCTGTGGGTGCCCCCGCCCTCTGGAATACTCTGCCACCGGAACTTCGTACCGGCACGGACCTGAGGGCCTTCAGGCGCGCGTTAAAGACCTGGCTCTTTGAGCAGGCCGGCCTGGGCTGAGATAATGATTTTAAATTTGATCTCCATTTTTAACTTTAAATTGGGTTTTAAGGGTGTGGGGGGGTTTTTCTAATTTTAGTCTGCAGCTGATTCTAATATTTAATTACTTTTTAACTTTTGTATTTGTGGGGTTTTTAGACGAGCTGTTCACCGCCCTGAGTCCCTTGGGAGAAGGGCGGTATATAAATGTAATTAATAAATAAATAAATAAATAAATTATATTGTTATGGTCTATACATTCAATAAATTTTCCAATTATTTGAGTTCTAACTAAGAACCAAGGGATCATTATTGTATATAGGAAGTTCCAAGCAAGGTGTCTTTCTGTAAAGTCAGTACTAGCAACCCCAACAAATTTAAAAGCTGAACACAAAGCAAAACATGAACCCAATTCTAAGCATTTTTTTAAAATAAATCTCACCCATGTGCTTCTAGTAGACAATAACAATTATACTATCTTTCTTCTCCTTAATCCTTCCCTGTTTATTCCTAAAATAAATCTCACTGGAGTTCTGTGAGGATATTTTTGAGAACACAACTGCAGGGAAAGTTGAATTGAAGCAAAAAACACTTGGTTGTTATGAACTGTCTTAAGAAGAGTCCAGACTGCCTTATGTTTGTGAACTTTCATGAAGCTATTAGGGCTAAATCATCCAGTGAAGTGAATCCAAGTACCTTCCTGATTAAATGGTCATTGATGGGATTGCACATCTGAGAAGATTACAAAGTGTCAACAAACGCTGATTACTCAAACTGAAGGACACAGAATGAAAATGAAGTTTTCAGGTAGTCTAATAGGCAAGACAGGATGATAGAACCAGACTGGAAGATCTAAACATTTTGAAAAATATATTTTAAAATTCAAATAATAATAATAAAGAAGAAGAAATCTTTTCACTGGATAAAAGCGTAACAGAAAGTATTCCAATAAAAAAAGAAAAAAATGGTATATGTAACTGAATGTCAGGGAAGGGAAACATAAAAGAATTTCATCTGAATTAACTTGTTAACATACAAATACCATGCAGAGTTTTAATGTTTTAAAAATTATATGTGAATAATAATGTCAATTCATTATAACAAGCAAGATGTATTATGAGAAAAATGTGCAATCATAATATTTAAATAAATTGAGGCCAGATTAACTGCATTCTAGAGTGCTGAAGGAAGTATCTTGTAGCCCAGTGGTGGCTAAATGTTTTGGGCTCCTGTGCCGAAAATTGCGCTCGCACACTCGTGTGCTCGCGTTCCAGCTCCCAGAAGGCAATGCACACAAGTCCCCCTGCCTCCTGTGCATGTGCACGCAATCTCCCCTGCCCCCCTTACCTGCACTGGGCATGCACATGCCTCCCAGCTGATTTTTGGCCCGTTTGGAGGCCAAAAAATGGGCCCATTTCATCACTTCCGGTATTTCCAGAAATATAGGAAATGATGTAATGGACCTGTTTTTTTACCTCCAAAGACTGCAGAAGCTTCCCTTGAGCCTCTGGGAGGCCTAAAAAGGCCCCAAATCAGGAGGGAGATGTGCAAATGTCCAGTGAGGTAAGTTTGGCTGGAGCTCGAATGCCTGCACAAATGGCTCTGTGTGCCACCTGTGATATATGTTGCATAGATTCTCCATAATGGTTGTAGCCTGTCCAAATTTCTATATATTATATGTGTACCTATCATACTTTCAGGTAAGCAGTGTTATACAAAGTGCAAGGGAAAATGTGAAATAATGAGCATGAAATAAGAAATAAAGAAGCTAAAGTTTATACCTGTACTATTTACTAAACTTTCCTGTTCTTGCAAATGATTTTCAAGAACCGAGAATCATTGGAAGTCAGAACACATACAGATTTAATAAATAATAATAAAATATTTTTTCCACCATCTTTGCACCATGTCTACCACATGATACATTGTTACCTATTATCTTCAGATTGATGAGAATACATGTTCCTATTTTCCTAAAGAAGGAAAAGCAGAATCCACTGATTTACAGAGGTATTGTGTTGACCAAACAGCTATATGGCATGCAACAGAAGAAGAATCAGTAAAACCCAAATTATGCCAGTACATCTGGAGAATAACTTAATAGTCAATAGAGTGGAAGAGGTTTGTTTGCAAATCAATACCAAAGAAAAGAAATTTAATAAAATATGCATATTATCATGCAGTATTTTATTTTTATTTATTTATTCATAAATCATACTTACATGGCTACCCATCTCACAGAATGTGAACTCCTCAGTTTCACATATTGTCAAACTAACACATAGGATTTTCCAATATGGATTAGAGCCCTATATTTGGGAGATACCAGATGTTCAAGTGGGCTTAGGAAAAGTAAGAAGACCAAGAAAAATGGTTGGTAATAAACACTGAATAATTAAGATAGCCAAATGATATACAAAAATAAATCGATATGTGTTTAGTGGATTATAGAAAGGCCTTTAATTCGGTTGACATGTCAAGCTGTGCAATATCCTTAGAAAAATGGACATTCCACAACATAACTCTCTTGAGAAGTTCTTAGTTGGTGCAAATCTGGAACAGATTTTTTTCTTGTGGCATTGCATAATTCTATTTAACCAACCCATTTGTCATGCCTGAAATTTCTCCAGTGTTCTTCTTACTTTAGCATATTCCAAATACTGGGGAATTTAAGAAAGAAAGAAAGAAAGAAAGAAAGAAAGAAAGAAAGAAAGAAAGAAAGAAAGAAAGAAAGAAAGAAAGAAAGAAAGAAAGAAAACGAAAAGAAAAGAAAAGAAAAAAGAAAAGAAAAGAAGGAAAAGAAAAGAAAGAAAATGTTTCTTTAACAAGCAGCATTTGTAACAATTCCATTAAAATCAGCCCTAAAATTTAGGACCAAAACCAAACCATATGAAGTACTCCTGAATTATATTGCCAGCAGCAAGGTGATTTTAATGACCTTTATTAAACATTTTGTCAAATGTCCAATGTAAATGAAATATTTTGCTGTTTTGTATTAACTTTTTTTTAAGGAAATAAATTACTTTTAGGAAAGTAATTTCATGTTGCTATAAGTAACCTTCCTTTAATATACCAGAATATATAATTTTAGGTCATTCTTTCAGAAGTCATATAAATAACCAAAATTAGTTTCACCAACTTTATTGAATAACACTGCTTCAGTTGAATATATATATATAAAATGCTGCATGAGACCCAGTTTATCAACTGGATGAACTGGAAAATTTTAACATCAATTTCTAAGAAAATTGTAGATATTATAGACAGATCACTCTCTTCAAGCACCTCAAAAACAATGTTTACATACTGGAACCTAAGAACAGATTAATCATTTTTTCATTAGACAACTACCTTAATGAATTGAGGGAATTTATTGTAGGAATAATATATGGTATAGGATTCTGAAGAATAACAAATGTAATATGGCTGGAATGACTGGGCAACAATGCATTGAGCAGGATGTCACAAAGTTCAGTTCTGGATTGGATGCTTCCAAAGTCCAATTCCATCAGATGTTCTGGAGGGCCACCAAGAGAATCACTCTTTTTCATCCAGGTTCCAACATACCAACAACACAATCAAAGATTTTCAGTCAACAATTCCAGATAAAGTTTGATTGAAATGATATACATTTGATATCATTTACGTATATCTGGAACAGTGAGGCTATCATCTTCCTAGTCACTTTCCCCTATGATTATACAAAAGTGCATTTTGGATATGTGAATGTTCTTGAGCATAAGAATGTAATCTGAGCAATGAAGCAGGTTTTATAACTAGATTATCACAGAAAAGAGATATATTTACTGTAAATACATGAAAGTGATAAGCAAAACTAGCTATACCCTACTAAGAGAAAAGTTAGCAACTTTTTCATGCTGGCTGGGGAATTCTGGAAGTTGAAGTCCTTCCATCTTAAAGTTGCTAAGGTTCAGAAACACTGAGTTAGAGTATATGTTTTGCTTGGGAAGAAAAAGGCAGGAGCAGGTAATCTTCGTTTAGCAATCTCATAGACAAATATGATACAAAATGAGAGCAATGAATTCCACCTCTCTTCTGTCAGTTGGATTAAATCTCCAGGATACAAGCTCCAATGCTTCCATCTAGAATGGAGTCAAGCAATATAACATGAAAGAATAAAGTTTTCTTTACTCTCACCTTAACTTCTTCAGTTAAGCTACAAAACAAAAGAAGAAGAGGTCAACATTCAGCCCCAGCAATGGCAATGTAACAATCTTTCATGCTATGTGTCCTATTTCAGAGTTTCCTCGAAATCAATTTTCCTTACCCTGCTGTATTACTTTTTCCATAGGTTACAAGCATATATGCATAAACTTGGCATCCATATGATAACCTAAGGCTAAATCACATATTTTTTCCTGACTTTTCAGTGTACTGCACTGGCTTGATAGAGAGAAACCATCACCATCTGTACCACTGTGAACTCCCAACTAAACCAGAATGAGCCAAATTTCAAGTAATTATTTCCTTCTCTCTGGCTTCATAGCATTTACAAAGCCTCTCCTGGCTGATTGTTAGTCCAGACTTATCCTGGTCACTGCTCCAGGATATGCATCACTTCATTGCAGATAAATCAAAGATGACATTGGGAAGTAATCAGTAGCATGACACAGCCAAGCTCCCTACTTTGGCATCTACATCCCTTGCAAAAAGAGCAATATATTCTTTAATGTCTTTTTGAAATAGAATGGAAAGATTTTTTGAAATGTTGCATCGGTGGTGGCATTAATTATTTTTACTACTGGTTCTGTGGGTGTGGCTTAGTGGCTGTGGCTATGTGACTGGGTGGGCATAGCTTTTTTTTTTTTTGCTTTTTTGCAGCCCCCCCCCCCCCCCCCCCCATTTTTTGGGTCTTCTGGGCCTCAGGCCTCCAAGGGGGCATTTCTGTTTCCAGAAGGCTTCTCTGGGGCTCAGGAAGAAAAAATGGAGCCTGGAGGGGTCACACAGCACCCCCTTTCACTTTGTTTTGGGGCCTTCTGAACTTCAGGCAAGCCTCCTGGGTAGACTTTTTGCTCCCAGAAGGTTCCCTGGGACTCAGGAAGGGGAATCCCAGCACAGCTGATTGTATGAACAGCTGATTGTCGGGAGGAAAAAAAAGAAATATCTTAAAAGGCATCAGGCGGGTGGGGCAAGCGAGCCAGCGGTGACCGGGTAACTGGATCAGGGGTGGGGCCAGCTAGAACTTACTACTGGTTCGGCGACCCACACCAAATCCTTGCTATCGGTTTACCCAAACTGGAGCAAACTGGCTGAATACCACCACTGGTTTGCATGAATCTTTCCTTCTTACTTTGCCCATTTCACCCCATTGCATATGAATATGTCAAAATCTAGGGAATTGTTTGGCACAGCACTAGTAATAATGCTACCTGTTTTTTCTTTAATCATCACTGAGAGCTTTTATTTATTTATTTTATTTGGTTTGTCAATTGCTTACAAGATAATAGATACAAGTAAAAACATAGTTTTGAATACACAGATACATATAAGAAAAATAAAAGAAAGAATAGGACAGGGACGGTAGACACGTTGGTGTACTTATGCATGTCCTCTACAGACCTCTTAGGACAGGGGTGAGATCAATAGTAGAAAGTCTAAGGTTAAAGTTTTTGGGGTTTGGGGAAGAAACCTCACAGTCAGGTAGAGTATTCCAGACATTGACCACTCTGTTGCTGAAGTCATATTTCCTGCAATCAAATTTGGTGCGATTAACCTTGAGTGTGTATCTATTGTTTGCTTTTGTATTGTTATGGTTGAAGCTGAAGTATTCATTGACAGGTAGGACATTGCAATGTATGATTTTATATACTATACTTAGATCGGACTGAAGGTGGCGTAGTTCTAGGTTTTCTAGGTCTAGAATTTCAAGTCTGGTGGCATAAGGTATTCTGCAATGAGTAGAGGAGTGGAGAACTCTTCTTGTGAAATATTTCTGGACTTTCTCAACTGTGTTAATATCAGATACTTAATGTGGGTTCCAGACTGATGAGCTGTATTCGAGTATTGGTCTAGCAAATGTTTTGTATGCTCTAGTTAGTAGTGTAATATTACCAGAGAAAAAGTTACGTAAGATTAGGTTAACAACTCTTAATGCCTTTTTGGCTATGTAGTTACAGTGGGCTCTAGCACTTAGATCATTTGAGATGAGTACTCCAAGATTCTTGACAGAGTTTGGATTATCAACAAGGTTTTGACTATTCAGCCTGTATTTTATTTTCTGATTTTTTTTGCCAATATGTAAGACAGAGCATTTATTTGTTGAGATTATAAATTGCCATTTGTTTGACCATTCTGACACATATTTGAGGTCTTTTTGAAGGGTAGCAGTATTGTCTGTGGTGTTGAATAGCTTTACATCGTCAGTGAAGAGAACACAGTTGCTCTTAATATGATCACAGAGGTCATTTATGTAGAGTATGAAGAGAGTTGGTCCTAGAACACTGCCTTGGGGGACACCACTGTTGACAAGTACAGAATTTGACAGGACACTCCCAATTTTGACCATTTGTTGTCTGTTTGACAGGAATGCTTCCATCCAGTTATGCAGGTGTCCAGAGATATCATAAGATTTTAGTTTTAGGAGTAGTTTGTCATGTACCACTGAATCAAAGGCTTTACAGAAGTCTATGTAGATTGCATCTATTGCTTTGCCCTGATCGAGTTGTGTAGTCCATATGTTTTTGCAGTGTAAGAGTTGCAGATTGCAGGATAGTTTTTTTTTCTGAAACTAACTTATTTATTAGAGAGTAGGTTGTTTGTCTCTAAGTGGAGGATAATGGATTAGTTAATAATTGATTCCATGACTTTACATGTGACGCAGCATAAAGAGATTGGTCTGTAATTTTCACCTAGGCTGGGGTCTCCCTTTTTGAAGATGGGGATGACTGTGGCTTGTGACCATAGTTTTGGCAAGGAGCTGGTCTTGAAAGATTTTTCAAAGATTATGCTTAGAGGTTCAGCTATGTCAATGGATAGCTTTTTTAAGAAGTAGGCACATATTCCGTCCAGTCCAATAGACAGAGATGGTTTTAGATTTTGTAGTGCATTTTCAACATTGTCTTCTGTAAAATTAATATGTATTAGATCATTGTAATTGTCTGTGGTTCACTAGGAAATACTGGGCATGATCCATTGCTGTTTACAAATACTGAGCCAAATAATGTGTTAAAGAGGTTGGCTTTAATGGTGTCATCATTGCAGTCTTTACCATTAGGTCCTTTCAGGGGTTGGATGGACCTTGAGTCTTTTAGTTTGTTGTTTACAAAATTGTAGAAAGTGTGGATGGAATTGGTGCGTAGAAGGTTTTCCTGTTGTTTAATGTGATAATTGGAGCAGTCAGTCTTTATCTGGTGGCATAAATTTTTTGTATTGGCTTTTGAAGTTGGCAATGTGACCAGATTTGTTTTTCCACCAAAGTGATCTCTTTTTGGATTGAAGCTTCCTTATTGTTATGGGTAATTTGTTTTTTCTGGTTTTTGGAGTTGTTATTGGTACATATAGCTTAACTTCAAGTAAAAATATGTTGTAATGGTCTTCAACAGTATTGCATCCAGTGAATAGAAATTGCCAATCAAGGGATGAGAGATCATTGTCTATAAGATCATAGTTGCCTTTTTTGAAGTTATATTGGGGTATCACATTGTTGTGTTGATTTTTGTGTGGACCTATGTTGAGAGAAAAGTCAATCATTCTGTGGTATTGGAAAAGGGTTCTTTAATTTGTATTCTGTAAATTGAATTCAAACTATTACAGAAGATGAGATTGAGGCAGTTGTTAAGTCTAGTATTGTTGGTTACTAGTTGTTCCAGTCCCAGGTTTGTTACAGCATTGTAGAAGGTTTCATGTATGGGTTCAGTTTTACATTCATTTAGGGTCCAGTTAATGTGAGGTAGATTGAAGTCACCAAGAAAGATAAAAGAATGTGGGCAGGATGTTGCCCATGTTAGTAGTGAATTTAGCTTGTTCACATGTTCAATGTCATAATCAGGTGCTCTGTAACATAGTAAGAATCGAAATGTGATATTTAAGGATAATTTACAGATGATGTTCTCAGGAAGAGCAAGCTCCTGGGTAACTTGGATGTTTTTTAGATGTAAGGACTTTTTATAGAAGATAGCAACACCACCTCCTCTACGAATTTCACGATCTGATTGGTAAACATGATAGTCTCTTACTATGGTAATGGAGTCAGGAAGAGATGTGTTGAGCCATGTTTCACAGACAAATATGATGTCGAATTTAGCCATATTTAGTAAGAGGAGAAATTCAGGTATTTTGTTCACAAGGCTTCTTGCATTGAGTAGCTTGCATTTAAGACCAACTGTAGTTGGAATTGAGGTAGTTAGGGGCATGCGTACCTAGTTTTGAGTGGTGGTGGGTTGGATGAGGTAGGGTTGGATATGGAGTTGTGGGTTGTGTGACTTACTTTTGATACAATCTGCGTGGTAGTCAATGTTTCTCCTTCTTCTCTCCATTGTCTAGACGTCTTTTGAGTTCATTGCGGAGTTCATGGGAGTGGATTCTTTGCAGTATGGATAAGTCTGGTCTTGAGTGAAGTTTTTTGTGGTTTGGATTTGTTTTTGCAATGGCGTTTATTGTATGAATGAATATGTGTTTGCTGGACTCATTTTTGCAAGCAACTCTACAAAATTTGGGGGCCACAGAGCCGTCATTGTATTTGCACCCAGGGCCATCTCTGGTTATTTCAATGGTATCTTCAGGAGAGATGGTTGTTGTATTTGAGTTGCTTATGATATTACAAACTTTGGTGATATCATCTGATTTGTTGGTGTCTTCAAGACCAAATAAGATGGCATTTGGACATTTCTGATCATGTTCCAGGATGTCTCTGATGAATAAGGAGATATCATTTGTAGAATTATTTGAATTATTTATTTGTGGTTGTGGTTTTGTGGTTATTTTTGGTTGTAGTTGTGATTGTATTTGAGGTAGTAGCTGTTTGAGGTAGTAGTGGTTGTTATGTTGGGATTTGATTTTGAGCTGATAGGTAGACACTTATCAGTGCTGTATTTTTTTTTCAAGAAAAATTAGGCTTTCTTGTATAATTGTTTCAAAATATGTTGCTAAGCATTTTTCTATTGAGTGCATGAGTGATTCTATGCTATCAACTCTGTCAGGCAGGATATTTGGTTTCTTTAGCTTAGGAAAACATGATGGACATAGACAAGAGAATTTATCTGATTCTTTTAGGAGTTCAGCTACATCTTTGTTTAAGTTTAAGCAGGTAAGGTGGTCTTGATTGTCACATAGGTAGCATTTGATGTTATTTTCACTTTCATTGATGGTTTTAAGACATCTGAAGCATGTACAGGAGTCTGGGAGGTCATTGGTAGAGATATTATTTCTTTGTTGTTGTTTGGTAGTGGAGGATTTGGTGTTTCTGTAGTTTCTGGCTGGCATGGTCAATGACAATAGTATACTAAACAATTACAATAGCTAATTAATGTGATAGGTAGACAGTTACTTAATGAATGTTGGTAATTAATAAATGTTAATTGATAAGTTAGAGAACAAATCAAAAGTAAGGTTACTTATTACTAAAAATCAACCGATCAACTTATTACTAAGAATCAATCAATCAATAGACTAGATAACCAATGATACAGTAGTAAATCTCTATCAGTTCAATGAATCAGTAAATTAGTGGTCATTTAACAATTAATTATTATACTATTATATGATAAATCAATTATTATAGGCAGAGCATTATCTATAAATATTTGGTCTTGAGGTACTGAAATAGTGGAGGTAGTAAAGTATTGGAGGTTTGTTGTGTAAAGTTCCTTTGTTTTTCCTTAAAGCCACATTTTTTTGGTTTTGTTTTTGTTTTGCTTTTTGTTTTAAAGAGGAAGCATTGCTGTTTGATAGATTTGAATGGAGCAGATTTGAATGAGCTTACCAATCATCTACTTTGGAGTTTGGAAATGATGAGATTTGGGTGGGGGTTTAGTGGAGGTTGTCCAATCAGCTGAGTGGGAATTTAAATTCAGGCTGACTAATCAGCTGGGTGATTTAAATGGACCTGGGTGATTTATATGGAGACTATCAATTCTTCGTGAGTCTCCTTTGTTCTCCCCAATTTGTGGCCGTTTAGAATTAATTTTGGTGATTTGATTTAAATGGAGACTATAGACATCATTCCAGTTCTTCCATCGTTGGAATTCACAATCAATCTCAGTTTCAAAAGGCAGTTTTCCTGAATAAAAACTTTCTTCACACCTCTTTTTCTCATCTAGCCCCCCTTTTTTTCCCCTCCTTTAATCACTCTTTTCTCAAGCTTCAGAATACTGCTACCTATGTGAGATTGGAATTCTATGAAATCTGCTATTCCAACTAGGCTAATGAAACAAAGACAGTAGAAAAAAATATATGACTTAATGGTCTTCAGATGTTGTCTCTAACAGCCAGGGAAATTACTCATAAGTGGGCTGGGCTATACATAGCTGGGGACTGTGGAAAATTATCTTGAGGATGATAGAGAAGGAGCAGTATCTCGAGAGAGAAACAATCAGCGGCCATTTATCAGTTATCAGTTAAATGGATTCTTAGGCCTGATGGAAACAGCCTGGGAAAAAAGAAATCCAATAGATTCAAAAGAAATCACACTTTAATGAAGTCACTAATAAAGGAGGTTTGTTTCTTGATTCACTAGGTTCTGAACTTTAATTCTTAGAACTGAATTCATTTTAAAAGCAAACCAGGTCCTCTGATTGTTTGGAGCATTCACATGAATGCAAGTAGAGTTTCCATTAAAATGCTGGTGTTTAAAAGAGGACCAGGCTCTGGGATAATAGTAGGATTGGGCTTAATGGAGAAATTGGAAGTAAGACCAATGACACATCATCTCTGAATGCCCAGATAGGGTTTCTGAGTCCCATTAATGGATACAAAAATATTATAGATGGAGGAGGAAGAAAAGGGGGAGGGGAAAAGGAAGAGAAGGATGAGAAGGGTTGAGGAGGTGGAAGAAGGAGAAGAATCCTACAATTTACAGAATACACAGTGAATACTGCATGTACAAAATGGTTTAGTTTAAGAATGAGTAAACGTACAGACAGAAGGTATGCTGCCCTAAGTCTAAGCTTTGGCCTCTATGAATAAGAACAACAAATTAGTCAGGATATGGATTTTTCTTGGGATAAATCTCAGTGGTCTGAAATTTGGCAAACCTTTTGTGGCAGGGTAGGTTAATAAAAATTGAAACCCCTCCCTCCAGCTTGTGTAGTTCTTCGAGAGAAAACAATTTTAAGAATGAGATTGATGGTACAAAGGAAGAAGCAAGGCTGCATGTTAGGAAACAAAGCAGAAAGATTAATAATAGATGTGGTTAAAACTGAAACAGGAGTTTGGAATAGATGTTTCATGTTCTCAGCTAAAGTCACCTCTGTTTGCATTTTCTATTCCAATGTTTCTTTCAGCAGAAAAGAAGACATGGTTAAGTAAGTAGAAGTCCCTTTCATTACAGTTATTGACATGGCAGCTGAAAAATACCTTTATAGTCATTTGCTTTTCAAAAACAGAACAAAACACCAGGCTTAAGGGAGGCCCATAAAGTCAAGGTGGTGGCAGCAACTTTGTGACCAAACTCTACCCTTTTCTGACATAGAACACATTTTTAAAGGCTGAGCTTCAATTGCATGCATCTTGACTTCTCCCCCCCCCGCAAATCCCCTGCAAAACACTATTGACTGCAATTTAACTTTCATTACAAAAATAAAATAAAATAAAATGTTATGTGTGCAAAAATTCTTAATATGTTCCTTGTCTCCGATTTCTGTGTTAGTGCCATGGTAGTAGCTCTTTAAAGCTGCTAAACTTTTTTCCACCTCCCAGCCTTCCCCCCACACCCAGTCAAAAAAGGGGACATCTCTGGGATAAGATGACAAGAAATTAGCATCTGAATACAATCTACCTACTGTATATAGGCTTATCCAGGAAGACAGAAGTTCCTTCTCTCTAAACACTCAATCCTATTATGAGCAGGTCCAGGTCTCTGGTCAAAGTTTGAGATAATGTCTTGCTTTTCTAAAGATGCAAGATCCAAGGCTTACTCTCCCTTGATGTTGTATTACAGGATGTTGTATTACTCCAAGAACAAAGCGCAACAGTTGCATACAATTGGCTGTATGACTTAGTCCCTTCCTTGCTTTCTCCAGCATTTCAAAAATCAAACTCTCCAGCCATCAGCAAAATGACAGCATCCATAACAGATGTTGGTGCAGCAGATACATTGTCTACCTAGAACTTCTTCTGGCTTCTGCAAATGATGGAGATGGCTAAAAAGAGATAAGACTATGAGGAAGCTGCAGAGCAGGAGGAAGGCAACTTGTGTTACCTCTTCGTTTTGATTAAGAGACTGGGGCTGACTTTGTGATAAGAAGCTCTTCCTCAAAGTAACTCTAAATTGTTTCCCACATGTCTATTCATTGGTATATTCTTATGTAATATCTCCTTTTGAATTAAATCTTTTTCCTATTTGCTGTTACATATATGCAGGGGTGCAATTCAACGGGTGTAACAACCAGTTCTGTGAGCGTATGCTTTGCGCGTGCGCAGAACATTTGCTACTGACCTTCTCCAGCAATCCCTGTATTAAACAGCTGACACAAGGCAATCAGCTGAGTTTGCAAAGCAGGGTATAAAGCACAGCCTAGACCCCGGGTGGGCAGGTGGACCCAACAGCTGATCGTTGGAGTAAACTGAACTGATTCACTCCCAGCTGATCCTTGGAGCTACCTGTTCGCCTGAACCGTCCCAAACCGGTAGAATCCCACCCAAGAATACATGATGGAAACAAGCCTATAAGGTGCTACAACAACTCTGGATTTATCCTCATTCTTGGAATGTCCAGTAGGAGGAGGAAGAGGTGGTTTGTCTGAATTATCCATTTACAATTGACCCATTAACTGAATTGCAGTTTTGCTTTTAATTACCATTTTAAATTATATTTTAATCTATATGTATGAATATCTGTGTATGTATACATCTATGTATCTTCAGCACAGACACACTTGCTTTATAAATAATGCCCCTTTTAAAACATTATTGCTTATGACATTGTGTTGATTCCCCTCTTCCCCCCAGTAAAGCTTTTTAAGCAAGTGGATTGAATTAAATGCAACCTGAAATACACTACCATTGTATGACTATAATCAGCAAGAAGCTTGCCAATAAATTCAATTTAAATATTATCAGCAATCAGTGAGGCATGCACACACACACACACACACACACACGAAAACCCTGCATCTTGGCTACTTCCTCTCAGTCTGATGACAGTGATATAAACTCTAATAGAAGATAATGACCATGATGAAATGTCCAAAGTGACAGCATTTCAAAGTAAAATGCAAAAAGACTGGCTACTAGTTGTGGCTAAGCGATGAGGTTTTGCTTCCTCTCATAAGCTCAGGCATGAAAAGAACACATGGGCTCTCCATTTGAAGAGCCCTGAATGAAGCAGCTGGAAGCAAAACACTGGAAAAGATACAAACTCTACACAAAGAAATGAAAAGAACAAATCAGGATTTATTTTTCTTTTAAAGCTCTAGCACATTCTCTCTCCCCCCTCCCCCATATTTGCCTGAAGAATACAATGCAATTGCAAGAGAAACTGACCAGATACAAACGTGACTTGACTTTGCAATACCCGGTTATGTGTTGCAAAGCTAATGGTTTAGAGTGGTAAAGATCAGCATGCAGTAGAAAAGCATCAGTCTGCACCACTAAGTCCAAAGGCAAGGTAAATGTCAAAGTTTCCTGTGGCAGAAAATGCTCAGCATGTGGGATTTGGCCTGTGCATCCTCCACCTCTGGTTTTAATTCCAGCCTCTCAAAAGCTGGTTGGCGAGATTTCAAATAATTATCCAGTTTACTTTGGCTTTCTCTTCATCCTTTCTGGAACTGAACATTCTTATCGAGTGGTTGTCACTTCAGGGTCAATAGTGGAGGCCTGTCTCATCACTATGTCTGGGCACACCTCATTAGATCAATGACAGCCTTTGGCTAGACTCCCTCCTAGGTATAATTTATAGTGATAACAATGCTGTTTTGCTATTTACCCATCAGCATTAGTATAAAAAGATGAAACCAGAGGCATTTTTCAATAGGAGGGAAAGCAGGATGCAAGTGACTGAATATACACAGAGAAATAACAAAAGAAACCAGAAGAGAATAAGTGAGGGAATGGCTTTAGGTGAAGTTAGTACTAAATACAGATACATTTGAAAGAACAGAATGATAGAGAAAAGCTCCAATTGTTCTGAAAACAGGGTAGAAGAAATTTCTGTGTGGAAACACAACAAAAATATTGAAGTTTGTTGATATATTATATAAATTAGTTGATATGTTATTATTTTTCTTTCTTTCCTCCTCTCCTCCTTCTCAATCTTTCTTTCAATTCCTGTCTACCTGTTTGTCTCTCTGACTGTCTGACTTTATCTATCTATCTATCTATCTATCTATCTATCTATCTATCTATCTATCTATCTATCTATCTATCTATCTATCTATCTATCATCTATCTACCCCCCCAAACACACATGGGGGGAGGAGAGAAAGGAAGAGAGAGAAATGAATTAATTCTACATAGTTGCCCTAATTCAGTAAATGCTTACTTTCTGGAGCAGAATTCTATCTTATTCTTTTATAGGATGCTAAGGCTACAATTTTCCTATGTCTCTTTCCTTGCAATGGTAACAAATGGTGCCATTAATTTCCAGCAGTCATGATTATAGGAGGCTGCAGAGACTTGGGGGTGGGGTGGACATTCTCTGTCTCTTAGAAACTGAATTCCTTCTTTTCAAACCCTTCACTATCAGCTCCTACACTCCTACACAGGTATTCAGATTCCCAAAGGAAGGGTTAAACAAGTAAAGATATAGGATTTGATTATCTAGTGACAACTCAACATCTAGTTTATAGTGTCCCTTGTCCCACCCACTCTGTAGCCATCTCTAGATTTTTCTAGTGGTCTTGTGATAAGTGGATAGCCCATTGCTTCATTCCATAAAAGGATTTCTAGATTATTGTGTACCAATCTAGCATGTTCTATCATTATTCTCCTCTTCTTGATTACAAGGCTAGTTCAGGATATAATGATATATGCAAATTACTTTGAGAGACAGGAGGGAAAGCCACAGACTCAACAACCAGCGTGTATTTTTTAGCTCAGCTCATTCAAGGTGGTGAGGTGGGGGAAGTAAGGGAGAGGAAAGAGAGAAATACTTTTAATCTTGCAAGATTCTCTTCATGTAACCTTACCAGTGGTTAGGTTAGATTACCAGTGGTTAGGCTACATGAGTTTGCCATCTGGAAAGCTGACAACTTGGGTTTGAGACGCATGCACCATGAAATAGGGTGAGCTTCTGTTACTTGTTCCAGCTACTAGCAGTTCAAAAGCATGAAAATGCAAATAGATAAAACCACTTTAGTGGGAAGGTAACAGCATTCTGTGCACCTCAGTGTATAGTCATGCTGGCCACATGAGCCCAGAAATGTCTTTGGACAAGGCTGGCTCCCTCAGGTAAGGAACAAGATTATCACTGCCCCTTAGTGTCAAATATGACTATAGACAAGAGAAACATTTACTTTTACCTTACAATAAAGTTGAGCTAGTACTTCCGGTTGTGCTTCTTGTCTAACTACCTCACAGGGCTAATACAGGGTTTTGCTTGTAAATCCCCTTGTGCTTTTTAGACCAATGTTATGAAAAGACCAGGAAAAAGCTTAGCTTAAAAAAGCACAATTTGTTTTACAATCTGACCATTGTTAAGGGGGAAAAATAGTTCAATTATAACATCTCTTTAGCGAGAAACTCACCAACCAGTGAATGATATGTGACTCACAGGCATGCAGCCTGCTCCCATAAGAGAACATTCCTGCACATAAAATTCAAATATGTCAAGAAGTCGAAGTTGTCACATCACTTTGCTGGGTGCAGGGATTAATTACTTAATTGTGTAGGAGTGTTCAATAATGCGTATTGGCAAAAAAAAGATAAAATGGCATAATACACTTGTAATCTCGGGTCCTTGATTGCCTTAGCTTTATAAAAGATTTTTATATATATATAATTTTTAAAAAATGCATAATGAGAGATACATAAAAATGAATGGACCAATGGACTAATGTTTTTGATGGCTTTTCTACATTCTACGTTGAGACATTTGTTATGTGAATCTTGTCCCATTTTACAACATTATCAAGCCCAAAATCGACATATGTGTAGCCATTTTAGTTAGGCTTAGTATATATTCTTTTTCTTACTTTCTCTTTGGCAGTCATGGGGAGGAAGGATTTTGGGCTTGTCACATTCCTAAGTGGAGAGGAGTGAAGATAGAGAGAGTTGTTTAGGCCATGTGATTCTTCTTCCCATGGGAAAACGATTTGTGACATCAAGCAATGTTGAATTACTTCTATTGGAGAATGTGACTTTTAGGGGGTTGTTTCTAACATCTAATATTGTGGGGTAATTCCGGGTTGTGTCAGATCCGAAATTACCACAGACTTTGCCAGTTTGATGCTTTCCTAAATAAAACAAATTGTTTTGGAAGATGGACTTTGTTCTTTTCTTTTTAAATGGATTTCATTACTTGACAGACATTTCTTGCCATTGTTAAACGAATCTCTGCAGTTAAGTTAGTAACCTGGTTGTTAAGTGAATCTGGCTTCTGCATTTATTTTGCTTCTCAGAAAGTTGAAAAGGTGATCGCATGAGCCTGGGACACTGCAACCATGATGGATATGAAACAGTTGCCAAGCATCTGAATTTTGATCACATGACCATGGGGATGCTGCAAAGGTTGTAACTGTGAAAAATGGTCATGAGTCACTTTTTTCAGTGCTGTTGTAACTTTGAATGGTCACTAAGTGAACTGTTATAAGTCAAGGACTACCTGTCATATGTTTTGTTTAAATAGCATAATGGTTAAGATGCTGGAACTGAGTTAGTGACAGTCAGGTTCAAGTTCCTATTCAACACAGAGTATGTGACAGTCCTTTTAGGATTATTGTCGGAAAGGAAAAAATATGGGAGATCCCATGTGAGTCCTCTGAGCTGTCAAAAGAAAAGAGGGGTGCAAATGAAACAAATGAAATTATATACACATGTATATGTGTATACTGCTCAGAGGTACACGTCTATGTACATTTTTAAATTAAGAAACTATGCTGTAGAATGAATGAAAGTGTGAAAACTGGAGAATAGTTGTATTGGGAATATTATAGTCATTTGAGGTTAAAATGAAAATGTGAACAATATGATTTTCTCTCCTATCTCTACTCTGTGACTTTATCCTCTTTGACTTCCTTATTCCCAAATGACATGCTTGATTCATTTCAGGCCTCTTTAACCTCTTGTTTCACTATCTACAACCCTAATTGCATTTTGTACCTCATTCTCCCTCCATTGAAATTCTCTTGGGATGCATCTTATACTTGTATGCAGATTAAGATCTCTGCTCCCAGACTCATTTCCCACCTTCCAGAT
Source organism: Bungarus multicinctus (assembly GCA_023653725.1). NCBI lineage: Eukaryota > Metazoa > Chordata > Lepidosauria > Squamata > Elapidae > Bungarus > Bungarus multicinctus. Next base: position 57,244,268 of record CM042836.1, on the reverse strand, counting down.
TACATCTGCAAATGGGCATTCCTTATTTTTGTTTGGGTTTATCATTGTGTTTTCAAACTCAATGTACCAGAAATTGATATTTTTCCATCCTTTTTCAACTCCTTTTTTGTCTTTCATACATATTGAAGACATCTCTGTTCAGCCTACTGAAGAAGCAAAAACTGTTTTCTATCTATTCCTTTCTTATATTCAGACAATTGTCAAGTCATTTTATAACCTGGGATAAAACATACAGTTCTTTTCTTCTGCTTCTTGATGAAATGTCCAATTTATACCATAGTCATACCTTGCTTTGACTTTTGTAACTTGGTTTTCTCTGGCCTGGTGTGATCATAATTCAAAATTCTCATTTCTTTTCAGTATTTTTCAGTATTGTGCTACCCAATCATTCACCTTGCTTTCATCTCTTTGACTATTTCATACCAATAGTTATGGCCTATCTGAACAATTTAACTGAAGGCCTATCTTACCAAAATCCTAATACATTTTTCACACTGGAGGTTTTAAAGAAGAGATTGGACACTCATTTGTCCAGAATGGTATAGGGTCTCCTGCTTGTGCAGGGGGAAACATAGAGGCTGATTGGAAATATGGTTTAATGATGAAGCAGAACCACTAACCACATGGTTCTGGTTCAGCTGACCATATGAAATTGAGAGTATGAGAGGTATTTATACCATCACTTGGGCTTTGCACGAACTTCCTATTCCTGTGCAAGAACATGTATTCTACTGGCTGTTGCAGGGGTCATAACTGGCTCTGTAGGTTGTCTGAGCTCTGAGGTTTGGTTGAAGTTTGGACTCTGATGCAATGTCCTTAGGAGATTGTGCAATGTAGTGAGCTCTGCTGCTAGTGGGTTAATCCTATTATGTCCTGGAGACTCATGTGTTTAATCCCATCATCCTGGAGCTGAAGGTCTTTTGTTTTGTAGATAGGATGGCCCAGTCTTTCTTAATGGGCACAAAATATCTGTTGGAGTCTATTAAGAAAGGTGGGGGATGTCTCTTTCTGTCTCCAAGAGCATGTTTGTCCATTCCTCCTTTAGGGAAATATAAGTTTCTGCCTTTTTAATATTTCTCAAAATATTTCATTTTCCCTCATTACTCTCTTCCTGGTTCTTGCATATGACAACAATCAGAAGTATATCTTAGAATCTCTCTCCAAAATTCATAAACCTTTTATCATAAATCCACTTTTTTATCCCTCACTGCAACTAAACTTGGGGCATTTCTTCAAAATGTGCACTTATTATTCTATGAGCCTCTATCTACATCCTCATCTACTTCTCCTTCATAACTGTAGTATATGGTTCAGTTTAAAAGTTAGGACTTAAAATAAGTATACTGCATTTGCAGAAAAGAATTTTGGGGCTGGGGGAATAGGCTTTTTAAACAATTTATTGTGCTTACCTAGTGTTGTCTTTTGTAAAAAAAGATTGTCAACCACTAGGAGTCTTACAGAACATAGTGATATATAAATATTGCAAATGAATTATTCAAGTAATGGATAAAAAAAACCCAAATCATGATTAGCAAATACCTATTATGGTTTAACCCCTCATTGTTTGAACATGTTTTAATTCTGAGCAAGACTAAAACATATTTATGATATCTGGCCATCTTTAAGTTAAACCATTTCCAAGCCTTAAAAGAAGCCTCATTCTAACAATCCTAATTAATCCTAGAAGTAGTAGCTTCTAAGTTCAATAGTTTCCCTGGAAATGACCTAGTTTCTGAATGAGTAATTTCACCTACCCATGGAGAGAATAGAAGCTTTTGCAAGTCCTGCTCACTGCTATCTGTTTTCTGCAGACAATACAATCTGGTCTCTTCAACGTAGCTTCCAACTTCAAACAACTTCTAGTGTAGCATGATGATAGATGAGAACCCTCCTCAAATGTTCTCTCATATAATTAAAAATCAAGTAAGGCAAAATAGTATGTTCTAATTACTCCATCCCATTATTTAGTCCTTTCTTAAGTGGAACTATATTGTTACTGGAGATTCCCCTTGGAATGTTCACCTTAATAATTATAGGATTCTGAATTGCCCTAGGTTCATTTATGTTTAAATGTTCTCAACTCTTGATTTTCAAGATTTGTCATTCAATTCATGGAAGTTTGGGAAACAGATGCGTCTGAGGAACTAGGGTTCACCATTATGCCATTAGTTTCTATAGTGATGGAGAGAACATTTGAATAGACTATTTTTGTTTGAATTTGTTTCTTAAAAATGACTACTTAAATGTAGGGATTGAATATGATATTCAGTACTATTTTTTGTTCACAACAATGTGAAGTCACAAGAATGTGAATCAGTGGCCTGCCTCCAGAACTTGCCTCCAGAAGTTGTGAATGCTCCAACACTGGAAGTTTTTAAGAAGAGTTTGGACAATGATTTGTCCAAAATGATATAGGATTTCCTGCCTAAGCAGGGGGTTGGACTTGAAAACCTCCAAGGTCCCTTTCAATTCTGTTATTCTATTCTAGTCTAAGTCACGGCGACCAGTTTTTAGTTGGTCTTGGCCTTTAAATGCATTGGGTTATTCTCAAGAATCTAGAATGTCAAAATGTACCAGCAGAGTACATATGCAATTGATATATGGAAATTTTGTCTTAATTCTAATGGAATTTGTCATTAACTCCCCCCTCTAACTACTGCTAATAGGAGCATTCATTCCCAAAATTTTTTTAAAAAGCCTTTTTCAACAGACAATGTGAAAAGCTCTTACAAATATTTCTTGCAATGACACTGTATTTTTGTTCTAATATGTATATCCCAGTTTTCATGATATAGACTGAGTAATGGGAAAAAATGGGATGTAAATGTACTTATTCCTACTTCAAACACACACTCTCTTTCCCCTCCATTTATAACCACACATACACACTCACACAAACCATAATCTTCTCACATTTACCAGATGTAATTTGCAAACTACCAAATTATTTTATATGGTATGCTGTGCACTTCCTCGTGAGACCATACTGAAGCCCTAATGAAGTTTTCCTGTTGTTACTGCTAATGTGTTAAATGAATTTGTTTATTAACTAGCCAAACTAATGTGAACAATTACTTTCATATGTACATAAATATTGATTTGAAAAACATATATTTCTCTTTTAGTTATAATTAACATTATATTATATATTACAATTTTGCCCCACTTGTAGATATATGATGCATTATATATCTCTGCTAACTTTTTCTGTGGTTTGGTACATTTAGTAATGCAAATATGCTTTCAAACTTTTCTATTATTCTTTTTTCTCCCCCCCACAGTGAGATGGATCAACTTTTAAATAAAATATCCTAAAGTTATGTAGTAGCCATACACACTAGAGTCAACTAAATGACATTAAATTATTGTATCTGATAGCCTTAGATGACCTTATTGTACTACCAATATCCAAATCAGTAGGCAGAGAAATCTAGGACATAAATCTTTTCTCCAGTCAAGCATAAAACAAAGGAAAAAAAGGACACAATGCACTACCTAATAAGTAGAGGCTTAGAAGTCTTCCTTTTCTGTGCCATCAACAATCTCAATAATTTTGATCTAATATCAAAATATCTATTCATTGGTGACTTTTATGCAAAACCTAGATTATTTGGTGAGTTGAATGAGAAGTAAAATCCAGTTGCCTTCAAAGATTAGCATCATCTAGTATGAGGATTATACATTTTGCAGGTGTGGTTTCCTCATTGGAATTTCTGTGAATTTAATCTCAAAGGGCTCTTGGATGCGTTCATTGAACATTTATTTATTTATTTATTTATTTATTTATTTATTTATTCCATTTATATACCGCCCTTCTCCCGAGGGACTCAGGGCGGTGAACAGCTCATCTAAAAACCCCACAAAGAATACAAAAGTTAAAAAATATTAAATTTCAATCGGCTGCTTGATAAAACTAACAAAACCCCACCCCCCACCCCTTAAAACCCAATTTAGAATTAAATATGGAGACCAAATTAAAACCATTATCTCAGCCCAGGCCGGCCTGCTCAAAGAGCCAGGTCTTCAACATGAATATAAATGGGTTGAACTAGTATAAGGCTACAGAATATGAAAATAATATGTATAGGTACAATGTACAATATGTTGTAAAATTCTGTTTTCTAAGTATATGGACTTTTCATGAAATGTATATATTATTTTTTTCATAGAATCATAGATAGGAGGTCATCAAGTCTAACCTACTGTACACCGTAGAATTCACTTCACCATCCTGACTGATTATCCAGTCTCTATCAGAATACCTCCGGTGAAGAGGAAGAAACCATGGAGGAGGGTAATTCATTGATTGACTGTCCTTACTATCAAGAAGTTCTTCCTAATGTCTAATCTGTATTTAGATCCTTGAAGTTTCATCTTGTTAGTTATAGCAATAGCAATAGCACTTAGACTTACCATGTTAGATATACCATGTTACAGTGCTTTATAGCCCCCTCTAAGTAGTTTACAGAGTCAGCATATTGCCCCCAACAATTTGGTCCTCATTTTACCCACCTCAGAGGGATAGAAGGCTGAGTCAACCTTGAGTCTGGTTAGATTTGAACTGCCAAATTGCAGGCAGCTGGCAGTTAGCAGAAATAACCTGCAGTACTGCACTCTAACCATTGCACCACGGCAGCTCTAGTCTTAACTCTTGAGCAAATGAAAATAAGTCCAAACCTTTTACAATGTGAGAGTCTTTCACAACATCATGTTGTGCTCCCCCTCCAGCTTCTCTTCCATAAATTGAACACACCATCGAAGGTTTTTAAACCATTCCTTATATGATTTGTACCATATGATATGATGGTCCTTTTACCAACTTGGTAGCCCTTTTGTAGACTTGGTCCATTTTATCAATGCCTTTTTAAAACTGGATTGTGCAGAATTGAACATAATACTCCAAGAGAAGGGTAATTATTCCCACAGTCTGGATTCTATGCTCAAGATGTTCCTCGAAATGCCTTTGGGTTTCCTTGCAGTTGCCTTACACTGTTGGGACAAATGAAACAAGCAAAATGTTAAAAGTTATGATATTTATGTAGTTACTTACCAAGCACATCACAATTATATTAAAGTATCCAAAATATCTCTACAATCTCCAAGGCATGTCACCATTTTTCAGCACCTCTTATGTTTGGGAATTGAAAGTTGAAAAATTTGACATGTCCAATGACAAGTTGAACATCTAGTATATCCAAATCCAAATCACAATGATCTATTCTTGACCCAGATTTCCCCCCTTTTGTACATGTTTATTTCATTTTTCTAAAGAACTGCATGACTTTACCTTTTTCCATTTTAAATTTCATTCTATTGGTTACTGTTGTAGCCAAACTCTTGTTGATTTTCCACTCTTTTCCCAAGTATTACCCACTTTCTCTAGCTTTGTATCATCTACAGATTTGATAAGTGCTCCCTTGACTGTCTCATCCATATTTTACCTTGTCAAGGTAGACATTTTGTTCAACAGCTGCCATACATGATCAAGTCATTATTATCTGAACAATGATAAGACAAACCATTAGATTAGTGACTGTTTTAAAGTATCCAGTTTATACTGAATTTTTGTCATGTCTTGGATAGTTTTCTGGATTGTGGCCATGGTTTTCCACCAAAAGACCATATGTGGCCACAGGCCTGAAAGAAGTTAGGAACATTTGATTTATCTGATTTATTTTATTTCAAGAATACCAAGGATGATGTATCTTAAAAATCAAGTGTTTGATGCTGTATTAAAAAAGCATAAATCTTTAAATAACTCAATACAAAAGCACAAAGAAACAAGATTAGCCATTAAACATATATCTGGTTTTTTTTAAAGCCACAAAATATTACACTGTAATTCTAAGTTGTGTATCTGACATTACCTATCCTGAACAAATGGCTTTAGTACTGTTAGATTTGTAATAGCAATAGAATCAAGTGCAAATGTATCTGCAATGGTGAAGGTCAGAGAGCATTGCTTAGAATTTATTGCCATAAAGGTTACTACAGGAAACATGCTTTTTAAAAAAACTAGCGGAAACCAGCATTGGCATACTATATATAGGAGAATATAGCAGCTAATAATGCTGCCAGTGGGGACAAATCAGGGGTGGGATTCTACCAGTTCGCACCTATTCACTAGAAACGGTTATTAACATTCTAAGCAGTTCGGAGAACTGGTTGTTAGAAGAAATTACTGGCCTAAACCTGTAAGGAAGGCAGGAAGGAAACATTCTGGTGTTGCTTACAGAAACAGCCTCTCTGTTAACCCTTATTACATTCTTGGCAGGACTAGACTTCCTATCTCAGGAACTTCTGTGGAGGATTTTTTCCTTCCTTTGCTGGTACTTTGCTTGTGTGGAGTGACCATTCAAAGTTACAATGACACTGAAAAAAGTGACTTATGACCATTTTTCACCCTTACAACTGTTGCAGCATCCCCACAGTCATGAGAGGCCAGGTGAGGAGATGCGTGACTCGGTGTGAATGATATTGAGTTGGCCAAACCCAGCCAATAACATGACCACCAAGCCATGTCCACCCAGTCACATGACCACCAAGCCACGGCCACCATCTAAGCCATGCTCACAGAACCGGTTGTTAAACATTTGAATCCCACCCCTGGGACAAACATAGTTACTGTACAAGCCTCATTTTTGGTCCATGCATTTTTCATTTATTGATCACTTCTAAGTTTTATCCCAAGAATCTGCCTTCTTTTCCTCTCTCCACTTCCCCACATCAATGACAAGTACAAGAGCTGGTCTGCAGAAATGCAATTTAGGACCATGCTGTCATTCACCTATATCTCTTTTATAGATCCCTATATGGATAGATCCACTAAAGTTCAAACTCACTCACGTCACATGACGTATCATGATGTAGCATGATGTTTTTTTGCCTTTGCAGAGCCAGGATGGGTGTGGCCTGTATGTGACATATCCATCCCACAGACCACCAGTTTGACAGGCCTGATTTAAATAGACAAAAAGGATGATTTAAATTTTGTATCTGTTTAGGAAAACAATTGTACTCCTTAAATCCCCTAAAAACTCCAAAATGGATTTTGAAATTGTGGTATTCATCTCTCTGTATCACATAGCACAATATTCAGTCAAATTATTTTGACATCTTAAATGGAATTTTACTGAGCTTGGTAGTAAAACACAAGAGTGAAAAAGCAAATTACAAAAACAAGAAATAATGCACCACACAAAACGTCTAAAGCAATTTTATCACTCCAGCTAATGATAGCTGGATAGCCATGGAGTTAGTGAGTGTGTCTGTGTATAGTGTGTGAGAGAGAAAGAAAGGATAATTTTATAATTTTAATTTTCCAAAGCAACTAGAAAGGAATGACTGCTACAAATCTGAACTTGATGTAATTGGATATTTTCATAACTTCTTACTGATTTTCTTCTTCAAATATTTAAATCGTAATTGTCTAATATTATTTTATATTTTAAGGATTCTTCTGAAATCCCTTTTTATGTCAGTTGGAACTGAGCAGCCATTTTAGCTTCACCTGGTTCTTTCTATGGCTTTTACAATCTCTAATTATTATTCTGCCAGCATAAAAGTCACATGTTATTATTTGATAAGTGCCACTTCTTTCACACCAAATAACATGTAGCTGTGTAAATTAAAACCATAATTAACTTAGTTCAATGTTGAAGCAGTGAATTTTTAAATTAAATTATTATTTTTTAATTTCCAGTGGAAATTTTCATTTTACTCTAAATGCATGGTGTGATGTGGGCACATTTTTTGTATTTAATGTGTCTTGATAAATGATTATTTGAGTTCAAATTTATCATTGGATCAAAATAGCTACCTGTTATCTTAACTTTCAGCTTTCACACTGTGTATGCTGTTGTGTACACATTGTGTATGCTGCATCCCATAAATTAATATGATGCTGTTGGACTCTATGAAGGCTACCATCATATTTCTGGGCCACTTTGACTTTTAGACATAAAATATCTATGTCACCCTCTCATTCTTTTCTTCAGGCCTAAAATGGCTGCATGTTGGTCCTGAGGATATGAGCATTGAAAAGATTAATGAAAGAAGAACACTGATACACATGTCTGGGACAGTCAGTCTATCCTTTATACAACCTTTGAGCATGTGGTTTACCCCAGTTTGGGAGGGATATTACTGGGAATATATTCTAAGGACAAAAAGAGGAATTCTTCTGAACATCTCCTCTTACTAAATATGGCTAAATTCGATATCATATTTGTCTGTGAAGCATGGCACAATGCATCTCTCCCTGACTCCATTACCACAGTAAGAGACTATCATGTTTACTGATCAGATCATGAAATCTGTAGAGGAGGTGGCTTTGCTATCTTCTATAAAAAGTCCTTACATCTAAAAAACATCCAAGTTACCCAAGAGCTTGCTCTTCCTGAGACCATTGTCTGTGAACTGCCCTTAAATATCACATTTCGATTCTTACTATGTTACAGAGCCCCTGATTATGACATTGAACATGTAAACAAGCTAAATTCACTCTAACATGGGCAATACACTACTAACATCCTCCCCACACACTTTTATCTTTCTTGTTGACTTCAGTCTACCTCACATTAACTGGACCCTAAACAAATGTAAAACTGAACCCATACATGCAACTTTCTACAATGCTGTAACAAACCTGGGACTGGAACAACTAGTAACCAACAATACTAGACTTAACAACTGCCTCAATCTCATCTTCTGCAATAGTTTGAATTCAATTTACAGAATACAAATTAAAGAACTCTTTTCCAATAGTGACCACAGCACGATTGACTTTTGTCTCAACATACATCCACACAAAAATCAACACAACATTGTGATCCCCAAATATAACTTCAAAAAAAGCAATTATGATCTTATAGACAACGATCTCTCATCCCTTGATTGGCAATTTCTATTCACTGGATGCAATACTGTTGAAGACCATTACAACATATTTTTACTTGAAGTCAAAAGAGTCATCAAACTATATATACCAATAACAACTCCAAAAACCAGAAAAACCAGATTACCCATAACAATAAGGAAGCTTCAATCCAAAAAGAGATCACTTTGGCAGAAAAACAAATCTGGTCACGTTGCCAACTTCAAAAGCCAATACAAAAACTTATGCTACCAGATAAAGACTGAATGCTCCAATTACCACATTAAACAAGAGGAAAACCTTCTACGCACCAATTCCACCCACACTTTCTATAATTTTGTAAACAACAAACTAAAAGACTCAAGGTCCATCCACCCCTGAAAGGACCTAATGGTAAAGACTGCAATGATGACACCATTAAAGCCAACCTCTTTAACACATTATTTGGCTCAGTATTTGTAAACAGCAATGGATCATGCCCAGTATTTCCTAGTGAACCACAGACAATTACAATGATCTAATACATATTAATTTTACAGAAGACAATGTTGAAAATGCACTACAAAATCTAAAACCATCTCTGTCTATTGGACTGGACGGAATATGTGCCTACTTCTTAAAAAAGCTATCCATTGACATAGCTGAACCTCTAAGCATAATCTTTGAAAAATCTTTCAAGACCAGCTCCTTGCCAAAACTATGGTCACAAGCCACAGTCATCCCCATCTTCAAAAAGGGAGACCCCAGCCTAGGTGAAAATTACAGACCAATCTCTTTATGCTGCGTCACATGTAAAGTCATGGAATCAATTATTAACCAATCCATTATCCCCCACATAGAGACAAACAACCTACTCTCTAATAAACAATTTGGTTTCAGAAAAAAACTATCCTGTAATCTGCAACTCTTACACTGCAAAAACATATGGACTACACAACTCGATCAGGGCAAAGCAATAGATGCAATTTACATAGACTTCCATAAATCCTTTGATTCAGTGGTACACTGAAACTAAAATCTTATGGTATCTCTGGACACCTGCATAACTGGATAGAAGCATTCCTGTCAGACAACAAATGGTCAAAATTGGGAGTGTCCTTTCAAATTCTGTACCTGTCAATAGTGGTGTCCCCCCAAGGCAGTGTTCTAGGACCAACCCTCTTCATACTCTACATGTGATCATATTAAGAGCAACTGCGTTCTCTTTGCTGATAATGTAAAGCTATTCAACACCACAGAGAATACTGCTACCCTTCAAAAAGACCTTGACTATATATCAGAATGGTCAATCAAATGGCAACTTCAAATCTCAACAAACAAATGCTCTGTCCTACATATTGGCAAAAAAAAACAACAACCAGAAAATAAAATACAGGCTGAATAGTCAAGACCTTGTTGATGATCCAAACTCTGTCAAGGATCTTGGAGTACTTATCTCAAATGATCTAAGTGCTAGAGCCCACTGTAACTACATAGCCAAAAAGGCATTAAGAGTTGTTAACCTAATCCTACATAGATTTATCTCTGGTAATATTACAGTACTAACTAGAGCATACAAAACATTTGCTAGACCAATACTCGAATACAGCTCACCAGTCTGGAACCCACATTACGTATCTGATATTAATACAGTTGAGAAAGTCCAGAAATATTTCACAAGAAAAGTTCTCCACTCCTCTACTCATTGCAGAATACCTTATGCCACCAGACTTGAAATTCCAGACCTAGAAAACCTAGAACTATGCTACCTTCAGACCGATCTAAGTATAGTACATAAAATTATACATTGCAATGTCTTACCTGTCAATGAATACTTTAGCTTCAACCATAACAATACAAGAGCGAACAATAGATACAAACTCAAGGTTAATCGCACCAAATTTGATTGCAGGAAATACGACTTCAGCAACAGAGTGATCAATGTTTAAGTTTAAGTTTAATTTAATTTATATACCACCCCCTCTCCCATTTGGGACTCAGGCAGCCAGATTAAAAACAGCCAGATTAAAAACAATACAAAGAAATTTTAAAACAAATTAAATAAGTGGCTAAAATTTAAAATGATAAAAACAAGGATATATAAAACAACAAATTAGAACCCCACAATACTATTAGCCCAGACCGGCTCATTGAAAAAGATGGGTCTTCAAGGTGTGCTGAAGGTCTGCAGGTCAGGGATAGTCCGTATCTCCGGGGGCAACTCGTTCCAAAGGGAGGGTGCTCCCACAGAGAAGGCCCATACCCACGGGTTCGCCACCAACATCGTCCAACTGACAGCATCCCAAGGAGGCCCACCCTGTGAGAGTGCACAGGCCAACGGGAGGCCGATGGTGGCAGAAGGCAGTCCCATAAGTAATGTCTGGAATAGTCTACCTGACTCTGTAGTTTCTTCCCCAAACCCCAAAAACTTTAACCTTAGACTTTCTACTATTGACCTCACCCCTTTCCTAAGAGGTCTGTAAAGGGCGTGTATAAGCTCACCAACGTGCCTACCATCCCTGTCCTATTGTTTCTTTTATTTTTCTTATATGTATCCATGTATTCATAACTATGTTTTTACTTATACCTATTATCTTGTAAGCAATTGACAAAGAAACAAAATAAATAAATAAATAATAAAACATTACTTTAGCCAAATTTCTTCATGGTTTCTAGAATTTAAAATGAACGTATTTTGCTTCTGAAGAGGGAGAGATAATAATAGAAATCCTATAATAGAGAAGTGGGCAACTAAAAACTGCTGCAGTTACATTCAGAACACACTGTTGGATTCAGGTTTTCGGCTGCTTTGAAACACAAAGCACATAAGAACAAAAGAGTCAGCAGGGAGTCTAATAAAGAAACAATACAGTAGACAACCCCACCCCAAAAAACAAAGGAAATCCAATTGAATTTATTGGGGTGAAAGAGACAAGATAAATATTAAGTTGGTTACCAAACTTAATTGTATTTATTCTTCAACCATTCATGACTTCTTTTGGAAGTTATGCTCAAGAAAAAAAGGCTCTTTAACTCTATGTTAAATATCTCCAGATGTTGTGCAGCTTTAATATCTATCACTTTCAGATACCATGTCAGACTTTCGATATGCCTTCTTTAGCTTCCCTTTTCAACCCAACTTCTTTAATGTTAACATTTAACGTATTTCTTATTTCAATCAACCAACATGTTTCTCCCTCTGGATCCATGTATTAGGCAGTTCAGGTTGCTATCCATTGAAGCCAGTCCAGAGTTTTGTTGCAAGGGTGGTCCCTCCACCAGCTAGGCTGTTCACCAGTTGGCTAGTGTGTCTCTGAGTTTGTGATGCCAGCCATCAGCTTTGAGGGATTAGCATGGCCAGGAAACTGCAAGGATATAACTTCAAGTGAATTTGCCATAGCACCTGGCTAAAGTAAGATCCAAACCATTTATTCAGTCAGCTTATAAACCTCTAATGAGATAAACTGTTTAGGAACCAGATATATCAAATTATCACATTTTATAATAAATATATAACTTAGGGGCAAGGATTGAAGTCTTCCTTCCTTCCTTCCTTCCTTCCTTCCTTCCTTCCTTCCTTCCTTCCTTCCTTCCTTCCTATTATACAATCATAGTTGCCATTTAGCACACTGGTTTAAAGGCATCTTTTTTTTTATCATACACTATCCAACTGAGTTTTTCAGAAAGTCTAATTAGGAATAAGTAAATTGCAAATCTCCCTTCATCAAAAACATTGTACACAAGCTGCAGTTGGCAGGCACTAATTATAAGAATGGTTTGCATAGACTCTCAGATAATAAATCAACTTCTGCAGATTGGGATAGATTAGTATAGTAACTGTGAAATTTTACAGATAAATGTGAGGAATACAATTCAGACTTTAGGCTGATGTACTAGCAAAGTTCAGCATCTTCATAAATGTGGATAAGAACTATTTGTGTAAAAACTGAGATGGCCTTCAGAAAGATCACTTGATCAGCTCCCTAATGATCTCTGAGGCTGAAAAAAGAACAGCTTGCCTAAAAAGGGCTTTGGCTTTCAAATCTGGTGCTCTTGTATTATTAGGGCAGTTTTAACAAATTATTTTGGAACACATGGGAGCACAAAGATAGCACCTATCTGCAGCTGTTTATAGCACTCATATATTTTTCCAATATCACATGGAAGCTGTAGAGTACAGTGGCATAGAAAATGCAGTCATTTTAAAGAGTTTTTATGTTTGTGTTCTCTCACTTTATGTGCTACTTTTCTGAATTATTTCTGAAGCATTCCATAGCCATAGTATTATAGTATTATAAGTATTAGTAGTATTATATCTCTCTGGCTCTATGAATTTCCTTGGCCTAGTGTTATGTTTGTTTGGTTTATTTTGTAATTTTAAGGCATTGGTAAATTATTATATCTGAAGCTATGCATTTGAAATTATTAAGAGCTGTGTGAAAAAAACCCCCCCAAAAATCCAGTAAATAAATCAACATAATGGCAAGGTTGGTAATCAAATTAACAAAAGCAACAAGCATGTTAAGATTGGATGTACCTATTTTGCAAAACAATCTAAAGCACACATGTCAATGAGTTGTAGCTCTGGTATGACTAAAATATCTGATTAGTCATCAGATAAAGCTGGGGAATAATTTCTTCAAATTTCTCTATGGGATCTTGATGTTCCCCAATAGGTTTTAAGAAGGGTGGCTTGCCATTAGCAGTTTTCCCAAGTACTTTGTTGATATTTTTCCTTTGCTGCATCCGTAAAAGTCACTATTCATCAGTGTGTTGATTATTTCTCCTCAAGTTGTTCACTGTAGTCTGAATTTAGCTGTCAATTGCCACCAAAGTAATAATGGGGTCTTTATGAGATGATGTAAGAAAAAGAAAAAAACCTCAGAAACATCTTAAGCTTTATGTTTTCTGAGAAATTAGCCACATTAGTCACATTAATGATGCAGGTTGTGTACACTTATTTTTTTTGCTAGCATCACACACATCCTTAAGTAAATTGCTAGGCAGGTTGAACAGTTGGAATGTCCTAGAGCAGGGGTGTCAAACTCATGTTGTCACGGCATCATCACGTGACGTATCACAACTTTTTCCCCTTTCGCTAAACTGGGCATGGGCATGGCCAGCCCATGATGCATCTGGCCCATGGGCTGAGAGTTTGACAGTCCTGCCCTGGAGCTATGATATGATCTCCTAGAGCTAATATGTGATGCCTTATTGCTAACTGATTGTATTACTTCAAAAAAGTAGGGAACATGGTTTAACTTGTAGTCTTGAACAAATTGTCTTCCATTTTGAGCATGTATTCTTTATTTTCTAGTATGGAATTGAAAAGTGTGTTTTTAAAAATACTATAGATCAGTCTCTCCCAAACAGTTTTTGAATCATGATGGCTGGGAATTTTGTGAAGTATAGTTCCATTATATCTGGAAGGAATTAGAGGAAGCTGCATCAGAAGTTACTACAGGAACATATTTGGATAAATCATAACTCATATTTAACCAAATGATAAAGAATATTTTCATTGCTTATGTATTTGCCATGGGGTTGAGCTATTTATTTATGGTTAAGATACACGAAGCTGTTTCTTATAACACTAGATAGTTCTAGATGAATTTCTCTGTGCAAGTCCTACAATAAAATAGCATAAATTAGCTGTGAGGTCTATCTTTCCAGGTTAAGTAACTGAAGAAGTGCAACAGTACTATCAAGGAAAGGATGAATGGAGGATTATACATGGAGGGGTATATGAGGGAGTGATAGAGGAGGCCATGGGTCTTTTATATTATATGTCCTTTGTGCTCTCTGACCTTGGTTGTTTTCTTGCAGATATTTCATTACCCAAACTAGGTGACACCATCACTGCTGGACTTTCTTTTACCTCAGATTGTGCATCTTCTTGAGGTATTTCTGGCTGTGAACATGGAGCTTGCCTCCACTGTGTGATTTTTCTCCATGGAATATTGTTATATTAACATCAAAGTTTCAGATCCATGCAGTAAATGAACTGAGCCCCTTGCAATTAGTCAACGATGTTACTGGATGGTTTTCATCACATCAGATTCCAGCTTCCTCCAGCTAAACTGATGAGATTTTGTGCAATTGAAATTATTCCTGACATAATAGGAGAGAGAAGCTGTAATCTGGCACGGTAAAATGATATTTGCTATTTGTGTGGCTCTCAAATTACATCTGGCATTCTTAGTTTTGTGAAGTGAGGGCCAGACAAATGGGAAATTATTATATCAAAATATTTAAAATGCTTGTGGCTACAGGGAAAGTTTTAATAGCAATTTCTGCAGAAAAGAAAGGAAAATTACCAATTCTCCCATCGGCTGCTTATGGCCTTTCACACAATTGCTAGTTATGTTAGAAGAAAATATACTAATCACACGTATCACAGTTATCGTGGTAGAAATGAAGTTTCTGTGTGGTTGCTGGCTAAATAAAAAGTGTTACACCTCTTCTCTTACCAAAGGCCAACTTTACAAGCCCCTACTCCAGAACTTGTTTCTCCTTTACACTTGTAGGCATGGACAAACTCAAAATTGTATCACATACTAGTACTACTTACTACTATTATTGTAGAGCATAACTTCAGTTTCCACCACAAAATAAATTTCCTCCATAATTAGATATTTTTCTGATAGTATATCTAGAAGATAGAAAAATGAATTTTAAAGATACATTTGGTATACATTCAGTTATCATTTCCAATATTTAGATATAAGGAAATGCATAGTTTACTGCAATAATTAATATATTTGGACATTTTTCAGTCTTGTCTCTCCTCCTCCTCCTCCTTCTTCTCCTTCTACTCATTGTGGGCTATTAACGTCCAAATGTAAAAATATCCCACTGCTGTTTCTCTTTAAAAATTATGCTATTAATAAATTATAAGTTTGTAATATTTAAAATACATAAATGACAGCAGAAAAGAGTGTTTTATTTCTGTAAAAGGGCTTGCTTGGGAGAAATGTTTTCTATACTAAACACAGGAAGGGTTTAGAAAAGCAGCAGCACATGAATCATTTAAAAAAATATAGATAATCAACTGAAACAATAGCAATTATTCAGAGGAAATGCATGGGACTGACTCCATGGAAGTTGAGAAGAACCAAGTTTAAAAACAGGCATCAAATTAAATTCTTCTTCAAAAGAAACATATGATAAATCTCAGCTTAGTGATTCTGAACCATGCATACAACATAAATAATTCCTCCCCACTGTGTTTGTGTGTGTGTGCATATGTGTATGTGTATGTGTGTGTGTGTTTGTGTGTACTAAAGTGGGCTAAGGCAATCAAAGAATGGATTCCACTTGATAATAGCATCCACAAAAGAAGCCTAAAACAAGATGGAGTGATGACATCAGTAAGTATTGCAAGTACAACTGGCAAAGGAAAACTCAAGACTGTATGTGTTGGAACCATTCAGAAGACGCCTTCAAACTACAGTGGATAGACAATTGCTAGAATGATGATGGTGAACACATGCACACACAGAGAGAGAGAGAGAGAGAGAGAGGTGGTCCTGCAAATAGTCTGGACTTATATCCTGAAGGATTTATAGCTGATAAAGAGCAACTAGTATTGCATTGAGAATCCTGGCAGGCAATGCTATTCATGAAGCAGAGGTGTTACTTGGCTTTATTATGATGTGCCCAAACGATATAAATGACTGCATTCTGAAACAATGTCAGTTTTTGAATACTCTTTCAGGGAAGCCCTATATATTGAGCACATTGCAATAATCCAATCAAAAGGTGACTAAAACATAAGTGAGTGGGGTTGGTAAATTAATCTAATGCATTATAATTTATTACAAACTGCCAATGTCTGTTTACCAGTTAGCAATAGCAGAATTATATGTTACTTCATAGTGTTTTACAGCCCTCTCTAAGTGGTTTACATGGTCAGCATATTTTCCCCAACAATCTGCATCCTCATTTTACTGAGCCTGGAAGGATGGGAGGCTGAGTCAACCTTGAGCCGGTGAGAATTGAACTCCTGGAGTGAGCAGTGAGTTAGCCTGCAATACTGCATTCTAATCACTGTGCCACTATGGCACTATGGCACTATGGCTCTTTTATGTCTATCACATAGAACAGCAGAAGAAAGATAATCATTCCCTATGTCATAAAGATTAAGAGTTGCTACTCATTGTTTGCAGACTTATTGGGATGTGTTATGGGTAAATTAATTTGTTTAAGGCAAATTAACTGGTTATTTGAACTGGGTGCTGGAAGTAGAGTTTGAAAATAGATTTGGAAAACCTATTGAAATTTGCTCCTAGAAGCATGTGAGGTTTGATCTATGGCATGAGGATTACATTTCTTCCATCTTGCCTAGCATGGTAGACTTTCTTACATGGCTTATGCTGCAGCGAGTCAAAGTTGTACACCACTTTCAACAAAAATGTTTGAACAATTGCACTGAGATGATAACATTGACTAGCAATCAACACTGGATTCTTGTCAACTCTATAGCAAATTATGATCGAAAATAGGAGCAACACTACTAAATTAGAATTTCATAGACTATTGTCTTTGCTTGCAATACTTCTGAAATGTTTCATATAGTTAGGCCTATATAGAGATAAAGAAAGATTCATGGCACACATCAGACAATGTGTTCCAAAGTTCTGAGATTCAACCAGTGATATTTCCTGGGAGAAAGTACCTGCCTGAAGAAATTGAAGAACCACAACTTTATGTAGACAATGACATGGTTGATGAATTAGCAATTCAGTCTAAATCATTCTTCCCATGTTTCTTTCTTTAAGTATAAATGTTCATCTGTAAATGCACATATCACATAAATGGCTTTCCGTATTTGTAGCAATGGATAAGTTCGCCTAATAACAAACTAAAACAAATTCAGATTTAGCAACAAGATGTTGCATTCCATCTTGATGACTGAAATTCTGTAGATGTTCTGTTTGTCAAGACATGTTGTCACATTCACAGTTCTGAGTAAAAATGTTTTAATGTTTAAAACACAATGCGTGAACAGGTTCTTTGGTGTGAATAAGTAAAAACAATAAGAATGCCTAGTAAAATGAAAACATTCAAATACTGACACACTGTTAAATGACTCAAGATGAGTTAAATTCAACCATAATTTCTAACAATTAACCATTGGATTGGTGAGAATTCAAACATCAATGTCTTAAACTGCAGAAGCAGTCACATGATTCCAAAGTTGGATCTGTTTTGACATTTTCACTATAATTTTGAAATACATTTCCACTCCTGTTCCATTAAATGGAAAACCTTTTCTCAATAAATACTAAGACTAAAATGCTCATTTCTTTGAATTTGGGCTGATTTGCACATGTACACAGTTACTTGACTTCTTGTTGCTTGTAATTGTGTGAACTCACAGCTGCAAGGAAATCTATTTGAGGATATGTTAGCACAAAAAGCAGTGATGGCTTCTCCTTCAATTAACTAACAGATGCAAACATAAAGAGATTCACGTGAAAACCTGCTTTTACCGACATCAAATGTGCAGATACAATTTGCCAACCATTACAAGATCCACAACAACAGAGTGAGCATCTGATACTTGATAATACAATAAGGTCTTCTGTGATAGCTGAGGTTGGGAAGAATTTTGGAAATGTATAGTATTTAATTTGGGCTAAAACATTCATATGGCAAAAAAGCAATTTCAAATTGCTCATGCTTTTTTCAGAATATATAATCAGAAATAACAGAGGAAAACACATAAAATGAGATAATCTATGTACTGAATTATAAGTAGTAAACTCTTCATTGCTTAAATTAATAGGAATGGACGCAAAGGAACTGATATTTATAGTAATTTCCCTATAAGTACATAGATCCTAATTTCCAAAATAGAGAAATAGCCTTTAATAAATGAATCTGCAACATTGTTGTTTGGGCATGTTTTGGGGAAAAGAATTCTTTCAAGAGAAAAAAAAACTTTAAAATAAGTTAAATATTTATTTCTGTATAAATTCTGTATAGATGAGATAAGCAAGTAGGACAATCTGGCATCTATTTGCAATGCTGTGAGGTAGCAAAATTTTGCAGCAGTGGGGAAAAAATGTATGCCCTGCAGATTTATCTATGCTCTTATTCAGTTTCAGCAATTTGCTATATATGCTGGTGATAGAAGAATGAACTGTGACATTTATCCAATAAAATAGATGAATATATATGGGTACACCTCAGGATGCCTATATATCACCAGTACTGGTTGAACAGCACTGGTGACAACTGGACCTCTGAATGCTGTTCAAGCTGAAACTGTCATCCGTAAAGCCCTTCAATGCACAGGGTCAGGGTATTTGCATAAATCCTGTCTCTTTATCTCGGCCCATTCTCTAAAATTCATGCTCATCAATTAATCAGTGGTACCTGTGGGATGCAGGAGTCCCTAGAAAACAGGACTCTTCCCCCAGGCACTGGGTCAGTTATGAGCTGTGGAATTAGACTCTAATGTAATATGTTTTATTATTATTATATCATTTTTGGTGTATTCATGTTTTTAACTCTTGCTAGCTACTCCCAATTGCCTGATGAGCGGGTGGCCATAAAATTGAACAGACAAATGAACAAATAAAATACTTTGTAGAGACAATAGCTTCTTCAGGGTTGCTTAATTTGAAATAAGAATTATAGTGTCCATATTATGGTGCGGTAATGTGGACAAATAGATCTTTGAGAGGAGGGGAAGGGAGGAAAGGAGAGGAGAGGAAACAATGCTTGGACTTGAATGCTATTTTTGTTATATGATGAGTATTCATGAAATAGGAATATTTCCCTATTTCTACTGAATTCCAATTTTCATCAGCTGTAGCAGGAGGGATCACTGGAACTGACATAAGATGTTATCTTGGGGGTTATATGTTTCCTCCTAATATTCTAGCTGAACAGTTTTCTCCATTTCAGATGAATTCCAAATTATATCCAGGAAAACAAGAATGAAAGCTATTGAATCAAACATGGACATCTGATTCCAAGATAAAAACCACATTTTCTTCTCGGCAATTTCTAGTTGTCTGGCATTATGACTGGTTGCACAGTTGAAAAGATGGATAAGTTGATTAAATGCAGTGGTGGAACAAAAGGAAAATAGATTTTAAAGATTCATGCATGAACGTTTACTTATCATTTTTCTAATAATGTTGCTTTCCCAGAGAGAGATTCTGATGCAGTCTTTTTAAGCCCCCCCTCCCTCCAATTTTATATTAACTTCTCTGTAAGGCAATTTTCCTTTTATACCATCTGGGTCATTACATATTTGCATTAATTGTTCACTGTCCAAGTATTCTGGACTATATGAATAGTGCTGCATCTGTTTAAAGAGGATATGGAAGAAGTCCTTCAATCCTTGGGCAAGTCCAGAATCTCTCTCTTATTAATTAGAGAAGTCTTTTTTCAGAAGACCTTGAAAGTTGGTTGAGAGACCTTTGAAAGAGATTACCACAAAAAAGAGGAGGTCAAATTATTCTCCAAAGTGCCAGAGGGAAAGACAAGAAATAGTGGATGGAAACCAATCAAGAAAAGAAGCAACCTGGAAATAAGGAGAAACTTCCCAGCAGTGAGGACAATTAACCAGTGGAACAGCTAACCATGAGAAGCTGTAGTTGCTTCATCATTGGAGATTTTAAAGAAGAGACTGTACAGTCACTGGTATAGAGTCTCCTGCTTGAGCTGGAGGTTGGACTAGAAGGTCCCTTCCAGCTCTATTCTAATTGATTGGGGAAAAAAGTACTACTACTTTAAGAAGGCTACTCATTAAAGTACTGTACAATCATTCATTAGTAACCTTCTAAGTTACAACAGCAGTGAAAAATGTGACATGACCAGTCCTCACATTTACATTTGAATACTTGACCACCAACATGTATTTATAACAATCACAGTATTCTGGTGTTGTGTGATTGCAATTTGCGACCTTCCCAGCTTGCTTCCAACAAATAAAGTCAATGGGGGAATCTAGATTTGTTTAACAACTATATGACTCATTGAAAACTGCAGTAATTCAACAACTCAACAACTGTGGCAAAAAGGTCATCAAATCAGGTGTGACTCCACCTAACAATTGCCTTGTTCAGCCTTAGAGATTTTGGTCCCAACTGTTGTCATAAGTCAAGGATTACCTATATCAGAGGTCTCCAAAGTTGGCAACTTTAAGAGTTGTGGACTTCAACTCCCAGAATTCCCCAGTTAGCTATGCTGGCTGGAGAATTCTGGGAGTTGAACTCCACAAGTTTATTTATTTATTTGATTTTATATACCGCCCCCCCTCTCCCAACGGGACTTGGGGCGGTGTACAGCCAAGTAAAAACAACACAATTACAAATACAATTTTAAAATAGAATTAAAATAGATTAAATTAGTGGCTGGAATACAATAAAAATAAAACTGAACAAGGAAAAGATTTAAAAAGTTACAACCATTAAAAACAATTAAAATCCTACCAATAACTCTAGGCCAGACCGGCTTGTTGGAAAAGGTGGGTCTTCAGTGCACACTGGAACGTTTGTAGGTCAGGCAGGGATAGTTATCATGTTCCAGGGTAATTCATTCCAGAGGGAGGGTGCTCCCACAGAGAAGGCCTGCACCCTCAGAGCTGCCAGCCGGCATCGCCCAGCTGATGGCACCCTGAGGAGGCCCGCCCTGTGGGAGCGCATTGGCCAAGTTTGGGGACCACTGACCTATATGGATGGTTACTTTGATGAGGGACATATAAGCCTGAGCTGCAAAACCCCAAATGAAATTACCTTAGGTGCCTCTTCACTGTCATCTAGTGCTTGCCTGCATTTTTACAACCAAGCTATGCTAGCCTGAGTCTTGAGGTATATTGACTAGTATATTGATTTCATGTAATAGCTAATTAACATGATCTAGATTGGACTTTCCAACCTTGGGTCCTGTTTGTTGAAATGATTATTCTCTGCATTCCAATCCAGCTTTAGTTATGTAAGTTGGAGCTTCTGGGAATTGGCCCCTTGAACTGGCAGCAGACGATGGAAGCTGTTTGTAGTTAAAATATTATGAGTTTGCCTTGCTGAGATTCTTCTCTTTGAGACTTTTTTATATTCAGTGCTGCACCAGTATTTCTCTTAAAACATGTTAAAGCAGAAGCACTTCAATTTATATACTGCTTCGCAGCCCTCTCTAAGTGGTTTATAGCGTCAGCATATTGCCCCCAACAATCTGGGTCCTCATTTTACCGACTTTGAAAGGATGGGACAAACTTGAGCTGGTGAGAATCGAATCCCTAGAAGTGAGCAGTGAGCTAGTCTCCAATGCTGCATTCTAAACACCGCACCACTACATATCCTAAGATTCCTTAGTAATAATTTTCCTTGCTTAGTAAGCACCACAACCTATTTTCTAGTTGATTTTCATAATTTACTCAATTTATACAGTTCTGTAACTCAACCTGAGTTATTTCAATTAGAAGCTGATGAACAGTAGGACTGAAGATACTGACAAAACATATTGCACATAGATAATATGTGTTATAGAATATGTAGATATTGGCAGTATCAAAGAAAGTGTGATAACATGCACACCTCTCTTACTAGAAAAAAAAAACCTTACTTTTGTGTTGCTGGTGTTATTTACAGCTGGAAGTATTTAATTGATAGAAAATATCTGCTTCTATTATCTGGAATGACTCCTTTGGAAGAACATACAAATTGAAGAATCATTTCTTTTTTCTAAGAAAACAAAAATTCATTCTAGCATTCAGAACAGACCATTGAAATAATGAATAAAAGAAAGGTTCGTTTTTTCCCAATAAGTTGTTTTTACTGTACATTTTGTAGCAAAAGAGGAAGGGAAAAGAAAATATTTTGATCACAGGGATGCCATTTTCTAAAACTTCAAATAGGAAACATGACGGATAACAGGATCAAATACATAGCCATGTCACAATATATCTCTGAGCTGAGCTTTTTCTTAAAAACAAAAAAACAGAGATTGTATATGAGTGTTCTCTTCGCCCTTTTACAATTCTTTTCAGCACAGACCCTTTGAAAAAAACAAATAGTGCGCAATTTCAGAAAGAGCTCCCCAATGAATGAATCTTTGGGAGCAAATAAATACAGAAAACAATTCTGAATTATAGGCTGTGGCTCTAAAGACCAACATTTCACTTCTGCCATGGAGTAGTGCTTGGGGAGGGCAAAATGTGTGCATTCACAGCTCTTCCAGATCCATTGATGTGTTTGATTATCACTTAAAAAGGCATAATGGATAGCCTCAAATGGACAAAGGTTTCAACAAGAAAGACAAGCATGAGACTATGATGTGGGACAAAGAGAGACTATATAACACTGTTGAATCTGGGCCCCTCCTAGTCTACAATGCATTTTCCAGAGCTCATGAGGACTATTCTCATAATCAAACTTGGAATTTCATGTGATGCTGGAGGTTTCATGCCCTGACTGACATGATGATATGCCAGTTTGTGGTATTTGATATGAAGATATGGATCTCCCTCCCTTTTCTAATGTTTATGAGTCGGATTTTTCTTGTTTGTTTTGATTGAATAGTGATTTTTGGATTTCTGGTCAGAAATAGGAACATTTTTCTCCTTTCTCCCCCCGGTGATAAAAACTGAATTTCTCTCTTCTACCCTGACACTAAACTCCCTTATATTCTTAATAACCTATGGCCATCTGTTGATGAATAAAACAGATTGAGAACAATGGTAGCATTTCAATTATTAATAATCAATGATTATATTTTTTTCTGGGATAATGCTATAATTTTTTTTTTAAAAAAAAGTTATACCAAGGAAAAGAAAGGCAGTGAATGTAAGACTGTTGGATTTTTTTTCTGGGGAGGAGGAAATCTTCAGGCAAACAGTGGCAAGATCTTTTCAAAATGTTATTTTTAGTCTTAATGTTAATTTGTATGTTCAGGGTTTCGTTTTCCAGATATATTGGCTATGTAGTGGCAGTTGAGGTGTTACTGTTAGTTTTGTGTCCACTGAAATGTTCATTTTAGACAATGAAAAAATGAAGACAAACACAATTATCCTAAGAGTTGAATAGACACTTCCTAACCAGCATCAATCCTCTTTCAATTTTGTTACATAGTTCACTGGGAAATTGGGGTAGCACTGAATGTTTCCAGTGAATTCCTTGAAATATTCACACAGCTATAAATAATATGTTGAGGGCATATCACCATCTCCTTACACACATGCACACATCCTATAAACCTCATAACTTCTTTTACTCCACTTGGATTCTTTATGTTATATTTATTGACCAATATGTGGCTGAATGTGTGTGTGTGTGTGGTTTGTTTTCCTTCTATCAAATTTATGGCCTTTTGAACTCATGGACTTGGTTATGTTTGGTAGGACTAAGAATGGAATGGAGGGCAACTTCTATTTACACTGTGCTTTCCATGACCCACTCCGAGCTCCCATAAGTTCCCTTTGATTCTGTCAGCTCACTGTCATTGTACTGTAAAAGCATACCATTCACTGACAAACTACGTTTTGTCCAAATGTTTGTGATCTTTTTGGGGTAGTTGCAACTCTGAGAAGTGGAAAAGTCCCCCATGTCAAAAGAATGGCTACGTTTAGTTTTACCCTCCAGTGGCAACATGAGGAGGCTACGAAATTTGGATTCCTGCTGACCCAAAAGTGGCTCCTTGTCTGAGTGACGGACCACTATGGAAGTTCTTGAGTCTATTGTTTCCTCCTTTTTCTGACACTTCAGGTCCAGAGAGGCAAAAGCTCCCATGAGCCGATCAATATTGTGATGCTTTGATCTTGATGGGGGCCTCCATTTACTGGACAATGTGCCCTGCTCACTTTGGAGGCTATAGCCATCACAGTCATGGCTGTTGACGGAACTAGATGAAGAAGAGATGCTGCTGTGTGCCGACTCACAGTTAAATTCCATGAGTTCATTCCTTACCACAACTTTGGGATTCACTTGTGGCAGGACTCCGTTCTGGACAGGTTGAGATCCATTGGTTTGAGAATAGACGTTGCTAACATTGGCCATCTTGCCAGGATTGTTGTTGCAAACCTTGTACCGTACCATCAGTATGATGATAAATACCAGCAAAGTAGCCACAATGATGCCTCCAATGATTAAAATCATGGTTCCACCCAGAAACTGGCTGTGCATGGACTGGCACTGGGGATAGTCCTCTTTGGTGTAGAACTGGGCACAGCCTACAATGTTGGTAGCAGTGAGCGTCGTAGCAGTGTCATCCCACAAGGCCAGAACACAAAGATCATAGCCTGTTCCAGAAACCAGGTTGTTCACCACAAAGGCTTTATTTGTAGCTGGAATCATCCTTGAAGAGAAAGAAAAGAATAGAATTAGATTAATTTGCAAAAGAAAAGTAGACTGGCAAAGCAGAAGCAACTGTAGCCTTCAGAGAAGCTAAATAATGGCAATAATAGGTACAGCATTTGAATTCTCATTTTTTTTTCACTTGAGCATACAAACATAACAATCTTGTTAATTTCTGAATATGTGATTTAAAAAAAAAATCACTCTTCCAGTCTTGGGATTCCACCCCAAGGTACAAAAACTTGTCCTTAAAAGATTAGTGGTATTTTCACCTTGGTTAGGTAGATCATATATTCTAATCTCTTAATTTTTTGGTAATTTTTAATTTTTTGGCCAATCTATTTAATTCTTTTAATATTTATTTTAATCATTGTATTTGTATGTATATGTATATTTTAATTGGCTGTACACCACCCCGAGTCCCTTTGGGAGAGGGGGCGGTATAGAAGTTTAAATAAACATAAACAACTTCCTTGTTGGTATTCAGTCCACATACTACAAATCATAATGCCTGAAGTCCCAAATTGACAAAGCACAAGCATTCGGAATACAAAGAAGAGACATTACTTCAGTTTAAAATCTAATAAGATTATCAAAATATACATTACAAGCATTTATAGCAGATAGGTTATTAATGCAGACTATTTTCATTTATCTGCATTTTTAATTGTTTCAGCATTGTATTAGATGTAAGCTGTCAAATCTGTTGGAGTGGGCACTTACAATAAATCAAGAGAAAGAAATATATTGGTTTGTTTAATCTGTATGCTATCTGACTCCCTATGATTCTGGGCAGCATAAATAAGGTTATGATTGCTATGTTGTAATTGCTATACCCAGCTTTTAATCTTGAGGCCAACATTACTTTCGAAGCATTTTCTGATGATCTGGTGCTTCTTATGAGATACAGGGGAATCATAACCACCTGCCAGAGAACACCTGAAGGGAACTTTCTTCTCCAGAAATTGAAATGTCTAGAGATTACAAGCTGCTTCTCCCACTCCCCACCCTGGCATCACACCAGCCAGTTGGCAGAGACAATGCAAGCTTCTAAAACACAGATTCAGTAAACTTGTTTATATCTACCAGGCAAAGCAGTTTCTCCCCTCTGGCCAGTTTTCAATCATTTATTGTATCTCTGTTCTGCTAGATACATAACAGGCAATGGCCTTCATGGGGATCCTAAGAGCAATTCTTCCTGAATTGCAAATCAAAAAGACTCCATAGAAATGAGCAAGCATAGCTTTTATTAATTCCATACCAGAAAGCATTTATAACATTTGAAGAGCTTTATAGAAACCCATAGAGGCACCTATAGGAAATAAACCAGAGTTAGGAGTTGAGTTAATCTTTAGTGTTAGTGTTTTATGTATATGAAGCACCCACTCTAAGGAAGACCATCTGAAAATTATCTCCATAAGTATTCAACATCACCAGGAAGCTCAAAATTTTCCAAGCAGAGGAAAAGAAACAATCATATGTGGCTCACAAACATCTTGGAATGTTAGAATATGGCAGTCAGCCAGGGATAAATAATTGTCCTCTGCTATTTGCTTCAGTAAAGGAGACAATTTGTTCTTTGATGACAAGCTTAACAAAAGGTTCAGTTTAGCTGCAAGAGTTAATATATTGTAATTTCTTAGTTATGTGACATAGATGTTTGCCTTTCAATATTGGAGGGAAAACACAGTAACAGAAAGAAAAAAATTCTTCCTTTTCCACAAAGCCCAATTCAAGTAAATGTCAGCTTCAGGTTATCATATGAGTGGAACATAGATTTGTAAGTTACATTTTTCATGCTATGCCTAACAGCAAGTCTTGAATAGTAGCAGCTAGACATCCATCTTTTTAATCAATTAGTGTGTTTCCTTCTATCAAACCACTCAGTGGTGAATCAAGAATATTTGACCCCTGGTGTGGATTTTCTTTTTAATATTCCCCTCCTCTATTGCTGTTGCATTATGTCACTGATTGACAAATAGCTAATTAGCACATCACCAGCAAAGACTAACTAACTCTAAACCTACAGTTGACTTTCTGGGTAGTCTCCTTCTAATTCCCATATTCCAAGTCAATATACCCCAATATTGCCTATACCCAAGACACACCAACCTAGCCTCTTTCCCTTGATGTCATAGTGACACCACCACAAGTTATTTCAAAGGCCTACAATGATGACACTTAGCCTCTTATATCTTGTTCACTAATTATTTTGTGCAGGAATCTGAACCACACCATGCTAGAAATAAAAAAGACCCCTTCCTCCAAAGGGCCTTATTGTTATTCTATTTATTATTTGCAGTCCAACTTAAAGAATTAAAGTTTTATTGAGTTGTTCTGTCTTACACGGATTACTTTTAAGTCCCCTTTGCAGCACATGTACTACCAATTAAGAACCACCGTTATAAAATATCCAGTTAAATATGTCATTCAATCTTGGCTGTTTCCAGTTGTGTGGATTTCAGTTAATAAAATTTTCCAGCCAACATGAGTGTTGCTATTGATGCCAAAAGCTGAGGTCTACACATCTGAAAGCTCTCAAGCTGATGAATACTGCTCTAGAATTTCTGAGCATGCAACAATTAAGGGTGCTATAATTTTGTTGCTGAGACAAGGAAAAAGAAAATATTCAACTAATGAAGTGACAAACGTGGTCACTGCGCGCAGAACCTTATTTATTGATTGACTGTATTTCCCTTTTGGTTCCAAAAGCCATTGCATAATTTCCATCATTACCAGACAAGGAATGTAAATATGTTGGTGTTTGTTCCCTAATTCAAAACTAAAAGCTTCTTCCCGGAGAATTGGTAAAATAATGCTTTATATATATATTAAAGAGAATTTATGAAGGTAAATTAAGCATCTTCTCTAGATACTCTCTTCTGTGGGGATTCTGTATCAGAGGTAATACCAGATGATTAAAATAATGTTAAAAGGAAGCCACCAAAGCATTGGATTACATTAAACCGCTGCATGCCAGTTTTTCTTATCTAAACAAAATATCTGAGAACTAGAGTTACAAACAGATATATTACCTAAAAGAAAATAAATTCTACCTATTCTATCTAAAAGAAAATAATCAAGGAAAACAGCTGAACATCACATGGATGAATAAGAAAGAACGGTCAAGAAACTGATTATTATTCACTTTTCTATGAATATATAATAGTAGTATTGGATGTGTAAATAGGGACATCTAGATTTTAATTTAAAACTTTAAGCTACGGATGGCCTCAAGAAAATTCATCTGCTGATGACCATGTAAACGTACCCATTTAACTTTCTTGGCAATGGTATGAAAGTGGTTTGAGATTAGAAAATTAGGCAGGCTTATCAGTGCTCCAAGTTCAAGACTACTTTTATTGCAAATTTATAGTAAAATAATATTGCAAATCTACCTCCCTTTATCTTCAAGTGAAATAGGGAGGATTTGTCTTAGACATTTGCATAGGATACATTCCTGCCATGGACTGATTTCTTTCAACAGAATAACAGAGTTGGAAGCAGGCATGGGATTCTACCAGTTCTGTCCATCTCTGTAGAACTGGTAGTTCTGAAGAGCAGCAGACAGAGAGCATACATAGAACCGGTTCTATGTCTGCTGCTGTTTTGGCCCACCCACCTGCCTGGGCCCTTACCTGACCTTTATTTCCTGCTTTTTCAACTGCAGCTGCTTTGTGTAACACAGTTGCGGTTGAAAAAGCAAGAAAAAAGGACTTTTCCAACTGCTGCGCACTAGCATGCAGTGCTGCTCATCTGTCTGGGCAGCTCAGCAGGTTGCAAATTGCACTTGCGCGACTCACATGACTTATGCATGCGCGTGCGATGCAGAGTGACAGAACCGGTAGTTATACCGGTCGGATCCCATCCCTGGTTGGAAGCGACCTTGGAAGTCTTCCTGCTCAAGTAGGAAACCCTACACTATTTCAGACAAATAGTTATCCTCTTAAAAACCTCCAGTATTGGAGCACTCACAATTTCCGGAGGCAAGTTGTTCCACTGATTAATTGCTTTAACTGTCAGGAAATTTCTCTTTTGTTCTAGGTTGGTTCCCTCCTTGATTAGTTTCCATCCATTGCTTTTTGTCCTGCCTTCAGGTAGTTTGGAGAATAGGTTGTCCCTCTCTTCTTTGTGGGAGCCCTTCAAATATTGGAATACGGGTATCATATCATCCCTAGTTCTTCTTTTCATTAAACTAGACATGCCCAATTCTAGTAACTATTATTTATAAGTTTTAGCCTCCAGATGCCCTAATCATCTTTGTTGCTCTTTTCTGCACTCTTTCTAGAGCCTCAATATTTTTTTTTATATTGTGGTGACAGAAACTAGATATAGTAGTCCTACTAAGGTCTTACCAAGGCATTATAAAGAGGTACTAACACTTTACATGATCTTGCTTCAACCCCTATTACCTGACTAGTTCATGGAGGAGATTCCTCCTCTTGTTTCTGAAGATCATTCCCTGTCATGCCCCTGGTGGAGACTGACTCTGAGGGAAAGGAAGAACAGCCGATGGGGAATGGAAGTGTGGTTGTGGAGGAGGCTGGGGAAGGGCAGAGGCTGGCTGGGCAATCAGAGGAGGCCCCAGGCTCATCTCCTCTCCATTCTAGTGCACACAGGGAGGAAAGGATAAGGGAGAGATGTGGTTACTGGGGAGGAGAGGGCCTTGATCCTCTTCATGGGCTGCTGTGACAATTGGATAAGAGGATGGACATGCATATGGGCAAGTGCTGGAAACAAAGTGTGGAAATATCTCTAGTTTATTGTTTCTCTCTGAGTTTGGCGTCCTTCCCAGAGTGTGTTCTGATATCTGTGGATGTCTTCAAGCCCTTATCTTGCCTGGTTTGTGTTGTTTTTTACTCTTTATAATTTAAACAGCATTTCCTCCTTCTTGTAACTGCTTGAGTGGGAGTTTTTTTGTCTCCAGTCAAGGATACTTGAAGCTTGGAAGCAAAGTGAAGGAATAAAAGAGGCTTCACCTGTTTTTTGTGACTGTTTATTTTGTATGCCACCTTGAGTTATCACATTCCCTCTTCTCTCCGCAGTTCTCTATAAAAAGCTATAATTCTTGGAAAGATAAAAAGAAAGAGCAGAAGAGGATGATCAGAAGTAAGGTAGAAGGATTTACAATGATGATGAGTGCACCTAAAGTCAGGTAGGGAGATTGTCATGGGAAAAATCTGTTTTTCTAATACTAAAAGTTGACAGTAATTTCATACACAGTATTCAGAGAATCTTAGGAATCACATTGAAATGAAACTACATTATTTTCTTTAAAAAACTCATTAATAGCATTATATTTTAGTGGAGTGTTTTATCAATGTACACATTCATTATACACTGATAAAACACTGTTTTTTTTTTTCTTCTTCCATTCACTCTTGTCCAATTCTCAGAGATTACCTGGATAAGTCCCTGCAGTTTTCCTGCCAAGGAGTTTCAGAAGTGGTTTCCCATTTTCTCGTTCCTAGGGCCGGGAGAAAATAATTAGCTTGGCTTTGTGCCTAAGCAAGATAGAAGTCATGGTTTTCCAATTTGTAGCCTGATGCTTTAACCATTACAATAAACTGGCTTTCCAAACACTAGTAAATTGATTTTATTCATAATGCACATACGGTATGCATGCATCAATATTGGTTTTTAGTATAGATTTGCACAGCTGAAAATCATTGCATGGATGGAATCTATATATAGTTATATACAGAATAATGCCAACTACTTTTGTAGTGTTTCATTAGTGGGTAAATTTGTATCTCCAACATGGGGGGGATGTTAATAGTAAAAACTGTGGGAGATTCATTGTAGGAACACTGAATGTAGGGCAATGCAAGCAGAGAGAATGGAATGGATTGCAAAGGTTAGCATTGGGTGAGTGGATAAAGTTTCATCTGTATTTGCAGCTGCTCCCCAGTGCTAGCATCATCACCTCAGGTCCATCTCAGATCATAAGGCATTAGATTATCATAGGAACATAAGCCCTACTGTAAACTGTGCATGTGCCCATCCTCCCCATCTGTGGAAAAATAGTTTTCCATGAAACTGGTCACTAGTGCCAAAAAGGTTGGGGATTGCTGGTGTAATCCTTTTTCTTTGCTTCACTTTTTCCAGCCTACTTTTTTCACTTACATGGTCACAACACAATTGACAGATTGAGCTCTAGTTTTGTTCCCAATTATCTATCTTAATTATATCCCTATGGCTGACATGTTTTCCTTTCTGATGTTTCAATATTTATCAGAATGGGCCAGAAATAGTTTAGACTTGCACTGGAGACCTAAAGTAGGTATATTCAGCCAACCATGCTTTCATACCAATCTGACAGGTAGTGATTGTTGGCAATTCTCACACATGATTACACATCATTCTTGGCAATTTTAGTATGGATTATGTGTACAGGCTCATTTGGGCATTTTAGATCTCCACAGTTAGATTGCATAGTTAACATAAATAACCTTAAAGGGATATTTAAAAAAAAATCTTTGATGGTTTAAAACTAAAATAAAATTATTATTTAGAATGCATGGTGGAGGAATCAACAGTCAATAGAATGTTGCCCACACAGATAATTTTTAATTGTTCTGTTCCTGTAGATTATACAAGATTTTGGCAAGACAATTGATCTTATCATTTGGGGCTCTAGTGGTGAAGTTACCAAGGACTCCAGGAGCTTGATTTTGACAGGCTACCATAGCACATGTAGTGGAGGTAGAGAGACGTTTGTGTTGCTCTCTCCCACTTCAGCTGGTTTCTAAAAAAAATAAATAGGTGTGAAAGACAGCTCAACATTTCTTCTGCCTCTAAGGCTTCCTCTCATTCTATCAGACTTTGAATCTTCTCCCACTCTCAGTCTTAACAAGTGAATGTTTGTGCTAAATTGATGTCAGATTTCCCATACATTCCAATCTCTGATCTCTACCTTTGGAAAGCTGTCAGGCACCATAGAATTAAGACTTACTAGAACTTGATATAATGATTGAGATGTACCTAATAAGCTAAAACAAGACCAGTCTTTGTGTGGGAGCCAGTATTGGTGGGCATATATACACAGACAGACATATAAGCACCTATAGCATATGTGTATAATTCATTAACATTTCCTGCAGCATTGTGGCAATTCAGAATATGACTTGCTCATATTAGTGTTTTTGTTTATTTGTTTGTTAGATTTATTGAACCTTTTTTCTAGAAAGATGGCTTACACTTTGTCCTCAGAAAAACAACCCATGGCGACAAGAGTGTGTGACTCGCTTGAATTATCACATCCAAAGAGAACCTAAACTTGGTTCTCCCCAAACATAATTAATTTCTTTCACCATTTCACTCTACACATTATTTGTTCAGTGCAGAACACAGTATGAACACACAGAGTTTTGAAGTGTTGAAACTTTGAACAAAGGATCTTCTTGAAGGTAAGCTACAAAACAAAGTGGTCACTTGTTTCTGTCTAAGCAGTGAAGCAACCATAACACTTTGCTTGTGGAAAATGGCATTGAGGATTGAAGACTGGTCTCATCTCCAAGTTCAGATGATGGAATGCATCACTAATATTCTGCATTGAGCTGGGGGCATGTTGCAAAATTCTGCAGTGAACCAGAGAACAACCACTTCACACTCCCCCCTGCCCTTCCCACATCATTACACGGACCTGATTTCATCCTAGAGAATGCTTTCAGGACTAATAATTTGGTCAGTAGTATTTTATCTTTATTAAAGTTAACTATTTGAATTATGTTCCTTACTACACAGCTCTTTTCTTCCATTTTTTTCATGAACACTTTCCTCTTTCTTAATATCTCAGTTGTTTCATGGTTCATATAAAGGGTCAGTTGAACATTAAGGTTTTTTTTATTTCCATCCTAAGAATAAAATTAATGAATATTCCTCCCTCCACCCCACTGAAGAATTCTTAAACAAGTGTCAGGTTCATCTCCTTACCTCTACTGAAGTGTGAAACGAACTGCTCTGGATTAACTATGGTAATCCTTTTTAAAAAAATTCAGACAACCTGCATCTGAGATATGAATTAACTGTCCTGTATAATTCTTGCTGAAGTTGGTGAGAAAACTTACGCTTTTGCTGGTTGCTTTTACACCCCTCCCCCACCCCACAAGATTGTTAGAAGTGCTATTTCATCTCCTTTCTGAATTTATAATTTATTATTATATTCTGTGCAACTGCCAATGCAGATTTCTTGAAAATGTAAGTCTTCTTTTTCATTCGATCTCCTACATCTGCATTCTAGATGAGCTACTTTTCCCTAAATATAACCTCTGTTTTCTTGCCATTACTTTCTGCAAGGTTCCTTTGGAAATAAAGCAAATCCATTTTTTTGCTATTAGAGTAAATGCTATGATTTCTTACTTAGTTTGCACAGTTCTATGGATGAATAAATCTAGATTCATTCTGCATCAGTTTTGCATTCCTTCAATCATATTTCTATTCCATCTAATATCCATGTTAGTTTGCATGTGCATATTTTCATAAAATTCACATCTTCTATGAAACTTTTTTCAGCATCTTTATTTATGCATGCAATGTTTCTCAGCATTTTTGCATTAAAGTTCTATACCAAAGCCTGTACAATTTGGGGATGTTTCAAATAAAATTGCATTTTTAAAAAACAGACTAAAACAAATGGCTCTATCCCTCTATTTGCCCAATGAAATAAATAATCAGATTGTGACCACAGTCCTACTAAAAATTGACATAAAGCTTTTATAATATCCATATTCACATCAACATAACATCAATGTCCACCCAGCCTTTTTTTTTTTTTCTTTCCTTGTAACTGATGCAAATAGCTGGAGGGAAATCATGAGAACATATAAGAATTTTTCTCCTAATAAGAAAGAATCCTGATCTTACACCAAAGGACTATTTGTATAAGAAATCGTTTGCATATAACATTGACTATGTTAGCATCTTTACTGGCTCTCTTACTTTTCTTTTATAAGCTCCCAGTTTTCCATACTAAGCTACCATGATCACGCTTGCATTAATCTATTGTTCTTGATAGATGCCACATTTGCTTTTCTTAGTGACAGGTTAATTTTCTCAAAGCAAACTTTACATATTCAGGCATAAACAACTAAGTAAAGTAAGTATATTAAGCAACAATTCAACATGTTTCTTCTCAGGGAGACATTATACTAAACAAAGACTAATGCCCCTACTGCTATTACAAAATATTGAAATAGCAATGACACACTACATGTTGCACATATGTGACATGATCCCTCCCCAGCCTAGTTATTAAAAGCCAGGGAAGAAAACAATAAGCTGCACAAGAAAAAGAAGTACTAAGGACAAAAGATGGATTAAATGAAATAGATGAACTAGATGAGACAGATTATGAGATCCTACTATGACCAAGGGCTTTAAGAAAAAAAGGGAGTTTAGAGACTTGTGAAATATGGAGAAATGTTAGGAATATGCTTGTTATTTCTCTTAGTTCTGAGCCGAAATGGGAGGAATAATTCCTTTTTTACATCCCTATTTTGAAACCAGTTTTCCCATTTTGAGCATTAGATTGGAATGGCAGTGTCATCCTTTGCAAAAAGAACAATGGAAACAGGAAACACTGTTGTGACCAACATAGATACACAACTCAATGATTGACCACTACTAATCATCCTGGTTTTTGTAGAATTGATTTGTTGGTAATCTCTATCTTGGAATAATCAGCATGTGCCCATTTTCATCAAGATCATTATTTTATTTTATTTTTTTATTTACATTTATATGCCACCCTTCTCCGGAGACTCAGGGTGGCTTACAGTCTATGGAGCACCATGCTAATTGCTCAGCAATAGCCTTCATTCCATTGTATATGCCTGCTTATTACTAGGGCTTTTGGGCCCCCACAAGCCGCATTTTTACAAAGTCAGCTTATTGCCCACAACAATCTTGGGTCCTCAATTTACCTACCCCGAGAGGATGGAAGGCTGAGTCAACCT
This sequence comes from Bungarus multicinctus, assembly GCA_023653725.1. Classification (NCBI taxonomy): domain Eukaryota; kingdom Metazoa; phylum Chordata; class Lepidosauria; order Squamata; family Elapidae; genus Bungarus; species Bungarus multicinctus. Next base: position 57,209,151 of record CM042836.1, on the reverse strand, counting down.
TGAGCCTGGTGGGATTTGAGCCTGCACTAATTTCAGGCAGCTTGCACTAAGTTTGAATTGAAAGAAAAAATACAACCTATCTACACTTACCATGATTTGCTTTAAGATTCAACAGCATATGTTTAACATTTATACCTTGGTTGTCCCTGTTCAGCTGAAGGTAAACTACAAAACAAAGTGATCCCAATTTAACTCTATTTACTTGGAAAGGAATGTGCAACATAGCACATGGAAACAATAATCTAACTGCATCTTGAACAGGGTAGATGTGATTCCCCCATCACAAATAATAGATTTGGAATGGATAGTTATGAACAGATGTTAAATGTCTATGGAAAGAAGTATCAAAACAGGAGAAAGTGCAAAGCCATGTGCAACCTCAGAAAAGTTAGCTGCAGATAGTTTCATAACAAATTGGTGGATCAGCGTTTCATGCATCAAATTATTTCATCATGTATTGCCAACAGATTGCTTGAGATTCAGAAGTGGAGAAGGATACTTTAACCACATCTAGTTTCTATTTACTTTGTACTTATACCAATTATGCATGTCAGCTGGATATGTCTTTTATGTTGGTTGGAACCTTGTAGCTTTGATTTCCAAAATTTGAATGCATGGTAGAAGGTTATGATGTTAAATAAGTTTAAGTGCTAATGTGAATCATAACTTGCTTCTTCTTTTAATAGGTTTTCTCCTTCTCAGAAGAAAAGGGGAGGATTGACAAAATTAAACCCACTCCATTTCAGTTCCAGCAAATTACCACCTCAGTCAATTTCTCCTTGGCTCCAGGTTACTGCAGAAATCACAGCAAATTCACACCAGTAAAACAAAGTTTTGTTAGTTTACAGTATATGTAATAACACGAGAGAGACAGAGATCATTATAATCAATGAGTGATAGCCCTGCCCTAAATCAAATGATTGTTCAACCAAGGCACCATTGGTTGATTCAGCCACAATGTCTTAAGGCAGTGTACCCCAACCTTTGCGACCTGAGCTGTGTGAATGGTGGGTCAACATACATGTGTAGCTCCACTTGCATGGGTGGTGGGCCAGTGTGCATGCTAGCATAAGTGGAGCTGCATATGCACAAGCATGACACCCCACCATTCATACCACCCCATTCTGAATAAGTCACAGCCTGGTAGTGGACTGAGGCCCCGAGCTTGGGGATACCTGTCTTAAGGGACAGAGGGCAGAGGTTGTGAAAATCCCTAAGTATAAAGGGAGAACTTTGGATTGAAGATTCTGCCTACAAATTAATTCCACTCTAGTATTGCTCAGTCTCATCCTGAGTGACACTTGAAGCATTTTTTATAATCTACATGCTATCTGACTTAACCTATTAGTTGTTTATTGTATTTAGAAAAAAACAACACATTTCCTTATTAAAATCACATTTTCCTTTATAACATTTCTTTCTATCTAAATAGCATTTGGCATCAATTTTCCCCACAGAATAGGGTGAGATCCCACTTTATGCCAAAAGAAGACTTTTAAAAAACCAGTTTTAAAAGAGTATAACTTAAACATCTCTGTACCAATTTCTGTGAAATTTGACACACTTCAGCTCCTTATTAAATACATGGCTCGTGTTTCAATTTCATTTAACTAAGCTGATTTTTTTTTTAAAAAATGACACAGCCATTGTTAGTTTTCCTGATCCAAATTTTGGGGAAGACAGAACTCATTTTTCTGTATCACATTGTAATTCAGGCATTGAATCATATTAAAATATAGCTAGTATAACCCAAATTAGATCAGTCCATTTCTAGAAGTCCAGACTGATACCTTGAATTGGACTGGACAATCTATGCATGCATATACTTATTTCCTTCCTAATGCTAAGACTCCACAAACAATGTTCCATATTAGCTATTCTAAACTGCTGAGAAATAATTAAATGTCTATGGAGATTTTCAGTCATCCAGGTCATGGTTGTCCCAAAAATACTGTTTGAAGTGGCAAATGGACAGAGCTAAAGAAGCTTCTTGGATGAGAAGTGAAACATCTTCAAAAAAAAACCAGTTGCCTCTTGAGAAAGGACTTTTGGGACTGTTGAGAAAAGGCTCAATATGATGGAAGAAAGCAGAGGCAGAAATGGGCACTCTGTGGGTTTGGAGTTGAAGCTAATCAAGGAAATGTCAATATCCAACAGTGAAAATACATCTGTATTGATTTTAGGTGTGAACACTCTTAAGCATTGTCATCAATCACAGATAACCTGCAGTATATTTTGGAGAAGGAGTCTTCTATTGAACGTCTTAAAAAGAATGTGAGATTAAGGAACTTCCTGGAAAGTCACCCAATCCTCCATGGATACCAGAGCTTTGGACTACAAATTTTCCAAAAGGATTAACCCTGCTCCATTTTCCAGTACTGTAATGACCCAAAGTATTTAATGCTCATTGTTGCTTTTATTTACTTTAAATTGCCTTTTGACGTACTTCATTAGCCTTGCTCTTGAATCGCAAGAATCAATATTTCATGTACAGATAGTCTGAAACTTATGACCACAATAAGTGCCCAAAATTTCCATTGCCAAGTGAGACAGTTGTTAAGTAAATTTTATCCCATTTTGCAACCTTTCTTGCCACAGTGGTTAAATGAATCAATGCAGTTGTTAAGTTAGTAACATAGTTGTTAAGTGAATCTGGCTTCCCCAATGAATTTACTTGTTAGAAGGTCACAAAAGGTGATTGTAAGACCCTGGGACCCTGTAACCATCATAAATATGAGTCTATTGTCAAGAGTCTGAATTTTGATCATGTGACCATGAGAATGTGGCAATGGTTATAAGTGTGAAAAAAGTTATATGTAACTTTTTTCAGTGCCGTTGTAACTTTGAATTGTCATTAAATGAACTGTTAAAAATTGAGGACTACTTGTACAGAGCCAATGCTGCACAATTTTGTATTCTGTCTTTTTTTTTTTACAAGGGTGAGGTGGAAGCTAAGCCTAATATTACTTCTGCTCAAGCTGCATATTTCCATGAAACATTCCCAGAAGCTTCTTCAGCAGTGGTAAGAATCTTTTCAGAAGCCAAGTGTCACAACATTAAAACAAATAACCCAAACAAGTCACAGGAACCAAAGCAGCCAACAATGTAATTGCTGTGTATTTTCTCATTTTAATTCTTTTTTTCTTTTATTGACATACAGGCAGAGTCCTAATTTTGTCTTTTCATAGAACAATTATCATTAGAGTTGATTCTCTCCCCATGATGCTCAAGCCTCTCTTCTCATCACTCATATATCCAGCTGCCCTTTGGAGAATTTGTCTTGTCAGATGAAGCCCATGGTATTTGTTGCCTCATTATTATATCCTAATTTGATTATGCTCTTTTCAACTCATTTGAAAAAGAGGGAAGAAAAGACAGAGTCAAAGGCATATTGATAAGCTTGGTATGAAATGGCAAGCAAGACAGATCGAGATAATGAACATTCCCCCTGAGCTTCAAAGAGAAAAGAAAGCCATGTGAGATTCTGTGCATGAGGGAACATTAATTAATTAATGTTGAAATTTACATTAATTTTCTGGAACTCAGTTACGAAGGAAGAATAAGAAAAATGTTTTAAGGTGATTGTGCAAAATATGGAGAGCCTAGTTTTGGTCTATGCAAAATATCTTACTAGCAGGGAGATTCCTCCCACAGACCTTGTAGTTTGCATCTATCTATCTACCTATCTATCTATCTATCTATCTATCTATCTATCTATCTATCTATCTAATCTATCATCTATCTCTATCTACATACAAATATACTTACACACATCAGGATTAATTTTTTTTTATTACTGGTTCTGTGGGTGTGGCTTCATGGGCGTGGCTTGGCTTGGTGGGCGTGGCAAGGGAAGGATACTATAAAATCTCCATTCCTTTCCCACTCCTGGGGGAAGGTTACTGCAGAATTCCCTTCCCTTCCCACCCTACTAACCTTCTTTCCAGTTCCGTTCTCCTGTTTAGGGCAACAAAAGAAGACCCAGCCAATCAGCTGGGACTTGGGAGACAGAGAATAGATGGGGGCGGGGCCAGTCAGAGATGGTATTTGCTGGTTCTCCGAATTATTCAAAATTTCTGCTACCGGTTCTCCAGAACTGGTCAGAACCTGCTGAATACCACCTCTGACACACATATACACACACGCACACACACGCACACACACACACACATATTGCCCTCTGTTTGCTGTGGTTCCTAAATGAACATGCAAAAATCCCACAAAACAAACAAATGCACAACCTATTTTTATTTGAATGAATGAGATAGCCTTTAATATCTTCAAGGATTGAACTTGCCTTCAAGAACAGTATTTTTTTAATTTAGGAAGCTCACAGATTCATCTTGATTATTAAAGTCAGAAGTAGTTTCTGCATTAAAAAAAAATAGTCTTGTATGTTAGAAACAGATCTATCTGAACACAAATATCAATGGTTCAGTCATCCATTTTTGGTAACTTCCCATTGCTACAAGGTGGGGTATATATGAAAATAGCTAACAAGGATCAGAAAGCAGAAACATTATGTGTCACTGTTTTATCCTCTTCATCCCTTTCCAGTTAAATTTGGGACTAGGATATTTAAATGGTTATGTCATCCCATTCTATTGAGGGAAGCAACATAATAGCTCAGAGGACATCTATAGGAGACACTTTTCAATAACAGCATAACGTGAAATGCTTTGGTCAGCAAATTTTTGACTTCGACAGGAAGGGAAAACCTTTTCATTATTTCATTTGGTCTTTTAAATCCATATCAGTGCATGTTTTTTGTCTTCATTTTTTTCCCAAATTGTTGCCAGCTTACAATGTATATTAGAGGTTGTCCTTGACTTAAGACTTACAATTGAGTTTCTGTTGCTAAGTGTGGCATTTATTAAGTGAGTTTTGCCTCACTTTATGACCTTCTTGCCACAGTTGTTAAATGAATTACGGAGTTGTTAAGATAGCAACATAATTATTAAATGAATCTGAGTTCCCCATTGACTTAGCTTGTCAGAAGGTGGCATGACCCAGGAACACAGCAGCCATCATAAATATGATTCAGTTGCCAAGCGTCTGAATTTTGTTCATGTGACTATATGGATGTTGCAATATTCATAAGTATAAACAATGGTCAGAAGTCACTTTTTTCAGGGTAACTTCAAACTGTCACTAAACAAATTGTTGTAAATCAACGATTACCTACATTCTTGTTGCCAAATTTTCATAGTTGTCCATCTTGTTTGTTGTTGCAAGCTAGTCTTACTTTTTTTAAAAAAAATAGGTCAACCTATATATTCTGCCAATGGAGGAATAAATGATCATTACCTAAGTTCCCTAAAATTGTAGGGATTAATAACACAAGAAACAATGTCATTTGGTCTAAAAATCTAACATTAGTCACAACAGCATCTTAAACATCATTTATTCATGAGCTGATGAAAATTAAGTGCTTTAAAAAAAACACCATAAAGGATTCTAAATTTGTTCCTGTTCTTCCCACTAGAAAGATATCAATGATAATTTAATGTTAACACTAAGAGACAATTGCATTCTGCAATATATATGTGACACAGAATTTCACAGTTCCTTATCTACATTCTCTCTTCAAATTTATTGGCTTGATGAGATTACAAAGCATTAATTTGACAAAGCACTCATTTAAAACTGATAAAAACTTTGTTTTTTCAGTTGCTACAATTACTTTGAGAGGCAAGCCACTGACAAGTTAAACAACTGTAGCTTTTACATGCCATACTGTTCTCAATCATTTTAACTACAAGAATCTTCCTATTGAATATACTTCCTCATACTTTGGTCCCAAATCTCACATTTCATCCACTATCTCTTTGGATAAATTATTTTATTTTGATTTATCACATTTTCAAACTATCCATCTCACTCACAGAAGGATTTACAGATTTTCAAATGGGAAGCCTGTGTGTGTGATGTCCGCACCTTGAATTGCATCAAGAAGTCAAGGAGCAGTCTATGCAGCTTGCAAAACATTAGAGCCAGATACTTGTGATGCAAAATTTCTCCTATCACTGCCCACATCAATGCATTCTAGACTATTTGCAGTTTCTGATTGGTTCTCAAGGGCAGCATTATCATAATTCAATTGTGAGGTGACTGAGGCTTGTGTGAGAGTCAGTAGGCCTCCCAGATAAGAAAAGCTGCAATGGATACACAAGATGTACCTGTACAAAGACCTTCTTGGCCATGGTTTCTACCTGCTCTACAAAAGAGATCCCCAACCCATGGTCCATAGACTGGCACTGGTCTGTGGCATGCCAGAAACAGGGCTACACAAATAAGTGAAGCCCCATTCACGGGAGGCAGGCAACATGCAAAACCATGCCCCCTCTGGTCCATGGAAATGCCCCCTCTCTCTCCATAGAACCAGCCCCTGGTGCCCAAAAGGTTGGGGGCTACTGCTGTACAAGCAGTGAGAGTCCAAAAGGATTGCAGATTGTGCACAAAAGTCTTGAGTGGGGAAGTGGAACCTGTTGAGAGTAATGTTAGAATACTCAAGATATTCTTGCCATATGTTATTATGAAAAATATTTTCTTTCTAGCCATTTATTCCTATGGGAAAAATTATTTGTAAAAATAACTTGGTTTACTCAATTTCTATAATCCCTCATACCAATTCAATTGACTCATATATTCTTACAAAATATTCTGCATTTATACTTTATCTTCTTTATTTATGTTGGTTTACTATGACTAGAATAGTAGAAAGGAATGAACTGTCATCAATTCTCCACTGCCAACATGCAACACTATTAAGGAAGAAAGGCATTAAAAGTAATTCTGCACTTTAGTTTACCCAGCCTTTGCAATCAGAACTCATTACGTCTTATTGCTCTTCCACAAATCATGGTTTTATTATCAAAGCTAAAAAAAGCATTTGGTTTCTAGAATGAGAAATGCATTTGTATGGCTCCTGAGTTAATGCTATTGTGATTTTCTGTTGCCTGAAATTAAGAACAGTATTTTTATTAGATCAGTTATTTATATACTTTCCAAAATTGTAAATAGCAACATACCCATTAACAATAGTGTGAAAGTCATTGGGCCAATGAAAACAATGATTATAGATATGTATGGGAAAAATGTATTTGATTTATTTTGTGTTTAGGCCACATTGCATACGTGCATAAATTTGGTCTGTTTTCACATTGTTTCAATTTATGGAAAAAAAGCAACTTCATATGAAATTGGATTTACAGTATATTTCTATATGTGAGTATAAAATGAATTTTATATCAATAGTTTGAAATCCATTTTCTCTCAAAATGCACCTTTCTCATTTGTTCTCACAATGCACTTTTAAAGCACAATTGATTTTTTTAAAGAAATGAAAAAAAATGGTGTTGCAATGTTCAAGAAGTCAACAAATTACTCTCTTTGAATTTGCATTTTAATTGGGGAAATCCAAAATTGAGTTAGCCCATAACTGAATCCAGATTTATGAATACAAGCATCCATGCATACAGTTATAAACCCTGTAGGTATAACATTTCAGCTGGCATTTTGTGGAGTTGGGCATCAAAGATGTTGACCACAACTTCTTCACAGGTGTGGCTGGTCATGAAGTGCCATCTGGAGGATAGTTTGGAAAAATTTCAAAGGGTGGTATGTAAGACAAAGATAAGATGGTCTGTGGTCCATATCAGAGGTGGTATTCAGCAGGTTCTGACCAGTTCTGGAGAACTGGTAGTGGAAATTTTGAGTAGTTCAGAGAATCGGCAAATGCCACCTCTGACTGGCCCCACTCCCATCTATTCTCTCCCTCCTGAGTTCCGGCTGATTGGCTGGGTCTTCTTTTGTTTCCCTGCACAGGAGAACGGGGCTAGAAATCAGGTTAGTGGGGTGGGGAGGGAATGGGGATTTTACAGTATCCTTCCACTGCCATGCCCACCAAGCCACGCCCATCAAGCCATGCCAACAGAATTGGTAGTAAAAAAAATTGAATCCCACCACTGGTCCATATGGATTACCATATGGCCCTGAAAGCTTTGAACATAGCTTCCGGAGTTCTTTCCTAAAATACTACTGAATTTAAATAAGACAGTAGAGAAAAATTTCCACAAATATGGAAAGTAATTACATAAAGTAAATTAAATTTCGGAGTGATGAGACCAGATCCAATTTATGTGCTGTCCCCATCATTTTTGCCTCCAGTCCTTGGCATGCCATTCAAAGACCAAGTATGTTCCCCATCCCAAGGCTGTGTAGCTTTGGGTTGATATTGAGCACCTTCAGAAATCTTCAGGAAAGACTCACAAGATTTTGAGTGGCATGCCTAGGACTGGAGAATGATGTCATTAACCAATCAGAGCAGAGAATTCCTGAACTTGAGAGGACAAACTTATTTATTTATTTACTTACTAATCAAATTTATATTGCTACCCACCTCACCAAGGGTGACTCTGGGTAGTGTGCAATAATCCAGTAAAACTACACATATATAAAAATAGCCATATAAATGTATACAAGGGTGGTGTTAAAAATTAATGTTACAAACCCCAGGCATGGGGAGAGTCAGCATCTCCATTTCAGTAATGGAGTCATCTCAACATGCACTGTTAAGATGTCCACTGATGGAAGAAGTGTCCACTGGGGAGACTGTCAAAAAGCTGCACAGCTCAGTGTCCTTTTAGAGAGCTATGAAACATTCAGCTTTGTATTTGTCAGAGTCTTTTGATCAAAAGCCTGTTCACTGAGAGCTAAAATTCTCCTTTATATAATAGCTAATTTAAATTCAGATTTCCATATCTTTTAGTTCTAAAGGACATGCAGATTTAAAGTAGCAATTTTCATGATCTAGCTGTTGAATGTTTGCCTTAGAATAGAATAATTTGCTGATATATTAGATGAGACATTTGATTCTATCATGATCTATACTGCAGTACTCTCACAAATGCTTATCTTAAATCTACTGCTTGAGCAGATTGCAACATTTCAGCTCTAGCCATTTTTAGATGACACTAATTTTTTGATCAATGTTAATTTGGGGTTTGTCCATACTTCTTTCTCTTCCTATTAACTGCTGGCTCATTACTTCTTTTCTTTACTTTGGCTTTTGCTTTCCTTCTTATTTTAACTGGCACCATCACTTTAATATGCTCCTGGAGCATGGAGAAACTGCCAGATGATTGGAAAAGATTTGATGCATTTAAAATCTTTAAAAGGGGAAAAACTGGATGCAGGAAATCTACAAAGCAATCAGCTCGATATCAGCACCTGGGAAAATCCTGGAAAATCCTGGACAGTGGGTTTGTGAGCATCTAGAAATGAACAAGGGGATTACTAGAAGCCAGCATGGATTTGTTAAAAACAGATTACTTAGTGCCTTCTTTCATAAAGTAACTAAATTAGTGGATCGAGGAAATGTGTGGATGTAGTGTACTTTAGTAAGGCATTTGATTTCAGTAAGGCATTTGATAAAGTAGACCACAACCTACTTCTTGGTAAGACAAAACAATGTGGGACAGACCTTACCACATTCAGATAGATATGCAGGTGGCTGACCAACCACACTCTATTCAGAGTATGGTCCTTAATTGAATTACATCTAAATGAAGGGAAGTGTGCAGTTGGATTCCTCAAAGTTCCACTTTGAGCCCACTGCTTTTTAGCATTTCATCAATGACCTAGATGAGGGGATTGAAGGGGTATTCAGATCTACAGATGACACAATGATGGTGCAAATTGCTAACATTTCAGAAGATAGATTCAAAATTCAAATGGATTATGACAGATTTAAGTATTTGGCCCTGTGCAATAAGATGCTATTCAGTGGCAAGAACACTAAGATCTTGTACCTAGTTCATCAATGGTATCTATTAAAAGGGATATCAGGGTCCTAATGGACCGCCACTTAAGTATGAGTCAGCAGTCCAAATAGCCAATGTAGTCCTGGATTGCATCAACAGAGATATAGTAACAAGATCAAGGGAAGTGATAGCACCACTCTATGCTGCACTAGTAATGCCATATCTGGAATATTGGATCTAGTTCTGATCACAATACAATATGTTAAAGTTAAAAAGCTAAGACCCTAGGAAGAATGCAGACAAGAGCAACAATGATGTTTGGAGTCTGGAAGCTAAATCTAAGAAGAACAGCTGAAGGAATTAGGTCAGAGATGGTATTCAACCAGTTCACACTAGCTCATATGAAGCGGTAGTGATGATTGGGCCTGGGTCGCCAAACCGGTGGCGACCCCTGGCTGACCACACTCCTGAACCGGTTGCCCGGTCACCCAGTCGCCTGGTCGCCCGGTCGTCTGGTCACCCACTTGTCCCAGTCGCTCTCCTAGCTTTCCCTACTATGTGGTGGCCCTGGAGCAGCTTGGGCGGATGTCCCAGGGCTGTTGCACATGCATACTGTGTGTTCAGCCGCTAACATACATTGCATATGTGCAGCAGCCCTGGAACATCCGCCTGCCTGCCTGCCCTCCTGGAGCATGTTTTCTTCCTTCTCTCAGCTGACGCACCTCTTCCAACCCAGCCCGGGCTGGCCCGGCCCAGCCAGCCAGCAGGTGGGTGGGTAGATGTCCCGGGGTAAGAACCTCCTTGTCACGATATGCTTGCAGCAGCCCCTCAGGCTGGCTGAGCTGGGAGCCGCTGTTCCCAGGCTTCTACTCACCTGTGCTTGGTCGACGCCTCTTCATCCTGCCTGAATTGGCTGGTCCTGCCCCTCACCCTCTCCTCCCTCGCCTGACCTGAGAAGGTAAGGGCAACAGCAGGGGATAGCAAAGTGGCCAGGTCCCTATCTCCCCCCCTCTCTCCCCCCCTCTCTCTGTGTATATATGTGTGTGTGTGTGTGTGTGTGTCTCCCTCAAAGCCGCGGGTGGGCTTTCCTTGGTGCTCTTCGCTACTTTCATTTTTTCTTTTTGGAATCCAGACTGGCTGAACAAGGATCACCAGCCACACTGGAAGCATCTCTTTGGGTGACCCTTCTCCCTCTCCCCCTTTTCCTTGCATGTGCACGCCATCCTCTCGGACCCACCATAACCACCGGTCATGAGAGGAGAAGGAGAAGGTCACCTGAAGGGACTGGCTGAACATGGATTGCCAGCCACGCTGGAAGCATCTCCTTAGGTGACCCTTCTCCTTCTCCTCTCGCGACCTGCGGCCGTGGTGGGTCCAGAAGGATGGCATGCAAACGCAAGGAGGAGAAGGAGAACCAGTAGTAAAAAAAATTGAATCCCACCATTGGATTAGGTGTTCTTAGCTTAATTAAAAGAAGAGTTGGGAGACATGATAACCATCTTCCAATAATTGAAGCGTTGCCACAGGAATGAAGGTGTTGATTTATTCTCCATAGCATTAGTGGTTGGATAAAAAGTAATGGGTGGAAGCACATCAGAGGAAGATCAAACATGGACATAAGGAGGAATCTCATGACTGTGAGAACTGTTAAGCAGTGGAAAAAACTTGCTTCCTACGTTGTGAGTGCTCCATCATGGGAGGTTTTCAAGAAAATACTGGACAACCATTTGGTGAGATATGTGGATTCCTGTTTTTGGCTTTCTATGATTCTTCGATTCTATGATACATTGCAATAAATGCCATATTCACTGAAACTTGCTGCCTTCTATTTTCCCTTTTCTTATCTCTCATTGTGAACCATGTTTTTTATCCTTTCTACCATTTTCTTACTTCTTTCATCTCTTTCATTTCTGTGCCATAGTATCTATTAGATTTTTAATTTGATTATTTACCCTGCTTTGCTTCAGTTCATCTTGTAACAGCCTAAATAAATCAGAACTGTTTAAATAATGCACATTTTGCTTTGAATCCTATTTGTAATAATGGCATTCCAGATGCTGTTGAGTAGTTCACAAAGCTTTCTCCCAGCAAGCAACTTTAAAAAAAAAACTACTTCTGATCCCAGAAGTTCTATTTACCATTCACTAAGGAATAAGAACTGCCCTTCTCTGTAAAGTAATTAAACCAAAGTATAGGGCCATTGCTTCATTCTGTGATAACAAGTTCCATAAATTGCATGGATTTGTAATCCAGTTTGTTTAGACATGTTTGTGTTTTCCTGGAATCTAGTTGGTTTGTATGCTACTTTCATGCTGTACAATATACATAATATTGTATTTATTTTTTGAATGAATTTGGGGGATTCTTTTGAAAAATTCTAAAGCTATCAAATATGTTAGGACAACTGTCAGTATATGTATTGCTATGACAAGCTGAGTTTAAGAGGTATACATTAAAAACAATCAATACATTTTCCCTTTTGCTAAGCCGTGTATAACATATGTTCACTGATTTCAACAGAACTACTTTGACTATGATTGAATCCAATCTACTGATTTTATGCATATGTATATCAGTGGTAGGATTCATTTTTTTTTAACTACCGGTTCTGTGGGTGTGGCTTATTTGGTGGGTGTGGCTTGGTGGACATGTGACTGGGTGGTGTGACCAATTCAATGTCCCTCATGTCAAGGGGTACCTCACATGGCCCCTTCCCTCCCAGCCATTCCTTGTCACACTCAGCCTCAACTTTATAGTTCTGTAAAAATTTTGTTCACCATTTTTTGACTTTATTATCTATGTACTATAGATGTACTTTCATGGACCACTGAAAGGAGGAAATGGTTCACATGCTTTGCTCAAGAGTGTGATAGGCAACAGGCTTTTAAGGGGCTGCCAGAAAAAAAGGGGGGGCACCAGAAGGCAAAGGGGAGCACCAGAAGGCAAACAAGAAGCAATGGATGGAAACTGAACAAAGAGAGAAACAACCTAAAATTAAGGAGAAACTTCCTGACAGTGAGAACAATTAGCCAATGGAATTGCTTGCTACCAGAAGTTCTGGAAGTTTTTAAGAAAAGATTGAACAGCCATTTCTCTGAAATGGTATAGGGTTCCCCCCAAGGTCCCTTCTAAGCGTTATTCTATTATTTTGACACCTTTCCTAAGACCTCTACTCCTAAGACCTCTACTGAGTTTGGCATCCTCAATTTTTCTGCCTGAGCAGTGGGTTGGACAAGAAGACTTCCAAAGTCCCTTTCAATTTTGTTAAATACACCTGTATTTATGCTCTGTACTATAGACATTGAATGCATGTATTGTAAACCCTGAAAAATACATGTGCAAAAGAAAAGCAGTAAAACCACTCTAGGTGTAGGGACAGTGTAATATATTAATATATGGTAAATAATGGAATGATTTAAAATAACATGCATGCTTTGCATCAGGTCTGGCCCTCGGTAGCAAGATAGCAATGGGGCTGGGGGGATGGGAAGGATAGTCTCTAGATGACTTACTTGGTTCCTTGGCTCTTTCCACCTCTGGAAAAAGTGCCGAAGATGGGGAGTGGGGAAAGGAGGAAAAGAGGTGCGAGAAAGCTCAGGAAAGCAAGAGGGGGGACCCACCACTGTTTGCTCAAGGACAGTCACTTTGCACCACTATGGCTTGATCTGAGCTACAATGGAGACACAAGCCACGTCTTGGCACTTAGTTCAGTGGCCAGCCTCCCCCACCCTTCCTGAGGTTCTCTCTCTCTTCCACACACACACACCTGGTCTTACTGTGGCACAATGATCCAGAGAGCTCCAGAGTAGTGGGTATCCCCCCCCAAAAAAGGCAGAAAGCGGGCCGGGGGGGCAGTGGCAGCTGGAGCATGCAGCTACTCATTTTCTTCATTTTGTCATTCCCAGGGATGACAAAATGAAAAAAGGGAGCACCCACAGTGGCTGCATGCGGTGGCCAAAGCATGCAGCTGCCGTGGCTGATCGCTTTCTTCCTTTTGCCCCCAGAAGAAGGAGGAAATGGGCAGCGGAGGCCAGAGCATGCTGCAGCCATGCCTTTCTTCCTATTGCCCCCAGGAGAAGGAAGAAGCCAATGGCAGCAGTCCCAGGGGATGACAGGAAGAAAGTGAATGGCTGCAATGGTGGTCTGGGTGGGCGGAAGTACCAGGTTGCTGCAAATTGCGCAGAACATGTGCAGCCCCAGGACATCCGCCAGCCCTCCCGGTCCCACCCGGTGAGCCCAGGGATGGGGGGAACAGCTAGCTAGGCCACATCCAGCACCACCATGTGGGATGGGCCACACCAGCAACAAAGCCAGGCAAGTGAGCCCGGGGACAGTGGGGGGTGGCCTCGGCAAGCTCGCGAAATGGTGGGGGAGGGGGTGACAAGCTCTGGGGATGGTGGGAGGGAGCTAGCACAACTCGCAGGCTTACCTGTGAGGAGGAAGATCAGGGCTGCTCAGGAAGCCAGATTAAAAAGGCAATGCACGAGGACCCAGTGTGGAGTGAAAAATGACCAGGCAGGGTGATCGTTGTGTGGGGTGAGCGAGCATTAGATAGGTGGGGCGAGCGAGCAAGTGGCAACCGGTGACCAGTTCGGGGGCATGGCCAGCGAGAGTTGCTACCAGTTCAGTGACCCACACCAAATTGTTGCTACCAGTTCTCCTGAACTGGTAAGAACCTGCTGAATACCACCACTGGTGTTTATGTTTTTAGTCCCATAAAATTTAGGCAGTTTTAGATGGAAGACCCTCTGTATTTATTATGAATAATAAAGTATATAGGTAGTTTTATAAAGTTTTCATGATATATATTTTATAGGAAGGCCTTCAATTGTTAATAACCCAATAACGTGTTCCTTGTGAGATGATCTGTCTGCTGAAAGTATGTTCTGTTCTTGCTTCAAGGAACTTAGACTAAAGTTTAGCGACATCTTGTTTTATCTTCAAAACATCACATATCCTTTTGAACCTGAAACAGTGATCAAGGCTAACCACTGATTTTAATAGCTGAAGTAGGAATTGATTCTCACAGAATTATTAATATCCACTTGCAGAGGCTACTTCATAGTCTTTGAAATATTTAAACAATGGAAACCTAATTGAAGTAAAGATAGATAGAGCCAATCAGCCTTTATAGCAAAATATATATTTAAGCAAATTGCAACTGTCTATGTATATTGGGAATTGCAGAATACAGATCATATTTCTAGCACTCAAATTAACTAAGATTGGTATCCACTGAGATTCAAATTCAATTTTCATTACAGATTTGTAGGAATAGTCCAACAACATTAGAGATGATAAAAGGTAAAACTGGCATTAGATGGCAAATTTTCTTATAGTATACAAATATATTTGCACGTGACTTGTGTAAAAAAACATAGTGCTATTCTTTGTGGAACAAAATAACAAATATTTATTTTCTCTGGCTTTGGGAAAAAATGATTAGATCTAATTATTACATATTTACATGTTCTTTTTTCACATCCTACTGGGTTGACTTTAAATTTGTTTAACTGTTGTGAATAGTACAGAGAAGAACTATTCTCTCACCAATAATAGAAAGCAATGAGTTTTGAGGATTATACTGTTTCTCCTCTTTTGGGGAATAGTCTCCATTACTTTCCATCAGTCTGCACTGAGCCTTACTTGAATGAAGACAACTCCAGTCTTAATTAGCCCTGTTGTCATATGTGTTGTAGAACAGAGTACGGTTTTCTCTTCAAATCTGCTTCCATTTTGCCATTTCCCTGTCAGTTAAAAATAATGAATCTGAAGGCTAAGTGACATTGATGCAGACACACATTATAGCTGCAGTGCAATTAAAGAGGTACCTTGAATATTCAAACATCAGGTGGAAATACTAGAAACTGTGGATTGGCTTTAAGAAGAATGAAGCTGCTACTTCAGGTGATGGCCCTGGATGCATGGTAAATTTGGGCCAAGCTTCTGCTACCCAGCTGATTTACGATTGAAAGTTGTCATTTCATTGTGCCTAGAAATGTACCTTTCCAAATCAGCCTATATAACTTTCCTCCTTACAGAATAGGCCTCTGGTAATCTTAATGTGGTGTTCTTCTTGGGGTACTGCTAGAAGTAATAAGGTAACAGTTTCCAACATCTGAAGAGAAAATGTGCATGCTGCAGGCCAGTTACAGCAGATGTACTTTACTCTTAACCTAACTAAACGTACAAAGCAGTGACACTAAGGTGTTGCAAACCTTTTCTTTTCAGATAGAGAAAAAGACAGAGACAGGCAAAACTCTTACATTTTCAGTAGGTGAGAATTCCAAATTACAGCTGGCTTTTGTTCAGGGTGTGCACCTGCAGATTGTGCTCCAAGGAGATGTTCAAGGAAAAACCCACCTGTCTTTCCTTATTATTACACTCAGACTTTCTCAGACCTCTTGATACACAACAACTTCCCATTGCTACCCAACTTTCAGAGACTTTCTTTTAATCAGTTGCAGGGAAGAACAGAGGAAAACTGTGACTCCTCTAGTAAAAGTCTCATTTCTTTATGTCTAAAAAGCAAGCACATTTGCAAATTATATATAGGGGGTACAGCTCTTCTGGGAATGCTGTTTTGGAGGGACAAATTAATTTGGTCATAACAATCATTTTCCACAATGTTTCTAGATTGTTATTCTCCATTCCTTAAGGTTGTCAGAATACTGTACAGATTTTTATATTGTATTGGGTGCAATTATAGATATATTTTGGATATAAATTACCTTGTACACCAATTTATTTGTGGGGGGGGCGACAATTCAAGATGGTAGGCTGAAATTGCTTGCTATTGGGCAATTTGAATGGTTCCTCCTCCCCATGTGACTGTAATTTATATTACTTTAGATTTTCTTCTGTATCTCCCATTTCCAAGAACTTATGGACTATAAATAGCAATAGTACTTCAACTTATATATCACCCCATTGTGCTTTTACAGCACTTTCTGAGTGGGTTATAATGTCAACATATTACCCTCAAAAATCTGGGTCCTCAGTTTACCAACTAATGGTTGAATGGAAGGTTGAGCATATGCAAAGGCAAGCTCCATCTCCATCTCCATCTGCAATAGTATCATGATACAAACACATAAAGGAAGAGCTTGGTGACCTTGTAGCAAGGAATGGTTTGTCATAATTTGTCCCACTTTGTGGCAGAAACAGTTGTGTTTTGGGGGAAGGGCTGCTTAGGAGGGAGTGTGAAGAAAGAAGAGGTCTGACATGTCAAAGAGTGGGTGCTCCTTCTCATTGCTGTCCCTTTGAGCTGATTCTGCAAAGTTGCTCCTAGACTAGAGTTCTCTACAGAACACAGTTGCCATGGTAGACTCTTTTGTGTGGTATAGATATCAATGTTTTTGTGTTTTTGACATAATAATTTCACTTGCTTAGGGAGTGAAGCTTGCAGACTTTTGGTTTAACATACACCCAAATATTGTCAGCCAGGCATTCTCTTATTCTGACATGCAAGTATATGAAAATCTATTTTTGAAGAAAATTGCCTTACAGCAAAAGAAAAAAAGAAAAAGAAAGAAAAGAAAGAAAAAAGACAAACAACTGTAGTCCCTGTCATTGAGCCTTAAGAAAAAAAAATAACATTTCTAGAAGTGATGATGACAGTTATACTGTTTTTTCCCTAGTATATTTATCATTCCAGAATCTATAAATCGGAAAAGCTTCTTTCTGTCTCTCTTTTTTCTGGTGTCTCTCTTTTCTAAAATATGGCATGTATAGAAGCATGGCATTATAATTAACAAAGTAGCACAATTTTTAAAAACAAATAAGCAGATAAATCACAAGAAATGAAAAAAACAATTAAGTTTTAGTGCCACATTGTCTGAAATTATTTCAATAAATGCAAAATTATTTCCACTTTTGTTGAGTGGTCCTAGTAAATATATCTTGCAAACATATAGAAGAGAGAGAAACTGAGAGAGCTTCTTCATAAAATAGCCATTTTGCTGACAGTAAAACTGTTAATGTGCTTCTCATTGTTGCTTCAGAGGCATCAGTCTCAGCATTCTATAATCATTAACTCACAGAAGAAACAAGTAACAAATCAAACCAAGTTGGAATATTTATGCAAAAAGAATAGCAATAGCACTTAAACTTATATATCACATCACAGTCTTCTCTAAGTGGTTTACAGAGTCAGCATATTGCCCCCAACAATTTGAGTCCTCATTTTACTGACCCCGAAAGGATGGAAGGCTGAGTTAATCTTGAGCCAGTCAGGATCAAACTTCTGGCAGTTTGCAGAATTAGCCTGCAATACTGTATTCTAACCACTGCACCACCACGTCACCAATTAAATATCTTCATCAAGTTTTTCCCCCCTCATATTGAATAGATGTCATAATTTCATTGTAAATTTTCCCATTCAACATGGTTGTCCATATGTGAAAGACTATGACTGAAAGAGGAAGGGCTAAGAGAAGAAGTTTTCTTATTAAGGGGAAGGGCTCATACTAGCAAGAAAATTAAAAGGGATGTAATTAGTACTAGATAATTAGTACTAGGTCATGGAGTGTGCTTTCAGCAGTGTGCAACAGCCTGACTACAAACAAATAATTAAATATGATTTCATTTTCAAACAAATAATTAAATATGATTTCATTTCATTTGAATCTAATATTTAGCAATAACTAAATAGGCGATGATTCCTGTCATCATGCATTTAATAATTTCACCTTCTATCACATCAAGAATGGTAACTTGGTGACAATTATTGAGGTGCCTTTTCAGCAACTTCAGAGAGTCATTGAATGTGGTGTGCAGCTCACATTGTGTACCTCTGTTTTATGTCAGTGGCAATCAAGGCTCTATAATTCTAGCCATCAGACTGAAGGCACCCCTCATTATTCCAAGCATAGAGACTTAACAGCTCCCGCCCTCCAAATATTCACAAGGCACATTGATAAAAAGTAAGATAGCTGAAGGGTCTCATCAGGGCAACCTATAATCTCTCTCATTTCTCACACAAACAGTGATATTTAAGAATCTAATTAGCTGAACCCAGAAATTCTTCCCTTTCCAAATTGCTGAGTAAGCTGGAATGGAAATGTAGCCAGAGCCAATAAAAGGATTTTAATACTTGGCCTAAAAATCATCCTGTAACTAATCTTGAGTTATTTACAAAGGAGGATGGGTAGGATATTGTTGCACTGAATAAAGCACAGGGTTAGGCAACGGTGTTATTAAATAGTTTGTTAATTATTGTCAATTATATAAGAAGAAAGACTTATAATGAGTCACTATTTCTCCATGAAGCAGGCTGATACCTGTGTCCAGATGACAGCTCAAGTAGCAGTTTTGTTTGTAACAAATTGGCTTTGTTCATACTTGTAGATTCCATGATTAGGGAAATGTAGATGGAATTCTTTCTTCCTGAGAAACTAAATATGATGAAATTGCAAACTGATATGCCTATATCCAAAGACATTGGTCTTTAGTTTCACTTAGCTACACAGCTAATTAAGGTGTAATTCCAGCTCATTGTGATTAAATACAATTGCTTTATTAGGAGGATATTTAATTAGTATTAGCTCTAGCCACTTTTTTCCGGTGAAGAAGGATTCATTCAGTAATGGTTGAACTTCACTGCTAGGTTTATAAAATCCAATTGCAATTTAACGAGCAAGCTGATTGTCTATATAGCAGTCAAGGAAAAGGCACAGGATTATCTATGAGGATCATTGATTTCATGGGCACTGGAACAGATGCACAAATAATTGGTAACATACTTGAAGGTCCAATATTGTTGCTGTGTTGTGAAATGTTCAAGCTGTCTGGCTACTCATTCCCATCCTTTCAACTGATGGTCACTATTTTCATTTCTGAAGTTAACATATGGAATTGATACTCACCTGACCTCCATCATCATACTACATATACTTTTCTTTTTCATCACATTGTAAAATGTATTTGATCCTTGCAGAATTAGGAGCATCAGCCTTAGTATTGGCAAGTCTTCTAAACTCTGTTGGTGTCTTTGGAATTCCCTACTAAACCCGATATACAATGCAGCTGATGATGTTACCTGGTAGGGCAATGAAACTTCTATAAGCAAACAACCAAGTGCAGAGAGCATCAGGAACTCCACAGTTCAACCTTGAGATACTGATAATCATAACATCATCAGTGATTATCAAGCATCAACCATCTCCCCTGCTGAAATGCTTGACATTTCCTGCATCGGGGTTTCCCGCCCAGAGTTCAAAAACAGAGATGGCTCTGTGGCCCCACGCTTCTGCAGGGTCATTTGCAAAAATGAATCAAACAAACGTAAATTTATTTATACTATAAATTCACTTGCCAAAAGCAACACCAACCATAAGAACCTCCGTTCTTGCCCTGACCTAACCATACAGCAACGTGCCCGCTCCCGTGTACTCTGCATAGAACTCAAAAAACGTCTAGACAATGGAGAGAAGGACCTGTACATTGACTACCGTGCTGACTGTATCAAAAGTAAGTCACACAACCCGCAACTCAGCTTTAATCTTCAAGCACAACCCTACTTCAACCAATCCACCATCACCTAAGACTAGGCACGCATGCCCCTAACTACCTCAATTCCAACTACAGCTGGTCTTAAATGCAAGCTACTCAATGCAAGAAGCCTTGTGAACAAAATACCTGAATTTCTCCTCTTACTAAATATGGCTAAATTCAACATCATATTTGTCTGTGAAACATGGCTCAACACATCTCTTCCTGACTCCATTACCATACTATCATGTTTACCGATCAGATCATGAAATTCGTAGAGGAGGTGGTGTTGCTATCTTCTATAAAAAGTCCTTACATCTAAAAAACATCCAAGTTACCCAGGAGCTTGCTCTTCCTGAGAACATCATCTGTAAATTATCCTTAAATATCACATTTCGATTCTTACTATGTTACAGAGCACCTGATTATGACATTGAACATGTGAACAAGCTAAATTCACTACTAACATGGGCAACATCCTGCCCATACGCTTTTATCTTTCTTGGTGACTTCAATCTACCTCATATTAACTGGACCCTAAATGAATGTACAACTGAACCCACACATGCAATCTTCTAAATGCTGTTACAAATCTGGGACTGAAACAACTAGTAACCAATAATACTAGACTTAACAACTGCCTTGATCTCATCTTCTGTGATAGTTTGAATTTAATTTATGGAATACAAACTAAAGAACCCAACAGTGACCACAATATGATTGACCTTTGTCTCAACATACGCCCACACAAAAATCATCACAATGATGTAATCTCCAATTATAACTTCAAAAAAGGCAACTATGATCTTATAGACAACGATCTTTCATCCCTTGATTGGCAATTTCTATTCACTGGATGCAATACTGTTGAAGACCATTACAACATATTTTTACTTGAAGTCAAAAGAGTCATCAAACTATATGTACCAATAACAATCCCCCCCCCCCAAAAAAAAACAGATTACCCATAAAAATAAGGAAACTTCAATCCAAAAAGAGATCACTTTGGCAGAAAAACAAATCTGGTTACGTTGCCAACTTCAAAAGCCGATACAAAAATGTATGCCACCAGATAAAGACTGAATGCACCAATTACCACATTAAACAAGAGGAAAACCTTCTACGCACCAATTCCATCCACACTTTTTACAATTTTGTAAACAACAAACTAAAAGACTCAAGGTCCATCCACCCCTGAAAGGACCTAATGGTAAAGACTGCAATGATGACACCATTAAAGCCAACCTCTTTAACACATTATTTGGCTCAGTATTTGTAAATAGCAATGGACCATGCCCAGTATTTCCTAGCCGAACCACAGAAAACTACAATGATCTAATACATATTGATTTTATAGAAGACAATGTTGAAAAAGCACTACGCAATCTAAAACCATCTCTATCTATTGGACTGGACAGAATATGTGCCTACTTCTTAAAAAAACTATCCACTGCCATAGGAGAACCTCTAAACATAACCTTTGAAAAATCTTTGCCTAACCTATGGTCACAAGCCACGGTCATCCCCATCTTCAAAAAGGGGGACCCCAGCCTAGTTGAAAATTACAGACCAATCTCCTTATCCTGCATCACTTGTAAAGTCATGGAATCAATTATTAACCAATCCATTATTCTCCACTTAGAGACAAACAACTTACTCTCTAATAAACAATTTGATTTCAGAAAAAAAACTATCCTGTAATCTGCAACTCTTACACTGCAAAAACATATGGACTACACAACTCGATCAGGGCAAAGCATTAGATGCAATTTACATAGACTTCTGTAAAGCCTTTGATTCAGTGGTACATGACAAATTACTCCTAAAACTAAAATCTTATGATATCTCTGGACAACTGCATAACTGGATAGAAGCATTCCTGTCAAACAGACAACAAATGGTCAAAATTGGGAGTGTCCTATCAAATTCTGTACCTGTCAATAGTGGTGTCCCTCCAAGGCAGTGTTCTAGGACCAACCCTCTTCATACTCTACATAAATGTGATCATATTAAGAGCAACTGTGTTCTCTTCACTGATGGTGTAAAGCTGTTCAACACCACAGACAATACTGCTATCCTTCAAAAAGATCTTGACTATGTATCAGAATGGTCAAACAAATGACAACTTCAAATCTCAACAAATAAATGCTCTGTCTTACATATTGGCAACAAAAATCAGAAAATAAAATACAAGCTGAATAGTCAAGACCTTGTTGATGATCCAAGCTCTGTCAAGGATCTTGGAGTACTCATCTCTAATGATCTAAGTGCTAGAGCCCACTGTAACTACACAGCCAAAAAGGCATTAAAAGTTGTTAACCTAATCCTACGTAGCTTTTCCCTCTGGTAATATCACACTACTAACTAGAGCATTTAAAACATTTGCTACACCAATACTTGAATACAGCTCATCAGTCTGGAACCCACATTATGTATCTGATATTAGCACAGTTGAGAAAGTCCAGAAATATTTCACAAGAAAAGTTCTCCGCTCCTCTGCTCATTGCAGAATACCTTAAGCCACCAGACTTGAAATTCTAGACCTAGAAAACCTTGAATTACGCCATCTTCGGTCTGATTTAAGTATGGTATATAAAATCATACATCGCAATGACTTACCTGTCAATGAATACTTCAGCTTCAACCATAACACAAGAGCACACAATAGATACAAACTCAAGGCTAACTGCACCAAACTTGATTGCAGGAAATAAGACTTCAGCGTGGTCAATGTCTTGAATACTCTACCTGACTGTGAGGTTTCTTCCCCAAACCCCAAAAACTTTAACCTTAGACTGTCTACTATTGACCTCACCCCTTTCCTAAGAGGTCTGTAGGGGTATGCATAAGTGCACCAATGTGCCTACCATCCCTGTCCTATTGTTTCTTTTATTCTTCTTATATGTACCCATTTCATGTATTCATATTCATGTATATACTTATACCTATTATCTTGTAAGCGATTGACAAATCAAATAAATTCTTTATATATATATATGTTTTTGGAGGTTTTTGCGGGTATTTGTATGTAGATCTTTGGTTCTTTGGGTTTTCTCCCACGTAGAATTGGAAGTATCTAGGTGACGTTTCGATGAAGTTTCATTCATCATCTTCAGGCTTGTGTCTTCAGCCTTGTGCTTCTCGGATATATATATCTATCTTCCATTGGAATGCAGTGTTTCTAACCCTCAGCAAATTTAAGATGTGTGGACTTCAGCTGCCAGAATTTCTGTGCCAGCATATTAGTTGGGGAATTCTGGGAATTGAAGTATAGAAAATATTTTAAAGTTGCTGAGGGTGGGAAACACTATTAAAGTAGATGGCAGCAGCAGTAGCAGCAGCAGTACTCATGCCTTGATTTCCAAATGCCCATTTGCACCATTGCAAAGTGGCCATGGAACCATAAATAATGTTGCACATTGGGTTGTACTTCATACAGAATGTGTACATTAACAATTATAGACTCCAGCCATGCACATAATGTGCAATGTTAACCCAACACCAACATGGTTCTCTTTCCTTTTAGTGCTATTTCCTGATGTTCTTATGAATGACATTATCTGCACCATAGAAAAATACCCCATAATGTTGGCATGTTATTTTTTGCACGTAAGCAGTCAGGACAACCTTTAATACTATGTGTATAAATAGGTATAGAGGTATGTGTGAATAACCTTGGAAAAGTTATGCAGTCCCAAGACTGAGTTGTCTTGGGAAAGGGAAAAGAGTGAACTATAAACACAAAGTAACACACGTTATATTCATAATTAAACATTTTTGTTAAAATAATATGTATAATATACAATATAATGCTCAAATAATTTGTTTGGGACACAAGGGTTGTTCTAAGTGATTTTGTCCAATATACATGTTTGGCAGGTGAATTTCTAGTGAAATGCATTTTCTATATTATTTTCATTGATGTGTACATTTTAAATTGTATTATTTTCTCAAGTGCATTTCTTCATATTTTCAAATTGAAAAAAAATGCATTTTATAATTCAAAATGTGGGTGTTGAATGAAAGTACTCTACTGATACTAAAATAATAAATTAGCTATGTTCTCATTAAAATTTAACTAGATTTTGCCTATGAAAGCTAGCAAAGCCTCCTAATAGTGAGCATCATACCACCACAGTGGAACTAATTAGCTAGAGAGGTGATGATGGAATTTCTCAAGTGAATTTTTAATATGTTTTAATTTGAATTCTTAGATTTAGCAATAGTTGGAGGTGAGAGTCAAAACTCTATTTTATGGATATGTGAATTAAATGAACTTCTGCTCCATCTCTAGAGCCAGACCATATTTTGAATGCCATCATTGAAAGCATGCATAAAATTCAACTGGAGATTGTTTTCTTGACATTTAAAATAAGAACACTACTTTGTTTCAACTGCAATTACAATAAATTGCAGCAAACAGTTTCACTTATTTTGTTCATTTCAGTAACTTCAGACTTCCATTTAGTTTTTGTTAGTCTGAATAGGATTTTTTTTTCTAGCTAAGTGAATTCTTCAAAGAATTGCATGGAAATGTAAGCACTGTCAAACACCATAACTCTTTACCAATGATTCTTCTGCTGAGCTATAAGACTTCAAGGTATAGGATGCTCTCAGAATTCTTTTAAGGTAATATTTCTCCCATGAGAGGTTATGTATTGATTCCCAGTTAGATGCATCTGAAATCTTCTCTTATTCAACATTTTGTCAGATCAAAAGTCTTCTCTCTACTTTTTAGGCCATTCATCTTCAGAAGGGGAATGCTGAGACATTCTTATGTACATCCAGACTACTGTATAAATAAACCAACATGCTAGGCTGATTTTCCCATGACTAGTCTTATGCTGAATAGGAACTGTAGGAATAATCTGGAACATACTTTATTAAAACATACAAAATTTGAAGATCAATCTGAACATCTCTTTGGAAGCTGTATCCATTCTTCATAACCTGCAGCTTAATAACTCAGTGGTACATTGCATAGGAGCAATAAATTGAAGTTGAATGGAAGGTTTTAGGAATAACTGGTTTCCAAGTCAAGAGAGGGTTGAAGTTTGTGAATGAAAGCCTAGGAAGTCTTAGCAGTCAGTGTGATTTGAATCAGTTATGAGTTGACGGATGTAATCAAGTCATAGTTCACTGGTAGTGTGATATCATCCTGACAATGGCATTGCCCTTGAAGATGACCCAGAGACATAAACTATAAACTCTTTTTTAAATTTGTTTTTAAAAATAAGCCAAATTATTTTAAAGCAACAGAATACAAGTTGACAGATGTAGCCAGATGGGATCATGTTGAGATGAAGTTTAAATTACATAAATCATAAAACACCCAACATGGTAACATTATTTTATTTTAGTTTTGTTTCCTTTGTGTGAGCATGCAAGGACCAATTCTCACTAACTAACTAACTTCCTTCTTTAGCCATTGGATTCATCACACCCTTCCACTAAACATCAGAGAACTGGGACAAACAAACACAAAATTCCCAATTAGCTCCATTGGGGTAAAATAAAATGAACTGAGGCTTATCAAAGCTTTTGAAGGATGCATTGGTATATGGCTCCATAATTTTTTTATAATGTATAAAGGTACTTCAATTTATGTTGGAAATGTGGACAACTTGATCACATACCTGGCTCCCTGCTATGTGACATCGGCCCTGCCTGAGCTCCTCGAGGTCATAGCCGGTCTGGCGGTTGAGACCCCCAGGCTGATGGTCATGGGGGATCTCAACCTGCCTTCGGCCGGTGGGGCCTCGGGGATTGCTCAGGAGTTCTTGGCTTCCATGACAGCCTTGGGCCTGACCCAATTAATTAAGGAACCCACGCATACTGGGGGTCACATCCTGGATCTGGTTTTTGTCTCTGGACAGTGGCAGGATGATCTGGGTGTTGGAGATGTTTTTGTTGAACCCTTGTCATGGTCAGATCATTTGCTCTTTAGGCTGGACTTCCAGGCCGCTCCTCCCCATCTCAGGGAGGCGGACCAAATATGTTGGTACCGCCCCAGGCGCCTGATGGATCCAGATAGGTTCCTGATGGAGCTTGGGCCATATCCCGACATTCGAACTCACGACTCGGTGGGGGACCTGGTCGCCATCTGGGAAAGGGTGGCGGCTGGGGCCCTGGACCGGATCGTGCCCTTGCGGCCTCTGACCTGGCACCGCTCTCACTCGGCCCCCTGGTTTTCCGAGGAGCTGAGGGAGATGAAGCGCCGGAAAAAACGCCTGGAGAGTATTTGGAGGACTACTCGCTCCGGACCCGACCGAACACTTTTATGGTCTTATATCAAGACCTATTTAGTGGCGATAAGGGTGGCAAAGCATTTTTACTTTTCCACTCTTATTGCGTCCACAGGAAACCGCCTGGCTGGTGTTGGCCACCCGGGAGGTGACACAAGGTTGGTTTCAGGGTATTTATTAACGCTTCCTTGAGTGAGGGATATCTATCCCCCGCCTTGAAAGAGGTGGTGGTGAGACCCCTCCTCAAGAAACCGTCCCTGGACCCAACTCTGTTATCTAATTATCATCCCGTCTCCAACCTTCATTTCATGGCGAAGGTTGTTGAGAGTGTGGTGGCACAACAGTTTCCCCAGCACCTGGATGAAGCTGTCTATTTGGATCCACGCCAATCGGGCTTCAGGCCCGGGCACAGCACAGAGACGACGTTGGTCGCATTGGTGGATAATCTCTGGAGGGCCCGTGACAGAGGTTATTCCTCTGTCCTGGTCCTCTTAGATCTCTCGGCGGCTTTTGATACTGTCGACCACAGTATCCTATTGCAGTGGCTGGAGGGGTTGGGAGTGGGAGGCACCATTATACGGTGGTTCTCCTCCTTCCTCTCTGACCGCTCACAATTTGTGTTGGCAGGGGGGCAGAGGTTGGCCCCGAGGCCCCTGGTTTGCGGGGTGCCTCAGGGATCGGTGCTCTCGCCCCTTCTGTTCAACATTTATATGAAGCCGCTAGGTGAGATCATCCGTGGCTTTGGGGTAGAGTTCCATCAGTACGCTGATGATACTCAGCTGTACATTTCTACCCCGGGCCACCCCGATGAAGCCGTCAAAGTGATGACCCGGTGCCTGGAGGCCGTGCGGTGTTGGATGGGACGAAACAGACTTCAGCTCAACCCATCTAAGACTGAGTGGCTGTGCTTCCCGGCACCCCGGTACAGCCAGCTGGTTCCATCGCTGGCTGTGGGGGGGGAAATTCTTGCCCCCACAGAGAGGGCCCGCAATCTGGGTGTCCTCCTGGATGTGCGACTGTCACTAGAAGACCATGTGGCAGCCGTCGCCAGGGGGGCTTGTGGTCAGGTCCGTCGGATCTACCAGTTGCGGCCTTTTCTGGATTGGGATGCACTTCGCACAGTCACCTCCACCCTGGTGACCTCCCGCCTAGACTATGCCAATGCTCTCTACATGGGGCTGCCTTTGAAGAGCATCCGGAGGCTCCAGTTGGTGCAGAATGCAGCCACGAGGGTGGTAATAGGAGCTCCTCAGGGCTCCCATGTTATGCCACTTCTGCGCGCGCTGCATTGGCTTCCGGTGGCCCTCCGGGTGCGCTTCAAAGTCTTGGTTACTATCTTTAAAGCGCTCCATGGCTTGGGACCGGGATACTTGCAAGACCGCCTCCTGCCATCATCGGCTTCCCACCGACCGGTACACTCCCATAGAGTCGGTCTCCTCGGGGTGCCGCCGGCTGGACGGCTGGCGACCCCGAGGGCGCGGGCTTTCTCATTGGGAGCACCCCCTCTCTGGAATGAATTACCCCCAGAGATAAGGGCCGCCCCTGATCTCATGGCCTTCTGTCAGTTACTTAAAACTCACTTATTTCGGCAAACCGGACTGGCCTAGGGGTCTTTTAAATTTTAACCTGGTTTTTAATTTCTTTTAACTTTTGTTTATATTTTTAATTAGAGCCACGCTATATTCAATTCTTTTAAATTTTAATATTGTCATGTTGTATGTTGTATACGTGTTCTGTATATGTATTTTATTGGCTGTTCACCGCCCCGAGTCCCTTTGGGGAGAGGGGGCGGTATATAAGTCTAATTAATAATAATAATAATAATAATAATAATAATAATAATAATAATAATAATAATAATAACTTGAAGGGTCATT
The DNA here is from genome assembly GCA_023653725.1 of Bungarus multicinctus. Classification (NCBI taxonomy): domain Eukaryota; kingdom Metazoa; phylum Chordata; class Lepidosauria; order Squamata; family Elapidae; genus Bungarus; species Bungarus multicinctus. Next base: position 57,180,774 of record CM042836.1, on the reverse strand, counting down.
TTATCATGTCCAATGACCTTGAAAAACAGCGAGAAAAATGTGGGTTCAAGTATATATACTAATACAAAGAATTTTAAAGACCAAGATTCAACTGAAAACAGAACTTTTCTTACTGGGATTAATGGACACAGAATTAGAAAAAAGCCACAGAAGAATATTTTTACATATAATCACTGCTGTGAGACTACTATATGCACAAAAAGATGGAAAGACTGATATTGCCACACTTGAGGAAGGATTGGTGAATATGATATAATTAGAGAAAGATCTTATTAAATTTATCAATGACTGGAATAGAAGTGGTATTCAGCAGATTCTGACCAGTTCTGGAGAACTGGTAGCTGAAATTTTGAGTAGTTCGGAGAACCGGAAAATACCACCTCTGACTGGAGATTTTACAGTATCCTTCCCCTGCCACTCCCCACAAGCCACGCCCACAGAACTGGTAGTAAAAAAATTTGAATCCCACCACTGGTCTAGAAGCCTCTTATGGCCTTTTTGCCAACAAAGAAAACAATGAATTTGTAATTTATTTGTTTGATGATTAGAAAGGGTAGTTTGTGGAAGAAGGACATTATGATGTTAACTTTAGAGAGAGAGAAAGTAAAATATAAATGCATTTATAAAGACAAAGAAGTATCTCAAAAACTATACTTGATTAAGTTTAATTGTTTCTTTAAATGCAATGCAATCACTTCTGAGTATTTTCTGATTTTTTCCCCTCCAAATCATATTAATAATTACAATTTGGAGAGCAACTGTTGGAAGTGCTATTGGGTTTTGGGGGCTATATGCACCCCTTTGTTCTCAGATGAAACGCACTTTACTTCTGCAAGTTGGGCCACCCAATTTTTGACAAGTTCTTTTTAGACCCTTAAATGTTTACTCATGAAATTGCTCCTGAAACCTTAGTAATACTACAGAACAGTTTAGCATTTGTTGTGGAGGACTGACATAAGTCAGAGAAATGGATGAAATTAGGAATTCTTGTAATTACTATCCTTAGAACTTAGGTTCTGCTGGCTGCAGATTTTATTATTCTCTCATTCTGCTATCATTTCATTAAACTCAAAGAAAAATCTAATCTATAGACACAACAGGATCAGAGCCCAAATGGTCCAGAAATAGAGTCAGAGAGCAAACTTTAGGAGTTTTTTTTTTTCTGATGGATTCTCCTAGACTTCCCTTGGATTTAGAGGCTCAAGTAGAACCTATCTGAGTACCCAAGACTGCAGTTAAAATGAGCTATAGAGAAAGGAGGCAATATTCTTTTCTTAAAATCAGATGAGAAGCAAACACATCAGAGTTTGTTTCTGGATTTGTTCTTTCTCTGGTTCGCTCATCCAACTCCTTCATCTCATCACTTCTTAAGAGCTGAGTCTCAAATGTATGGTATGCAAGAACCATTTTCCCCCTTACTTTTTCATATAGTCTTAAAGGATAACATTTGTAAATCTTTCTAAAATGTGTTGTAAATTTTTGTTACAACTGAAGCATCAAGTGCAAGCCACAGCTGGAAGAAACCTGATGGTCAGAGGTCACAAGTAGAAAAAAGAAGAAAAAATCACCTTTCAACACTATTAATTGAAGGTGGAAGTGATTTCTGTCTATTTCTGTCTGCTGCCTCACCTTAATTAAAGCTATGCGAAGGCACTGGAACCTACTGTATTGAAAGGGGAAAAAGGGGTTTTATTCCAGCTCTCTTTCTTTCTATTGTTAGAAATGGTACTCATATGGTACTCATGGTACTTTCTATTGTTAGAAATGGTACTCATATAGTAGTATCAATTTCTCTTATTACTATTACTATAATATATATCACATTGGTAGCCTGCTGAAATCTCTTTGTATTAAATCTGCAAAAATTGTATGGGAGACAGTCAGCACAATTTATTCATAAAGCAACTGCAACATTGGTTCTTCATCTAATCTTAGAATCCCAACAAATTCTTTATATCAAGTCTATTTCTCACTATTATTTCTCTTTAGTGCCCGTTATTATTTACATTGCTTGATATTAGTTCACCAGGATATCAGACAGGAATTCAGTCCCAGGACACCAAGTACCCCCTGTGAACTTGAATGTTAGCCTTGAGTTCTCCCTAAAGTGGCTGCTTTTGATATTCATTCCGACTTGAGCATGTTGTATGGTTTTTACTGTCAGGTATGTGTTAATTTCTAAATCAGACTTGGATGAAACTAGTCAAGTGTATGCCTAGACACTTAAACTTTATCTGAATATATGTCCAAAGGACATAAAATTTTGATCCACACAATTTAAACATTCATCAAAACAGGGCAAAGAACATGGCTGAAATGTCAGATATATTATTGTCTATGTAATAAAAATGCAGATGAGATTTCTGATGGAAGTCAACCTTTGATTAAAATGTTCTGGTTACAAGTATGGCTTCTTTAAAGCATAGCAGACAACAAAGCTCTGTGGACCCAAGGAAATTTGAAGACTAAGGCTCTTGTGCAATGAAGCAATGAAAGCAATTAAGAGAAACTGTGAGAATTTCCTTTTTTATGCTTCCTGTTCATTAACTTTCTTTCATTCTGTATCCTTACATTCCTTTCTTGCTTTCTCCCATTACAACAAACCATCCAATGAAATAGATGACCTTTGCAAGTGGGAAACTGAAGTAAGGGGATTTCTGCAAGGGCATAAAGTAGCAAAGCAAAATCTAAAGTAAAATAATTATCCAAAAATTGCAATTCCTTCCAATGAAGAAGAGCTAAATAACTGACCTCAGACGTAGATAACAATTCTTACTCATTTTGTTTGGGATTTAGATCTTAGATAGTATAATCTTATTCTAGGATGGTGGTGGTGATGATGATGATTTAGTAAGATTTTCTGATAGTTACTTAATTAAATACTAGTAAGGATCCTTCCTTCCTTCCTTCCTTCCTTCCTTCCTTCCTTCCTTCCTTCCTTCCTTCCTTCCTTCCTCCCTCCCTCCCTCCCTCCCTCCCTCCCTCCCTCTCTTTCTTCCTTCCTGTATGGTTGTCTAAAACATATTCTCTTTCTTTAATATTTTTCCTGAATTTCCTCATTGATTTTTGACATAGGATGGCAAAGAACTTGAGAGATCAATTAAAATGCCAATACCAAAAAAGAAGTACTAGAGAATGCTCAGATTATATTGTATATTTGCATGTTACACGTAACTCACTAAAATAATGCTCAAGGTTTTATGAACTAGATGCCAACAATGTGTGGAACAAGAATTGTTAGCTGTATAGGCCATATGTGGAAGAAACAGGTTCTCCAAACATCACATTGCTAACACATAGTGGATAATGGAAAATGCAATGAATTCCCCCTAAAAAATCATTTATAAGCATGGAGAGTAGAGCACTACAAAGTGTGGATAGCCATTAAAAACATTGATGTTCCAATTTTGCTCATGTGTGCTTGAAGAATCCTTAATTGACTGAATGGAATGTGGTAAATCTAAATAGTTTGAAAGTGACAAAGAATGCATTACAATTGTATACTGTTACTTAGGTCCTTTAACTTGTCTGCAGAATATATTGTGAAAAATGCTAGACTAGAAGAAATAGAAATTGGAATTAAAATTGCTGGGAGAGATATCAACAAACTCAGCTATACTGAAGATATTATTCTGATAACTAGAAATGAGAAAAATTTAAAAGATTTGCTGAAAGTGAAAAAAATGCAAACCCCAGTGTGCTGCTCAATAATTTTTTAAAATAAAAGAACACGCCCAGAGGCAATGTATCCAAATGGCAGAGGAGAATTGTAATAGACTAACTTTCTAGGATTAAAATGTACAAAAATAGTGACTCTAGCCATGAAGTAACCATCTACTATTTGAAAAAAAGGCTATGATAGATCTACATAATATATTTAAGCATAGAGACATCACATTGCCAGCAAAGGAACATACTGTCATAGTTTTCCAGTAGTAACATATAACTGTGAATGTCAGAGCATCAGAAAGGTTGAACAAATGAAAACTGAAGTAGTGGAGAAGATGGTTGAGAACACTCTGGACAGCAAGAAGAACAACTCATTCCATATTCAAAAAGAACAAAACAAACCCATGCTGCAAGCTAGAAGAACTAATAAAACAACTAAAGATTGAATATGTTTGACACAATGCAAAAGCAAGAGTCATTGGAGAAAATCCTGAAGCTTGAAAACATCAAAAGCAATCAATAAAGAGCCTGAAACATGAACTTCAAAGAACTCAAAGAAGCAGTTAGTGATCAACAATTCTAGTGGTTTGATGCCCATTAATTAAGGGATTACTGAATGACTGCACACACACACCCATATCTTTAATTTGAAAAAAATATTTTTTTAAAAAAATCTGAAATGTGCTATTACTTTCTAAATTTATTGCAAATTAGTAAAATAAGGGTTTCCCCTATCCCACTCCCTTCAACAAATGCCATTTTCTTACTGAATTCTACAGAATGCTCACAGAAGTTTATTTTCAGACATCAAATGAGTTAGGATGGGGTAGAAATACAAAAATATCTAGTTTGATTTTACATGTATGTAGAGGTACATGTTAAGAAGAATGGTTGCAAGAACTGGGCATGACTAGTCTAGGGAAGAGAATGACCAGGAGGGGCATGATAGCAGTGCTCCAATATTCAAGAGAGGAAGGGGTCAAGCTATTTTTCAAAGCATTTGAAGACCAGACAAGAAGCAATGGATGGAAACTGACCAAGGAGAGTTTCAACCTAGAAATAAAGAGAAATTTTCTGGCAGTGAGAACAATCAACCAGCTTGCCTTCAGAAGATGTGGGAGCTTCATTGCTGGAAACTTTCAAGAAGTGACTGGACTGCAATCTGTCAGAAATGGTGTAGTGTCTCCTGCTTGGTCAGGGGTTGGACTAAATGACCTACAAGGTCCCTTCCAACTCTGTTATTCTGTACATGTACATAGGAAAATGCTAAAAATGCCAATGTTTGGAATTACAACAAAGCTGGAAATTATCTTCCATCCCCCTTGATTTATGGATTTTTTTCAGATTGACCAAAACAAATGAAAAGTAAGAGTGGTAGCACACAGAACACCTATTTTCATATGAATATGTGTTTGTGAGTGGGTGAATGAGTATAAGAGATTACAGAAAGAGTCTTGATACATTAAAATATTCCATTTGATGTTTTCTCATCACCATATAAAGTGTGGTAAGGATAATTATTTCCTCAGAGTATAGGAGAAGAACTATTGTAAGTCTATATACAACACAGGCCATGACAGGATAAAGTCATTAAGCTGTTGTAATTGGCTGGTTGAAGAGTAGAATGAGCTATCTAGCCAAACACAAGTCATATTCTCCTTTGTTTCTCAATTCATGATCTCTCTTTGTCCTCTTATTTTTCCTCATTCCTGGATACAAACAAAGGGGGATTATCTCTGCTTGCAAAGAAAAGTATGGGAGAAAAGCAAAGGGCTCATGCAAGAATTGAATCATTCTATTTTTGCTATTATGTGCCACAATATGTACATATTTTAAGCTACCTATAGAAAAGCATGAATATAACCTTGAAGAACAAATGCAATAGCAATTACACAATCATCAGGTTAGCCCTGAAAGAGAGGAAAGGGTATAAGGAGGGAGGGAGACAGAAGGAACCTCTATAAACTTTCAAGATTAATGTCAACCAGATGAAGGTACTAGAAGTATCATTAAAACTATTATAACTTTATAGAGTATTTTGATCATGACTAAGAACTCATGGAACAACAACAGAAATATGGCAAACAAGAGAAGAACAATCAATAAAGGTTCTAACCAAGCTATTTCAGGAAATCTGGAGAAAGATACAATGGCCAACAGTTTGGAAGAGGTCAATCTGCTTTCCAATATGAGACTTAAGAGAATATACAAACTATCATACAATATCCTTAAGTTAATTTGCTAGGAAAATAATATTTAGGGTCATCCATTGCAGATTGAAATTCTACATGAAAAAAGAGATGCCAGAAGTTCAAACTGGCTTTAAAAAAGACCAAAAAACAGAAGCATTATTTCTGATGCACATTGGATAATGATACACACTGGAGATTATTTCTGATACACATTGGCTATACCAAAGAACACAACAAAGGGGTTTCATATATTATAGAAAAGTCTTCAGTTGTATTGATCAAAATTCAAGCTGTGAATTCTGTTTTAAAAAATGGGAATCCCAGAACATCCTTATGAGAAGCCAATGTACTGGCTCCAGGTTGGTAAAAGAGTGAAGAAGACTATATTCTCCCCTCATTTATTTAACCTATATGCTGAATATATATTAAGGGAAGCTGGATTGGAAGAAGTAAGCATGGTTTTAAAAGTGGAAGAAGAAATGTTAAGAACCTGCCCTGTGCTGATGATGACATTACCCTGATAGGCAAGATTGCGATGTATTTGAAAGCTCTGGTGATAAAAATAGTGCTAAAATTAAATACACAGAAGACCAAATTATGGTAAAAAAAAAAAAAAGAAGAATCAGCCTTAGAATTGAAATAAAGATATCCAACTGATAGATAGATTCTGTGGTTTCAGATCTGGCGTAAACATTAAAGGAACCAGCAGTCAAGAAATATGCCAAAGAACAGCACAGGGTAGAAGAACCATGAAGGCTTGGAAAATATATTCAGATGTCGTATGTGTCTATATCTTCAAAGATCAGAGAGTGCATGGTATTCCCTTGTGACACTCTATGGAAGTGAAAGTTGAACTTTGAAGAAGCAGGATACAAAGTTTATTGATGCTTTTGAACTTTGTTGCTAGAGAATGCAATAGATAGCCAAAAAAAAAAAAAAAATCCCAAGCAAAAACAAATGGATAATTGAACAAATGAACACAGATTACTTACTCACTGGAGGCACAAATGACCAGACTCACATTATCCTACTTTGTCATGTTATGTAAAGATCTGTAGCTTTCTAGAGAAATTTTATTTTCCCTCTCTGTGAGCTTAATTCACATTTTACTGACCAATGCATTTCTTTTCCAAGCTTATCTCTGTGATTTTCTATAATTAATCTAATATCAATTCAATTCAGATTTAAAGATTTACATTCTTTCTACCATTCTGCCCAAGTACATTTTAGTGTGGTGGTTATGGGAATCAAATTGAAGGAGAGAGTGTTATGTATACTGTTTACATTTTGGGACAAGAAGGAGTAGATAACTCTTCTTTCCCTCCCTCCCTCCCTTTCCTCTGCCATTATAGCGGCAGCTTAGTGAAGACAGTAGCTATGTCCTCAGTAAAAAAAATACTGCTGAATTAATAAAGTAAAACAATTAAGTTGTTTTGATGCATATTTGGACAGGGACTTCCTTTCTCCCTGACCAGGGACAAACAAGGCTCAATATGCTAACTTGATTTGTTGAGGAGGTGACAGTGTTTCGTTTAGCAAGTCAAGGCTTAGTGATCACTGATAACCTCCAAATTTCCAATATCTAGAAGTCACTGATAATAACATTTAGCAGGGAGTTATAACATATGACATACTGCATCTCTATAGATAACCTCTATTAAGGCATCATTTGTGAAATTGTGCTTGCAATTTTTACAACACTGATGCCAATAAATACATGAACAAGACCGTGCTTCTGGTGTTCTCCCTGACCTTCCCATATTCATAATATCTAATCTAATACTACTATAAAGGAGGACTCTAGCTTCTGGAATGACATATTATTTGTGAATAAAAATGCAGTTCTCATCAGATGCTCTGAGTAATGCCCAATAGGTCAGAAACAACAAACAATAGTATGAGGTGGAATGTGATGATATAAGTAAAGGAGCCACAATTTTGGGTGAATATCCATGGAATTGGACTTCAAAAAGTGTCCAGGTGGGTATGGCCAGTTTGACATCACTCATGTTGCGTGTTCTGTCATCACTTGTGTCAAGCGCTCTGCCAACAAAAATGGAGCTCGGGAGAGCGGCTCTCCCAAGCTCCATTTTCACTGGCAGAGGCAGTGTGGCCTGGTCCTTCATTGTTTCCAGGGCAACCCCGTGAGCCACTGGTGGGCCGTGAAAAAATTTTGATGGGCCGCAGAGAAATCTCATCCCCCAGAGAAACCCCTGCCCCAAAACAATTAATCCAGGCTGCGCAGAAATACAAGGCTGTGCCGCCCACATGGCCCATGGAACCCTCCCTGCCCACTCACTCCTTACCCGGTAAATTTGCCTGCTAAATTGCTATTTTTTCTTTTTCTGACCATCATCTGTTCTACTGTGCCAGGAGATTTACATTAGCTAGGAAGCAGGAAATGGGTGGATTTCTTGCTTTCTAGCTAGTCTTAAGATCTTCGGCTCAGCACAGCCGAACCTCCCTTAGGACTGAAGGTTTGCTTGCAAGCAAATTCAGTGCAGACTCACGGCAAGCAAATTTGAGAGACTGAGCTAGCTGATGGCAGATAGATAGATCACTGCATGATTCTGTGAGCAACTCAATCTGCCTGCTTTGCCTGATTTTGGGTAAAAGTTGCTCTTTTTTAGTAAAAAAATCAATATTTATATAAATATTTATAATATTTACATACAAGCCCTGCCCAGCCAGTCACATGACCACCAAGCCACACCCACAAATTAGGCCAGATCCACAGAACCAGTGGTCCCTGGGATCTAAAATTATGAGTTTGGTGGTCCCTGAGGCCCAAAAGGTTGGCGACCCGTGATCTAGCCCACGGGCCTTCAGTTTGACACCCCTGATCTATGCTCATCTGGGTGTTGATTGCTGGTAGTTTTGGTCTTTTTTGTTTCCTTTTTAGCTTATTGAAGCTTGGGGTGTTGTGTCATGTTGGGGAGAATTGTGTCCCTTCCTTGTGCTCCTTCTTTGCTTCAATTTGTAGTTTTTCTTCAAGGAGAGCCAATATACTTTACACAGCTTTAATATTTACACCACTCACCTCTGTTCAAAAACAACAACAGTTTTTTTTAATAGAATGAGGGGCTAATGCTACTGAAAGGAAACATTACCCTTTTGCATTTGAATATGCATGCTAGAAATCACTCCCCACATACCCAGGCTAATCTGTTTAAATAATCTTGCCATTTAAAGTCAATCAGAAAAGGTTGAAGAAAAAAATATCTCATGGCATCTTGACATCTACAAGCTGGCTAGTACAGATAGTACTTGACTTATGACCACAATGGAGCCCAACATTCCTGTTGTTAAGTGAGACATTTTGTTAAGTGAGTTTTGGCCCATTTTATGATCTTTCTTGCTGCAGTTATTAAGTGAATCACTGCAGTTTTTAAGTTACTAACTTGGTTGTTAAGTGAATCCGGCTTGTGAGAAGGTTGCAAAAGGGAATCACATGACCTTGGGACACAGCAACGGTCATAATATGAACCAATTGCCAAGCCTCTGACTTTTGATCATATGATCATGGGGATGCTGCAAAGGTCGTTAAGTGTGTAAAATGGTCATAAGTCATATTTTCACTGCCATTGTAACTTTAAATGGTCACTAAACAAACTGTTGTAAGTCGAGCACTACCTTTATGTACAAGTACTTTTGTTTTAGGTTTGGCATTCTATACCTCATTCGTAAAGTAAATTTAAAATGCCTCCTCACCCACAGAAGCATCTTCATTTCCAAAAAGAAGTCACTAAAGAATAAGAAAATTATTTACTGCCATAATAGGTTTGTCTCTGTATTAATTCATTGACTTAAATGTACTTAATAATACTCACATGCATGATAGAGACTGAAACACAAGTGGGAAAAGGTAGATAAACCAAAATATTATTTTTCAATACGATCTGGGCAAAAGAGTTGCCCATTTTGACAGCAACCAAAACTGGAAAAAGTAGTACAGAAAATGTATTTGACCATCTAACAGAGAAAGCTAGCTGGCCATGAAATTACAAAAACAAGGTAATTAACCATCCCATTTTGACAGTGAACAGATTACTTTAGCAATCTCTCTTTCTTTTTAGATTGTTTTACGTTTTTGTGCGAGTGGATTAGTGAATAGGTACTATTGCTTTTTATTTCTCTTGATATTCATCACTATACAAAAAGTGACTGACATGTCTTTTACATCAACAGTGTCTAAAGTGAAAGACTTCCTTGCATTAAGCCCATCAATTAGATTACACCTAGTGATTCCATTTGATTTTACTTCTACTTTACTGGTCAATTTTTGAGTATATTAATTTTTGACTCACCCAGATCCATTTTGCTCAATGTGTGGAATTTTTTAAGAATGAGCAAAAAATGGAAAATGGGGGAGTGAAATTGGAAAGGGGAAAACTGAGGATCTGGGAATGTGGTACAGGGAAGAGAGCATCCATCCCTCCATAGTGTCTTCTTTTAAGTTCCTTCACTGAAACATTGCCATCTTATGGAACCCAGGAGGCAGGCCTTCTCTATTGTGGCCCCTGCCCTTTGGAATAATCTTCCAGTGGACATACAGTTTGTTCCAATCCTTTAGGAAATTAAGACTTTGTTCTTCTTTCAGGCTTTGATGTAAGGTTGAATGAGTCTCCAATGGTAAATTGTCAGTTCTATTTGCCATTTTATTACTTAATATATTTTAATAGGCTTTGCTAGTTTGTATTTAACATTAATGATTTCTTTTTCTTCTTCTTTTTGTATGTCATCCAGAGTTATAAAGTTTGAGTTGGGCAGCCATGTAAACATGTTAATGCATCAGTAAACAAATACATGCCTGGTTTCACAGATTTCACAAGTTTCATTGGATATCACCCAGCTCCTACTCTAAAAGTTTAGGAAACCACTCTTTTGTATGCAGCTTTCAATATACAGATTCTTCTTAATAAAAAGAAAGAGTTTCACCCAGATTTTTCATCCATGACTCTCACTTGATGCTTTTTCAGTGCGGTGTGGACATATTCTGTTTTAATGGACACGGAATACCTGTCACAGTATAAATATATGGGATTTTGTTTTATATCCTTAGATAATAAGGATTTATTTGCCAATTGGAATTCCCCACATATTTGCCAATTGGAATTCACCACATATTTACCAATTGGAATTCTGAAAGAAGGAGGATACAATAATTTGGGTTATATGTATAGTTTGATAAAAATATATGAAAAATGGTTTATTCTCATAGCAAACTGTATAATAGAGAAAAAGCATCCATTTTTGATGTCTTTGCCAGTGTCAAGATCTACACTTTAAATCTTTGAAGAAAGAAATGTGTCTTTTTCATTTGCCTCTTTGCTTACCTTACTCCATAACATATACTTTAAAATGTAGTTGCTTTTTAGGTATGTATTTTTGTTTTGAATATTCCTTATATTGGGAAGTCAGGATGAATGATATGTTGAGAGCAAGTGAAATCCTGATAATGGATAGAGCACTAAATATCTGGGCTGTGCAGAGCAGTCTTGATTCAAAAGAGAAAAGGGGATTCAGAATGTAAATGATTGCTTTCTCAAGGAAACAGGGCTGATTCCTGGCCTTGTGTGGTGATAATCATGCAAATCCCAGAAAAATTGTGTTTGGCTTAATCAAGAGCTGTGCTACCTCCACATGTTCCGAATACTTTTTGAATCTGGATATCTAAATAACCTATGTATTTATAGATATGTTATCTTATGTAAATTATCATTGTTTATCTTGTTATTATAGTGCAGTGAATATATAACCCCTTACAAATACTATGGACGAAAAAAAATATGTTCACACTTCTTCATTTCCCTGAGTTTCTTCACAATAAATAAAACTTTGCAGTCATTTTCTTTCTTTCCTTTTTTAGGGGAACTTGTTATTGCTAAATTATTGTTAGCCTTTTCGTTTAGTTTTTCATTTGGAAATGGCTAGTTAAAATTGTGGGGATCTCTAAACTGCAGTATTATTTTTTAATTGGAGGCAAACTGCCCTGAAATCTGTAAAGATCAGATGAGAGAGTATAGATGAGAGAGATTTTAATAGGATTGGGTAAGTGCTATAAATCAGATTAATTAAAATTGAACATGTATATATATCCGCCCCTCTCAAGGAATGGAATCCAATCCAAATGAGAAAACTCTTCTTTTAGAAACCTGGCTCAGATTATTCTCATATTCTATTTTGCTTCTAATCTTCACTTTCTTCTTCTTCAAAGAATAAACAAGAGATTTTATTTAAGGAAAGTGACAAGTAGCAGTTGAAAATTTCACAGATGCTCCAGGACAATGGGAATGTTACATACATACATCTCTTGATTTCTGCTAACTGAATACCTTGTGATATTCTATTAGCAAACTATTTAAGTCAGTGAAAGCTCAAACAATTTAGTGGGAGGCACTGTGCAATCTTCCCAAATGTCCATTAGATATAACATCTAATGATTTAGATGTTATATTGTAGTTATATTTAGATGTTGTATTATATTGATTTGTGTCATGTGTGTGATTATATAATTATGCAAATTGCTGTCATTTGCATCACATCATTAAGCAATTTTTTTAAATTGCTGTGAATAAGGAAATTTTAATGTTTTCAAGATTATTTTAAGTGGCTTGTCCAATGGCTTGTATTTGGGTATAATGACATGTCTGCTATCTTGAGGGGATATCAAGACAGAAATATTTCCTGTTGCATCAAGAATCTTCTGAATGAGTTTCCACTACCTATATCTTCATTGAACTACTGAAGGCCTATGTAAATCAGCTCTGATTCAATTTGAATTGCAGATTTGAATTTAAAGGTATCCTTTGATAGAAATTCAATAGAAACTGATTTGATTTGAACCAATTCAAGATTTGTCTATAGGTTACAAAGGCAAACTTTAAAAGATCTGAAGTTGTTTTATGTTGGGCAGAACATAATGAAAATACCAGAAAGAGTGGACCCCTTAGAAAAGTTTCTTCTAACCACAGACAGGTTATCTGAAAACTCTGCAAAGTCCTTCTGCTGTGTCTTCTCCCTTTTCAAAGTTAAGAAGCTTTACCTTTAGGAAAGGGGATGAAAGAGTGTGGAGGCAGTGCTAGCTTCCATCTGCTGCTATAAAGGAGACTGATGTATCAAAAGAAGGGCAGAACCATCTGAAGATGGGATACACATAAAGGAAGTACACAATGAATCAATGGGCTTGCAAGGTGAGATGGCATTTGGCTATCAAAGACTCCTAAATATGAAAACATCATGTAGTGCTAGCTGTGAAACGCATAGCATAAGTATAGCTGCCTACAGTAAGTAACAGAATTTCAGGAGTACATTAACTCTTGATTATGTCAATTTAAAATATAATAATTATACCTATGATGGTAATGATGATATATTAGATTTATATCACGTTTGTGCTGTGGAAGCTCAACCAGGGTATACAATCTTTCAATTTTATCCTCACAACTACAGACCTGTGATTGGGTAGGGCTTTCTCCAATCCAATTCAGTCTGCACTGCCTGAAATTGATTTGAAGGACTATATTAACTGAAGCAGCAATAAAAAAAAATCAATGTAAGAAGAAAAATTAAAATAATTTTTGTTTCATTTTTTTTCTATTGAGTAGAGTTGAACAGTTTTAAACTTTTTAAACAGAATTATTGACATAACTCTTGATTATGTCAATTTAAAATATAATAATTACACCTATGATGATGATATATTAGATTTATATCATATTTGTGCTGTGGAAGCTCAACCAGGGTATACAATCTTTCAATTTTATCCTCACAACTACAGATCTGTGATTGGGTAGGGCTTTCTCCAATCCAATTTAGTCTGCACAGCCTGAAATTGACTTGAATGACTACATTAACTAAAGCAGGAGTAAAAAAATCAATGTAAGAAGAAAAATTAAAATGATTTTTGTTTTATTTTTTTTCTATTGAGTAGAGTTGAACAGTTTTAAACTTTTTAAACAGAATTATATTACTCTTGGACAATATCTTGTATCCATATCAAGAATATTTTCAGGAACTGACAATGAGTTGTAAGGCATGAAATAAAGAAATCTTCTACAATATCTCTAGGAAAACTACAGTTTTCAAACCAATGAGTTCCACACATACAAGAGGAATTAATGCAATATTCCCAACTATTTAGAAAAAATAAATGTTTTTTGCTTGGATACATTACAACTCAGTTGAATTACATACTGGATTTGACCAGACAGATGAATCACTGGGAATAAATTGACCATAACTAATATAAGTTAATTCACTATTTGGCTGCATTTAAAATTTCCCTGCTTTTTAAACTAATTGTCATGTAGCAGATCTCCCACAATAGGCAAGTGGGGTTTATTTATTAGTCCGAAAAGTTTATAAGCTTCCTCCTTCCAAGAATGAAACCAAACCTGAAAAGGATTTAAAATTTTCTTCAGAGGAAAGGACAGTTCTGTCTTGGTTATTTGGTTCAGTTCCAGTTATATTGTTATTGGTAGCTCTTTACAGCTATCATGACAGGCTTCAAGGACAGAGATAGATAGATTCACACCTTTCCGTAAAGCCTGTTCAGACTGGGCTGGTCCTGTCCATTTACTGCAATAAATGAAACTGATACTATTTTGTATGTACATTTAGATCATTTTGTACCATAATCTGCAGCTTTAAGATGAACTGTAATTGAACAAAATTCTGATTGTAATTGAAAACCTCCAAAGAAAATAATAAAGAGGCCAAAAATAATGTAGGACCAGCATTGTTCTTAAGATAAACAACCATCTAAAAGCCATGTAGTGTTGGAAAGTCATCAAAATGATAGATTGCCTTTTCTATGGTGAAAGTTGGACATTAAGATTTGTAAGAGAGACACTTCTGGAAATTCTTCTAGGACTTCAGGTCTATAAAAAGCCCTTGGAACTAGCTCTTCATGCCTTTAGAAGAACACTTTAGAAGATGCATAATTTAAACTATGACTTTGAATATCAGTGATATTATTGCTTACAATTTTTTAAATGTGCATTACTCTTTATTTATATTGGCTTCTTTAGTTTAGAAATCCCTGAAGGAGGGATATCAATTATGTACTGTAAACAAGTAATAACATATTTTTAAAAGGTGAAGTCAATATGCCAAAAGTGAAAAGAACCTATTTTAGCTCACCATCTACACCACTTTTGAAGATCTGTTAGTCCCTGTGTACAAAATGTGATACTTCTGCAATATTCTCAAAAATTAATGTAACATTCCCATAACTGTTTTGTTACAATTTCTGATAACTTTGCTTTCTAAACCAGATTGTAGTTTAGGAATCTTTAAAAGTACTTTTTGAGTACATTTGTGGATTCTCACACTCACAAACCTTAATTTGAGGGATATATATATATATATATATATGTGTGTGTGTGTGTGTGTGTGTGTGTGTGTGTAAGGTTTTTTAAGCTGATAATTTTAAATAATAAATAAGGGAGACTAGTATAGATCTATTTCGAGCTAGTTAGCTCTCTTCAGCTAGCCATACCTGTTTTGAGGCGGCAATGAAGAGGCACACACGTATAGTGATTCAGTCTTTTTGTTTATTTCCAGGACACCGACTGACTTGGTGGCGCGGCAGCCCTTCTTTTAAAGGACTCCCGCGCCTAAGTCAACCAATGACGGGGCGAGGATCTCCCGCCGGAATGTAGACCAATAAACAGTAAGTATTTCAAATATTAACCAATCCAGAACACCCCTCCCTCCTTGGTCCAGTCTGACCAATCAGGAGCCGCGCCTATGTTACGTAATCACGTAGATAGGCGGGGCTCCTGTGAGTCCGACTGGACCTGCGCGGCTCAGTTGCGTCGTTACCTTCGGCTGGTGCGGAGGGACCTGTTGCTCCTCTCGCCTCCGGCCCTGGAAACTTCGAGCAGGTCGAGCCGGCTGCGTCACAACCAACGGGCCTAACTGGGCTAGTTGACGTGGCCATGCCGCTCCCTGCTCGGCCTGGATTATCGACGACCCTGTCAGATGTTTCAGCGGGACGTTCTTCAGGATCAGGTGCGTAGCAGCGCGACCCGACCGGAGCTAGAGTTGAGGGTGTGTGTGTGTGAGTTAGGGTGTCATTGTCTGTTAGTGGGCTTTCCTTATCCAGACTGTTTGGTGGATGTTCCCCTTCCCCCCCAGGAAAATCGCCAGGTCTGGGGTGGGTGCGAGTTCTAAGTTGGTCTATGTGTCGTTTCCAGCTTTTGCCATCAGCGGTGGTAAGCCGGTAAGAACGGGGCCCGGTTAGATGTGTGATGGTGGCTGGCACCCATAAGGGTTGCCCTACCAGGTTTTTAGCGTAAACTAAATCCCCAATTCGGAATGTTCGGACTTTGGTTGAAGAATCTAGGGGTTTCTCTGGAGTGTAGGTGGGGTGTAATCTATCGAGAGGGGAACGTAGCTTTCTCCCCATAAGTAATTCAGCAGGGGTTTTGTTAGTAGTGCTACTGGGTGTAGTGTGTTGTAGGAACAATAGTTTGTCGATGCGTGTTTGTATAGGGCCCTGATCTAACTTAAGAGGGGTCTCCTTGGTAAACCGGACCATGCGTTCGGCCCGTCCATTCGCTGCCGGATGTGCCGGCGCGGTTAAGGCATGGCGTATGCCCAAACTGGCTAGGTAGCCCTCAAATTCTGTAGCCGTGAATTGAGGGCCGTTGTCAGATACCAGGACGTCTGGTAAACCGTGGGTGGCAAACCAGTGACTGAGCTGTCGGATGACAGCTTCAGAAGAGGTTGATTTCATGAGGCTCACTTCTAACCAGTTTGAATACGCGTCTACCAGAATCAAGAAGGTATGTCCCTTAGTCGGACCTGCAAAATCTATGTGGACTCTAGACCAAGGGCCCCTAGGTAGATCCCACTCAGTAGCTGGTGCCTTTGGGGGTGAGGGCCGGGAAGTCTGGCAGGGCTGGCAACCCGCGACCCAGTCGGTAACATCCTTGTCTAACCCCGGCCACCATACATAACTTCTAGCTAGACTTTTCATCTTTACCACCCCGGGGTGTCCCTCATGCAATAGTTTCAATATGGGATTTCGCAGTTTTTGTGGAATGACCACTCGATCCCCCCATAGTACACAGCCTTTTAGTACGGACAGTTCCATTTGTCTCTGTTTAAATGGTCTGTGCTGTTCTTGTAACTCAGAGTCAGGCCAACCCTTCATGATCCACCTACTCACGGTATGCAGTAGGTGGTCGTTAGAGGTTTCGTGCGCGATGTCTGCTGCTGTCATCGGGAGGTCGGGCAGGGTCTCAATCAAAAATGTTGAAGTGCTGGGGTTTGGTTCAGGATCAGAGTCTGGTAACGGGCAACGACTTAAAGCATCGGCGTGCGTGATGGTCGGACCCGGGCGGTACGACAGGGTGTAATTGTAAGCGGCCAGGAATTCTGACCATCTTGTCATTCTGGGTGATAGAATGTGGGGAGTGGGTTTGTCACCCGCCAGGATACCTAGTAGGGGTTTGTGATCGGTGATGATCGAAAAAGATCGGCCATACAGGTATTCATGAAAACGTTTAATACCCGAAATTATGGCTAGTGCTTCCTTGTCCAGTTGACTGTAATTCCTTTGGCTTTGGGACAAGGTTTTTGAATAGAAGGCAATCGGAGCCTCTCTGCCGTTAGGTAGAAGGTGGCTCAGGACAGCTCCGATTCCAAAGGGGGAGGCATCGCAAGTTAGTAACAATGGCAAAGTTTCATTATATTGAATTAACACTTGAGCTGAAGTGATCATGTCTTTAATTTTGTTAAATGCTGTTTCTTCCCGATGTCCCCACTTCCACGATGCGTCTTTGTCCAAAAGCCTATGCAAGGGTTCCGCCACCGTGGCTTTCTGGGGCAAAAAGACATGATAAAAATTTATCAACCCTAGGAAAGCTTGTAGGTCAGCCTTGTTAGTTGGTGTGGGGGCATTTTTGATGGCACGGGTTTTTCCTGTTGTTGGATGGATGCCATTTCCATCTATTAGGTATCCTAAAAACTCTATTTTGTCTGTGATAAGGGTACATTTGTCTTTTTTGACTTTAAACCCAGCCTCAGTAAATTTGTTCAGCACTTTTCTTAGGCGGTCTCGCAGTTGCAATTTGTGTTTAGCTGCAATTAGGACGTCATCGAAATACGGGATGACTCCAGGAATTCCTTGAAGGAGGCGTTCCATAAGAGATTGAAAAATGCCTGGTGCCACGCTAACGCCGAATTGTAGGCGATTACACTTAAATGCACCCCGGTGTGTCACAATAGTTTGGGCTTCAGCTGTTTTTTTGTCAACGGGCAGTTGCTGGTAAGCCTGAGCCAAATCGAGTTTAGCGAAAATCTTTCCGCCCTTGATAGAATGTAGCAAGTGTTGCACGACAGGCACGGGGTATGCGCTCTGTTGTAGTGCATGGTTGAGGGTCGCCTTATAGTCCCCACAAATACGAACCGACCCGTCTGCTTTTATAGGGGTCACTATAGGGGTCTCCCATTTAGCGTGGTCAACTGGCTCGAGGACCCCTTGCTTTACTAGTTTATCCAGTTGTTCTTCTATTTTTGGCTTTAAGGCAAACGGTACCCTTCTAGCCTTTAGTCTAATTGGGGCTACCTTGGGGTCTATGTTAAACGAAATCGGGTTACCCCGGTACTTGCCTAATTCTTCGCTGAACAGGTCCTGGAATTCTTGAATGAGATCTGCCTCCCAGTCAGCGTCTGTGATATGGTTGATACCGGTCATCCCTATTCCCAGCGGTTCGAACCATTCCAGTCCTAAGAGGCTGGGTCTGTTCCGGTCCACGATTGTTAGGGGAAGAATCTCAGTATGGTTGTTGAAGGTTACCTGGAAATGTCCAATCCCTACTACCGGAATTCTGTTTCCCTGGTAGTCTTTGAGTGTTAATTTCTGTTTGTCTAGTTCGCTTCGCCGTATGTCTGGGATCAATTTCTTAATAGTGTCCCAGGAAACCATGGAAAGGAATGATCCCGAATCCACTTCCATTTCACAATTTTTTCCTTCAATTCTTACTTGCACGTGGACTTTTTTAACGTTTTTTGTATTAGAGTGACCAATTATTATTGTTTGATGCGTTTCTTCCTTCTTGTAAGATGATTCTTTAAACTTTCTATTCCTTCCTTCCTGGCTCCAACGGTTGTTTGTTTTCTTTTCTCTCTCTCTTGGGGGAGGGCTTTCTCTTCGCCTGGGGCTGTAGCTTGATCGGGCTCTGCATACCCTTGCGATGTGCCCTTTCTTTTCACACTTTCGGCATATTGCATCTATGAATCGGCACTCTGATCTGGGGTGGTTTCCACCACAACGGTTGCATTCAAAATCAAACCGCCTGGTAGCCCGCTCTTTTTTCCCTCTCGCGGCTTTTAGGTGGCAAACCTCGTCTTCTTCACTACTGGTCTCAGTTTCAATATCCTCGTAGTGAGTTGAGGTTTTTCCTTGTTCATCATCAGCTTTGGTGGTTTCTTTGGATTTGTGGTGTGCAGCTTGATTAATCTGTTTCATTCTTGCTGCCGATTTGTGAGCGGCTTCGGCTGCGGTGGCTTCTTCAATGGCCTCTGTGGCTGTTATCTTGGGTCGGTTTAGCAACTTACTCTGCAATATTGGATCTTTTAAGCCTAAGACGATCCGGTCTCTTAGCGCCTCATTGAAATCCGAGAATTCGCACTCTCCACCTATTTCTCTTAAATCGGCCACGAAATCGGCGATAGGTTCTCCTTCTTTTTGGTTCCGGAGGTAGAACTCATGGCGCTTTATCAGGCAGGAAACTGTGGGCGCGTAGTGTTTCCTCAGGATCTTCTCTAGTTCGGGCCAAGTTAGCGTTTTAACATCGATTGGAGACGCTAGTGCCTTTGCCATCCGAAATACGGCTTGGCCGCAGTGGGTCAAAAACACCGCTCTCTTTCGGTGATCCGACACTCCGCTCAGATCGCTACTCTCCAAAAACATGAGGAATCGGTCCACATACGTCTGCCATTCCTCCTTGGCCGGGTTGAATTTTTCAGGCGGTGCGTTGCTTCCGGACATGATGCCGCTCGCTCTCCGCCGCTATGCACTCTCTAAACGTGTTGCCTCGATCCCACCCTCGTCGCCAGTGTTTTGAGGCGGCAATGAAGAGGCACACACGTATAGTGATTCAGTCTTTTTGTTTATTTCCAGGACACCGACTGACTTGGTGGCGCGGCAGCCCTTCTTTTAAAGGACTCCCGCGCCTAAGTCAACCAATGACGGGGCGAGGATCTCCCGCCGGAATGTAGACCAATAAACAGTAAGTATTTCAAATATTAACCAATCCAGAACAATACCCTTACTGGGATTCGAACCAGGGAAGTATTACAAAGTGTGTATATATATATATATATATATATATATATATATATATATATATATATGGATCTTTGGTTCTTCGGGTTTTCTCCTGCGTAGAATTGGAAATATCTAGGCGAGATATTGGGGAGACCATAAAGATATTGGGGAGATCATAAAGCTTAGGGCATCTGGATGATTTCTCTCTGGGTATGATACTTTGCTGGATTTCTTCGCTGATGGGGAAAGCTTTTATTTTGGATCTGGTGGTTTTTTTCTAGGTAGGTGGTGGGGTCTGTGTTTAGGGGTTTGTATGTGAGGTCTTGGAGTAGGTTGGTTAACTTGGTTTGGTAGTTGGATGTGTTCATAACCACTGTCGCGTTGCCCTTGTCTGCTGGTAGGATTATTATGCTGTTGTCTTTTTTCAGGTTAAGTAGTGCAGTTTGTTCTTCTTTGGATAAGTTGCTTTTGGGTGGTTTGCTAGTGCAGAGGATGTTGGTAATTTCAAGTCTGATTCTGTTCGCATCATCAGGATTGGTTTTGGTCAGGCTGACTCCGCATATGATAGTTTCTGTGGGGATGTGTTTGGGAGCGACAGCAAAGTTGAATCCTTTCGAAAGGACATTGGTTTTGGCTTCACTGAGGATCTTGTCTGAGATGTTGTGCACTGTTTGTTTCATGTGTGACTGTGAGGGGGGAGGAGTTTGTTTCTGGCGTTGTTGTAGTTTTCTGAGTTTGTTGGTGTGTGTGTCTGTCTTGAGGGTGGTCTGTATGTCAGCTCTCCAGACAGCGAGTTGTTTGGTTTTGTCCCAAAGTGCGGGGTGAATCTTGTTGCTGAGTCTGAGGTGAAGTGTGAGGAGATCTTTGTTGATTTGGTCTGGGAGGAATCTTTTTGTGTGAAGTTCATTTCTGATTAGGGCCAATTCTGTTCTTTTTAGGATGCGTTTGGTGGCTGCTGTGTTGGTGTGGAATTTCAATTGGAAGCTTATGGGGATTAAATTTTGATCTCGGCAGTTGCGTAGGAATGCGAGGTCACATATTCAGACAGACAAAATCAGCAAGATCCTCCAAAAACACAACATTAAAACAGCATTCTGCACAAACGGAAAAATATCCACCATCCTAAGAAACTCTAAAGACAAAATTGAGTTAGAAAACCAAGGAGAATACGAAATCCTGTGCACCTCCTGCCCCACCACATACATCAGACAAACTATCATAAGAATAAGTGCATGCATTGAAGAACACAAGAACTCAATCAAAAAAGAACTGACCTCTTCCCTGGTCCAACACCTCAAAGCCACAGGACATAAGATTGACTTTAAAAATACCAGAACTATCGCCAAAACCAAACACTTCAACAGAATAATCAGAGAAGCCATAGAGATAGAAAAACACACACACAGCACGAATAAACGAGATGACACCTCCTGCCTACCAGCCATTTGGAAACCTGCCCTCATTAACAAACAAGTACCTAACATGAAGAAGGACACTAGACCCACACCCACGAGGGCCACACAAGAAACTACCACCACACTTCCACGTAGAAAGCAGACTCACACCCACACAGAAGATGAAACACGACCACGGACCAGAAGCCATACCACAGCTACATCACTACCTGCTTCAAACCCCCCCAACCCATACATGAAGGGAACTGAGGCCCACCATGAAGATGTGGCACAACCACGAACGCAAAGCCAAACAACAGGATCACAGCTCACCAGCTCAAATCCCCCAGCAACTAATGCTAAACTGAGTACAACCAAACCCCCACTGGAACAGAACACACCCCCAGCCAATCAGAACACAGCCAACCCCCCAACCAATCAGAACAGAGCCAATCCCCCAACCAATGAGAACACACTCCCACCCAATCAGAACACAGCCAATCCCCCACCCAATCAAGTCACACCCCCACTAGTAGTTAAAAGGAAGAAGCAGCTGCAAGCTCACATTACTCTGAGAAGCACAAGGCCGAAGACACAAGCCTGAAGATGATGAATGAGACTTCATCAAAATGTCGCCTAGATATTTCCAATTCTACGTGGGAGAAAACCCGAAGAACCAAAGATCCACATACAAATACCTGCGAAAACCTCCGAAAACATATATATACAAGCCTGAAGATGATGAATGAGACTTCATCGAAACTTCGCCTAGATATTTCCAACTCTACGCGGGAGAAAACCCGAAGAACCAAAGATCCATATATATATATATATACACATACACATACTGAAAATATATACACTGAAACTAATAATTATTGATTTGACATTAGTGCTGCTTTCCTATTTTTACTTTGGACTAACAGATGGATATAACTTTCAAAAAAATCTTATCATTTGCTGACTTCTTTATTAATTGAAGCAGACTTCAAATAAATATAATTTCTAATTAGGCTTTGCCTCTGTTTATTTAAAGGATCACTTTAAATAATGATTTATTTCAAATTGTTTTTTGTCCCATCTTCTTAATATACTTTTAGAACACTGTATAAACCTTCACAGAGCCAGTCTGGTGTTATTGTTTAAGGCACTAGGCTGAAAATTAGAAGCCCACAAATTTCAGCCCTGACTTAGATACAGAACCAGCTGGGTGACTTTGGGTTTTAAATTTGGGAACTTTGGGACAGTCACTTTTTCTCAGCTATAAGAAGAAAGTCCAGTTCTGTCACTACGTTTTTTTTAATTTGACTGCTAAGCTTCCAGACTCTACTAGAATTGTTAGATTCTAAGATATGAGTGTCTTGTGATGTCTGATTTACTGCGCATGCTTGCAGGGGAGGAATTTTACTTTCTTTTCTTTCTTTCTCTGTACTTCTTAGATTGTACTTCCTAGAGTTATGTGAAATAAAAGTATACTGGAAAAGAAAAGCACGGTTCACCACCTCTAACTTATGAAGCTGAATTTTTTTCGCTTTGACAAGTTCTAAAAATCTTGCCAAGAAAACTTTATGGATTTGCCCAGGCAGTTGCCAGAAGTCAATAATGACTTGAAGACATATGCAAACATACATTTTTAATACTAATAGAAAAAGTCATTTCAGATCCCATTAATTTCCTATGCTTACTTATATCATTTTTGGACCGGTTCTTGTCAGATATTCCAATACTATATCAGCATCACCAATCCTTCCAGATCATTATAAAGACTGCCTAAAGTTGCCTTCATTTCCTTTAGCCTTGAATTTGGAAACGAATCCAACAGTTGAATGGACAAAATGAGACAAGAGTTCCCACCCATGGAGGAAGGAGAGGGAAGAGTTCCTTCCAATGAGGAAGCAGATTGACATGAACTGCTTCAGAGCACCAGCACCTTAAGAAAAACATACTGCTATCGTGGAAATTCCATCTGCACCACAGCAAAGCCTGATTATAAATGGACTTAACTCCCACAAACAGCCAATATTGTGAGAAAGGACAAATTCATCTCTTACTCTAAATAGTATTTTTATTTTATTTAATATATTTTTTCTTGAATATTTAATAAGCTGAAAGCAATACGACCCTTATAAAAAAAATAAGAATAGCAAATAAACAAGAAAAAAATAGAAAAAGAAAGTGAAGAAATGAAAACATTATAAAGTGGCTTCCTAATTTTTTTGTCAGCTGTTATAAGGGCATTTATATTTTTACCCACTCCTTCTAAGGTTACATCATCATTTCCTTCTTCTATAAGCTACCTTTTCTAATAATCAAACCAGAGGTGGTATTCAGCAGGTTCTGACCAGTTCTGAAGAACTGGTAGTGGAAATTTTGAGTAGTCCGGAGAAACGGCAAATGCCACCTCTGACTGGCCCTGCCCCTATCTAATCTCTGCCTCCCGAGTCCCATTTGATTGGCTGGGTCTTCCTTTGTTGCCCTGGCACAGGAGAATGGAGCTGGAAAGCAGGTTAGTGGGGTGGAGAGGGAATAGGATTTTGCAGTAACCTTTCCCCAGGAGTGGGGAGGGAATGGAGATTTTGCAGTATCTTTCCCCTGGAGTGAGGTGGGAATTGAGATTTTACAGTATCCTTCCCTTGCCATGCCCACAAAGTCACACCCACCAAGCCACAGAACTGGTAGTAAAAAAAACCCACCAATGAATCAAACCCATAAATCTCCAAATGGTATTTTTTTAGAAAAATAATATTCTTTGACTTCAGATGGTCTTTGGTAACAACTACTTGTTCAGTGATTGTTCAGACTTAAAATGGAGCTGAAAAAGTGATATGTACAATCAGTAAAAGTTCTGCCTGTTACAGTGTCCCTGTGGTCACATGATTGCAATCAGAGTGCTTGAATACTGGGTTTCCAATTACAACATTGTAATGAGTCTTTGTTATATGACTGCCATTTGCAAAATTCTTGCTGGCTTTTTCCAAGCCAGCAAGAATTGGGGAAGCTGGCAGGAGGTTACAAATGGTGACCACATGATATTGTGCTTAACAACAATTCAGGATACACTTAACAGTGACAACCAGAAGTGCTGGAACTGACATCACTAAGAGGCACAGTCATCTGACATGATTTTATGATTGTGTCCCTTAGTGACACAAATTCTGATCCCAATTACCATTGTTAACCAAGCATTATTTGCATGTCAGTGTCAGCTTAACTGTGAAATCATGCCACAATTGTGTTATGTGATGAATGTCAAACTCATGGCATCACGTTGCTATCATGAGATGTATTGTGACATTTTCCCCCTTTGCGAAACTGGGTGGGTGTGGTCTGTACGTGATGCATCTAACCCAAACAGGCCACCAGTTTGACACCCCTGTATTATGTGCTTGAAAATGAGCCAGACGCTACAGCTGTTATATTATGTAGAATGCAGCAGCCCACATAGTGATAGGAATAATCTAACATCTATACCATGGGAGTTTTGTTTCCCAGGTGCTAGGAATGACTTATAAAAGTCCTACATAACTTAAGAACAGCTTACTTCAGAGAAATCTGTCTGCCAAAGCCATATCATTAGGAAGTACTTGGCAATTCTTCTCTTTTACATGAGGAATAATTGGAGATTATTCAGAGATTATATTAAAAAAATTATATGGATTATTTGTTAATTTTAGAGTTAAGAATTTAGCTCTCTGGTCTTTGACTGTAATAAACTTGATTTAATTTGATTTTGAGTTAATAATTTGGTGTATTCTTTCATCTATACCTGTACCAAAGAAAATCTAAAGTTATTTATCTGTTTACTTTTTTTATTGCTTTTTATCTTTGCACTTTTATCTTGTTTTTATATTGATTTTTTCCCTTTTTCTGCCTGCCTATTTTTACCCCTAAAAAACAAAACATTCATCCATCCATCCATCCATCCATCCATCTATCTACCATCTCTAAATTCTATATACGTAGAAAAAGAGATGTCCTCTCCATTGTAGTTCTCTTCCTGTGAAACCAATTAGCCCTAGAAATAAGTACTGCATCTGGGAAAAATTAAACCTAACTGAAAATTTTATTATTTAACTTTGTGGACCTCACCACAAGAAGCATTTTATAGACAAGAAATAATAGGCAAACACAAGTGCATAACCTATTGTTATGATATGTACAGAATAACCCTTGAGTAACAAGGATATGCACATGGAAATGTTTATGAGAGTAGTTATGAATAATTATTCAGCCACACACAGATACACTAAATTGAGTTAAAGTTTACTTTAAGAAATAGCACAGTCCAAGAAACGGTCCAGGTCATATACATTTAACAGTCCAAATAATATCCAATTACAAAGTCTACTTACTGGTTGCCTTTGTCATTTACAGTAAACAAAGATATCAAAGTATAAGTACAACATAAATACAACAGAGAACCCAGACAGCAACAGAATGTCAGAGAGACAAAATGTTAGAGGAAGCAAGCCATGATCTCTATCTCCCTCTTATGGCAATTCACAATACAATCAACCAATCGGAACATAGTACAAATCAATACAGCGACTTTGTCTTAAAGCTACAAATATATATTGTTGGTTTATATATTGCCAACCCAACTAATTGGTGAACAGATTCCTAACATTCTTCCCTTTGGGTAGGTCAATATATAATACATTACATCTTTAAACCATAATTCTCACAACATTCTTTATGCTTAACTGCACCTTGAACTTTCCTGAAATGATCTGCAGTATTATGTTCAGTCATGCAGTATTCTAACTGAATTAATTTATTTTGAACACACTAACGTTCAAATATCTCAAATCAGTATGTTTAGACGTTGTTTTAACAGCTAAATTAGTAGTCATACTAATTGCAGATTGTCTTCATAAACAATAAACGGATCACATACAATAATTCCAATATCCTTCAACAATTGTTTATAATATGTATATCAATTCTGTACACATTAATGATAAACATGAGAATTTTGCTTCCATAGTGGATAAACTAATATGTTGTTGCCTAATAGACTTTCATCCTATTAAAGTATTGCCCAACATTACCACTATACCTGATGTTGATTTATGAGTCATTATATCAGTAGCAAAACTTGCATCAGCATATGCAGTTAACACTAATTCATTACTTGGTTCCAAATATAATGAATAATGGATTGTGTGTTTTAAAAAACTAAGTATTCACTTAGCTACTTCCCAATGTCTTTCATTTGGTTCAGTGTTATACCTAGCTAATTGGTTTACACTGTAAGATATATCTGGTCTAGACCAATTACCCAGATATGATAGACTACTGATTAAGGATTGATATATATTTCCTTATCAAACATAGGACTTTGATATCACTATGTGCAAATTCCTTACTCATTGGTGTCTTAGCAGATTTACAATGCTCCATGTTATAGCATTTTAATAATTGGCTAATCTTCTCGGGTTGCAAAATTTTAAAACCTTTATTCATTTTCACTATATCAAGACCCAAATAATGCTTAATTTCCCCTAAATTTCTAATCCTGAATTTTTTCTGTAATCTATAAACAATATCATTTTCTTCTTGTTCAATTTTAGTTATAATTGCTATGTCATCCATAAATAATAGTAATAGAGAAATTAAACCATCTTTTTCTCTTTGGAACAAACAAGGATCAGCTATACCAGCTTTAAAACCTATTGAAACTAATTCCTTTACAATACATTTATTCCATTCATAACCGGATTGCTTTAGACCATAAAGACTTTTCTTTAATTTTCAATAATCAGTTTTTCCATCATCCTTTAAACCCAATGGCTTTTTCATATAGATGGTATGTTGTAAAGGTGCATGTAGATATGCAATTTCAACATCTACAAGGTTTATTTTACATTTATTCTTAGCTGCCCAAACTAATATTGCTCTCAATGTATTTGCTCTCAGACTAGATGCAAACACTTCATCATAGTCCTTATATGACTGAGCAAATCCTTGAGCAATTAATTTTGCTTTATCAGTAATAGTCCCATCCACACCAGTCTTTATCTTATACACCCATTTGCAACCTATTGCATGCTCACCTAGTGAGCATCCTCATACATCTTTAAATCCTTTAATGATTTTAACTCCCTATTCATAGCTTCCTGCCAAGCTACCTGATCCTTTTTATGATACAGTTTTATTTCATTGAAGTTAGAAGGTTCTGCATTAACCTGATATACAATGCTTGCTTGAAATCTGTCAGGTGGACATCTCTCCCTAGTTGACCTCCTAGGCAACTCAGTACATGTTGTTGGCATGTCCTCTTCCTTTACCTTCCCTATCAAATCCTCGTCTTCTACAGTCGTACAGAGTTCTTCTATTGAGGATTCCTCCACCATCTTATCATCAATATTATTATCATCAGGATTATTGGTAAACAATGGAGTTACAACAACAACACTATCCTGTTCCTTATTATATTCCTCTTCAAGCTTTCTCCAGCCAACATGCTCCAGAAATTTAGCACTTGCACTACGATATACTTTAGTAGTACCTGGCTCCCAAAATCTAAATGATCTATGATTAGCTTCATAACCTACAAAATATAATTGTCTCACTCTATGTTGTCCCTTTCGCCTTATTTGTGTGGGAATATGAACCTATGCTGGGTTTCCAAATGTACGTAAATAACTGAGATCTGGCTTTTTTCCATTCCAACGAATAAATGGTAATTCACCAGTCGTTGAATTCACTATGTTATTCAGAACATGGTTAGCACACATTATTGCTTCATCCCAAAGTTTTCTCTGATAAACCAGAATCTGAAATCATAGTCCTAGCCATAGCCTATAATGTTTGTCCCCTACGTTCAATACGAGTTATGTTGTGGTCTATAAGGAGCAGAACGCTTATGTTCAATGCCAGCTTTCTGTAACATGGCTTCAAATTTTCTATTGGTAAATTCAGTACCATTATCTGTTACTAAGCTAATAACTTTCTGTTTCTTTTTCCTTTCAGCAAATTTTAACCAGTTCACAAAATGCTGGTATGTTTCAACCTTCGTTTTCATTAAATAACAGAAACCATATCTGGAATCAATTATGATCAATTATACTTAATAAGTAATAGGTCCACCTAAACTAGTTTCTTAGGTCCAATAATACCAGCAAAAACAACCTCTAATGGTTCACTGGTTTTGAATCCATTTACCCTATTTTCAGGAGTTACCTTGCTTTTTTCTTGATTGCAAACATTGTAATTTAAATACTTTGTACAAGGTTTTAATTTTATACCATTAGATAACTCAACAGTTTTCTTTAGCATTTTGAAATGTATATGTCCCATATGTCTATGGAGCAGATTATACATTCATTATGAGGCTTTTTATACTCATAAACTGAGTTAGCATTAATTAATGGATTATCATGTATAATAAATAAACCATTATCCAATCTTGCAGTAATGCTTTTACCCTGTTTTTCAATTAAACATTTATCTCCCTGAAAAGTTACAACAAATCCTGCTTTTACTATTGCTCTTACAGATAACTAAATATCATTCTAGGGACATATAACATCAGTAAATGTTCATTAATACATGAACAATATGCAGTACCTTCTCCAGATGCTCTCAATTTCCATCCATTAGCTAATGATACATGCTGTTTACTCTTTGTCATGTTAACAAACCTCTCTTTACTTTTAGTTATACACTGCGATGCTCCGCTGTCAACTACTCATATATCATGGTTTACACTTGTAGTTGTACTTGATATGGTTTAACTAACGTCTTTATAAGCTCTCTGTATATTACTAGCATTCTGTATCTTACCCTTTTACAGTATCTGGTTATATGCCCTTTAGCCCCACAAGAAAAACATTTCCTAACAATATAGGAAGCTGAAGACAGTTTTTCTTCCTGTGGTTGTCTTTCTCTGAGTTGATTTCTATCTTGCCTTCTTCTTGACTCTTCTAACAGTCTTCCAGTTATGCCAGTCAATATAAGTTCATCTCTGTTTAAAACTTGCAGTGAAGACACATAATCATCATAAGTTTCATCCAAAAAAGAAAGAATGATGTAAACTTGATGCAACTCTGAGAAAATCAGCTCCTTTTCTTGTAGCTCTTGTAAAGTCCTGTTCATAAACTCCAAATGAGTTAACATATCGCCAACTTTTATAAGATGGGCTCTAAATGGTTTACGTGTAAGGTGTATGTGTGCACGCACACTATCTCGAACATAAATCCTCTTCAAAATGTCCCAACACTTAGCAGCAGATTCTTCACCACAAATATGGACTAACTGCTGATCAGTGTCAGTCCAATTATACTAAGAGCCTTTTTATTATCCTGGTTAAAGTCAGCTATTTTCTTTTTATCTTCATCATTCAATGGGTCCCAAGCTGTTACATCCGGTGGACTATTAACTACAGTCCATAATCCATCTTTATGCAGAAGTAGTCTGCACTTCATAGACCAGGAAACATAGTTTGTTCCATCCAACCGGGTTATCTGGAATATACTGGTTGACTGTTCTTGTGCCATTTGTAGTTTAACAATAAACCACAATTAGCTGGCTGAATATGAAACTATATATTCACACTGATTCTCAATATCTCTCTGGGCCCATAACCAACGTTATGATATGTACAGAATAACCCTTGAGTAACAAGGATATGCACATAGAAATGTTTATGAGAGTAGTTATGAATAATTATTCAGCCACACGCAGATACACTAAAGACCAATCATTGTCTTTAGGACTTTGCAACCTAAATTTCAGTTAAGGAGAGACTATAGAAACCATAAGAAGGGGAGGCAGAGGCAAAGACATGGAATGAACATGAGAAAAGCAGTTTAGCATGCAGAACGTAGTATTGAGCAAAACAGTTTTCTTGGGTTATTTTCTATTCTTCTCATTTGGTGTGAAGGAAGTAATTTTGCTTTTGGAATCTTTGTGGATAGAAAGTATACCTCCTGCAAAAAAAAAAAAAAAAGGAAACTCCAAAACACCATTAAAAAAGTTTCTCAAGCAGCCTAAGGATTAAAATAGAAAGAAGGGGGAAAAACAGAGGTCTTATTTACAAAGGAAGACAACCTTGAAGAAACCCCAAGGCAGATTTCCAAGCATTCTTTAGTGTTTTTTTTTCCAAGTTGAAGATGAAAATGTGTGACTGTATATCCATTTATTCAATCCAAGCTCAATCCAGGCTTTTTTCTCTTTCTCCTTGTTAGGAATAATGCTACTGCAGGATGGTGTTCAGAACTATGACAAGAGCATGCTCTCTCTCTCCTTGTCATTTTATAATACCTGTTTGAAGCTTGAAAATTCAATTAAAATTCAGCAGACAATTCCAAGGATTAAAGGCCATAAGAGAGTTAGAGTGGAATCCTGACACTTTAGCTGGTGAGGGATCCAGCAGTCTCCTTTGTTGGCATTTAATATTGATGGTTTGTATGAAAATGTTAAAACATCCGATTTCACCCATGACTCACTTGAAGTTTAGCAAACATGCTGTTTCAAGCTAAGCATTTTCTCAGTGTTGAAAGCATGAGTGTGAGCCTTGCCATTTAGATGCCATCCAGCTAAGGGAGGAAATGTGACAGATGTTGTGGGTAAGTACCATGACATGATTCATCCTGAATGTGCCTTGAGAGCAAATGCTTAGCCTTTGATGAGCTAGATAAACCATAGGAGGCAGTACTAAAACAGAGCAACATTAACATGCTTAAATAGTTACTACAAAGACATCTTGAAAACTTCCTGTGATATATTCACTTCCACAAGTGTAATACCTGTGACTTTATTGCTGATTAACACCAATGTTATATGAAACACAGTCAGCCTTTTGCAAGTGCAATTCCTAAGGTAGGGTTTGGAGCTGTGCTTGTTAAGCCCAAATCATCAAGAAAGAAAAAGAAAAAAAAACCAAAGGCAACTTGTCTCCAAATAATGTTGTATACTCACTTTGAAGATAAAGCCCCAGGTCCACCTTGACCACTCTGGTGACCTCCATATCTTCTGCACTTGCAATTCCCAGAAATGCAAATGCCTATGCAAGCCAGAATATCTAGCAGTTGTATCCCCACGATATCCAGTAAGTATGATGATGTAAAGCTTTTCAATACCACAGACAATACTGTTACCTTTCAAAAAGACCTTGACTATGTGTCAGAATGGTCAAACAAATGGCAACTTCAAATCTCAACAAATAAATGCTCTGTCCTACATATTGGCAAAAAAAATCAGAAAATAAAATACAGGCGGAATAGTCAAGACCTTGTTGATGATCCAAACTCTGTCAAGGATCTTGGAGTACTCATCTCAAATGTAACTACATAGCCAAAAAGGTGTTAAGAGTTGTTAACCTAATCTTACGAAGCCTTTTCTCTGGTAATATTACACTAATAACTAGAGCATACAAAACATTTGCTAGACCAATACTCGAATACAGCTCTGGAACCCACATTACGTATCTGATATTAACACAGTTGAGAAAGTCCAGAAATATCTCACAAGAAGCATTCTCCACTCCTCTACTTGTTGCAGAATACCTTATGTCACCAAACTCGAAATTCTAGACCTAGAAAACCTAGAACTATGCCACCTTCGGTCCGATCTAAGTATAGTATATAAAATCATACATTGCAATGTCCTACCTGTCAATGAATACTTCAGCTTCAACCATAACAACACAAGAGCAAACAATAGAAACAAACTCAAGATTAATCGCACCAAACTTGATTGCAGGAAATACGACTTCAGCAATGGAATACTCTACCTGACTTTGTGGTTTCTTCCCCAAACCCCAAAAACTTAACCTTAGACTTTCTACTGTTGACCTCACCCCTTTCCTAAAAGGTCTGTAGAGGGCATGCATAAGCGCACCAACATGCCTACCATCCCTGTCCTATTGTTTCTTTTCTTTTTATATTTTTCTTATATGTATCCATGTATTCATAACTATGTTTTTACTTATACCCATTATCTTGTAAGCAATTGACAAAAAAACAAACAAATAAATAAATAAATAAAAAATAAAAGTACTAAACTGGGAAAGGCTAACCTACTTGATACTATATGAGAAAACCATTACAATAGCCAGTTTCTTCTTGGTCTTCGGCATTTGTAGATCCATCCATTCACACACTTGTTTGATCCATTTCTAAGACTTCTCCACTCACACCAATGATTCTTGGGCAGTTTACAAAGGATTAAAAGCAAACCAGGGAAGAGAAAAAAATCTGATATACAGTATGTCAGCTCCACAGTTATTTAGCAATAATATAACAATTAATAGGTCTCTAGCTCTGTTCTGGTCCAGTGCCTAGAGAAAAGTGAAGTCTTTAATTCCCTTCTAACAGAATGCAGGATTGGGATTATATGAAACTTGGGGAAGGGAGTCTTTACTTTAAATATGTAACATGCCACACAGGTTCCCCAACCACATTGCTAACATGTTATAGTAAGTTACAGGTATTTTTGAATATCATGTGCTCATGATGTTGCCATTCTCATCCTCAGCCCCTAACAATGGTAGTTTAAGGTCATATTTGGCTGTTCCAGCTTTAAAGTAACATTTCTCCCTCTTTATTCAATGCATTTTTGGCCATCCAGCATGCTTCATCAAAGTCATGACTGATGATAGACTCAGGGGCTGGAATTGGCCCAGCTTCTGCTGGTCTCTTTTCCATGCTTCAGGCATGTTCCCTTCTTGTCACGGGAAACACTGTCTTTGCCATTTTGGTTTGAACTGTAGGATACTGAAACATCAGATGTCTCTTCATTTGTAATGACTAAGTAGTTGTCAGGTTTTACATTTACACTTTACATACATGGATTTAGTACTCTTTTAAGAGTATATTAAATCTGGTGGGTTTTTTTTTTAAAGAAGGTAATCTTGTGGTACATAGTTGATTTAAACAAGGTTACACATTATGGCACACATAAAACAGCTTTTTACTGCTTTCACTAACTTTCAGTCTTTAGTCGATACTTTTAGTCTAGTTATTGCCTGGAGCTGGTGTAGGTGTCTTATTTTGCCTATTCCATTGAGGTGGGGGATATTATTGAATATAAATGGTATATAAGTATTTCTTTTTCTGAGATTCAACTTTTGTGGTTAAAAGGAGGAAGGTCCTTGTGCCCTTCAAGAAAAATAGCTCCTTTTTGAAAAAGACATATTTATCTCTCTGGACATTGGCACTCACAGAATGAGGCAAGGGAAGCAAGTGATAATGTGCATTGCAGCATAATATATAAATTATGTTGCAATGCACATTTTCCTACAAATTATGGAAGAATCCCCCTTCCCCCTCCCCCCCCAAAAAAACTTTTGCTTATATGGGTTATAGTTATCAAGTTTTAACAAATTAAGAATTAAAACTGATGAATTCCTAAAAGATTTCTTTACCACATTATGGAAACATAACAATATTAATTAAACCCATTAGAAATAAAAAAGTTTTTCCTGAAAAAAACAAGAACCTTATTTTCAACAAATAATAATAATTAAAAAAGTGACATTGTTTTAATTGCAAATATCTCGAATAAGTGGCAAATAATTTTCATTTTGGGGATTCCTAGCAGGTCTTGGTGAAGGATCTAAGACCTAGAATCACACTTTAAGAAACACTGGCTTAACATAATGGAACAGTTAAGTTCCTTCACTGACCTTGACAGGGTTATTGAATGGAACAGAATTGCCTGATATAGTAACTTTTTTTCCAGTAAGAAATTAAGAGAAGAAATCCTTAATGGGGATGAGACTCATAGAGCTCTTCAGAAGTAAGAGAAACTAATTTACATAGGACAACAGCCCCCAATCTTTTGGGCACCAGGGACCAGTTCCATGAAGAAAAAAATTTCCCCGGACTGGAGGAGCTGTGGTTTTGTGTGCTGCCTGCATCCCATAGATGGGCCTTTGCTTGTTTGTATGGCCTGGTTGCTGGCATGCTGTGGATCAGTGCTAGTCCACAGACCAGAGGTTGGGGACCCCTGACCTAGAAAGTAGAACACAAAAGCCAAATCTGGAAAAAAAGGAATAGTAAACATGTATATACTGCTGCTAAGAAACAAGGCCTTTAAATTATATTTCAGTTTCAGAGATTAAGGCTTTCAGCTTACAAGTCACTTCTCAAGTTCATCAATGAGAATCAGATTTTTGTGTTTGAGATGAAGAAGGGTCATATTAAAGCAACAAGAAAGCTACAAGAATATAGCTTTAATTGTTGTAAATTGATGATATTACATGTTACAAATGAAGGTGAATATATGTGGCCCGGGATAATGTTGCAATCTGAGTCGGCCACAAAAAGAATACTAAATAGAGGTAAGAGAAGGTGGTAGGTGATTTTGGCAAGTTTCACCAATGAGGGATTGCCCAATAAATTAATTGAGGAAGAATCAAGGTATGCAAACATCTATTTTGATACCCTGCACAGATGTGGCAGCAGGGAAAAGGGAAACTGACTGAATCAGGTAAGATATAAGAGATCTAACACAGAAGTAGGCAGGGTAGAGTGAGAAACTACAATTTATATCCTGTGAACTTGCAGCATTTTGCAAAGGGAGTTGATTCATATAAGAGTGCTAAGATGTGTATGGGAATAAGAAAGAGGTGGGGGTGCTAGATTTTCAACAAGCCTGTCTTCAAGATAAAGAAAAAAGTTCACAGAGTTCAACAGCTTCGTTTTGTTGAAAGTCATTGCTGTACCTATATTATACTCTTGACCATTTGATAGCTGTTTTTTTATTGCAAAGTGATTTGTGCCTGTCACAAGTGCTGGTTTATTTTATTGTATGTCCCAGAGGGAAGAAAAAGGAATCACTAGTGTCTTCCTCCACTAGTTAGAGATATGACACCAAATTGGTCGGATTCTTTTTAAGATCTTGGAAAAGCTAATTTCTTCAACCCAGGACAGAGTCTGTTTGTACTTTTCATTAGGAATATATGTTTAAACTGTTCAAATGAGTTAGCTTACATATTTCTTTGAAAAATTAAAGTTTAAAACTGTATACATGGGATTCATAATACCAAGTCACAGTATTTGATATCCAATAATGTTTTATAATGATCTTTGCAACATTGAGACTGTAATCTGATACCCTTGTTTATTTATTATGTAACTATGCCCCTTCATAACTATTTAAATTAAAGGTCCAGTCATGTCTGACTGTAGGAGATGGTGCTCATCTCTGTTCCTTGGCAGAGGGAGCCAGTGTTGTCCAAAGACATTATTTGTGTGATGTAGCCAACATGGCTATATTATGTAGCCAGCATGGCTACATTGAAAAAATGCATGGAATGGTGTTACTTTCTCACCAAAGTGGTACCTATTAATCTACTTGCATTTGCATGCTTTCAAACTGCTAGGTGAGCAGGAGCTGGGCCAGGAATGGGAGCTGACCCCGTTTTACAGTACTTGGGTGTTGAACCAGGATTGTCAACTTTCCAGCTGACAAGCTCGGCATTATTAATTGCGGAGCCATCACACCCCCTATAACTATTTACACAGATATAATACATATCAACTACGTACATACAATAGAGCATACATATTATTGTTCCATGCCTATATCAATCTATCCCGGTGGGAGAGTGGTGAAAGTGCAGTATTGCAGGCAAACTCTGCCCACAGCCTGGAGTTTGATCCTGATGGGGCTCAATGTTTATTCAGCCTCCCATCCTTCTGAGGTTCATAAAATGAGGAGCAGATTGTTTGGGGCACTATGTAAACAATGCTTGTACATTATAAATCACCAAGAGAGGGCTGTAAAGTGTTATGGGGCAGTATACCTAAATGTTGTTGCTATTACTATCCTCTAAAATCTTTTAAATTGGTCAGTTCACACATTATATGCCACATATTCTGACTGAACACCAGTGTTACTTTGAAACAGTTTTTATCTTGAAATGATTAAAGATCAGGCAAATCTTTGAGAAGATAACTTTAGTATTCATTCAACCATGTTTGCTCAGAGAAGCTAAAATTGAAATATGCAGCATAAAATTAACTTTTACATTCAATAAATGCAGGAAATGCTTGTATCACTTTCTCAACCTACAGTTTTTCATGTGGTGAATTATAATCTCCATGAACCCTAACCAACACAACTTTGCTAAAGCAAAGTTTATTTGTTGCATCCAGCAAGTCTTCACTCTGGTCTGCTTTTTGAGCAGGAGCCAGAGAAGCCTCTGATTGGCTGAGCAGTTTGACAACTCCATATAAAAGGAATCAGTTGTCTCTCTCTCTCTCAGCTGTGCTGCGAGCTCGCGGCTAGCCGCGGCTGGGATACATGTTAGCCAATAAAGCCTGTTAGCTTTATATTGCTTCTGCTCTTCTCTCCCGTGTGCCAAACTCAAAACTGGCGACAAGGAAGGGATCATTAGTGAACTGAGGCAATTCTGAGGCAGAGAGAGAGGGTACCACAAGGCTGAAGTCACTACAAGAACTGTCACTAACAAACGGAGAAATGGTGGCACCGCCGAACTTCCTGCCCTTTCAGCTGACCACTGAGATGTGGACATCATATATCAACAGGTTCGAATGCATCATGGATGCCATGAATCTATCTGACATTCCTCCAAACAGGAAAGAAGCCTATTTCCTGAGCTTCTGTGGGGCAACTGTCTTTGTCATGGCCACCACCTTGCTGTCACCTCAGACAGTCAAGGCTGTCAACTGGGAGGAGCTGCAGGAGATGCTCGGAAACCACTATGCCCTGAAACCATCACATATCGCCTGCCGCCATGCCTTCTGGCAAAGAGGTCAAGTGAAGGGAGAGTCTGTGAGTGAATATATGGCAGCCCTGTGATCAGCTGCTCTCCAATGCAGTTTCCGAGACCACCTGGACAATATGCTGTTGGATCAGCTTGTCTGTGGGGTGAGTGACCTTCGGCTACAACGACGGCCGCTGGCAAAAGTCGACCTTAACTTGAAACAGGCAGTTGAGGAATCACAAACCTATCAAACCTATCCGCAGCAGAGATCCAAAAAGCAAGCAGTCTTCTCGGGGTAAAACCTAGCTCTACAGTTCACTATGAAGAGACATACTTCGAAGATGAATACTTCAAAGAGGAAGAAGCAGTACATCACCTCAAAACACCTCAACCCATGCAGAGAAGAAGTCTCCCTACAGAAAAGAGACAATTGACACCACAGCTGATTTGCCTCAGCTGTGAGGGAAACCATCTGAGAGCCACTTGCCATTTCAGAAATGCAGTCTGCCTCAAATGCCAAAAGATGGATTACCTGGCTAGAATTTGTCAAGCACCAAGAAACACAAACCAGCCACCTCAACAACTGAACCATCATTTGTTTTTCGGGATGTGCCTCATACTATTCCAACGTATCTAAAACTATTCTCATATTGTCTTTAATTTGTCTCTTCAGCAGAAATCCATTTTGATCAGGATGAATAAAATTATTTAAGTATCTTTTCAGTCTTTCTGAATTGAAGCAAAAATTTTATAATCTGAATTTAATAGTGATATTGGTCTGTAGTTTTTAACTTGCTGTGGGTCTGTGTCCTCCTTCGGTACAAGTGTGATATATGCTTCTGACCATGTTTTGGGTATTCTCTTCTTTGCATAACTTTATTCATTACTTCTAATAAGTAAAGATTCAATGTTTCCTGAAATGTCTTATAAAATTCCACTGGCAAACCATCTGTACCTGGTGCTTTCCCAATGTTTTTCTTTTTTAAGGCTTCTGTTAATTCCATCATTGTTATGTTACTTTCTAACATTATTTCAATATCTTTAGGTATCTGGGGCAAATTTACTTCCTGTAGTTCTTTTTCCAACCTCTTATAGTTGTCTTCCAGTATTTTAAAGGTTTTTCTCTGTTTTATATTTATTTTCTTTGTATAGTCCGTTATCAAACCTCTTGTATAAGCCTTCATCATGTCCCAGAGGTTCTGTAATGATGTATCCTCTTTTGTGTTTTCTTTAAAGAAAAAAGTCAATTCTCTCTCAATTTTCTGTTTAAAGTCTTTTTCCTTTAATATCATATTATTTAAAGTCCATCTAGATCTCCTTTTTTGTCCTTTCCATACAAGGGTTATTGGATTGTGATCTGCCCAGATACTTGTTTCTATTTCAATATCTTGTGTATTGGAAAGCAATCCATATCATATCTATTCTAGACCATGATGCATGTCTGTCTATTTGAATAAATATTCTATTTGAATATTATCTGCATTTCTCCCTCTCCATGCATCTTTTAAGTTTATCTCATCTACCATTCGAAAGAAGGATTTTGGCAATGTCCTTCTGGCTTTCTTTGCTGTTTTTGTGTTTTATAATCCAATTTGTCATTTATTATTCCATTAAAATCTCCCATCAGACAAATATTAGCACAGTCCAGTTCAATTATTTTCTTGTGTAATTTCCTGTAAAAATCTTCTTGATTATCATTTGGAGCATAAAAGTATCTTTAGATTATTGTCCATTATCTCCACCATCAAAATCCTTCCATCATCATCTGTATATATTTGTTCCACAGGGGTTGTATCTCTAATGTATAACATCACTCCTCTCTTTTTACATTGTGTCAATGCTGCAAATAATTTCCCTAATTTTTGTTGTTTCAATATATAATCATGAATACATGCTAAAATGCATCTGGCGGGGAAGAAAGAGAGATTATAACTCAAATTGCTACAAGATGCAAGAATAAGAGGAGGATTTGCTTTCCCCAATTGGGAATTATACAACCAAGCAATGAGTTTGATGTGGGTAAAGGAGTAGATAACATTAAGGAATACTAGACTTTTGAATTTAGAAGGACATGACTTCTGTTAGGGTGGCATGCCTTCCTCTGGTATAAGGGAACTAAAATGCAGGGGTATTTCAGAAGACATATTTGAGAAGCATTGTTTCTAAACTGGGAGAAGATAAAAAAGAAATATTACTTAAAAATTCCACTATGGTTATCTACTATTGAAGCTTTTTCCTATCCAATAATATATAAAAAGGAACAAACGATTAGATATGGTGAGATATTGAATGAAAAGGGTGAACTTAAATCTATGCAAGCGCTGGAAGAACAAGGTGTAAAATGAATTGGTTTTCATATTTGCAAATACAATCTAGATTTGATAAAGATGTTAAACCAGAAGGTATTTATGATAAGTTGACGGATTTAGATAAAATGTTGACAGGTACTGATGAAAAAGTAATAAAAAAACTTTATGGACACTTGTTGGAGTTTAAATTAGAGGAAGAACAAGTTAAAGAAATAATGATTGCATGGGGGGAAATTTTGGATATGGGATTGATTTAGATAAATGGCAAAAATTGTGGTCTCAAAATTATAAAATGACAATGTCAACTGCATATAAAGAAAATTTGTATAAGATGTTTTACAGGTGGCACTTACCCATGTCGAGAATTGCAAGGATGTTCAAGAATAAATTGGATAAATGTTGGAAATGTCATCAGATACCTGGTTCATATTACCATATATGGTGGACATGCTTGGATGCAAAAAGATATTGGACTATAATCCACACATGGTTGGAAAAAATGACAAAACAACACATCGACTTTAAACCTGAGCTATTTTTATTGGGAATTATACCGGAAATATATTGTAAAGAACTCTAATATTTGATTGTAAATGTTTTAACAGCGGCTAGAATTGTATTTGCTAAGAATTGGAAAAATGAAAAAATACCGATGCAGGAGGAAATTATTAAGAAAATCATGGATTGTGGCAAAATGAGTAAATTGACATTTGAATTAAAGAACAAGAGGATAAACAATTTTATATGATATGGGATTTATTTTATCAATGGTTAGACAAAAAGACATGGTAAGAAAAAGAAATAGATTAGTAAGCCTTACAATAAAAGTTAATGGATTGATATAGAATACAATATAAAATATCCCATTCCAATCCTCGGAACAGGCACATTCCATATTCAGTACAACAATTTTAAGGGTCACCTGCCACTAATTATCATAAATGGGTGCCTGTCATGCTTACTGGACTGGTTCCATATATTAGGACTACAAGTGACTGGAGTAAATACAATCACTCTCCACAACCTAGAACAACTTCTTGCTAATTATTCAGAAGTTTTAAATGACAAACTTGGCTGTTACAATGGCACTCCTATTTCCCTTAATTTGGACCTACAGATAGCTCCTATACGCCTCAAACCACACAGAGTGCATTGGCATTACGTTCTAAAATGGATGCCCAACTTGACAAATTAATTTCCCAAGGGATTCTGGAGCCAATTGACTTTGCTAAATGGGAAACCCCTATTGTAATTCCTTTGAAATAAGATGGCTCCTTTAGAATTTGTTCAGACTACAAGTCAACAATTAACAAAGGGCTCCAACCGAACGCATATCCTGTGCCAATCATACAGCACCTGCTGCACTCCCTAGATAAAAGTTCCATCTTTATCAAGCTGGACATAACTCAAGCGTACCAGCAATTTCCAGTGGACAGTAAGATAGCAAAGGCCCAAACAATCATCACTCATAGGGGCACTTTCAAATATAAGCGTTTGCAATTCGGTGTCAGCAGTGCCCCTGGCATATTTCAATCAATCACGGAATGCTTACTGTACAATTTCCAGATGTCATCCCATACTTTGATGACATCCTCATTGTTGCTGATAGCCCACAAGAATATTTGGCACGATTACAAAAAGTACTCCAGTGTTTTCAGAATACTGGCCTAAACTAAACAAAAAGAAATTCATTTTTACAGCATCCCAAATAGACTTCCTAGGGTACCACAATGACTGCAAAGGAATTCACCCTGTTGAGTCCAAAGTACGAGCTATTCAGGAAACCCCTGTGCCTCATAACAAAACTGAGCTGCAAGCCTTTTTGGGGTTACTTAACTTCTACAGCTCTTTCCTGCCTCATAAGGCTACTGTAGCAGAGCCTTTGCACAGGCTTTTGGATTCCAAGACACTTTGGAAGTGGGGAGACATAGAACAGGTCTCGTTCCTAGATGTCAAAGTACCCTGCTCACTTCAGCCAAGGTACTTATACAATTCAATGATGCTCTTCCCCTTATCTTAGTCTGCAATGCTTTCCCTTATGGGATTGGGGCAGTCCTAGCCCACAGACAACCAAATGGCCAAGAAGCTCCTATTGCCTATTTTTCAAGAACGTTCTCCAAGTCTGAGAGAAATTATAGCCAAATAGACAAGGAGGCATTGGCTGCTGTGGCCTCAGTCAAAAGGTTCCATGAATACCTATATGTACACCAGCTTGAGCTCCTCACTGACCATCAGCCCTTGTTGGGCATCCTTGCAGCTGACAAACCCAGCCCACAAATCCTCTCCCCAAGAATGACTTGTTGGACCATTTTCTTAGCAGCATACAGTTACAAGTTAACTTATAGACCTGGCAAACATATGGCCCATGCTGATGCCCTGAGCAGATGTCCATTGTCCATCTTGGTCACTGATCCTGCCCCATCAGCCTCAGTGTTTCTGATGGAAGATCTACAATTGCCACTTACAGCCGATGACATCACCTGTACCTCCACCAAAGATACAGAGCTGTCCCAAGTTCTGGACTGGGTGCGGAGGGGGTGGCCCAGGGAAATCCCTCCAGTGGAATTTCATCCTTTCAATGCTCACCAAACTGAGTTGAGCGTGCTGAGTGTGCTGGTGTTTGTTGTGGGGAAACTGAATGATAATTCCATACCAGATG
Organism: Bungarus multicinctus; assembly: GCA_023653725.1. Classification (NCBI taxonomy): domain Eukaryota; kingdom Metazoa; phylum Chordata; class Lepidosauria; order Squamata; family Elapidae; genus Bungarus; species Bungarus multicinctus. The sequence continues at coordinate 57,138,588 of CM042836.1, read as the reverse complement.
AGGCCTCGCATCATTGAGGTACTCTACGAAGGTTACCCAGGTATCAATAGAATGAAGGCTCTGACAAGGAGCTATGTCTGGTGGCCAGGACTGGATGAGGCAGTTGCTAATACAGTTCAAAGTTGCTCTAACTGCCAGATGTCCAGGCCTGCACCCCCGGCTGCCACTCCAGGGGAATGGGAAGACAACAAAACACCATGGTCTAGGGTATATGTAGATTTAGCAGGTCCCATGCAAGGAAAGAACTTCCTAATCCTGGTAGACTCATTTTCCAAATGGGTAGAGCTGGCTCTCCTCAAGTCAACCACTTCAGAAGCTGTAGGCCAGGCCTTAGATATCATTTTTGCATCCCATGGGTATCCAGACACCCTGGTTTCAGATAATGGGCCCTAATTCACTTCCAACACCTTCAAGCTGTTCCTGGCCCAAAGGGGCATCAGGCATGCCCTAGTTTCCCCTTTTCGCCCAGCTTCCAATGGACTGGCATAGAGAGCTATAAGATCTGTTAAAGAGGCCCTGGGAAGAATAGCGGAAGGGGACTGGTCTGCCAAGGTAGCTCAGTACCTATTACCACCCCGAGTACAGCCACTAACCACACTCCAGCAGAACTATTAATGGGAAGGAGACTAAGAATACCTCTCGACAGGCTGCACCCTACCTATGCACCCAGGGCACCCCTAGACTCAACTAGCAGAGTGAGGGAATTTAGACCTGGGGACCCGGTCTACTCCTGCAATTATGTGGAAAATCCCCTATGGTTGCCTGGGAGGGTGGAACAGAAAAAAGGCCCTAAATCATATAGGGTCAGGTTGGCTGATGGAAGACTATGGCGCTGGCACATGGACCAACTAAGGAGCCATTGGAGTGCCCATGGAGGTCTGTTCTAGAGGGAGGCCAAAGCCACAGACACCGAGTGGGACAACGCTGAAATCCCTCGAAGGCTGACTCCCGGACAGTGGTCTCTCATGGAGGCCTTATCTGGGAAGCCGCACTACTGACGACCGAAGCTCACTCCCCACCTTCCAAGGAAGTCCCATCAACATCCGAAGCCCTCCCTCAGCCAGCCAAGTTCGCCCAGGGAGAAGAAATGACACTGCCCCCAGTGGAAGGCTCCAGCACAGCAACAGGTCCTTCCCCATTGCCATCGACTGCAGGACTGAGACGATCTAGACGAGTGAGGCATCACCCAGCCTACCTGGACAGTTACACATGCGCAGTTCCAGGGGGGAGGAGTGTTGCATCCAGCAAGTCTTTACTCTGGTCCGCTTTTTGAGCGGAAGCCGGAAAAGCCTCTGATTGGCTGAGCCATTTGACAGCTCCATATAAAAGGAGCTGTCAAACGGAACCAGCTGTCTCTCTCTTTCAGCTGCTGCCACGAGCTCGCAGCTAGCCACAGCTGGGATATATGTTAGCCAATAAAGCCTGTTAGCTTTATATTGCCTCTGCCTCTTCTCTCCCATGCACCAAACTCAAAATTATTGACATTTCATATCTTTACACAAGTTTATCCCCAAACATCAGCAAAGAATACATTTTATATTTGGGTAATCCAATTTAACCCGCAGTTACTGTATATCTAGTAAAGTAGGGAAAAAATTCCTAAATGAAACATTGCCTGTTTACAGCATATCACTACCATTTCCCATTTGAACTGCAGTTCCTTCATCTAAAACTCAATACGGCTGTAGGAAATTGAAATGGCTAGCTGGAAAATAAGTTCTGTAAGTCAGTACTGAAACAGATGGAGTCCAATTCAATATAAGGAACTGTTAATGTTCAGCATTTATACAAATACATTGAATTCCATTCTACCTCTTCTAATTAGAACAGAAATAATGTATGAACAATAACCCTAAACAATTTTACTTGAAATATATTCCTAGTAGAAATGATCTGTGTACCAGGCTGAACTGTAATGATAAAAATTATGTTTAAGTAATCAAGTCAACTCAAAATGGTTTATATATACCAAATAATGATACATCTAGATACTATTTTAAATATATATCCCAGAATTATATAGAATAAGTATATATTGTATACAAAATATAAATCTAAAGAAATATATGATATACATATTCATTATATTTATATAAATATTACTATTGTAATAGTAATTACAAGTAATTATTTATATAAATATTACTATTGTACAAACTGAAATAATTTGTAATCGTTTCATCATCCTTAATATGAAATATACTAAAATAAAATGAACCTAAATGTGCCATAAACTGGAGCACTGAGAAGTACTTCTTAGAAGTACATTCTAGAGCAGAAGCATCATTACTTTATTACATCTGTTCTAGTCTTGGTTTTTGCAAAACAGATTGTGTAGTCGTGAATCAAAATAATCAATGAAGTTAATCTTCGGCAGCATTAAACTGATCCTGCCTGATCCAGCAATTCTAAAGTTGTGATCTTGTGTATGAGTCTCTAATCAAGAACTATATTCTAGGGCAGAGGTGGCCAACTATGACCTCTTTACAACCTGTGAACCATGTTGGCTTAGGAATTCTGGGAGCTGACTTTAATCACCTGTAAGTGAAATCTTTTTCCATACAGATAAATAGGGTATCTAAGGTTCTGGGCATACACTGAGATTTTATCAGAAAGCATTGTAATTCCAGAGAAACATACATGCGTTCTATTAACCAGTATAACCATTATTTCTTGAACCACAAATATTTGATAGATTTTTAGGTTCCACAAACTGGGAAAAAATCTTTTATTTCTTAGGTGTATTAATTTGCTGATAGTCACTGAAACCATAAAAGCTCTTTGACTAAGCCAGGAACGTCTTTGAGAAAACAATAATATTCTATTATCTGGATGAAAGGCATTCAAGATCACTGTTGTATGCAATATGTATGAAATAATAATAATACTCTTCGATAAAATTCACTGACAGCAGAATGTATTTTATTTCTTGGTTTATATCGTAAAGAATTTAGAGAGGGGGAAAAGTTCAGGATTAATTACATATAATTTGTTTTACATATATGCCAAGAAGAGAACAAGTTGTGCCATTTTTCCTGGCATAAGATTTTATTTATTTGTTTGATATAGATTCAATTTTGTTTCCTGCAGAAATTTCCTTCTATTTTATCCAGATAATAGCAATTTTCTCAGGTAGGTTGTTGAGAGATAGTAGCTGGTCCAAAGTCACCAACATAAAGACAGATTTTATCCTAGCTCTACTGAATCATACACCTGTGCTTTAGTTTTCAATCCCCACAAAATATTTTCTTCCCTTTGATTAAAAACACATGCTATTGCTCTATGTATAATAGCACAGTATTATTAGCCTGCAAGTCACCAGCTTCTTTACATGACCTCACAATTGCCAATTCAACCATTTATGTTCAAGACATCATGCTTCTTGTATAAGGTTAAAAAGTGATGTGAATCTATAGCAAAATGCAAGCTAGTTTCAGCTTTTCATACCTGGAAAAGAAATAATTTTGATGGGGTGGAAAAAGAGTACATTCAGACATAAGAGGACAGATTTCTTATTGGATCTTGTTAGTGAACTAATAGTTCAATATTGTCATCAGGGGCAAGATTTTTTAAAATCCTACTTCAGACACAACAAAGATACCATAGGGTACTTGTCTATATACATATGATATTTTTGCCATTTCATAATACATGCCATCACTCGGATAGACATGAGACAGGGAGACTTATGCTACAAATCCACATTATAATTTATCTACTAAAGAAATGACACATTTGACTCCTAAAAGATTCACACTTACCGATAAATTAGAACTTCATCATCAGAGCAGTTATATTGTAGCTGGTACATTTTAACTCTTGGTGCTGACTTGCTTACTGTCCATTTGACTAAAGCTGAAGTAGTTGTCACCTCAGAAACCAAGACTGCCCTATCTGGAGGACCTTTGTTTTCTCCTCGATTAGACTTGCTGGAACTTGTGATGTCAGAAAATCTTGATTTAGGAGGAGCTGTCCGGCCTGTACCATTGCTGAGATGTGGAAGCTGGACAATGGATAATTCAATTGTTGCAGTTGACTCTCCGGCAGCATTTGCTGCTATGCATGTAAATACTCCTAAATCCTTTGAGGTTGTGATAAGGATTTCCAAAGTGCCATTGTCATATACTACTGTTCTTGAAGAATTGCCCATAAGTCGATCATCTGGAGCAACCCAGTGAATGATGGGAGATGGATCTCCAATAGCTTTGCACTTTAAAGTAGCGGTTTGTCCTTCTAAAACTAAAAATTTGTGAGTATGCTGAGTAATCAAAGGGGGCTCACAAACAAATTCTTCTTCCCGGACATACCAAAAATATCTTCCCTTTAAAGCTGGAGGAGAAGCACAGGTTTCCATATCATCATCCCTGTCCAGACGCCGTAGCCATAGTAGCTCACAGTTACAATGCAAAGGATTTCCTCCAAAGCTTAGAGATAAAGGCGGGGAAAATGGAGTTGTAGTTAAAGAAGACATTTGAGACCTGGCAAAAATGGGATCAGGAGGAAGCTTCTGAAGTCTGTTGGAAGTTAGATCCAACCTGGCTAGTTTCTGAAGATCTGCAAAGGTCCCCTCTGTGATATAATCTATCAAATTATGATCCAAACTAATCTGGTGCAAGTTTATCATCTTCATTATGGATTCCCAAGGGATGCTTCTGAGGTTATTATAAGAAAGATCCAGATCTTCTAAGGTAAATAGAAAGTCTTCAAAAGCTTCATCTGAAATATAATTTAGTTGGTTGTTGTTTAGAATCAAGTGCTGAAGGTTAATCAAGCCCCTCAAAATGTCCTCCCCAATGTCAGGCAACCTGTTACTGTCTAAATGCAAGGATCGTAAGCTTTCTAAATCAAAGAAAGAATAGGGCTGAATGTAACTGATGGTATTCCTAGACAATGTGAGGTCAACAAGGCCAGTCATGTTGGCAAAGTCCTGTCTGCTGATGTTAATTATAAAATTGCCCCCAAGTCGGAGTTCAACAGTCCTCCTGTCTATGTTTGGTGGTACAAAAAGAAGTCCCTTTGAAGGGCAGAGAGTTCCCAGAGACTCAGACAGATTTTGACAAACACAGTATTTTGGACAGGCGTTGACTGCAACAATCACTCCAAACACCAGGATGCTGCAGAACAGTTTTTCCATGGTAAATCAACGATGGGGCCTGCAAGAATGAGAAACAGTTATACTTTAGAGAATTGCCTTCATATCTATATATAAAAAATAATAATTAAAGAAACCCTAAAGCAGCACATTTTAAAATCCAGTGGCATCTGAAGTGTTATTTTACCAAGCAAGATATGACAAATGTATTTAAGCAGCACCTCTAAGCGTATACAGAAATTGTTCTTTGTGACTGTTTTCCAGATACTTTTGATACTTTCTGGAAAGGTTAAATCTGCTGCTTTTTTCTGTATATTGACATAAATGGCATCTCTTTTATTAGAACTATTGCTTATTTAGCTAATCATAAAATACTATTTCAGCTGCAGAGTGCAAACATTTTTTGGGGGGGTGGAAATCTTACACTTATTTAATTCATTGCAAACATCTCTGGGTTAGAAAAAATCCTGGAAGTCATTTGATAGTTCACTTGAGTTTGTTCCAAACTCCAAGCAGACCTGGAGCAAATTTAAGACCAAGATACTATAGGAAATCACACTCACACACACATACACACACTCACCAAAACATGAACTCCCCCTCCCAGTGGCGTATTGACTAAGCATGGGTACCATGCCCAAAGGGGGCACCACAAAGTTGAGAAAGAAAAAAACCCAATGAAGATTTGTACAAAATCTTGTATGTACAAAGGAGGGGGTCATAAAGATTTGTGAGTGCTTAGGATACCAAATGAACCTTAATCCACCACTGCCCCCTGCCCAAATTTATTGGCATCAGGAAATGTTTATTTAAATGCCTTCCATTACAAATGAAAGGAGGAAAGGTTTTTTTGTGATTGTTAGAAGATCACACTGAGTAGGAAATTGGTGCAAAGAAGGATGCATCAAATATGTTGAGGAAGCTAGGTTGTTCTTTTTCATATTTGGGTGAGAAAGATTTGTAACTTTTTGTAAGGGCAATTGTAGTACTTTTAAGTTACAGTTTTGAGGTGTTCTGAATCTTCACATGATGAAATTGTGTCATCAGATATCATCACTTGTGGTAAAAATGAGCTTTAAGAGCCATTATGGAAGGATTAGGAGAGAAGGAGGAAAGGAAAGTTTAATGGGCCCTGACTTTCATTTTCAAACAACTTTCCTCAAGCATATGCAGGCCAGTGATTATGAGAGCTAATATCCAAAAGGGTACCAGATTAGGAAGTTGCTTTAATTTTAGATTTAATTCTTTTAGCCAATAATTGCACTAAGGAATTAGCTGTAAGTTCATACAGTGGCCAGATTTATTGTCCATTACACACATCTTTGCTTCAGTAGCTGAATGACTCCCATGCATTTAGTCCTATGCATTTATTTATTAACAATATTAGCAACAGCAACACTACTTAGATTTCTATACCATTTCATAGTGTTTTACAGCCCTCTCTAAAGAGAGAGGCTGTACAGAGTCAGCATATTGACACCAATAATCTGGGTCCTCATTTTATTGATCTCAGAAGGATGAAAGGCTGAGTCAACCTTGAGCTAGTTATGATCGAACTCCTGGCTTTGAGCAGAGTTAGCCTGCAATACCGCATTGTAACCACTGTGCCACTACGACTCTTAATGGTCATCTTTCCCTAGTTCCAAAGGATACTAGATGGTATACAGCTAAAAAAAATCAGCTTATACAGATATATTCTATATATGTAGACAGTTCAGATTATAAAAAATAATAGGAACTCTATGTAATAATAGCCATGTAATTAAATAATGAATCTATAGATAGGAAAAAAGGAATTCTTTTTCTCTTTTGACATGCTAATACTCTGCAGAAGTAAGTTAAAACAAGAAAAGGTCATATAACAAAAAGGGTAGCATAGCCTTCTTCATGTTTGAGATAATTAGTTTTATGATGAAGGATTCAGCACAAGTATAAATCTAGAAATATACTATCTCAGAACAAGTTAAGCTTTTTCAGAAATGATTTATTTCTTCTTTTTTAAAAAAATCATCTCTTAACAAAATATTGAAATAGTAACCTTTTGCTTTTGTTGCATTTGAATCTGAAGCTCCTAGCGTTAAGAATTTGATTATACCAGCTTTTGAGATTCACTGCACTTGGAGAATTCCTACTAATGCCCATTTCCAGAACAAGACAGCTCACAACTGCGAAGCAATGCAATGCAACACAACTTCCTTTCTTCTTATATAGCATGATGTGATCTATGAAGAGGCAATCTCCTAGAAAAGTTTGTACTGTAAGAATTTTTGTGCTCATAATTGTTTAGATGTTAGTTCATGCAGTGCAATGAAGAAAAGGGGGAAGCGGGAGGGGGAGGAGGAAAGAGGAAGAGGAAGATTGAAGAGAAAGATTGAAGAGGAAGAGGAAGAGGAGGAGGAGAAGGAAGAAGAAGATCTCTTTATGTTCAACCCTGCAAATAAACAGAGGACAATTCAAGCATATGTTTAGCTTTACCTTCTCTTATAATCTAGAATCCTGTGGCTTTGTAACCATGCTGTTTATGCAAATCTCTGTTACAGTTAGCAAAGCTTTGAGCATTGTATTTATTCATTAGTAACAGACAGTGGGCTTTTGGAATCTTAAGTATAATTATATTCTGCAGCTTTAATTTAGTGTGCTATCCTAGAAGCTGCAATTATAAACAAATAGACAAAAAAGGCTTTAGAAAACCATTTGCGAAAGAATTTTATACAATTAATTAGTAACGTGCAGAGATTTCTTTACCTACTCCTTCCCCTATTGCCTAGCCCAAATTTGATTTTTTTTTTCCCAAGGATTTTGTGTAGTTTCTCCTTTTAGTGTGTTCTATTTCCCCAATTACCATTTGAGGGAAATGCTGTTATGTTTCACTGCACTCCTGAGAACAAGTTGAGATCAAGAAGCATAATTGAGGAGAAGCAATTGAACATGATTATGGGAGATAGGTAACAATATCAAGGAAAGGACAGCTTAAGTTATATTTATAATTTCTAATACCTAGGAATTAAGTTTTTCAGATGTGTGTATGAAAGAGAAAAGGAGAGTCTGTATTATGGTGCCTTCTGTTCTCTCTTTGTGCTCATTATGCTGATCACTCAGTCCTACAGAAAAACTTAAAATGGATTTTGTTGAGTGGGAAATTAAATATATGTGGAACTCTGTCAGACCATACTGCTACTTTGAGGGGAAAAAGAGCTTGCTCATAAAGGATTGGATTACATGGCTTATAAAGTACTAAAGTTCCAACTCTATGCTTCTAAGTGTAAGCCACACTTTCCACATGTGTAAACTATAAAGGGATTAAATAAACCCTTTCACTTCTTTACAGTTCTATGAGATACATGAAAACAAATGCACCCAGTCCCAAAAACAGGAAACATTGGGTGGGGGCGGGGGAGGGACTAAAGAGAAACATGAGCAATGCCACCTGAAACATCTCTCATCATTTCTAGTCCTTCCTAGGACAACCTTACTTCTAATCCCCAAGATTCACATTGACCTTGATCTGAAACAAAGTACATCTTTCAAGTCATTTGAATGGAAGGAAAAATATGACCCTAATGAAAACGTAAAGGGTTCCAAGTCAAATTGAAAGTCCAGCTATGCACCTTCCTTTAATATGGGTGAAGGTAATAAAAAGCTGAAGAAGATAGTGGGAGCTGCTGCCATTGTTGTCAGAACCTACCCAAGTGGTAGAAAGTGGCATGCTGTGGATGACATCTGTCAGGGGTAATAAAGTAGAGAAGCTGGCATGCTGTCAGGGGTAATAATGTCATCAGTGTTGTATCATACAGGGTATTCGATCAGTTGTCAGGAATTGTATAAAAGCCTAAGTAAGCATATCTAGCTAGTTTTTCATGACAGTTAAACCATTTCTATAGGAAGCTCTTAAAGAAGACATGAATTAATCACATCTTCTGCTTTCCATTCTTTGGCATCTGGGACCCAGAGACAAGATGCTGTCTTTTTAAAACTATCTTTGCTGGACTTAATTTTCTACTATACTGTCCTGGAAGCAATAGTCCCTCTGGAGATGATACACCTGAAAAAGAGTGTGACTTAGTGCCAAAGTCTCCATAGAATCTACTTTATTTGTCTTGTCTAGAAAGATTTTTCCCTTTTGGCAGAATCATCTGCTCCATTACACAATGCTTCCATTTATGGTGAACACTTATCCTAGCATCTCCTCCCACAGCTGTTCTACTCACCAGCAAATGTTTTACAGAAGGCTTGTGATATCTTATTACTTTGCTGATTTGTATTTAATAGGCTTCCATCAGACTGCAAAAGTAGCATTTTTTTTCCCACTAACACAAAGTAGTTTCCTGGGTGCCAAGTAAAAAATAGCCTCTTTGGACCTCTTACCACATAGTTCAGCATGAATTAATATGAATAATAATAAGAATCACAAAGACCTTTTCTGTATTTAAATCTATCTCATAAAGATACAGGTGTTGAGAAGCGGCATTTAATTTTTAGGGATGTCTCCAAGGAACTTTGTTTAAAAATTCTGTGTTCAGTCACTGAGCTTTGCATAGAAATTACAAATGAACTTTGCATATATTGGTAATATTATAAGGTAATTTGCATATTAACAGCTTATGCGTGTTTATATATCTATGTGCCTATGAATGGTATCAAGCAAGAACCAATTATATGTCAGCCACATTCTGCTTATTTCAGCGTGCTTTTCCTTGGGATAGGCAAATCTGTCAATATCACTTGGTTTAGATTCTATTTTTCAGTGATCAAGGACCACTGATTTGCTTGGCCAGATCCTCAGCTCCAAAAGTATCCCTGTGTTGTCTAACAATGTATACCCTACATTGTGTTAGTCTGACTCATCCTGCCCAATTGAATCGGGGACAAGGGAACATTGACATCTATATATATATAAAAAAGCGAAATACCACTCATGCATCATCACAAAATCTCCAGAACAGTAAGCCTAAAAACTTGAAATTTGGCACATATGTTCCTCTTGACTTCTAGGTGCTCACTAAGAAAGGATTTTTTGAAATGATCATCACAGCATTAGTATTTTGTATATTATTATTAACACACCCTGATGCTAAGAAGTTTTATTCCCCCTTCCCATCTGAAAAGAAATTTGTTCCAAATGCAAAACACAATTAGAGGAGAGCATTTTCAGTTTTAGTTTCAAAGCACCAAGCAGCTTTAGTACAGAACAGTTGAGCTAAGCCACGCCACGCCCAGGCTTCTTGCTGTCTCCTTGCTCACACAACAATACTGCTTCAATTTCCAAACAGTCCTCAACTCTCTCATGCTGACAGGACTCTAGCCAGATTAATATTGATGGATACTGGTTGGCAGAGGCAGAATTCCCCCCCCCTATTTTCCTCCCCCAAAACTAAGCCAAATCACATAGTTTTGTAGCAAAGCATGGTATCCAGCTAGTCTGCAATATATACAGTATGCAGGAAAACATATAAACAGACCACAGTTTGTATAATGTTTTTATTTATGATCAGAATGGGGTGTTTGCAAGACCCTAACCATGAAGCACTGGACATGGAATTGCCTCTAAACTGTATAAATAAATAAAAAAAGCCTTGCTCTAGTAGGTTTGAGATCACTTAATCCAGCTTTACCAAGGGCTCATAGCAGTGCTGGGAAATTCATAATCCTGACTGAAGGGTGACAGTTCCTTCCATTGTTACCTCACAGCAGTGAGTATTTAAAGGAATGTGGTCTGTGATCTGGCAAAGAGCCATCAATATTTGCAGTAATGAATACTCTGATCTTCCATGAATCTATCCAGTGTTTTTTTAAATAAAAACACTATTTGGTAATCCTTACCACATCTGTTGGCAGCAAAAACTATGGGTTCATTGTAGGCTGAGTAAAAAAGAATGGCCTTCTGATGGGCCTGCTTTTCCTTGACTTTATTTTGATTGGGTGATCTTGAGTTTTCAAATGAGCTTCTCATTTTTAACAGCTGTGTTAAAAGCACTATAACATTCAGACAGTGTATATATGTCTTTCAGATGGTTTGGATACAAACAAGTGAATATTTGGTTAATTAGAAAAAAAATCTGAGTTAATTTGGTATATTCTCATGAACCCAAGATTATCCTTTTTACAAAAAAATAGGAGAAACTATCATTCATTCATTAAAAGTTCAACTTATCTTCTCCATTTTTCCTTTTAATAATAAAATTCATATGGAAAATACAAGAATATATAAGCAAATGAATTATATATAGTTCAATCTTCACTGAAGCCCTTAGATAATAAAGATAATAGTATTTCTATCTCTATTGGCCAACACACCTTTGAAATTTTGCATTCTTGGTCCTCCAATATGCATCCTGAATATTTTGGCCACTTATATGGTATATTCTTCCAAGAAAGCAAGTATTTTAATACATCTGTAAGGTATCAATACAATGTCAACTCTGTACTTGGCTAGGCCTCTCATGTCTAATTGCAACATGAGATAATTAACAGCATTAATTACATGAACTATAATTTTGACTCAGCTACTATTGTCAGTAGGAAGACATTATATTCAGATACCTTTTGCCTTTGTGGCCATCATCTGTTCCTAACCAATGAGATGGACAGTTTCATTTCCATTGCAACTGAATAGCTTCAAATAGCAATGAAAATATAGGAAGGTGTTAGAAAGCACTTCCAAGTTATGATGAAAGGAGAAGAAAATATATCATGTAAAATCATTATATAAAAAATAAAGGGAAAAAGAATATTTATATGAAAATAAAAAAAGAAAAATATAACAATTGGAAGATTGGAAAGTTGGGAAAAGGAGTGACCCAGACTTTAAAGACAGATAGACCAACAACTGTGAAGATGCTGTATTTATTACATCCCTGGTTTGTTGGATTCTACTTTATCTTTTCTCTTATCATTTATATTTGTATTGTTAAATATTTACTACTTAGCTTCTTTAATCTTACATTAAGGATAACTGAATTGTGCTATAGAGCAACCCAAGCTGTAGTATAATTCTCTGCACAAGAAATTCTACAGTATTGACAATGCAGTGCCTCTAGGCACCACAAAACAGCAACCGCCGCTGACGATTATTGGCATTTTGTTAAATCTCTTATGAAAATACTGAAGTCTCATCACATCTCATAAGTTCATGATCTCATGAGATGACATTTCAGAGAGAGAGAGATCACCAATGTTGTGCAATATTTTTACTCACTTGGAAACATTTGTATGTTGACTATAACCATAATTTTAGACAGCTTACAATAAACATAGTAAAATTCTACAAAATATTCTTACAATTAAACCAATTAAAGTACTTTTAATAAAACCTATTCATAAAATAGTTGTTATCATCAGCCAGATCTGAATGTTATCTTGTAGAGGATTATTTTCACCATTGTTGTGAAACACTATTAGAGCAGGGACAGAAACAACCAAGGAAAGCTGTTCTGGGTTGGCAAGCTGTTCTGGAGCAAGTGGGCTATTATAAAGTTATTTGTTCTTTAGATTCAAACCCCTGATTATTTTCAAGGGAGGTGCATAAAACATCTTTCCCTTAGCAGATTATATAGGATAAGCAGGTTCTATCTAAAGAAGATGATATCTTGAAGTTGACATGGATCTGAACATACAACAATTTAAGGACAATCACAATAACTTGAATTAAGACTGGCAGCTTACAGGCAGCCAGTAAAGTTCCTTTTGCTTTTTCCATTCAATCATATTCAATTCTTGGAGACTGCCTGGAAAAGACAGATCTTTTCTTGGCAAGCTCTTTTTTTGGACATTATCTCCATTCTAGGCTGAGAGAAATGACTGAGCCAGTATGACTCAGTGGCTCTCTACCAGTGGTGGTATTCAGCAGGTTCTGAGCAGTTCTGGAGAACCAGTAGTGGAAATTTTGAATAGTTTGGCAAACCAGCAAATACCACCTCTGACTGGAGTGTTTACAGTATCTTTTCCCTGCCATGCTCACCAAGCCAGGCCGACAGAACCGGTAGTAAAAAATTTTGAATCCCACCACTGCTCTGTACCTAAGGTGAGAATAGATACCTTAACCACTACACCAAATTGACTTGAAGCTTTTTTAGACAGATATTATGCTATTAAACTAGATAACTCTGCTCGGCAAATGAGCTGCTACATTTGGCACCAAGTGTAATTGCAGATTCTCCTTGAGTCCAGTCCAACATAAAGCACACTACAAATTGAGAAGGGCATGGGTTACCGGTTTTAGTATCTCCTAGTCTAACAGGAGCCATGAGTTCAGGAGAACTCCCAAGGTATGCAGTGATTCCTCCAAAGGAAAGAATTCTCCCTATACAGATATATAGGGAATATCTACACCACTCAAAGGTTTCTGGAAAAACAAAAGGAAAACAATTCCTTCTTGCTAGGATTCAACTGTACTTTGTTTGCTCCAAACATTGCTTCATGGCTTCCAAACACCAAGTCAGAAGATCTGTCTGATCTCCTTCTAGGTGTCTCAAATAATATCATAGTACTAATGGTTGATGATATTGAACACTGCAAAACAAGAAAAAATGCATCCGCTCAGAAGTTCCATCATTGATTATCCCCAATGCAGTCCCCATCCCATACTTATCACTGAAACTTTCCTGGAAAGGATTCTAATAATCCATTGCACTGAGAGCTTTCTGTAGTTGAAACCCAAGTTATCTCTAGATTCCAGTTATCTGCAAGTGAACATACTTTTATCAGTATTTTGCTAACATATTGACAATGATTATATTGAAATGATGGATAGCTTCTGCCTTTTAAGATTAGTTATCAATGCAGTAACCAGCAGTCAAGAAATATGCCACAGACTAGTATTTACTGGATAGCAATGAAGGCTTTCAAAAGTATTCAGATACTATGATGTAGAACAGAATCATGTAGGAAATGGTATTTCCTGTGACAGTATATGAAAGCTAAATTTGGACTTCAAAGAAACAGGACTGAAAGAGAATTGACACGTTGGGATTTTACTGGCATTTGAAGATTCCTCAGAATACCATGGATAGCCAAGAAAACAAACAAATGGATCATGGAAATAATCAGTCCAGAATTCCTACTTGAACCACAAATGATGACGACCATATTTTGAAGCTACTGTACAGTACAAAAACCTAATTTTCCTCAGTTTATAATGCTGAAAGGAAAAAAAGACAACAAATAACAAGGTGGATAGACTCAATTAACAGAAATGTGTGCACAAATAACAAGGTAGATAGACACAATTAGCAGAAATGTGTGCACTATTGCATGACATGATTGTCCCCAGTTTGGGGACAGATCATCCAGAAAAAAGCTTTATATATTGATTGCTAGAAGTTGTCACCAGTTTGATGGCACATAATCAATGTATTGTTAATTCAGTGTGAGTTTCCAAGAAAAAATACAAAATATCTAAATAAACTGGAATAGTTAATTAGTACTTATAATCTTACAATGGTGAATACTGCTGCAAAAATACAAATATAATGCTTTATGCCTGATTCAGTTTGATGTTGCATGTTTATACCTCTGCATAACAAATTCTTGGTTTTTAAACTTCAGTGCCTAGCAAAAAAATAGTTCTCGGTTTGTGCCAAGTTCAACCACAAATTAAAAATGACTTTGGAACAGAAGTATTTGGATTGGAAAACAGTTTCTTGTGAATTAGGCTTTAGTTTATGTAGTACTTCAAAACACAAATTTTATAGTCCTTGCTATAATCAAAATAATTTAATGCTTTGATTGGATGAAAATGTGCATTGCCAACCAAATTTAGAAGCACAATCTCATATAACTGTAGTATGCTGTTGTGAATTTGGCTTAAGACATTGTAAAGATATGCCCAGCTGCAAGATGCAAAATGAAGCAGCACTCAGCTGTGTTACTTGAAGCCAATGCCTAAAATATGGTGGGTCATTACAAAAAATTGTTTTTCAGTGAAGAGAAGTAATTTTACAAGCCTCATAGATCCTAAGAGATACACCCATTAGTTCTCAGGCCAGAAGAATGGCCTGCTGCTGCTGCTGCTGCTTTTTTGAGCTATTCTTAGCACTTGCCAAAAATGTTTCCCCCCTTCCTCCACCTCTCTTGCATATGTGATTAATAGTGAAGGTTAAAATATTTTGAAGAAATAATAATGCCTGGGCTATCTAGACATCATTAAAAGCATCATGCATCTTGATTCAAGCACTATTGCTGCCTTCAGAATACTTACAAAACAGCAATATATCCTTCCTTAGCTATGATAACATTTTCTTCTTTTCATCCAAGTTAAATTTTCCCCACAGGAGCTAAATTGGGGCTTCAGAGAATGTATTGGAAACCATCTGAATTGTAGACTCCATGTTTCATCATGTCCACATATACTGTATCATTAAGGGCCTGATGTTAACTTTTTATTTAACATTCTCATTCAATAAGTGATCTCGGTAAAGAAGGTGACTTCTTGATCCAGCCAACTGGCTTTAAAATGATCAACAAATACTTCTCAATGTAAACAACTTGGGAGTAATTAGCTAAAACTCTGGAGTCTTTAGCAAATTTAGGTCATGTCTGCTAGTTCAAAAGAAGGCAAACAAAATTCATCAATGTAAGATAATATGCCATGCCTCTCCCTTTGTTTTTTTATGGTTGATCATGCAGGCAGCCTAATGTTCAGACTGGATTTAGCATTTTTATCCACCCATTAGGTCTTTTGTGTTGTTGTTTGTTGGTGTTAAAAGTTACTGTTGCAGGGTATAGGCTTTCCTAAATGATTAAACTTTTACAGTTGACTGATTTTGTCAATGCTGTGATTATGATTATTATTATTAATAATAATAATAAAACAGTTCAGTGCAATGCTAGATGCTGATCTGTTTCCAGTTTTCTAGAAGTGAAAAAAAATGTTCTCCCTTTAAAAAGTAGAAATTCTCCCTCTGCAGAAAAGTAGTGTCTGAAACTCAAGTATTAGGTTTCATTTTATAGGATCCAACATTCTGGTATGCTTTGTTCTCTTCCATTGTCTCCTTTTCCTTTCCTTTAAGTATGTATTTTAAATGCCATCTTTCTGGAAGCTATATTGAGAAAGCACTCTATCATCGTGACATAATGTCACGGTGACAAAGGCAACTATATTATGAAAATAGTGAAAAGACATAAAAATATGATAAGAAAGTGCTGTGTATAATGTATAAAGTTGATAGTTTTGCAATATCCTCAAAATTAATAAGACATACCTACAACTTTTCTGCTATTATTTCTGATATCTCTGTACTTCTGGAGGGGAAAAATGACAAACTGAAGATGATTCCACTAAAAATGGAGCAGATAACTGCAGCGGAATATTGTAAATGGGTACACTGGCTGTTTGTCTCAAAGGTGCTTTTCAGAATGCAACTTGACTTTCTTGGGGTGTTTTCTTGAAATTGTTTCACATCTCATCGAAGGAGCTTCTTCAGTTCTATTTATTTATTTATTTCATAATTTTATATACCGCCCTTTCCCGAAGGACTCAGGGTGGTGAACAGCCAACTAAAATACATACAAAACACAGATATAAATACGATTAAAAAAGAATTAAATTATGGGCTGCCCAAATGAAAATCTAAAACCCCCGATTAAAATAAATTAAAACTTTCGTACCCCAACCAACTAATCTAAAACCCCTATTTAAAATCCCATTTGAGTCAACTCAGGCTGGCCTGCTCAAAGAGCCAGGTCTTCAGGTCACGTCTGAACGCCCTCAGGTCAGTGGTTGTTCGTAGCCCTGGGGGCAGCCCGTTCCAAAGGGCGGGTGCCCCCAAAGAGAAGGCCCTATTCCTCGGGGTCACCAGGCGGCACATAGAAGGCGTCAGGACCCGGAGGAGACCCTCTCTGTGGGAGCGCACCGGTCGGTGGGAGACTACTGGCAGAATGCGGTCTTCTAAGTATCCTGGTCCAATGCCATGGAGTGCTTTAAAGACCAAAACCAATACTTTAAAGCGAACCCGGAAGGCCACCGGCAACCAATGCAGCTCGCGCAGGAGGGACATCACATGGGAGTATCTCGACGCCCCCGTAACCACCCGCGTGGCCGCATTTTGTACCAGTTGAAGCCTCCGGGTGCTCCCTGCAGTGAGCCCCATGTAGAGGCATTACAGTAGTCCAGGCAGGAGGTGACCAGGGCATGGGTGACCATGCGTAAGGCATCCCGATCAAGAAAGGGCCACATCTGGCGTATCAGGCGAACCTGATAAAAAGCCCCCCTGGAGACAGCCATGATGTGATCTTCCAAAGACAGCCATACATCCAGGAGGACACCAAGATTGCGAGCCCCTTCTGTGGGGGTCAAGATCTCATCCCCAATAGCCAGCGACGGAAACCACAGCCACTCAGTCTTGGAAGGGTTGAGTCGAAGCCTGTTTCCGCCCATCCAGTTCCGCACAGCCTCCAGGCAACGGGCCATAACCTCCACAGCATCGTTGGGGTGGTTTGGGGTGGAGATGTAGAGCTGAGTATCGTCAGCATAAAGATGACATTTCACCCCAAAACCACGGATGATCTCTCCCAGTGGCTTCACATAAATGTTGAACACAAGAGAGGAGAGGAGCGACCCCTGAGGCATCCCACAAATGAGGAGCCTAGGGGTGGACCTCTCCCCCCCATCAACACAAATTGCGAGCGGTCCGAGAGGAAGGAGGAGAACCACCACAAAACGGTGCCCCCAATTCCCAACCCCTCCAACCGCTGCAATAGGATACTATGGTTCATAGTATCAAAAGCCGCTGATAGATCTAATTGGACCAGGACAGAGGAATAACCTCTGTCACGGGTCCTCCAGAGATCATCTACCAACGCGACCAATGCTGTTTTGACTGAATGGTGTTTTGACTGAATGGTGGAGAATGGAAGGATTTATACTCTTTGCAATCATCTGGTTGTCACCACTCTAGAGGTTGGCTGTTAGCTTAACCAGATGACAGCAACAGCAAGATGACTGCGAAGAATACAAATCCTTATATTCTATCTAAGAATATAAATCTAGTCAGAACTGAAGAAGCTTCTTTGATGAGAAATGAAAAGGAATAAAGCACTTTTGGGACTACCATGACCTGGACAATTGATAATCTCTACAGACACTGCTGTTTTTTAATTCCTCTCTGGATAAGTAAAGGATTTTGGATTGCCCACAAGTACTCCAGAACAATTGCACTTTCCAAGGAGACCTCAAGGTAGTGATCTCCAATAGTTTAAAGATCTGGCATGTGAGGGAATAGCTACTTTGTTCAATACATGGTCATGATATTTAAGGACACTGGATTCACATATTTCTTTTCTTAGTTACTTTTGGAGTAACTGCATGTAATTGCATGTTCAGCTACTAAAAATCTTTTAATCACCATATGTTGGTAGGGACATTTGGATCATATGGATTCCATGCAATATACAGCAATATACAAAAATGCTTTCTGTTTGCCTTTTCTGTTCTAGAACTTTCCAAGCCCCTTAACCTACATTATAAAGTTCTTGGGAAGTCAAGTTGTCATTTGGGAAACAGCTGTACATACAAAATCACAGAATCATAGGATTATGCAGTTGAAAAAGACAAGGATCATCAACAGAATGCACAAGAAATTAACCCATTTTGGAGATGTGGTGACTTAGGAAAAAAAGAAAATGTTAAAAAGTTGTGGTATTTATGTAGTTACTTACAAAGCACATCTAAATTATATTAAAAGTAGCCAAAATATCTTTATAATTCCCAGGGCATATCACAATGTTTGAGCAACCCTAGTGCTTGGAAACTGAAAGTTGAAAAATTTGACACACCTTACATGTCCAATGTCTTTAAAAACTTCTAGAGATGAAGAATCCAAAATATAAATAGAGAGGAAAATCTATGTTCTGCTTTTTGTGAGATGGGCAGCTATATCCATTTGGTTAATAAAATAAATATCTACATTACATTTTAGCTTGCTCATTGTCTAATTTTTTTTTGATGTTTGCATTTTCTATTCCTGATAAATGTCTGGGATGCTCAGTATATCAATTTATTCTAATATGTTTAGATTTCCATAGACTAAGCTCATCTTCCCTCCAGAGGAGCTCATATTCTGTTCAAGAGAAAGTACAATGGGAAACCCACATAGAGGGATTGACAAGCAGGGTTTGTGTTCTGGAAAACTGAATGGGAAGTTCTAATCTCAGAGGAAATCTGTAAGAACATTAGAAGCTTTGCACTGGGAAACTGATTTTGTAGCGTCTACTCTAAGGTCAGTTAATTTTAGCCATCCCCATATTATATGCTGACAATGAATCAATTTTACAAGTTTGTAAATGTGCATAGAGGATTAGTCAGCTCTTTTGAGTTGGCTACAATTGTGCTTCCTCAGCAAACTCCTCTGAAATCTGCAGCTCCAATCTTCCTTCTCTATTACAACAAAATAGCAAAGGGATCAATCCATGACCCGCATGGAACCTTTTCCTACTGTGCAACATGAGACTGCTCATTGTGTTAGTTCTGTTTTCTTCTTCCTGGTGCCGCTGCTTCTAATTCTGGTCCAGATTCCCTGCTGTTCAAAATGCAGCATCTCCCAGGGTGGGCTGTTATTATGAGTTTGCTCTAATATAGCTAAATAATTGTATGGCCTTCTGCTTCCCAACTATGCCAGAGAAAGAGATCAGCTTGGATCTTTATTTTTCTGTTTGGTTTGATTTGTGATTGCTATTTTTTTTCCTAAACTTGTAAATCATTCAGGGCAGAAAAAGTGCATTTTCTGGCATCTGCTTTATCTTGGGGTTGTGAAATGACTTGTTTAAGTTAACTAAAAAGAAGAAATAGTAGAATTCAGGATAGTGGCTTAAAATAGAACTAAAACTGAAGTGGGAAGCACATGATCCTGTCTGTATTGATCCTCTTCCTCAATTTTGGTGGACTTTCTCTTTAAGTGGGTTTTTTTTTTTTTTTTTGCAAAGGAAAGTACACTGCCTTCAATTAGGAGGAAGCTAGAACAGATAGGCTCAAGATCCACATGGATCTTGACAGACTAGAACACTGGGTCATATCTAACAAAATGAAATTCAATGTAGAGAAAAATAAAGTCCTACACTTAGGCAAGAAAAACCAAAAGTACACATATAGACTGAGTGAAACCAGGCTTAATAGTAGTATAACTGTGAGAGGGATCTTGGAGTCTTAGTGGACAACCAGCTAAATATGAGCCAGCAGTGTGCAGCAGCAGCCAAAAATGCTAATACAATCTAAATTGCATTAACAGAGGGATACTATCAAGATCAAGTGTGGTACTAATACCACTTTATAAAGCCTTAGTAAGACCACACCTAGAGTACTGCATCCAGTTTTAGTCACCACATTCTAAAAAAGATTTCGAGACTCTAGAAAAATTACAGAGAACAGCAACCAGGATGATTAGGGGACTGGAGACTAAAACATATGAAGAACGGTTACAGGAACTGGGCATGGCTAGTCTAGTGAAGAGAAAGACCAGGGGAGACATGATAGCAGTCTTCCAATATTTGAGGGCCTGCCACAGAGAGGAATGGGTCAAGCTACTTTTCTAAAGCGCCTGTAGGCCAGACAAGGAATAATGGATGGAAATGGAACAAGAAGAGATTTAACCTGGAAATAAGGAGAACCTTTCTGACAGTGAGAGCAATCAACCAATGGAACAGCTTGCCATCGGAAGTTATGGGAGCATCATCATTTGAGACCTTCAAGAAGAGATTGGACTGCCATTTGTCAGAAATGATATAGGGTCTCCCGCTTGGGTGGAGGGTTGGATTAGATGACCTACAAGTCACTTCCAACTCTGATTATATGTTATTATCAGATCCAACTGTTTCTGTGGCCCACAACAGGTCAGCCAATTAACAGTTCTGACTGGGATCAGAAATTCATAAAAGTAAAACAGAAATAATAAGCCTGTACAAAGTGTGAACAGTGCTGTTTCAGCAAAGAGTTTTGAGATGGTTCTTCAATCTGAGAAAGTAAGTTACAGTACTGCACCTCAGAATGAAACACTGAACTGGTCTGACTTGATTTGGTTAGCAGCACATGTGCAGAAGCTCTTTTAAGAATCAAGAGTAAATTGTACACTATTCAGAACTGAAGCAGGCCAAGGTTGATGTTGACACCTTTGTTGTATGTATCTGTCAGTAAGTCTTCAAAGGAGTCTGTACTTGTATAGTATCAGAATCAGAATAGCGCTGAGACCTTCGAGGTCTTCTAGTCCAATTCCCTGTTCAAGCAGGAAACTCTATACCATTTCATATAGGTGACTGTCCAATCTTTTCCAAAAAACCTCCAGGGATGAAGCACCTATCATTTCTGAGGGCAAGCAGTTCCTCTGATTAATTGTCCTCACTATTAGGAAGTTTTCCTGAATTCCAAGTTGTTTCTCTCCTTGATTAGTTTTCATCCATCAATTCTGGTCTTGCCTTCTAGTGCTTAGGAAAATAAGTTGACCCCCTCTTCTTTGGGGCAGCCCCTCAAATACTGAAATACTGCTGTCATGTCACCCCTAGTCCTTCTTTTCTCTAGATACATGGCATCAAAAAAACAACCACCTGTGTTTGAATAAAAGAGATATAAAGGAGATGGCAAAAAGTCATGCTTTTTTAAAATTTAATATTACTTATATTTATCATGGTTGCACTGTTGTTACATGTTGTAAGATCTCCTGACCTAAGGCAAACATTTTCTTGGGACCAGATAATTACTAGCAAGCCCAGGAAAACTTATAACTACTGTTATAAGGAGCAGTTAGATCTAAAGCATTCTTGTCCACCTTAATTCCAGAGCAAATCATCAGATGGCTTCAATCTGTTGCTTTGAAGTGGAGCATTGCTTTGATCACTGAATCAAAGTATCCCACAGAAGTTCCACACAGTGCCAAAGTGCTTCACAATTCATATTAGGGAAAGGAAACAAAGGCAATGAACATGATTTTTAAAAGGAGAACATTCTGGCAGTTCAAAGAGATGAAAACATTTCTCCTTTCAAAAGGCAGAAGAAAGAGCAAATTGCTATGTATCCTTAGAGGTGGTGGGAGTAGAGAATAAATAGGTTATTAATCTGACCTGAAGAAGAATTGGAAACTGGGCTATTCCATCCTCCTTGCATAATTCTAAGTACTCTTCAAACAGTAGTGTTCTTTGGAAGTTCAAAGAGAAGAAAGAGAGGAGGAAGAGGATAGCAGGTGATAAGCTGAGTTTGTTACATTTAAAGAGGGCAGAGAATGAGTAACAAATCTTATAACCTTAAATAATAAATTGGGCCTCACTTTACAGTTCCTGCTTTTCAACTACTCCCAGAATGGCGGCAATACCAGCTAAAAGGAGCTCATGGCTATAGATGATATTTAAATTGATATTCCAAACAACAGGCTTGATTACCTCAGAATTTGCTCACTGCATTCCTAATATGGTTATTTCCCATGCTTTATTGTTTCCCCATTCCCACACAATGCATTTCTACTTGTATAGGCCAATGCATTTCTTCATTCTTCCAGTTGTCTTTTTTCCCCTAGCTTCTTTGACTTTTCTTTAAGCAAGCAGCTATTCAATTTAACATATTCCTCCTATGACTTTATTTTTACCTTGTTCCATACCCCATCCTGGGGGCTTTCTGTATCTGGCCCTCGGGCTGTCTATAACCAACACTCTGCTGATGCTTGTTTCATTCAAGTACATGTCCATTGAGGTGATGTGCAGTTTAATTATTTTTTCTCAAAATTTTGACTTATGAGACCTTTATTGATTACAGAAATTTGCTTCATTGATCTTGGCCAGACCCCAAAATTGCTGATTTCTAATATATTTCTCAGAATGTGTCAAGTTGAAAGGATTTTGTTGTTGTTTCAGCATGTAACTGTGCAGTTTCATGAAGTAGTCCTTGACTTATGATCCAAAAGAGACTAGAACTTCTGTCTTTAATTAATGGGATCATTGAGTGAGTTGCACACAATTTTGTGAACTTTTTGATAAGGTCATTAAGTTACTCCATATTCTCCAATTGATTTTACTCATCAGAAGCCCCCTGAGAAGGTCACAAATGGCAATCATGATGCTGCAACCATCATAAATACATGTACATGCTGGTGGCAAAATGCCTACATTTTGATCACATTATATGAGAGTATTGCAATGGTTGTAAGTGCAAGGGAGAGTTATATATGTTACATTTTCTGTGCTGTCATAACTTCAGACTGTCATTAAATGAATAATCATAACTGAAGGACTACCCATGCTGGGTATTTACAGACCGTCCTTGGTGTTTTTCTTAACTCTGCTAAGAAAAACTGTAATAATTATGGGAAGCACTTCTTTAATAAGGCTTGGAAAAAGCTATTTATTTCCTTTAAACTAACCCTAGACTATGTTATTTGAAACCTAGTAGAATAGAATAGAATAGAATAGAATAGAATAGAATAGAATAGAATAGAATAGAATAGAATAGAATAGAATAGAATAGAATAGCTTTATTGGCCAAATGTGATTGGACACACAAGGAATTTGTCTTGGTGTAAATACTCTCAGTATACATAAAGAAAAGATACATTTGTTAAGAATCAAGAATCATAATGTACAACACTTAACGATAGTCATAGGGTACAATCAGCAATCAAATCATATTAGGAAACAATCAGTATAAATGGTAAGGATACAAGGGACAAAGTTACAGTTCTACAGTCACAAGTGGGAGGGGATAGGTGATAAGGAGTGATGAGAAGATTAGCAGTAATAGTAGTGCAGACTTTGTAATAGTTGAACAGTGTTGAGGGAATTATTTGTTTAGCAAAGTGATGGCTTTCGGGAAAAAACTGTTCTTGTGTCTAGTTGTTCTGATGTGCAGTGCTCTATAGCGTCGTTTTGAGGGAAGGAATTGAAACAGTTTATGTCCGGGATGTGAGGGGTCTGTAAATATTTTCACAGCCTTCTCTTTGACTCGTGCAGTATACAGGTCCTCGATTGAAGGCAGATGGGTAGTAATTGTTTTTTCTGCAGTCCTAATTATCCTCTGAATTCTGTGTCTATGCTGTTGGGTTGCAGAACCAAACCAGACAGTTATAGAGATGCAGATGATAGACTCAATAATTCCTCTGTAGAACTGTATCAGCAGCTCCTTGGGCAGTTTGAGCTTTCTGAGTTGGCGCAGAAAGAACATTCTTTGTTGTGCTGATCTAAACTGATTTTATCCCTCTCAATTATATCATATTCCTTGTCCCACGGTACCACTAACTTTTTAAACTTCTCTACTTTGTGTCTTGTCTGCCTGCTTGCCTCTCTCTTTCTACCAAGATTTCTCTTTAAGTAGTAATAGGAAAGGGATATGGTACATGCCAACCAGAAGGACTTGGACCTGCAAGGTAGATATGGCATGAAATAAGATACTAAGAATTTTACCTAGAAGAATGAGGCATTTCAGGCATTTCTGGTTCAGATATTAGGCATATTTCCCACCTTATTTATAAAAAAAATATTTTAAAAATGGACAGGTCACCTCTAAATCACTGTTCTTAAAAGGGGCAGGCAGTCAAAACAGGGAGTAGCTATCCATCTGTCAAAGATGATTGAAATGATTCCTGCATCAGCAGAATATTGCACTAGATGACCTATAGGTCCATTCCAACTCACACATTAAATTACTCTACTTTTTCACCAGTTGTGATTTTTATGAACTTACTTTCAGAATCAGCCTCTGAAATAGGTTTGCAGAGCCCATTACTATTTATTAATTTAAAACATTTATATGGCTGTCCATCTTATGCCAAAGTCTGGCTTGTTCCCAATCAAGAATTAAAGCAATATTAGTAATAAAACAACATTAAACACAGTATCAGAATTATTAAAACCATAAACATTAAAAACAAAAAATGTGCTAGCATTGACAAAGGTGCGACCAACTACCAGTAGGTGCACTGCCAACTAGCAAGATGTCCTCATGGCTCTATCATTATGGTTCCATCTAAGCAATAGTGCAATGGTGCCACTGGACCAAATGGTGGTACACAAACTGTCTTTCCATTAAAAGAAGAAATGGGACCCTGGCCTATGTAAAACATTTCAAACTATGCTAAACATACAGATGTTTAAGAGGAGAATATATAATATATACTTTTATTCTCCCAGTGATTCTTTTCCATGTAACACTTCCCTTTAAATTCTATTCTGGGCTAAGATGCTATAGTAGTTTATATTCTTGCATATGATTAACATTTGGCAGGTTCATCAGAAGTAATTAGGAGGGAAGCTTCTCCTTATAGCAAACAGCCGTTGCATGTATGGATTTTATGTGCTCACTTATCAATCTGTAAGGCCAGTTTTGCTCTCTTTTTAAAATTAATTTCTTCTTCCTCTTTAGAATGATTTCTAACACCCATCTTTACCTTTAAGACATTTGGAATTTTGCCTCAATAAAACTCTATCTCATTAGGAAAGCAACAGACTCTCTCATGCTCACACATACACCCACTATTACATCTATACTATAATGTTCATGTATAGTTCTAACCTCCTTCTCTTTCCAATCCCCAGTTTTTAATTTCCCAGTTATGATTTTTTTTTTCAGGGTTAACCAAATGAAAGGAAATTCTTCTTCCACATGTAACAAGCTCAAAATAGCAAGAAAAGGGAGTCACACTATTTCTATAAAAGTTACTTTGTGATGAAGTCTCCAGAGTACAAGCCAAGAGACTGTAAACTGTAGTCCCATTTTAGGCATGAAAAACCAACTTGGTGACTTTGGGCCTGACGGTCTTCTTCAATCTACTTCACCTTATAGAGTTAGTGTTGTGGGGAAAATAGGAGAAGGAAGGAGTATTAGGTATGTTTTCTGCCTTGAGTTATTTGTAAAAAAATAATAAAATTGATTGAAAAAATATTTAAAAATAGGATTGATTGGTTACCTCTAAATCCCTCTTCTTGAAAAGAGCAGCCAACAGAAAATAGTTGCACATCAAGAATGTAGGAAGCCAACTTCTGTGCATTTATTCTGATTGTTAACTTGCCAACACTCCAATGGTACAATTTTTTTATTAAAAGGTTTTTTATTTTTATATTTTACATATCTCTACACGTGAGCAACATGATTCCAGATTACAATATTTATACATAGTCATACTTACATTTCCAACTTTCTTATTTAATATCACCTCAAATTATTATCCACTCCACTAATCTTTAAATAAATTTCTATTTCATATTTCAATTCATTAATTCAATATCAAAATCATTTCCTCACATATATTTCTAATTCTTTATCCCCTATTATTTCCATTTTCAGCTTACCACTTATTTTATTTTGCCTTATACATTATTATCTTCATTAATTAACTCAAGATCAACATATAATACTAAAAAAATTAAAATTAAAATAGAAATAAAATTAATGTATTTAGGATCCACATGGTATATTCCTCAATATATTCTATTTATTCCAACACTATTCATATAACCATTTCATATTTTTTCTTTTATTTCCACATAGCCAGATTTTACCCCATAATTTAAATAAAGTTTCATTCCCCTACTTTTAATTATAATATAATATTCTCATTATAAAATTCCAATACGATCCATATTTTTTATTTTCTCATATCCTTTGTTTAGTCAATTATAATTTCTATTTCATTTAGGATATATATGTGTGTGTGTGTGTTTGTGTGCAGGTTTTGGCATGTTCAGGTCTTTTCCATGTAAAATTGAAAGTATCTTGGCAATGTTTCAATGAGGTCCCACTCGCCATCTTCAGGCTGGTGCTTTCGGCTTCATGCTTATGCGAGCAAAGAGTGGTCGGAGCTGTCGTCTCCATATATATACTGGTGGGGAGGTTGGCTGTGTTGTCATTTCTTGATTGGTTGATGGAGTTGATGTTTGCAGATTGGCTGGCTTTTTCTTAAGAACATGTGTGGCTGAGGTATTGGCTGTGTGTCTATCAGCCTCCTGTTTTGTAACGACCTGGGTAATGGGCTGTGTGAAGATCTTCTGAGTTCTATTGTTTTGACATCCTGGATCTTGTGCTTTGCTTGCACAAGCACGAAGCTGAAAGCAACAGCTTGAAAATGGCAAGTGGGACCTCGTTGAAACATTGCCAAGATACTCTCAATCTTACATGGGAAAATAATAATAATAATAATAATAATAATAATAATAATAATAATAATAATAATAATAATAATAATAATAATAATAATAATATTTAAAAGACCCAAACACACCAAGACCTGCATACCTGTACCCTTGAAAATCTACAAACACACACACACACACACACACACACACACATATATATATATATCTTCATCTTCATTTTTCTCATATATAGTTATATAATTCTCTTAGGATAATTACAATACATTTTGAGTTTCAAGTCTTCCCATTCTAAATTCCTAATAAAAAATACCCAAATGCATTCCATGTGGCATCCCCCTTTTATATCATATCTAACCCTTAACTCTAAATCTCTTGGCCTTGTCATTTCTCTTGGTTTTAGCTAGCTTTCCCTTTTCTAAATTTTCCTGATCTTTCCTTTTTATTTCCATCTGCCAGTCACCCATCTTCTCCCCCACCCTTTCCTGTTCTCTTTTTTGAAGTTTCTTTTGGTAGAATTTCTTCTTTTATTGTTTAATCCTGGGAACATTTTCTCTTTTCTTTATTAACTCTACCGTCAGTGTCATAGTTTTAATTCCTTTAATGTCTTTTGGCAATATCTCTTGTTCTCCATGTTCATCTGAGTCAGTTTCCTTTTCCTTTAACTCCTCCTCTGTGAAATT
The DNA here is from genome assembly GCA_023653725.1 of Bungarus multicinctus. Classification (NCBI taxonomy): domain Eukaryota; kingdom Metazoa; phylum Chordata; class Lepidosauria; order Squamata; family Elapidae; genus Bungarus; species Bungarus multicinctus. Next base: position 57,110,763 of record CM042836.1, on the reverse strand, counting down.
TCTTTGTTCTTGTACGGACTACATCGCCATTATTTTTTTTGCCAGTATGTCCAATAATTCTCTTCTTTCTTTCAACGTTCCTCTCACAATTCGCAATTCTGTCTTAAAGTCTTTGCTTATTTATTCCACTTTTTTGTTAATCAGTTGATTAGCAATTCAAAACCTTTTGTTGCAATCTTTTCCAAAATTCTCCTTTTGTCTTTATTTCCCTTATTAATCCTTCTGTCTCTTTATCACAATCAGCACCCAACAGTCCCAGGAAATTGCATTTGAGTATCCTCTTAGTACAGTTTCTCCCCCCTTTTTTAAGTTTCCGGGGTTCTTGCTATTTTATTAGTCTTTTACCTCATAACAATTATAAGACCAGTGATTTTCCATAAAATTCTGAAGGAAAACAATCTTTAACCATTAGATGGCACTATATCACTTTCCACTTTTCAAAGTTCTTTTATTTTCTCTTTTCAATTGTATTAATGTTAATTTCCAACAATTTCCACTATTAGCTTTCTTAAAAATAGTCAATTCCATGCAAGTCCAGCATTTTGTCCAATGCTTAATTAATGCCAAATTATATATATTATTCCAAATTTAGTCTCTAATTTTATTGTAACTTTTCATACTCCAATTTTGTTTACTTTATGTTTTCCTCTTATTTTCTGTTTGCCGCTATGATACTTTTAAGCAAGAGCTCTTTCTTTCTGCTCCTCAGGGTTATTAAGAAAAAAATCAAATTCTTTTGTCTGGTTACATGTCACTCACCACTTCATTGCTCCAGCACATATTTAGGTCCCAGCAGCTTTCCGTCTTCAAGGCAGCCATTAAACTGCTGATTCTCCTTGTCTTCCAGGGGAATACCTAACTAGGGAGGGGAGATGTGGATCCCCTCAACCCAGCGGGTGATCTCCCCCTCTTTCCCCATCCCTCCGAGATGGATCAGATGGTTCAGTCCCATAGGGATCCCTCCAACAAGGTAAACATGGATCAAAGTCGTGCACAATTGCGATCTCTGATTTATCTTCGACGGAAATACTACCGGAAGTCCACTCCAATAGTAAATTGAAGGGAGAAGGAAATGAAGGAAATATTTTGTTTCTTCCCAATTTCTCTTTTATTCTGAGGCATAGTTATTAGCCACAGATATTGGCTTCAGGGCAGAAAATGAATAGAAAAAAAATCGAGGAAATGTGCATGAAGGGCTCTTTTTTAAATGAGATAATGTATGGTTGATATAATTTCAACTTTTTAAATTTGTAAAGGGTATTCCTTGTTTCAGAAAAACCTCAGCCAGGCAATCGCCAGAACTGAGTAATGAAACCAAGGATTCTGACCTTTCATCTTTTCAGACAAAAGCAATTGTGCTCTGGAGCAGGAAAATGAAGCATGACAAATTCAGATGAGGTTATTTCATCAATAGGAGAAAAACAGTATGTGTTCATTATCCACATGCTTCACACCAGGACAAATGTTGTTCTAAGTACTCATTGTCACAGCAAGACTGGTATAGCAGAACACATGAACTGTTCCATTTCAACATCAACTGATTATTACTATGAGTTGAGGCCTCTTCAGGCTAAGAAAAAGTAATTTCTCTCTAGGACCCCATGCAAACAAGCAGAAACCATCTGTGCAGAAAGAACAACTTTAGTTGTTGTTTCTTTTTAATATATTTGTTCTTTGTATATTCATCCATTCAGGTTAATTAATTCAGTCAGTTTTAAAACAGAAGTTTTTCATCAAACTAAAGGAGGATAGATTTGTGAAAAATAGGTAAAACATTTCTAAAAGTCAGCAGTTCCCATCTGCCATTCTGAATTATTCCTGCTGAGGTGTGCTCTCCACTCTCCATCCTTCCAGAATAATGGAAGGGATCTTGGAGGTCTTATAGTCTGACCCTATACCATTTCAGACATGATATGGGGACAGGAGAAAATAATGGAATATTTTTATACCATCCTATAGAAACTGGTAAAATAATCTTGATTTAATACTTCCCACACAAAGAGAGAAGGGGCAGAATGCTATATTTTTCATATAAATACCCATTTAAGTAATATAGGAATTCAACTTTCACTCAAGTAATGTAAATATGTCTGTTTGTCTGTCTGTTTGTCTGTCTGTCTATCTATCATCTATGCATACAAAGAGTATGTACTGTATGCTTATTCATATATATAACAACAGCAAAACATATACAATACAACAGCAAAACATATACAATACAAAGTTAAGGCTAATGAAAACATTCAATATATTATTATGCATCTTGCATTATATGTATTTTGTATAAAATACATCTTTCAAAAGGTTTTGAAGGCTTTCATTTTTGTCTGCAAGGACACCATCCAAACCTTGGTCATTGTGATGCTCATTTAAATATATATATATATATATATATATATATATATATATATATATATATATATATATATATATATATATATATATAATTGCTTTTAAAATAATGTCAAAGAATCTACTTGGGTTTTATTTTTCTTTTCTGTGACAATTCATGCACTTTTATTTTGTTTTTTTCCCCCATGGCTTTCATGTTATACACCTTTTCTGGATCTATATAGCCAAGTTACTGTAAGTACATTTAGTTCACTTTGTATTGTAAATTGGCCTACATGGTTCCAAACAACACAACAGAATTTTGTTTTTCATTTTTATCTTTGATTTTGGATGCAGGTCTTGATTTAGGGAGAAAATGCATATGAAAGCTACAGATTAAACAAAAGCTTGCAAAAAGACATATATTTAAGGGGGAAAAAAGATGAGCAATGTTTTTTTTCTTTTGACCTCATAGTTGGGCTTCAGGATTTTGTAGACTGTGGTCTGGACAACAGATATCTTGATGTTTTCTCCAGCAACTGTGGCTGACATCTTCAGAGGCAAGATGGTCTGCCTCTGAAGATGCCAGCCATATTTTCTGGTAAAGTATCAATTTTTATCATTACCCAACAAACACTGGCTGGGAAAGCCTACACCAGTATATTTTTTTTCAGAGCTCTGATATCTAATGCCTGCTCACTATGGAATCCTTGTCCTCATTATCATCACCAATGTATGTCATAAAAGTTATGGTTTCACCGCATTTTTTTTTACATCAAAAGAAATAAAAGAAGGAACTCCTTTCTTTTCAGCGCAGTACAAAGTGGTTGCCCAGTACTGCTTCCAAAGCATAAAAATGACAATAGTTAGACAATCTTATTCCAGCATGATCCTTCACCAAATATATGTGGGATTTATTCTCTGTCAAAGACAGCATCAGATGAATTGTAGGGCAAAGTTCAAGAGGAAGCTAGAAAAGATCTCTGTCCCATTCTCATCAATAGAACCAATTTGCTGCTTTACAATCTGCTCCTGATATTTCTTTCTTTCCTCTTTCCTTAGTGGAACAGAGCAATGGGGTCATGCAGACAAAGAAGCAGCTAGAATTGGGTGGGGAATAACAAAGTTAATTGATTGTTTTGTTTTAAAATCCAATCTAGATTTTGGAGGTTTTGCCCATCGCAGGAAAAATAAATCAGTCAACCTCAATTCTGTCTCCTCCAAATGACATATTTCCTCTGGATTCTTTTAGGTTTTTTTTTTTTTAAAAAATCCTTAAAGCAAAGCATGTATGAGCTGCAATCTTTTTATTTTCAGATCTTTAACTCTCCAGTTATACTTTATAATAGAGCGCATGAAGACAAAATAAGCATGCATATCTTTTTCCATTATGTCTTCTAGCCTTTATGAGATAAACAATCATTTGGAGTCAGGTGAGCATAGTGAAAAGTTTTAGAGTGTTTTTAAGCACAGTCACAAAATAGCTGCCATAATGGCTTTACATATTCACAAAATGATTAACAAGATGAGTGTGACCAGATCAATAGGCTCATTCTCCAAATATTCTTTACCATCCTCTGAAACCTGCTCTAATTCCAGCTTCCTTAGTTTTTTTTTCTTGGCAGGTGGCCATTCTCCCAAACAAAACCCTGGGTGAAATCTGGTGATGTAAGGCTCAGAGACATCCAGAAAAAAAGTTAAGAGTTTATTAAAATATCAACTAAATGCATATGATATAAACAAGAACCTGGGAACTTATCTATTTATATAGTTGTTCATTGATATGATAATGCTCATTGGCATTCAGTAGCTGATTAAGAGACATCTCCTTTTAGCATTTTGGCAGTTTCTCAAAGATCACCATCATGGATCAAGCCAACTTATGGATGAATGAAAAATAGATTTTTCTGCAACTATTACCGATCAAAAGATTTGCAGTTCTGTTCTTCCGTAGATTGTCTAATCTTTTTGCAATGAAACTCCTTGGGACATCATCAAAATCAGCCTTTCTTCCATTTTAGACTAACTTGCAATCTGGGGCTTTTGATCTTTTGTTGAAAGGAAATGCCAGTTCTAGTGTTCTGTAATTCAACATTTGTGCTTAGTGTTCTCTATTGGAGCTTGCTTTTTCTCTTTCTGGACTCTTGTGATCAGGTCAGTTATTGAGTAAGTCATGTTTACTGATGATAATAACTTCACTTTCTATAACCCAGTTACATCTACTGAGAAAGGTATGTTTACTTACTAATTATCTAAATTTAATTTCAAAATTAAATCTACCATTATAACTTGTTCACACTGCTTTCAGTACGCTTCTGTACTTCTCCCTCCTAAACTCATGGTATACAAATGGATGTTAATGTAGCAACCTTAAGAAAACCATATTAGTTTGCAGAATGCATCAGCATTTTTCTTCTGTAGTATTTTACTGATGAGCTTCTGCACATTAATAGGATATTACACATACAAAATATGCACAGTCTCATTTATATGGAAGACCATGTTTCTTGCTTTACAAAGGTAATGCTCTGATAGAAATCCAATCCAAGGTCAGTTTAAAGAACCATAAAAAAGGAAAGTAGGAGCCTTGGCATTGATCATGTCTTAGCATCAAGGAAATCTATTAGGCAAGTACACATTATCTAATTGTAATTTCCTGCTGGGATGAGATGTGCATATTTCCATGTATTGTAGCTACTATTGATGCATCCATTTTCATACATGTATTGGGATATTTATAATTTATATAAGTAACTGTCCTTTTGATGCTGAGTTTTTTTCTTCTTGGGTTAAGTAGAAGAGCTCAGTCAACCAACACAGGCTGATTTTGTTGTTTGTTTGTGCAATGTTCATTTGTGTATTTTGCAATAACGATTGCTGTTGTTATTTTGATTTGTTCCTACATTTGGAGGGAATAAAGGCATTTGTTTTGAAAGCCATGTTACACTTTAAAGGAGAATGTTTGTAGCTCAGAGTTGAAATGAGGGTTTTCCTCTGAGCTTGATTATTTTCTTGCAGATATTTCATTACCCAAACTAGGTAACGTCATTAGTGCTAGTAAAGAGTGAGAGTAAGTAAACTGAGAGCAAACCCCCTCCCTACTAACACTAAATACTAACACAGATGTTTTACTTAGTTTGGGCAATGAAATGTCTGTAAGAAAATAGCCAAGCAGAGAGACCACTAAGGACCCTTCATGTTATGATTTCCATCATGCTACAGTTTAGCATTTAATTGAAAATAAATCTATTTATCTGGGATATTAAAACTTGAGATAAATTTGGAGAAGACTTTTATAATCCATGAATGCCTAAGGATGTTTAGCAAGCTCTAACAAAACAGTAAATATGAGGTTAGTCAATAATAAATACAAATACATTGCAACTGTGGAAGACTAGCAACATAAGAACAACATACTAATTATAACAATTGTGGATAGAGTAAACAAATATAAACAAGTAAGATCTATAACTTGCAATATTGGTTTGTGTTGAGATAAATACTTGTTTGAACACATTGCATATTTTTCTTGGAAAATATCAAAAGGAGAAGCATGTGGGAGATACACAATACATAGGCTTCAAAGTAGAAATGCATTTTCCTTCCAATATTTTTTTAATATGGTCATAAAAATGTAGTCTTTCAAATATTAAAAAAAAAAAACTCTTATGAAAAATTCAGCCTAACCTTCAAGGGTTAGGTTACTTTTTTAAAAAAGTAACTAGAAAACCATATTTAAACATTCTTTTTAAACATGGCTCCTTAAAAAATTAAATATATGTCAGAGAGCAAGTAAAAATATCACCTTACACCATTTACATTTTAAAATTGCTTTCCTTCAAGCCATTCATCCAAATATACCAGCAAAGGTTCTTTTTTGAAATAGGAATCAGAGAATCTTCTTAGTCATTCTAGCCTGCTTGGGAAATCAGTCCTACAGCTCATATTTCATTAAAGTGCCATTTCAATATTATTATTCAGAAACTGGGCTGAAGAAATGGAAGGAAGCAGCAATGTAATCCATAATCCTACTCTTTCTATCATCATCTCCTCTTCTCTCATTCCCCACAAATGTTTGTGCATGGAAATCTGGAAAAGGCTTCCATCATTTAGGCCAAGATTCAGTTTTCCTTAGAATCACCACTGGCTTGTTCGGTTCCTCTAAAAGTCCATGTAAAGAAGCAGCCCAATTATAGATGCAATCTTTGCATTATGTAGTTTCATCCTCTATAGAGGGAGGGTTAACAGGAAGTTCTTAAGGATGTGTCTGGACATGTTCAGAACCTTGGAAATGGAGTGACTACATGAACTGGTCTATGCAATTTTCATGGCAACATTTTTGGGGAAGTGATTTCCCCAAAAAATCCACTGCCATGATGGTGCAGTGGTTAGAGTGCAGTACTACAGGCTACTTCTGCTGACTGCCAGCTGCTTCCAATCTAGTAGTTCAATTTTTGCTAGGCTCAAGGTTGACTTAGCCTTCCATCCTTCTGAGGTGGGTAAAATGAGGACCCAGCTTGTTGTGGGAAATATGCTGACTCTGCAAACTGCTTAGAGAAGGCTATAAAGCATTGTAGAGTGGTAAGTCTAAGTGCTATTGCTATTTGTCATTGCTTTTTTCCTATGACTAATAGAGAATGTCGAGTTCAAACTCACTCAGCTGGTTTCATGCCTAAGGCAGGACTAGAACTCCCTATCTCTCAGTTTTTACTTTGGTACTTTAAGCTGCTACTCATTTGGAAATGGTCTCTATAGCATTAAGCAAGCAGTAATATCATTGTGCCATGCATTACAGTATGAGGTGTGACTTAGCATCTCTTGGGAGATACCTTTGTGAAGTCTGCACAAGGGAGGTACAGTATTCCACATACTCTTTCCTAATGATGCTTCCTGAAGACTCTTATAGTAAATAATGCCTGCTTCTCATACATTTCCTTAAGAAGACTAGAATATGCTAGAACACAGGTCGCCAATCTTTTGGACCTCAGGGGTGACCAAACACATAATTTTAAATCCCAGGGACCACTAACTGATTCTGTGGGCATGGCCTAATTTGTGGATGTGGCTTTGTGGTCATGTGACTGGCTAGGCATGGCTTCTATGTAAATATTATAAATATTTGTATACATATTGATTTTTTTTATAAAAAAGAACAACTTTTACCCAAAACCAGGCAAAGCAGACAGGCAGACTGAGTTGTGCACAGAATCATTCAGTGATCTATCTATCTGCCACTGGCTTCCTAACTCTGTCACATAAAATTTGCTTTCCATGAGTCTGCACTGAATAATAGAACCTTCTGTCCTAAGGGAGGTTTGGCTGTGCTTAAAAGCAGAGCCGAAGATCTAAAGACTAGTTAGAAAGCAAGAAATCCAACGATTTCCTGCTTCCTAACTAATCTAAATCTCTCGGCACAGCAGAACAGCTGATGGTTGGAAAAAGGAAAAAATAGCAATTTAGCAGGCAAGTTTGCTGGATAAGGAGTGAGTGGGCAGGGAGGGTTCCTGCGGGCCACATGGGCAGTACAGCCTTGTGTTTCTGCACAGCCTGGATTAATTGCTTTGGGGGCGTGTTCTGGGGATGACATTTCTCTGAAGCCCACCAAAATTTTCTCAGGGCCCACCAGTGGACTGCAGCCCACCGGTTGGCGACCGCTGTGCTAGAACACAGCAAGCCAAATACTGCTGCCTTCTCTGCAAATGGATATTGTGGCTTGAAATTTCTTAGACAAAAGGTTTATTTGTTTTCTTTGTTGTTCTGCTTTCCTCATTAATTGAGTTGACACTCCTGTGTGTACATTAAATAATGTCAAAATACAATAAAGCAAAGTAGAAGTTGAGTGACATTTATTGACATTTTCCAAAGAGGCAAAACAAGTTAACATTGCAGCTGAATGTTAAAAGGTCTGGGAGTTAATGTCTTTACTCATCAGTGTGGCTCTGGGTTGACTGCATCCAACCAGAAAATATATTTATATTTCCTAACAGAAATTTTTATTCATTTAGTTTAATGTCTTTCTAAAATATTAATGAAAAATAAGAATGGAACAAAACCCTGTTATCGTATTCCTATTATTTTCATATAACATCAGCTTCAAATAGGAGGAAATAATAAGCTTTTTGATTTTGGTTTTGCTTTTAAACCCAGAGAAATGTTTACATATACAAAATTACATTGTTTTCCTATTCCACCCATAAAATTTTACATTGATCTCTCAAAGAAATCTGAACTATGGTTTAGAAGTGTGTGTGTGTGTGTGTGTGTAAGAGAGAGAGAGAGAAATCCTGGGAATTAAATAACATTTTTATGTCTTTTGATAACTTTACTCTAGGCATGAAATGCTTTATTGCCTTTTTAAAAAAAGAGGCATGATTTTTTTATAAGCATCTTTTTATTTTGCACAAAACTCTTCAACTAATCTGGAATTTAATGTGGATATTTCTCACCAATAGAGCAATATTACTGCTAATACTATAGAATTTGGTTCAAAACAGAGATGGTAAGACCATTTGCAGTAGATAACTGATAATGATGATGATGATGACGACGACTCAAGATGATCTTAAAGAATAAGCATATGTGATGTGGAGAAATCAGTTCTGTTTCTGTGATAGAGCTTAACTGAACAGAACTGAACACAATGAAATGTAATAATATTAGACCTGGAAACACCCTTGGGAAGACCTGTGACACTTACCTTGAAAGACAGTCACTGTCACTGTGGTTGTTGTCACCTAAAGGGGTGGTGGGAATTAACAGATAGGCCTTTGGGCGAAGCATGACATCCTTCCCTCCTCCTTTCCACAACAGATCAGCCTGTTCCACTTCTCTCTATTGACTTGGAGCTTGTATGCTTGCAAACGCATATGTTGAAAGTTACTTGCAATCTGTTGTCTTGATCCTATCTGTACAAAAAGCAAAACAAACAAAGAAAATCATAGCAGAGACATGCCATAAAATTAATACACTAATGCATGAAATCTTTTGAATATCTGAATTGCATTTTAAGTAGAAGTATAGAGGACATAAAATAAACACATATTCAGGGGTTTGCTGCTAAGGGTTCACAGGGGTTTGGGAGAACCCCTAGCTAAGATTTGGTGCAGTTCAGAGAACCCCCAAATCCCATTCCTGGCTGGCCCTGCCCATCCCACCCCACCCTTCCCAGGAGTCCCCACGTGGCCTGTTTTGGCCGACTAGGTCATGCTCACCATGGACACACTACCCAGCAACCAGGCAGAAAATCTTTTGCTACATTTTTTGAAGCCCACCCCTGCACCTATCCCTAACTCTAAGCTTCCCCAAGTTGCCTATAAAATGGCTTAGGCTATTTTCTGAGCTGAAGATTTTGTAATGAAGCAAGTTGGATAGCTTTGTACATCCAAACTTCACTACAGCAACTGTGTAGGTAGGCATTATTTAAAGACAACATAACATGAACACAGATTGTGACAGGGATCACTGATCTTAGGCACTGGAAATTCTCTTTTCTATTAGTTTCAGGATAATTTGATGGGCAATTTCTTTTCAGACTCATTGATAATGAAAATATTTTCATTATGTTCTCCGTCTTATATTGGTATAAACAAAAGGATAATCAGAGAAGAAGAGATGACCAATAAATTATGTTAGTAAAATAAGACAACAATTATATATCTGGATAATGCATTAGAAGGAATGGTTTTAGATATCAGTTGGATGATTGCTCATTTGTATGCTACATCAATTTTGCAATGAAAGCACAATTGAGTACAGCCTTTTTCAGAGTCTGGTCTATTTCATTTCTCATATTAGCAAATAGGACTTCTGCCAACTTGAACAAACCAATCACCGGTTGTTTCAGTAAAACACCTAGGCTCCGTAGATAATTATCAGTAAGCTCAAGCTGAAAAATAAATCAATTGGTATCTCCATTTCACATCAGCACAAAGTGCTTGTGTAGTAAAGCAAGCTGTGTAGATCTTTAAGAGGGTGCTTCATTATGATGAAGCGACATCACTTGGCTGGTCTGCCTTGACTGGTGTTTGCAATAGCCAGAAGAGGTAAATCACATCACTTTTTGGCATGAGGAGAGTCACTTTGCTTCCATGGCATGACATTTTCTGAGAGGAATCCAAGTTGCCCTACATAGGCCTAATAGTAATACCATTTAGATGTATTACTGTTCAGAAAAGCAAAGATCTTCATAAATAGCATCTCCTTAGGACTCATACAACTCTTTTATGTGGCAACTCATTGCAATTACTTATATTTCTTCTCATGCATTTCTCTTTTTTATCACTTTTGGGTGGCTGGCTTTCTCTTTAAAATTCATAAAGACACTGCAATTAAATACAGAGAAATTCAATTATGTTGCAAAACAATACTGTCACCAGTCATTCACTGTATTTAATACCAGCTCTATCATTTCATAACACATACAAAATGCATCTGTCTCTTAGATGCAATTTATAATGTTCCCCTTTTTTGATAACATGGAATCTGTAATGGAAGTAGTTGCACTTGTATAGTGGTAGAGCAGACTGAATGTTTAGTTCTAGTAGTGATTTTTTTAAAAAACTTTCAGTGGTGAAGATTAGATTTTATTTCAGAATGATCCTCTTCATATCAGTATTATGTACTCATTATGCAGCTTCTAGTGAAGCAATAATTTTAAACATGACTTTTATCCACAACTAGAAAACTAGCCACCATATTGTTATCACATGCTTTTTTTCCTGTAAGGAATTTAACATCCAGTATTCTCTTTGCCATGATTTTATCCTCAGAACAGTTATTGAAGTACATCAAGCTAAGAGCTAAGTTTAAGAAGTCACTCAGTGAGAGTCAGAACTTTAGATCACATCCCATTTCATCCCAGATTTGGTCTTGGGCTCTTGCACCATCATCTGGGTGTAGTAAAGATAAGGACTCAAGTCAAGTTTAGTTTATTTATTTATTTATTTATTTATTAAACTTCTATACCGCTCCCTCTCCCAAAAAGGGACTCGGGGCGGTGTACAGCCTACTAAAAACATACAATAAATACCCAATAAATATAATTAAAATAAATTAAACCAAATTGATCCGGCTGTCTATCCCAAAAATTCAGTTAAAAATTAAAAGCTAATAAAACCCCGATTAAAATTAAGTTAAAACTAAAATACAGTTACTGGGCCAGGCCAGCCTGTTTAAAAAATAGGGTTTTCACTGCGCGCCGGAAGGTCAGAATATCCGTCATAGCCCGTATCTCCGGGGGGAGATCATTCTAAAGGGAGGGGGCTCCCACAGAGAAAGCCCGAACCCTCGGGGCCGTCAACCGACAACGGCCGGGCGGCGGTACCCCGAGGAGGGCAACCCTGTGGGAGCGTACTGGGTGGCGGGAGGTTGATGATGGCAGCAGGCGGTCCCGTAAGTACCCAGGTCCCGAGCCATGGAGCACTTTAAATACTGTCAGTACCACCTTGAATCGAATCCGGAAGGCCACAGGAAGCCAGTGCAGCCTGCAGAGAAGCGGTGTAACGTGGGAGCTTCGAGGAGCACCCACGATCACCCGTGCGGCTGCATTCTGGACCAGCTGCAGCCTCCGGAGACTCTTCAAGGGAAGCCCCATGTAGAGAGCATTGCAATAATCCAGGCGGGAGATGACGAGGGCGGAAGTGACTGTGCGAAGTGCGCCCAGATCCAGAAAGGGCCGCAACTGGTAAATCAGACGAATCTGATAGAAAGCCCCCCTGGCGACGGCTGCAATATGTTCTTCTAAAGACAGCCGTACGTCCAGGAGGACACCCAAGTTGCGCGCCCTTTCCACGGGGGTCAAGACCTCTCCCCCCACGGCCAGCGAAGGAACCAGCTGGCTGTATCTGGGCGCAGGAAACCACAGCCACTCGGTTTTGGTCGGGTTGAGACGAAGCCTGTTACGACCCATCCAACTCCGCACGGCCTCCAGGCATCGGGACATCACTTCGACGGCTTCGTTGGGGTGGCCCGGGGTGGAGATGTACAGCTGAGTATCGTCAGCGTACTGATGGAACTCCACCCCGAAGCCACGGATGACCTCACCCAGCGGCTTTACATAAATGTTGAACAGCAGGGGCGAGAGCACCGACCCCTGAGGCACCCCACATCGTAGGGGCCTCGGGGCCGATCTCTGCCCCCCCGTCAACACAAATTGCGAGCGGTCGGAGAGGAAGGAGGTGAACCACCGCAACACGGTTTAGTTCCTGGAAAGTGCATAGATATGTCCATGGAATTGTCTTAGCAGTAATATGAAGTGGTTTGCTATTGTGTTTTTCAAGATTTTTTTATAATTTCCTAATCTAGTGTACAACTCCTGATGATCTCTAAGCATTCTCAAGTATTAACCAGCTTGATCTTGCATTGCATTCTGAGCATCAGTCAATAGTAAATGCTGCTACCTTTTGTGAGTTCAATCTAGTATCAAAATTTATTTTTGTACCTTTAGCTTCTCTGAAATCCAAGGATATATTGCAATTAAATGTTCCACAAGGAGAACAAAAAATAAGTGGGACATTGTCACTTTTACTCATTCTGTTTTATTATTATTTTCTCACCATGAAACAGCAGAATGTGCCTCTTGTGTGTGGAGAACATCATGTTCATGATATGCAGATTACACTTATTTTTTTAAATAAATGTTTATCCATTATACTATGTAGATGCACACACAAATGCATCCCATTCATTGGCATAGTGTGAAGTACAGCACTCAGGAACTTGTGTTAAAAGGATATTATGTAATGTATGCAGATGGGAGAGCTTCAGATAATCTGAGAATTTGTGCAATCTGAACATTGCTGTACAGGGAGTCCTTCCTCAACAACTGGTCATTAGTGACCATTCAAAGTTATGCCCGACCTAGCAAAAGATTCTGGAATTCTGACAGTGGCATACATACATGTGTCACATGATTACATTTTGGATCCTTGCTCATTTTTATTCTTGGTTGCAATGCTCCACATTGATGTGACTGCAATTTACGATGCTTTTTTTTTTGGCTGCTCTCCAGATTTTTGGCTGATTTTTGCCCCCCCCTCCGCCCCCCCCCCCCAAAAAAAAATACCCATAGGAATGAATGGGCCTAAACATGATAGTGTACTTTTATTATTTATATATTTATTTTATTTTGTCAAGCGATTATAAGATAACAGGCATAAGTATAAACATAGTTATGAATACATGAAATGGATACATATAAGAAAAATAAAAAGAAACAATAGGACAGGGACAGTAGGCACGTTGGTGCACTTATGCATGCCCCCTACAGACCTCTTAGGAAAGGGATGAGGTCAATAGTAGAAAGTCTAAGGTTAAAGTTTTTGGGGTTTGGGGAAGAAACCACAAAGTCAGGTAGAGTATTCCAGACATTGACCATTCTGTTGCTGAAGTTGTATTTCCTGCAATCAAGTTTGGTGCGATTAACCTTGAGTTTGTATCTATTGTGTGCTCTATGGTTGAAGCTGAAGTATTCATTGACAGGTAGGACATTGCAATGTATAATTTTATGTACTATATTTAGATCGGACTGAAGGTAGCGTAGTTCTAGGTTTTCTAGGTCTGGAATTTCAAGTCTGGTGGCATATTCTGCAAAGAGTAGAGGAGTGGAGAACTCTTCTTGTGAAATATTTCTGGACTTTCTCAACTGTATTAATATCAGATACGTAATGCTGGTTCCAGACTGATGAGCTGTATTCGAGTATTGGTCTAGCAAATGTTTTGTATGCTCTAGTTAGTAGTGTAATATTATCAGAGAAAAATCTATGTAGGATTAGATTAACAACTCTTAATGCCTTTTTGGCTATGTAGTTACAGTAGGCTCTAGCACTTAGATCATTAGAGATGAGTACTCCAAGATCCTTGACAGAGTTTGGATCATCAACAAGGTCTTGACTATTCAGCTGATTTTTTTTTTTCGCCAATATGTAAGACAGAGCATTTATTTGTTGAGATTTGAAGTTGCCATTTGTTTGACCATTCTGATACATAGTCAAGGTCTTTTTGAAGGGTAGCAGTATTGTTGGTGATGTTGAATAGCTTTACATCATCAGTGAAGAGAACACAGTTGCTCTTAATATGATCACAGAGGTCATTTATGTAGAGTATGAAGAGAGTTGGTCCTAGAATACTGCTTTGGGAGACAGCATTGTTGACAGGTACAGAATTTGACCATTTGTTGTCTGTTTGACAGGAATGCTTCTATCCAGTTATGCAGTTGTCCAGAGATACCATAAGATTTTAGTTTTAGGAGTAGTTTGTCATGTACCACTGAATCAAAGGCTTTACAGAAGTCTATGTAAATTGCATCTAATGCTTTGCCCTGATCGAGTTGTGTAGTCCATATGTTTTTGCAGTGTAAGATTTGCAGATTACAGGATAGTTTTTTTTCTGAAATTAAATTGTTTATTGGAGAGTAGGTTGTTTGTCTCTAAGTGGAGGATAATGGATTGGTTAATAATTGATTCCATGACTTTATAGGTAATGTAGCATAAAGAGATTGGTTTGTAGTTTTCAACTAGGCTGGGGTCTCCCTTTTTGAAGATGGGGTTGACCATGGCTAGTGATCATAGGTTTGGTAGGGAGCTGGTCCTGAAACATTTTTCAAAGATTATGCTTAGAGGTTCGGCTATATACTGTCTGAGGGGATAGTGATAAAAAAGATTTTAGACTGTGTGGAGATGAACAGGCTTACACTAGAATTAAAAGATAGAGTGAATTGGAATATTATTTGTTACACATGGTACAATTGGCTAGATAATAAAGGTAAAGATTAACAATGTAATTATTAAATATATACGAATATTTGTGATGCTGTAGTGTTGTAAAGAGTGTACATGTATTATAAATTGTTGAAAAATGTTCAATAAAAATATTATTGGGGGGGGGGGGAGGAATGAATGGGCCTACTTTGCAACTACCATGTCCACTTAACAATTGCTGCAAAACTGAGTTGTAAAATCAGGTTGGTGGGTGCCTTGACTTACAACTATCATGGTTTATAGTGGAAATTATGACAGGCTCTATCATGGTTATAAGTTGAGCTCTCTACCTGCAATTGTTTTCAGAATATATTGGCAATCAGAAAATGAAGAACCTTGGGTTCCATTCTAGTTTTGCTTGTGATAGTTCTATTGTTTTAGGTATAGAAGCGTTAGCAAGGAAAAATGGAGCAAGCCAATCAAAAAAGCAGTCAGTGCTAAAATGTAAGTGCTTATTTCTGCACTGAAGCAATGATAGAGTAGGTATGCTTTGGAACTCTGTGACAGTTGAACCTAGCTGCGCACACAACAGTGTACATGATGAACTACAATATACTCTGAGGTTATCCTTGAACTACCCAGCATGATATACTTGCCCAAAGCACTATTTGTCCCTGTTATCTTAGTATTAAAAAACAAGGAAAAAACCATCCTCCAAACCAAGACAAAACAGAAATGACATTCTTCAGGCTAGTCCAGCATCACTAGGGAAAGTAATTTATTGTCCTATGATGCTATCAGCTGCTGAACTAGCTGAAACAGACAGTATTAACAAGGTTGTAGACTAGAGTTGCCTTAGTGTTTTATAAGTTATTTGTAATCTAGCTCTCTGTCCATCAAACCCCATGTTTCCAGTCATATTTTATAAACAAGCTTCTCCTGTTTTATGATAACTTGCCTTTTCTGCCCTTGTTGCTTCATATTGGCACCCCTTTCCATTAGCATTCTTGTTGTCAGATCGTGTTATTCACTTTCTGAAAAGATTATTATTAATGCTATTCATTTATTATTATTAAAATTTGTTATAATCATCTACTCCAGCAAACTCCAGGTAGCTTAGAAAATCCAAATAGGCAATTTAAATAATTTGAAAACATAAAACAAAATGAACAGCCCAGAATAAAAAAAACATAACCATAAATACAATAGGGCACCCACTAACATGATAACTCTAGGCCCAGAAAGTAAAAATGGCCATCAATATAAATGTAAACAATTAATTTCCTGGATCAGAGGCCAGTCTGGAAATTCTTAGGAAGTTCTAAAGAACTAGTTTAGAGAAAATGTGGGTCTAAACTAGCAGGGCTGTTATATTCTAACTGCAAAGATGAACAGATATTTTTCCCCTGAAATAGATACCATTGCCAGAAACATCAATATTGTCATCACCATCATTTTCTGGAGCCACAGGAACTGTTGCTAATTATATACCTTTCTTTTATTTTAAGACATTTCTATACAGGCAGAAACATTGTCTTCACACTAGGAGCAGAAATCCCAGTGTAAATACACTGACTTCACTGAGTAGGCTGATCTGAGAATAAGTTCCTGAAATAAAACATGCTGCTCTCAAGGTTGACCTTGAGAGCAGCATGGAAGATTGGTTGTATTTCCCTTTTCCTCTTCCCTGAGGGAACCAACCTAACGCTGAGTCCTAGCAAGAAAGTGTTCACAACAACTCAGCAAATCAGCTGAAAAGCAAACCTGATGCCTATGTGAAGCTGATGACCTTCTCTGTCTATCTCCCCAGAGCAGGGGTGGGATTCTAACAGTTCTCACCTATTTGCTAGAACCGGTTGTTAATATTCTAAGCAGTTCAAAGAACTGATTGTTAGAAGAAATTACCAGCCTAATCCTGTAAGGAAGGCAGGAAGGAAACATTCTAGTGTTGCTTACGAAACTGCCTCTCCGTTAACCCTTATTACATTCTTGGCAGGACTAGATTTCCTGTCTCAGGAACTTCTCTGGAGTTTTCTTTCCCTCTTTTGCTGGTTCTTTGCTTGTGTGGAGTGACCATTTAAAGTTACAATGGCACTGAAAAAAGTGACTTATGACCATTTTTCACACTTACAAATGTTGCAGCATCCCTAGAGGCCAGGTGAGGAGATGCATGCCTCGATGTGAGTGATACTGAGTTAGCCATGCCCAGCCAATAACATGACTATCAAGCCATGTCCACCCAGTCACATGACCACCAAGCACGCCCATTAACTAAGCCATGTCCACAGAGCCAGTTGTTAAAAAATTTGAATCCCACCCCTGAGTAGTCACAATGTGAGAATTTATATCTTGCTGTGAGTCTATTGAATGGCACAAACAGCTTCAGGTGCCAGATCTGACTTGGACTCAATCTTACACATGTATATCACACATGGGAGGAGGTAGAAGCAAAGAGGAAAGGGCCAAACATTTTGATGGTGCCCTGCTGTTAGAGGACCTGGCACAATGAGACTCTTCATTCATATAATAAACAGTCAGGATGTCACTTACAGCAGCGGTCGCCAACTAGTGGGCCGGGCCCACTGGTGGGCCATGAGAAAACTTGGTGGGCCATAGAGAAATCTCACCCCCAGAGCACCCCCCAAAACAATTAATCCAGACTGCGCAGAAACATAAGGCTGCACCGCCCACATGTCCCGCAGGAACCCTCCCCGCCCACTCACTCCTTACCCAGCAAACTTGCCTGCTAAATTGCTATTTTTCATTTTTCCGACCATCATCTGCTCTGCTAGGAGATTTAGATTAGTTAGGAAGAAGGAAATGGTTGGATTTCGTGCTTTCTAGCTAGTCTTTAGATCTCTGGCTCTGCTTTTAAGCACAGTTGAACTGGACTGAAGGTTTGCTTGCAAGCAAATTCAGTGCAGACTCACGGCAAGCAAATTTGAGAGACTGAATTAGACAATGGCAGATAGATAGATCACTGAATGATTCTGTGAGCAACTCAATCTGCCTGCCTGCTTTGTCTGATTTTGGGTAAAAGTTGCTTTTTTTAAAATAAAAACATTCAATATTTACATACATTGTGTGTTGTGAGTTAATTTTGCGAGTTTGCTTGCAAGCAAATTTTATGAGTTTTCCTGCAAGAAAATTTTATGTGACAGACTGAGCTAGCCAATGGGAAATAGATAGATCTCTGAATGAATCTGTGATTCTGTGAGCAACTCAATCTGCCTGCTTTGCCTGATTTTGGGTAAAAGTTGCTCTTTTTTTTATAAACAATTCAATATTTATATAAATATTTATAATATTTACATACAAGCCATGCCCAGCCAGTCACATGACCACCAACCAAATTAGGCCACACCCACAGAACTGGTTAATAGTCCCTGGGATTTAAATTATGAGTTTGGTGGTCCGTGAGGTCCAAAAGGTTGATGACCCCTGGTCTAAAAGATAACACACATTTGGAAAGTTGTGCCAAAAGAAAAGTAATCCAGGGACAAACAATACTGTACATATGACATGTTGCCTAGCAAATAAATACTTATTTGTTTATTATACTAATAATCCACTTCCATCTAAGTCGCTCAAGGCAGCATACATTTTATCTTTTTATAATAACAACACTCCAAGAAAGAAAAATAAAGTGGAGGAAAATGGCTTTAACATCCATGTAAGAGCAATGCAGATTCAAATTAGATGGGTTTTTTTTCAATGGTTTACAGAGAAATTAGATGGAACAGAATGCCTTTGGAATATATGAAATTACTTGTTGAGATAAATGGATTGAACTTTCTACATTTTGGGTTTTATCACCAAGCATTTATCCCAGCTTCAGTTACTGGTGGAAAGAGAAAGCTGAGGATTTTGCTTCTTTTTATGCTTTATTATGGACCTTGCTGAAATCTCTGTTCAGGCTTTTTTTTAACAGAATGATTTTTCAATATCTGCTGTAAATCAATACCATGAGATATATATAGAATTTGGAATTTATTTGATTTGTCAATCGCTTACAAGATAATAGGTATAACTATATACATAGTTTTGAATACATGAAATGGGCACATATAAAAAGACTAAAAGAAACAATAAGATAGGGATGGTAGGCACGTTGGTGTGCTTATGCACGCCCCCTACAGGCCTCTTAGGAAAGTAGAAAGTCTAAGGTTAAAGTTTTTGGGGTTTGGGGAAGAAACCACAGAGTCAGGTAGAGTATTCCAGACATTGACCACTCTGTTGCTGAAGTCGTATTTCCTGCAATCAAATTTGGTGCGGTTAACCTTGAGTTTGTACCTATTGTGTGCTCTTGTGTTGTTATGGTTGAAACTGAAGTATTCATTGACAGGTAAGTCATTGCAATGTATGATTTAATATACCATACTTAGATCAGACCGAAGACAGAGTAATTCAAGGTTTTCTAGGTCTAGAATTTCAAGTCTGGTGGCATAATGTATTCTACAACGAGTAGAGGAGTGGAGAACTCTTTTTGTGAAATATTTCTGGACTTTCTCAACTGTGCTAATATCAGATACGTAATGCGGGTTCCAGACTGATGAGCTGTATTCAAGTATTGGTCTAGCAAATGTTTTGTATGCTCTAGTTAGTAGTGTGATATTACCAGAGAAAAAGCTAATAGGATTAGGTTAACAACTCTTAATGCCTTTTTGGCTATGTAGTTATAGTGGGCTCTAGCACTTAGATCATTAGAGATGAGTACTCCAAGATTCTTTACAGAGCTTGGATCATCAACAAGTCTTGACTATTCAGCTTGTATATACATTATGGAAACAACAGCTCTTCAAGATATATCAGGTTAAGAAACAGGCATGACAGGGAAGTACTCCATTGTCATAGGATAGAATACAGAATCTTGAAACCCAGCAGAATTAAGGTGAGGTTTATTGTTTATTTAATTATTTTTACTTATATGGTATGATATAGTCAACCATCTTACAATAATGGCACTAGGCAGCTTGCAATACCATAACTTTATATATACAACATTAACAACATCCAAGGAGGCAGTTCAAACCAAAGAATAGCCATATGATTAGTTTCAATCCTCATGTTAAGGAAAAGTCCATGTCTTAAGAAACCTCTGAAGAGCCAGCACGTTGGGGACCAATCTAAACTCATGAGGAGTTTCTGAAAATCCTTCCTTCATCGCTTTTTAATTCCAAAATAAGTTCTATATTTCTGTACTTGAAACTATTCAGTTGTAGTTATAATTTCTATTCAAGAAAAGTTTATAAAATGGGATAATCTTACTTTAACAACAAAGGGTAAGCCTGTTTCCCTTATTACAGTGGATTATCCCAACCCTGAGGACTTTGTGTTTTTTTTGTTTTTTTGAGAAATTAGTTTGATTCACCTCAACGCCTTTAAAAATAATGTTAACATTATTTAAAATACTTGGTCCAAATATTATTGCTGCTCATTCTAAAATTACAAAATGATTGGCGATAAAGAGAAGTTAACTATGACTTGTCACTAATCTTTCAAAAGGAAGATGAACTATGTTGATGAAACTGACAGTAGTTATTTAGATGAAATCTGGAATAGTTTAAGTCCTGTTTTTGTATGTCAAAGAAGGGTCATTTTAAGTAACATAAAATTTCATGGGTTTTTAAAATGAAGTTAATACTACCAAAACCTGAAATTAACATACACATTAATGGAACTCTTAGACTGATTAGCATGTGTTAAAGATCCATAGGAACCTGTTGACTATATCCTCAGCATTGGGAATCTCTCACAAGATCAAGAATTGAGGAATATTCTGTTATGGAGGATAGCTAAAAATTAGGATACAACACAGGAAGGAGAAATCTACCTCTATTTGCAGCAATAAACTGCTGATATTGTTCTTCAATATTTCATTTTTTAAAACAAGGTGGCAAAAATGAAATTGGGAGCAGAGTGACCTTTTTAAGTCATTCTATTCATAACATCATTTTCCAGCATTTCCCCCAATTTTCTATTATAATAATTTTGAAATGACATATTTTTCATATGTCTAGAAATTGAATAAATTTGTATTTAAAAAAAACTAAAAATAAATAAATGAAATTAGGCTCACTTTTCAAGAATTCAAGCACATTTTGTTTTTGTTTTTTGGTCTGGTTTTGTTTTAGTTTTGTTTGGGTGTTTTGTTCTTCCAGTTGGTAGTATTTGAATTAAAACTATTTTCAACATCAACCTTAATTAAAAAATGCTGAGAACAACATATACCTGTTATTTATGATTTTAAAAAGTAAATACATTTTTGGAATAGAGGAGTTGGTGTATAATAGAAGAAAGTGGAAATACATAAAATACTTTTTTTGTTTGAACATTGTCAACACATCTTTGGTGTAGAGAAGAATTAGTTTTCTTGATTAGAGAAAGCTAAAATATTTGCATTTCACTGATATGCAAAATCAGTGCTTATTCATTTTAATTTGTAATGTATTTTGTTATGCATTTCTTTCATTTTTAGTCAGTGAACCATTGTCATCCAATGGACCACTCTTTATCATGGATGCACAAGGGCCTATGATGATGGACAAGACCAAAGGCACCAGTGCCTCTAAACTTCTTCTTATGCAGAAAGAAGAATGTTTGATGTATGGAGATGGAATTACTAACTGTTAAAATTAAGTTTAACTACAGTAAAGGAGGATGTTTGATGAAGGTCCATCAAATAATTCCATAGGACATCAATCATTTATTTCATATTTTATCAAAGGGCATATCTTTTTGTCAGGCTAAGAGATGTACTGAACATGTGAATAGCATGCAGTTGTTGGGTTAAGCAAAAATGATTTAATTTCCATTGGTAGTGAATGAAAAATTAGTTAAAATCCAAAATGACTATATATTAATATATCTAACTATATCAAGTATTTAGTATGAATTAACAAATTATAATCTATTATCATTATGGTTATCGCGTAGTCAACTAGTTATTTAGATTTAATAGGACATTTTTATCCATCTAGTGAGTCCTTCACAAAGATCTGGGATGGGCTGTTTTGTCATTTGATGTTACTAAAGATATAGTACTTTCATAAAATATAAGGTGTTCCAAATAAAGCTGCCTTTTGCAATTGACTGGTGGTGATTTTGTCAATGCCAATGGTGTTCAAGTGGTACTCAGGATGGTTTGGGATTACACCCAAGGCACTTATCACTATTGATATATTTTGCTATAGTCATTCTACTTTTATTTGGAAGTCTTTGAGTTTGGGGATTATAATCGTTAATTTTATCAATTGAATAGAGTTACATGTTTCATATTAATTGTGTGGTCTATATCACATTATTTAATGAATAGAGTTATTTATTCCTTATGTCACAGGGAGTACTTTCAAGCCACATTTAGTCTACACTTAGCTTTCATTCTTAGTGAAAACTGCACACTTCATTAAATACACAGAATGAAACTTCCTTTCCATTTTTAATATTAGAGTAAATGTACTGCTAACTTTTATTTCAGGGGGACATAATTATCTGGAAAAAAGGTCCTAGAAGAAGATTTAGCCTTCTTTCCCATAACCAATAAAATGTTTATTTTTTAAAAAAGAAAATATTACTCTACTTCTCAAATTGCTTCATAAATGAGATGAAGATCATTTGAGATTAACAAAAAAGAAATGAGAGAAAAGAAAGCTGTCAAACCCTTCCATAAGTCTTGGACCCTCTCAATGTAAGATTAAGGCAAATGTTACATTTTCTGCTTCTAATTTCCTCTATTTTTGACTGTTCAGCATTGCTTATGCTGGCTGTCAGTCTCAGCTAAAAACTAATGTATCAGATAGTGCTCTGTAAAATCACAGAGGCTTATGTTTTACTCTTGTCAATTCATTTCTGAGGAAGACACTGGAAACATGAAGATTTTAAATGCTTGATTAAAATGGATAAATTTAACTCAGTTCTTTGTCTCTTTTTCTGAATTACTGTTTTCTTGACCTTTATATCATTTATGTAGCTAGTTTTATCTTTTCTACACACCCCTCCTACAAAAGAAATTTGCTGTCTTGCAATGCACTAGTGCAGAATATGTGTGAATACATAACCATTTTAGAGGGTGTATAGTGACATTTTTGCACCAAAAATGAGTGGATCCCTCCTGCTCATAGGAAAGCCAATTCAACTACTCACTTTTGTAATTATGATAGTCATAATGTTGGTCATAAAACTCCTTCCTTCCTTCCTTCCTTCCTTCCTTCCTTCCTTCCTTCCTTCCTTCCTTCCTTCCTTCCTTCCTTCCTTCTTTCCTTCCTTCCAGTTGCTCCATGAAGGAGCCCTATTAATTTTTAAGGAGAGCAGATCAGATGTTCTGCATCTACACATTGTGAGCCATTTGGTTCAGGTATAATTTAAATAGATTCTGAATGGGTGACTACATCTGTCAACTACAGTGTGCAAAAGTTCACTCTAGATTCAATGCAGAATAAATGTGCAGCTCTTTTAACAAA
The DNA here is from genome assembly GCA_023653725.1 of Bungarus multicinctus. Classification (NCBI taxonomy): domain Eukaryota; kingdom Metazoa; phylum Chordata; class Lepidosauria; order Squamata; family Elapidae; genus Bungarus; species Bungarus multicinctus. Next base: position 57,087,278 of record CM042836.1, on the reverse strand, counting down.
ATATTTTTTAACAGAAAGACAGTTATACTGCCAAGCACAGGAAAAGGAAACAAAGATCAGGAATGTCATGTGGAAGATATAGTAAAAAAGATATTAAGAAACACCTCCTTTTTCTTTCTAGCTATTTCACCTCCTTAGTCAACATAGCCCTGAATTTCTATAGCCCTTAGTCAACATAGCCCTGAATTTCTATAGCCCTGAATTTCTCAAGCAGAAGTAATTTATTTATGTCTTTTTATTAACCAAAGTATGCCAAATATTGGGATACTGTATCTTTTATGTAACTTTTCTAGTACAAATATTGTATCAAAGCACCATTTTCTTCCCCAGAACATTGTGATGCATAAGTTGGAACAGAAGGATTGCAGATTTTTAAGCATTTTTATTATTATAAAAATAATAATAAGCATGGTATCCCTATGCTTCCTTAGCACAGCAGCCATATTACTTTGTAATGTGGATAGTTCATCCTTATCCACCAAGGTAATAGATGACATGGCATATAACCAAGGTGTTGTTTCTGTCTGACCTCCTATGAAGCAGGTTTATGAGTTTTTGTTATGTTGTTGAGTTATGTACTCATTTTTTATCTCACATTTATTCACTGGCCCTTTTGTGACAAATCATACTTGGCCAATAAATAATTCTATTCTATTAAAATAATGCAAGGGAGCAAACAGATAGCTTTCATGTCTAAAATGGGATTAGAACTCACAGAAAACTCCTGGTTTCTAATCTGCTGAATGTACCCTCTGATGAAACAGCACTTTATTGTTAAGAGTTTTTAGAAAAACATGTAGCCAAGCCAAGTTCAAAAAGTAAGGAAGTTGTGATCTTAGTGCCTTTATATTTAAAATAGGTTTAGGACAACATCCAACTCAACATGGTGAACTCACCATGACCAACTCACCATGGCGAAGTCACTGTGGGACACTCAATGTGAGACAATTCAATGCAGGATTAGTTTCTTTTATTATTCATCAAAGCATTACAAAAGCTGGTAACCATTGGAATGATTTCCTTTGATACAAGAGATAAAATATTTTTGATGAAAATGTGGTCAACAAAAATGAAAGAAACTAAGTGAATCCCGTGGCAAGTTGTTCCATGGTGAGTTGGCCTCAACAAGTTTTCCCTTGGTGAATTGGTGGTAGGGAGTTGGCCTCAGTGAATAGGTTGGTCATAGTGAGTTGGCCATGGCATGTTGTCTCATTCCAATCTAAAGCAGCCTTTTCTAACCTTATGACCTCCTTTCCCACATTTCCCATTCAGAATTGGCAGAGTTGATTGGAAAATTCTGGAAACAAACCAAAACATCTAGAGGATGCAAAGTTGGGAATCATTAATATAGAATTTACTTACTTCTTATTATATATATGTGCTTCCCATCTTGTCTAGTGGGGGTGAAAAAACACTTGTAGGGTCTATAGCCACAGAATTTAAAATAGAACTTGAAGCAGGAAAATAATATATTAGACATACAGTAAGGATCTTTTTGTATAGTACACATAGAACATTCTGAATGGGGTAGAAGTGGTGTTATTACCCTCCCACCTATTCTGTGTCTATGTCTATATGTGTCATACCTATATAGGACAAGTAGAAGGCCATTAATCACACAACCAGTGTGTATCATTGGATTGTCATTCCAAAGTTGATATGAAACTATCTTCTCCTACAGAAACATCATCAATTTGAGTGAAGGGCATGCATCTCTGGTTTTGTTATAGAAAAAAAGATCTTAATTATAAATCCAGTGTATTGTTTTCCTATAGAAGAGCTAGGACATTCTATAGTGGGATATTATGCAAAAGCATATCATGAGGTGGATTGCTGAATTTGTATTATTGATGCCTGAGCTGAGGAGGAGTAGCAAGCTTTTAAGAACCCACCAATGGTGTGTAGATTACTTGGCACCTTCTTTTTTAGGGAGCAAATGCCTTCTTTAAAGCCAAGCAAAACTGGAATGGAGAGGTAAGCCATTTGTTATCACAGAAAGCCCCATTGGAATCTTTAAGTCCTTCCTTCAGAACAAGGGACAAGAATGTACAACAATCTAGCTGTAGGAACTATGTTGCACCAAGGACAAACAACAATCATCACATAATTTATAATTTATATTATAATAGCAGAACGATAGAGCTTACATCCCCAGCAAGCATTCTTGCATACCCTTGGCTGCCCATTCGACTTGTTGAAGTAAACTTTGAAACAGCGCAAAATGCCAAAATCACAAAGCTAGCAGAAGCAGTGCAAAATGTATTCACTGGAAAAAATGATGAATCTGGATTTAAAACTCCTTTGAGCCTGCCCAATGAAATTGCCACCTGCTGCTAAGCGTGTTATTTATAATTCTAATCATAGATATGCCACTGCTGAGCTGTTGTAATTAGCACATCTATAGCATTATTTCTATACTTTTAAAATATGACTGTAATAAACAGAGCCTTGCTAAACTAGTTCAAAGGCTTGGAGGATCACCGTTTTATGCAGTTCCACAGGTGACCTGTTGAATATTAGACACTTTCAAGTAGCATAAGAATCACAATATTTGTGTTTCTGGAGGTATTAAAAAACCATCAACACTAGCACTTATAGAAAATTCTAACTTGATGGACTGAATTAATCTCCTTTTAAAACCATATGGTCATTTCATGGTCATTAATTCCTTAATTTAACTTTAAAAGGATATCCCAAATCTCTGTGGATTAATGTTAAATGGTTTATCCCAAAGTTGTAATATAACATTGTGAAAAAGGGACAAAAAACTTCAATCACATGTTTTTTCAACAGCATTCATGCTTTTGTAGTCATGTGACATGTACTTTAAGCTAAAAAGGCCCAATGATGTTGCCTGCCTTTATAAGTGAGCTGATTTAGTTTCCCATAATCATTTTCTGAAACATCCTTTTCCCACTGCATACCAAGGCTAAGCTAAGTGGCTCAGCTTAGAGTATCTTAACTGGTCTTGAAAAGCTAAACAGGATTAAACCTGATCAGCATTTAGATGGAAGACTGGCAAGAAGTATCAGGGCTCAACTGGATCATACAACTAAATAAATAAACAACATCTCAGAATTAAGCAAAAGCATAGAATTCCTTTACTGTTGCTAAGAAAATGAAATGTCCAATGCAATCACTAGAAGTTGCTCCTGCATAGAAGGAATCTTACTAAGTTGCATCTGTATATATTTTTCTCCTTTATCTTGCCACATCATTTATTTTGCTCCAACACATTTTGCAAAAATCAGAGATGAATATATCTCATTCAAACAAACAAACAAAAAACCTGATGTAGATGGAATAGAGTATCTGCACTAATGAGACTGATACCATGAAACTGATCAAGCATTCAGGCCTAGTTCCAGCAGATGCTTTAAAGTTATGGCCAAAGACACATGGGAACTTCTTAATCAACTTTTGAGGTGAGTTAAGTCTGGCACACAGATTTATAGGACAGCTTACTGCCAAATATCAACTCCTCCTTACTTTCTGGATGGTTTCATATAGTTGCCAAGAAAAATACTGCATATATTTAAATAGTTTTCAATGGTACATCTCAGGGAGGCTTTCTTTTCATAAGTCAATAATGAAAAATATCAAGAAAAAATATGATGTGGCAGTTTCTATAGACTTAGACATTCTCATGTAAGCAGAGACTTTAATGAGCTTCTTAAAAAAACTTTTCCCCATTTTAAATATTTTTTTTCCTACAGCAATGTCTTCCCTCAGAAAGAGGAGGGTCACTCCACTGCAATGTTAAGTGTGTATACATGACAGAAGAAAGGTGCTACAATCTCTGATATCTGTTTATAAGACTTCGCTTCTTGTTTCCTTTCTCCTGGTGGCTTCCAAATATGCAGAAAATTATAGTATGAGAAAGAGGTTGAGAATCTGGAAAAAGACTTTCTGACCAGCTCTAGACAGAATCTCTAACTAGCTGCTAGAAATCTGTGAAGCAAGACAGAGTCTGCTTGCAATTCTCCTCTGTGGCAACAATTTAATGTTTCCTTTCTCAGGGGCTCTGCTGCTGCTATTACAGTTTATAAAAGAGACGGAGCTAACCCAAAGATACAAGTATATGTTTCTCTTAATGGATTGGTTCCTCTTATGTCTTGTCAACCATGATGCATTAAGTTCCTACAGAACTGAAAGAAGAGTTTCATTTTTGTAGAAACTCCCAGGAAGAAAGGGTTGGTTGGCTTTTATGCTGTATTCCATGAAAAAGATTTCATTTCTTCATGATCAATCAGTAGAAGTAAATCTGTTCTTCCTCCATTAGCCTAGTTTACACACGATTAAAGATCTTGCTTGAAAATGAGGTTATCCAACTGCTTAATCATTCTTTAAATTCAAGCCATTTTGTTAACTTCATAGAAATATATCAAGATAACTTGGATTCTAGATAAGAAATCTTCATGTAGCAACAATATCACTAATTTGTCTGCAAAATATTAGATATGTTATCTCTGTCTATCAAAATATTTCCTCCATGATGCAGAACATAGGGAATGCCTGGTGTTCCAATTTCCATTTCTATTCTGCTGCCATTAAGTATATAAAAGGGTTAAAGATGGAACAAGCAAAGACCACACCCATTAGTATTGTCCATATTCAACAGTTTCCTTTAGATTTAGACCAATATGTAATGTATATTCTTGCCTGTTGTTGATAGATCTCCCTGATTTTGCTTGTCTTTTGGGCAAAATGTGATCCCATTATGGCTAGTATAGTTTACTTTTTTTTTGTTTCAAAAACTGGTATTTACATCTGGTTTCTGGAAAAAAGAAACATTCATTACAGATAATAGGTTTGCTTAACAATCATGGTGTTTGATTTATGACTGCTGCATTCACTTTTTGACTATCATGTTGACTTAACAATTGTCATAGAAAAAGGACATAAAATCTGGTCAGTCACCTGATGACCTGATTAATGACCCACAGCTGTAATTCCAGGCTCAATTATGTAAATCAAGAACTACCTGTATGCACATGGAAGAAATGTACAATAATATTTTAATACTCATAACATTAATAAATCTGAAATTATGAGGGAATGAAGTTTTAATGTAACAAATGTCAGAGTGTCTCTATTCAGAAGTTATTAAACACAACATTGTGAATCTTCTGATGATTTCACCAGGGAATTATTATTAAGTTCATTACCAGAAAACTATAAATATATACAGTTGATCAAATTTCATAATGACTTTTTCTTGAAAACTTAATTGCCAAACTGGAGGCCTATCATTACAATCTGAATGACCTAAATGAAGGGAATTGTCAAAACAAGAGAAAATGGAGAAATTGAGTTTGTTATTATTGTAACAAAAAAGGACCTATTAAAGGAGAATGAAGAGCTAAGACCCAGAGAAATAATGAGATCAAATATCATAGAGGAAAGTCGAGCCTGTACTGAAGGTCAACATAATAATTGTTGGTGATCAATACTGATAGACTGGGAGAGGTTAATATCAAGAGTGGAATCTTTCAAGGAGATTCACTACTACCACTGTTTGTCATTGCACTTATTCCTCTGTCAGCAATATTGAACAATACTGAACAAGTCATGTCATGGTTACCAAACTTCAAAACATTTGCCTGGCTATTTACATACTCTGAAGCTGTATGGAAAAATACCTCCAGAAACTAGAATACCCCCTTGGAATAGAATAACTGTTCAACACCATCCATATCTGCAGCCAAGATATTGCAATGACCTTTGGATTGGACAAATATACCATTCATACCATCAAGAGGGGAAAATAGTGACAATGGCAATAACATCAAAATCTAGATAAAAATAATCATTACAAATACCTGAGCATCCTTTAAGCTGACTATAGCAATCATACTGAAGTCAAGTAGGTTAGAAGTAAATACATCATGAGAGTGAAGAAGATTTTAAAGTTCAAATGCAGTGAAGAAAATGCCATCAAGGAAATTAACATCTATGCAATTCTAATCATTAGATACATAGCTGGAATGGCAAGTAGGCCCAAGTAATACTAAAAGTCCTGAATAGGTAGACCAGTAAAATAATGACAATGAATGATGCCCTTCATCTATGCAGTGATGTTAACACACTTGACTTAGCAGGAAACATAGGTGAGTATGGAATATTGCAAGTACACCCGACAATTGAAGAAGAAATTAAAAACAAAAAACAAAAAAGCAATGAAGAATATCTGAAGGATAGTGAAGAAAATGCATTGAGGCTAGTATACTATGAAGGCTTACTAGAGAGACCACACTGACCTACAAAAAAGACCAAATGAAAAACAGAATAGAGACATGGCAAGACAAAGTATTACATGGACAGTACATTTAAAAACAATATTAGCAACGTCTAAGAGCAGGAAAGTTGAAGAAAGAAACAGAGGGGCTAATTCTGGCTACATAAAACCAAACTTTCAGAGCAAATGCATACAAAGTCAGAACGTCCCCGTCCCCCAGTTGCTATTAGCTGGAAAAAAGGTACTTTACCATCTGTACTGTTTATTAATCTGAACTATACCATATAAAAACTATGCCCCCTAGAAATATGGCATGGCCCCCTGAGGAGACCATATGGCTCATGTTGAGAATAATGGTATAAAAGCAAACAGAAAGAGAATATTAATAAAAGACTACAAGAAAAAAATATGTTGAATGTGATGAAATCAAATGTGTTAGAAACAAGTTAATAGTTACAACTTCAATTGAAACATTATAAATATAAACCTCTACATAGTTAATACCTGAATGAAATTGAAGGCAAGATGAATAATAACAAAACTTGGCAGTGGCTTCAGATTGAATCCATTAAGAGGGAAACAGAAGGTATAATACCTGAAGAATAAAATAAGCACTAGCCAAAAAAGTCATTAAAAATGAACAAAATTATAAACAAAGGCAAATGTAGATTATGCAAAGGAGACTGTTGATTGCTTTATCAACAGCTGTAGCAAAATTATCCAAACAGATTATAAGGCAAGACATGATAAAATAGCAAAAATGGCATTGGAATTTATGCAAAAAGTATAGACTTGATGTCCAAAGTATTGATTTTCTTAGGATGAGTAAATGTTTAAAAAAATTGCTCCAAAATGACATATAAAAATGTGTGGGAGTTCCAAATTCAGATATACTGATATCCAGAATATAACACACCAGTAATCGTAATTGAAAAAAAAAACATATTTTACTAACAGATGTGGGAATACCAAAAGACCTTATAATAGCTCAAAAAGAACTGGAAAAATGTAAAATATCAGCATTTAACAATTGGAATACACAGAAGGTAGAATCAGAAAACAAATTCCTTATAATTACTGGATTACTGGGACCAATAAACAATACAGTAGACTTGTCAAAACATCTGACAAAATTGGAATTATTTGACCTCACAAGATTTAGTTTATTTAAAAAAAAAAACTGCTTTACTTGGAACCACATATATATTACAACAGTCCTTGGGCCAATCTTAGCTGAGCATTTTTCAAAAGAGACTGTAAAGCATTGATGACAGCAAACAAATGTAAGGAAAAGCGACACTGTAATCAGGAGGGATTACTGAAAATGAGCCTCTTTTATATATATAAAAGAAAACTATGAGATTCAAAAGAGGCTGCAGACATACAGACTCAGAATTAAGAAGAACTCAAATACAGGGACATTCAGCAGTTGTAGAACAGGAATGGAGGAAAGCTGCACGAGAAGAAATGAAACCTATTCCAAAAGGGTTCTAACAGAGTAAGAAAACTATTTTAACAGGGTTAGATAAGAAATTTTTTTAACAGGGTAAGAAAATCATAAGCTGTCAGTGGGTTTTCACAATAAAGCATGATGCTCATGGAAACATGTAATATCATAATGTTAGGTTGGGTTACCAAACGGCTGCAACAGAAAAATATGTTCTAGATTATGATAAAGATTATGCATCCTTTGCTAATCAAGCAAGCATCAGAATATTATGAAATGTAGCAGCATTTAGAAAATTATATGTGGGACACTTAGATATTAAGTCACATTTTTTTTCAGGGTGATTTGAAAGAGGAGAATTATATGAACCAGCCACTAGATTTTGAAGAACGAGAGAAAGAAAAACTGGCCTTTAAATTGCAAAAATACATATGTAGCCTAAATCAACAGTAGCAACAATAGCATGGTATGATAAACTAAATCAAATGTTGCAAAATGTGGGCTTTGAACAGGGAAATGATTATCTATTATTATTATTATTGTTATTGATTATATTTCTAGAACGATGGCCAAGTTCAAATGACTTTTTGAGGCCTCATAAGATTAAAAATACAACAACTCTATAAAAACAACATCCATTAAACAGTGACTGTTTAAGGGAATAAAACCATCACCTTTCAAATTAAAAGAGCTATCTTTTAGGATCTGAAGAAACACCAATGTTTGAAAATGGACAAGGGGAATAGTATGTGAATCTCTGGAGGGCATGCTGTAAATGATGACTGGCACTTTGAATTGCACATTGAAAGTAAATTGCAAGTGTCTATTAATGTAACCTTATAATAAAAATAATATCAGCATTCATACATTTGAATTTCTAGTCTGGTCTACCTCAAAGGGCTGAAATTGTGCGCCACTTGCACTCATTCTTGGATCAAGAAACATGCTCCTCATATTAGTCACCTTGTGGATGGACTATTATAACATGTTGTAAATGAAGAAGCTATCACTGGTCCAGAAAGTGGCAGCATGGTTAGTGATTGTTGAGCCTCAGTATAACATGTAACAAACCAGCTACAAGAACTGCATTGGCAATCAGTTATTCCTTTCCTCTTTTTATTTCTATGAGTGCCAGAGAAGGTCAAGTCTGAGATGCTTTCTTAAACTACATTTCTGCTTTGAACTCAAATGTATTTTATTTAATTGTTGTTTTGATTGCAGCTTTTCCTCCTGTCCTTCAGGATTAGTTATACTCGCCATTACACATAAGCAGTAGGAGTAGGAGCTGATAATCCAGAAAAAAATTCAGATTGCACTACTCCCAAGCAGGAAACACCATCCCATCCTAGACTGAAGGAACAGGATACAAGGAAGTTCAAACACCAATACCCACTTGGTCCCACTAGGTTTGAGCCCAAGACTTCCCCACCCAGAGTTTTACCACCTCCAGGTAATAAGACAAGAACTTGACAGCATTGCTTGCTTGATCAGGGATTGAGATGTATAATTGAGTATCAACAGCATTTTCAATATCCTGATCCTGAACTGATAGACGACTTTCCCCTTTCTGCAATAGTTAAACAGGGGGGAAGAAAGCATTAAATCCCAAAGGACTTCTGAAAACAGGGGCTTTGGACTTGACAACTCCCCTCCAACAACATTGACTAGTACTTGCTTTACAAAAAGGAGCACTAACTCTGTGGTCCCTACTTCTACTCTGCAGCCTATCCAAGAGGAAACCGAGTCGATGGTATGAAAAGGTGTTGAGGCATCAAGCAGGACCAGAATCTATGCTTATACGTAAGAGTTAAAAATATAAATCATATGCACATTCTCTGTTATGTTGATGATCTAACTGTAATGTTTAGAGGACAAAAGAAACAGCATGGAGATGTGAATGACTTAAAGAAGTGGAAGAAAAACCTCTTGAGCATATTTATCATTATTTTGGAATTGAAATAAAAAAAAGGAAAAAGACAAAAATGGAGTGTATTTACTCAGTCAAAAACAAAAGATGATAGACTTAATAAAGTTTCTAGGACTCCTGAGGCAAAGGAGTGAAGTGTACTCTTGAAAGCTGAACATCTAAACAAAGAAGGGAATAAGACAATATAGGACAGAAATAGGAACATTACTATACATCACACAGTAGATCTGACATAGCCAATGAAATTGGATGGCTGAACAGAAAGGTCAATGAACCAACACAAGAAGAATGTTTGTGGAGATCCTCAGTCATCCAGGTCATGGTTGTCCCAAAAGTGCTTTTTCAAAATGCAACTGGACTTTGGGACACCAAGAGGACTCAATAGCTGTAGAAAGATTAGGGAACTCTTTTTAAAAATGATAGATTTTAATCAGGAACTGTCTGTAATTAATAATCTAACATTTATTGATTATTTAGATTTGGATTGGGCAGGTGATAAATCAGACAGGAAATAATCTATTGGATATGTATTATTTGATGGGGGTGCATTCATTGGATGACACAGCAAAAAATAGGGGCATAGAAGCACAGTAGACTGATCATCTAAAGAGTCTGATAGAACAGGCAATAGAACAGGCATACAAAAAGCTTGCCAGGCTGTACAAACAATTATTAAGACTTCACAAGAAATGAACTAATCCCAAACTTGCTATTTGAGGACATCAAGCTATATTTTTGCTAGCTGAACTGAGTGATGTGTTTGCTTGTTCTGATTTGGATATATCGATTGATTTGAAATATGCTGAATACTCGCAAACTGGAAATTACCCACAGCAATCTTCCAACACAAAATAGCTAGACATTCATGTACAGCTCCTTTAACTGAACTGGCCTATTAGTTATAGATAGCAAGTTAGCAAACTGCACATCACTTGATTATCTTGTGCTTACATTCCTAATTTGAAAAACAGTGCTAAAAAGAAGTGACAAGACGATAATAAATAGTAAGTTGAGTTGCTAGTTTTCTTTAGGCATGAAATTCATAGAGCTTAAAATGTTTTTTTTATCAAGAAGTAACACAAGATGCTATTTACTAGGATGTACACTTTATTCAACAAAACATGAACATCTTACAATCTATTCAGTTTTCCCTCAATGCAATAATTAAAAAGACAGCTGGAATCATTTAAATGAGGAAAGGAAGCTTCTAAAGAAGAAACAGCTTAGATAATTTTTGAATTACTGATCTTGATATACCAAAATGAAAAAGCAAGCTCTTCTAACTCATACATGCACCAAGTTGTAAAGTGAAAAATGTAAAGCAGACCTACCCATCCCACATAAGCAAACAGTTTTTCAAATACAGGATTCCTTGTGTGTGGGTTTGTGGGTTTTGTGTGTGTGTGTGCGTGTGTGTGTGTGTGTGTGTGAGAGAGAGAGAGAGAGAGAGAGAGCACTTTTAAGACACTGTTGACAGGAGTTTTCTTGGAAATGTTTTTCAAAAAGTTTGTCCTTGTTTCCTTCCTAGATCTGAGAGAGAATGATTGGCCTCAAATCAGCCAGCTGGCCTTATGCCTAAGGCAAGTCTAGAACTCTCCTAGTTTTTAGTTTAGTTCCATTATACTAAACTGGTTGGCAGTAATACTGCTACTGAAAAAGATCAATATGAGATAAGTTCAGTGCAGGAAGCTAGAAACACTCAGGAGTCCAAGAGTGAAGTCTGTACAATGAAAGACAAGCATTTGTATATCTTATCTATCTTGTACAAGTTAAAGAAGACTTCTATTGGAAATGTTTCCTTGTTTTCCACTGTATATTCTCCATTCTGCTGATATTCCAGGACCTTTTCACCTGGGTCTTTGGGGAGTGATTGAAGTCTGCTTCTGGATAATGTGGATTTAGTTTTGATTGTGGTCCAGCTTTTGGTATTATTTGTTTATCATCATCATCATCATATCATCATCATCATTATTATTATGATTCTGTATGCTATATATAATAGAAATAGTCATTCCTTGTTTACCAATTGCCTCATTCAACATCTCTTCGAAGTTACAAAATTGCTGGAGAAATAACTTGATGATCAGTGCCGGCATTTACAAAGTTCCCAGTGTCCCACATATTTTCATTAGTCAATACGTGTTGTCCTGTGGCTGATCTGTTGTTTTTCTTTTCTTTTCTTTTTTTCCCCATCCTCTTGCAAACAGAGAGATTACAAGACAGTAAATAGGCACACTATGGGAAATACACATCAAAAGCAATGTGTTGGCACCACACATTGGTAGTGGATGGTTAGGGGAGGGAGAGGGGAAAAAAATCAAGCAGTTTCTGTAATCCATGGGTGTCAAACACACTCTATCATGTTGCTGTCATGTGATGTTTCACAGCATTTTTCCCATTTGCGGAGCTGGAGTGACTATGATCTCCACATGATGCATCAGCCCATGGGCTGCTAGTTTGACACTCCTGCTATAGTCAATCTCTTTTTCGTTTGATCGGTTGGTTTCCACCACCAGCAGAGTGTTGACCATTGGTTTCCTCCATGTGCAGAGTGGAGGGTTTGCAGACAAAGAGTTTATAAGAGAGTTAACAGGTAGTAAAGGGAATATACAGCATCCACAAGCACAACATACAAAATAACCAGGGTATTCCCCACAGTGTGCATTCTTACTTTTTTATAATCCCTTCTCCAATCTTTCTATTTTGGAAGGGGGATGATAAAATTAAAGCAAATTTACTTTGACAATAAAGCAAATTTCTATAGACAATCTCTCCAGTATCTATTCAATGCCCCCACCCAATCCCTCCCGTCATCTGCAAGGTTTTTTTCAACATTGTTGTCTAATTTACAACCCTGGGATTTTCAAGAAATCTCCCATAAAAGAGCTATCCAGCTCCAACCTTGCTTAGATTTGTCAAGAATATCCAAAGGAGACTAGGTGCTACTGCTGACCTTAATCTGGAAATTTACTGAAGCAGTCTTAAATATGTACTAGATGGTTGGCAAAGTCTGTGCTTGTTATTAATTCTCTCTTGAGCCAGTAAAACATTAACACATTAAGATTATCTTACACATTACCACATCTTAATTCAAGAAGTAGTAAACTGTTTTTTTTTTAAAAGGAAATTTAAACTAAACAAGCAAAGATAGTTGCAACATTAAGTGAAAAAACAACAACACCCTGCTGAATCTCAACATACTGTAGCTTCTTAATTAGAAAACAGAAAAACACAGATTAGCAGAAATTCCCATAAGATGTCTATATGTCTGGTGAAAAACTAAACCCTGTGCATTTTAAAGACTGGTTGATCCCAGACTTGGGAGAAAAAGATAAAATAAAAATGTTTCAATTTGAGTGGGGATTCTTTGCTTTTGCTATGATAGATTTTAAAATGACTATACAACAAATGTTTTATCATGGCAGTTCCTATGTTTGATATCATACACTATTTTCTTACTTGACTATAATCTCTGTAGGTGTATGGGCTGTGTCATTTGGCGTGTGTATATAAATAAAGCCTGTATGTTTCACTCTTCTGTATTCCATCAACTCCTGAATTTAACAGAGAAAAAAGTAATTTTAAAAATAATATTTAGTATTGTAAAATCTTGCTGCTATTCTTTCTGTAACCTCCTTGCAAGGTGATTGAGTGAACCATCCCAAGCTCTTAGCTGCAGGAATAGTGGTGGTGGTACTGATAGCTATGGGGATTGTTAGCACACTTTGTGCTGAAATGACTAAAACAGTTATTTTCAGAGACCAGAATGCTACAGTGGGAAGGTGAAGCAGGATATAGTCTGACAAAGTCAGTATTTCAGCTAGTGAATCCTAGACCCCCAATGAATTCTAATAATGGGAAAGTGCCAAGGCTAAAGCTGTTGCAATTATTCAGTTCATTATGTTAAGCTCCATGAAATTCTGATGAGCACCACGCCTGTTTAGTTAGAGAAATGATCAACTGCTGAGTTCCAGTGTGGCTTGGGTATATGCTTCTTAAGAAAATTTGCTGAAGGAACAAGAAAACTGGACAAGGATTAAAACGAGTCAGTACCTCCAACTTGGGTAGAAATTTGGCTGTTAGACAAACAGAGTCTGGATATCTCAAGATACAAAGCTTATACCTGAGTTCTATAGGCACAAGGTTAGAATCTTTGTCAAAAGAAATGTGTGATTTCTTTTCTAAAACTAATCTCTCCACGTTCCTGAGAGAACAGTGATACAAATTATATTCTTATTGGGGGAATAGTTAAATGAGACACTGTGGCTCCCTTCACTATACTTACAGGATTTTCATTTTAAGGTACTCATCAGGGTGGGCAATCTGCAGATTAAGGCACTTTTCACCCATTAAAATTCCCCAACCAGGCCCAAAGACTCCATTCACTTCAAGTGTATTTTCGGTGCTGCTAAATAGATGCTAGACTTCAATATTTTTAATATGATCATGACATTAAAACATACCCTCTGCAATTCTCAATGGCAAGGTTCATTTCTGAGCACAAGTAAACCATCTTTTCTGACATATCCCTAGCTTCTACATATGAGGAAACTTGAGATAATACAAAGTCTTGGTTCCTGACGAAAAACCTTGAAAGAACTTACCTGACTAGACTGTGGATCGTTGCCTTATGTATAGACAATTGCATATCTAGCTAGATTATTTTGGAGTTAAAGTACAACACATCTTCAGAAAACCACTTCTTCCTTCCTTCCTTCCTTCCTTCCTTCCTTCCTTCCTTCCTTCCTTCCTTCCTTCCTTCCTTTCTTCCTTCCTTTCTTCCGTCCTTCCTCAATTTTATTTCAATCAGAATAGAGCTGGAAGGGACCTTCAAGGTCTTCTAGTCCAGTCCCTATACCATTTCAGACAAGTGACTGTCCATTCTCTTCTTTTAAAATTCCAGTGATGAATCACCCACAACTTCTTACAGCAAGCTGTTCCACTAGTTAATTGTTCTCACTGTTAGGAAGTTTCTCCTTAATTCCAGCCATTCATTGTTTCTTGTCCTACCCTCTGGCATTTTGAAAAATAAGTTGACCTTTTCCTCTTTGTGGTAACCTCTCAAATATTGGAATACTGATATCATGTCCCCCAATCTTTCTTTTCTCTGGACTAGCCAAACCCAAATCCTGCAACTGTTCTTCATATGTCTTTGTCTCCAGGCCTTTAATCATCTTAGTTGGTCTTTTTTGTAGTTTTTCTAACATCTCAACGTTTTTTTTTTAATATCGTGACCAAAACTGGATACAGTATTCCAGATGTGGCCTTACTAAGGCTTTATAAAGTAGTATTAATACTTCATGTGAGTTTGATTCTATGCCTGTTTATACAACCAAGGATTGTATTAGTTTGTTTGGCTGCTGCTGCACACAGCTGGTATATATTTTTATCATCTACCAAGACTCCAAGGTCCCTCTCACTCTTACTGTTTTTGAGCCAGGTTTCTCCTACTCTTTACTTGTACCTTTGGTTTTTCCTGCCTAAGTGTAAAATCTTGCTTTTGGCTACCCATCTCATAAAAAGTGACTCTGGGTAATGTATACTAACAAACTAAAACATATTTTAAAAACTCAACAAATAAAACAATATTATTATTAAAAGGCTAGAAGAGAGCATTAGACAACAATGTAACCACCTTATTAAACCATCATTTCCTTAAGCCTCAAGCCTGTTGACACAGTCAGGTTTTGAAGGTCATCAAGGATGGGGCCAGCCTTTTGTTATCACTGGAAAAAATAGAAACTATTTTGTTCCCATTGGATTTCCTTGTAATTAGTATGCTGAGCCAAGGACTGTGCATGTTGCAAGTTGCTCTCTTTATTTTTGGCTACACTCACTCACCTAAAGAAGTTAAAAACACTGCAATGGCATGTCTGATTTCCAACAAATTAGCACTCACTAAAGCTATACTCCAAAGGAGGGAATTTAATTCAAGGATGCAATACAAACATCTATCCAATCATTAACAAACATTGTACTACCATCGTTCCCAAGATCTGAATTCTAGGAATAAGCACATCTAGACCTGTGCTTTCAAGATACACCAGACTCTAATTCCCATCATCTCCATGGATCTTAAATCTTGGTTAGGTTACAAAAGGAAGGCAAAGTTTCAGTCTGACCTATTTAGAGGACACTAAGACTGCTAAAGAAAACTCTCTCAGGAATTTAATGTACTCAGTTAAAATACATGCACAGAGAAACAACAGATAAGGATATCGATTAAATGGAGACATTTTTATGTGAGCAATCCCTTGGCTCTTGGACTATTTATTTGTGTGTGATGTAACTGCCTCACCATTTCAAACAGTAGGTTAATACTTCTTGTGAGATTTGGGATCTAATGAATTCCAGAAGCTCTGTCAAAGCACCAGTGTCATAGCAACCATAGTAATTATTTAGATCAGAGGAGAAGTTTCTGCAGTCATGCAAACATTCTTATGTTCTAATAACTGTCAAGTAAGCATGACCAATGAGAAATAATTATAAGTGGACTCTGACTTCTGTAAGGTAACAAGTTCTCTCAGTGACTTAAAGAAATTGATAGTACAGTATCTTCAGTATAATAGATACAGTTAGTCCTCAATTTATGACTGTTCAATATCCATTTGAAATTACAACAGTGCTGAACAAAGCAAGTTACAACCTTTGGCCAAAGTTACAACTGTTGCAATGCTTCCACATTCATGGGATCAAAATTAGAATGCTTTGTAGGGCACCCAGCCTTATGACCATAGGACTGAAACTCCCTATCTAAGTTGCCCTAAAGCGTGAGATAATTCTGGTTGCATTAGGCTTCTTCCCTGAAACAGCTTCAGAGCATATTCTTGAATGAGTTCTAATGTTTCCAGAAGCTGCCTGAGAGGTGTATGCTTTTGTGCAGATTCCAGAGCCTCTGGAAACTGCAGAAGAACAGGGCATCCTCTCACTTGAATTAAGGAGTCTCCAGAAACCATGCAAGAATGGGACATGTTTTTGCCCAGTCTCTAGAGCTCTAGCAATCATGCATGTAAGGGGCGTGCTCTTTCATGGTCTGTAGAACCTATGAAAGTTGCATGGAAGTACCAGAGATTCTGGAGGCCAAATGAGAGCATGTCCACTCGTGCAGATTCCAGAAGCCACACAAGAGTATATCCCTTTTGCATGGCTTCTGGAGCCTCTAGAAGCTGCACAAGAACATGCTCTGAAACCACTTCAAGAAAGAAAACCTTCTGCAACCTGGAGCTACCTTAGATTGTAGGGGCCTGTGAACCAAAAGAGAAAACCATCTGAATGCAAGTGGCACCTGTTAAATATTAGGGAATACTGGGGTGAGGGTAAATTGCACAGTTCCCCAAGGTTTGTGTACCTTGCAGAATAGTGCAAGGTGGCATTCTGATTGGCAATGGCAGCACTAGGGCTAAAGTCAAGACCAGGGGTGGTTGCAGCAAGCTGAGCCCATTAAAAACCCCAGTCTTTGTGCTGCCACTGAGTACTGCTATGTCGGGGGTGCCTCAAGGGGTCCTAGAAAGTCCTAGAAGACCTGACTCAGGCCATGTGTGAGCTGTGTGTGAGCTGTGTGTGCCAAAGTGTGGGGCCCAACCTGAAATATAATGCAGGGCTAGGCCTGCATCAGGCCTTCCAGGACATTTCCCACCCCTTGAGGTACCCTGTACTTTGCATAATGACCCAATGGTCACTTAACAACCATAATTTGGACTCCTAGGATGCTGCCATTGAGTGAAGAGGTCACATGGGTGCATTACCTAAAATCACAATGATTTACAACAAAAAATGTGTTTAATGGTGGTTTAAGTTGAGGATTATTTGTACTTGATTAATACTGATTGTTTAGAGGTGTGCAGTTGCTTACAATTTATACTTCTAAGATACCCTTCTCTTCCTCCTCCAACTACAAAGACTCAAAGACTCTCAATTGCAGTCTATACTATTCCTTATGCTTCTATTGATTCTACACGTCCACTTCTGATCTAAAAAAATATGGATGCCATGACACTGGTGCTTTTAAAAACAATAGATGAACTATAGGGCAAAGAGATTCCATCTATAATTTTTCACAATACAGTGAAGATTTACAGAGATAACAGAAGAAGGGAAAGGTTTATTTGATAACTTGGATGAGGATAGCAAATTGCTCTGAAAGTCATGGGGAACATAGAAATGAAATTTTGCATCATTACTTTTGCCTGATACTTTTACCTTCAGAACTGCACTTAAATGGAAATCCAACATTGTTCTGAATAAAGATTGTACCAAATGAAATATATTATTATAGAGATAGGCTGAACAGCAGAATAATAAGTACCTTGGTGGTATTTTCTTTTTAAAGCAGGGTGTAACACACTCCATTTGCTTTGTGCAAAAACCAAAAGACTGAATAATTTGTTTCTTCCTTTTGAAGACACTAGATTACCTTCTCATTAAATAGTCTCCCTGGCTTAAATTGTGGCATTATGTTGTAAAAGGGAAATGGGGCATAGGCAGATATGATAATTGTACTTACCAGTCAACCAGTGCCATGATAAATTAATCATATCCTAAGTTACATTAACAAAAACGATGAGGGCACAGAAGAGAGCTGAGATCTCTGAACCTATTTTTATGTGTCAGTCTGTCTCAATCTTTTGAGCCTGGAGGAACTGTTGAAATATTTTTCAGGCCTCAGGGAACCACAGTACATTCAGGCTCAAATATAGGCCAGAAACCACAAAATTATTTATTAGTTTCATGTACTTCAGTCCTTAAATCCAGTTCTCCTTTCTCTCTCCATCTTTTCCAAGGACTTTTTTGCAAAACTAGAGGGGGGCTGATGCTTTGCAACCTTCAACATTCCTCCCTTTAATATTTGGATTCCTCAATCTCTCCTGAATCTTGGTACCCTGTTCCCAAAACGTCCACTACCACCACCATTTTCCATTTCCCTGCTTCTTCTCTACTACCTTTGTAGGTGATTCCTATTGCCAGTGTGCCCAGGCCAGGCCAACTCCCAGATTTCTTGCAACCACCTGAGGTGAAGCCCTCTTCCCCAAGGCCACTGCACCTGTATAAATGCAAGTGTACTCTGGCACCATAGTCCTAGAAGCACATATTTCTCTGTCACTCTCCTTCCCTCCACCCTTCCCATCATTTGTTACTCCTCTAATTTCCAACTATCGCGTCCCCTACACAAGGCCTACTTTTGCTTCAGTGGACGAACCCAGTGTTGGAGACTGGACATTTTGTGTTTGGCACACTTAAAGAAAAGGCGGAGACAGAATAAAGCTTTAACCAGCTTTATTGGATAGCTTAAATGGTGGACCGGAGTGAGGACTTCCTGGTTGCAACATTCTTTTTGTAGTGACTTCAGCCATGTGGTGCTCTCTCTCTTTGCCTCAGGAATTACCTCAGTTCACCAGCATCCTACCTTCATCGCCAGTTTTGTGTTTCGCGCTCTTGAAGAAAAGGTGGAGGCAGAATAAAGCTTTAACTGGCTTTATTGGATAGCTTGTAGCTCAGCGGTGGCTAGCTGCGGCTTGCAGCAGCAGCTGAGAGAGAGAGAGAGACAGCTGATTCCATTTGACAGCATTTTTATACGGAGCTGTCAAACGGTTCAGCCAATCAGGGGCTTCTCCGGTTCCCGCTTAAATGGTGGACCGGAGTGAGGACTTGCTGGTTGCAACACTCCTTCCCCCTGGCTCTGCCCATGCATAATCGCTCAGATGGGCGGGGCGGGGTGACACCTCATTCTCCCTGAATGCCTCAGTTCTGTTGTCAACTGCCATGTGGGAGGACTTATTGCTGGACTGGTGTCCTCCCCCCGCGGTGGTGTCACCTCTCATCTCTGGGCATTCTCGGCAGGCCGTGGAAGATCCTCTGGTATAGATGGATCCTTTTTGCATGCCAGTGAATGGTCTCTGGTTGGTGTCGCGGCTTCCCCAGGTAAGTCCTCTGCGAGAGATACTGGTCAGGAGTCGGTCAGATAGGGGCTTCAGTATCGCCCCCTTCGGAGTCTGTGAACTCGGCTTCCTTCTGGGCTGGAACTGTTGGGACATTCCAATGACTTCTTAGCTGGTCCACATGTCGTCGCCCATTAATCGTCCATCCATTAATCTTACCCTGTATGATTTGGGGCCTGTTTTCTGTTTGACCCACCCATAAGGGATTCCCTATGTAATTTCAGAAGTAGACCGGGTCCCCAGGCCAAAATTCTGGACGAATCTAGGGGTGCCCTGGGGGCATAATTAGGGTGCAGCCTGTCTAGGGTTGTCCGAAGTCTCCTTCCCATTAATAGTTCAGCAGGGGTGACGTTGGTGGCTGTGTTTGGTGTGGTGTGTTGGGTCAGTAGGTACCGGGCTACCCTGGTAAACCAGTCCCCTTCCATCATTCTTCCCAGGGAGTCTTTTGCAGATCTGACAGCTTTTTCTACAAGGCCATTGGAGGCAGGATGAAATGGGGCATCTAGGGCATGTCTGATTCCTCTTTAGACCAGGAATAGTTCAAAGGGGGATGAGGTGAATTGGGGCCCGTTATCAGAAACCAGAGTGTTAGGGTACCCATAGGAAGCAAAAATTTTGTCTAAGGCTCTGCTTACAAGCATCTGAAGTGGTTGATTGGAGGAGGACCAGCTTTACCCACTTTGAAAACGAATCTACCACAATTAAGAAGTTTTTCCCTTGCATGGGGCCTGCTAGGTCCATGTGTATTCTGGACCATGGTATTTTGGCATCTTCCCACTCCCTCCCAGAGGCAACTGGTGGGGCAGGCCTGGACATCTGGTAGATTGAGCAATTCTGAACTTTATTGGTAACAGCCTCATCCAGGCCTGGCCACCACACATAGTTCCTGGACAGAGGCTTCATCTTGTTGATTCCTGGGTGACCCTCATGCAGAACTTCAATAATGGGTGATCTTAGCAGTTTGGGAATAATTACTTGGGGGGGGCACAGAAAACACGCTTTAAGCACGCTCAGTTCCATCTGGCATGCTTTGAAAGGACGGAAATCTACTGTGGTGGTTTGCCTGAAAGATTCTAGCAATGTGGCCTCTTTTCTGGCACTTTAGGCAGACAGCGTTTCTAAAACATCAAGTGGCTCTCAGATGGTTTCCTCCACAGCTGAGGCAAATCAGCTGTGGTATGAGTTGTTTCCTGTCGGCGGGAAAACTTTTTCTCTGTGTTGGTTGTGGTGTTCAAAGGCGATTGATTGCTTCTTCCTCTTCGAAGTCATCCTCTTCACAGTAGGTGTCTTTGTAGTGGACCACAGCACTGGGTTTTATCCTGGGAAGACTGCTTGGCTTTTGTATTTTGGCTGCGGATAAGTTGGATAGTTCAGCGGCTTGAGTTTCTTCGATTGCTTGCTTCAGGTTGAGGTCACCTTTAGCTAGCAGCTGTAATTGTAGTCGAAGGTCTCTCACCCCGCAGACAAGCTGGTCCAGCAGCATATCGTCTAGATGATCTCAGAAACCGCATTGCAAGGTGGCTGAATGAAGAGCTGCCATGTATTTGCTGATGGACTCGCCCTTTGCTTGGCTTCTTCTCCTGAATGCATGGTGGCAGGCGATGTGTGATGGCTTTGGGGCATAGTGGTTACCAAGCACTTCTTGTAGTTCTTCCCAGGGAACAGACTTGACCATCTGAGGAGCCAGCAGCGCAGTGGCGGTGTCAAAAACAGTGGCCCTGCAGAAACTCAGGAAATAGGCTTTTTTCCTGTTAGGAGTGATGTCTGATAGATTGGCTGCGTCTATAATGCACTCAAACCTATTGATATACAATGTCCACATCCCGGTGGTTGGTCGGAAAGGTGGAAAATTTGGCAGTGCTGCCATATCTTCGCTCAAAAGTGACTGCTCTAGTGACAGCTCTCAGTGACAGCTCTTAGTGACAACTCTTTTTGTAGTGACTTCAGCCGTGTGGTGCTCTCTCTCTCTTTGCCTCAGGAATTACCTCAGTTCACCAGCATCCTACCTTCGTCGCCAGTTTTGTGTTTGGCGCTCTTGAAGAAAAGGTGGAGGCAGAATAAAGCTTTAACTGGCTTTATTGGATAGCTTGTAGCTCAGCAGTGGCTAGCCGCGGCTTGCAGCAGCAACTGAGAGAGAGAGAGACAGCTGATTCCGGCTTGACAGCTCCTTTTATACGGAGCTGTCAAACGGTTCAGCCAATCAGGGGCTTCTCCAGTTCCCACTTAAATGGCGGACTGGAGTTAAGACTTGCTGGTCGCAACAGGACAGTTACTATTTTTTAAAAAAATAAATCAAGACTCTAGTGAACTCTCACAGAACTGAAGGATTCCACTGATCGTTTGATTTTGGAGCATGTCAGAAAATATAAATCAGAGGTATCCGACTCAAGGCCTGCCTGCCAGGTCTAGCCTGTAAGGTGTTTAGATCTAGCCCACAGGGCTGCCCTGGAAACAACAAAGGACCAGTCTGCAGTGCCTCTGCCAGAAAAAAATGGACCATGGCCAGGGGTTGGATTTAAAAATCCCAGCAACTGGTTCACTGCCCAATTGCTGGGTGGGCATGGCCATGCTAGGCATGGCCTACCAAAACTTCTGGGAGGGCCATTTTTCACCTTCCTAAGGGTTCAGAGGCTTCCCTTGGGTCTCTGGGAGGTCGAAAATGGCCTCTCCCAGGCTCTGGAGACCCTCTGGAAGCCAGAAATAGGCCCATTTCCAGACTTCCGGAAGGCCCATTTTTCCCCCTCCCAGAGCCTCTGTATACTTACCTGCATCGAAAATAGGCCATGTAGAGACTTCTGAAAGGGACACAGTGGGGTGGGCATGGCCAGCCAGTAGGTTCAAATCCTGGTTTGACAGGGTTTAACATCCAGTTCACCTGAACCAATCCAAACCAGTAGAATCCCACTCCTGAGCATGGCCCTTGCAAGCTCCATTTTTGCTGGCAGAAGGTTACAGGAGGCCATCCCAGCTGAAAACGGAGCTTGGCAGCTCGTTTTTGCTGGCAGAGTGCAAGAGCTGCCACCGGTGCCTTGCACTCTGCACACGAGTGATGTCAAGCTGGCTACAGCCACCCTGGCCATGCCCACCCAGCCTCCCAAGGTAAAACACAATCCTGATGCAGCCCTCAATGAAATTGAGTTTGATATAAAGCTTCCTTTTCACTAGAATCTGTTTTGCATGGCAACTACTACCTGACAGTGAAATTCTCCAGTGCTTTTTTATTTTAAGAGTTCAGCTGGGTGAAAGAGAGTTTGCTTGGGAACCTTCTTTCAAAGAAGATAATTTAAAAAGAAGTGGTGATAGGTGAAATGAGATATTCTTTAATTATAGGGTGGTCTAGAAGTATGGAATGCCTTGTTCTTAATTATCCTTTGACTCCAGGACATCTGGGGGTGAGAGAAGACCAAGAAAGGTCTTGGGCTCCCAAGTAACTTACTTCCGTCAGTCAAATGAAGCCATTAGCTGACATTTAAAATGTTGTCTCTTGCACTTTTGCTGGCCTCTGCAAGGTTGCACATAAATCTCTCAGTGACATTCTGTAAACCTTTAAGTCTCCAGAGTTCTTCCACCACCATCTCTACGTGGTTCAGTTCAGGCTCAAGAAGAGACACCAGATATGTTCTCACATGACATTTTGGTAGTGGTTCTCTGTTGATCCTAAGATGAAGAGCTCTGTTTTTGAGAACTACTAGTAAATTGCCCCCACTGAAGAAATTTGGAATAATTATAAATATGATGGAGAATTAGTATCCATTTTGAATGGCAGCTGAAAATATGCCTCTGATATAGTGATTTTCCAGGAACATTTTTGTCTTATAGCCCACAGTTTTTTCTTGCTTTGGCATCAGCTGAAGTTGTTTTTCTCCTAGACTTTAAGGAGTATTTTTGTCCCTGCCCTTTCTTAGTGTTACTTCTACTTTTAGCTGCTGTTTTACTGTTAATGCAAATGCTCAATTGCTTTTGCTTTCTTTCTAAAACTTGAAACTTCTTCAGTGTTCAAGGAAGTGAAAGCCATCCTAGGAATATTTTAAGCAACCTAATTGATTCCTCTGCCCTTAACACGATTATTACAGTTTTTAAGCTTTTAATTGTTTAAACAAGTTGTTTTAAGATCCTTTTCACTAAATTATTGTTTTAAATGGTTTTTAATTTGATGTAAATCATTTTAAATGGTCCCTGTTTGGGAATTTGTCTTTAAAGATGAAGAGTAGGTTAAATATTGTTTGTATAGCTATACATATAGAAGAAAATAGTCTGGCCAAGCAAACCCATTTCTTAGCTCCAAACAAGACCAATAGTTGTTCTTCACAAATTTTAGGGCATGGAAGCAAAACCTTCAAATAGCTAGTGAAGGAAAATCAGAATAGAAGAATAGATATTACTCTTCAGCAAGCAGAGTTAATAGTCAAAGCAGAATACTTTATAGATCAGTGGTCCCCAACTATTTTGGCTCTACAGACTGGCAGCGGCAGTGGCGGTAATGGCAGGAGGGAGAGGATGGTTTCATACACACCACTTAATCCCGTGCATGCACAAATGAAGCTTCACATGCTCACCCACTGCCTGCATGGCTCGGTTCGCAACCAGGGCAATCTACCAATCCTTGGCGTGGAAGTTGGAGACCCCTGCTATAGATTAATTTTAAGTAATACTCAATGAAGGTTTTATTTATTTATTTGATTTGTCAATCACTTACAAGATAACAGGTATAAGTATAAATGTAGTTATGAATACATGAAATGGATACATGTAAGAAAAATAAAAAGAATCAATAGGACAGGGATGGTAGGCATGTTAGTGCACTTATGCATGCCTCCTAAAGACCTCTTAGGAAAGGGGTGAGGTCAATAGTAGACAGCCTATGGTTAAATTTTTTGGGGTTTGGGGAAGAAACCACAGAATCAGGTAGAGTATTCCAGACGTTGACCACTCTGTTGCTGAAGTCGTATTTCCTGCAATCAAGTTTGGTGCGGTTAACCTTGAGTTTGTATCTATTGTGTGCTCTTGTATTGTTATGGTTGAAACTGAAGTATTCATTGACAGGTAGGACATTGCAATGTATGATTTTATATACTATACTTAGATCGGACCAAAGGCGGTGTAGCTCTAGGTTTTCTAGGTCTAGAATTTCAAGTCTGGTGGCATAATGTATTCTACAACGAGTAGAGGAGTGGAGAACTCTTTTTGTGAAATATTTCTGGATTTTTTCAACTGTATTAATATCAGATACGTAATGTGGGTTCCAGACTGATGAGCTGTATTTGAGTATTGGTCTAGCAAATGTTTTGTATGCTCTAGTTAGTAGTGTGATATTACCAGAGAAAAAGCTATGTAAGATTAGGTTAACAACTCTTAATGCCTTTTTGGCTATGTAGTTACAGTGGGCTCTAGCACTTAGATCATTAGAGATGAGTACTCCAAGGTCCTGGACAGAGTTTGGATCATCAACAAGGTCTTGACTATTCAGCTTGTATTTTATTTTCTGATTTTTTTTGCCAATATGTAAGACAGTTCATAAAGTTAGTATGCTGATGACATTCCCCTACACAGGAAGGTGTGTGATGCCGTCTGTTATGGGAAAAGATGTTAGTTACAACAAAATGGAAGAAAGACAGTACAAAAATGATCAGAAAAACATTTGTGTAAGCAGAAGAAAATAAATTAAGAAGCAGGGGGTGGCAGGAAGGTGGAGGTCTTTTCAACAAATCAGAAAAGATTCCTGAAGCTTAAGTGGAGTCAAGTACAAATTATTATGCACTTCTGAAAGTTCCAATTTATTTGATATACAGTGCAAATAACTGAAAAGCTCCTTCAATTTCTCTCAATGCACCTAAGCGATTAATTTATAAGAGCAGATAAAAAAATAGCATATGGCAGCCATTCTAGCAAACTGCAGTGAGCAGATTTTGTTAAGGAAGCATCAGAAGCCACAGCATGGAGGCATTAAAACCAGGCTTCTGTTGTGCACTGTATGGAAAGAATCTGTTTTGTTGTCCTTGCCCAATGCACCAAGACTTTGCTACTAAATAGAGGGAATACAAATTCTCTCATTTTGTATTTCCTTTAACAAACTGAGAGAATATGACTAAGCTTTTTTTTTCCCTATAAAAGCAATCATTGTAGAAAACCAGTGTAATATACTGAAAAAAAGACATGAAAATATATACATCAGTAGAAAGGTACACAAAATGTGTATGAATGCTTCTTCTACTCTGGTTTAAATTCTACACTGGTCTAAATTAGCAATTATTAGTCCATAATCAAATTCTATACTCTGTTTATTCAGCTTTCTTCAAGAAAACCTGCTGTTAGGACTTGCAAATAAGCAGCAACTTTGTATCTAGGAATGAGATTGAGCAATTGCCCTTAAGAACATTGATGATGATGATGATGATGATGATGATGATGATGATGATCATGATCATGATCATGATGATCATGATCGTGATCATGATGATGATTTTCTCTTTGCTTAAACTAGACTTCTCATCTTTCCAAATGTGTGGACGTCAAACCCTAAGATAAGAGTCATTTGTAAAAATTGTGGAAATTTAAGTCTAATTATTTGAACATTTAGATGAGAGAAGGTTGTTTTATTACTCAGAATTCAGCATCTCAAAGTTGATTGCCCAACTGGTCATTTTCTTCATGTTTAGAAATTCAAGTTAACTAATGGGTTCATTTATTTCTGGTCAGTCATTTATTATCTCTCCCATTATTGTTATCAATGTTTGATAATGTTTGATAACAATCCTATTGATCTATCCATAAGAACACTTAGGAAAAATAACTATATAAAGGTCATCACTAATTACATCCTAAATCAATTTTAATGAAAGTGAATAAAGAATAAAATAGTTTTTCAGTCACTGTGGCTAACCAACAAAGCTTCCTAATTAGCATTCTCTGAATTAAAAAAAAATCTGGTTCATCAAATGAGCTTTATAATGTGGCATGAAGGTCAGCAAGTTTAGACATTTGATAATTTGGAGTGCAATCAGAAATGCAAAGAAATGCAAAGAAAATGAGTACATTTCACACACTCAATTAATATCTCATCCTTCCAAGCAGAAAACTTAAATTTGGTGCAAGCAGAATTTCATGTGCTGTGACTCACAAAGCCCCTTTTTGTGCCCACTGTAGTGCTTTCTTCTTTCCCCTGATCTTCTTCATTCCATCAATTGCTTTCAATTTGTTTTCTCTACTGTCAGAAGGGCAACACACAAAAGATGTACTTTTTTATGGGGGTGTGATCTCTGACCCCACATCTTTGACTTTAAAAAAATGAAAAGAAAACACAGAAACAGTAAGTTTTACAGCAGCTAGTTGGTGTAATAATTAAAGCACCAGGTTAGAAGCCAGGAGACTGTGAATTCTAGTCCCATTTTAGGCATGAAAGCCAGTTAGATGACTTAAAGCTAGTCTCTCTCTCTCAGCCCAATCCTCCTTATAGGGTTGTTGTGCAAAAAATAGATGGAGAAAGGAGCATTCTGAATGTTTGCCACCTTGACTTGAGAGGTGGGGAGGGAGAGAGAGAGAAAGATCCATCAATGGCAGCTATTCTTCATCTGCATGTGGCTCTATTTATTTATACAACATTCTGCAACAATGGTAGATTAGAAAACAATCCCTTCTGATAATCTGGTAGAGAAAGAAAAAAAGAAAGAAAAGAAAGAAAGAAAGAAAGGAAGGAAGGAAGGAAGGAAGGAAGGAAGGAAGGAAGGAAGGAAGGAAGGAAGGAAGGAAGGAAGGAAGGAAGGTAAAATATTGTACACAGTGCTGTAACATTAAACATTTACGGGCAATGGGAAAACATCAGCCACAGGTTTAAATCAACAAAATTTAAATGTGTTTAGTATTAGTTAGATAGCAAGCACATTAAAAGAAAGAAAGAAACCAGAGCAGTAGAAGTGACCAAGTCCAAACCTATTAGATAACAGAGAAGACAAAGTACTTTAATGAAAATTTGGAGCAGGCTCTTCTGTAGATGATTATTTTAAAGCTTATTATCTACTTGGCAAAGAAGCTTCTGAAGTGGTTATTGGAGTGTAGCTTCCTTAAAAATTACTAAATGGGTAGAAACTGCTTCCCCCCACACCCCACAGTCCCTAGGTACAAACTATAGTCACTTGCTACAGATGGTCTGGATTAATGTGTCACCACTGGTATGTAAGTTTTATTTTCAAATCAAAGCCACAGTATTTAAAAAAAAAAAAGATTTTGGAGGTTCAGCTGTTGCTACAGCAACATGCTATTTTTATACTATGTGAAAATGAATACTCTCCTCCCCCGCTAAAAAATTAGGCAGGAATTTCAATAGTCGTTGTAAAATATATAAGTAAAATAAATTTGCTTGAGTATCACATCAGACTGGGGCTGGCATCTTGCACTTCCTTCCCCAGGCAACATATCTTATTCATTATTGATGCCTTAGGAAGATATACAGCATGTCTTTGATCCATACAATGGGTGAAAGCTTTATGAGAATCAATGTTGCACACGTATGACTTCTGCATTCAGCCCCTTTCCACAAAAGGAAAGAAAACTCATATTATACCTTCTCACTAATATTTTTGTCAGCCTCTACACATGGAAGGCAATTTGGTACAAGGCATGACATTTTGCCTTATTATTTACAAATCTATTCTAAGTTTGCAGAAGTTGCCCTATAGATTTTTTTTTCTTCCATTCAATCCTGTCTGATTCAATCCCAAGATTGCCTGGACACATGCCTGCAGTTTTCTTGGCAATTTTTTTTTTCAGAAGTGATTTGCCATTGTTTCCTTCCATCTTGAAGAAAAGTGACTGGCTCAAGTCACACAGCTGGCTTTGTGCCTAAGGTCTAACTAGAAGTCATCATTTCTTGATTTCTAACCTGCTGCCTTAGTCACTGCAGCAAACTGGCTCTCTCTATAGATCTAGAGGGAGACAAATAAAGGGATGATGGGATATGTATGTGGCATTTCAGAATGTTTTCCCCATCATCTCCCTGTCAATGGTAAGGATTAGATAGGCTTCAGACAGATTGAAATATGCTGAAATATATATTGCCCATTCCTGAGGAACATAAAAGTTATCCATAAGTATTACATAACAATTAGATAAGATTTGAAGAAATACTGTATATGAATGGATGCACATGGGTATTACACAGATTGGTGTTTATGTACTGTTTATCTCTGCATACATCAAACCCTATATGTCTCTCTGTGTACCTGTGTATCTGTCTATCAAACTATCTATGCCTGCCTATCTATCAATCTATCGATCTATCGATCTATCATCTACAGTCTACCATATCTATCATCTATCAATCTATCATCTATTGATCTATCTATCATCTATGGATCTGTCTATTATATCCATCTGTCTATCCTATGTGTTCTATTATCTATCTATCTATCTATCTATCTATCTATCTATCTATCTATCTATCTATCTATCTATCTATCTATCTATCTATCTATCTATCTATCTATCAATCTATCTATCTATCTATCCATCCATCCATCCATCCATCCATCCATCCATCCATCCATCTATCATCTATCTATCTATCTATCTATCTATCTATCTATCTATCTATCATCTATCTATCATCTATCTACCTATCTACCCATCAACCTACCTACCTACCTACCTACCTATCATCTATCTATCTATCATCTATCTATTTATCTATCTATCTATCTATCTATCTATCTATCTATCTATCTATCTATCTATCTATCTATCATCTCTCTCTCTCTCTCATCTATCTCTATCATTATAACTACGAATAGCAATAGCACTTAGACTTTACAGCACTCTCTGAGTGTTTTACAAGATCAGCATAATTGCCCCCAACAATCTGGATCCTCATTTTACCGACCTTGGAAGAATGGAAGGCTGAGTCAACTTTCAGCTGGTCAGGACTGAACTTCTGTTGTGTGGGCAGAGTCAGCCTGAAATACTTCATTTGAATCACTGTGCCACTGTGGTATATGTATAAGGGATATAGGAATTGGGGGAATAATACATTCAAATAAAAAAATGTTGTTGTCTTGTCAGTTATACTTCTCAGAGCAATATATTTTGAGGTGACCAACATAATTGACCATTGCTGTGGTCATGTCATTATGTGTTGTATTGAGGATCTCCTGAGTTCCATAGCTATAGGAAGGCTGAACAGCTCCTGACCACAGAGGTTAATATTTGCTATCAAGGATGGGACTATAGCCACTGTAGTCTATTGCCTGTATTGCCGAGGCCCAGGTTCAAATCTATCGTCAGCTACGGAAGCCATTTAATAATTCTAGCACAGTCATTATGACTCAATCTGTCTTTTAAGGTTACTGTGGTAAAAGTATTGGACAGAATGCACTGGCTCTGCCACTTTAGGGTCTTGTAGGAATTGCAGAATAGAAAATGAGTTAATGAATATTCTTCTTAACCTGAACTGTTCCTTTTTATAGAATAGTTGAGTTGGAAGAGACTTGATAGATTACTTATATGTTCAGAAATCCACAACTATTCTAGGCAAGTGTTAACAAATATTGCAGAAAATAAATTGCAGGCTTGAGGATCTAATATTTCCAACTATATAGCAGCACAAAAGCTTAGAATATAACAGACAACTGTCTTAATCATTTTACCTCTGCAGCCAACACCTCCTTCAACTTTTTCAATAGCAATCAAGCATAAATCTGTTTTCCTCATTTTAATTCATTGTTGTTTATGGTTATGCCTTTTGATTAAATCCCTGGGTTAATTTTAAAGGATGTCACAGTCAGCCTGGAAGTCATAATCTCCTTTGTAGTTCAATATCTTTATGAGGGTGAAAGGATGTTAAATGTGGCAGTTAAAATGCTAAGCTAAATAATCAGTTCATTAGGAATTGGTTCAATATGTTTGCTGTATATAGCCGGAGCTGTAAAAGTAGTCTTGCATAAATCAGAGTACTGGAAAACTAAACTATCTTAGACAGCAGTTGAAATATCTAAGGGATTTCAAATCTCTGTGTTTTTATGTATGCATCTACAGCCAACACTGTCAGCATTCCAGGAAAACTCCATTCCAATCAGTAACCCCGAAACAAGCATAATCTCAAAAGTACCTTTATTAGAATAGTACCTGGCACATCTGTGAAATCTCGAAACTAAAGTTTCCTGGACTTCCCACAATGTCCCAAACTACAATCCATCCCCTTTTCTCTCACCATCGCATCATATGGACCAATCACAATCTGTCTCAGTGTAAGATCCTTTTTCTCCGTTGCGCCATACTTAATAACCTTGAACTAAGAAAATAATTTTATTTTGTCTGCTTAGAATTACTCAATTGAAATCACCCTCCTCCCAACTTCTCAGGCTGCAGCATGGAATATGGCTTCCAAAGCTGACAAAGACATTTTTAATCAGCTTCCAGCCAAACCCAACCCTTGAATGTTAGATGATTTGAGCAATATACAAAGTTCAAAAGTGATGTTATTTCATTTCAATAGATTCCACTTATTTATGAATCACTTATTTATGAATCAATTTAACTATCAAAATCAATTCCCAAAGCCAAGAACCCCCACAACATTTCAGCATTTAGCTAATTCTTTGTCAGTGCCCAATTAGACCCCAAAATCACTTATCACTAGAAAGGTCAATCCATAAAACCTTTCAGGTGATTGAAAGCAGTCAGGCTTCTTGAATTGTTTTATTTAGGTAATGAAGATTTATGGAAGGAAGGTGAAAGTGAAAAGCCAGATCAAATTGAAAACTCAATACCATACCTGGGCTTAATAAATAAGTGTCAGTGAGGGAGAAGAAGTGTAGAAAGGAGAGAAGTAGATTGTGATTGTGTGATAGAATCACAGATACATTAGCAGGAAGACTCTGAAGGGAAGATGGGACAGATCAGGGCACAACTACCATTTAAACACTTCTAGGAAATTATCTGCATAATACAGTATATCCATATACCCAGTTCCTAAATGACTAATTCAGGCAATTCTGTAGCATGGAGTCAGGGAAGTACATGTTACTCTTTCTCCTTCCTCAATGCATCTGTTCTCCTTCTGACATCTTTGGGCATCCCAAGACATTACCAGAGACTTGAGAATAGTCGATATAAATACAATCAAGATACTCATATATCCTACTTTCCAAAAACAAGCCTTCTGTTTGGAGAACTTTTAGAAGATGGTCTTGTCTTTGATGGACTATCTCAGACAAGTCCACATCAGAAGATTTTATGATGGAAGATCAGGAAGAGTTTGAAAATGTTCTTCAGTAAATTGTACATGGACACAGATGAAGATGCAAGTATAATTTAGGATATTGCAACCTTTTCAATGATTGAGACTCAGATATGGATCTTACTTTTGGGAGGCACCCATTTAATTCCTCAGTAAGAACCTTCAGGATGTAATTTGAAATTCCTCTTTGTAAGAAAACTTTCAGTGTATCATCCTCCTCCCTTGTTTATTAGCTGCTGATTTTTAATTGTGTTGTCACTGCATTAGGTTGCTTTCATTGTTACTTTTTATATTATATTTCAGTGTGTTAGAACTTTATGATGAACTACATAGATATATTTACTATGAGCTGCCTAGAATTTTAGAAATGACTGCAGGAATATAAATGTTTCAATTTATGTAAGGAAATAAATTCCACTAATAGTCATTATAGCCATCATAATTAACATATTTCAATTTTGTACAAAAATATCATCAATTCACTATACCATTAGCTCGTAAGTTGTCTTGGCAGTTAAGAATAAAACATAGTACCATACATATTAAAACTAGAAACAAAATATATTAAAAACAACTGAAAATAGCACTTAGAAACAGTTAAACTGTTGATCATATAATTCCCACAAATCACCTTATAAGAAGACGACCATGTTAGTCTATGATAGACAAAAGATAAAGACTAGTCTGGTAGCATCTTTTCAGACTAACATATTTTATTAGTTTTATTTTCATTATTTCAACATATCTGATTATGAGGTGAGCTTTAGCTCATGAAAGCATATGTCTTTTAATAAAATTTATTTTTATATATGCATGTGGAAAGGGCATATGGAAAGAAATATTTTCTCATATAGCCTAAATCCAGCATAGGATGCTTTAGGGATAATGACTAGCATTTTGTATTTCCTCCCTTTATATCCCCTTTGTTATCTTTATCTCCAATGGTGGGATGCTGGCGGTATAGCAACCAGTTTGGTGATCGCATGCTTCGCTCTGTGTATGAACTTCTTTCTGAAAAAAACTTACTTGCTATATTACTACTGGGGAGTAACAGAGCTGAGGAGCGGCAATCCGTTCTGTCATGCAAAACAGCTGAGAGAATATAGGTAAGTACAGCGCAGGGATCGTGGGCCCACACGATCATCCAAGTGAACCGGTTCACTGCCAGCTGATCTTCGTAGTAGGGATTTGCCCGAGCTGGTCCAAACTGATAGAATCGCACCCCTGTTTATCTCCCTTTTTAGTAATGCATTTCTTCTTTCTGAGATAAGGTGATACCTAAGTTCCATTGTACACACCATCAAAAATATATGTTTATTTGTATTTATGAGATTTATGGTAACTATTGGTTTCATTCATGATAATAATATGATTACTATGTTTCATATGGACTTAATCAACCTTGTGAAACTAGTTTTGGATTCCTATTCTTGATCCTATTTGGTTTCCATAGATTTCAGAGTTAATAGACACACAAAAAAGAAATTAGGTCATTTTCAGTTCCATGTAGGCCTATATCTATATCTTTATAATATCATTAATTTTTGCTTGCTAGCAAAATAATGGTCATTCAGTGCAGATTAAAGCATGGAGAGGGGGATGACAGATGTTCAAGCGGGCTTTACAAAGAGTAAGAAACATGATTACTGATACTCACTAGATAACTGAGAATGATAAAGAAACACCCCCAAAAGTAAATGATTAATTAATTATAGAAATATCTTTGACCATATCAACCTTGTCAAGCTGTGAAATATCCTTAAATTTATCACCTTTTAGTACATTTGATATATTCAGGTTACTACAAAACAAAGATGAGTATTATACAATGTTCTCTACAATACATTATCAGTCTACCATCTATCTGCCTGCCTGCCTGTCTGTCATCTATCATCTTTTAGTACATTTGGTGTTTCCAGGTTACTAACAAGCAAGGATGAGCAATCAATAACTGAAAGTGAATCCAGACAAATAATGACCCAATGAAATGTATGGAATTTGTACAATCCAATCCTTACCAGAAAAGAAGCAAAGTGTAATTTTAGAAAGAAACCTCCTGGAAATGAGATGCCAGAAACACCTATGTGTTTCAGGTCAGTAAGAATAAATCCATTAAACTGCATGGATTCACAATAGCTTTATAGTGTGAATTTATGTACAGATTATTACGACCACAAATGTATGTTAACCAGATTTTTCTGCCTTTAACTGGAGAACAATATATAATTATGATAGATACTATGATCCAGAACACACCTTAATTCCTAAAATACTTTATAAACTGATGTAGCTGCTACTGCAAATAAGAATCTCAAATAGGCAATGCAATTGCAAAGGGAGGGAGCTACATAGCTAGTTTGCAATGCTTAGTTGGGCAACATATTTAGCAATATGATAAGACTTGCCATTTTTGTCAAGTCTGTCATTGATCAAATCAAGTCATTAAATCTCTTATATACAATAATCTGTGTTCAATGATTACCACTCTGGATTTTGTAACTCACCCAAGATATTGTGTGGTGCTGTACACGGGCATTCAAATTGCTTACTGACCCTTAAGGGCCCATAAGCAATCAGTTTACATTCTGAAGCACAAAATTTCATTACATTTAACATGTACAAATATAGCTCCTATTATTGAGGTCCAACAACAGTGGTTACAGTTCAGCCAAACCTTCTCAATCAATTTCAGTTTGAGAAACATTCTGTGTGTATATGAATTAGTGGAATGAAACAATGCAAATTTAAAGTGACCACTTCCTGATGTGCTCAGTGGGTTCACTGTTTACTGGTAGAAAATAATTTATTTTTGGTAAAAGTAAAAATGCCCTTGAGTCAAGCATGACTTTTAGTAATTACCTGGATACCACATGTAGTTTACTTGGAGGCAGTAATGATGTATTTTGGCATTTGTTTTATGGGATGTTTTCAACTTCCAAGTCTATGGCCCTGAAAAACATTGCAGATCCATGTCCAGAGCCTTTTTGCGTTCTTTTCCAAGACCTGACAAGTTTGGCAATATGCTATTTGCCAAGTTTACTTTTGTTGAATACATTATAAATTATCGATATAAATTATATCAAAATTTAATATAATTGAATACACAGTCACACACACACACATGCACACACACACACACACACACATACATATAACTATGTTATAGTAATTACCTTTGTTTACAACAAGCAATTTACAATGGAATTTGACTGGACCTAAAATTAGAAGCAAAGCCATTGCAAGTCAAAGCAAAATGCATGTTTATGGTCTATTCTTTATGGTCTATGGGCGAGAACAGGCTTCGACTCAATCCTTCCAAGACCGAGTGGCTGTGGTTTCCGGTGGCCCGATATAGTCAGCTGACTCCGTCGCTGGCTATTGGGGATGAGATCTTGACCCCCACAGAAGGGGCCCGCAATCTTGGTGTCCTCCTGGATGTACGGCTGTCTTTGGAAGATCATATTACAGCCGTCTCCAGGGGGGCTTTTTATCAGGTTCGCCTGATACGCCAGATGCGGCCCTTTCTTGATCGGGACACCTTACGCACAGTCACTCATGCCCTGGTCACCTCCCGTCTGGACTACTGTAATGCCCTCTACATGGGGCTCCCTGCGGGGAGCACCCGGAGGCTTCAACTGGTACAAAATGCAGCCGCGCGGGTAGTTATGGGGGCGTCGAGATACTCCCACGTGACGCCCCTCCTGCGCGAGCTGCATTGGTTGCCGGTGGCCTTCCGGGTTTGCTTTAAAGTACTGGTTTTGGTCTTTAAAGCGCTCCATGGCATCGGACCAGGATACTTACAAGACCGCATTCTGCCAGTAGTCTCCCACCGACCGGTGCGCTCCCACAGAGAGAGTCTCCTCCGGGTCCCGATGCCTTCTATGTGCCGCCTGGTGACCCCGAGGAATAGGGCCTTCTCTGTGGGGGCACCCACCCTTTGGAACGGGATGCCCCCTGGACTACGAACGACCAATGACCTGAGGGCCTTTAGACGTGACCTGAAGACCTGGCTCTTCGAGCAGGCCGGCCTGAGCTGACTCAAATGGGATTTTTAAATGGGGTTTTTAGATTAGTTGGGATGGGGTACAAAGTTTTAATTTATTTTAATTGGGGTTTTTTAGATTTTTATAGGGACAGCCTAGGATTTAATTCTTTTTTAACAATTTATATTTGTCTATATGTATTTTAGTTGGCTGTTACCGCCCTGAGTCCTTCGGGAGAAGGGCGGTATATAAAACCTAAAAATAAATAAATAAATAAATATTCAGTATATCACAAATGGATCTATAAGACAAAGAATGCATAAAATTGCCTGTAGAGAACTTTATTCTCATCAACCTCAACCAATATGATAAAAACAATAATTCAGCTTTGTTCATCCTGGTAAAAAATGCTTCAATAATTTGTCTCTTTAGTCTCTAATTCATCTTTATTAACATGATAATTTAGACCTGTCTTTCCAAGCTACATTTCCTTGCTGAAACATGAATCTTTGATGGGATGGAAATGGAACACATTAGTGGAAATGTTACAGTGAGGAGTACATAGGGGGTGGTGCAAGCCCACACTGGACTTCCACTAGACTAGCTAGTGGAAAATAAAAATTGAATCTGGTGGCATAGAAAACTAGAAAAATCTAAGGTGCCTTGTTGCTTGGAGAAGACTATCAATTTGATCCTAGCAATTTGATTCTCCCTCACCCACCCCAATCTGAAAATCTGATTGTGACCCTGACTTAATGGTCTAATGATGGCCATAAACCCAAACTAAAATGTTTCATTTTATTCTTAAATGTTCTTCTAATGAGAACAATGAAATAGACTAGCATTATTCTTGAGAATAAACTTCTGATGTGAATGGAGAGGATAAAAATATTATGAGTTTAGGATGACATGATTTAACAATTCACCGACCATTGCCTTTTAAATCATTCTTCTGAGTTTGTCTGCCAAACATTCTTTTCCTTGACCCAAGATTGGTAGCCTTCTAGAATGCCAGTATATAAATTAATGCTGGTCTTGGCCATCACATTCTTTTTTGACTGCAAGAATAGCCCAAGGATTTAGAATGTGGTCTCAATTGTTTTGTGGGTAGGGGATTTCTATGCTGCTGTAAGAATCTAAGCCACCTTCATCTAACTGCCACTTCTATACTAAAATGTGGGCAGAAGCTATTATCCACAGCTTCTTTTATCAAGCATTCATTCCTCACAACAGACCACATACTAACTTTGTACCAGCATTTAATATTTTAATATGTCTTCATCCATTTCTACTTTTTATAATCTTTATGAAGCATTCTTATATTCTTAAGAGCCTCGGTGGCACAGTAGTTAGAGTGCAGTATTGCCAGCTACTTCTGTTGTAGCTAGATGCCTGCAGTTTGGCAGATTGAATCTCACCAGACTCAAGGTTGATTCAGCCTTCCATCCTTCTAAGGTGGGTAAAATGAGGACCCAAATTGTTGGGGGC
The DNA here is from genome assembly GCA_023653725.1 of Bungarus multicinctus. NCBI lineage: Eukaryota > Metazoa > Chordata > Lepidosauria > Squamata > Elapidae > Bungarus > Bungarus multicinctus. The sequence continues at coordinate 57,050,034 of CM042836.1, read as the reverse complement.
AATATGCTGACTCTGTAAACTGCCTAGAAAGGGCTGTAAAGCACTATAAAGCAATATATAAGTCTAAGTGCTATTGCTATTGCTATTCTGCTAAAATCTATAAAATCATCTACTTGCTATACGTCCATGGAGATTCTCAGTCACCCAGGTCATGATTGTCCGAAAGTGTTTTTTCAAGAGGCAACTGGACTTTTTGGTTTTTCTTTGCTTCTTATCCAAGAAGCTTCTTCAGTGCTAAAGAAGCTTCTTGGATGAGAAACTAAACATCTCCAAAGAAAAACCAAAGTCCAGTTGCCTGTTGAAAAATATATCTTTGGGACATCTACTTGCTATAGTTTTTTACTGTTGTAAACTATATAAACTGTTCATTCATTCATTCATTCATTCATTCATTCATTCATTCATTCATTCACTATCTGTTCATAGCCAAACACAAATACTTTGGTCTTTGATATATACACTTGCAGGCCATCTGTCTCTTTGTATTGTATAGTCTATTCCATGCTTCTTCTCATTCTTATATTACTCCCTGGTCAGTAGAGAACCATTGAGATATTTTATATACAGTCACAAGCTTTACTTCCACTCTTCCTGCATTCAGCAAACAACTTTCAATAATTCAAGCCTATGTACTTTATCATATCCCTTTTTTAAATTAACAAGTGTGCTATACATTTTCTATTTCACATTTACACTTTTCTCTGCTGAACAGCAAAAAGTTGTTCTGCCCACCCGATGCCAAGCATTTAGTGCACTGTACTTCCCAAACTTTTACTCTTGTTATTTTTATACACCTTCAATCATAATTCTGCTAAACACATTTCCAGACACATTGACAAACTATTTGCTTATACAGGTAGTCCTTGACTTACAACAGTTCATTTAATGACCAAAGTTAAAGTGCCTCCGGAAAAAGATATTTATGACCATTTTTCACACTTACAACCATTGCAGCAGGTCACGTGATCAAAATTCAGACTCTGGCAAGTGATTCATATTTATGAATCTATGGGGGGAGAGGATGGACAACCATTTGTGATGGCTAGGAGGTTATTTACAGACCATAAAGCACCTGTTTCATGGCTATCATAAATAAAAAAATTTGTTAGTTACTGATTGTAAATCAAGGACTAGCAGCAGAGTATTCTCTGATATTGTTGAGGAAAGTATTTGACAAGTTTGCTAAAATTTGATGTTTTGCAGAAAGACGGCTGAGAAAATATCCCCTCACATCCTGGACATAAACTATGTCAACTTCTCCCTCAAGACATTGCTATAGGGCATTCAATGCCAAAACAGCTAGACACAAAAATAATTTTTCCCCCATGCCATCAGTCTGCTCAATACCTAACTCCTGCAGCATTGTCTTCTGCTCAAAGATATTTACCCAAGTAGTAGGCTATATTGCTATTATTCTTGTCATCTTCTCACCTCTCATCTTTCCTACTACCTTCTCCTATTGGTATATTATGATTTATCAATTGTTGCTGTATCTTATGATTCATGATCTATGATTTATCACTTTGTTTGTATGTGCACTGAGAGCTTATTCACCAGAGACAAATTCCTTGTGTGTCCAATCATATTTGGCCAATAAATAATTCTATTACTTGTATTTACTTATTTATAAAATTTGCATGACTCTGGCTAGTATACTATGTTTTAATTGTAGCCAAAACCAAATATTACTGTAAATATGCTCAAAATCTTCTACCTAAACTAGGAAGATTACCTTGCAAGCCAACTTATTTTTTATATTATACCAACTAGAAGATACATGAAGTATTCTGACACAATAAAAGTACATTGCCAGTAAAAATGAGTTGTGGAAACAACTCATTGTGTGCCTAATGATAGAACTGGAATATTATCCTCTGGAAAACAAACTGTTCAACAGTTTCACAGGTTTTTTTTAGAAAGAGACATGCTTCAGAACAAATGGATACAGCAGGCTACTAGATATCTTCAGTAATGTAAAATAATGTGTGAAGATTTGAGGGGCACTGTTGGGCAATATTTCATAATGTTAAATGCATATGCAAGAGACTCCTTAATTTTATTTATAAAACATTTAACAATTTGTTACCTAAGGGATTGTACCTTACAGTTATTTGGGAGGTAGTTTTCTACACTCCCTCTGGCATTAGTCACATAAAGGTTTACTTTACTTTATGTCAGCTAATTTGACTTTAAAATAGAATAGTGTAAGGAAACAACAATCTTTCACTGAAAATGCTATATTTTCCTGAGGTTTAAGCTGCAAAAATCTGCAGGTCTAAAATTAGATCTACACTCTCTCTTAAGAGAGGGTGGCCATCTACTGAGTTACCTTAGTTTGAGCTTTCTCTGGAGGTCACTTTCCTAGCAGACATGACCTCATCTAATAATGTTGACAGTTCACACAATACAGTATTTAATGAAAATATATATCAAATGTGTATCTTTTAAAACAAATATCCTACAATATGATTGAGTATGAATTATATCAATAATTAAAATTAACTTGGCATTGACCTAGGAACTGACAGGATGAAATGAAAATAGGATAGGGAAACCCAGCCCTACACTAACTCAAGGAAGAGGAAAACACATCTTTAAGCCTATTTTAAAACCATCAAACTCTCACAGAGCAAAAAAGAATTATTCTAGAGTTTTAGGATCAGAAGATCCTGACCTAAAGTTGACAAATAGAAAGAATGGGGGAAAAGGCCCTGTTCAGAAGAATGTGAGGACCAAGGATTAAACAGAATTGCAGGGAGACAGAAAGATACTAGGGTAGTTATGGCTTCAGATTTCTAAACATAAGGCCCAGTGATGAATCCTACATTGCTGTGAGATCTTAGAGCAAAGTGAAAGGTCCAGAACAATCCAAATGGCACTGTTCTGAACTAAGATCATAGAATGATGTAAATAATCAAGAATATTTGCCTGAAGATTGTTGCAGACATGATGCAGGCATAAAACAACCAAGACTTAAAGCCAAATGTTGCTTTTTGCCCGCTTACGATGCTTCTCAAATATTCATCCAAACAGTGTTTAAATTAATGTACCAAAGCAGAATCGAGACATGTTACAAGATGTCTTTTTTCCTGGGTTTTACTTCCAGTGTTTCTTATAAAGCCAATTTGTTAGAAGAATATGAAACAACTGTCAGTTCCTAATTGAAGGGGAATAGTGGAATGCACTGAACTCCTGAAATAATGCACAAAAAGTGAAAAATATAATCTCTGCCAGATACAATCCCTTCAAATGCTGCAGTTGGTAACTATTTCCATTGCTTATGTTGACCCTATCCATAGTAGTTCCAGGCGAATGGATAAAGACTGTCTCCACAAACAGCCTGAAACACGTTGAAATTCAATACAGGTCATATTGTAACTGGGCAACATAGAAGCATGAATGTAAATAATATCTTAAGTATTCTAATTGGTGAGCTTTACATATGTATTTTTGAAAGGACCCATATGCCCCCTACACTGACCTCATTTACATAAGCCCAATGAAACAGGCTCTTCCTTTATGCCTAGGTCTAGAGCATATGGAAAGCCTGTTTATAGAAATATTTTGTGTTAGGTTATTTTGTGTATATATTGTTTCCCTTACCAAATATTCATAATTTTTATTTGTTATATTGTTCCTGGATGTTTATAATATTATGTGCTATCAAGAATCATTATGGAGTTGGATAGTCTTAGAAAATGTATAAAAAATAAATAAGCATAGAAATGCACACCCAAAGATTGTAGCTAAAGGGCATTGTTATTACCACCAATCATAAATATAAACATATTTAATCTCAATTTTTTATGCTCAATATGACCAGCATTTACCTCTCTAGACAGACAATTGAGCATACACTAAGAATTTGAATAGCTCATGACTGATTTGCCAAGATTTTACTTGTATCATACTTATCTTAGAGAACACTGTGAAGCTAGACAATATTACTTGGCTATTGGAGATAAATAGCTGTGTCTTGCTGAACTGCTAGGATAGCTTACTACCTGGAAATTATGTTCCAAAATAGTGTGATTTTACTGCAGCAGCAGAAAAATCATGATAATACTGCTCATGTGAAGGATGGAGCCTACTGAGGGGAAACTGGTATGATGTACAACAGTGAAGTGGTAGTTTCTTAAGAAAGAGGGAGCAACTTAGATGATTAAGGCCTGAAGACAAAAAAGATATGGAGAATGGTTGCAGGAATTGGGTATGGATAGTCTAGAGAAAAGAAGGACTAAGGGTGACATGATAGCAATATTTCAGTATTTGAGGGGCTGCCATAAAGAAGAGGGGGTCAACTTATTTTCCAAAGCACCAGAGGGAAAGACAAGAAACAATGGATGAAAACTCATCAAGGAGAGAAGCAATCTGGAATTAAGGAAAAACTTCCTAACAGGGAGGGCAATTAACCAGAGAAACAGCTTGCCTTCAGAAATTACAGGTGCTTCATCACTGGAGGTTTTTAAGAAAAGACTGGAGAACCATCTGTCTGAAATGGTATTGGGTCTCCTGCTTGATCAGGAGGTTGGAATAGAAGACCTTCACGGTCCCTTCCAGCTTTATTCTGATTCTGATCTGATTAGGGGACAGAAGAAGAGAATTAGCATAGCCACTCCCTAGAATCTCTCGGAATATATTGTTTGGGTGAGAGTAGTAAAAGTTTAGTCTGAAAAGTTTTTGTCTAGTAGATGTAAGTAAATGAAGAACTGAACTTTGGCTGGATTTTTTAAATGATATTCTTGACAGCTCAGTATGGGTTGCCAGGAGAACCCTAGGTGAAACTCTCCCATACCAACCTTTTAAAATCCAGTTTAACTTTGGTGAAAAAGTAGTGTTGGCTCCTTTAGCAGAGATCACAGTTTACTGCTGCCGTTTGATATTGGTACAAATAAGATGAGTCCTTGGAAGTTCAAAGAAAAGTCATCTTTCTTTTTCTGTATTTAATTATGTTGAAAATTTTCCAGAATCTAAAAAAAATAGATGGAAAAAGAACATAATGGGAATAGGGCTGTGACAATCATCTGATTTTCCTCTGTGACTTCCCAAGATTAACCTAACATCTCTAGGTAGAGTTTGGGAAGTCTTTTGTCTGAACACCTGGAGAGCCACTGACAATTTCAGTCCAATTGTTTTAGTACAGCTTCCTATATTCATTTGGATTTGACCAAACATCTATTCATTCCAGCATCTTTTCCATGCAATGGTCAGTCAGATGCCTGCCAAAATTTCTAAAACTTTTGACTATAAAACATATTTATCACAGGTAGGATTGTGAACAGGAAATAACTGTTGACTCAAATTTTAGCCCATTTTCAAAGGGTTTCCAAGAACTCTATTTCACAAGAGATCTATTCTTAAAAAATAAAACAATTTGTTCCCCCATGGCTTTTTACATTTAAGGCTAAGAGTGGTTTCTTTGCCTTATGCACATGGCATAATGATCACCCTTTATTTTGAAACACTCCAGTTCCACCTTGCCATTCATATTTATTGCCTGATCTGGCAAACTTCTTTCCTTTAAAATACACCTGACCTCAATCAACTGCTATTGCTTCATCCAAATAGTGTTCCTGTAGAGTTAAGCAGTTTCACAGAGTGATAATTAACTACCATCAGTTCAGAGAATGAGTGGGTAGTGGAAGAGATGTCATCTGGCCAAGAACAAGGCATAAGAGGTCATTAACCTTTGAAGTGATAGCATGTTCCATTCCAATCAGGAGATGGCAAACAGCATCATAGAACCATAATGTTGAGGACTTAGCAGGACTGAAGGTTAATTCCTACCCTTTTGGGAGATGTCCAACTAACAAAAGAAAAATGAAGTACAAAAAACAGCAAGAACATGGAGCTCACATGGAATAAAGTAGTGAATGCATTAAAGGATACTTAAGGTGACACAGGAAATATGAGACTTAGAAACTTTTTATTTAAATCAGAAATATGCAGCTTGGAGCTCTCTAGATTTTGGGACTACAACTCCTGTAATAACTAAGTGAATGGCTTTATGGGGACTGTAATCCAATGCATTCTAAATGTTGTTCATAGAACCATCCTCTTTTCAACATCAGTGCTTGACAAGAACATATTTGCACCTGGAGGTTTTTTTTTTTTTTTTTAATGTACATCAACGTGGTTCATTTTTCACTTCTCATAATGAAGTAGAATTCGTCATGTAAATCAATGCCATGATTAAGTGGATTTCAGGGTCCCCAGAAACCTCTACTGCTGACAGTATTTATTTATTTTTCAAATTTCTATACCGCTCCCTCTCCCAAAAAAGGGACTCGGGGCGGTGTACAGCCTACTAAAAACACATAGAATACACATAGAATAAATACAATTTAAATACAATTTAAAAATAGATTAAATAAGCGAGTCCGGCTGTATCCCATCCAACTAAAAATTTAGACATATTAAAATCAGGGATTAATTAAAAATTTAAAAATATAAAATTTAGCAATTAAAACCCAATTTAGATTTAAAACCCAAGGACCCATTACTGGGCCAGGCCGGCCTGCTGGAAAAATAGGGTTTTAACTGCGCGCCGGAAGGTCAGGATATCCGTCATGGTCCATATCTCCGGGGAGAGATCATTCCACAGGGAGGGGGCTCCCACAGAGAAAGCCCGCACCCTTGGGGCCGCCAGCCGACAACGATCAGGTGGCGGCACCCCAAGCAGGGCAACCCTGTGAGAGCGTACTGGGCGGCGGGAGACAGTAGATGAGACAACAGACAAATTTACTGTCAATGAGCTCCACTTCATGCTCTATTGGCTGATGGGCTCAATTTTATTGCATCAATTTTATGATATGGGGCAACAAACAATATTTAAATTAAGAAAGTGAATTTTGGTGAACCATTTGCAACAAGCCATTTGACAAAGTGAAAGGAAAAAAAATCAAAGTGAAATAAAAAATCAACTGAAATGCTGAAACAGTTTTACTGAACTACTGAAATTAAATGCAGAATTTAAACAGCTGAGACGAAGATGCAGATCTAGAAATGTGGCAGCAAAATCTATTGCACTTATCATGCAATATCTTTTATAAAGATGTAATAAATGGCTGCTCAGAGTAAATAATTGAGTCTTCAATTTCATCTATTCTTGGCAATATATCCCATTGAATTAGGATGTGTTTGTTTCTGAATAGGAGGCTTGCTTATTTATTACCCTGCACATGATGAACTTCTACAATTTGCTATTATGCAAAAGTTCCATCTAGAACTAAAGTTTTACAGCCCAATAGAGATTTATTATGTCACCAAAACGATTCCCTGGCAAAGATCTACTTTGGCAAGAATATTATCTAGTAAAATTAACACCCAATAACCATTTCCTATTATTAGTAGTAATATTATTAATAGTATAAGTCAACTAATACTACAACTAATAGTAGTAGTATTATTAATAGTATAAGTCAACTAATATGGAAGCTAGTGTCTCTCTGCAAATACAGAACTTGGAGTATGACTTATTTGCAGTTTGTCCATTCATCAAATACATCAAATTTGTAATCTTTTCACACAGAACTACAATGTATCATGAGACCAAGCTAGGTGTTTGTGTCTATCAAAACATAAGTATAGGATTTGATAAGGTGGGAGGATAGTTCAAGATCTAATTAAGCTTTGCACCTGGCAATAGCATGCAAATTGAATATAAAATGTAGCTTCTGATGATACCCCAATCTATCAACAATCATTTTGCTCTGTATCTAGGATGGTAAAAGAAGGATGGAGCAAGCATCTGATCGTTTGGAATACAGGACCAGCAGCATACAGTTTATCATGCAGCTGCTGCTATGGATGCTTTTTTGAGAGTTCCGTGTTAGTAAATCAAATCTTGGATGAATATGATCTTTCTCCGGAGTTACCAGTCTTGAAAACCTTACAATGTTTATATTACCTTCTTCAAATCTGAATGATCATTATCTGCCTTTCATCAGATATTTAAGCAGCAAAGGTTAAATGACTCACCTCCCCTCAGTTTACTGCCTCAAACAGTTATTCCTTTTAATCCTCCCTGCTTTAGTTTGTAGTTCATGTGCAGGAAGGGAGGGGAAAAAAAGAGAGCAGATTTAAAAGCATCTAAAGTAAGTGGATTCAGGCACGATATGCCCTTCGAATGCCCAAGCTGCCAGCTTGCAGCAGCTGCTGCTTCATTCATATTGCATGAGGATTTACAGGCAACATGAAACATTGAAATTAATCCTGATAGAGTCATGAATAAAATGCAAATATAGTCTTTGGGAGAAAACATTTGCTATGGAACATTCAGCAAGCCACGCGCAGGGATGAAACAGGGAGAATTTATTACTCGTTGCCTGTGTACAGAAATTACACCTGGGCTTAGCATTTCAGCACTGCTGATCAGGTTTCAACAGAATCAATGACATCCCCATCTGGAATGAGGATCTGATTGGATGACACTAGGGATAGATTGGGAAGGATGAGGATAATAGCAGAAGGGGATTTCTAAAATGAGCTTTGTTCCATGGATAGTGTACAGCCTAGGTGAGAAATACACTTTTACAAACACTGGTTCAATCGCATGTTAGTGAGAAGAAAGCTGGCAAATATGCATCATGCCCTCCCAAGTGTAGTGTGACTCGTGGAGCTGTCCTTAAATACATCCTGAAAAATGAGCAAAACAGTACTCAGATGGGTTCCCAGCTCTGCCTTGCAGCTTTATCCACAAGAGCTACTTACATAGCTTGGCAGAAGGGGAACAACACACAGCATAAGATTTAGCTACAGTTCGTTCTCCATTCTGAAGTTAAGAGAGACAGTGACATAATAGGGATTTCGAAGAATTCCATCGCAGATCCTACTGGAAACAAAATTAGGAATACAATAACAATGAATTCCTAGGTGGACAATTGCTGATTAAATGAAGTCTGGCAAGCATTTGCTTTTTCAATGAGATTGGGGGTGGGGGAGTAGAAAGTAACTGTTTAATGGGTAGATAGGAGCTGCACTTCTTTTCCTAACATTTCAAGGGGTTTGTGACCACACAGTTATTCAAGGAAGTGCCAAGAAAGGAGGCTCCATGTTTTGAAAAGCCAATACCGCTGTAATTCAGCTACATTTGTCAATATTAAGGACAATTGTAAAAGATAATTTAGCTATGGTATTTTTTTTTTACAAGATATGGATATTTGAACAATCTAATACAATTAGAATGCAAATTTGCTTCTAATGGTAGCTTTCAAAATGGCACAAATTTGCCATGGACTGCTAATTTCTGGATGGGAATAAATATTAAATGAAATGTTGACCTAGAAGTAGATCTCACTCTGCAAGGATGGGTCATGGGACATCCATAGGCAATATTAGATATCCCTCTAATTTGTTATTTCAAGGAAAAATAACTTTTTCAGTTCCTTTGGGTTGGCTTCTTCCCAATCACATGCACACACACACACACACACACACACACACACACACACACATGATTGCACTCTAGGCCGGAAGATGGCCCTCCCTTCAGAGATATAACATCACCACAGAAGTTTCTATGTTTCAAAACTTGGATGTCATACATTAACAGGCGGGAGAAGAAGCTTGTGCCAGTGAAAATCATTCTTTCTAGACTTTGTTCTGCAGGCTGGCTATGTGTTTGCTTAGACAATACTGATCCTGCTTTGCTTAGGTAGATAGGAAGCATGTAAAATGTAAAAAGCTATATTATAATCTAAATATTTATTTATTGTACCATCATAAATCCAATGAAGTAATTACACAGTTCCAATGAAGTAATTACTCCCATTGGCTGGAATAGCACATAGAATCATAGGGTTGGGAGGGACTTCAGAGATCTTCTTGTCCAACCCCTTAACGGAGCAGAAAATCTGATATCATTTTGGACAAAATGGTTGTCCAATCTTGTGAATTCAAGGTTTAGCACACAGTTTATATATAACTGTGCTAGAGACAAATGTGGTAATCTAATAACAGGCTTTATGTGATTTTAAATGGGAACCTATGGAACTATGGAGAACAACTCTATATCCTCCTTCTTGTGATAGCTCTTCAGGTATTTGAAGATGGCTACCATGCTTCCTCTTCATGTTCTCCTCTTTAGGAACATACACAGTTCCTTTAACTGTTCTTCTTACGATTTATCCACCAAAGCTTTTAGCATTTTCACCACTATTCTAAGGAGCCCAATGGCTCATATGGTTAGGACACTGGGTTGGAGGTTAGCAAGCCTACGTTCAGGACCTGAGTGCTGTTCCATGGCAGGGTGAGCTCCCATCATTCACTCCAGCTCCTTAATAGGAACATGAAAGGAGCCTCCATGGCAGTGGTGGGTTATAAAAGGTTTTCCCACCAGTTTGGTGTGAGTGCACACTTTGCACCTGCACAGCGTTTGCAATTCACCTTCTCTTGCGAGTCCTGTGTGTAAAACAGCTGATGTGTGGCAATCGACTGTTTCGGGCGAAGCAGCTGAGATTGAAAAGCAGGAAATAAAAGTAGTAAAGAGTCGGGGCGGGTGGGAGGGCCCAGCAGCTGATCATTGGAGTGAACTGGTTCACTCACAGATGATCGTTGGACCTACTGATTTGGCTGAACCAGGCCAACCAGTGGAATACCACCCCTGCTCTGTGGGCGACCTCTGGCAACAGTGATGCCACTGTCTAAACCTTTCAATCTAGAAGTGCCTTAAACAGTACCTCCAACACAAATGGGTCAGGTGTGCTGTTCTCTGTACTCTTTCTAGTTCCTCAGCATCTTTCTGGCATTGTGGCAGTCAAAACAGGGCACAACAGAGTACAGTATTCCAGGTCCATTCTGATCTGACCAATGCAGCAGAGAACAGAACTCTCATTCCCTATCATCTCAGACTCTTTCATTGCAACCCAACTTGCAACCCCAACAAGGACTTGGGGGGGGGACATTGTTAAGGGGTTTAGTTGTTAAATGAAGTATTATATGACTGTACCTGATTTCACAAACTTTTTGCTGTAGTTATTAATAACCTAATGATTCATTAAATGAGATGTCCTATGACTGTGACTTGTAATCTTCTGGCTTCTCCATTGATTTTGCTTATTGGAAGCTGTTTAGGAATGGTTGCAAATGGTGATCATGTGACTGCAGGGTGCTGCAACCATCACAAATGTGCAATGATGGCCAAGTGCCCAAATTACAGTCATGTGACTATGGGGGAATGCTATGGCGTGAGGAATAGTAGCAAGACACTTTTCTCAGAACCATTATAACTTCGAACTATTGCTAAAGGAATGTGTGAGCATTCCAGCAAAACCAGACTCCAATCAAAAACTCTGAGACAAAAACTCCTGTCAGTTTTGGAAGCCATATTAGCACCAGAAGTTTCCACACTGACAGAATGGTTGTTAAGCGAGGACTACCTGCGGCTCATTTGGCAGTGATAGAACAGTGATGGTTTATGGTTAATGTGGGATTTACCAGAATGCTTACATTTATTTATTATTTGTATTAAATTTATATGCACGTGTGCAAAATAATGCATATTATCTTGTATACACACTTCTGGTGAGTACTGCTACCTATCAAGTTACCACCTACCTTGTACTCTTTGGGGGTTGAGGTTAAGAAAAGTTTGCTGTAAGAAGCGGGAAAGAAGTGAGTGATATGAAATATGAGACTCAAAAGAAGCTGACATGTTTTACACTGGAAGAGTACATGCCATCATTCACAGCATGACAGAAGCCTTGTCAACCATAGGTAGTGTCACAAGCCAGTCATTGATAACAGAACTTCTTATCCACCCAGAGGAGCAGAATTGTCATTTTCCCCTTTTTTTCAAACTACTGAAATAGAGGAAATAAATTGCTTAAGGAAGCCCTGGTGTCTGTCAGTAGGATAATGGAACAAACAGAAGTAAATTTGGTAAAATTTACAAAGCAAATTTATGAAGCAAATTAACGAAGCAAACGAAAGGATTTCATTTAAAAATCCAGAGGCTGTGGAAAAACAAAACAACACAGAAGAACTGGCTCTGTTCTAAGCCATCTCCATTCTGGTCATGTGACCAAAACCTTTAGGTTGCTTTGTTTACTAGTGCACACATCCACATGATACATTCAAAATACAAAATATTGTTTGCAATACAGAAAAAAATACAGATGGCTTCTGTAATCACTGCAGGTAAAAGTTGGAAAGAATGTCAAAACTCTTACAAATTTTCATTAGTTTACTCATGCTCTGGATGCTTTGCCTAACTTGTTTTCAAGTGGAAATTGTGACAGGATTACGTGAAATAGATTTATAGATTATATTCACCAAACTATTCTCAGCATAAATTTTAAAAAATGACTTTTCTCCCATAGAATACTATTTGTATAATAAGATATTATTAAATAGAATCCCTGCTCTCATAGAAATCATCATCATTCAGAGTTATTGGAAATTATATTTTGCAGATCAAAATCAAATATACTTATTCACAGGAAATATTTGCTCAGGATCACACAATTTAATGACAGCAGTTCCAACATTGGCAAAAGTCTGGATTGAATAAAAATTAATCTGACTCATCTTTTAATGCAAATGTATTCATGTTTCACAAATTATAATACACATTTTCTTAATTCACACCTCTCCAAATCAATATGCAACCCAAAACATAATTATGGTTTGACATTTACACTTGTCTAAATTTGGAGATGTTCTTGATTTTTTTAATCACAACATACAAAAATTAAATAAATTAGGATGTGAACAGAAAAACATGTAACTGAAAATACCCTGCAAGTATGCATTATATTGTAGAGGATTGCACTCCTTATATTAAGAGCAATATATATGAAATATAAACAGATTTAAATATGGAAATAAATATGGGAAATCCATATCTTAAGAAACATCTACTTTTGCTGCTTTTAAACTGCAAAACCATTTGAAACCTTGGAGTAGAGATTATAAGCAAACAACTCCCTCTTTCTTTTGTTCATCTGCTCTGCATACTCCTGATTGGAAGACTTCTTAAATCTTCCCCTTTGGTGTGGTTTTCCTCACAAGAGGACAGAATGTACAGGGATCCAAACTTTTTCACTGGAGCATGTAATTTCCTTATCAACCCATGCCTTAAAACATTCTAGCAATTCTTAATGGTTTTTGTTCTTGTTCTATGAAATATGGATTCCAGTGTATCAGCTGAAGGATTTGTTCCAAGATCAACAGGAAAAGTATTTGCTTGGATTAAGTAGGAAACTAAAAAAAAAATCTGTTAGAAAGTTTTTTGCTCTTGAGTATCAATTGACTGAGTGCTCCCTCAGAAGGTGATGCTAACACCACAACCACACACAAAAAAATGTAGTGGAAACACAAGAATCATACTTTGGAACGCTGTAGAATCTTTAGAATGGCTAAGTTCAAACTATCACTGGTTTTGAAGTTGAAATAGCCATCTATATTTTAATTTTAATTATTAATTTAGTTTAATTAAGTAGGTATTAGTAGATGGAAAATTCAAGCATTGGTTATTAATCAGTTGAAACAATGTAACAGCTAGTTTGGTCTAATGTTTAAGGCTAGAAAGCTAGAGATGAAAGCTGCTTGGGTGATCTTGGGGCAATCACTCTTGCTCAGCCCAACTCACCTCACAATGTTGAGGGATAAAAGGAGCAGGAAGATTTGTAGGATATTTTTGCCTGCCTTAAGATATTTGTAAAAATAATAAAGGTGGGATACAAATAAATAAATAAAAATTATTATGTAAGAGATTCCGTGGAAGGGAAATCACAAAAATTAAGGACAATTATTTCTCAGACTTTGAAATTTGAGGAACATAAAATTCTTAGAAAAAAAAGTATATTGGAAAACGACACGCAAAAAGAGGAAACAATATGTCACATATTAATCAATTATAAAACATGCTTACATTTATCTTAAGAAAATAATAGTTAATGATTCTCTAACATAACCAAATATAAAACCTATGCCTACACTTCATCTATATTGAATATTTTTTATTCAATATAAAAAAATAGATAAATCACATATTTCTTTAATCCAAGACATAATAGTAGGAATATTTACTACTTTTCAATTTGTCAAAATAATTCTCTGGTACAATTATAACTCATAACAATGGTCAAATTCTCAAGTTCCAAGATATAATTTAACATCTTTAACACTACAAAAACTCCCCATGAATCTATTGATGTACATTAAAAATGTTATTCCAAAGAAATGTCAATGGAACCAATTTGTAGGACCAAATCGTATGAGTCAATGACTCTTCAAATATTTTATACTACCAACAGAGAAAATTAGATGTTTTTCCTTTTAAATACATTATTTGGGGTGTCCAGTAAATTTGAAATAAGGTATTTGGTTAATCAATTTTAATGTTAAATCCACAGAAGCAAACCTAAGGTATTTAAAAAATTAAGGTATTGCAACTATTTATATTTATTCCACAAGCCATAAATATCCTTAATGCCAAATTATTTTTTCTTTGGTTTTTGATACAAAACAGGAAGTGTGTTAATTTCAAACATTGACTCCATCAAATATATCAATACCTCGGAGTTCTCACCTTTTCCAAACATATATGTTAAACGTGGACTCATTCATTGAGTGAGTTTGTCCATGTATAATATTCACTTGTATATTACTTTAATTAGAGAGTAATGAATAAAATACAAGTTAATTATAATTTAAATCTAAAAAAAATAACATTGAATGGAAACAATCAAGCTTATTTCTTCTTCTTCTCCTTATTCTAAATGACAATAATACGTTTCTATTTTCAACTTTATTTAGAAATGAACATGCTGATCCCATTTCTATCTAAATTGCAAGCTCTTTTCTATTTGTTTTACCTCATCACTACTTAATTCTCTATCAAGTGGACCTGACACTTTATCCAATTGTTGTTATGCCTTCAAGTCAGTGTTGACTTGAATCAGGGTTGACTCCTGGCAAACTGCCTGGACTACTCCCTGCAGTTTTCTTGGCAAAAGTTTTAGAAGTGGTTTGCCATTACCTCCTTCCCATGGCTGAAAGAAACTGACTGAATCAAGTTCATTCAAGTTCATTCTAAGGCTGATCTAGAATTCACAATCTCGTGGTTTCTGGTCTAGTGCCTTAGCCTATACACCAAATTAGATATTTTTGCAGTAGACTCCACTTCAAATATAGTAAAATGTTAATATGAGAGTACATATCTTAGTTTTTATATTTGACCTTGCTTCTTCATTGCTTTTGCCATGTAGGAAATTTTCTAAGTAGGACAATATAAATGACATGGAAATATCCCATTTCTCCACTGGATGGCCCATGTGCATTGACCATTCATGGTTTGACTTGGTATAATTTGAAGTTCATCAATGTAATTTGTGTTCATATATTGTGTCTGTCAGCTGAATAAAAAAACCTCCTCCCGTTAAAAAATAGAACAAAATTGAAGGGCAAGACATAAAATTATTGAAATGGAAAATTAGAAACCAGCATAAATAGGCTCTTTAGAGAGAAGAAAAGGTGTTTCCCACCACAATAAGCATGAATAAACAATAAAACCACGTGTCAATAAAGGTGATAGACTTGTTGAAAATGAACTTGTTAACAAGTTGCAAAGAGTTCAGTAGGTAGAAGTTCCAGACAGGAAGTTAATTAACTTTACCTGATTGTTTCAATATTAACACAGTTTTTTTAAAAAATGGGAAATCTGGCAATATTTTAAGGCATGGTCTCTGGTAATGAATGACCCAAAAGCAAGATTTTTCATGAATTTTAGGTGGAAAAGCAGAGCAGCTTTTGGTCATTATTTTTCAGAGGCTTTTATTGCAAATAGGGTGTTACAATTCCTCTAAAAACTGTGATTCCCTGGCCTGTTTCTAAATGGAAACTGCTAGGATAATTATGCAATAACCATCTAGACTAAATTGGTTGCCAAAGGAAAGCCCCATTCACAAAATCTATAAAATCATCATTTCACAAAATTGGAAGAAACCATTCAGGAATCTTTAGTTTGGTCTAGTGGTTAAGCCACAACAAACTCAATGGGATTTACTTCTGACAAATGGTGTGACTCAATCCCATAAAAGTATGCTAAAAAAAAAAAGAGGGAAATTATATCATTTCCACAAAATTGTTCATGCCAGTAGCATTAAATGTAATATATTCTTATTAAGTTGATGGGATATGTAAACTTCAATTTTATGGCTTTGGAAATGGTCTGGTCTGATATAGGCATGGACTCATTTTCCTCCACGTTGGACGAATTGCTTATCCCATCCTGCATGGTAGAATAGCAGGTTTTTGTGCTCTGTCTCAGTATGAATAATTATGTATTTTGTACCAGTTCACTGGATGACAGACACATTGGAGTTGTATAACCTCAACCAATCTCCACTAGGATCCTTAGATTTCCAGATGACAGGATATCTCTATGAGCCTATTCCAATTACAAAACTGACAAAGTTCTTCCTCCATGTCAATTAACAAGTTGAGATGAGTTGGGATAAATAAATAAATCATAATATACATGAATACTGATTCCAAAGAATGTGAAAACCCATATCCAATCTACACCATCTAGAGCACCAAAGGGAGACCAAAATGGGGCAACCTGAAATGTAACCTTGGTCTCTCCCAGATCAACAGTCAATTTGTTCCAGGTTCCTCCCATTTTATGGATGCCCGTAGATAGATTCACCATCAAAAAGCTGCTTTTAATATTTCCTTATTATCTTGTGCCACCCCTGTCAAGCAGTAGGACAGTCCTTAGTGAAATCAAATTTCTGGAGTCAGTTTCAATAATTTTTGATTGAATTGAATTATTCTTCTTGCCCCTATCTGGGTACATGGGTAAGAAGACAGTTACTTCTTGATAGAATTCTGTTGAGCCTTTCATCACTCTTTTTAGTTACTTAAGCAATTCTGCATATAATTGGCAGTATGTCTTCAGTAATAGAAAAAAAAAACCCCACAACCCCAATTCTCTGATTATATAGAAATTCCCAATGAAGGACAAGACAAAATACAATTGAGAGACTGCAGTAATGATAGGATTTTGATTTGTGAATGAGCAACAAATCACATTTTGGTCTGCAGGAAGCTCAAATCCCGATAATAGCTTGTGATATTCCACTGGCAAAAAGAAAAGGAAAGAGGGATGGAAAGCATAGCTTAGGATGATAATGAGATGTACAGACTGTAAGTCAAAGCAGGAGGTCAAGTCTTTGGCTGTAATGAAAAGAGGCAATTTTCTCTTCTCATTATGTCATTTTCATGGGAAAAGAGGGCATTATTTTCTCACTCCCAACTTGAGGATTTTATTCTTTCTTCTCTTGCATGACATTTCTGTCTACACTTACACCTCTTCTTTTCACTTTAGCCACTCCAAAGAGCAAAGTTTAATTTCCTGAAAAATGTCTGGTGCAGAGCTGACGTGATTGAACTGGTTTGGGTTTAGAGACCTACAGCAACATGCCAGAGAAAAGAAACACAGAGGCCATATACTTGCCTTTGTCCTTCTGACTTGCCGAGAAAGCAGATTTAAGACGAAAATCACTTTTGCCACTACATATTCTTCAATAAGAGAAGAAGATCCAGGGTTTTTGTTCTTTTTCAAATGACAGTATCTAATCTTTGATCCATAAAAATGTCTAACAATGAAAGTTCTGGTTAAAACCTAGATATAATCTAGATTAAAGATAAAGGTAAAGGTTCCCCTTGGATATACATGCTAGTTGTTTTCTAGGGGGTAGTGCTCATTTCTGTTACAAAGCTGAAGAGCCAGTGCTATCTGAAGACGTCTCCGTGGGAATGACTAAACACCGAAGGCACACGGAACACTGTTACCTTCCCACCAAAGTGGTTCCTATTTGCTACTTGCATTTTTACATGCTTTTGAACTGCTAGCTTGGCAGAAGCTGGGGCAAGTAATGGGAGCTCACCATGTTACGCGGTGCTAGGGATTCGAACTGTCAAACTGCTCACCTTTCTAATCAACAAGCTCAGCATCTTAGCCACTGAGCCACTATGTCCCCCATATAATCTAGATTAAAAGATGTTTATTAGGTTACTAGGGGTAGAATTGCCAATCACCTGAAAAGAGCAATGGCCTGTTTGAAAACACATATATGCCCAAATCTTTATGTAGTGAAACCATATAGAGCAGGGATTCAAAAATATTAATGGTAGTAAAGAATATAGGCACAAAGTAAATGCCTCATTTGGGTACACATCCTACAATACTTCCATCATCACTACCCTACCTCCCTTGTGTGTCCTTTTCCTTTCCATGTTCATAGGACAATAACTTCAGAGAGTTTAGTAGTAATTCTCTGCCAGTTTCAAACTCATTTTGGCCATTCACAGAAACTATTGATAGTCCACCTTTTATGACCATAATGGAACTTGGAATTCCCATCATATGTGATGACAGTCAAAAGTTGAGGCACCCATGTGACTGTCCTGATTTTACAACATTTTTTTGCAATTAAGTGCAAAATTAAGTGAATTGTCAAGCAAGTCAATACATTCCTATGAGTGTTTTTACTAGGGACCAATCAAAAGGGCCAGTTTCATCACATAATGTTGTAAACCACATCACTTCATGACTATGAGCTTGTTGCCAGGTGACCAAAAGTGACACTGTGTTGTGTGAGGGGGGGAAGAGAGGGAGGGAGAGACAGACGGACAGACAGATCATTGGAATTCCAGAACCACATTGTAGATATAAATTTGGGGGTCTGTTGTAACTTTGAACTGTCATTAAGTAAGGACTATCTGTAATTATTGGATTGCATGGTTGTAGATTATTCTTGCCATGACATATGAATGGCAGTAGTTAGGTCCGTTCTAGGATAACATGTATTAGTGAATTTAAATGAGAGGTAGGTTTAGGCTTTTATTAGAGTATAGCGTTATTTTCTTTTGATTCTAAATATATTATGACATATATGGATTATATTATTTTTGCATCTATTTAACTGCTGGTTTTTTTTAATGTTGCTGTGTTTAGAGTGTGTCTCAATGAGGGCCTGTTACCAATAATTGTGTTTGCTTCATTGATTGATTCATATAATGAACTTTATACCCTAACACAGAGGCAAAAAACTAATAAGAAATACTAGAATTTTCAGAAAGGAAGTACAATGTTTTAATCTTATTTTTTCAGAAGTAATGAAGTTCATTGTAAAGAGCAGGTTGTGCCAGAGCCAAAATTTAGTTTCCAAGACCTTTGCTATGCTAACAAAGAGCCAAGCTTCCACATTTTGATGAAGATTGAAGCCCAATGGTAGTCTAGTTACGGCTTGAATGCAAGGTTTGTAGTCCCTGGTATTTCCAGGAGCATCTCCAATCTATAGCACAGTCCCTTCAGCAGATCCAAGAGGTCTCCACACCCATTTGCACTATTTGGGTGACCCTGAAGACACAGATAAACCTGCAAGTGGGTCTTAAGAATGCTCTAAAAGAATGCAAATGATCAGCTGTCTGCAAGGAGTATAAATCCTTCCATTCCCCACCATTCAATCAGAGCTGAAGAAGCTCCTTGGATGAGAAGCATAATGTCTTCAAAGAAAAAACAAGAACGTCCAGTTGACTCTTGGGAGTTAAAAAGCACCTTTGGGACAACCATAACCTGGATGATTGAGAATGCCAGACATCTAGAAGCATCAGATTTTGCTCCTGGACTGGAAGCAATTAATCCAAAATTTGAATACTTGAGTAGTCTGATTAGTAATACTTATTAGAAAGAAGGTTAAAATCCTAAGACTTCCAGTGACTGTTGTATTGTCTAGGCTTTGTTTTCTCAAACTTTTCAGTCAAAATAGAAGAGATTTAATATTTTCTGTGAAGATGGAACAGTCTTATCTGTTAATTAATGGCAACAATTCCTGTGACATGTTACCCATAAGTTGGTGGTGTGTGTTTGTGTGCCTGCTTCTAATAAAGAAAATAAGAACATGCTGAAATTAGTGTATATGAAACTTGTGATTGATATGAGAATCTCCCAGAGGCATTTATGCAGAACTTCACACATTATCCAAACAGCTGCACAATAATATGGCTGTGTTTTAAGCCCATAAATTTTGTCTGAATTTCATAACTAAACAAGCTGTTTCTGGGCTATGTAATTCTGCAGCTTCAGTCTCTTCAACGTTCCTTTAGTATAGGGGTGCCAAACTCATGTAGTCATGGCAGCATCACATGACATTATTGGGACTTTTCCCATTCACTAAACTGGTTGTGGGCATGATCAGCACATGATAGATCCAGCTCTCAGAGGGAGTTTGACAGCCCTGCTTTAGTAGGTTGAAGAAATAAATCCGGTCAATTGTTTCACTGCAACCTTTGGTCCTGGCATGTAGAAGAACTTGGCTTCAATCACTGTCACCTTTTCCGCTCAACTGGGCTTTCAAGTTATCATATGAAATCAGATTAAATCAGGTCCTGGTTTTAGAAAAGGGCCAACCCAGCATTTTATGCTACTCAGATGAAAGAGAAACATGGCTTAAACATACCAAGAGCCTTGGTGGCACAGTAGAATAGAGGTCTCCAAACTTTTGATCTCAGGGACCACCAAATTCATAATTTTAAATCCCGTGGATCACTAATATGAATTCAGCATACCGCTTGCTGAAGCACCTGGACTCCCAGTGATGGGGTGGGGTCCTTCAGGCACTTAGCTTGGCTGTCTGTTCCTCCAACCTTAAATGCTCAAAGAGTCATTTGGACCTGTGGAGAAAGGACAAACTTCATTCTTAGAGAGCACTATATATATATTTTCACCCTAAATTTCCGAAACATGTGATATTGCAATGTTCTACTTTTTCTATATATGTGTGTGTGTGTATGATGGCTACTTTCTCAATACTTCCTCAATTATTCCCAGGTCTTTTGAGTTGCATGTTGAGTATATCACTATGTATTAAAGCAACCTAACCTTTTTCATGCCTTTGTACTCTGCTTTAAGACCCCTTTTGTTAAAGTTAATGTTATTCTTAAAACAGGATTTCTTTCACCTGAAAACAGTTAGGACTGTCTTAATAAATAGCAGCATAGTCTGCACTGAGGTTGCATGAAGTCTGAAGCATTTCTTCCACAACATTTACTAAGCACCCATAGATCATTTGTGGGTGTATATATTTTTGTATGAGTGCATAATTAATATGTAGATAATTATATCTATTCATAAAATAGCTTTTCAACAAGGTGTGTACCACGCAATCAGTCAAAACATCAGAATGTCAGATCTAAGCAGTCAATAAAGATCTGTACACAATAGAATTATAGTAATTATATTAATAACCTAATAGAAACCAACTGAATTCCAATCACCAAAAAATAATAATAATAATAATCATGCAGTCCCATATCCTGCTAAAGCACATTACCTAAGGTTTTACATAGTGACTGTGGTCTCTTCATTCCTTATGTTTGGGATTAAAATAGATATTTTTAAAATTCTGCTTAACTCTGTTAACTGATTAGGAAAATCATTTACAGCCCAGGATGGTGTCTGTAAAGTCCTTAGCTGAAAAGAAGCCAAAGAGAGGGTGAGGAAGAGAGAGACAGGGCCAGAAGTGCCTGTGCAACTCTACAAATCATTTCAAGAAAAGTTTACTAAGAAATAAGAAAAAAAAGATAAGATGGAATATTTATACCTAAAGGCAGAAACAGAATAAAATCTTTATCTTGAGCCTTGGCTTTTATAAAGGCCCAATATTGTGGCACCCAGTCCTCCAGCAGGTATGGGCAAAAAAGATAATTTGGACCTTGCTGGACCCAGATCAAAGGGGAGAAAACCAGGACCTGACAGGAAGCAGTTAGGTTAATTCAGAGCATGTATAAGAAGCCTTACAGCATCTGTTAGGAAGCCATTTGAAACAAAGAATAACACAAGGTCCAAAACTTCTGAGGAAAAAAGCTTACTGTGAGGAAAGCACATGATGATGATCAGTACTAACTGCCAATTACACAAATCTGAAGAAAACCAAGAGATGTTATGCTTCTGATATGCAGGGCCATCTGCTAATTCAGAAGTATCAGGTAATTCAAAATATCAAGAGAAAGAGAGATGGAAAAAAAATGTAAGGGAAAGAAAGGAAGAGAAGGAAGGATAGATGGACAAACAGATGAGATACAATAGATAGTTGGATTATGAAGAAGATGATATATTGATCAGGATAAGAGTTAGGAAAGCTCCTAAATTTTGCAACAGATAGACCCTGGATGAAAAGTCCATGATTTTACAGCACTTGGGCAATTGTCATTGTAGTTTCAGCTGGGAAATTGTGAGCATCCTAGTCCAAGCCAAGTCCAAAAATGGTAGGGAATTCCTGGAAGCCTAGCATTTAGACAAATCGGCCATCAAGAGGCCTATAAACAACATTTATATACATTTCAAAAAAAGACAATCAAAAAAGCCAAAAAGGAAACAAAGAGACCAAAACCTCCTCCCCAGCAATCAAAATTTAGATGAGCAGAGATTAACACCAAGATTAACATTAGATCAACAGTCAAGAAGTAAACAATACTGCAATCAAAGAATACCAACTCAGACAAATAATTTAACAGTAAACAACAGACTGATCAGGAAACCAAGAACACTCCCACCAACATTGATAGAGCAAACCACTAGTAAATAAACAGAGAGCAAACTCCACTCCTTTCTAGCAGTAATGATGTTATCTAGTTTGGTAATAAAACATCTTCAAGAAAACAACCAAGTTACAGGATCACCAAAGACTTACAAGTAGGAAAGAAGCAGCCTTTTTTGTACATTTATGTTGTACAATAAACTTTGCTAAGAATTTCACTATGGTTATCTACTATTGAAGCTTTTTCTTATCCAATAATATATAAAAAGGAACATACAGTTAGATATGGTGAGATATTGAATAAAAGGGTGAACTTAAATCTATGCAAGCATTGGAAGAACAAGGTGTAAAAATGAATTGGTTTTCATATTTGCAAATGTAATCTAGATTTGAAAAAAGATATTAAAACAGAAGGTATCTATGATAAGTTGACCAACTTAGATACATTTTGACAGGTACTGATGAAAAAGTAATTAAAAAACTTTATGGACATTTGCTGGAGTTTAAATTAGAGGAAGAACAAGTTAAAGAAACAATGATTGCGTGGGGGAAAATTTTGGATATGGGATTGATCTAGATAAATGGCAAAAATTGTGGTCTCAAAATTACAAAATGACAATGTCAACTGCATATAAAGAAAATTTATATAAGATGTTTTACAGGTGGCACTTACCCCCGACGAGAATTGTGAGAATGTTCAAGAATAAATCAGATAAATTTTGGAAATGTCATCAGATACCTGGTTCATATTACCATATGTGGTGGACATGATCGGATGCAAAAAGATACTGGACTATAATCCACACATAGTTGGAAAAAATGATAAAACAACACATAGACTTTAAACCTGAGCTATTCTTATTGGGAATTATACTGGAAATATACAGTAAAGAATTGAAATATTTGATTGTAAATGTTTTAACAGTGGCTAGAATTGTATTTGCTAAGAATTGGAAAAATGAAAAAATATCTATGCAGGAGGAAATTATTAAGAAAATCATGGATTGTGCTGAAATGAGTCAATTGACATTTGAAATCAGAGAACAAGAAGACAAACAATTTTATATGATAGGGGATTTATTTTATCAATGGTTAGACATGGTAAAGAAATAGATTAGGAAGCTTTACAATAAAAAGCTAATCGATTGATATAGAATACAATATACAATATATAACCACTGGATGAATGCATAAGATTAAATTATAATAAATTTAGAATATCTCATATAGAATGGAAAAATAGTTTAGTCAAATGAATGATTAATGATTGATATTACATAAGCACGTTAGATTGATAAGGTGAGAATTTATACAACTTATGAGTAATGGTAAAAAAAGGATAGCACAAAAGATTGTAACCAACTGACACACTGTATGTATATAATTGAAAGATGGTTTTATGTTTTTATGTTTTGTTTGTATGTTTGTTGTAAAAAACAAACAAACTATATATATAGTTATTATCAGCTGATAAGGATAGAGCCAGGTGGTATAGTGGCAATTACAACTGCCTCACATGTAATACTTCCCTGGTTCGAATCCCAGTAAGGGTATGGCTAGCTGAAGAGAGCTAACTAGCTCGAAATAGATCTATCCTAGTCTCCCTTATTTGTTATTTAAAATTATCAGCTTAAAAACCTTACACACATGTAAACAAAAGACAACGAAACAAATAGCTGTCGGTATGGTCTCTGGTGATGAGCCGAAAGAAAAGAAAGCAGTATGCTTTCTCCCTTAATTGGGGCTTAACAGGGTGTTGTAACACAATATATATATATATATAATCTTTGTTAAGAATTTCTTTGCTTCAAACAGAAAATGTTTGTCTCTTATATCTTCCTCACTTCTAGTCATCCTGAGCTTCAAAGCTCATGTGAATTTGTCTCTGCATCTTAAGATAATTAAGTCAGAAATAATTACTATCTGCATATGCTTCAGTGACACAAGTTTCTTGCAGTCCACCCTACATATATAGGCACATATACAAACACATAGAAACATACCCAGTTAATTAGTCACCTCAGTGACAGAAGCTAAGTAGCATTATTTGGGCTTTATTAGCAGAATTTTTTCATTCAAAGTTGTTTGTGGGTTTCTGCTATACAACAGAGGCCCCTGATGGCTTTATCATGGATCTTCCCACACTTGTTTTCTCATCTTTATTTCATAACATCCATTACTTTAGACACGAAGATAAATATTTGCTTTGCAGCACTAATACTTTTATTCCCAAATCAAGTATCTATATCTCAGTTCTCCCTCTCCTTCTCCCTCTCCCTCTCTGTCTCTCTCTCTCAGCACTGAATTTGTGAAGGGGTGGTGGTATGGATCATATATTAGCTTTTTGGTAATTTACACAAAAGGGATGCGATGGCTCAGTGGCTAAGACACCGAGCTTTTCAATCAGAAAGGTCCGCAGTTCGATAATTCAAATCCCTAGCATCGCATTACAGAATGAGCTCCCGTTATTTGTCCTAGCTTCTGCCAACCTAGCAGTTCAAAAGCATATAAAATGCAAGTAGAAAAATAGGGATCACTTTGGTGGAAAGGTAACAACATTCCGTGCGCCTTCGAAGTTTAGTCATGGCAGTCACATGACACAGAGACATCTTTGGACAGTGCTGACTCTTCAGCTTTGTAACAAAGATGAGCACCGCCCCCTAGAGCTGGAAATGACTAGCACATATGTGCAAGGGAAATCTTTACCTTTACCTAATTTACAAAATCTGGGCTGTCTTTCCATAAGAATATTTATACATTGTAAAATAACATAGATCAAATAGATAATTGCACCACAAAATATAATATATTCTGCCCGTTATATTTTTTACAATATACTACAAAAAGAATCATATAAATTAGGGCATTTAGCCATTTAGATTCAGTTCCAAAAATTTGGGTTAAAGCATATACCTCTCCACAACTTTTAAAAATATTCAATTTTTCCAAGCATTCCAGGAAATATGCCCTGATTCTACTTCCCCCTGCTTTTAGAATATGGACTATGGAAAGGGAAGAGAAAACAAAATAGTATTGGAGGTTTAGCTGAATAGGACTTTAGATCAGAGTAATTAGTTTAGACATCAGGATCTAGTGATACCCTATTATATTTGTTTTGATATTGTCAGCAAATATCAGACCTTTATAAAATCATTTTAGGGTTTGCAAATCTGTTATGCCTAGCCTTCCTCAGTATGTATCAGATTCTTTGGCAGCTACCCAAACACAAAAGTGTTTATTTTTAAGCAAAATTCTTCCAGAATTCTTTTTGCAAGATTTACTGAGTTACAAAAAAATGAACCTACAAATATTTCAAGACCTGTGCTATTTTCCTTTTAGAACTAATTTACTATCTTGAATATTAGAGTGGCTGCATTATTACTTTATTTCTAACAGTCTCCCTGCATTCTCATTAGGAGGCAGGTCTTTTCACTGATAACAGCTAAGGTGGCATCTAGTTATTTACATAATGATATTCTGAATCTTACCAGTATACAATACGATATTGCTGTATACAATATCGTAAGTATGCTAATGTTGTGTGTGTGTGTGTGCGCGTGTGTGTGTGTGAATGCACATGTGTGCATAACTTCACATCAGCTTTAACTGCTGGAGTCTGTATTGATCCATACAGTTTTTTTGGCAATGTTTTTCAGAACTGGAGGGGAAGCTGAAAGGGACCTTTGAGGTCTTCCGGTCCAGGCCCCTGTTCAAGCAGGAGACCCTATACTATTTCAGGCAAATGACTGTCCAGTCTTTTTTAAAAACCTCCAGTGATGAAGCATCACAACTTCTGACAGCAGGCTGTTCCACTGGTTAACTGCTTTCACTGTTAAGAACTTTCTCCTTAATTCCAGGTTCCTGACACACTTTATACAGAAGATGCTAAACATGTATTGTACAAAATGCAGAGTTATATTCTTTATTTCCTCAAATCCCTAAGATGCCCTAAAGTTATATAAGATTCTAACTGAAATAAAAAGTCATTTAAATACAGAAAACAAACAAGCAACTATTGACTCCATCCCCAGCCTTAAATCTTTAAATCTATTCATTTACTTCATCTTTGAATATAATTCACACATGTTAATAGAATGATTAGATGTGTGAATATAGTTTTGTATGTGGGTGATAAATGGTTGAATTCTTTCTGTGATCTTGAGAATTGTCTCTAATGCAGTTTTATTTTTCAAAGTTACAAGTGTCTCATCATTTGCTGGTCCCAGTTGGGCTGTTCCATGCTCTGACTTAGATAATAAGGGTTATCTATTTTCATTTGCTCTCTGTGGGGATTCAAAGAAATAAGAACAGCTCTGACATCTTGCCAAGAATTCAGCTCACTTGGGTATTCAGTTTTTGCAAGACATGCTAGAATAGAAAGGTCATTAGGTTCTAATTGTTACTCCCTCCATCCCATGTTGTAATTTGTTTATTGCTGTAGGTTCAAAATTCATTTTCAATGTGTTAGAACAGATGTGTACCTTTGTGCACATATGTGTGAACAATGTCCTAATATGCATGCAGATATAAATGAATTTTGAATCTTCCTTTCATCACCATAACGAGAACAGAAACAGGCAAACCTCAAAAAAATTCCCTACTGTCATATTTCACTCAAAATACAGCTACCCACCTCCTTTCTTTTCCAAGTATACCTTTAAGCAGGCAAGCTGCACAGAGCTGTCTTATAGGTCAAGGTTATTTTTAGCTTTAACTTACTCCTTTTGCTATTTTATCCAAGCAAGATTAACAATGGTAAATGTCAGGGGAATTTGGGAAAGTCCAGAAGTAATAAATCAAGCAGTTTTCCGCTCTCATAAAACTGGTAGGAAAAAATGTGGAATCCCACCACTGAGGTGTATAGGAGAAAGATAGAGAAAGAAAGAAAGAAAGAAAGAAAGAAAGAAAGAAAGAAAGAAAGAAAGGAAGGAAGGAAGGAAGGAAGGAAGGAAGGAAGGAAGGAAGGAAGGAAGGAAGGAAGGAAGGAAGGAAGGAAGGAGAGGGAGGGAGGGAGGGAAGCAATGCACATTTTTCTTATCCAAGGAATGAAACACTAGAAATAGGAAGCTCTATATACTGGGTTACTTTATTTGGTCGATTTCATCCAGCATAGTTTAATACTGGCCTAGTTCACACATCTCATAAACCCAAGGTATTGAATTACAGTTACTAGATCTAGTAACTTGGCTCATTCATCATCCTAAACTTCAAATATTTTCTCATATGAAAGGTATAAGTCATTTTTGGTGCCAGCATTTCAGAATGTGGAGTAGGGTTTTCTCCAGCCTTAACAGAAGATGCCAGGCAGGAGATATCTGGTTGATGAATTCTTTACCTTCAGGTGTAACATCTCAGTTCCTCTTACTCTATTCTGTTTACAAAAAATTATTCAGTTTTGAGAAGTTCCTGCTAGGAAAATTTATTCTGCTTACAGATTCATCAGAATCTGTTTTTCTTTCATTAAACACAACAAGTCTTTTCAAATTGGTATGTGTTTTAGAAGTAACGGGGTAGAAAATAGTAATAAGGTTTTGCCACCTGCCATGGCTTTATTCAGTGAATTGGATTAGAAAATATTTTTGAATGGTATATTTCTCTTTGCTTTTAGACTTTCTTTTATGAGAAATTAGACAAAGCCATAATAAAATAATTGGTACTGCATATAACCATTAAATGCAAATGTATAAATATTGTTTGAACCAAAAATTACTCTGGTCAATTGCCATAATCTCCAGAGTTCAGTGAATGATCATCTTTCCTCATTAGTAATAGCCCAGCAAAGTCCCTGTTTCACACTTGCTGCTTTTGTTCCCCAGTTTTTTTCCACAGGCAATTTACAGAATAGTTAGGCAAAGCAACTTCTACACCTTATTGCCCAACAAGATAAAAGTCTATCAGATGAAAATGCCAGTTCTGTGTAGAGTTGTACCCACCAGCCTGCCTGCTGACTCATATGGAAACTTGGTGCATCAGATCTCATAAATGCACAGATGCTTCCATCCAGCAAGGTGTAAATGACTGAATGTATTATTAGTACTTAGGAAAATACAGGGTAGGGAGCATATTTTTGGAAATTGGAATTTGCACTCCTTGGGATGTGTGCACATCACTTACCCTGCTCTGCTTGTGCCAAGAGGATTTAAAATATGCGAAACATCAGTGGAATTTCACATTTGCAGCTTAACAGATTTTCTAACAATCTGTGAAGATTGCTAGTAAAATAGAAGTTCTGTCTGCATCCTGAAATGATGTGGCCAGCTTGTTCAGATTGTGAGAGGATTTTAAAGTTTGTAACAGCTAATTACGGGACCGCCTGCTGCCATCATCAACCTCCCGCCGCCCAGTACGCTCCCACAGGGTTGCCCTCCTTGGGGTACCGCTACCCGGCCGCTGTCGGCTGACGGCCCCGAGAGTTCAGGCTTTCTCTGTGGGAGCTCCCCCCTATGGAATGATCTCCCCCCAGAGATACGAGCTATGACGGATATCTTGATCTTCCGGCGCGCAGTTAAAACCCTATTTTTTAGGCAGGCTGGCCTGGCCGAATAAATGGGTTCTGGTTTTAAATTGGGTTTTAGTAATTAACTTTTAATTTTTATCTAAGATCCCTGATTTTATATTGTTGTATTTGGTTTTGATGGGATACAGCCGGAAAAATCGCGTTTAATATATTTTTAATTGTATTTATAATGTATTTATATGTTTTTAGTAGGCTGTACACCGCCCCGAGTCCCTTTTTTGGGAGAGGGAGCGGTATAAAAATATGATAAAATAAATAAATAAATAAACAATTCTCTTGAATTTGTAACTGTGAAAGTTTATTTATTTAATATTCATCTAGCATTGTACCACATGACTTTTATCGCTAAATGATGGCTAATATTGGTTTGTGTTTAATTGTGTCAGTCCATCAGCAGCAGAGAGATTTATGGGAACCAATCCATCTACTTATTCCCTGCTGTTTCTTGCATGCCCAAAAGAACTCAATGTGTGCATATCTGGGCAGAAATGTTTGCAATATGAGGAAAAGAGACACTATATGGCCATATTTGTTGGATGTCACCACAGAAGTCTGGTTTTAAATAATGACTATGTACTTGTACTATTGTTCATCTTTGAACATGATTCGAGTACATGCACATCCCATGGCAGTGTATTTCACCTGCTTGACTGGTCTCAATTTAATGTAAATGGTCCCTTCCAACTTTGATTATCTGTTATCTGCCTATTGAGATGTTCAGTCATTCCAGGTCATAGTTGTCCCAGAGTGGCATAGCTATAGGCACACAATATGCAAACATTCATGATTACCTACAACAATGTTTTTTTCAGTTTGTATCTCCTGAAGTCCTTTATCTGAGGATCATTGATGATATTTTCATAATCTGGCCCCATGAAAAGTAATGTTTCATCATTTTTTTCATGACCACAATAGCTTCCATCCTTCAATCTGCCTATAGAAGATGTCTATTTCCTTGTTGTTGTAGTAAAAATACACAATGGTTACAGAACCACTACATTAGACAGGAAACCTACAGAATGCCATGTATACCTATGTTCTTCCAGCTTTCTTCCAAACCAAAGGACCAAATCTATAAACTATAGTCAGATTCTTTGCTTAAATCACATTGACAGAGGTGGTCAACTAAACCACGCATTAAGGGACTTCCTTTACATGCTCTTCTTCTAATGTAATATATGCCATCATCTTTCAGCAATGCCTCTCTGCATTCTAATTTGGACAAATAGGCCAGATATTGCACAAAAGAATTAACAGACACAAGTTTGACAGCAGGATTCAAAACAAAGATAAAATTGTATCAGAAGGTTATAACCTTCCAAGACATCCTGTCACAGATTTCAAAGTAGCTATTTTGGAACAAATGAACTACACCAGCACAACAGAGCAAGAGATTGTGCAATTCCTATATATCAACAGATTTCAGGCTATCTCAGAACGTCTTAACAAACAAGATGTTTAACAACATTACAACTGCTGGTTGATAAGGTGCTTGTAATTGATCTCGCATATAAACTGAATCTGCATAATTGACCTTTCTCCACCCTGCCCCACCATTTTGCCTCATCCCAATTTAAATCTGTTTAACTACTTCAAGCATTGTGAACTGCAGTTCACAAAAGCTTATGCCTTTTGAAAACATTTGTTAGTCTGAATAGGTGCTACCAGACTGCTGATCTTTTTAAATTGTAGGAGATTCTAAAAAAAAATGTTTTTTGTTTTTTACTTCACTATGCACTAGAAAAATCAAAGGCAGTACAATCAGTATCCAGTTTGAAATAAAAAGAAGCACTGCTTGGGTAGTGATAATCAGTGTTAGTTAACTAGCTCAAACCAAGCAATAATTGATTAAAGATGTTATCTGTGAGCTCTAGATCATGGATGTCAAACTCAATTGCGTCACATAACAAATTGTGATGTATCACCATGTCTTTTGCCTTTGCAGAGCTGCGGTGGGAGTGGCCTGTGTGTGACTCATCTGGCTTGCGGGCTGCCAGCTGGACAGGACTGCTCTAGACTTACGAACCATGTAGATTATATCATGCTGAAAGTATTTGAGATGTACAGACTGGGAGAACAATATGGAGAAAATGTGGATTGGTTTGAATGTAGATTGGAAATGTGGCAGGCCTATAACTCATGCAGGGAATTATTTTTATTATTTATTTATTTCCCACCTTTATTATTTTTTATAAGTAACACAAGGTGGAAAATACACCTAGTATGCCCTCTTCTTCCTATTTTCCCCAAAGCAACAACCCTGTGAGGTAGATTGAAATGAGAGAGAGAGAGCAGGGGGGGCAGGATGGGGTGGGGGGCAAAGTCACCTAGATGGCTTTCATTGTTAAAGTGGGATTAGAATTTACAGTCTCTTGGTTTCTAATCTGGTGTTTTAACCACTAAAGCAAACTCGTTTTTTCATCTTTGTTTGGGGTCTTGTATCTCTCTTTCCAAGTAAATAATTATTACAAGCATCTTTTCAAAATGCAGACCAAGTAGCATTGTTGTATGCAATCATATGAACTGATTGTATTTTGATTGTACATCAATTAAAACAAAAATTTGACAGTGAAGAAAAATTAGGAGGAAGGGAGCTCTAAAAAGCCTGCCTGGATACATGACAAATATTTCAAAAGATTGATATGGTTATTTAAATGAATTAAGCTTCTGTATTAGCTAGGGAAGAATAGTTGTGAAAAAACATAATTTTCTTGTTATCATAATAGTACTTAAGGAATGCCAGTTACATTGTATCATGAAATAATATAATACAAATAAAACACTGGAAATTAGTAAAATAGGCATTTATTACTTTGTCTGTGTTTGATTGAAGCAATATTAGAAAATAAATATCTATACAAATGAGTGTTAAGCTTGCTACATAAAAAAAATCCACAAAATACCACTGCCAAAAGTAATTCTTCATTTGAAGTTTTGATTAGTTACAATATTGAGTTTTATTTAACCACAAGATTGATTGATTGGATTGATTGCTTCATTCATTCATTCATTCATTCATTCATTATGTATCATCAGGTTGTATCAACTCTTAGCAATTATACATATAATTTTTTTCATAACAATTTTCCCCAATCTGGTCTTTCAGTCCTTGCAGTGATGTACCCATTTTTATTGTAAATGTGTCTATCCACCCTGCTGCTAGTCATCCTTTTCCTCTCTCTTCTTCCATCTTTCCATTAGATCATTTTGTAGAGAACTGAAATCCTCTCCTCTCCATCCCTTTCCTTCCCTTTCTGCCTTGTTGACTCCTGGCAACTACCTAAGCTAATGCCTGCAGTTTTCTTGTCAATGTTTTTGGGAGTGGTTTGTTATTGGCTTCTTCATAAGGCTAAAAGAGAATGATAAGCCTAATGTCACCAAGTTGGATTTATATTTCAGGTGGAATTAGAATTCACAATCTCCCAGTTTCTAGCCTGGTATCTTCACAAGACTGGCAGCTTAGGTTTTTGCCTACAGTATCCACAATAATATAATTTGAACCTGTTAATTTGTGTCTTAAGTGATAACTTAATTTTTTTTGCTGCCCGGTTGTTTTGTTACAAGATGAGCAGAAATAAATTCAATAATAAACGGTTTTTAAAAATAATTGGTTTGAGCTGCTGAATTATCCATTTGTTTGTTTTCTTGGCTTTCTTAAGAAATCTTCAAACTCAAAAGTGTCAAAACTCTTTTTGTACTGCTTATTCAAACTTCAATTTTCATTTTCATAGTGTATTATAGGAAACGCCATTGCCTGCACTATTCTGATCTTTGTATTGTTGACAGATCTCTGTATCTGAATATCTTTTCTAAGACTAATGACTGCTCTACCAAATGCTAGTATGCAGATCTCATTATACAGTATGTATCAGATGCCACAACTTGGCCAGAATTTACATGAAAAGATATTTTAAGATTTATATCTCTGGCATTCCTGGAAAAAAAATAAACTTGAAATTTTGTAAGATGAATCATAGTTCAAGAAAACCAAGCTGACAGATGCAATGGAGTTTATTACTTACATAGGAAGAAGAGATTACATAGTGCTATATTGTCAAATAGAGACAATATTTGCCAGTGGTACACATAATAGATCACCTGCAGCAATGGCCACCCTATTACTACCCTGTGTGTACTGCTATATAAAATTGACTGTTGGTCCATCTAATGACATAATATTTACACTAAAGCTCAGTCCTATCAAATTTGTTCCATATATATGGAGATGCTGTTATTATTGTTGGTGATGATAATAGAGATGAGAGAGAGAGAGAGAGAGAGAGAATGGATGGTCGCATAGACAAATTATAAATTACTCCCAATATCTCCCAAGGTAAGTTAAGTGGGACTCTATCTAAGCTCTCTGAAGGGGATTAAATTGTTTAGGCTTGGCCTATCATCATGAATGCCTGTAGGGAGTAATATGGAATAATTATTGTTATGTGCATCATAACATATTGTGCAGATTATGCAAATTAAGTAATTTTCATGATGCTGCCATGACATCTGATGTCATTGAGGCTTATGTCTCATAATTAGATTTCTAAAGTTTCAGACCATGATATCTTTGGGCCTTACTTTCTGTATTGATGTACCATTCAATTATATAGCATTTTCTCCTCAGTTATTTAATTTTCAGAAATTAAGGTCTTATTTGGCTATTTTAAGTGCTGGCTGGTAAACATCAGTGCTTGACACTATTTTAGAAACTTCATATGGAAGGCACAATTGCTAGCACAAATTTCCCCATGCTATAGAATATTGGTATAGAGTCTCCATATTTTCATGCTTCAAACTCAAAACGATTGAAACTTCTAATTCCTCTCTGCTATTTTTCCCAATGAGTAAGAATCATTAAACATAATGGAAATACACATAATGGAAATACACATAATGGAAATAAACATAATGGAAATACACAATCAAGATTTATCTAACTTCCTCACTTTTAAAAAAGACTTCATAGTATTCATGGTTCATTATTGTTATTATTATGATTCATTGCATGGAGAACCAGATGTTTGGACTGGATTTGGCATTTTTATCTACCTATTGAGTCTTTTCCAATGATCATTATTACTATTGTGGGTATGTTATAATAATCAAGTGGATTAGACATTTCTAAAGAATATTTTATTTAAAATAAATTTATGTATTATTACTAATAAAAACAAGTAGACATTTGATAATTTTTGTTCCCAAATTCTCCATGTAAATTAAAAGTACATTAAGTGTAATATTCCTTTCCAAATATGTTTACATTTTAATGTTTTATATACGTCTGTCAAAAGATAAGTTGTTGATTTCATGATTTCAGTCAATAATACTTTTGATTTGGACACATTTCAAATGTTAATAAGCAATCACACATCCAATACTTCTTGATACTACTTTGGGGTTGATGGGCCATTTCCTATAGGGCCATATGCTGTACAAATGCAAGGGTATGGTATGAACTCAGAAGGAAGGGAGGAGATGTGTATTTGCAAGGCCTGCATAACAAAGATAAAGAAAAAGGGAATGTGGACAGGTGGGGCCTCTTTCAATGTAGAAAACAAGAGCTGACAGACAGGCACATCATACAAGACACGTTGCTAAGATAAGAAATAAGACAGAGCCAATAGAAGACTTGCTAAAAATCTTCTTGGATGCCTATTAGTTACCTTTTAGAAATAGGGTTGAAATAGAGCTAATAGAATACTTGTTAGATGGACTTCCAGTTAGTTCATCATTGGAGTGGAATCTGCATAGTTTCGCCCCAAGCTTACTTGCTAGAGGGTCCCGATTGCAACCAGAACCACTAAAGGGGTGGTGAAGAAGGGGGGAATTGACTGGAGGGTTGAGGGGAGTCACAATTCTCTTCCCTGACAGAAAAAAACCCCTCCCAAAAGCAAGCTATAGTGGTGGTCCTAAAATGGCCATCATGAAGACAAAGAACAGTTTGGGAAACTAAGACTGTGCTGGAGCGAAGAAGCAGCAAGTGGAGTGTGAACCAGGCATAATACATGGATTTTGAGGTATCCCGGTATTAAAAAATAAAGGACCATTTTGGAGGGAAGTGTGTGGAAGCGATGACCAGCGAAAGTGAGAAGGAAATTGGATTTTATAAAATTGGCTTGAATTATTGTATTGGATTAACTTGGAGGAGAAAATTTAAAGGAAAATATTTGAATACAACAAAGGTTTATAAATTAAACTGGACAACTATTGGATTATTGGCATTTAAAAGTCATAACTAAATGTTGAAATTGAGTGTGTTGAAAAGAAAAGAAATAATAGCTAATGACTGAAATTAGTGAACTTACTATATTTAACAAAGAAAGTTAAATTTAAGGAAGGAGGGGGTTGTGCCACCTGATGGTACAGAAAAAAATTCAGTGACTTTTTTAAAAAAGTGCTTGGTCTTTCTAAGAAATTGGACTTTGGAACTTAAAAGAAAGTAAAAAAAAAAAACTCCATTATAATAAAATAAAAATCTTGGAAAGTGACATTAGAATATTACAAAGGGGAAGATATCTGAAAGTATTGTCATAGAACCACCCAGTGACTGTGGGAAACAGTTGGGAAAGGACCAACTAGAAGACCTGGAACAAAGACTTAAGGACATTGATTATTGAAAATAAACTTAAAAGACACTGGCTGAAATAATATAACTGGACTTTGGGATCGAATACATCTATTAAGGAAGAGGAATACATCTATTAAGGAAAAGGAAAAAAAAGAGAAGATATAATGGAAGAATTATTTGTTGCAATAAGATTGGACTTTCAAGATATAAGGGAAATGATGAAAATTAAACTTGAAGTGTGCAGTTACGTATTACAGAAATTAGAAATGGTGACTCAGTTTGTAGAAGAACAAAGTAAATCAGAGGGAGAGTTTAACAAAGAAGAAGCCAGCTTTGAAGAACAAAGGGAACAACAATTATTTAAGCAGGGGGGAAAAGGAATTAAAATCAAAAAAATGTGGTCTGATGTGATAATAAAAGGAGGAATGGTTCAGAAAATGAAAAAAAAGGAGAGGAAAAAAGCAGAAAAGGGAAGTACAAAAGAAAAATCAAAAGAGGGAGGGAGAAAAACTTAAAAATTGGAATGAGAAATGGAGGGGAATAAGAATGAGGGAAAAATGAATTAAGAGAAGGACCAGAAAATAAAGAGAAACAGAAAGCAAACAAGGATGAAAAGAAATTATATTGTTGAAAGAGTGAGAGATAATGGGTGAAAAAAAAGGCAGGGAAGGAGATTCCTCAAGGTAATATGTTGTGATATATATAAGAATAAGTACTGAAAATAGATAAGTATGTAACTGCTACGGTTATTTTTAGTTTCTCTTTCTCTATTAAAGGATTATCACTACATTAGACATGGAACTTAATGAAATAAATATGGAATTGGGAATTTATAATAAGAATATTATATATTAATTGATGATTAGTGATGTATAAGAAAAGGGAAAAAATGATGAAATGAGAACCATTATGGAAATATTAATATCAGTTGCTATAATTAATTGAGTAGATTAATACTTTTATAATATATAGATGATTTATAAGGTGATTGAGAAAATGTAATCCGGAATCTGACAAAAATGTATATATTTGTGTTATATAGTAAATGGGAAGACAGGTATTAAGGGACAATTTTGAATTAATAAAATAAGGATTGATAAAATTGCAAATATGACAGAAAAAGGTAATGTGGGAAATGAACATAGAAATGAGATGAGAATTTTAGATAACATTGTAAAATAAGATATGAGAATATCCTAAGAAAAATGAAATAAGTTATAACATGATTGGATAAATTTAATATTTAACACTAATAAGGATAATGTTATATGAAATTGAACAAATAAAATGAATAGGTAACTATGGTCATGTTTGTATTGAGATGTGAAACCTGGAACCATACTGCTTGCAAAATGAGATTTTTTTTATTTAAAACAAAACAAAAATTGAGGAGGAAATTGAATAATGAAATTACTAGGTATGTTTAACTGATATGGTGGTTGGCATTGGGAGAGAGTATTGAAATGTTGAAAATCAGCAATGAAGGATTATGATTTAATGTGAATATGTGTATTAAGAGATATGATTGGTATTAAGTTTGCCTATACTAAAATGTATGATATATTGGTGCCACACTGTTAATGTATTATTGTGTATGTATAGATTGAATTTAAAACATCTTGATTAAATAGAATGCCTGTTAGATAACTTTTGAAGTGTTGATTAGTTAAAACTTAGAAATAGGGATGGCATAGAGCCAATAAAGGACCCTTTAGGTAATTTTCAGAATGCCTATTAATCGACGCTTGTTTATCCCACCTTGAAAAAACCTGTATAAAAGCTTGTTGAATCCTTGGTTCAGGGTCCTAATAGTTTGCTGAAGTGCTTCAATAAAAGGAAACAAACCTGTACCTTGTGTCTGGCATTCTTCATCAGCTTTGGCACCAGGCTCACGTCTGAACTGAGGACAACAGGGTTTTTAATCAAATAATGCCTGCACCATTGCAAAACAACTATCACAACATTCTATCTAAAGCTATCTATTACTACAACCCAAATAATACCAATGTTGAATGATTCTTAATCTAGGATAGCTTGGGTAGCTTATCTCAAATTCCTGATCAGAAAAATATACACACAACTGCCCGGAGAGCTTTCCAACATTATTGATTTTTCTCTGCAATGTTTAGTTATGCAAGGGGGAGAGTAAAGTGTGCTTTAAGATAGACATAGTAGACATAACACTTATGGGATCTATTCTGGTTTTACTCTCTCAGCATAATTCACAGTTTCATTATCCTATTGTAGCATCTGTGCATTGGAAGCTGGCAGAGTCTTATAGAGAAGACTAAGATCAACATTTCCTGAAAGTGATACCTTTCCCTAATGAGCAAGGGTTCTTTTTTGTTTAAATATAGTAAAGCACTTAAATCTAAAACCTTTCTGCTTACTGTAATGAAGAATATATAACAGGTTCTATTCCTGTATGGAAGAACTGAAATGTTGAACTAACAACTCATGTCAATTTGATTTCCAAGAAACAAAGTATATGGACATTCTCAGTCATCCAGATCATGGTTTCCTCAAAGGTGCTGTTTCAAGAGGCAATTGGACTTTTTTTTTTAAAGACGTTTCATTTCTCATCCAAGCTGACCTGATGAAGCTTCTTGGATGAAAGTGAAATGTCTTCAAAGAAAAAACAGCCCAGCACCTTTGGGACAACAAATAAATTAGAAAAGATGGCAATTGAAATAGAATGCTGCGAAGAGCATTGTTGCATGTAGATAAAACAATGCAGGGTTTTATTTTCCTTTTGTTTAATCATGTCCAATTATTGAAGTCTGCCTAGACTAGCTCCTGAAGTTGTCAAGGGTTTTCAGAAGTGGTTTGCCATTGCCTGCTTTCCTCGAGTGAGAGAAAGTGCCTGGCTCAAAGTCACCCTGCCTGCTAAGACACTAGAATTCACAGTGTCTCAATTTCTAACCTGTTTCAACCACTGCAACAAACTGGCTCTTAACAGCTTAGTAGTGATGTTATGATTGGGGGGGAGGGGGGGGGGGAGCACTGAGTATTTTTTTTTTAATAGACTCTTGCAAAAATAACCAACAAAAAAAATAAAATGCTAACTTTCTCTCTCAAGTATATTATCTTCTAAGGTGATCAATGCCTTCTGTATAAATACTACACATAGGCATAGAAAGAGTAGGTAAGAGATGGCCTGAAACCACAAATGTTTTGTTCTTTCACCTTTAATATCACATCCAGCTTTTCCCCTTCCATGAACCATCAGTTAAATAATTGAAAATGCTCCAGGCTGTTTCCAAGCTTTCGCTAAAGATCTTTTTCACAATATTCAGAAACTGTTAAGGTACGGTTTTTCATTCAGTTAAAAACATAGTAAACAGATGTGCACATATATATGTGTGGATTTAGGTTATGGATGTAGATACTGATATATGATATTTTCCAAACCTAAAACTCTGGGACTAGAAAGTTATATACAGCCTAAGAAAGGTCTCCTATTTGGAGCTTTGAATAATATATTCTCTGTTTTCAATGTTGCATAATCGAGGGCAGAAACATTCTTCTAGACAACTGTATTATTTCCTTTTCAAAAAACTTTTTTTTTTTTGTCACAGATCACTACTTTTTACTAAGTTTTGCTCAACTTAAAATGTTTCCATGTTGCCTACTATAATGAACCTTTTGCCAAGGTACACAAAGTTCACAACTACTTGCTCCAATTCTTAGTGCTTATGTATAACTTACAATTGTCAGCTTCATGTTCTCTCTCAAACACAAATATCTTGGTCTTCAATACAATCCTGTTCAAATATATACTCTTTATTGAAAAATATGATTTGTCTAATATTTACTGCATTTGATGTGGATTCTTGAAAAACAACAAGACATTATCTGCATTTAGATGTTACACTCGCATTCATGGCTTCAACCAACACATTATAAACGTCATTTCAGGCATTCCTCATGTGTTTATCCATAAACCTCTCATTTGCCTAGCAGCCTCCAAAATTAATAGCAACAATAAAATAAATGTTTAACTGGATAAATTTTATGAGATTGACAAAGTTTGGACCATGGAATTGACTGTGACACTCTATAGAGGAGGAATTTGAAGAAATTTGAAGAAACAAAATAGAAAGAATACTGTTGCTTTTGAGAAGATATCTGGGCATACTACAGATGGTCAAGAAAATAAGTCAATAAATCATCAAACAATTCACCTTTAATATTCCATGCAGCTTTTTCTGTTCCATGTGGCACCAGTTAAATAATTAAAAATTGTCAGGGTTCTGGCAATTGCCCGGAATGCTGTAATCACTAGAGGCATAAATGACCAGGCTCAAATGTTCTTACCTCAGATGCATTATTCAAAGACCTAGCTCCTGAAAAAAATCTTTATTGCAATGGTGGTATGCTATGGGTTCGGCCCCAGTTCCACTGAACAGGTAGCAAAGATTGCTACTGGTTTGGCCAAATTGGTAGTAAAAAAAGCCTCTGACAATTAGCTGAGGAGGGAAAAAAGCCTCCGACAGTCAGCTGAGAGAAAAAAAAGTGCAGGATTGGCATTCCACCTGCCCCTGGGCTTTTCTCTTCCTTATCCTCTCAGCTGATTGGCACTACAGGCCTCAGCTGGTGTTTGGAAAGCTGTGTGCCCATGTGTTAGGTGTGCATGTGCGCATGATCACTGAACCAGTGGAACAGTTAGGATCCCACTACGGCTCTACTGGTGGGAAAAGTAGAAGGAAAGAGAAGAAGATGACCAACAGCAAGGTGGATGAGTGCAGTTACAGCAGTGATAGGAACCACTGCACCATTGGGAGACCTGAAAGATTAGGTTAAGGATAGACTATCATGAAGAAAATCTATCTATATGTCAGTAAGAGTTAGCAATGTCTTGATGTCACATAATCAATCTATTCTTTCAATATCTCACAAGATATTGACATTCTCACTGCAAGAGTTTTGCCACTTTTAATCCATTCTACCTTTTCTTACAAAAAGGTTGGATAATCAGGAATTTCCCAGGAGAACATCTTTTTTTCTTTCTACTTTGAGAACTTGCAAAATCACAGATGTGCATTATAAGGCTTCGAAAGTGTTTATTATAAGGCTTTGAAAGTGTTTATGAAATCTGATGGCTAATGTGGCTTGTATCTAATGTATTGTGACAAAAATAAAATAAAATAACTCCCGAAAAGCATTTGAACTCAAATGCTGGCTATGGTGTTTGAATTTTTTCATTCTTCAAGGAAATTGGGGAGATACTAGGAGTGGAAGAAAGGTGTATGTTTAAAGCAAATCAAAGAGGAAAGTAAACACGAAAAATCATTCAGCCGTAACCTGAAATTATGTTTATGAGGTAACTGAAATGATATGAAGGGGCTTTATTTTACATGCTGAATAAATCAAGTGTAGGGGGTGTGCATAAGCTCACCAACGTGCCTACCATCCCTGTCTTATTGTTTCTTTTATATTTTATTTTTCTTATATGTATCCATGTATTCATAGCTATGTTTTATTTATACCTATTATCTTGTAAGCAATTGACAAACAAACAAATAAATAAATAAATAAATAAATAAATAGAAGTTCTCATCTCCAGATAGCTCTCATAAGTAAAAAGGGGAAAATAATTTCTCTTCATTTGTCTGCTTTTCAGTCACATCTCTCTCTTTTGCTTCTGCAGTTTTTCATAACCAAACATTTTCCAGTTGTTCAACACTATATTATTTATAGGACTGGTGAAATTTTCTGAATGGAGGGGGAAGGCAAGAACAAAGATCAAAAGAAGGATGCCTCAGAAATTTATTCAGTACACATTTTAAACCGAGCCTTCTGATGCTTTAGGACAAATACATTGTACAGCCATCCTCAATTTATAACATTTTGCAGTGCAGTTCTTGACTCAGAAAGGAAGAAAGAGTAGAAGAGATGAGGGAGAAAGGAAGAAACAAATGTTCCCCAAGATGCATAAGTGAGTACATATAAGATATGTGCACTATAGCTTCTAATGTTTAGAAGGAATATATGTGGGGTACATTACATACTAGTGTGGGTAACCGAGGCAAAGTAAATGGAAAAATAGCAATAGCACTTAGCAATGCACTTAGACTTATATACTGCTTTACAGTATTTTACAGCCCTCTCTAAGTGGTTTACAGAGTCAGCATATTTCCCCCAACAATCTGGATCCTCATTTTACCCACTTCGGAAAGATGGAAGTTTGAGTCAACTTTGATCCTGGTGAGATTTGAACTGCCAAATTGCAGGCAGCTGGCAGCCAGCAGAAGTAGCCTGCAGTACTGCACTCTAACCACTGCACCATTACAATAACTATCTAATGAAAAAATATATTTCAAACAATATTCATGTTCATGTTCATGGGCAAGTGCAAGTGCAAATATATTGTGTACATGTAGGCAAACATGAGATGGAATAGACTCATGAAAGAATTAAGGTGTACTGTGGTAAGTTAAAAGCAGACTGATTCATCATTGCTACTAATTCAGTTTATTTATTTATTTATTTATTTATTTATTTACTTACTTACTTACTTACTTACTTACTTACTTACTTATCCAAGTTTATGTAGTTGCCCACCTCATAAAACAAGTAACTCTACACAGTATATAACTAAGTTGTAAAACAATAGTTAACAAATAGCAACAGTTTGTGAGGGAGATGGGCTGTTTCTAAATTTGATAAATAAAATAATTATTACTAAACATTAAAAACTCTAAACTCTAAACTCCTTAACAGCATATGAGTGCATAGTATAAATGAGGTGCTCTAAAATGGCCCACCTGTGGTGCTTAACAAGAATAGAAGGAATTGTCTATCTTAATGGTCTTGATGGATGTGGGAAAGCAGAAGATGCATAAGATTTCCTCCAACGCCACCATCCCCTATGGATAGAACTATTGCACAAACCAATTCAAACAGCTGTACTGGATTGACATGCAAAGCTGACAGGCAATGCCCCTACCCTTTAATAATTCTGTCTCCTGAGGTTAAGAAGGCCTCTATCCTTCTAGCTATCCATAAATCCTTGAAGATCTGGCTTTTCCCTCAAGCATTGGGGTCATATTGGATGACTACACATTAGAAATTTGACATGGTGCCAGGCTTTTAATGTCCTTTAATGTGTTTGGTTTTATAATTTTGATGTAGTTTTGTATGTTTTTACTTTTTGAATTGGGAGCCACTCAGGGTTGGTTAGAAGATAGAGGAATATATAAATATTTTAAATAAATAAATAAAGGCCTAATGGGAGATACAATAAATGTATTTGTTTTAAATGCCTGTATCCCACTTCCATCATTACAACCCTAAGTGTCTCACAGCAGTAGTATAAATATAGTATGAACACTATAATCATAAAAACAATAATAATCATTAGACATTAATGTACAAAAAACTCAGCTGTAACAATTCATAATCCTATCATCAATATCACACCCCATAAATCACCAGAATCTCAACATCCATTTCAGGTACCACCCACTGCTCCTTCCTCAGTCCCCAACTGTTCTTTGGAAAAGCTCGCTTAGAAGAAATAAGAGTTTGATCCCTAGCCATAATATTCTCAGCAGTTTATTTCAAACTCAACTGGTGTCAGCATAAAAGTAGCTTTTTCACTCTGGGGAAAAAAGAATTATGTTGCTATGACGTGCATTCAAAGAATCAGGTTTTATGAAGTAAAAGCTTCACTTTGCTGGAAGGAGACAAGAGACTGAGCTGGCTTCAGGGGTTTTGGAAAAACAGAATGGAGCAATAAATAGACTATTTATGGCAAGTGAAATCTTAAATTAAGCTCTTTTTAAATTCCAAGGAAAAAGGGGGCTAGTCAATGAATCTGTAGCTAGTAATCTTGATGCTACTAGACTCCTAGGTTGTTTGACAACCAGTGACACTACAACAACTTATGAGGGCACAAGGAATATTGTATTTGAACCCATTTATTTGGGACCTGTCAAGTAGACCAATGTCAAACTTGTTTCATTTTACTTGTGACAATGCATCAAACATTTGAGAATGGCCATATATCAAAAGGGATTACTTTGACACCATATTCACTGGCATGTTTCATCTTCTCTCCTATATACCATCTCCATGAAACCTAGGGAAGATTCCATGGAGTACTAGAGTGAGGTGTCAAAATAATCATAAGTTGATTCCCAGTTCTGTTGATCCTTTCTGTCCACTTCCAAGGAAGCAAGAGGTATTCTTCAATACTGAGTTCAGCATTCAGCTTCTTGAGGGGGAACTCACGGCTGTATTTTAATCCAGACAATAAGGATGTGCTATTGGTAAATAAGAAACTTGATTTAAAGATGGAAGTTTAGCTTCTTTGGGGCAGGATTGCACTTCTCTTGAAATAACAGTGTCATAGTTTGGAAGTACACTTTGAAATTGCCACCTGATTCACAAGAGGCAGATATGGCAAACAGCATTTTTGCATAATTACATCTGATATGTCAGCTGCAATTCTTCTTAAGCAGTCAAATTTGGTGGTGCCTATCTAAAGGAAAATATATAATTAAAGATACAATAAACTGTTGTAATGGACTGTACATGGAGCTACACTTGAAAAGTGGGGAGAAATAACAATTGATGCAAAATCCAGGATGCCTCATGTAGTTCTCTTGGATTCAAACTGATCCATGGCATCCTGGATCCAAATGAGGAGCTGGTATAAATGCAAAGTAAACTTTCAGCACCATAGAAGGTCTTACCAAGTTTGTCTCAACATTTGACTTTTTTTTTTCTACATTGCAGCCCGCTTTGGTGCCTATGACTTGCAAAAGATCACAGGAATATATGTGCTGAAATTGTACAAGAAGTCCAGAGAAGCCCGAAGCCATTTTACTACTTTATAAAAGGGAGATGTGTAGTAGCATAAAAAGAAAATGTGCTATTGGCCAGCTAGAATTCTGAAATATCTTCTAACCCACTGTTACCTCTCCTTTGTGTTCTTAAAATCTAGCAGAAGGACAAGAATTCTAATGAGCTGTTCATGGTCCTCTATGTGGGGTGGGT
Organism: Bungarus multicinctus; assembly: GCA_023653725.1. Classification (NCBI taxonomy): domain Eukaryota; kingdom Metazoa; phylum Chordata; class Lepidosauria; order Squamata; family Elapidae; genus Bungarus; species Bungarus multicinctus. The sequence continues at coordinate 57,005,396 of CM042836.1, read as the reverse complement.
GTTCAGTTCAGATAAGCAGCAGGAAAAGTCAGATGATTATCAGAAGCTAATCCCACACTCTTGGCTGCAAAAATCCCCAGGGTGAGTTTCTTGGTGTGATTCTAAAATGCTTCCTATTCAAGGTGCCTGCTGAAATTTCCTGTGAATGCATATGTCTTTGAGCTGTCTGTTGAGTCTTTTATAGATAGTGATTATCAGGCTATCCAGATGTTCTAATATTTTTGTTAAAATCCTCTTTTGTGCACTCTGAAAACAAAGCTTCGTTTCCATGATTCACCATCCGGCTTGCTCTATTTGGTATATACTATGCTTGTTTTGTGCATGTCTTTCTAAAATGTATAAAGCAGCAGTATTTTATGCTGTGAAATTTCTCAGGATGACATTGTAATAATTTATGAAGCAAGTTTTCAGTGCTTGGGTACTAACAATAGAACTACACTCTTTTTCAACAGTGAAGAGCAGCAAGTGAGTAGCTCACACAAGTTACCATGGGATGGGATTTTCATCTCATTGTTTTGGGGATGGACACAGGGGTGGGATTCAAATTTTTAACAACTGGTTCTGTGGGCATGGCTTAGGTGATGGGCATGGCTTGGTGGTCATGTGACTGGGTGGATGTGGCTTGTTGGTCATGTTATTGGCTGGGTATGTCCAACTCAATATCATTCACATTGAGACACACACCTCTTCACCTGGCCTCTCATGACTGTGGGGATGCTGCAACTGACATAAGTGTGAAAAATGGTCATGTCACTTTTTTGAGTGCCATTGTAACTTTGAATGGTCACTCCATACAAGCAAAGTACCAGCAAAGGAGGGGGGAAAAACTCCAGAGACATTCCTGAGACAGGAAGTCTAGTCCTGCCAAGAATGTAATAAGAGTTAATGGAGAGGCAGTTTCTGTAAGCAACACCAGAATATTTCCTTCCTGCCTTCCTTACAGCATTAGGCCAGTAATTTCTTCTAACAACCAGTTCTCCAAACTGCTTAGAATGTTAACAACCAGTTCTAGCGAATAGGTGCAAACTGGTAGAATCCCACCCCTGGATGGACAGGTATATCTTAGATATATTAAATCAGTGGTGGGATTCATTTTTTTTTACTACCAGTTCTGTTGGCATAGCTTGGTGGGCATGGCATGACTTAATGTGCGTGGCAGGGGAAGGATACTGTAAAATCTCCATTCCCACTCCACTCCAGGGAAAGGATACTGTAAAATCTCCATTCCTTCCCACTCCTGGGGGAAGGTTATTGCAAAATCCCATTCCCTCCCCACCCCACTAACCTGCTTTCCAGCTCCGTTCTCCTGTGCAGGGCAACAAAAGAAAACCCAACCGATCAGCTGGGACTTGGGAAGCAGAGAATAGATGAGGACAAGGCCAGTCAGAAGTGGTATTTGCTGGTTCTCAGAACTACTCAAAATTTCCACTACTGGTTCTCCAGGACTGGTCAGAACCCGCTGAATACCACCTCTATACTAAATCGTCAGTCAGAAGTGGTATTTGCTAGTTCTCAGAACTACTCAAAATTTCCACTACTGGTTCTCCAGGACTGGTCAGAACCCGCTGAATACCACCTCTATACTAAATCGTAGCTAAAACTTAAGCACAATCAATTTTCTTTGACTTTCTTTGATTTGATACAAAAATTGTTGAGAACTTCTACACATATTTCAGTGCTTTGCCATCAATTCTGGATGTTACAAACTTGGGTCTCCACAGGTTATTGGGTAGCCATGCTGCATTTAAGGTGACAAGACAGAAAGATGATCAGACTACATTGGAAAACTGTGGCAGGGAAAAAAAACTGAAAAACTGGACTCAAAACCCCATCCAGGTCACCTAGATGGATATAGGCTTCACTAAAGTCCTTTATTACTCTGCTATCCCACAGCAAAATGGCCAATGAAGCTCCATCCCAAACTTCCTCAAAGGCTGCCATCCAATGTCAGTGTAACACAGTCCCACAAACTAAAGCCAATAACTACCAGAGCCTATTCACAAGGGAGGGAGGAAATCTGCAATCCAGAAACAAGATGCAAGTCCACAAGGAAAGGTCTGTAAATCATAAACAAGGTTTGAGGTCCACAAGGCAAGGTCAAGAGTCCATACAAGTAAGGTTCAGAGTCCACTGGCAGAAACACAATCCAGAACAGTGTTGGGGAAGTGCATGTTGAAGGCAAACAATTGTTCCTGATGAATGATAACACCCTTCCCTGACCTCTCATTAAATCATCTCAAGCCAGGTATTTATTGTGAGAAGGGGTGAGAAGGCTTCCTCACCAGCACACTTGCAGATCTCCTTTGAGATTTTTCCATGCTTTTGAATTGAGTCGGGGAGGCAGCTGTTTCTCATCAGAATGAATCTGCTGCCTTCTCATCCTTGCTGCTTGTCTGTAGCTGTCTCCTTTGTTTGTGAGGGCAGGCAGTTTTTCAATTTGGTTGACCACCTCCCCCAATGCCAGAGAGGTCTGGGCCAGCATCGTCCTCAGCCCCTGGACTCTCCAAACATTCCAGGAGAGATGTGCCATCCCTATTGGATGTTCCTGGTTCCAACTCCAACTCCTCCTCTGAACCGGGATCGATGGAGCATGACACACACTTGATTTTCCTTTCAACATCTATGCCAGTCTAGAATTATAATAAAAGTTTGATTTGATATGATTTGATTCATCAGCTAAAAAACATAAACATCCCTTTAAAGGATAAAAAAATATTCAGTCAATCCCAAGAACAACGCTGTAAAATAGAGCAGTTAGTGGAAGAAGGAACAAGTTTGCTTGTTGTGCCATATACCTCTTTCTCTGCAAAATAACTCAAGAGAAAACAGCTGCACATAACAAGGTGTGTTTTCTATGTATAAATGATAGTTGGTAGAAGTTAAAATGTATGGACAATAGCAGTTTATATGTGACTTTTTATTACTGCTTTTAATTTAATAGCAAGTTTCATTGCAAGGACCACAAAGAAATCATCACCATATACACTGAGTTTATCACTCCTGGCAATAAATAATTCAGATTTCCTGCATGCATGGTTTTAAGTTATAAACAAAAAGTGTGGGGAAGCAATGACTTAATTATGGTATACGGGATTTCCTTACTGTTATTCTGACATGGTATTGTGAAGTACCCTGGATGTGAAATGGTTATGGATGCCAAGGGATGCACAACTAAATCAGAAACTGGGTGGCTTTAAAAGCAACAACAAAGACAGTAAGGTTTTTTATATTATAATATAAAATGCTTAGATTCTACAGAATAGATAAATCTAACTTGACATACATTCTGATGTGTGTGTATTTTGTCATTTATAAAAGAGATACACTTAGCCAACCTTGACAAAATAATAATAATTCTCCATTGTTTATTTTAGGCATGTACATTTTATCTGAGCATCAATTAAATCCTATCCCATAATTTTTCAAGTGAGAGATTATCTAGATATATCCATTAGTACGCAATTATTAACTTGGATTTTTGAATGTCTGGGTATTGTAAAAAGTTAGCACCCATCCCCAGAAGAATGAAATGTTTTGAGAAACATTAAAAAGACAGATTATTATATTTCTCTAAAGGAGAAATGGAGAACCATGCTCTTGGAGAATGAAAGCAGTCCCAAAGTCTTTCTTAATAGCCCTCAGCAGTTATTTTGTGCCCATTAAAAAAGATTGGGCCAGCCTGCTCAGAAACTAAGCAAGCAGAAACTGAGGCCAGCTTTTAGAAATGCACATTTGATAATCCATTCAGAAAGACTGGGTCAAGACTGTAACTCAGATAAACAATAAGCCAGAGGCTGACCAAATTAGCTCAGACAAACACCTAGGATTTGCATTTCCACTTTTGCCTGTAGAGTCAGCTATGATCCCTACATAACTCTTATATGACTCCATAAGAATCTGATAACAGCCAATAGAATACATGTTCTTTCACAGGAATAGGAAGCTTAAGTGCAAAGCCCAAATGAAAGTAGACCCCCACACACACACTTTCAACTCCATTTTGTCAGCTGCACCAGAACCACAAACCTTGGTGAGTCTGTCTATCATTAAACCATCTTTCCAATCAGCCTTCATGTTTCCAGTGTCTTTCTCCTGCCTTGGAATTGAACCAGATGGATGTTTCTTCCCATAGCATGTATGTATTTCTTTAAGCCAGTCTTTTGGCAATTACATGGATAAGTCCATGCTGTTTCTTTACAACATTCTTCAAAAGTGATTTGTCATTGCATTCTTCTAAGGAGTATGGGAAAATGACTGGCCCAAATCCACACAGCTGGTTTCATGCCTCAAGGCAGGATTAGCACAATCTCACCATTTCTACTCCAGATCTAACTACTATACCAAATTGGCTTTCAACTTGGATGTTAAAAGCAGCCACACATTTTTGCTTTATATTTTCTTTCCATTATATCTGTATGAAAAACAACTAAAATTGCAAGAATTCATTTTTTTGTTTATTACTACCATTTAAATAAAGATCATTGTCCAAAATTTTAGGGATTTTATCACATTTCCACCAAAGATGGAAGAAGGTTTATTTTTATGACAGTCCTTACAGAATCTCATAAAGTAATGTTAGATGAAATATAGATCCAATGAACAAGATAAGTATTTTCTGCAGGGTTCCCCTACCTGAATATTTTATCATTTATATAATGGATGAAGACAACAGTTAACAGATGTTGACAGATTAATACAGTTGGAAGGGATATTATAGGTCATCTAGTCCACCCCCCTCCCAAGTAGGAGACTCTGCATTTCTGACAAATGGCAGTGCAATCTCTTCTTGAAAGCCTCCAAGACTGTAAAAGGTGTGCAGGGAAAAAATATGAAAATGAATTGAAAACAAAAAATACTACTCTATGCTACCATTCTATACCACATAACTCTAGGTTGAAATTGCATTTGGAATACAAGGTACTATTATGGTCCCCACACCTCAACAATATATTTTAGAGATGGTAAAAAAGGAAGAAAAAACCAACCGAAATTATTAGGGAGGAGGGCAAAATCAACAATTTCTGGGCTTTTCTGCTTGGAAAATGAGGAGCCATTTTTTTTTAATCTCTTTCAAAATGTGCTAACTTGTAGCATTAAAACAAATTATGCGGAGATGCAGGATTTATAACAAGAAGTAAAACTTTACATACACAGAATCCAGAATTTATTGCCAGCAGAAGGACTGAAGTGTGGAAAGATGAATGGTTCTGAAACTATCAAGGTCACAGGTTCCCCCCACCCCACCCTCCACAATAGTCAAACATTCAGCTGCCCATTTACACAGGTAGGGTCTTGCAGAGAAAAAGGGAGAGGGGAGAGAGAGAGAGTTTTAAAACTCCTTAGAAGCACCTGCAGGCTGGCATGTAGGATTCAAAGGTAAGAAATATAAAAGAAGCAGCAGCAGGTAGGCAGAGAAACGGGTCTTCTGGGTTTGGCAGGAGATGCTGTTGGAATGAGAGGCATCTGGACAAGATATGAGACAGAGGAGGTGATGGCTGCAATAGTGAGGAGCAGAAGAATCACAGGGGAAAAAAATAGGAACCCAAAGAAAAACATGTAGAAAAGAACCAGAAGAAAGAAGATCCAGCCATGGATTCTAAAAGATATTAGAGCAAACTTCACATGGTCCAAGTGCTGGATAAGTGGCCAAGAGAATATTAAGATTCTGTTGGCATTCCTAAGTAGGTAGATGAGGTCAAGTGGGAGGAAGGGTGAATAAATATCTATGGAGATTCTCCATTGTCCAGGTCTTGATTGTCCAAAGCTGCTTTTCAAAAGGCAATGGAACTTTATTGTGTTTTCCCTTGGAAAAAAAGCAACCAGATGAATGCAAAGAATATAAATCCTCCTATTCCCCACCATTCAGGGGGAATTCAAGAAGCTTCCTGAATTAGAAGAGAAATGCTTTGAAGGAGAAAAACAAAGTCCAGATGCCTTTTGAAAAGCACCTTCGGGGCAAGAATGAATGAAGTGACTTGTAACATAAGCTTTAAGTTAAGTAGACAATAGAATACATATTATCTAGTCTAGGTCGCTATAGATATAGATTCGACCTTAATACAAATAAAATCATATAAATATACTTTGTACTATGCCTGCATGGTAATAAATGGTACTATATTCACTCATTAGCTGCATGCATATGTCTAACTTCTTTCCTATCCAGTCCTACTTTCCAATACGATGGTCAATTGATTAGTTGCTTTTAAAAGAAGAGTAGACAAATTCAATAGATGACTGAACTATCAGCATCTATTAATCTTGATAGCTGCTTGCTGTTTGCCGAATTACAGACAATTTATCTTAAATACCAACTTTACAGAGCAACAGTGGAAGAAAGCTGCTAATCTGATGTCCAGCTGCTTAGTTTCTGAATGCATTTGATCTTTGCTGCTTGATACAGAATTTAGACTGGATGGGTTTCATTCTGATTTATGAATGTGTTACCATCCATAACTATTTAGTAAAAAAAAAAACTGATAGCCTTGCTGGATCAGACTAAGGCCCATTTTAGTCTAGCATTTTGTTTCTCATAGTGACCATTCAGATGTTCTTGCTGTTTGTAGAATGAAGCACACCTTTCTGACACTGATATTTTCCTGCAACTAGTATTAAGAGGCATGTTGTCTCCAATTCAGGAATATAATTGAGTGTTCAGGATCAATAGTACCCAATAAAGCTCTTCTCCAGGAATTTAACCAATCTCCTTTTAAAGCCATCCTAATTAGGGGTTATCAGCACATTGTGGGAAATGAATTTTCCAAATAAATAAATTCATAGGCTAATATGCTACTTCCATCCACACTATATAACTGTTGATGTTTCCATTCTTTTCCTGTATATAGAGAACAGGGTTTCTGATCCTGATGGAGAAGCCATGGTGAGAAGCCTACCTCAGTCTATCCTTTTTTTTCTTTTCACAATTCTGTAATTGGGGTGGAGTAAGGAAGACTGAATAAAGCTTGAGTGTTTACTAGCTCGATGCCCTTCCTGTTACCTTTGCAGAGTTTGCAGCAGACAATTACTCATTGCGCCCAGAGAGAAATACCTACACTACCTAGGATCAAACTAACAGCCTTCTGATTGTGAGGCGAGAGTCCACCTCTAGGCCACTGCTCATCCTCAGCCAATACTACCCAGATCAATCTATATGCCATGTTTATTTTTTATTTATTTATTTTTATTTGTCAATTGCTTACAAGATAATAGGTATAACATAGTTATGAATACATGGATACATATAAGAAAAATAAAATATAAAAGAAACAATAGGACAGGGACGGCAGGCACGTTGGTACGCTTATGCACGCCCCCTACAGACCTCTTAGGAAAGGGGTGAGGTCAATAATGTTGTGATCCAGATTCCTCAGGTTCATCAAGACCATAAAGATTTTAATCATCAGCAAGTTGGAAGATGTACTATGAACTGTCCTTAGGGGTTTGAATACCAGAATCCAATTTGAATTATGGCTTTGGGCAAAACCTCAACTGTTCTTAACCAAAACTGTATGTTCTATTTCTTTGTGATTTTCATGGCATCTGTTCTCAAAAACAAAAGAGAAGAATTTCTTCTGGGAACTAAAGAAATTTGCATTTAGGTGTTTCACTCGCTTTCAATGAATTCTTTAAATAAACTGTCTCCTTCGTTTAAAGGATGCTGGCGTTAAATTCTGAAACATCTGCAAAGAGATAAAATTTTGTATTTAAGATTGGATGCATCAGAAAAGCTAATACAAGTCTGAAAGGTTGGATATCAGCTGTTTTTTGACCTCACCTATTTCTGAACATCAGTCTACAAATCTTAAAGATAATGAAAGACTGAAAGGAGGGGGGGGGAAAGCTTCATCACTGTTTTTCTTAGGCCTTTGCTATACTAGAATTTAAACATAGTGCAAATACTATGAGTAGAGCTCCCCAAAGATGCCTTCATCTTCTCAACCCTTCTTGGAGGCTGAACCACAGAAGTTGTTCAGAGATTTGGTAGATTTATCTATGAGAAGATAAGGGGCTGTCACAAGCAAAAGATAATCAACCTATTCTCTAAAGCACCTGAAGGTATCCCAGCAATGGATGGGAACTAATCAAGGAGACAAGCAACCTAGAACTAAGAAGAAATTTGTTAACAGTGAGAGCAATTAACCAGTGGAATGGCTTGCCTCCAGAAGTTGTGGATGCTTCAACACTGGAGGTTGTTAAGACGAGATTGGACAGACATTGGTCTAGAATGAAATATGAAGATTGAACTAGAAGATCTCCGAGGTCCGTTCCAACTTCCAACTGTGTTATTCTGTTAAGAAATTTCTTCTGTTAAGAAATGTGTATGTCTGTATCATGTCAAATTTTCATACATTTTGGAATGACTCTATCAAAGACAGTAGGAGCATACTGTTTCACCATTCCAGAAAGCCCTCAGCCTTATTGTTATTACTTTCTGCTTATAGCATGCAACTTTCATTATTATTACCTTTATTGTCAGAGTACAACATGTGTACAATGAGATTGGCTGAGTCTCCCCATTGGTTCACTCTGGAAGCTTACTCGTGTGCTTCCTCCCCACATCATTGAATGCATTCATGTACACACACATGTACCGAAAGACATATATTGAATTAGATACCACTGCTCTCAATAACTACAATCCTGGACTGCAATTTAAATGGAAAACTCAATCACTGACTTCATTAAATCAAGCACTTTAACTCAACTGAAGTAACTTCAGCATGGATGAGGACATAGCTTAACTTTGCTATTACTTTGAGATGGGAAACATTGTGTGTGGGCTGGTGAATGGGTAGGGTGGCCCTGTATATGAATGCATGTTTGCACGTGGATCTAAGTGTCCATATATACATTTTAAATCTTCACTACACAGTTGTCATTCATTTGTTCATGGAGTGCTATCTTGTCATTATCTAGGTTATATCCTGCAGAAGAGGTCTTCTGAGTATTTTATAGCAATTTAAAACTCAGCTTAGAAGTCTCCATGCTGCCCTTGATGTCACAATATCTCTCCACTGTCTTATAAGTAACTCTTCTTGGCATGCTGTCACTGCTTTTTTTTTAAAAAGTCTTTCCACATATAGCATTATCTGATCAAACTGAGCAGCTTGTTGGATTCGAAGACAGAAAGCTGCTTTGGAGTACATAGGGGTGAGAACAGAGTATCTGACTTCAGCTCCTTATACCAAGCGTATTTTTTTCCCTAGAACTGCGCAGTAGTTGCACAATCCTAGGGAAAACCAGAGCTGTGCTAAATAGTTGCAGACAGGTTCTACATCAGTAATCCTGTATACTCGGGGAGTACAAATTTTTGCTTTTGAATCCACAGTACTGCACAGCTCTGTTATCCAAAACGTTCTTTCCAAACTGCAGTTTTATTTTTAAACTATATGTCCCAGAATGATCACTCCCTTTAGCCATCACTCATTCAATAGATGTGGGTGGCTCCTTGTGATTGCAAAGCCATTTTTCAGTCTAAAGATTAAAGGAGAATTCTAGTCAATGGCCTGACTTTGAAATTATGCTGTTCGCATGAAATTCTGCTATTGAAAATAGATTTCCAAATGTCCTTTAAGGTCCTAAACACAAGCCAAAGGTGCCCTTCTGCTTCAGATAAAGGGTTTGTCTTTGTCAATCTACATTGTGGTATCCATCTTATTTGCTGCCTTTATTCAAGTGCAACTTGTTACATTTTTAATGAATTTAGTTTTATCAATTTCATTTCATTTAGTAGCTCCACGTAGCATGCCATGGTAGAACACTCTTTTCTCTGTTTTCTCTATAACCCTTTGAGTTTCATTGGAAAGGGAAAGGAAGAGGGAGAGGAGGAGAGAGACAGAGAGAGAGACTGATTTAGAGTCTCAGTAAATTTCTATGGCTAAAGATAGTTTTCAACCTGACTCTCTCTGCTTGGTTGAAAATAACAGAAAGGACCTTCCAGATTCATCAATTTTATAGAAAAAGGATGTGGATGACTTCTTCTGATTTCTCTGAGGGGAGAAGAATTTCATCTATCATATATGTGGAAGAATAAATCAAATCATTTTTTTTTCATAAATTTGAATTAAGTAGCCATTGTTTACTGGCTGCCTTGTTTATCCAATGTACAAAGGTACGATCTACTGAAAAAGTAACTTTATGACCAGTCTTCACACTTAAGATTGTCACAGCATCCCCACAGTCACATGATCATGGTTTGGGTACTTTGCATCTGGTAGGTGTTTATGATTGTCATAGCATCCCGCAATCACATGATCATCATCTGTGTGCTTCATAGTCAGCTTCTGACTATGTCAATAGAATGCAAGTCACAATCATACAATCATCTCACTTAATGTCCTCCAGTGGTTCGCTTAAAGAACATTGTTGAAGTGAAATTGTAAATTATTTGCGGTCGGGTGATATCTCACTTAATGACATAATTGCATGGCGATGGAGTTGTCAGTCCCAATTGTGGTTGTTAACTGAGGACTACCTGTTAAATCATTAGGGAAAAAACCTCAGAGATGTTTCTCACTTATAGAAATAATAAAGTTTGTGATACAAATAACACAATTTCTTCCTGCAAGGTGGCACTGGAATCATGTGATGTAAGGCAACTGAAAGTAAGGGAAAGTCTAGATAGTAAACAATCAGATATAAATACAATGGAGGACAACTCATTGTTCACAATTCATGCACAAGGAAGTGTCATACTTGTTCCTTACTCTTGGCAAGATATTGACTCCCTATTCCTATGCACTCCAACAGTCCCTTATCTTTTTTCACCTTGTAATCATCTTTTTCTTTTCTAAAAAAAACAGGCAGAATTCAAATACCAGAGATAAAATGCCATTCTGCATTTAAGGAACATTTGTCTGAATGGCACTGATTTACATAAATCAACCTAAGTGCAGTATTTGTTCTTCTGGCAGAAAGCAGATATTTTAATAGAATGGAATGGCCAATAACTATACTGTGAGTAGGCAATTAACATGACACTACATCTGTAATATGCAGACCTTGTCCAGAATATATCTGGTCTTTTCCCTAGAAAAAAAGTAGAAAAAAGTTGTATTTATGTTAAAATTCTTATATGTAAAGTGTATGAAACAAGTGGATATACTACTGAAATGAAATTCCTTGTGTTAGCTTTTATGCTTCTACTAAGCCATCAAATATGCTTGTTGCTAAGAGATTAGAAACAGTAGACATTCCCTAGTGATTGTCATGATGTATCTTTTATAAGTTAGTATAAGACAAGACTTATGAAACCACACTTTTATCTTCTGATATCTCACTCCACAATACGAGCTCCTTTTGTTGATTTTATGGTTTGCCCGCATGATATTTCCATCTCCCACTATGATTTAACCTTGACATGATGTACACCAGTGGTTGCCAACCAGTGGGCTGGGGACCACTGATGTCCACAAGAAAATTTTGGTGGACTGCAGAGAAATGTCAGCCCCAAAGCAATTAATCCAGGCTGTGTGGGAACACAAGGCTGCGCCTCCCACATGGCCCATGGGAACACAAGGCTCGCGTCACTTGCATTGTGAACAACACAAGGTAGTGAGGGGATGGGGGAAAGGGCAGAGGGGGGAATTTGTCCCACTCTCCCCACGTGCCTCACCTGGGCACCGGGCTGCTTCTTTCCACTTCTTTCTTCTTCTGCTTTTGGCTGCATGCAAGGAAAGCAGCAACAGTTTATTTCTCTCCCCCAAACTCCACCAGAAATGAGTCTTTGGGACCCTGCAAGGCATCCTGCTCCAAGAGGCTGCACCGGTGCAACAAGTCTCACAAAGGCTCATTTCTGGTGGGGTTTGGGTGAGAGAAAGAAAGACTGCTGCTTCTGCTGCTTTCCTTGCATGAAGTCAAAAGTCTCTCTCTCTCTCTCTCTCAGAATGGAGCTGGAGATGGTATCCTGTGATCCCAAATAAAGAATGATCAAACTGTAGGAAAATGAGGTGGGGAATTTTCCTGCAGACTCTTTTGGGGATTTTCCCAGGGTCTCTGGTCCTCGGGATTTAAAATTATGAGTTGGTGGTCCCTGAGGTCCAAAAGGTTGGCGACTCCTGATGTACACATTAGCTGAATCAACACATGTCTTAAGATTTGTACATTCAAGCCGCTCCATGCATATTTTCAAACTTCAGTGTGAGAACACAGTTGTGGTTCCCAGCCCCTTTAAATCCATTTGGACAATATGCTCAGGCAGCATCCTAGAAAGGATTCATATAAACAAGCTCTCTATCCAATCAGAAATTCTGCATGATTACTACATATTTATGTGAAGGGCCAAAGCACCAATGTTCTTGTCAGGTCCCAAACCAAAAATGATATGTGACAGTTAACCCAAGCTGAACTCTTTATTGTTTCAGACCTACAGACACAATCTTGCCAGACTAAGGACTCTATTATTTGCAACTACAATACACTTTGTGAATTATTAAGGAGAGACTGTCTTGGCCCTCTTTTTTTCACACATAACATCTGGACTAAATTAACTCTTATTCCTCTGAAAAGAACTCCCTCCATCATGGTGATCCACTTCCTCACTATATGTCTCAAGGTTATTGAGGTTTTCAACCACAACAACCTTAAGACATGTGGACTTCAACACCTAGTATTAGTCTAGCTGGAAGTTGGTCTATCATCTTAAAGTTGTTGAGGCTGAGAAACATTGCAGTACTCAAAAACATCCCTGGAATGCCAGTTGATGGCAGCAAAGGCATATAATAAATATCAAGTCTTTATTGAAATTAAGATGTTTTAATTTATTCTATCTATCTATCTATCTATCTATCTATCTATCTATCTATCTATCTATCTATCTATCTATCTACCTACCTACCTACCTACCTACCTACCTACCTATCTATCTATCTATCATCTATCTATCTATCATCTATCTATCTATCCCTAGCAAAGCAACTCAAGGTGGGTTCTATTATAGAATTAAAATATATAGTAAAAATAACAAGTAAAATAGCAAAACATTGCAGTTAGTGTAGACTTCCCTTTCAAAAGTTGTGTTCAATTGACTAGTGATGACAGTGAGGCATATGACATTGAGCATAGGACAAACAAAGCTTTTCTTCATCCATGCTTTGGTTGGATGTATACTTGGTGCAACGAAGCTTGGATGTGCCCCATTTTCTTGGATTACCCCATGCAACAACTGGGCACAATATGGCATGATCCAGATTCATGGGCACACAATTAGTTTTATACCGTCCTCCCAAAAAAATCAGATTGTGAAGAGTCTTGTGTGACCTCTTCAACTGAGAGGTCACCTGCTTAACAGATGCTGAAGCTTGTTTTGCCATACAGAGGTAGATATCTGCACAGGTAATGAATTAATTGTTGTCAATAGCCATCTAAGGTCAGGTCTGTGATGGTTGTTGAAATTGGAAGACAATTTCTAAACTCTAACAGAAGCAAGGAACAACAGGATAATAAACAAGCTAGCAAAAATGTACTTTGACTTGCAAAATGCTAGACAACTTGAAGCTATGATTATTAATCAAAAAGCCATAAATTACTGTTGCTATTGGTCATTGACTGATGCTGTTGCAACAGATATTTATTGCTGCTTCTTGCTTCATCTCATTTCACAACTTACCTGCTTCCCATCCTTCCTACTTTGTTGCCATATCTTGATCAATAATTTGGCAGAAGTAGGGTCTAGCACTAGCATACAAAGGGTGTTTTACTTGTCTAGCCTGGGTGCTTACTTCAGTTGCTCTAATATCTCCCAGAACATTTTAAGGCTGAGAATGAGACTATGTGAATGACTCATAGTTCTTGTTTCCCAACATCTTTCTTAAATCTGCAGCAAATATAAGCATCTTTCTCCATAAGAGTCTATGACCCTACATAAATATAACATTTCAGCAAGAAGTGCTTTTTGGGCAGGAAAACCTCCATTCCTATTATAGGGAGATTCTCATTTCCATAAAGAGCTTAGAAGCATGAAGAGAGAGCTACTCCTCAGGACTGTGAAGAAGAGATGAAATGCTTCTAATAAAGAGATGAAATGTTTCTCTCTGTCTGGGGTCATTAATTATCATATCCCCAATCAGTGTCACTTGCATTACAATTTCTTGCACATTAGATGCAAAATTGCACATAATGTTTTAGGTACAGTACACTGGCATTTACTATACAAAATAAGTGGATATATACAGTGGACACAAGTCTTAAAGTTGCCAATTTTGGAGACCTCTTCAGTAGAACATAGCAAACATTCCAGGCCAATGAGCATCCATTCTCCATGGATGTCTCAATGGAAGTTCTTAAATACCTATTCACCAGAAAGCAAACTGGTGAGCTTATTTTCTGACACCTGCTAAAATGTTCTTTATCATCACAGCTTATTTTGTTTTTCTGGCAGATGGATTTACTTCCATACCATAGCTCACATTTCGTATTGTTTAGGAATGCCTTTCAGGGAAAAAAAAATAGAAATTAATATGGTGGGTGACAATATGCCAGTTTTTCTTCATTTTTTTTTAAAAAAATGTACTTATAAATAAAATATAATCACGTAGGAATATTGGCTGGTAGGTATCATGGAGGGTGTCTACAGGCACATCAACTTCTGGTGCTGACTTAGCATTCCAGTTTCATAGAACTGGGATGAATATAGCAATAGCACTTAGAATTGTATACTTCACTATAGTGCTTTACACCCCTCTCTAAGTGGTTTACAGAGTCAGCATATTACCCCCAGCAATCTGGGTCCTCATTTTATCTACCTCAGAAGGATGGAAGGCTGAGTCAACCTTGACCCGATCAGGATCAAACTGCTGGCAGTCAGACAAAGCAACATAGATGTCAGCTTTTGAAGCCATATTGAGATTTGATGCTCCCACGCTGCCACAAGCCTGAGAAAGTGGGAGGGGAGATTCAATTGAGTATCTCTAAGTAGATAAAATAAAATTATTTTGTTAGTTCAAGGTCATTGAGTATGACACAGAATAAAATAAGAATCTTACTTTAAGACAGATCGTGATTGGGCCATGTGATGTGATGACGGCCAAGGGGGGATGGATTTCTAGTTTTGAATATTGCAAGGAAGCCCAAAACTTTCAGATTCGGGATTCCACAGATGTGCCAGATACTATCCAAATGAAGCAATCTTTGAGAGATGTCTGGTTGAAAAGGAGGGTTGCTGGAACACTGACAATGGAATGGAATGAAATGGAATGGAATAGAATAGAATAGAATAGAATAGAATAGAATAGAATAGAATAGAATAGAATAGAATAGAATAGAATAGAATAGAATAGAAGACTTGGAAGGAACCTTGGAGGTGTTCTAGTCCAACCCCCTGCTCAAGCAGGAAACCCTATACCATTTCAGACAAATGGTTGTCCAATGTCTTCTTAAAAATTTCCAGTGTTGGAGAATTCACAACTTCTGGAAGCAAATTATTCCACTGGTTAATTGTTCTGTGAGGAAATTTCTCCTTACTTCTCAGTTGCTTCTCTCCTTGTTTCCATCCATTGCTTCTTGTCCTGCCTCAGGTGCTTTGGAGAATTGATTCCTTCTTTGTGGCAACCCCTGAGATATTGGAACACTGCTATC
Source organism: Bungarus multicinctus (assembly GCA_023653725.1). Classification (NCBI taxonomy): domain Eukaryota; kingdom Metazoa; phylum Chordata; class Lepidosauria; order Squamata; family Elapidae; genus Bungarus; species Bungarus multicinctus. The sequence goes on along the minus strand of CM042836.1, from coordinate 56,989,823 downwards.
ATATCATCCCTAGTTCTTCTTTTCATTAAACTAGACATACCCAATTCCAGGAACCATTCTTTATGTTTTAGCTTCCAGTCCCATAATCCTCTTTTTTGCTTTTCTCTCTGCAGTCGGCAGAGTTACCCTGCAATACTGCATTCTAACCACTCTGCCACCATAGTGCATCGTATAGCATATTGCAGTATATGACAAGTTTCCTATTCAGTTTATGATAAACATCACAAACTCTCTGCAGCATGCAATTAATCTCAACTGGTAGGGAGTGAGGAGAATGGGGGGGGGGGGAGGCTGTTGAAATTACCATGCTTATCTCTGTTTCCTTTTCTCCCACTTTTATATCCGAAGAGAGCAAATTAATCCTAGTTTAGGGCTGAGCTGAGTTTTGAGCTGGATTACATTGTTAGCTGGCCACACAGTGCATGAAGCAGGCAATTATATACATTATATACATATTATTATATGCAATTATAATTTCCCCAGTCTAAGTGTGGTCCAAAAAGGCCTCACTTTCTGTCAAAATTGTAAGAACCTTTTTCAACAATCAATGAATATAATATTGCTTTCATGTGCATACCCAGAACACTACACAGAAAACATCAATGAAGTAAAACTAAGTAAAATAAAAGATTGATGCTAACAATAAATGTCATCATTTTGTAAAGAGACAAAGTAACAATTAACTGGAGAAATGATGCACTTTCTTTTTATTTGACAAAAATACCACATGCTGATTTGTTGGTTTCTTTTTCATGAAGTTCTGCAAAATCCAAAATAAATGCTGTAATGTTTAATAATATGAAAAAATAAAAATATAGATATGGCTTTTGGAATGGAAAAGGAACCATCAAGGGGGTTGTTTCAAAAAAGAGTACTTAGTCCCGAGAAAGAGCATGAAAAAGAAATATAACATAATCCCAGTTTGATTGTGTTGGTATAAAATGGAATAGAGAAACTCTGATAGGCTTTCAAAATTATATTATTCTATTCCTGCATAGTACAAAGCTTTCCTGGAATCCCTACTGTGCCCCTTTCTTAACCTTACTTATTCCCAGATGGCCAGCATCAAATAATATTGAGATTATACCCTCTTCTTGTTTAGTGACTATAATCCATCATTTCGGTTGGGAACAAAATGGTTACTAAGTGAATGCTTATCTTTGTGTGTGTGTGTGTGTGTGAGAGAGAGAGAGAGAGAGAGAGAGAGAGACAGACAGACAGACAGACAGACAGACAGAAACAGGGTGGGGTTTAGTGGGGGGTGAAGGTGGAGAGATAAGATCTTTGTTTTGTTTAATTATTTACTTCCCTAAAAAGTGCTACCTGCAAGTTAACAACAATGTGGCTTTAGTTAGTTTGTTTGTTTGTTTATCAATTTTATATGCCTGCCCATCTCTCACAAAGTGACTCTGGGAAGCATACAATAAAACTGGTAATTAAAACAGTCTATAAACTCCGTTAAAAGTAATGAACATAAATAAAGCAAGATCATGAGAGGAAACATAATATCTATAATGCAGCCAGCATTTAGGCTTCCTTTTACCAGGGGATCCCCAGGCATATAGGAATTACAGCTCTCTAGCCAGCTGTGCTGGTGTCTGACCTTGATTAGCTTTTGTTGTCAGGCACATGAAAATTGGTCATAAATGTGCAGGTTAGTCAGAAAGTTAACTTTTATTAACATCATAGATATAAACTGTTGCTAAATGAAGTAGCTGCTAAATTACGAGTGGCTATAATAGATGAAATATCCTACAGGTATGTTTTTGCCCAAAAGGTAGATCAGAGATAGGTTAAATAAAAATAAACTTCTAAAAGATTATTGAATTCAAAGATTCATTTAAAACAGCAGGACTTTTTTCCTAGCCTGTACCTTCATATGTATTGGTGAAATCACATCCAAGTAAAATTCAGTCTGACTGTTCAATTTTTTGTTTATAGCTAATAGGCAAAATTAAGTTTTCATAAATTTAGAACAGAACAGAATAATAGAATTGGAAGGCATCTTGGAGGTCTTTTAGTCCAACCCCCTACTCAAACAGGAAACCCAATATCATTTCAGACAAATGTTTTTTTTTTAATCTGTTCTTGAAAAGCTCGTTTTGGAACACCCAATAATTTCTGGTGGCAAGACTTTCCACTGATTAATTGTTCTGTTTGGAAATTTATCCTTAGTTCTAGGTTGGTTGATTGAGGTAGATCAAATAGCTAACTCTTCTCTTTTGTGGTCCTTTTGCATTATTAAGAAATTACATATACAAAAGGTACTTAATGACCACCATGTTGCTTACTGAGTAGGACTTTTTTATTTCATTTTGGCAACATCTTTTGAGAAGGGGGGCTTACCTTTTTCATTTGATTTGGGCCACATTTGGTTCTTTTCAACATCTTCAGTTTTTACCTGGTAGGAGCTAAAAATTACTTCTGCTTTCTTTGGTAAGCTTCCTGAAGAAGCAGAAGATATGGTTTTATATATATGATATGGTCACTGGACATGGTTAGAACTCAATCCCAAGTGGTTTGAATGGGTCTAGTAGAGACAGTGGTGCAATTTAACCAGTTTAACAACCAGTTTGATGATCGTGCACTTCTCAGAATATAAAGGTGACAGCAGAAGAATTGTATTTTTAGACTTGTTAATGTAGCTTTACAAGAAAATAGAGTTGACTTCTCTGATCTTCCTATCTGATCAACCTTCTAAAGCTGACATAAAATGAAATATGGGTAAAAAAAAAAACACTGAAAGCACCTCAAATCACATTTGGGTGACTGTTAAAATCATAGCAACAATTGTTTTGCATGTGATTTGACTGCATGCATGACTTCATTTATTTGGAGGGGAGAGTACGTAGGAAGAAGAACACACACAAAAAAAGTACAAACTTATAACAGCAAGATATATGAAACTGGTAAATTGCTGGTGGGTTTTAAAGTGCCAGTCTCAATATATATTGCTTTTTTGCAAGTTCGACTCAGGAAGATTTTTCTTACAAAGGACAGCAGGACTCATATTAGGTGCAGTGGTGGTCTTTTACATCACTTAGACAGAATTAATTTGCAAGATACAAAAAAAAATATCAGCAATAATATTGTACCAATTTAGCATTCAAAGGTCTGGGGCTAGACAGCCTGTGTGGGCTATGTGCAAGTATTAGCAACACAAAAGCATCTGTTTTTATTGGTATTTATTGCCTGATAATATGCTTTCCAAGCTAGACTTCCATTTTCAGCTGTGCTGTGTTTATTGGATGTGTTGGTGGCAGCAGTGGAAATATATGACAGGATTGGAAGGACGTTGCTGAAAACAACCAGTTGATTTACATCAACTTAGCAGACTTCCCGCAATGGCAGAGTAACCCTAGATCTAGTGGGCAGTGACATTGGCAACTAGGGATTTGTTTTAAATCAAGGAATTTAAAAAGCTATCAATAGCACTTCACTGTATAAACTCAAGGATTTGTATTTTGAATTATTCCCAGACCCATTTTTCTACCCCAGTGGGTTGTAGTTACTAGCCTCAATTTTATCTTTCGGGTTCAGAGATCAGTTTCCTCTCTTGGCTGATAAATCTCCTGAAGGAAAGCCAAACATCTTTCAGAGAAGGACCCAATATATATTAAAACTTATGTTTGCTGATAACTTGCAAACACGAGCTATAATTGTTCAGCTCCCCCTCCTACCTATTATTTTGAGAGGCAGAGCACTCAATTGAACAAATGAATCGAAGTATTCATATTCATTCTTCTCCATTGTGTTGCCACTGTATAGGTAAAAATCATAGGTGAAGGTTGCTTTAGCTACTTTAGTCCAATAACCAACAATGTAGCAGAGATGTTAAGATTCTAGTATTTATCACACTCCTAGACCTTTCTGGGTGCCATGTCATTATTGCTAATTATGATTTTCTCCTATTGTAGCTTTTAATATGATTTTTTAAAAAAAAACCTTGCTTTCTTTTGCATAATGTATTCTTAACTAATTAGACACCCTTCCCCAAGGATTGTTCAGAGGTCTCTTGTATGAAGATAACAAAGAAGACAGGAGTCCCACATTAACTTATTAGGCATTGGAAACTCCATCTTGGAGCAGCAGTTTCTGTTTTCCTTCAACATATATTAAGACAGAAAGGGTAGAAAAGGTTGGACTAGGCACATTCAGGATATATTGAAGCAGAATGGGCAAGAAAAATAGCCCATGAGGAATTAGCATATGCTCACTTAGTCTGAAATCTTGAGAGAGCACAGGTTGAAAATTAAATTTAAAAATGCATTTGATTTCCATGTGTGGACAGGGGCATTCCTGGGGGATTATGACTCTGGGTTTTAAAACTTTATTTTCTTGAAGAAATAAAACACCAGAATTCCCAAACTCTGTGATCATATTAAGAGCAACTGAGTTTTCTTTGCTGATGATGTAAAGCTGTTCAATACCACAGACAATACTGCTACCCTTCAAAAAGATCTTGACTATGTATCAGAATGGTCAAACAAATGGAAACTTCAAATCTCAACAAATAAATGCTCTGTCTTACATATTGGCAAAAAAAATATCAGAAAATAAAATACAAGCTGAATAGTCAAGACCTTGTTGATGATCCAATCTCTGTAAAGGACCTTGGAATACTCATCTCTAATGATCTAAGTGCTAGAGCCCACTGTAACTACATAGTCAAAAAGGCATTAAGAGTTGTTAATCTAATCCTACATAGCTTTTTCTCTGGTAATATCACACTACTAACTAGAGCATACAAAACATTTGCTGGACCAATACTCATATACAACTCATCAGTCTGGAAACCACATTACGTATCTGATATTAACATAGTTGAGAAAGTCCAGAAATATTTCACAAGAAGATTTCTTCACTCCTCTACTCATTGTAGAATACCTTATGCCACCAGACTCGAAATTCTAGACCTAGAAAACCTAGAACTACGCCGCCTTTGGTCCGATCTAAGTATAGTATATAAAATCATACATTGCAATGTCCTACTTGTCAATGAATACTTCAGTTTCAACCATAACAACACAAGAGCGCACAATAGATACAAACTCAAGGTTAACCGCACCAAACTTGATTGCAGGAAATATGGCTTCAGCAACAGAATGATCAATGTCTGGAATACTCTACCTGACTCTGTGGTCTCTTCCCCAAACCCCAAAAACTTTAACCTTAGACTGTCTATTATTGACCTCACCCCTTTTCTAAGAGGTCTGTAAGGGACGTAAGAGCACCAATGTGCCTACTGTCCCTGTCCTATTGTTTCTTTTATTATTTTTTCTTTAATGCCTAAAATCCTGTGTTTTTGAAGGACTTGATGTTGCATCACCAATTGCAAACATTCTCCAATGCATGCTCAATTCATTTTAATTGCACTTCATTCACTTTCTCCTGGCTAGCATTCCATGGTCACTGAGCATGTACAACTATTATTGATCCATTTGATGCATTTATTATTTTAATAGACCACCACAGTCCCAAAGGACTCTCAATGGTTCAGAAAGATAAAAATACATAACTAAAACATCCACAATCCACATAATGTTAAACAGAGAATACAAAATAATCTGTGAAGCCAGCCAAGATGGTACTGTAGTCAAAATACCTTCTGGAAGAGCTGCTCCTGAAAAGTGGACTTAGTGAGAACCCATCTGATATCCACTTTAAGGCCATTCCAAAGAATCAGAGCTACCATTTAGAAGTGGCGTTTCTGAGCCATGGTCCCTCTTACCTATTTGAAATGAGGAACTACTGACAGCTTATCTTCTTAGCTAGACCAAATTAGTCAGCAAAATTTATATATCCTTGTGTTCCTCCAGGGTTGACAATAATTCCATTTTGTATGTGGAATATATTGTTCTGGCTACAAATACAACTTCTATCTTGATGACCTACTACCTCTACGTTGCTTCATATTTCCATGTTTCTGAAACTAAAGCTGTGAGATATGTCAATGTGCTTTTATGTTGAGCTGATGTTAAACTGGGTAATAGTCACAAATGGGGTTATATATGAAATGTTTTCCTAGTCCATGTATTCTTCTCTGCTCCTCTCTGACTTTTGTGTAGCAATCTAAGTTTACCAAGCATCCATTAATGTCAATTGAGCTTTTTCTAAGAATGTGTAATTTTTAAAAAGCCTTTTAAGATAGGGAGTACTTGGGGATGGGGAGAAATACTCTCTTTACTACAATTACATTTGGGTAACACAAATTTTCCCTACCCACAAGGAAGCCAATGGAAGCTTTCCCCAAATCTATCTCTGCTTTTTGTATATATTCACAAGCCACTATAAAGTAGTGCATGTATTCCCTCTAGAATGAAAACCTTGAAAGTTTATTATTATGGTTTTTTAAAATGTAGTGAATGAACACTAGGTTTTAAAGTATTGGTGATATATTAATCTTTTGATTGCTCATTCAGTCTGCAATGGGAATAGAATTATTTTAGTGCCACATGTAAATTTTGCATGCTCAGCTAATTGAAACTAATTGCTTAGATTGATGGCGACACTGATAAGATAATGGTTTTTGTCTTACTTGCTTACTTAGCTATTTAGAGATTTCTTTTACCCCACTGTGCAATCCTGAACTCCTTATAAAAATCAATCACCTGCAGGCTTGTCATCAGAAAGACTTCATAAAAGAACAACAGATGAGGAAAGAAGTGAGGTTATCTCATTGCCCTTATAACTTTTTTATATTTTATAAAGTATATTTGTATATTTTATATTTCACATTTTTAAATGCTGTCATTGCTGTTAGTTACCTCATACATTTGGTTTTCTAATTAAGGTTTGCTATGTGTTTTCAAGCTGCATTTGAGAGTCTCTGGAACCTCTAGAGCCAAGAAGGGATATGTTTCAATTAATAAATAATTGCATAGATTTTGACAGGACAAGACTGATCAATATTTTTCTGTGCTCTTTTCCAAATTTATTAGAAACTGGCCATGTTAAGTGTATGCATAGTTAAGTCACACATCTATGAACTTAGATTTACTGTGTACGCAATATCTTTAATACAAAATGAAACAATTCTTTGCTGGTAATTGTGATGTTCATATTGTGTTCACTCTTCTCCTGCATTGTGTGTGTACTTTCAAATCGGTTTCTGACCCTGGCAACTACTTGACAAATCCTTGCAGTTTTATTGTCAACATATTTAGAAGTGGTTTCTTTTCTCTAAAGCTGAGAATCAGTGACTGGTCCAAGGCCACATAGCTGGCAGCCTATTTCACTGTTTGCAAAGAAAAAAGAAAAAGAAAGAAAAACAGCAAAAAAATGGAGTACCATATATACTGCCTTGAACTCAGAAAAATGGTATAATTTAAATAAATAAATAACCTGCATCTGATTCTCATATTTAACAAAGCAATGTAGAGGTAGAAATTAAATTGACTTTCATATAGGCATATACAGTTATGGAAAAGCCTGAACACCAACCCCCCAAAAAATTGAAATAGAAGATTGATTGATTAGTGATCTATCCTAAGCCATAAAATCCAGTTGCCTCTTTAAAAAGCACTTTTAGGACTACCCTAACTATTGCAAAGAGAAAAAATGAAACCAAGTTGAACTTGAAGTTCTTTAAAATATAACCATCAAAACGCTGTCAAAAAGTCAGAGATGATGAACTGACATAATAATAAGTCATCTGTATCTTGTTGAGACACGTTTTGCACCAATAGCCCATTCAATCATTTTAAAAGTTTCTCTTTCAGAAATGGAGAAAAACATAAGTCTATCGGTGATCCTTGACTTTATACCAACCAAATATAAGATTTTGTTGAGGAAATGGTCATTGCAGATATGTAGGGGAGAATTGGTCAGATATTGTTGGAATCCTTGACTTTTTAGAATTGACAGTAAGTGAATATGTATCTTGGATTTCAGAAAAACAAAGTAGGTTTTAATAAAACTTGGAGCAATGATAAATAGGATCCCATGACAGAAAAAGGCAAAGAGAAAAAAAAATAATCCAATGCATATAGAGTTCCTAAAAAGATAAACATTCAAAGCAGTATGTCAAACAATTCTAAAGGGAAAAAAAGAAAGATAGTAGAAATTGCTAGAAATATTTGAGGTCCCAATCTGAGCCAGGAATGAAATAATGAATCAGAATAAAATCCAGACATGCTGTTGGAAGAGGAAAAATGATATCCAAGAGCACAAACCCTCAAATGTAGACTACAAAATTGAGGTACAAAAAACTGGAAATATTTATAGGAGAGGTGGTCTTTTGTGTGTGGGGAGAGGTGCATGGGTTAGGATGTGTGTTTTCTGTGATGTTTAATTTGGGGGATATGCAACTCCAGTGGTGAAAATATTTTAATTAACTTTTATTGTGTTTCTAGACATTCATCTTTGATGTGTGGATTAAATCTGGGTAACTCATTTGTGGTGTCAAGGAAGTTTGTATAAAGGATTTCCCCTGCTTGCCATTATTGTGCAGGTTAATTAATATAGCCTGGTCATTAATTATCAGAAGAAGAAGTGGATTAATTTTCTTTGCAACATGGTTTTCTATTTTTGGTTACTTTTGGGTCATGTTAATGATCAAAAGGAGGATCAAGGACAGTACAAGAATATATTCAGTTTTAAATTAAAATTCTTTTCACAATTATTGAAATTCTTCCTACAAAACCAAAGTGGCTATTTAGAAAAACTTAGTGATGTTCTATAAATAATGAAAGACACACATAGAAGATGCTTATAGGCCTATCACCAAGGAGGAGTAAAAATAGGCAACCCGATAATATGTAAGTACTGGTTGATTATAAATAAATATGGGTCATCACTTTGAAGCAGTTTTCAAGAAGGCGTCTTCAATTTAGGCTGCTTTAAAAATATATAGTTTCCAAATCATGAGAAGTAATACTAGTATTTTACTTTGTCTAGTATCAGTCTGATCCCAATCACCACACTTTAAGAAAGATGACAGTTCTTCCTAACAGTTAGAACAATTAATCATTGGAACAACTTGCCTCCAGAAGTTGTAAATGCTCCAACACTGGATGTTTTTAAGAAGAGATTGGCTAACCATTGGTCTGAAGTGGTGTAGGGTTTCCTGCCTAAGCAGGGAGTTGTACTAGAAGACCTCCAAGGTCCCTTCCAATTATGTTATTCTACTCTATGACAAAAAAGAAAATTTAAAACAAGATTTAAAAACCTGAAGATAGAGTTGTTGACAAAAATATGAAGACATGACACCAAATACAATTAACAAATAAAATGGATTTTAAAGTTGAAAAGAAGATAAAATATTTGGACATTAATATGATAAATATGAATTGTATGGGTTTTTTTTCAAAATAATTATGTTAAGTCTTGAAATGAAATAAAAAAATATGTTAATATGGGAGAAAAAATATCATCATAGGGGAAAATTTCTGTGATTAAGATGAAAGTTTCACCTAGAACATTATTTTTTCATTTCAGACAATACCAACTTTGACATCTAATATACCATTTAAACAATGGCAGAAAGACATATCTAAATTTGTGTGGCAAGGGAAAAATAAATTAAATATAAGGAGTTACAAGATGCAAAAGAAAGAGAAGGAATGGGTTTACCTGATTTGCAATTAAACTTTGCAGCCTGCTGTTCCATCTAAATGGGGAAAAATGGATGTTGCTGAGAAACAGAAGGCTTTTAGAGTTAGAAGGGAATGGCTTAAGATTTGAGTTGCATGGATATTCTTGGCATGATAAAGCTAAGGTTAATGCTGATAATATCTACTATGTAGATAATGTCTACTATTGACCTCGCCCCTTTCCTAAGAGGTCTGTAGGGGGCATGCATAAGCACACCAATGTGCCTACTGTCCCTGTCTCTTTTATTGTTTCTTTTATTCTTCTTATATGTACCCATTTCATGTATTCATAACTATGTATATACTTATACCTATTATCTTGTAAGCAATTGACAAATCAAATAAATAAATAAAATTAATAAATATTTTAAATAAAATTGTTAGATGAGCATATGGAATACATATAGAACTAAAATGTGCCCAAATATCTTTGTGTCCCTCAACACAGGAAGGATTTTATTGTATAGAAACTAAATATAAATGGTTGACTTATTCTGATATATTAGAATTTTGTCAAGGAGAATGCAGAATAAAAACAAGAGAAGAACTGGAGATAGAAGAATATTCATGTCAGTGTTTTTTGTAAGTACAATTATTAAAAATATTTAAAGTAGATAAAATAACATTTGGTTTTGGTTATAAACATGTAAATAATGTTGAACCATAGAGTAAGAGGTTAATTTATATTTATTATTATAACTTCCTGAAAAAAACAGAAGTCACTTCTTTATAATCTTTGCTTTCTTTTCTTTGTATACCTTTGTCTTTGCTTTGCTTCTCTTTTGTCACGCTAAATATTAGTTCTTGTTAGTTTTTACACTACATTCAAAATTCTAACAAACTTTTATGGAAAGAGTGATCATAGAACTAGAAATTAAGTTCCATGAAGGAAATAGTTGAACTTTGAGAAAACAAAAAGGAACATGGTAGCACTCTTGAGGAATGTCAAGGTCTATTTTCCACCATACTAGAGTTCAGGACAGTGTACAATGGATTGAAGTCATAGGAAAGCAAATTCCAACTCATCTATAAGAGTAGTTTGGCAGGAGAACTAATGACCTAGGGAGGTTGTAAACTTTCCTTTTTGTTGTGTGAGTTCAAACAGACACTAGAATTGTGCACTGTGCAAGGGATTAGACTTGAGAGTCTAGGATCTCTTCCAACTCAATAGTCCTATGGAATTTCTGCAGGCAAAGAGAACATTTTGCTTTCAAGAAACATCTTCTTTCACTGCCCCATGCATACTAAGATGATGCAGGAAAATGTTTGTGGAGCTTGGAATTTGGTTTAAACTTTGCAGAGAATCTCTAAGTATAATGGAGTTTCTTAGCTCTACACAATCACGTGCAGGATGAGAGCAATGATAAAGGCATTTAGTGAATGTATTTATCTCTGCTTACCCCTCCTTGCATGCTCAGTTTAGATGTTCTAAGAATAAAAATGATATAATAATATGTCCAAGGCAGATGCTAAGAACGTTGGAATTTCCATATATTTATAAAAATATATATTTTATAATACATTATGTTAAAGACAGGGCCATGTTTTGCATAGCCTACATTTACTTTTCATTCATACTGGGTGAGAAAACTGAAGAAAAGAAACCTTGTTGATTTTAGAATAGGATATGCAGATGAACAAAGAAGAAATCATGAAACTATACACAATTTGACTGGGTAGATCAGTTATCTATTCTTTTAAACAGAACTGAACAAAGTCAACGTACTCTCTCCTCATCAGACATGTGATACTTAGGCTGAGAACTCATAATGACAAACAAACACTTCCATATTCAAGAAAACAATCAGACAACATTAATTCAGCATTAGCTCACAATATTTTTGTAACAAGAAGTGGAAAACAAATCCAAACTGTTAAGATCTTTGAACTGAAAATCTGAAAGCCAAAACAAAACACCTCTGTTTAAATTTAATGGTGCCCTAGTTTTCAATTTTCCATATAGAACTATGTAAGACCAAAGGAAATATAACTCCATGGCTGGATTTTTAATTTAAGACATTACCTTTTTATCACAGTTTGACACTGCATTTGGGATTCCTTTTGAGGTTCTGTCTAAAAAGTATCACATAACAATCATTGAAAGGAAGACCTATTGGAAAATGAAAATCAAGAAACAGTTCTATTCTCTACCTACCTACCCCATAGAGCAGTATTCAGTTCACTGTGAAGTAAACTCAATATAGACATTAATATTTTTACAATAACTGACCTAGAATAACCCTGGCATGGGTATCATTTGGATGTGCCTGATATTACATGCATGATTAATGACATGAATTATGAAATTTCTGCAATGCCATCATCACTTACTTAATGTCTACCAGACACCTATGAACATCTGGCCTTTAAATACAGTTCTACTTATTGAATTTTTTAGGTATCAACTAAATGTTATAAATTGTGTGTGGCTGCTGTCAAACCACATTTTCCTTATTTTTCAAATAACATAGATTTTAAAAATATGATTATACTATAATCTAAAAATGACAGCCTGAGGTGCACAGGGGAATGAGGAAAGTAATTACCTTATACACTGTTTTAATTACTTTATATACCATGTCATTTGCCTACTTCCCTGTGCCCCACATTCAACACTGAAAGTATACATCCTGTTAACCTTCAAGATATATTTGGTTATGATGTGCCATAGAGTTCTTTGAGACATGGACCTAGAGTAAAAACAACTTTATAATGGAAGCTAAGAAAGGTTTTTTTTTTTTTTGTGAACCTAGAACTAAGGGAAATTTTCTGATAGTGAGATTAATCAGTCGAACAACTTGCTTTCAGAAGTTGTGAATGCTCAACACTGGAGGTTTTTAAGAAGAGCTTGGACAACCATTTGTCTGAAATGGTATAGGGTTTCCTGCTTGAGCAGGGCATTGGACTAAAAGATCTCCAGATTCCTTCTGACTCTGTTATTCTTTTATTCACAATGATTAAAAACCCATCTTTTTCTGTGGCTTTTTTCTCCTCATATCTTTAGTTTACCTTGAGTTCCATTTGTTTTCAATATTAACAGGTTTCATGACTTTGTTTAAAGGAGTTGTTTCACATTTCCAATTCACAAAATGGATGCTTATATAGTACATTTGTTTTGCAAGAAAACATATTCCACTCCAGACAACAAACACTAGACCATAAGGTGCATTTCATAGAAATAATTACTCTTATCTGTCAGGTCACTAGCCTCTATTAAAGTAAGCCATTTCTTACTATAAAATGCAATGGTGGTGATGATAAATAAAACTATGAATACTATTGAAGGCTGATGTGTTGTTTTGATGGATAGCAGCTTTCCATTTTGGGAGCGGGGAGTGAAAGAATCATTTAAAAAAAATAAAATCAGGATTTTATTGTCGATGGGTATCTTGTGGCTTACTTCTGCTGCTGAAAGTATTTATTTATGTCTATGTTAGATAATGAGCATTCATAATTTCTACAATGATGAAAAAGTAATTTTGCCATCAGTGTTTGCATTTAGAACAACAAAAACCTTCAATGTGAAACTGATTAAGGTCTGATCAGTTTCAGTAGCAGCAAAATCAGTTAGAGGGCTCTACTCAACTAATTAAGGTAACAGAGATGAGTTCATTAACTTGCGGAAAGCACTTTTTAGGGAGACTAAAAAGGCACTGCAGGAAAAACAGCCCAGGAACTTGTTTAAACAATCTCTCCACTTTGTGATGGGGGTTAAAAGAAAAAGTCAGACACAAGACAACTATGGAAGAAATTTTGAGGAATTTAGCAACCTGCATTCTTCACAGCATCACTCACTCTGTGTCATGTGGTTCACTTAATGATTGTGTCACTTGGTGACAATTTCACCAGAATCATTTGTGGTTCTTCTCTAAACAAGGACTAGCTGTATAGAAACAAATCCTTTTTAGCTGTGAACTTATATTTATGAAGCATCCTCCTATATAGCAATGTGCTATAAAATGGGAGAACAATTTTGTCCCAAGTTCAAAATAAAACAGTCCACTTGGAGTGTTCGGTTGGTAGATTTTTGAATTTTCCATGCTTCAGTGCCATATATTTTTCAGTGTTCCATCACTGAAAAGTAATAGCAACTTAAAATCAACCTTTTACTCATCATGTTCTGACTTAGCAGGCCACAAAAGTAGGTGAAGTGACCTTCAAACCACAGGAAAATAAGTCAAAAATACCATATCTAAAGTTAATTTTAATTTTTTTTAATTTTCCTAGAACAAAGAGTAGGAATTACATTTAACAAATTGCCTGAACAGTCACAGAATTGTCTTTGCAAAGTAAACAAAAGCAATGAATATTAAAGTAGGTCCTAAAATTATCTAAAATGCATTCCAGCATTGGTCATAATTCTGGAGTTTTAAACGTTGCTAATAGATCTGAACCAAATTGTAAAATCAAGATAAGTTTTAATTGAAAGCACTATTCTTTTTCAATTTTAGGTGCTCAAAATTCCTCCTTCAATACATTGATTGATTTTAAAAAACTGATTAGCAACAAGCTGATTTAAAGTAATAATAGCCTTAATTGCTTTTGACTGCTTAAAAAAAATATTTACTTGAAAATTGCAAACAGGGATTGATTCAGATTGCAGGTTATATGAATAACAGTTGTAATTATACTTCCATCCTCATATCTTCAAATGTGCCTTGCATAATTTAATGCAGGAAATGCAAGTATTTGCTAAATACTACAAGTCCTTGTCATGATGTCAAAAAGGTCATATAATCCCTATTCTCAAGGAGAGATCCTCCTGGATTTTCCTTACAATTTTTTTTAAACTGGAGCCTTTGTATTAAGTTTATTTCAGTTAAGAGGCAGAATTGTTTTTTTAAAAAATAATTATGATTATTTTTAAAATGTTGCTATCTCTGATTTTTAAATAATTATGATTATTATTTTTTAAATGTTGCTGTTTTTAAAATAATTATGATTATTATTTAAACTGTTGTATCTTTTTTTTCTAAAAAAAGAGTTATCTCCATCATCTGAATTTTTTTCAGTCTGCTGTTTTAGTTGTGAGGCCATAATTGGTCCCACTGTTACTGGACTAATGTTTTATTACCCTAATATACATTTTGGGATTTTTTTTTAATTATACAGAAGCAATTTTACTTGTTCTTTATGTTTTTAATCATATCTATGAATCTCCTTGGAATGGATTTTCCCTGAAAGAGATTTCAGAAGGGAGGGAAGGAGGGAGGGAAGGCAGGCAGGCAGGCAGGACTTCAGAGGAGACCATATGTAACTGCTTTTAAGTAATGAATTAATGTGTAGAAGCTCATGCAACATTGAATGTCTTAATCTCATCTAATTTTTAGCACAATTTGTTCATGTATGCATCCAATCAGAAGTCAATTTAAGAGCCTTATAAAGGGGTCTCAATTCACATAACAAATGTGTAGAAAATTCCAATCTTCCAGGAAAGATATTTTAGGAGATGTTCATATATATAGCTGTACCCATGGAAAAATCTTCATGATCAAAATCAAATGAACATTCATAAGTGGAGCACAACACTATACAGTGATGATGTAGCCTGTGTATTGGCCCAGAGTCCCATGACCATTGCATCATTCACTGCATTCAAGGTTTGAGGTCATCCCTTCAAGTCATTCAGTGCATGGAAAAAGTTGCATGAACTTCTTTTCAGACAGGATTAAACTATAATGCAATTGTAATAAACTAAAAAAACATTTGCTTGGCCACAGTAGCCCTTTCACCTGTAAGTATGCTTGCTGTGAATAATTTTTTTTTACAAGTAACACATTCATTTTTTTATGGGAAGCCAAAGTGCCTAAAACAGGCATGGAAAAGTGCTGGGACAAATCAACTGTTTCAAGTATTTTGACATGATGCTCCTGCCTTCATCATCATGCAAACCATCACTTGACTTATGTCATGGAAAATACCCAAAGGACTGCAGCTGTCATCCAATCTTTGTTTTGGCACAAAGGTGCTCCATTTATACCTGCAGCAATTAAGTTTTACTAAGCCAACTCTTCTATCCAAATGTTATACAGAGCACAGTTAGGTCCATATTATACATTACCCATCTGGAATCAGTTCAGAGTTTTTAAGATCCCTCTTCCGGGTCATCACTTCATCTTGAATATTGTTTGCCATACTTAAGCAGGATAAGTAACGCTAAGTCCAGTCTGGGGATACAAATGTTCATACTTTGGCTGATATGATATTTCTACCCACAAGGTTTAGCAACCTGATTTTGGGGAATAAATTTCACTCATTTTGGAAGCACATATAGAAGAATAAATTGTTTCAGTGTGGCTTCCTATACATTCTATAAACACGATGATTTATGATCAGGCCACACTGGAGATTAGATAGAGAATCTGCAGTAGAGATTGTCAATCTGATCAGAACACAATAACAAGATAAATCTGTATAGATACATAGATTTACAGCAAAGGTTACTGAGACTATAATATATGGATACTTATCTTATTCAACACAGAGGCAGGGAAGCTTATGTTGCTTCTTATATTTACAGCAGTTACTCAGATAGGATTGTGCACCCATGCACATGCACAGAGAGAAGAAAAGCACATTCCTCCACTGCTTGCATAAAACCAGGGGATTATACCCATGGATGGCCACCTTAGTGCATGTTTTGCTTTTTGTTTTGCAGGTTTTCTCTGAAACAAGATAAAAATGCTTGCCCTAAGGATAGCAACATAAGAGGATAATAAAATCTGTAGGGTGAGAAAGCTGACAGCTGCCTATGGAGTTTCTACATTGTGTGCAACATAAAATATAGTGGAATTTTCATTATGAAAATAGCACCAAAAGCAATATCCAGCTGTTTGCAAAGCATTAAGTCTTTCTACCTTCTTCCTTGGAGGGACAGCTAGCCCCATTCAAAGTAATGAATGCAATACATTGTTTCTGTACTGATCTTTTTCTCTCCACGTGTGGATGTGGTTTTTGATGTAAAATATGTTTTAAAAGATATAAAAGAACATATTGGGAGAAGAATGTCAGAAGAAGCATTTCTGGTTTTGACCTTCCACTTTCCACCAGCTTAAAAGGTACATTTCCTTTAATGGGTCATGACTGGCACAATGTCTATGCCAATAACAGGCATAGACTGGCAGGGAAGAAATGGTCCTTTGGGATATATGTTTATTGCTCCCCAATTTCTTCTGAATAAATTGTACCAGTATTAGCTAGGCAAAGCCATAAGTAATTTATTTATATAAGTTTTATTTTATGGAGTACAGCAGGAAGCAGACAACTTATTATGTTGCACAGTTATGAAAAATTAAATCTAAACAATTCTTGGATGAAATACCACCAGGAGATCCCAAGTCTTTAAAATAGACTAGAATATTAAAAAAAAACTTAGAAGAAGACAGGAGCAAATGTATTCCTGGAAATCTAAATGAAATCTGATGGAGTACAGTACATAGAAATCACATTAGCAATATCTTGTTAGCACAAGAAGCTAGAGGAACTCAATTATGGCAATGAAGATGCGGTCAAAATGTGACAATGAAATAAAAACTGCTCTTATGCAAGTTACAAATCAAGCTAAAGTGGAAGAATAAGAGCCGACCAGTTTGTATGATACAATATTGGATATATAACTAACTTTCTCAAGGAGAATACTTTGAAGTTCTAAACTTCATCACTAGAAAACCAAAGGAACTGTAGAATGATATTTTTTAAATGTTAAGGATAAATGTAAAAAGAGTTTGCCAAAAGCAGGAAGGAGGGAAAAGCAATCTGGATGTAAGAAAAAATGGTAGAGAATCACAATGAAGGACATAAACCCTACATATAAAGTTTAAATAATGGCAGAAGAGAAGAAATTAATGTCTACAAACATAAATTGACTGAATTGGGCCATCAAAAGGAAAAAGACTTTTCACAAATTAGAAAAATTAAAATTAGATATAATCTGTTTACAAGAAGTACATATTAAAAAACAGCATGTACAAGTATTGGACTATCCTAGACTTGGTAATTTGTATGCATCATTGGTGCAACAAAATAAAAGAGGAGTAGTCTTATATATTAAGAATACAATAAAAGCTAGGTTAATCTTTCAAATGAAGAAAGGAGGATATTGATGGTGGAAATAATACACAATAATCAAAAGATACTTTTAATTGCAATATACAGTGTATGCACCAAATAAAAAGCAAGAGGAGTTTTATAAAAAAAACCACACAAGAAAATAATAGAACTGGAATATGACAATATATATATTCTAGGAGACTTTAATGTGATAGTGGATACAGAGTGGGACTACAAAACATAGGGAAAAAATACAGAAAGACACTACTGAAATCTTTTTTCAAGATGGCAGAGGAACTAAGTATTCAAGATGTTTGGAGACAACTGAATACCAAGAATAGACAATATACATTTTATTCAAATAGACATTTATCATGATCAAGAATTGAGATGATTTGGATGTTAACAGAATTGATCTCAAATGTACAAGAAATAAACACTGAAACAAGTACTTGGGCAGACTACAATCCTATATGGGTCAAATGGAAGGGACATAAGAAAAGACTAAGGTGGACTATGAATAATTCAATCTTGAAGGACCAAGAATTCCTAAAAAATATAGAAAAAGAACTGTCTTTCTTGTTTAAAACAAATAAAAAGGAGGACACTTCACTATAAAATGTGTGGGATACAATGAAGGTTTATATTAGAGGACTGATTATAACTTATACAAGAAGAAGGAATATTTAAAAAAGACAAGCACAACAGATACTAGAAGAGGATTATAAGAAATTAGAGAAAGAACTACAAAGATATCCACAGCAAAAGAATCTTAAAAGCCAAATGGATATAGTTGAGCACAAGTTGGAGCTATTAGAAAAAGAAGAGTTGGTAGAAAAAATTAGAAAAGCTAATTTTTTAAGAAAAAGGAGGGGGGGGGAAGGATACTGGAATTAATAGATGAGAATGGAACTGCTTTTTATGAGAATGAAGAAAATAAAGAAATAGTACAAAAGTACTATGAGAAATTATATGATCAAGATATGATTGAAGAAGAAAAAGTTAAGCAATATTTACAAGATGCAGAACTACCTAAAGTATCAGATGAAATTAAATTAATATTAGAAGATAAAATAACAATGGTGGAATTGACAGAGGTGATAAATAGGCAAAACACTGGAAAAGTTCCTGGCCCTGATGGGCTACCAGCAGAACTATATAAGACATTACAAGAATTTTTTGGTACTACAATGTTAGAAGTCATGAATGAGGTATTGACAAAGGCAAAAGTACCCAATTCATGGACGGAGGCATATATTGCTCTTATACCTAAAGAAGACTTGGATTTACAACAGATAAAAAAAACTATAGACAAATATCCCTGCTGAATGCAGACTATAAAATATTTGCCTTAATAATGGCATAAACTAAAAAGATATTTAAATCACTTTATACATACAGATCAAAATGGCTTCTTGCCCAAAAGACAAATAAAAGATAATAAGAGGGTAATATTGAACATACTGGAATATTATGAAGCACATTCAGAGAAGGAAATGGCATTAGTATTTTAGGATGCACAGAAAGTTTTAGATAATGTAAATTGGCAATTTATGTTGATGCAAATGGAAGAGATGGGTTTTGGGGAAAGGTTTATTAAAATGATTAAGGCAATATATTAGAAACAACCAGCAAAAGTAATGATAAATGGAGACTTGACTGGGAATATTAATATTAAAAAAGGAACTAGACAGGGATGTCCTCTGTTGCCATTGCTGTTTGTACTGATTTTGGAAGTATTAAATAGAAACATCAGAAAAAAAAAATAAAGGGAATGAAGATAAAGAATGAAGAATATATACTATAGGCATTTGCAGATGATCTGGCTTTTATATTAGAAGAGCCATTAGAAACAGGCCCCAAGTTAATAGAAAAGATAGAAGAATATGGGGAAGTAGCAGGATTGAAAATAAACAAAAAAAAAAGCTAAGATTTTAGTGAAGAACATAACTGAAAAGCAGAAGAAAGAACTGATGAACAGATTAAATATCCAGATCACAAAAAAGTGAAATATTTGGGGATACAATTGACAGCAAGATGTGGAACACTAAAGGAGGATAATTATTATAAACTAAAGCAACAGATTGAGACAGACTTAGAAAAATGGAAAAATCTACAAGTATCCTTGATAGGGAGCATATCAGCAATCAAAATGAATATATTACCAAGAATATTATATCTATTTCCGACAATCCCAATAAAGCTGGGGAAAGAATATTTTTAGGACTTGAATAAAATGACATTGAAATATATATGGCGGGGGGAGAAACAAGGATTAAATTAAATTGCTACATGGTTACTTTTGATGACATTATGTATGAGATGCATTATTGTCAACATGGGAGAAAATAAGGGAACAACATTATTTGAAAATATCGGTCTGATTATCAACAATGGAGGCACTTGTGTACCCAAATGTTTTTAAAATGGAATGCATTGTTAGATATAATGATGTTTTAAATGAAAAGGGTGTACTCAAAACAAAACAAGAATTAGATGAACAAGGGATAAATATGAATTGGTATCCATATATGTAAATACACTCTAGATATGAGAAAGACGTTAAGACAGATGGGTTTTATGAAAAATTGACAGAATTAGATAAAATTTTAACAGCTATTTATATATATAATATATAACATAATATAATATATAATAATGGCTATTTATTAGGAATGAAATTAGAAGAACAAGTTAAAGCAATGATGATTTCTTGAATTTTGGATATGGGATAGATTTGGATAAATGGCAGAAATTATGGAATAGAAATTATAAATTAACAATGTCAATAGCCTATAAAGAGAATCTGTATAAGATGTTTTACAGATGGCACCTTCCTCTGGCAAGACTGACAAAGATGTTTAAAGACCAATCAGTGAAATGCTGGAAATGTTACCAGATACCTGGATCATATTACCATATGTGGTGGATTTGTGCACAAGCTAAAAGATATTGGACTAAAATACACACATGGTTGGAAAAAATAATAAAACAACATAGATTTAAACCCTGAGATATTTTTACTGGGGATTTTACTTGAAAAATATAGTAAAGAAATAACATATTTGATTATTCATGTATTAACAGCATCTAGAATTGTATTTGCTCAAAATTAGAAAAATTAGAAAATTCCGATGGAGAAAGAAGTGATTAACAAAATAATGGAATGTGCAGAAATGTGTAGGTTAACACTGGCAATTAGAGAGCAAGAAGAGAAGAAATATTATAAGATTTGGGACTTATTTTATGGATGGTTAGAAAGTAGAGTAAGAAATTAAAGGATATAGCAATAATGACATATTGTAAATGATTATTTTGAATAAGTCGACATGAACATAATTTAGTAAGAGTTGGACTTGCTATTAAAGATAGATGGTAACTGAAATAAAAAACTAGTGATATTGTAATAATGATAAAATATGATATATAATGTTGACTAGAATATAATATGAATGTATTGTAAACTCAATGAAAAATGTATAGAAATATTTCTATGTGCACAAAATATATGTACCCAGACGACACACTGTATAACTGAAAGATGGTTTTTATTTATTGTTTTTGTTGCAAAAAGAAAAAAAATTAAATGGTAGAGAATTGAGGAAACAGGAGAGGAGAGGGCCAAAGGCAAAAAAGACAAAGATATGAGCAAGGAATTTAATAAAACATTTTGAATATCAAGAAACAATAAGCAATATTGCAACATCTATCAAGATGATGAAGATGGAAATGCACATGGAAAAACAAAGAAAATATTCCAAAAGTTCTTGCAGCTCAGAAGGATTTTCCAATCTTAAATTGGTGTACTAACTAAATTGGTGTCCAATGTAATTACTAATTCAAAGATCAAAGATAGGAGAAGTACAGTATACTGAAGTTTTGTACAGCAAATATATCAACCTTCAGGATAAGTGGACGGTATTTCCTGTTTACAAGAAGTTCAGGAACTAGAAGATGAAGTTAGATCACCACTGCTGTCATTAGTAAATCAGCTGCCTACACTGATATAGAGAAATATGCCAAGAAAACAAAGAATCAATAAAAGTGATCAATAAACTATCATGCACTCTTCTTAATTTGTTATGCTAGCAAAAATATGTAAGATCATTCAATAGAGATTGGAACTTTACATACAAAGGGAGATACCAGATATTTAAGTTGGCTACAGAAAAGACCAAGGAATAACCCCACCCCCACCCCAAAAAAATATATTCCTGATAGATCCTAGATATTTTTTTTAAAAAGCCAAAGAATACCCAAAAGAAGTCAATATGTGCTTTTCTGACTGCAGAAAGGTCTTCAGTTGTGTAGTTCATGTCAAGCTGTGAAATGTATTAAGAAAAAATGAAAATCTCAATTATCTTCAAGTGGAACCTATTCACAAGCCACAAAACTACAGTTCAAACAGGCCATAGTGAAATACAATAGTTCCAGGTTTGCAAAAGGAGTGAAACAAGCTCTGCCAGTTTTTAGGATTGGCTATTAATGGGAAAGGAACCAACCATTAAAAAATACACCACAACTGAGCAATTGGTACAGTAGCTGTGAAGACTTTGGAAAAGAAGTTCGGATAACAGGATGTATTTATATCTACAAAGATTAAAATTGTGCAAATCATGGGTTTTCCTTATGACACTCTATGAAAGAAAAGGTTGGGCATAGAAAAACCAGGATATAAAGATTTTTGATGCTTTTGAAATCTAGGGCAGGAAAAGATTCTGAGGAATACAATAGATAGCCAAGAAAACAAATAAACAATTGAACACTCAACCTGGACTTTTCATTGTAGACATAAATGAGCAGACTTAAATGATCATATTGGACACATTGTGCCAAGACCTAGCTCTCTGGAGAAGACTTTAGTGCTGGGAAAGGTAGAAAGAAAGAGATGAAGAGGATGGCCACCAGCAAGGTTGTTGGACTTAGTTACAGAGATGATGAATTCATCAAAAGAAAACCAGAATAATATTTTACAATAGATTGTCTTAGACAAAGTCTATATCATCACTAGGAATGGACAGCAAATTCATGGAAGATAATCAATAAATTTCTAGAAACCTTGTGTGACTCAAAACTAACTGATTTTTTATAAAGTCCTTCTGAACTTCCTAGTTTTCATAGATTGGGTATTTTTTTATCACTATAGTAAAAATTTCCTTTTTGGGGGGGAGCTAAGTCAGGGAACATACTAAAGTAATAACTTTCTAGTCTAATTTCTGCTCTGTTTCAAGAAGAGTATATATAAGTAAGAAAGGGGAACGGCCTGAACTTTGTTTCTTATGCAATATAAAATTACCTTTCACACATCTTGTTGTTGAGCGGCGGTAATCACTTGAGGCAGACAACCAAGACAAAAGGTTCAGCTCTTACTTTATTTTACAAATAAAGGGTTACCGCTACTGCCACTCTAACACGGCAGCCAGCTGGACCAGCAACAGCTGATGCCATTTGACACCTCCTTTTATAGCCGACTGTCAAACGGCATCAGCCAATGGGAGAGGTCCGTGCTTCCTGCTTAAAGCATGGACCTGAGTGGAAACTGCAGTCAATACACAACACTCCTCCCTCCCAGAGAGGAGCATGCGTAGTCCTGTAAATATGTTGGGCACCTGCGCAGTCGTCCTGATCTTAGTTCGGCTGAAAATGGTGCCGGGCTGCTGCCTTCTGCTTGCTGCATGGCTTCCATCAGTGATGAGGCTGCAGGAAAGTCGGGAACTTGGTTAGGACCCTGTCAGCTTCTTTTCCAGGTAGGCTGTCATCACCGGTGGGCTGGAGGCTAGCTTCTTTGGGTAGGAGTAGCTTTTCCACATCAGGACCATCTAGATGACCTCTGGGTATAGTGCTTCAATGCCTCCTCAGGTGGTCCACATGGCGGCACCAGACACACCCATCAGGTAGCTGGATTCTATAAGACTTAGGACCAGTTACTGCCACCACACGACCCGGTGTCAGCTGGTGCTCCATTCAATATCCAAGAAAGAAACACTTAAACTCCATTTTGTTAGAGTAAAGGTATCTTTTACTGGAAATCAAAGTGGTAGCAACAAAAGAATTCTGGATCTGAAGAAATGAAAAACACATATACAAAAGTGATGGCGAAAAACACATATACAAAGTGATGGCAACGTTCCCACCCCCAACAGTCCATATTGCTCCTCCAATGAGGAAATATGCATAGCATCATGTGGGCATCTTCAGGTGGTGATGAGGCCTCTGTCCGTTGACCTTGGCATAGTTTTGATAAGGAGTCGCAGTTGCGCATAGCAAGGAATAGAAAAGCAAGGAATAGAAACTTAAGTAAAACTCCCCCTCCCCCTAGATATACAGTTTCGTTTCCTACACACTCCAGCACGCTTCCCAAATATATCATAGCCCATTTCCCCCCTCCCGTTACTTATCCCATTTCCCCCCTCCCGTTACTTATGGCAGCCGAAAGATGCAAAGCAGAGAAAAAGAAATAAAGGAAGAAATCTTGAAGGCTGACATTCGGCCCTCCTGCAAAAAGACGTTAGTCCTAAAAAATATAAGAGTAAAAGACAAGATATTACAAACAAATAACAACAGCATATTTGTTCAGGGTTTATCAGGATACATGGTGCGGAACGCCTGCACCAGTCGGGGGGCTCTAACATCTCTCTCGTCTACCCATTCAGACTGGGAAGAAGGAAAATGCTTCCACACCACCAAATATTGGATTCGACCCCGCTTCTTCCTAGAATCCAAAATTTCCTTAACTTCAAAATGTTGTTCACCTTCAATGAGCAATGGCACAGGGGGGGCTACCTGAGTAGGCCTCAGATCAGATGTACGTTCAGGTTTTAACAAACTAACATGGAAAACAGGATGGATCCGACGGAGAGTTTTTGGCAATGTCAATTGGACCGCCACAGGATTCACAACTCGTTCAACCGGAAAAGGTCCCACATACTTAGGGCCAAGCTTTTTCGATTTCTGTGTGGTCTGCAAAAATTTGGTAGATAAAAACACTTTATCACCAACTTGGTATGGTTCCTGTGGACGTCTCTTTTTATCTGCAAACTTTTTGTGAGCTTGATGAGCATCATCCAATGCCTTGCGGGCAACTGGCCAAGTCATCTGGAGATGCCTTATCCACTCATCCAGCGAGGGAATATTAGTTTCCTCTTGCGGAAGCTCGGGTATGGGTACAAAGTCTTGTCCCGAGGCCACTTTAAACGGAGTGAATCCGGTGCTGCTATGTACCGAATTATTGTATGCCACCTCAGCAAAAGGCAGTAAATCAGTCCAATCATCCTGTTGATAATTAATGTAACACCGCAGATACTGTTCCAGTACCGAGTTAGTTCTCTCGCAGGCCCCATTGGTTTGTGGATGATGGGCGGAGCTTAACCCCTGGGCAGAGCCTAGTAACTTCAGGAACTCTTTCCAGAAATTTGAGGTAAATTGGACACCCCTATCAGAGATTATGCGTTCAGGGACTCCATGTAGCCTGTAAATATGCAGAATAAACAACTTAGCTAACGTCTTCGCTGACGGGATCTTCGCGCAGGGTATAAAGTGTACCTGTTTGGAAAACAGATCTGTCACAACCCAAATGACTGTATTTCCTCCACTGTCAGGTAATTCTACAATAAAATCCATGGAGATTTCCTTCCATGGGGCCGTTGGTCTAGCCACGTTCTGCAATAAGCCTGCTGGTTTACCAGGCGGCCTCTTAGCCGAAGCACAAATAGGGCAACTAGCGACATAGGTCTCAATGTCCTTTTTCAACGTGGGCCACCAAAATTGCCTTTTGACCAAGTGTAGGGTTTTCACGAACCCAAAATGTCCAGCAGGTTTAGAATCATGAGCTTGATGTAAAATTTCGTGCCTTAGCTTTCCCGGTACATATAATTTGGCCCCCACCCAGGCCAACCCATCTCTGATAGTACAGTCATTCGAGTGGGTCAGGAACCAATCATCCAGTTTTAGAGCTTCTTTCAATTGTGCCGATAAATCGTTTGACACATCAACCTCTTTTTTCTTCTGGGCTCTGGTAACCATTGGAGCTGCCAACTGTTCAGTTGGGATGATAGGTCTTATCACTTCCTGGCGGGCACTATTATACTGAGGTAATCTGGACAAAGCATCTGCCATGAAGTTTCTCCCCCCGGGAATGTACTTCAAAGAAAAATTGAACCACTTAAAATATTGCGCCCAGCGAACTTGCTTGGGAGACAGTTTTCGAGGTGTTTTCAGAGCTTCCAGATTTTTGTGATCTGTCCAAACCTCAAAAGGGTGTTTGGCTCCTTCTAGAAAATGCCTCCACGTTAACAAAGCCCATCGAACTGCAAAAGCTTCTTTTTCCCAGATGGCCCATCTTCTCTCGGTTTCAGTTAGTTTACGGGAGGTATAGGCGCATGGTTGCAGGTATCCCTTTTCATTTACCTGAAGTAGCACCGCCCCAACGGCTACGTCACTTGCATCAGCTTGGATTACAAACGGAACGTCCATGTCTGGGTGCTTAAGTACGGGTTCAGCAGCAAACAGACGTTTCAGTTTCTCAAAAGCAGCTTGACATTCCATGGACCACTTCAATGGCGTACTGGGCTTCGGTTTCACCTCCCCCTTGGTTTTAAGGAGATTCGTGATAGGCATCGCGATCTTCGCAAACGCAGGAATAAATTGACGGTAAAAATTTGCAAATCCCAAGAAGCTTTGCAGTTGTTTCCTGGTACGGGGAGGGGCCCATTCCAAAACCGCCTGCACCTTCCCCGGGTCCATTTCTATGCTGTCGTGCGATATGCGATAGCCCAAATAGTCAATTTTCTCCTGGTGAAATTCACACTTTGACAGCTTGGCATACAACTGGGCCGCTAGAAGTTTCTCCAGGACTGACCGCACTAGTTTCACATGCTCATCACGAGTCTCTGTGTAGATAAGAATGTCATCAAGATAAACTAACACTCCTTTGTACAAATGCTCTTGCAACACTTGGTTTATCATTTGCATGAATACCGCAGGCGCCGCCTGTAGGCCAAACGGCAGGACGTTGAATTGAAAACACCCCATCGGACAGTTGAAAGCAGTCTTCCATTCATCCCCTTCCTTGATTCGGATTCGGTAGTATGCCTCTCTCAGGTCGAGTTTTGAAAAAATCTTTCCTTTAGCGAGGTGGGCCAGCATGTCCTTCATCAGGGGAAGGGGGTACACGTTCTCCACCGAGATAGCGTTCAGATTTCTGTAGTCTACCACCAAGCGTAAGGAACCATCTTTCTTTTCCTGGAACAACACTGGAGCCGCCACCCAGGGCCTAGCAGGTTGGATGAAACCACGTTCTAAATTTTTTTCAATGAACAACCGCAATTCCCCTAATTCCCGTGGGGTCATTGAATACAGTTTGGGTTTTGGGAGTTTCACTCCTGGCAAAAATTCGATACTGCAATCCGTCGAGCGGTGAGGGGGGAGCTCATCCGAGGCCTTCTCACTGAACATCTCCTTTAAGTCCCAGTATTCCTCTGGAATTTTCTCCTCCCCTTTCAGAGTCTCGGTGCCAGTAGAAGCCAACTCTATGGGAGCTTTGGGTCTCCGCTTGGATTTCCCTTCCTTTTCTGGGGGTTGGTCTGTGCGTATGCGTAGTAATCCCCTCCTCCAATTAACATGGGGGTTCCATTTCCGGAGCCAAGGCAAACCCAGTATTAAAGGGCGCTCCATCCCAGGGGCCACAATAAAACACAGAGTCTCTTTATGGTTCCCCATTGTCATCTCCACTGGCTCCGTTATAAAATGAGCAGGTCCACCCCCGGCTACCGATCCATCCAATTGGCAAAAAGCTATGGGCGTTTTCAGAGTCTTTAGCCTTAATCCCAGCTTCTCTACCATCTTTGCACTGATTACGCACCTTGTGCATCCAGAGTCTACCAAAGCCAACATGTCCCCTTCAGCCCCCGACGTGGATACCCTTAATCTCACTGGAATGGTCATAGGGCCCTGGTTCGGACTTACCAGGGCGTCGTCTTCCAGTTCGGCTTCACTCCCTTCAGAAGAGGTTGGAGTTCCCAACCCCCCTCTTTTTAGAGGGGTGACCTCTACAACCTCTTCCGCTTTTAACGCCGATCCACGAGGCGTGGCTGGAGGCCTCTCAGACCTTCTCCCTCCTCCTGGCGCCCCTTTTGGTTCCAGCTTGGCATGGCAGTCTGCAGCCCAGTGGCCGTCCTTCCCACATCGGAAACACGCTCTGGTTCTGGGTTTTGCCGCTGGTCTTCCCTTCAGGGGTTTTAAGGTTTCTTGAGGCCTGGTAGGGGGGGGATTCCTCAAGACAAAACCCCCCCGGCGTCTGTTTCGGGTTAGGTCAATCTCCACCTCTGCTGCCAGCACGTACCACTGCTGCAGCTCCCCAGGGTCTCTTCTGGCCACGCAGCATTGATAAACATCTTCATTTAGCCCATCCTTAAAAGCCTCTATCAGGGCTCCCTGGGACCAGCCGCGGATATGGCACGCCAGCTCTCTAAACTCCTGGGTGTAATCAGCTACTGACCTTCGCCCCTGATTTATGGTTTTCATCCTGATTCTAGCCTTGCGTTCAGCTAGGGGATCTTCAAATCTAGTGCGCAATGCTGTCATGAACTGGTTATAGTTCAGCAGTTGAGGGGCATTATCATTATGCAAAGTTACCATCCACTTTGCAGCCGTTCCCTCCAAAGCCCTGGTCACACACCTGACTTTGGCCGCTTCTGAGGAAAAATCCTGCCCATACTCCTCCATGTGGCTCCAAACTTGTGCTAGGAAAAATCCCAATTCCTGGGGGTCCCCTCCATATTTTACTTCCAACGGAGGCACTCTTGCAGCTCTACGCCTTCTGGCAATTATCCCCCCAGCGGGGGGGCCCTGTGCTGCTGCTGCTGCCTGTTGCGCTGGCCCGGGTTGATTTATGGGGGGGGCTGCCCTGATTCTTCTGCCTGGGGCTACCCCCCCTTCTTCCCCCTCGTACCTTTGATCAGCTGGAGCCTCTCTGGCAGCTTCATGTGAAAATTGCTCGGCTTGCATTAGTGAGAAGCCTCTCCGTTCCTTCTCCTGCCATGGCTCATCTTTCCCTCGGCGACGGGTTGTGGTCACTCCTGGAGGGGGCCTTTCCTCAGGATCCTTCCAACCGACTCCCAGGGACCATTTAGGCTTCACAGCTGGGGTTTCGCCAAGACTTAGCTCTGCTAAGAAGTCAGTCTCTTCTGCTCCCTCCATCAGCAGGGATTCAGGTCCTCCAGTCGCTCCCTGGTCTTCTCGGTCGCTGGCTGGGCTAGACATTGTTTGTTAGCAAACCCCCTCGGAAGAAAATTTGGGTTTTCTCCGGGTGGGCTGGTAAAAGTGAGATCCAGAATAATGTCAGCTGGTGCTCCATTCAATATCCAAGAAAGAAACACTTAAACTCCATTTTGTTAGAGTAAAGGTATCTTTTACTGGAAATCAAAGTGGTAGCAACAAAAGAATTCTGGATCTGAAGAAATGAGCGCGAAAAACACATATATAAAGTGATGGCAATGTTCCCACCCCCAACAGTCCATATTGCTCCTCCAATGAGGAAATATGCATAGCATCATGTGGGCATCTTCAGGTGGTGATGAGGCCTCTGTCCATTGACCTTGGCATAGTTTTGATAAGGAGTCGCAGTTGCGCATAACAAGGAATAGAAAAGCAAGGAATAGAAACTTAAGTAAAACTCCCCCTCCCCCTAGATATACAGTTTCGTTTCCTACACACTCCAGCACGCTTCCCAAATATATCATAGCCCATTTCCCCCCTCCCGTTACTTATCCCATTTCCCCCCTCCCGTTACTTATGGCAGCCGAAAGATGCAAAGCAGAGAAAAAGAAATAAAGGAAGAAATCTTGAAGGCTGACACCCGGTAACCACAATGGGCGCCCAGCAAAGTTCCTGACATATACTTTGTCATTCACTAGGAACCCTCTGTCTTGGCTGTTAGACCCAAGGGGAAGCACTGGGGCATAATTTGGGTGAAGCCTGTCAAGAGTGGTTCTCAGACAGCGCCCCATTAACATTTCAGCTGGTGACCTATTTGTGGAGGCACAGGGTGTTGTATGTTGGCTCAGAAGGTATTGAGCCAGTCTAGAATGCCAGTTAATGGGTCCCAATCTCTGTAGTACCTCGTTACCGATCTGACTGCCCTCTCAGCCAGACCATTACTTGCAGGTTGAAATGGGGCTACTAATATGTGTCTGATGCCCAGGTTGGTTAGGAAGATCTCAAATTCGCAAGAGGTAAATTGGGGGCCAATGTCAGGGAGGCCATGTGTGGCAAACATCCTGGTCAATGCTTTATTAACTGCTTCAGTGGTTGTGGTGTGCATTAAGGACAGTTCCACCCACTTTGAAAATGAATCTACTACCACTAGGAATGTACGCCCATGGAAAGGGCCAACCAAATCTATATGAATTCAGGACCACGGGCTTCCTGCCTCTTCTCAGTCCTAGGGGTGGCTGCTGGAGGGGATGATCTGATGGCCTGGCATGCCTGACATGAATTGACCCAGCTAGAGATTTGGGCATCCATACTAGGCCACCATACGTAGCTGCGAGCAAGGACCTTCATCCTGACTATACCTAGATGACCCTCATGAAGTACCTTTAAGACTGAGGTTTGTAGCTTGGGGGGGATCACTACCCTGGTTCCCCATAGTAAACAGCCTTGCAAGGAGGAAAGTTCCTGTTGGCGTAGCTTGTAGGATAGGAATTCTGATGGATAAGGGGCTGCAGGCCACCCCCTCCCTACCCAGTCAAGGACTTGAGAAATTACCTTGTCCTTGGCCGAATGGGCAGAGATGTCAGAAGTGGTGACAGGCAGCTTGAGCTCTTCAATCAGGAAAACGGCATTTGTTGATGCTGGGTCCTCAACTGGAACTGGCAGAGGACAACAACTGAGGGCATCTGCATGGCCAAGCATTTTTCCGGAGCGGTGGACCAGTGTATATGAATATGCAGCCAGAAAAATGGTCCACCTGGTCATCCTTGGGGACAAAATCTGGGGAGTTTGTTTAGTGCCAGATAAAATTCCTAACAGGGGCTTGTGATCTGTTATCAGTTCAAAATGATGACCGTAGAGAAACTCATGGAATTTCTTTACTGAAGCAACTGCAGCCAAGGCCTCCTTGTCAATTTGACTATAGTTGCGTTCAGTGGAGGATAGTGTCCTTGAAAAGAAGGCAATAGGTGCTTCTGCACCATTTGGCACTCTGTGACTCAGAACGGCCCCTATTCCAAAAGGGGAAGTATCTGCAGCTAGTACTAGTGGTAAATTCTTGTTGAATTGTATCAACACAGCTTTGGATGTGAGCAGCGATTTGACTTCCTTGAAAGCAAGACTTTCTTTTGGCCCCCAGTGCCATGGCGATTTCTTGTCTAGGAGCCTGTGAAGAGGCTCTGCAATTGAAGATTAATGGGGCAGGAACGAAGCATAGAAATTTAAAAGTCCCAGAAAAGATTGAAGCTCAGTCTTATTAGTAGGAGTGGGAGCTTCATGAATGGCCTTTACTTTAGACTCTGTTGGATGAATACCCGAGGCATCAATTTTGTAACCTAAAAATTCCACTTGTGGAGTGGCAGTGGTGCATTTTTCTCTTTTTAATTTAAGACCTGACTTTTTAAAACCTTCAAGGACACTTCTGACTCTCTGTAGCAATTAAGTTTGATTGTTGGCAGATATAAGAATGTCATCGAAATATGGTACAACTCTTGGTAACCCTTGCAGAATCCTTTCCATTAGAGACTGGAAAATTCCAGGGGCTACACTAACTCCAAATTGTAGGCGTGTACATTTAAAAGCGCCTCTGTGTGTCACTATGGTTTGCAGTTCTGCAGTTTTGTCATCAACAGGGAACTGTTGATAAGCCTGTGACATATCTAGCTTTGCAAAAATGGAGCCAGGCTCAAGGGAATGGAGTAAATGTTGCACAATGGAGACCGGATAAACGCTTACTTGCAAATATCTATTTATGGTCGTTTTATAGTCAGAACAGATCCTCAAATTTCCGTCCTTCTTTAGAGGTGTCACTATTGGGGGTCTCCCATTTGGAAAAACCTGTAGGTTGTAGTATGCCTTGTTTAATTAATCTGTCTAGTTCCTTGTCAAGTTTAGGACAAATTGCAAAAGGTACCCTGCGGGGTTTTAAACGGATTGGTACTGCTTGGGGGTCTACCTTGAAGGATATTGGGGTTCCCACGTAGCAGCTAGGCCTTCGCTGAATACATCAGCATATTCCCTGAACAGGGAGTCAACTTCTGAACTTGCAATGGCATGGATTCCACCTATGTGGAGGCCCAGGGCAGGGAACCAGTCTAATCCCAATAGGCTTGGGAGGGTGCCATCCACTATCACTAAAGGCAAGTGACCCTTAAAATCTTGAAAATTGAATTAGAAACTTGCCTTTTCTGATGACAGGAATGGTTCTGCCTTGGTAGTCCTGTAGAGTCAGATTGCAGCCTGGAATCTTCTTTCTTGTTATTCTGGGAAGCAGTTGCTTTAAGGTGCCCCACAAGATGATGGATAGTGCAGAGCTGGTGTCTACTTCCATTCTGCATGGTCTATCTTCTATAGAAACAGTGACACTAATTTTGTTAGAACTATTTTTTGGTATCTTAGCTTGGTAGCATGTGAAGCAATCCTCGATTTGTCTTGGATATTGTATGGCTTTCTGAGGCCTTTGAGGCTGGTTAAAAGTCTTTCCTGCCTGACATATTCTTGCCAAATGACCCTTTTTTTGGCATTTTAAGCATATGGCATTCCTGAATCTGCAGGATGCCGTGAGATGGTTGCCCCCACAGCTTAAGCAGGTGGGCTGTATTCGTGGAGGTTGATTTGCAACCTGTCTGTACTCCCTTTGATTAGAGTTGGGCTGTCTGAGGCGGTTTATCTCAGTAGCCTCTTCTAAACCTTCCTCTGTGGAGGCTTCATCAAAATGCACTGTTGGGTTTTCTAGTCTAATTGGATTTCCCTGTATTTCAGCTGCTGAGAGTGCTGATAGCTCAGCAGCCTGCGATTCTTCTATGGCTTGTTTTAAGGTTAGGTCCCCAACCTTTAGCTAGTAGTCGTCTTTGCAGCCTGGGGTCCCTAACTCCACAGACCAGCTGATCTAATAGAATATCTTCTAGGTAATCCCTGAATCCACAATGTAAGGCAGCTGTTCGTAGTGCTGCCATGTAGTCACTAATGGTTTCTCCCTCAGTCTGGGTGCGCCTTCTAAAGGAATGGCGTCTGGCAATTCTAGAAGGCTTAGGGGAGTAATGGTTGGAGAGAATTTCTTGCAATTCTTCCCAGGAAATAGTTTTAATAGATCGTGGAGCCAATAATGCTGTTGCGGTGTCAAATACCGTGGCTCTGCAAAAGCTTAGAAAATAAGACTTTTTTCTATGCTCGGAAATGTCAGTAAGGTCTATAGCATCTAAAAAGCAGTCAAACCAGTTCCTGTATGATTCCCATGTCTCTGCCGTCAGTCTGAAAGGCGGGAATGCAGGATTCAAAGTCATCTTTCCCTCAGCTGTGCTGCTTCTCCTGAGGCGATTTCAAAATCGCACTTCGCGAACGGTGACAGCAACTCCGTAGTGATTTCAGCTCTTGGTTAGTGACCTCACTCTTTGTCCTTTTTTCCTGGCTTGCCTCTATTAAGGATCCCGCCCTCGTCGCCAGTGTTGTGGAGCGGCGGTAATCACTTGAGGCAGACACCCAAGACAAAAGGTTCAGCTCTTACTTTATTTTACAAATAAAGGGTTACCACTACTGCCACTCTAACACGGCAGCCAGCTGGAGCAGCAACAGTTGATGCCATTTGACAGCTGCCTTTTATAGCCGGCTGTCAAACGGCATCAGCCAATGGGAGAGGTCCGTACTTCCCGCTTAAAGCACGGACCTGAGTGGAAACTGCAGTCAATACACAAAACATCTTATTCTGTTATTTGCGTTCACGGTGATCATAGTCTCTCATTTTTTTCCAAAAATATGGGGGGACCTACAGTGCTTATAGATTAGGGAAGAAAAGCCTTTTGGTTGTCTAGGAAACAGGATGATACTTTCCTGTCTTTCTAGGCTAGAAGCCTGGGAAATGGTACCCAGTTGCCTAGGCAACATAGGGATGCTTCAGTGACTTTTCCTGTTGTGAGGAAGAAGATAAGTTGCTTATTATCTCTGCTACAAGGTTGGTTCATTTAAGATCTTGACCAGCATTTTATAGGTCCTCAACCTGATCAGGATTATACATTAAATACTATAATCTCTTAAACTGCTTTACTTTCTTTTCCTTTTTTTTCCAACTGATACCCTCCCCAACTTACATATTTGCTATTACAGGGACCTGGGGAATTTTCAATCTATCCTTGACTGCAACAAAAGAGCAAGCTACTTTGCCATGTTATGATTCCTCATAATAAGCTTATAAGCACAACCTCATAAGAAAGTCTCTTTTGGAGGGCACAGGTACATGGTAACCTAAGGAAAAATGTTGTATTATATCAAAAGTTTAGATTCAATTGCAAGTAAACACTGTTTGACTTGGGAATTTAAAACATATATGTCTCTATCATTTCAACTTAAAGCAAAAGGAAGCCACTCATATTAAGTGGAACACTAGAAATATTTTGTTCTTTTTATAGTTTTTCCACATTACTACCTTTCATGCATGATCTATTGATGTTCAAAACTTTGCCACATTTTTTTAAAGTGAAAAATGTTGCTAGAGAGAGAAAAATATCAAAAATATACATATTTCTTATTGAAATATAAGAACAGAACTATAGCTGAGAGGAATATTTCCCTGAGAGCTTGTGCTGGATAAAAATGCTCCATAAAAATGTGTGCTCCATAAAAATAAAGCTATAGCTAATTAAGGATAAAATTCTTCTTTGCTACAAAAGCACTTTGGCTTGTAGATATTTTTCCCCATAATTTTTATAAGAAACATTTATTTGTTTATTTATTCAATTTCTAGATGCATTTCTAAACATGCACATCTTATACTGAGCATCTTAAGAAACTGATGTAATTGAGGATGGATGCCTTCATGCTAAAATACTGGGCTTTGGACAATGATCAGATAAAATGCTTGTTACAGATCTCTAGCAAAAATCCTTTCATATGGAAATATTTTAAAGCCATCTTGATGGTATTAATTATACAGCACCTAGAGAAAGGGAGGATTAGCAATTGGAACTCTTTGGGGATATTAATTAGTTATCTCACATTCAGGTATAGACTGAAAAAGTTTTAGAAGAAAAGCATTTTTCCTTCTAAGCCATACCATTCATATTGCTCTGAAATCAGCAAATATTTTGACACTACCAGTATCCTATTGCCCAATAAGATATTAGAATCAAAATCTAGCAAATGAAATCCTTTCTTCAGTAATCTTTACAATTAATCTTTAATGATTTATTCAGATTTTTTTCTTGAGGAATTAAGATGAATGAATAATTAATAACATTTAGATATCCATTAGGGAAACAAAGTGGAGTCTCAATCACCCATGTTAAATCACTAGATTACAGTGATTTATTCTCCCCCCCCCCTCTCTCTCCTTCCCTCCCTCCCTCTCTCCCTCCCTCCCACACACACATACACACACACACACACTTCACCATAAACAACAATAATATTGATTCAATTTTTAAGCACAAGTAAATGAAAGATCACAGTTTTTAGAAATAGTAATTCTGGGTCTGAACTATATTTTGAGCAAAACAAGGAAACATTCTTTTGAGATTAGCAGAATAGCAATAAATTCTCAATCTTTTCCTAATATAATCTTTTCTGAATAATATAATTGAGGGATGGGGATGTTTTTCTTAAATATGAAGCCACATCTTTCTTTTTTTTTCCTGCGGCGGGGGGAAGAGAAGAATGGTAATGGTGGTAATAGTGTTTTAATGATGGCTCCAAGTTTGTAATTCCTCACTTAACGAATGTATTCATAAGTAATTCCACCTTCTGAAAATCAAGTTTGGGTAACCATTCTTCCTTCCATTCCTTTTCCTCAATAATATATCTCTTCTTTTTTCTGTTGATTATCTTTGTTTCTCAAAATAATAAGTAATCTGAACAATTAAAATTCTGGAGAAAATGAATCAGAAATAACAAAAAGATTCATAACAGCTGTAAAGAAATATAGTAACCTTCCTCCCCAACAGTAGCAGCTGTGTAAACAAAAGTAAGTAATTACTTTTAAAAAAAAAATAGAGAAGGAAGGTCATGGTTTCCCAACATTTTTCAGCCACAATTGAATTCTCAGTGGAATAACACTGAAATTCAAGAAGCTTAGTGCACTCAAACTACAATTTATAAATTAGATGTTGAGTGTTATTCAACTTCTGCAACTGTGTGACATTTTAAATGTACTTAGAAATAAGCCAAATCAAACCCAACGATTCAGCTTTCGTTATTTGACTAATATCCCCTTCAGAGTGGTCACATTCCTCAAAAAAGTCTTCTTCAATCACCTTCTTCCAAGGACCTTCAACTCTGAACACAAGTCCCAAGCCTAAGTTCCACCAGAATCAAAAGCAAGTCCCATCACCCTGATGATACTTTGAAGTACTCACCCCATACACAAAGTCTCAGTGGTGACAAATGTAATGTCTAAAATCAGTTACTTTCAGAACTAATTGTTGTGAATTGCTGAGTTTAAAATGACTTAAAATTCCTTATGAAAATTTGGGAAAATCATCATGGAAAAGGAGGGGGGAAAGAGGGATTCTACTAAGCCTATCTCTTATCCAAGTGGAGAGGGAATAGCAAATAGCTTTGTGAAAAGGGAGAAATTATTTTGCCAACAAAGTATTATAAAGGCTTGTCCCTTTCTTCTTATCAAATTCATTTGGGAATGATTTTTTTAAAAAAAAATTAGAATAGAATTTAAAAAGTATAAATATCCAGATAGATGAAGGGATTATAGAATGCTTGCCATAGCATTAAGTAAGTTGGAATGTCTTTAGTCTTTTTGACTCCTCTTCTTGTCCTCTGTTTTCAGGCAACATCTAGGCAGCATTTCATTCCTATAACATTAATACAGATGTATTTTTGGAGGGGAGCTATTCACAAACAGAACATAAGCACAATTTGATCCTCCCATCTATTTTTCATAGCAACTCATATTTAAAAGCATACACATTGAAAAGGGAAATATTATATAGTAGGATTGTGCAAATCTTCAAAGGAGAATTTCAGTTTGATGTCACTGTGATCAAGTCATCCTATCGAGGTAGATTTGTGAATCAAACTGGGGACCTGTTTCAAAACAGTAAAAAGAACCGTGTGGCTTCAAAGCACTCTGTAATCTTCTGAACCCTTTGCAGCTTTCATGGCCTTTTGGTGAATTTTACAGACAATATGCAATGTTGCACAGTACTACAGAGAGAG
This sequence comes from Bungarus multicinctus, assembly GCA_023653725.1. Lineage (NCBI taxonomy): Eukaryota > Metazoa > Chordata > Lepidosauria > Squamata > Elapidae > Bungarus > Bungarus multicinctus. The sequence goes on along the minus strand of CM042836.1, from coordinate 56,952,813 downwards.
AATGCTAAATGTGCCTGAGGTGCAGGGCTCTCTGATACTGACAAATATAACTAGCCAGTGAGTGTTTATTTATTTATTATTTAAATTTATATACCGCCCCCTCTCCCAAAGGGACTTGGGGCGGTGAACAGCCAGAATAAAAATACACATATAAAACATATATACAATGTTACAATATTAAAAATTAAAAGAATTAAATATAATTGGCTCTACAAAAATTAAAACAAGGGGATTAAAAAAGATTAGAAATCAGATTAAAATTTAAAAACCCCTAGGCCAGTCCGGCTTGCCGAAATAAATACGTTTTCAGCGCACGACGGAAGGTCATGAGATCAGGGATGGTCCTCATCTCCGGGGGTAATTTATTCCAGAGAGGGGGTGCCCCCAATGAGAAGGCCCGCATCCTCGGGGTCGCCAGCCGTCCAGCCAGTGGCACTCCAAGGAGGCCAACTCTATGGGAACGTATCGGTTGGCGGTAATGGCAGGAGGTGGTCTCGCAGGTATCCCAGTCCCGAGCCATGGAGCGCTTTAAAGATAATAACTAAGACTTTGAAGCGCACCCGGAGGGCCACCGGGAGCCAATGCAGCTCGCGCAGAAGTGGCATAACATGGGAGCCCCGAGGAGCCCCCAATACCACCCTCGCGGCTGCACTCTGCACCAGCTGGAGCTTCCGGATGATCTTCAAAGGCAGCCCCATGTAGAGAGCATTGGCATAGTCTAGGCGGGAGGTCACCAGGGCGGAGGTGACCGTGCGAAGCGCATCCCAATCCAGAAAGGGCCGCAACTGGTAGATCCTACGGACCTGGCCAAAAGCCCCCCTGGTGATGGCCACCACGTGGTCTTCCAATGACAGCTGCACATCCAGGAGGACACCCAGATTGCGGGCCCTCTCTGTGGGGGCAAGAGTTTCCCCCCCCCCACAGCCAGCGATGGAACCAGCTGGCTGTACCGGGGTGCCGGGAAGCACAGCCACTCAGTCTTAGATGGGTTGAGCTGAAGCCTGTTCTGCCCCATCCAACACCGCACGGCCTCCAGGCACCAAGTCATCACTTCGACAGCTTCATCGGGGTGGCCCGGGGTAGAGATGTACAGCTGAGTGTCATCAGCGTACTGATGGAACTCTACCCCAAAGCCACGGATGATCTCACCCAGCGGCTTCATATAAATGTTGAACAGAAGGGGCGAAAGCACCAACCCCTGAGGCACCCCGCAGACCAGGGGCCTCGGGGGCCGACCTCTGCCCCCCTGCCAACACAAATTGCGAGCGGTCAGAGAGGAAGGAGGAGAACCACTGCATAACAGTGCCTCCCACTCCCAACCCCTCTGGCCGCCGCAATAAGATACTGTGGTCGACAATATCAAAAGCTGCCAAGAGATCTAAGAGGACCAGGACAGAGGAATAACCTCTGTCACGGGCCCTCCAGAGATCATCCACCAATGCGACCAATGCCGTCTCCGTGCTGTGTCCAGGCCTGAAACCCGATTGGCGTGGATCCAAATAGACAGTTTCATCCAGGTGCTGGGGAAACTGTTGTGCCACCACACTCTCAACAACCTTCACCACAAAACGAAGGTTGGAGACGGGACGATAATTAGATAACAAAGTTGGGTCCAGGGACGGTTTCTTGAGGAGGGGTCTCACCACCTTCTCTTTCAAGGCGGCGGGCAGATATCCCTCACTCAAGGAAGCGTTAATAATACCCTGAAACCAACCTCGTGTCACCTCCCAGGTGGCCAACACCAGCCAGGAGGGACACGGGTCCAATAAACATGTGGTAGCATTCAGTCCCCGCAGCAACCTGTCCACGTCTTCGGGGGTCACAGGATCAAACTCCTCCTGTTATCTCCTTAGTTAATTCTTTGCCTGACAGAGAAATTCTTTGCCTGACAGAGTTAATTCTTTGCCTGACAGAGAAATTTTGAGGTGGCTAGATTGAAATTATTTTGGGCTTCATTTGTATAATGAACAACTCTTAAATTCTTCAGCATAGGTTTACATTTAATAAGCTTTAACTTTCTCTCGTGTGCTATAGGAATTATATTTTTCAGTGCTGGTCCCACCCCTTTCCAGACAAATATGAGTCCATTTCAGTTCCCAGTCCTGTCTTGGGATTTGGTTATTTAATGAGTGTGATTTTCTTCCTGCAAATGTTTCATTACCAAGTTAAGTAATATCATCCATGTTGCCAAACCAGCATATGAACCAAAATGTAGTTATAGCTCAAGATTTGTACTTTCCTTAATTTTGTCATAATATCATTTTTTAAAAAAATGGAAAAATAGCGAACAAAATTTCAGATACTATCAAAAGCAGGACTTCAAAGAACGTTCATGTTGTACCATATTGCTTATTAACTTACTTATTTGGTCATTTTTATCTCAAATCCATTCAAAGACTCTGGGCAGTTTATACTTTATAAAGTAATAATCTAAGTACGTATTTAGAACCACAAACCTAACCACAGCAATTAAATTTAAAATAAAACACACTACACAATTTTAAAACCCAACTTGAAAATCATAGTAGCATTCTGTTGACTGCTTTCTAAAACCAAAGGACCTATCATCTGAACTTCTGGAGCAAACTGCTTCACAAAAATCGGTCTATTTTTTTTTTTCTGGCTTTCCCTCTATCTACCATCTCCTACAAGTCCTATTATCAGTGAATTAACTGCTTTTATTTGGAAAGTCATACCTGCAAACCTCATTCATTGACTCTATTCTCCTAATTCATCCATCCTTAAAACACTGAAATCCTTTAGCAATTTCATTATTCAGTTTTTTTTACCTCTTTCTTATTCTTTTTCCCAGGAAAATAATAACCGCTTATATTCAGTTTGTACCTTTCACCTTGTAAGCGATCTTTGAATGCTTGATGAGCTCTGAAGTATAATGTAGCAGCAGCAGCAGCAGCAGCAGCAGCCACAGTGTAGAAAGCTGCTGTTTTAATCAGTCTTAAGACTGCTGAAATAGGCAGAAAAATCTCTCAGGAGTGATATGGTGGAAAGGATAAGAACTGACTCATAAGTCTCTTTAAAAGCCCATTTGCCTCCTTCCTTGAATAATGAGAATTTCCAAACACACAATAAGAGATGAGCTACAGTAGTAGACAGGAGGGTTGTGAAAATCTTCCTCAGATCTTTCCTTCCAAATCAAATTGGATTCATTTTTTGAACTTGATCCATTCATTTTTTTCTTAATCCAGTCAGTTCAACCAAATAGTTCAGATCCCAAATAGATAGAGGATAATTCTTTATGGGCCAAGTGTTTGATTGGACACACACAAGGAATTTGTCCCTGGTGCATAAGCTCTCAGTGTATATACAAGCAACAGGTATAATCATGATCATAATCATAAAATACAATCATCATAAATCATAGATACAACACTCATAAATGCAATCATCATAAATCATAGATACAACACTCAATGATAGTCATAGACTACTAAAGCATTCAATAGAAATAATGATAGAACACTAAATAAAAGCAATCAACATAAATTGTGAGATACAACAAGAAGTTATAGTCATGAAAATCTGAAGAAATAGGTAAAAGGACAGGTGGGAAGGATAATAAGTAAGACAGCCCTACTAGATAATTTGACATCCCAAAGCATAGACAGTGTTGTGGAATTTAGTTGTTTAACAGAGTGATAGCATGCGGGAGGCAGGGGACAGGGGGAAAACTATCTTTGTGTTTGGTTGTTTTGGTGTGCAATGCCCTATAGCAGGGGTCCCCAAACTTGGCAACTTTAAAATTTGTGGACTTTAACTCCCAGAATTCTCCAGCCAGTTGCCTTGTAACGTTGTGTTGAGGGAAGAAGTTGAAACAGTTTATGACCAAGATATAAGGGATCTGTGGATTTTCTGGCTTGTGCATTGCACATTATATATCTATGGAGAAACTTACTCTCCTAATTTTAAAGAATCCATTTGACCTACTCACCATATTTTAATCCATTTCTAAACAAAGTACATTTCTTCTAAATATTTGCATCTCTAAACACATGCATTGTAACTAATACAGGTAAATCGATTGAGCCTGTTAACTTTAAAGAAAACTAATATAATTCCAATTCATTTTTTTTCTTCAAGTATCTCTATTTTCTTGAGCATTTTCAAACCTTTAACTATGTACAGGAGTCATAAAAGCCAAGGATTTATTTAATTCTGATTTGTACACCACTCTGAGAAGCGATTAAGGTTAAATCACCTTAATCTCCTTCATCAGACATACAGGAGATGGCTTCTTAGTCCTGATTGTTTCTGTTTCTGAGCAGTTCATGTTCCAATGTAGCAGAGCAAATAGGAGTCATTTGAGGAAAAAAGTTATGAACAAATATCATGTCTCTTAAGTCCCATGCAGTATGCAGCTCAATACATCACTTGTCAAGAACGAAAGGGGGGTGCATTGCTGATCACTTAACATGTACACTGCTTTAAAATCCAGCACAGACATGCAAACATGCTTTTTGAAATTGCAGCCAAATGGGAGGGAAAAAATCTACCCAGTATGCAAATCTTTGACACAATCATGTTATGGTTTGACTCTATTTTGGCCATCCAGACATAGTTCAGAAAATAATGTTCATTACATTATTATGTTGGCACACAATCAGCCAGATGTTTAGACTGGATTTGGCATTTTTAGTTACCTATTGAGTCCCTCCCAAGAACTTGGGATAGACAAATGCTGTTGTTTGAGGGTACTAAGGATATTGTCTCAGAATGTAAACTGTTCCTAGTAAAGCTGGCTTTTTGTAATTTACTAATGGTGATTTTGTCAATCCTGATGGTATTTAAATGGTGCTCCAGTTGTTTTGAGGATTGCACCCAAGGCACCAATTACTATCAGTGCTATCTTTGTTTGCTTTTGCAACAGTCATTCTAGTTATATTGGCAGAACTTTGTGTTTTGTGATTCTCTCTAGTTCTTTCTCTTCTGTTATGCTATCTCCAGGTACTGCCATGTCCACTATCCAAACTTGATTGTCTCTCTTGTTGACAATTGTTAAGTCTGTATTACTATCTGGCAGGCTCCTGCCTGTTTGAATGCTACACTCCCAAAGCACTCTAGCTTTTTTATTTTCCATTACTTTGCCTATTTTGTGATTCCACCAGTCCATGTTCGCAGGCAAATGGAATTTCTTGAGTATATTCCAATGCACCAGCGTTGTTACTTGTCATGCCATTGTTAGTAGTCAGTCTGTGTGATCTTCTTTCAGCAGTTAGCCAGGTAGTCAACTGTTTCTTCAGCTTCTTTGAAATGATGGCATTTGCTGTCTGTTGCTGTCATGTCAATTCTGCATTTTTTCTTAAGACTTGGTCTTGTGTGGCCAGAATTAGCCTTTGTGCCCTGTCTTCAACTTTCCTGCTCTTAGCCATAGCCAGATTTGGTTATCTACTTTGCCTGCTAGATTTTTAATGTACTGGCCATGTGATATTTTGCCATGCCATGTCTCTTTTCTATTTTTCATTTAGTCTTTCTTGTAGACTAATTTGGACTCTTTGGTATATAGTAAGCCTTCCTGGTATACTAACTTCTTTACTGTCCTTCAGATATTTATCCAATGTCCTGTTCTTCTTCCTCAACTGTCTGGTGTACTTGCAACATTCTACACCTACCTACACACCTTGGTAAGTAAAGTCAGTCAATGCTGACTGGAGAACATTTGTAGTTCTGGGTTGAAATGAGGGATCCTTGGAGCTTTCTGAACTTGGTTGTTTTCTTGTGGACAATTTATTATTCAATCTAGGTAACATCATCATTGCTAGAACTCCTGGTGATGATACCTAGTTTGAGTAATGAAACTTCTTCAAGAAAGCAATCAAGCTCAGAGAACAACCAGGATCCCTGGTTGTCATTATTTTTCTGATCTTCCGATTCAGGGCTTTGATGTGGTTGTTGTTGTTGTTGTTGTTATACATTTAGATTTCTAGAAGCAGTTCAGGGGTGCTTTCCACAAAGAGTTTATCTTTGAACTATAGTCTTATGGTTATATGTTCAAACTAGTCAGTTGGATACCAGTGCTTCGCTATGGAACTATGGGATCAGGCTAGATAAACTGACAGTTAAAGCTTGAACATTAATGAGTAGTTACGATCAGCCTCTCCTCTCCCCTTCTCTCCCTCAGGTGTGCTCCACAGAAGCCTCTCCTCTCCTATCCCTCTCCTATCTTTTATCTCCTCTCTTATCTCTTATCTCCCTCAGGCTTGTCCCATTGATCTTCTCCTATCCCCTTCTCTTCCTTTCAGTGGGGAGGGGAGTAAAATGTCTAAACTCCCAGCCCACAGGCCAGATGAGTCATGCGCTGACCATGCCAACACCCAAATGGCAGTTGGAACAGAGTTCTTTTCAGGTGAGGAGGGGGAGGAGTAGAATGTCTAACTTCTTAGCATCAGAGTGTGTTAATAATAATATAAGAAATACTAATGATCTGATGGTCATTTCAAAAAATCCTTCTTTAGCAAGCACCTAGAAGCAAAGAGGAACATATGCATCAAATTTCATGTATGATATGACTAGAGACTTAGAGACAATACTGGGAACATTTTCACTGTCATGATCAGTGAACTGTTATTTCTTAGATCCTTAGAAGTTTGAGTCTTGACCCTCAAGTTATATAGACCTTTGTTTCCAGCTATAGAAATCTGAATGTTCAGGACTGAAATTAAACTTTTCTTGGATGAGAGACACAGTTTCACAGAAAAATAGTACAACAGAATGTCACAATTTCACTGAGATAAGCACATTTTGGTGTATTGGATAGAAAGCGGAGCTGGTATTCAACAGGTTCCGTCTAGTTCTGGAGAACCAGCAGTGGACATTTTGAGTAGTTTGGACAACTGGCAAATACCACCTCTGATTGGAGATTTTCCTTGCCATGCCCACCAAGCCATGCCCACAGAAATGGTAGTAAAAAAAATTGAATTCCACCACTGGTAGAATGGAGGGATTTTTCTCTTAATGAGGATATGAGCAGAATGAAAATTGGAAGAAGACAAAGATTCTGATTTAATTATACCACAAAGGATAGCTTCCTTGTTCTTCAAGTATTCTTTGATTGCATCTTTCTCTCTCTCTCCTTCTCCATGTCCTTCATTCCCTGTGAGAAGTCTCACTCAATGGTGTTTCTTTTAATCATGGATTCAATGTTAGAAGATTAAAAAAAAATGCCTAATTGCCAGTTATGGGGATTTATATTGTTTTGCTTTACTCACAATCTGTACCCTGATTCATTCCAGACTACTGGGCTGACCTGGAAGGACATATTTCAGACACAAAGTCTGGATCTTCTCTAATATAAGCAGCATGCAGTGTGCAAGTTTAAAGCCTCATTAAACAAACTACCCAATTCTCAACTTTCATATCTAGCATCTTCTAAATCAGCAACAAGCCAAGAAACATGTGTTGATATCTGAATGTTGCAATACAGTTCACAGTTCAAAAATGTGCAAAACACATACACACACAACTAAAAATAATATAGAGGACCTTTTTATAAGCACTCTTTTCAGTTACTTGTCTTCACCATCCCCAACACCACCATCCCAAAGGATTGGGAATATATATTATTGAGCATTTCCTTTCAGAAAGACGAATAAAATATTTAAGTAAACTCTTGCTGCAGGTGAGACACATCCATCACACCTCTTGTGCGGAGGATGAGCAGTATTTGTTAGAGCAAGATGCACTCTTCCTTCCCAAGGGCTCTGCCATTTTCCAAAAAATGGAAGGAAGTATAAAGTACCTTCTTTACTTACGAATTCACATTTGTAAAGGCTGATCAGTCTGTTCCTGACTTCCTTCTAATGTAGTTGTCAGAAATTTGAGTGTGCAATTGAGCGGGCAGCGGTTCATTTTTTCTTCAACAATTAAATTAGATTGGAGTAGATATGATAAATAAGGAACTGATGCTCCTGTTTGAACAAGAGTGAACAAGTCTGGAGGTTGAGAGGAAATCTTCCTTCTGACCCTGTAAATCTGCTCATAAATTCTACCACACTGCATACTTCTTTACTGAAAGATAACAAGTCTGAATGCACCATATAGCTCCCTTTTAGTCATGCTACTTAGCATTTTTCTATATTCTATGCTAGTTATAATCACATCCTTAATCATATGAATAATCTTATTAATCATAGAGCCATAATCAAACTTTCTCCCTAATTTTAACATTTCTACAAATGTTATATGTTTGCTCTCCACCATTCCTTTCTTTCACAAGGACCATAGTATCTCTTGTTTCCTATCCTTATGGTAAAGCCCATCATTATTATTCCTTTAGTAAAAGACAGACTTATGTTCTTCTTATATGTGAATCAGTAAAGGAGTCTTCCTTCGGATTTCATCCAGGGACAGATGCTCCAGACCATGTGTGGTCCTTGTTGCACATGCTTGCTTTTCTTCAGAATTCTGCTCCATTTCAGCATTTAAAAATCCCATCAAAGCACCTTTAAAGCTTATTCTGTGCATTTAGTGCCTAACTCCATTTTTTTTTTGCAGTAGAGGGTTCCCTGCATTGAAATGGCCAAGATATATGAGGAAACATTCAGAATTTATTTTATTGGGGTGAAGTCTCCAAATTATAAGATAACTTTCTTAGTCTCAGCTTTAAAAAGAATGAATTTAAAAGAACATTCATAAAATGCTGAATTTATTATTTCTCAGTGCATGTATGTTTTAAGGATGGGGAAGATTCTTAATTTCTCTAGCACTCACATCATGCTCTTCTTGGCAACTGACAATCAGGGTCACATACCTTTTTGGAAAATGCAGCCAAGATAGTATCTAGAATCAAACCTGTGGAACATTTTGTTGTCTGGAACAATTTGATTTTCACATTACTCTATGTCAAAGCTCTACATTAAACAATGAGCAATGTAGAAGTTATAAGAGCCACGTTGGCAAATGCAGCCACAACCTTCTGCTACTCAGTAATTGCTCATATGCTGCACTCAAGGTGTTCAGCTGTTTTTACTCAGGAAAAACAACATGATGAACCTGAAAGATGAAGCACCTGTCAGAACTATAGAGAAAATATCTTTGCACATCAGGTTGCATTGACAGACATAAGTTGCTGAAGCAACTTTTTCCTTCTTTATCATTGCTTGCTTCCTTATACTGAATAAGTCAAGAACATGAAACTAGGAGAGGGAAACTGAGAAAGATAGCACTGAATTGATTTCACATCACATGCACAGATTACTAGGTACTGTGATAATATATAGCTTATATCCTTTTTATCATCAGTTTATCGTTATCATAAACTGGAGAAATATATTTTATTCTTTTAGGAAATTTATTTATTTATTTTATTTATTTATGTATTTAATTTATATACCACCCCCTCTCCCATTGGGATTCGGGGCGGTGCACAACCAGATTAAAAACCATACAGAGAGATTTAAAATTTAAAAATAGATTAAATAAGAGGCTGATAAATAAAAATAATAAAAACAAGGGGATATTAAAAAAATAACAAATTTAAAACCCCATGATACTGCTAGGCCAGACCGGCTCGTTGGAAGAGATGGGTCTTCAAGGCGCGCCTGAAGGTCCGCAGGTCAGGGATAGTCCGTATCTCTGGGGGCAACTCATTCCAAAGGGAGGGTGCTCCCATAGAGAAGGCTCTTACCCTTGAATACATCGTCCAGCTGACGGCACCCCAAGGAGGCCCACCCTGTGAGAGCACACAGGCTGGCAGGAGGCCGATAGTGGCAGAAGGCGGTCCCATAAGTACCAGGGTCCCAAGCCATGGAGCACTTTGTAGATGACCACCAACACCTTGAATCTCACCTGGAAGGCTACCGGAAGCCAGTGCAGTTTGCGCAGGAGCGGTGTAACATGGGAGCTACGAGAAACTCCCAGAATCACCCACGCGGCTGCACTCTGCACCAACTGGAGCCTCCGGATGCTCCTCAAGGGGAGCCCCATGTAGAGAGCATTGCAATAGTCGAGACGGGAAATGACAAGGGCAGAAGTGACCGTGCGAAGTGCATCCAGATCTAGAAAGGGCCGCAGCTGGCAGATCCGCCGGACCTGATACAAAGCCCCCTGGCAACAGCCATTATATGGTCTTCCAATGACAGTCGTACATCCAGGAGGATACCAAGATTGCGTGCCCTCCCCATGGGGGTCAGAATTTCTCCCCCTACAGCCAGCGATGGAATAAGCTGGCTGTATCTGGGCGCAGGAAACCATAGCCACTCGGTCTTGGTAGGGTAACCTGGGTAAATTGGGTAAATTGAATTTGAATACATAGGCCTGGCCTGACCTTGTCCCACATTTTGTTCGAAGCCTCATTTATAAACAATCAAAAACAACCTCAGTAAAAAATAAATCAATGTAGAAAGGGAAGATGTGTAAAATTTTGGAGCTTTTCCTTTGGTTCTAACAGGACGAGCAAACTAATGCCCCCTAATTGCCAAAATTAAACATATAAAAGTACGTATTGATAGTAAGACCTGTAAAACAGTAAGACTATCTATCTAAGAGATTACGGCTTTTCCATTCCTGAAGGCTCTTAAAAAAGAGGCTGTAAAAGCATTTACCACAGTTGACTTAACTGTTTTTTCTGTCAAGGGATGTACTGTACTGTATACTTTTGTGAGTCTATTCATTTGGTGCTCACTTGTAAGATTATTTTTATTATTATTATGGTGGTACAGTGGTTAGAATGCTGTATTGCAGGCTAACTCTGCTGATTGCCAGCAATTCAATTCTGACCAACCCAGAGGTGGTATTCAGCAGGTTCTGACCAGTTCTGCGGAACCAGTAGCAGAACTTTTGAGTAGTTCGGAGAACCGGCAAAATCTGACTGGAGATTTTACAGTATCCTTTACCTGCCATGCCCACCAAGTCACGCCCACAGAACCGGTAGTAAAAAAAATTGAATCCCACCATTGGACCAACCCTAGGTTGACTCAGCCTTCCATACTTCCAAGGTCAGTAAAATGAGGATCCAGGTTGATGGGAACAATATACTAACTCTGCAAGCCACTTAGAGAGGGCTGTAAAGCACTGGAAAATGGTATATATAAGTTTAAGTCAGTGGTTCCCAAACTTTTTCAGTCCAATTGAAAAACTTGGTGCTACAAACTCATCCTCAGTGCCCCTCACCCAGGGATGGGATTCAAATTTCTTAACAACTAGTTATGTGGGCATGGTCTAATTTCTGGGTGTGGCTTGGTGGTCCCGTGACCGGAGGGCCATGATTTGGTGATCATGTGACTGGGTGGGCATGACAAGGTGGCCATTTGACTCACAAACCAAATATAAGTGGTCCTCGCTTAATGGCCGGTTGCTTAGTAAGTGTTCTAATTTATGACTGACCTCCTCAGATCTACTTGACCTGTTTTTGGAGTTTTGATAGCCATGCACACACACACACACACACACCCTTCTAACCCTGCTGGAGCAGGTGGTTGGACTAAATATCTCATTCACTTTCTCCTCCCTCTCTTCCTTTCTTTCTTTCTTTCTTTCTTTCTTTTTTCTTTCTTTCTTTTTTCTTTCTTTCCTTCTCTTTCGTTCTGTCCCTTCCTTCCATCCCCCCTCTTTGTTTATCCTTTTTCTTCCTTTCTCTCTCCCTTTCTCTCTTTTTTCTCTCTCTTTCTTTCTCCCTCCCTCCCTCCATATCCATTCACTTTCTCCTCCCTCCCTCTTTCCTTCTTTCTTTCTTTCTTTCTTTCTTTCTTTCTTTCTTTCTTTCTTTCTTTCTTTCTTTCTTTCTTTCTTTCTTTCTTTCTCTCTCTCTCTCATTCCCTCTCTCTTTCTCTCTCTCTCTTTCCCTCTCTCTGTCTTTCCCTCTCTCTCTCTCTTTCTTTCTGTCCCTTCCTTCCATCCCCCCTCTTTCTTGGTCTATCTCTTTTCTTCCTTTCTCTCTCCCTTTTTCTTTCTTTACTTTCTTGACTGTTCCTTCTCTCTTTCTCTCTCTTTCCCTCTTTTTCTCTCTCTCTTTCACTCTCTCTTCACTCCCCTCTCTCTCTTTCCCTCTTTCTCTTTCTTTTCTGTCTCTCTCTCTCTTTATCTCTCTTGTTCTATCTTTCCTTCTCTCTCTATCCCTTCCTTAACCTATCTACCTATTTTCTGCACAGGCAGGCATGGCCTAATCTGTCAAAGGCCTGGGCTAATCCTGCATCACCCTGTTTTCCCCTTCAGAGAAAGGAATACTATAGAAACCATGTCCTAGGGCTGGCAACCAAGAATATGGCTATTAAAGCATAATTCACTGCAGGAAGGGCCAGTCTGTAAAATTAATGAAACCAGCAACTGAAAATTGAGAACGACTATGAGAATAATACGGAAAAAGATTGCTCCAATATTCTGTAAGCTATAGCAAAACCCTCCACATACTGGGCATGGCCTCTGGAACATGTCTCTAAAAAGAGAATGTTAGATGCATCTGTGGTATGAAAAAAAGGATCATACGCTATCAGATTCTCAAATCAGTTCTCTTTTCTCTGAAAGCATATCCTGTTTACAAAGGGAGTTGGAGTCTCAGTAAGAAAAAAAATACAAGGATAAGTATTTCCTTGTGTCTATATCTTTGGCAGATTGACATTGTGTTTCCCTAATCTATAGATTTGCTCATGTAATGCTTTTCTTCTTGCCTGCTATGTTGAAATTGAATCTAAGGTATATCTTTCCACAACATCACTCTGAAGTCACTGAGGGTCAAGTTAAATCAAAATCTCAGGCATGGATGCTAATTACTGTACTACTACCTCTATGTTCTCCAAATGTTCTGTTAAAACTACTTTTTAATTTATAGAGGGCTGCATTGCTGTCATTTACTGGACCATTGTATTTTCTTTTTCATTGTAAATTAATTCCATAGAAAGTCAAAATATTCTCTTTTCACTACTCTGTTTAGACGGTGTAGTAAAAAAAGTAATGGAATTTGGTAGAAAACAGTGCTTAATCATCAGACTAATTATATGTAAATTCTCTTTTTTTTTTTCAGGAAGAAAATGAACTTCATGTTTAGCTCTATGAAAGTAATGAAAACTTTGATACTCTGACTGATTGAATAATCACAACCAGAAGTGTAGGTGCTCTTCAGACAAACTTCCTTTTTATATACTAATGTGTCTTCTGTACTTGTTGTCCATTTGTTACAAGTCCAGCATCTTTTAAAGCTTAATATGTTGAAGAGACAATGCATCATTAGTAAAGACAGATGAAGCCATCTACTTCCATCCTATTTTGTTTTGCATATGTTGATTTATCTGCATCCATAACATACTGGCACCATCTATGGGAAAATCCACATTTGCTTTTCATGTATCTTTTTCTGCACAAAATATGTCCTCATTCCCCCCAGATTTTGCATGGACTAAGATATCTCTCCTCTTTATTAATCAGTCTGTCAAGGAATTGGCTAATAGCATAATATCTCTGGAGAATGCTACATTTAGCTTCTATAAATGGGAAGAAAAATATATTCTGTTTTGGGATGGCAGTAAACTTCTTTTGAATAGTGAAATGCTTCCTGCCTCAACTGAGAGGTGCTTCAAAAATAATTCAAGTGCCTGGCTACTCATCACTGTATAAAAATGTAGATATCTGTATGCGCATCTTATTTCAAGAACTGTATAATACTATTTTGAGAAATAAGAGACCTGAAGGTTAACTGAGTTCCAATATACTTATTAGGATGGAAAGTGGAATCAGTTTCATGGATTTAAAAATGTGGACCAAATGAATGTCTCAGACTCTGCAAATAGGAAGTATACTACTATTATTGGGAAAGACAGGATGTCACTGTCTATATTCTAGTTATTCTATAAAAAAGGTTTGGGATACAATATTATAGGTGGATCTATGAACCTTTGAAAAGTTCCATTAGCACTGAAACAGATTCATGCAGAGTTCATGACAGTACTCCATTTATATGCAACTAAGGTACATGTCACCCTGAACTTGTCAGGAAAACATTCCTAGGTACAAAATTGCATCTAAACATCCAAGTGCAAAGCCACAATAAAAATATCAAAACTGGAAAAATGAGTCTGTAAATAGAGTAATATCCTATCTTGGGATATTTCCTATTCCAAGATTCATCTGTTAATACAAAGTGTTAGCTTGTTATTAACTAATTTATGATTTATATTGACTGTTTCCTAGTATGATTTGATTGCTTATTGTACCCTATGACTATTATTAAGTATTGTACCTTATGATTCTTGATTCTTGACAAATGTATCTTTTCTTTTATGTATACTGAGACCATTTGTACCAAGACAAATTCCTTGTGTGTCCAATCACACTTGGCCAATAAAGGATTCTATTCTATTCTATTCTAAGTGGGGAATAATGACTTTACTTAAATATGAAATTGTAATTTATTGTAATTAATTTACAATTGTAAATTAATACAAGAATCATAAGGTACAACACTTAATAATAGTCATAGGGTACAATAAGCAATCATGTTCATTTTTAGCAATAGCAATAACACTTATAGACTTATATACCACTTCATGATGCTTTAAAGCCACCTCTAAGCAGTTTACAGAGTCAGGATATTGCCCCCAACAATCTGGATCCTCATTTTAGTGACCTTGGAAGGACGGAAGGCTGAATCAACCATGAGCCAGTTAAGATCAAAGAACTCGAATTCCTGTGAGCAGAGTTAGCCTGCAATATTGCATTCTAACCATTGTGTTAGATGCACCACCACAGCGCATGCACGTTTTTAGACAAGTTCTACTACTGCCTTTGCTATTCTTGCTTTTTGCTTTCTGAAGGTGACTCATGCATACAGCTCAGGGGCCAAACACAACCCTCAGCCCAAATTATACACCTCCAGTTATTTTGAAGTTTGTTATTGGTCACACTAGCAACTACTTTTCTCTCATGATGGCTGCAATTCCTCCTAATAAGAAAAAAGAAGACGAACATATTGCTTATATCAGACTTACATTCTTTGTTCATTTTCTGCATTCCTACCAAATATGTTTTGGTGGTGTACATCAGTATTCAAGCTCATGTTAAATATTTTTACTATGAGAGAAAGGAGGAAGGGCATGGACAACAATTTTTTCTGGGACTTACAGGAAAGAAATGGCAAACTGAAAACAGCTCTGCTAACAGTAGAGCCAATGTCCATGGCTGAATAAAGAGCCAGTGAATAGACTATTTGTTCATAATTCCTTTCTGGACAAAAAGAGGACTTGAAATCTCTCACAAGTGTTCCATACAGTTTGTAATAGTCTCTGGTGCTTTTAGATGAAAGAAAGACATCTTTTTGCTAAACCATGGTCAATGTTTTCAAAAGGATCCAGGATTTGCCTACCTCATGGATTTTATTTATTTATTTTATATAGCAGCCCATCTCAAAAGAAGTGACTCTAGATGATATATGCGGAAAAAAAGTATAAAGACACTGAACATATCAAACACAGTCATAAGCACATCTTATGCACATACACACAAGATTCAATCACCAAAGAAGCCACCTCAAAATCAAACTGATCCCCTAGGCTTTCCAGGCCTGATGACAAAGCTAGTGTTGTGTACTGACTGAAGTTTTCACTCAGGTCCGTGCTTTGAGCAGGAAGCACGGACCTCTCCCATTGGTTGATGCATTTGACAGCCAGCTATAAAAGGCAGCTGTCAAATGGCATCAGCTGTTGCCGCTCCAGCTGGTTGACGTGTTAGAGCGGCAGTAGCGGTAACCCTTTATTTTTTTAAAATAAAGTTAGAGCTGAACCTTTGCCTCGGTGTCTGCCTGAGTGATTACCGCCACTCTACAACACTGGCGACGAGGGCGGGATCCTAAATAAAGGCAAGCCAGGAAAAAGGAAAAAGAGCGAAATTACTAGCCGAGAGCTGAAATCGCTGCAGAGTTGCTGTCACTGTTCGCGAAGCGCGGTCTCTAACTGTCCTCAGAAGAAGCAGCACAGCTGACAGAAAGATGACTTCGAATCCTGCATTCCCGCCCTTCAGACCGACGGCAGAGACATGGGAATCATACAGGAACTGGTTTGACTGCTTTTTAGATGCTATAGACCTTACTGATATCTCTGACCATAGAAAAAAGTCTTATTTCCTAAGCTTTCGCGGAGCCACGGTATTTGACACTGCAACAGCATTACTGGCCTCACGATCTATTAAGACTATTCCCTGGGAGGAATTACAAGAAATTCTCTCAAACCATTACTCCCCTAAGCCTTCCAGAATTGCCAGATGCCATGCCTTCAAAAGACACATTCAGTCAGAGGGAGAAACCATTAGTGACTATATGGCAGCACTAAGAACAGATGCCTTACATTGTGAATTCAGGGACTACTTAGAAGATATGCTATTAGATCAACTGGTCTGTGGAGTTAAAGATCCCAAATTGCAAAGACGACTACTAGCTAAAGGGGATCTAACCTTAAAACAAGCCATAGAAGAATCCCAGGCTGCTGAACTATCAGCACTCTCAGCAGCTGAAATACAGGGAAATCCAATCAGGCTAGATAACCAACAGTGCATTTTGGTGAAGCCTCCACAAAGGAAGGGTTAGAAGAGGCTACTGAGATAAACCACCTCAGACAGCCCAACCCTAATCAAAGGGAATACAGGCAAGTTGCAAATCAACTTCCACGAATACAACCCACCTGCTTAAGCTGTGGGGGCAACCATCTCAGGGCATCTTGCAGATTCAGGGCATCTTGCAGATTCAGAAATGCCATATGCTTTAGATGCCAAAAGAAGGGTCAACTGGCAAGAATATGTCAGGCAGAAAAGACTTTTAACCAGCCTCAAAGGCCTCAGAAAGCCATACAATTTCCAAGACAAATCGAGGATTGTTGCACATGCTACCAAACTAAGATACCTAAAAGTAGTTCTAATAAAATTAGTGTCACTGTTTCTATAGAAGGTAGACCATGCAGAATGGAAGTAGACACCGGCTCTGCACTATCCATCTCTCGTGGGGCACCTTGAAGAAACTGCTTCCCAGGGTAACAAGAAAGAAGATTCCAGGCTGCAATCTGACACTACGGGACTACCAAGGCAGAACCATTCCTGTCATCGGAAAAGGCAAGTTTCTAGTTCATTTTCAAGATTTTAAGGGTCACTTGCCTCTAGTGATAGGGGATGGTGGCCTCCCAAGCCTATTGGGATTAGACTGGTTCCCTGCCCTGGGCCTCCACATAGGTGGAATCCACGCCATTGCAAGTTCAGAAGTAAACTCCCTGTTCAGGGAATATGCTCAGCGAAGGCTTAGGCTGCTACGTGAGAACCCAATATCCTTCAAGGTGGACCCCCAAGCAGTACCAATCCGTTTAAAACCTCACAGAGTTCCTTTTGCAATTCGTCCTAAACTTGACAAGGAACTAGACAAATTAATTAAACAGGGCATACTACAACCTACAGATTTTTCAAAATGGGAGACCCCTATAGTGACGCCTCTAAAGAAGGACGGAAATTTAAGAATCTGCTCTGACTATAAGTCTTCAATAAATAAATATTTACAAGTAAGCGCTTATCTGGTCCCCGTGGTACAACACCTACTACATTCCCTTGAGCCTGGCTCCATTTTTGCAAAATTAGATATGTCCCAGGCTTATCAACAGTTCCCTGTTGATGACAAAACTGCTGAACTGCAAACAATAGTGACACACAGAGGGGCTTTTAAATGTACACGCCTACAATTCGGAGTTAGTGTGGCCCCTGGGATTTTTCAGTCTCTCATGGAAAGAATTCTGCAAGGGTTGCCAGGCATTGTGCCATACTTCGACGACATCCTTATATATGCCACAAGCCAAACTCAATTGCTACAGAGGGTCAGAAATGTGCTTGAGCATTTTAGACAGTCAGGTCTTAAATTGAAAAGAGAGAAGTGCACCATAGCCACTTCACAAGTGGAATTCTTAGGTTACAAAATTGACGCCAAGGGTATTCACCCAACAGAGTCAAAGGTCAAGGCCATTCATGATGCTCCCACTCCTACTAATAAAACAGAGCTCCAAGCTTTCCTGGGACTCCTGAATTTCTATGCTTCGTTCCTGCCCCATAAAGCTTCAATTGCTGAGCCTCTTCACAGGCTCTTAGACAAGAAATCGCCATGGCATTGGGGACCAAGGGAAAGTCTTGCTTTCAGGGAGCTCAAATCACTACTGACGTCCGAAGCTGTATTAATTCAATTCAACAAGGACCTACCATTAGTTCTAGCAGCTGATGCTTCCTCCTTCGGAATAGGGGCCATTCTGAGTCACAGACTGCCTAATGGTACAGAAGCACTCATAGCCTTCTTTTCAAGGACACTGTCCTCCACTGAACGCAACTATAGCCAAATTTATTGCAATTGCTTCAGTAAAGAAATTCCATGAGTTTCTCTACGGTCATCACTTCGAACTCATAACAGACCACAAGCCGCTGTTAGGTATTTTATCTGGCACTAAACAAACTCCCCAGGATGACCAGATGGACCATTTTTCTGGCTGCATATTCATACACTCTAGTCCACCGCTCCGGAAAAACCCTTTGCCATGCTGATGCCCTCAGCCGTTGCCCCCTGCCTGTTCCAGTCGAGAACCCAGCACCAGCGACTGCCGTTTTCCTCATTGAAGAACTCAAGCTGCCGGTCACCGCTTCTGACATCGCTGCCCATTCGGCCAAGGACAAGGTAATTTCCCAAGTCCTTGACTGGGTAGGGCGGGGGTGGCCTACAACCCCTAATCCATCAGAATTCCTACCCTACAAGCTACGCCAACAGGAACTTTCCTCATTGCAAGGCTGTTTACTTTGGGGAACCAGAGTAGTGATTCCCCCCAAGTTGCAAACCTCGATCTTAAAGGTGCTGCACGAGGGTCACCCAGGGATAGTTAGGATGAAGGCCCTCGCCCGCAGCTACGTATGGTGGCCAGGCATGGATGCCCAAATCTCTAGCTGGGTCAATTCTTGTCAGGCATGCCAAGCCACCAGGGCATCCCCACCAGCAGCCACCCCTAGGACCTGGGAGGAAGCAGGCAGCCCATGGTCCAGAATCTATATAAACTTGGCTGGCCCCTTCCACGGGCGCACATTCCTGGTGCTAGTGGATTCATTTTCGAAGTGGGTGGAATTGACCTTAATGCACTCCACGACTACTGAAGCAGTTAACAAGGCACTGACCAGGATGTTTGCCACGCATGGCCTTCCTGATTCCATTGTATCTGACAATGGCCCCCAATTCACCTCTTGTGAATTTGAGATCTTCCTAGCAAACCTGGGGATCAGACACATATTAGTAGCCCCATTTCATCCTGCAAGTAATGGGCTGGCTGAGAGGGCAGTCAGATCTGCCAAGGAGGTTCTACAGAGATTGGGACCCATTAATTGGCATTCTAGACTGGCCCAATACCTGTTGAGCCAACATACAACACCTTGTGCCTCCACAAATAGGTCACCAGCTGAAGTGTTAATGGGACGCCGGCTAAGAACCACTCTTGACAGGCTGCAGCCAAATTATGCCCCAATGCTTCCCCTTGGGTCTAACAGCCAAGACAGAGAGTTCCTAGTAAATGACAAAGTGTATGTCAGGAACTTTGCTGGGTAACCAGTGTGGTTGCCTGGTCATGTGGTAGCAGTAACTGGTCCTAAGTCTTATAGAGTCCAGCTACCTGATGGGCGTGTCTGGCGGCGCCACATGGACCACTTGAAGAGATGTTGGAGCACTGTACCCAGAGGTCATCTAGACGGTCCCGATGCAGAAGTACCACCACCACCTGGAGAAACCAACCTCCAGCCCGCCGGGGATGACAGCTTACCTGGAGAAGAAGCTGACCAAGGTCCTGACCCAGTTCCAGACGTTCCAGCAGCCTCACCTCCAATGGAAGTCATGCAGCAAGCAGAAGGCAACAACCCGGCGCCATGTCCAACTGAATCAAGAAGATCTGGACGACTACGCAGGCGCCCAACATATTTACAGGACTACGCATGCTCCTCACTGGGAGGGAGGAGTGTTGTGTACTGACTGAAGTTTCCACTCAGGTCCATGCTTTGAGCGGGAAGCACGGACCTCTCCCATTTGTTGATGTCGTTTGACAGCCGGCTATAAAAGGCAGCTGTCAAACGGCATCAGCTGTTGCCGTTCCAGCTGGCTGCCATGTTAGAGCGGCAGTAGTGGTAACCCTTTATTTTTTAAAAATAAAG
Organism: Bungarus multicinctus; assembly: GCA_023653725.1. Classification (NCBI taxonomy): domain Eukaryota; kingdom Metazoa; phylum Chordata; class Lepidosauria; order Squamata; family Elapidae; genus Bungarus; species Bungarus multicinctus. The sequence goes on along the minus strand of CM042836.1, from coordinate 56,932,680 downwards.
TTAGAGCTGAACCTTTGCCTCGGTGTCTGCCTGAGTAATTACCGCTGCTCTACAACAGCTAGATCTTGATGGACTTTCAGAAAATAAAGTTATTGCTTGTTAACTGCTTTTTAACTACAGTTTGGAATTGACAGATTTTTACAACACCTCATGGTTTCCTTCTATTCTTAACAAAATAAGTTTTAAATTCAAAATTAAGAATAGAAAAAAACCTTTTGAAATAAACAGCAAAAGGGTGGTTAGAATTTTGATTTTGCAAAGTTATAAGTGAATTCATTAACTAAATGAATTTGAAATGAAATATTTGAATTAAGTGCACAAATCTTTCCTATGGGAAAATACTTTGCTTTGGAATTTACTTAAACAAGGAATAATAAGATGATAAAAAGAGACTTTGAAAGTTGGACATTACAGGAGTGTAGTGGTTAGAATGCAATACTGCATGCAAATTGTGCCAACTGCCAGCAGTTCGATCCTGACTGACTCAAGGTTGACTCAGCCTTCCATCCTTCTAAGGTCAGCAAAATGAAGACTCAGATTGTTGGGGAAAATATGCTGACACTCTGAAGCACTATATAAAGCACTATGAAGCAGTATATAAGTCTAAGTGCTATTGCTATTAATAAAATATACAGAATATTAAAAAAAGAACTTTCCCATTCCACCTATATCCATGTTCTGGGAATTGGGTGGAGGTAGAAGAAGGAAACTATGAAATTTGATGTAATTGGGAAGCATGCAGAATGCCAATTGCTTTGTAGTTCCTTAGAGAATGTTCCTTGGCATATCTATTCATTATTGTTAATGGGGATATATATCAAAGAAAGCAAATTTAACTTGCAAAGCGAGCTATTTTGAACAGCTCTACTACATCTCAACACTCTCTGCAATGCTGTAGATAAGGATCAAAATCTCTCAGGAAAAGAGGCAGATAAGAAGACTGAGGTACCCAATTTCAGTTAGACTGAGATACCCAAGGCAAAGAAACTGGCCTGTTAGTGATTTGATTGACATCTCACATGGTTCTTTAATGAAGGTATGTACTTATTTTAATGGTGTATACTCAACAGGGTAATAAAGAAGGTATGTGTATATGTGTGTGTTTCTGTAGCTCTTCCCCTGATAGATAGATAAATAAATAAATAAAGTTCTTCCCCTTCCTCTGATTTCTTGCCAGCTGGAATAAAGTACACCCTGCAGCTAAGGTTCTTCTCATTTATTTTGGCTGAGTTTGCTCCTTTGAAGAATTGGGGGAGAGCTTGTCTTGCAGAAATGATTCAGAAATAGTTGAACACGAATCTGCCCACCCAAGTCTCCACAAGCGACAACAGATTTACATCTTTGCACATTTGGGTGCATAGCCCACTTCAGTGTTGTTTTTTTCCAGAGGAGGATCTAACAAATTCCAAAAATAAAAGAGCTGAGAAGCATAAGATATTGTATACACCTGTGATGGCTTGTGAAACTGCTTGCTGTTTATGGTTGGCCATTGTGAATGGCAGGTTGCTGAGCTACATGGACTGCTGGTGTGATCCAATGCAGTTTTTTTGAAGTGTGCATACTTCACAAAGTGCTTCTGTCAAAGACAAGGCCTGGTGATTAGTGACTGGAGAAACAGTTTCCTATACATACAGTTTCAGATGCTATCACTGATATTTCCAGCTATGAAAATGGCTTCTCCCTCTGACCAGCAGATTAGTCTTTTTAGATGCAAGGCTGATCCAGGTGGACCATTTTAGACACTACAAAATAGTTGCTTGGCATGCACTTTAGTCTAAGAATCTGCAGAGGGCTAGAGAACAGAATGCCACAATACAGAATATGTCAGATAGTCCTTTTCCACCCACCACCATCAAATACAAAATGTTTACGGCCTTAAAAATATAGTAGCAAATCAAGTGTAACTTTTCTTTTTCAAGAAGAAAAAAAATTCAATTCATGGCACTAGCGATGGAGTGGGGACTTTCAAAAGGAGCAAAGAAGTGAGGCAGGTAGAGAGTAAAAACAAATAGGCAGTCAGTTCTCATCAAAATCAATATCTCCCAGACAGATGATAGATACAATAGATAGGTAGATGGATGCAATCCTAGGCTGCATTAACAGAGGAACAGAATCAAGATTGCATGAAGTATTAATACCAATTTATAATGCCTTGGTAAGACCACACTTGAAATACTGCGTCCAGTTTTGATTGCCACAATGTAAAAGAAGATGTTGAGACTCTATAAAGAGTGCAGAGAAGAGCAAAAAAGATGATTAGAGGACTGGAGGCTAAAACATAAAAAGAATGGTTGCTGGAATTGGGTATGTCTAGTTTAATGAAAAGAAGGACTAAGGGTGACATGATATCAGTGTTCTAATATCTAAGGGGTTGCCACAAAGAAGAGGGAGACAAGCTATTCTCCAAGCAGGACAACAAGTAGTGGTTGGAAACTAATCAAACGGAGAAGCATCCTACAATTAATAATTTTCTTGGCTGTTAGAACAATTAATTAGTGCAACAAGGTGGCTCCAGCACTTGTGAATATTCCTACACTGGAGGTTTTTAAGAAGAGATTAAAAATCATTTGTCTGAAATGGGTTTCCTGCTTTAGCACGGAGATTTAGCACGCGCGGGTGATTGTGGGTGCCCCTCGGAGCTCCCATGTTACACCGCTTCTCCGCAGGCTGCACTGGCTTCCTGTGGCCTTCCGGATTCGATTCAAGGTGGTACTGATGGTATTTAAAGTGCTCCATGGCTCGGGACCTGGGTACTTACGGGACCGCCTACTGCCATCGTCAACCTCCCACCGCCCAGTACGCTCCCACAGGGTGGCCCTACTTGGGGTACCGCCGCCCGACCGTTGTCGGCTGATGGCCCCGAGAGTTCGGGCTTTCTCTGTGGGAGCTCCCTCCCTATGGAATGATCTCCCCCCGGAGATACGGGCCATGACGGATATCCTGACCTTCCGGCACGCAGTGAAAACCCTATTTTTTAGACAGGCTGGCCTGGCCCAGTAATTGGGTTCCGGTTTTAAATTTAATCGGGTTTTAGTGGTTAATTTTATACTTTTAATTTTTAATTGAATCCCTGATTTTATATTGTTAAACTTCCAATTTAGATGGGACACAGCCGGACCAATGTGTTTAATATATTTTAATTGTATTTATAGTATATTTATTATGTGTTTTTTAGTAGGCTGTACACCGCTCCGAGTCCCTTTTTGGGAGAGGGAGTGGTATAAAAGTTTGATAAAATAAATAAATAAATAAATAAATAAATTGAACTAGAAGATCCCCAAGGTCCCTTCCAACTCTGTTATTCTGTATTATTTATGGATGGATAGATGGATGGATGATATACTATGTTATGTTACGTTACGTTACGTTATATTATATTAACACAAAGATAACAGATAACACACACTGGGAAGGACGCCAAACTCAGAGAGGAACTATAAACTAGAGATATTTACACAATTTGTTTCCAGCGTTTGCCAGTACACAGGTCCAAACTCCTATTCAGTAGTCACACCTACAGCCCATGAAGAGGATCAAGGCCCTCTCCTCCTGAGGAGACCATGTCTCTCCCTTGTCCTCTCTTCTCTGTGTGCTTTAGGATGGATAGGGGATGGGCCTGGGTCTGCTCAGTTGGCCTCTGCCCTTCCCCAGCCTCCTCCACAACCTCCAGAGCCACACTTCCACTCCCTGTTGGCTGTTCCTCCTCTCCCTCAGAATCAGTTTCCACCAGGGGCATGACACAGACAGACAAAGAGCAAACTGGAAGTAGAGGTAGAAATGGAAGTGGAAGTGAAGAGAGATACAAATACAAAGTCATGTATTTCAAAGTCATGAAAAACATTAAGAAGTGTAAAAGTTAATATACACACACACACTGCAACAGAGGGATTAGACTAACAACAGCAGAGGGATTAGACCAGGGATGTCATCCATGTCCACCCCAGCTCCATGAAATGGCAAAACATCATGATACGTTACGTGACGGCAATGTGTCGCTGCAAGTTTGACACCCGTGGATTAGACAGTTTGTTAATGAACAGAGATATCCTATCACAACTACCACTGTAATCCATTAGAAGAATATTGTTGTTCTCAGCAATTATATCAGCACTTTTTAAAAAATAAAATAATACTCCTTTTGCCATTCTACAAGCCTTACTTATTGAAGTCCGTCTAAAAATTTGGAAAAAGTTAAGGAGAGCTGGAGAAGATGGCTTCCTATGACTCCTATAGCTGACCATTTTTAAAAAATTCCCTAACATACAGAAAAACATTTTGCAGAGAAGTGGTCGAATACTGAAATAAAGCAACTTGTCAAGGGCTAGCTAAGGTTTCATGGTTCAAGGTGAAATTCAAATAAGTGACCATCCAACCTGTGGCACAGAAAGGGAAGACTATCTACAGAGGAGTGAAAAAAAATCAAGATGGTAGCCACAACTATACAATCAAAACTCAAGTGCCCTTTTATATAAAACTCATCTGAAAGAGGTGGACCTTTGATCACATGGTTGTGGTCACTATTGTGACTGCAGGCACCTCTGACTCAGAACCTCAATCATTACTCTACAGAGAATTGCTGATTGACCCTTCATGGGCCTCAGGAATGTGATACTGCTTGGGGAAAACCCAAATAAGTAATTAAATAGCTAGAGGAACATCAGCACCATTGTTATTTCCAGATACTTACAGAAGCCTAAATAAGACTAACCACTGAGCAAAATGCTTTGAGCAAAAGCATGCTAAACAACTCAGTAAAATAACCTTGAGATGCTGACATTGTCATATGATGCTTTAGTTTCCATGAAAATTTAAATTTGGTCCCTGCTTTTTGCATAGCTGTAAATTCAGTAAATTCCAATTAACTACTAATCACTGTAACATTTATTGAAACAATGATAGAAACATGCTAGATTGTGGGTGTTTTGTGAGTATGTTCAGTATTTATATTGTTGTTGTTTTTTTAAAAAAATGAGTTTTACTAGGAGAATTACAATATATTCATGTCATTGGGTGATCTGGCATACTTCATGCTTTGTGGCTGCGTTAGACAGACTTAAAAAAGAGGAAAAATGAAATATATGCCAGCAGGAAAGAATTAATAGCTGGGTTTAATAAAAAATACAGAAAATGTACAGTTTATATCAGGTCTGTGATGTGCTATGACAGTGATTGTTGTGGTGTACCAAAAGCGCGTGCACGATAATTGTACCTACAATGCAATGCCTCCCACCCCCTTATTTATGCTGCACATGCACATATCTCCCAGCTGATTTTTGGCCCGTTTCAGGCCGTTTTCACTCTCCTGGAGTAGTTTGAGGAAAACATTTGCAGTCTCGGGAGGCCAAAAAACAGACCTTCCGGAAATACTGGAAGTGCCCATTTTCAGCCTCCAGAGGGCCTCTGGAGCCTGGGGGAGGCTGTTTTTGCCCTCCCAGTGGCTCAAGGGAAGCCTCGGAAGCAGTGGGAGCCTGAAAACAAGCCTGTTTCAGCACTTAACCCTCGAGCCACTGGGAGGGCAAAAACCGCCTCCCCCAGCCTCCGGGATGGTGAAAACAGCCTCAAATGGGCCAAAAATCAAATGAGTGGCGCGCACATGCACAGTGCAGGTTAAGTTTGGCTGGAACTCATGTGCCCGTACAAATGGCTCTGTGTGCCACCTGTAACATGTGTGCCATAGGTTCACCATCATGGTGTTATGATATAGTCTCTTTCATTTTAGGCATATATTGTGAATTTGTCTTCTTATCCCACCCCATAACATTTTGGTATTTGCTAATATCTCACAAGTTTTAAATTTCTTTTTTAATATCTATATGCCTAAAATGAAAGAGGCTGTATCAAATTTGTGAAATATTAGCAAATGACAAGCATTATGGGGAAAGATAAGAAGACAAATTCACCCTATGCTTATGTTTTATATTCAAATAGAATCTTCTGATATAGCAATAAAATGTATATATTCCTTTAAAATAGTCTTCTATAACATGCATATTTTTTATGTTTGCAATGCTTACAAAACTTTTCCAATCAAAGCAGATTCTGAGCAACATAAAATTCATTGTAACTCAGGTTAAAATGAACAATAATATTTAATATAAACATATTAAATATATAAAACTCATCAATACAATATTTAATGTAAACAATGAAAATCAACAATCCATAGGAAAAAAATACAAAAACTAGGAATACAATTTTACTTATATTTTTCCTTAAGCACAAGCATTAATACATTCTTACACTTAATACATTAATATAGGAGTTTTGGTGGCACCATGATTAAAATATAATATTGCAGGCTAACTATGCCCTAACTCTGCACTCAGCCAGGAGTTCGACTCTGACTTTGATGCAGGATTCCATCCTTTTGATGTCAGTAAAATGAAGACCCAGATTGTTGGAGGCAATATGTTGATGTTATAAATTGCTCAGAGTGCTGTAAAGCACTCTGGTATGGTATGTAAGTGTAATTGTTATTGCTACATAGCTTCATCATATTATTGTATGCAACTTTCCCTAATATCTATGCATTTGTATTAATGGTGGGATTCAAATTTTTTTACTACCCAGTTCTATGCGCATGGCTTGTTGGGCGTGGCATGGCTTGTTGGGCATGGCAGGGGAAGGATACTGTAAAATCTCCATTCCCACCCCACTCCAGGGGAAGGTTACCATCAGTTCTCCGAACTACTCAAAATTTCCACTACCAGTTCTCCAGAACTGGTCAGAACCTGCTGAATACCACCTCTTGTATATAATGTGTAAACTCAGAGCAGCACTATAAAACTGAAACAAGGGCAGAATCTAAACATTAAGTACATAGTATTCCAATCCACACAGTCATCTGGGATTATATTCTCAATGGCATTTTATGCATATGAGTTACTAGAGAACATTCTCTTTACCTGGAAGTGAAAAAATATTCCTAAAAGCAGTTAACCAAACGAACTTGATCAATAGTATAGAATGTGAAAATGATATGGACTTCAACATGGTTTTTCTATTCGATAGTCAATCATGAGTCAAAGCAAATATGGAGGTGATACATGATCATCAACTTCCTGGAAAAAGAATACTTGGAGATATTTTAGAATGGCAAATTAAAATCTTTATGCGGATGACATTCAGCTTTACATCTCTACTCCAAACCACCCCAACGATGCTGTGGAGGTTATGTCCCGGTGCCTGGAGGCCGTGCGGAATTGGATGGGTGAGAACAGACTTTGATTCAACCCTTCCAAGACTGAGTGGCTGTGGTTTCCGACATCCCGATATAGTCAGCTGACTCCATCTCTGACTATTGGGGGTGAGATCTTAACCCCCACAGAGAGGGCTCACAATCTAGGCGTCCTCCTAGATGTACGGCTGTTATTAGAACAGCATATTACGGCCGTCTCCAGGGGGGCTTTTCATCAGGTTCGCCTGATGCGCCAGTTGTGGCCCTTTCTTGATCGGGACGCCTTACGCACGGTCACTCATGTCCTGGTCACCTCCCGCCTGGATTACTGTAATGCCCTCTACATGGGGCTCCCTTTGGGGAACACCCGGAGGTTGCAGCTGGTACAAAATGCAGCTGCGCGGGGGGTTATGGAGGCGTCTAAAGGCTCTCATGTGATGCCTCCCCTGCGCGAGCTGCATTGGTTGCTGGTTGCCTTCTGGGTGCGCTTTAAGGTTCTGGTTTTGACCTTTAAAGCGCTCCATGGCATCGGACCAGGCTATCTGCAAGACCGCATTCTGCCAGTAGTCTCCCAGCGACCTGTGTGCTCCCACAGGGAGGGCCTCCTTTGGGTCCTGATAGCCTCTATGTGCCGCCTGGCGACCCCGAGGAACAGGGCCTTCTCTATGGGGTCACCTGCTCTCTGTAATGGGCTCCCTGCTGAGTTGAGAACGACCACCGACCTGAGGGTGTTCAGGCGTGATTTGAAGACTTGGCTCTTTGAGCAGGCCAGCCTGAGCTGATCCTAAATTAATTTTAATGGGGTTAATGTATTGGATTTTAAGATTGGGATTTTAGATTCGATTACAGCCCTTATTTAATTCTATTTTAATTGTTATATATATGTGGTTTTAGTAGGCTGTGCACCGCCCTGAGTCCTTCGGGAGAAGGGCAGTATATAAATTTTAAGAAAGAATGAAATAAATAAATAAATAAATAAAATGTGGATCAGTTGAATGTTCATCTCCAGGGACAATTTAGCTACTTGTTGCAAATTGAATCAGAAATCTTGTCACATCTTAAAGAATGACACACTACCAGTAGAAGTCATTAGCTGAATGATTAGAAGCACACAGAAAGCATACAGGTGGTCCTTGCAGTCATTTCTATCACTAAGTGGTGTCATAAAGTAAGACGATGCATGACCTCATTGCTTAACAACAACAATCTTGATAGTCCCTGTAACCAGTGTTAAGTGAGGATTGAAGATAGGGGTGGGATTCCACTGGTATAATAACTGGTTTGGTGATTGCGTGCTTTCCTTGTGTGTTCCGCATTTCAAAAAGGTTTTATGCTTACCTTCTTCTGCAGTCCCTGTGATTAAAACATCTGAGGCATGGCAAACCACTCTGCCACACGAATCAGCTATGCATTCACAAAAGGGAATAAAGCACAGGAAAGAGCAGCGGTGGACAGATAGGCCCACATGCTGCCAGCTGATCTTCAGAGCAAGGGGTTTGCCCTAACCGGTTGAATCCCAACCCTGATTGCAGATCACTAAGCAAGAACCTCCTTGTGACATCTGATTGGTTTGCAACAAGCAAAGTCAGTAGGGAAGCTGGCAGGGAGTTGCAATTCTAATCAGCTTGGAAGCATGCAGATAAGTGACTGCAGCAGTGATTGTTGCCAGGTGCAGGATAATATGTGGGTGGCTGCTATGGTGCTACATGAGGAGATTCCTGGGTTCTCGTACTCCATTGATGGGCTCCTCAGGAGAAAAAAGTGGCAGTTATTTATAGGAGTGATTGCAACCATCATAAGTGCCAGTTACCAATCATCTGGATTACGATAATGTAACTATGCAGATGTTAAGATGGCTGAAACTTCAAGGACCAGTACTTTGTAAGTACTTTTCATTCAACACTTTCATAACTTCAAATGGTTGTTGAGTGAATGGTCACTGGCAACTACCTATAAATACACACTTTCAAACCCAGGTCAGATCATCATGTTTTTGGTGTTCTGCTGACCTCTTTCAGATTGGCCATCATTTAATAAAAATAGAACATTTTGACTGCTCCTGGTTTCAACTGAAAGAAAATGTACAAGTATCTCAGACTGATATACAAGAGGAATGTGGCAATGTTGGCTTGTATTATCTTTCTTTTTCCTCTTCTACATTTTTTTAGCATTTCCCCTTCCCTTCCCCCTTTGCCTTTTCCTAGTTGTCATTACCATTGGTGATGTCAACATAAGCTTTCACCAAGGAAAATCCTTATGCCTTGTTCCCTATTGAATCCAGAACAAACAATCCCATTTTGTTCCATATAAGATAAACAGGGACAACTAGAAAAATAGTTCTTTCATCCAGGGAATGTTCTTCACATCCCTATTAATTATCAATTTCTCACTCTCAGAGACACAGACAGAAAGTTCTAAGGATCAAATACATTAGAATTCACAGAAAGAATTTAGGATGGAGGTGTGATGTCAATGCATAATTACCTTCTGGGATTTAACTTGCATATTTAATTCCTTACTTTTTTGCCAGCGGGGATGTCAGCATTTCATATCTCTCTCTGACTCAAGGAAATTACATCCAAAAATATCAAATATAGTAAAAGTATGTTATATATATGGGCGTTTGTGTGTATATTTCCTCACCATTAGATACAAGAAAGTATCCAATGGAGTAGAGGACAGCTCTCCCTTCATCTAAGTAATATTGAATGCTAAAATTTGGCCAAGATATGTGGTTTGGGGATCAGGAAAGCAATTTAGGGAAAAGATCAACCTTTGATATTCAGTTAAGAATGAAGTAAAAGCTTATGGTAGAACAGGAACATTCAAAGGGTTCTAGATGAAGGGCAAACTTTTACATAAGGCAGCATCAGTGTTTACATTGATTTAAACCTATTACAGGTAGTCCTCAATTTACAATAACTCATTTAATGGTTGTTTGAAAGTACAATTGCACTGAAAAAAAGTGACTTACAACCAATAAGTCTATTTCTATGTACATGCACATGTATATTATAGGTGGTCCCTGGCTCGACAGTAGTAACTGTGAGATGGATCTTGGACTCCTAGTCATTAATCATTTAAATATGAGCCAACATTATCCCGCAGTCATAGAAGTCCTAGGCTGCATCAACAGAGAAATGGCATTAAGTTCAGGTGAAATGTTAGTACAACTTGATAATACCTTGGTAAGACCACATTTGGAATACTGCATCCTGTTTTGGTCATTGTGATATAAAAATGATATTGAAACTCTAGAACAGGGTTGTCAAACTGGCAGCCCACAGACCAGATGCATCATGCATAGGCCACACCCAGCCCAGCTCTGTGAATGGGAAAAACATCACCAAACACCACGTGATAGCAACTTGATGTGGTGAGTTTGACATCTGTCTCTAGAAAGAGTACAGAGAAGAGGAAGAATGATAATTAGACGTTAAAACTAAAACATATGAAGAACAATTATAAGAATTGGGAATGAGAAGAAGAACCTAGGTGTTCCAATATCTAAGGGACTGCCTTAGTTGGGCACAACTCATTTACCAACCATCTTGATTGGCAACATAAATTTTGGTCTCAACTATGATTGTAAGTTCAGGACTATCTGTAGTCCACCATCAGTTAAAACACATGTATTATTTTGGGAAAAGCTCTGACATAATCTTATTAAAGGACCTGCTTGCATTCCACTTGCCTTTGTTTTTAACAAAGGCATCCAGTGTGTTGGTCACTGTGACTGCATAATCAACATCCCACCCCCTTTTATATGTATTGTAAAGTATCCCCCTCTATAGATATGCCTGATTTCTAAGGAACTTTGTAAGCCAAAAGAATAATATAACAGCTACTCAATTGATGAATCAGACTAATATTATACATAACATATGCTTTTTCTTTTTAAACTGTACATTAATATCATATGGCTGAGAGATAGCATAAAGGAATTGATGCACTGCATCAAGCACCTGTGCCTCCTGTGGAAAAGGCATTTTGTTGCCAGAGCTTGAAAGAACAAAACACGACCTTACTTTTATTGTGTCAAGAATTAGCAGTGGGAGAAACAGAGGAGAAATAAGTCAGCCATACTATATTAAAACACCTTCTGTATGAGAGATTAGTGTAGCTTTCTCAGCTTATTTCCAAGATTTAAAATATCAGCCTTCTTCCAATTTCATATATTCTCCCACAAGCCAATTCCAAACTGTATCTACATTCATCTACAGGGTATTATTTCAATTACTTCTTTTTTTCCCCATGCAAAGTTTTTATTTAGATTTTTCTGAATTATTCTCTCTAAGGAAGACATTGTGGAGTATATTCATTTTAAATGCACCCCTTAATATATTTCTTGCTGAATATGAATCATTACTTTTGAAGAAGTCAACAGGTATGTCCTGGGCTGCTCATTCTAGCAGTCCTGCACATAATTAGTTTGTATTAAAAATGACAAGATTGTTGTATCCAAAAGTATTCCACAGTAACAACTTAGATAACATAGCTAGCTCTGGATATTAAGCACCAATCTGAAAAGATAAAGGTATCTAAATGTTCATGAATAAAAACTGTAATGAGAAGTCTAAAAATAATATGGGACACAATGGCTCAACTGTTAAAGATGCTGAGCTTGTCAGTTGGAAAGCTGACAATCCAGGTTTGAGATGGGGTGAGTTTCCGTTATTTGTTCTAGCTCCTGCCTACCTAGCAGTTTGAAAGTATGAAAAGGCAAGTAGATAAATAGGCACCACTTTAGTGGGAAGGTAAGAGTATGCTCTGGCTTATAGTCATGCTGGCTACACAGCCACAGAAATGTCTTCAGACAACACTGGCTTCCTTGGCTAAGAAATGGAGATGAACACCATCCCCCAGAATCAGACATGATTGGACAGTGGAAACCCTTACCTTTACTGAGAGTAATATGGATTAAGAATAATGGAAATTAAGTGTAATGCATTTCTATCATGAACACCAGATGTAATTAAATGCTTCTGCCAAGAATTGCCGATGAACAACCTCTACTTTAAATCCAGATTCCATTTTTTTACAAGAGTAACCTCAAAGTAAAGAAAAAAAGAAAAAAGGAAGTCCACATCTTTTGATTAAAAATGTTGAAAACAAAGAACTTCATGAAGTAATTTGTTTTATGGGCAATTATTTAACCTATTCATTTTTGGAAACATTGTTTCCCTGAAAATAATCATTCTCAAGGTATCTTTGAAACTTTCTGACAAATATTCTGTCTAGACTCTTAGTAGTTCTTCAAGGCACTTCATAGTATTAGGAAACTATTTCAGGAAACGCTTGCAGATTCAAGTATTATTTCCCAAATGATAAGCAAGTATGTTATTTCTTTCTGCCTACAATTTTTTTCTAGAACCAATAAGAACAATAAAAACAAAATCAGCAAAGGAGCAAGCAGCAAGGAACTGTATGTCCAAGGTATAAATCCTTTTTTTGTCATCTCTTTCTCTCTCCCTTTCTCCCCACCTGTTTATTTCTACAAACAGAGCCATGCTGCCCAAACGAAAATTATTTTTGGATAACACTGATGTCCTCGGCCAAGAAACAAAGATCAGCACTGTGCTCTGGAGTCAGACACCACTGAAAGGGAAACCTTTACTTTTTTACAAGCAGAGTCATTTTTCACTATTTGAACTAATGGGATCTCCTTTAACCCAATGTTTTCTTGTACATGGGATGAGTTTTTCACCCACACCATCTTTTTCCCATGTTCAAATTAAGTTTTTCTAAACAACTGCAAAGTAGTTGAGATAGGATAAAGAAACTTTTAAAATGTCAGGACCCCAAATAATCTTTGTATTTTTACTTTTATGATAAAAAATGGTTCCTTTTTACTCTTAGAACTGGGAAACATGCATCCACCCACATCCACACACAATCGTCACAGTTGCTGAATCAGATGACTGAAGAGTATTATTTCTCAGCTTGGTGCCTTCCAAATATGATGGACTACAATTCCTTTAACCTCTATCGAATATCATAAAAGTGATCCCATAATTAAACTTCAGTATGCATCAATATTTAAAGCATTCAAAGCAGGGGTGGGATTCAAATTTTTAACAACTGGTTCTGTGGGCGTGGCTTAGATGGTGGGCGTGGCTTGTTGGTCATGTGACTGGGTAGACATGGCTTGGTGGTCATGTTATTGGCTGGGTGTGGCCAACTCAATATCACTCACATCGAGTCATGCATCTCTTCGCCTGGCCTCTCATGACTGTGGGGATGCTGCAACAGTCGTAAGTGTGAAAAATGTTCATAAGCACTTTTTTCAGTGCCATTGTAACTTTGAATGGTCACTCCACACAAGCAAAGTACCAGCGAAGGAGGGGGAAAAAAACTCCAGAGAAGTTCCTGCGACAGGAAGTCTAGTCCTGCCAAAAATATAATAAGGGTCAACGGAAAGGCAGTTTCTGTAATCAATACCAGAAAGTTTCCTTCCTGCCTTCCTTACAGGATTAGGCCAGTAATTTCTTCTAACAATTGGTTCTCCGAACTGCTTAGAATGTTAACAACCAGTTCTAGCGAATAGGTGAGAACTGGTAGAATTCCACCCCTGATTCAAAGCATTGTAGAATTTTGTGAATCAGATCTGTCAGTTTTAGCTTTGCAACCTGAATTTGAGAGTGAAGAATTATTCATCTTTGTATGTGAACACAATGCAACAATAATATCAAGGTATCGAGTGAGACCATAGGTTTCTCTAATCCAGCTTTCTGCTTCCATTGCAGCAAATGAAAAATTGCTAGAGGCTCACAAACAGGGCACTTGAGTGTGAAAGTGCCTTCTTGCTTGTGTTATTGTTTTGTTCACTCTCTTATTTTAACAGGAATTAAAAGACCAGTGCCTCACTCTCCATTAAAATATGTTTCTTTCAAGTTTTCGATTCCTTGTTGTCATTTCAACACAAGATGACTTCACATATGCTTAGCACAATAGATGTGTTTAAAATTAGTCCTTGCTTATGATTACTAGCTAGTGGGACTCTGAAGCCCAGACTGTGGAAACCATTCAGTTTGCAACAAAGCAGGGATTAATCAAATAGCTTATTTATTCCAAAGTTGTTTGGCTTCTAATTTGGATCTTCTCAGACAATATTTGTAGACCATAACCTATTAAGATTTCTTCTATCTGCTGTTTCACCAATAGGCTTTATGTGCTTGGACTTTCTGCTTGCAAGAGATACCAGGTAATTCCACATTGTCTTTGTCAGCTACAGCTGCATGGAGTGAACATCACCTCTTACAAAATCATAGAATATCATTATAGAATACTGTAATTATTATAGACTAATACTTATTCCATAGATAAGGTAGCAATAGTGAAGAGCAAATATTTCAGGAAAAAAGGGAGAGAAAGATCATAGCAGCTGCTGCACATGGGACTGGCTTTAAAGATGACCTTGAAGCTACAGCTGAGGATAGAACATGGTTGTTAGAAAGTAACCTGCTACCGTAGAATACAGATAGTCCTAATCTTACAACAGTTCATTTAATGACCATTCTGAGTTACAATAGCACTGAAAAAGTGACTTATGATCGTTTTTCACACTTACAACTGTTGCAGCATCCCTATGGTCACTTGATCAAAATTGGCAACTGGTTCATATTTATGATGGTTGCAATGTCCTGGAGTCATGTGATCACCTTTGGAGATCTTCTGACAAGCAGAGTCAATGGGGAAGCCAGATTCACTGAACAGCCATGTTACTAACTTAACAACTGCAGTGATTCATTTAATAACTGTCTCACTTAGCAATGGAAATTCTGGGCTTGATTGTGCTTGTAAGTCAAGAAGTACCTGTAACACCAGTCTGGCAGTCACTTCACTGGTTCATAGTAGACATCTGTAATTCAATGTGATGATTATTAATGTAAACCTTTATGTAATCCTAGGTGATGACCAGGTATTGTTGTACTCAATTGGATTTTGTCCATTCTACATAAGGCACCTGGGAAAGGCCTGCTAATGGCTTCACCCACTCAAGAGAAAAGAGGGGTGTAACAGGACCCAAAGTATCTTTATGGTTGATCCATTCTATTGAGTAAGCTACCTTCTGAAATCTGCTTGGATTCCACAGTAGATAATGTTGACAGCCTTTTTTTTTTAAAGTGAGCATTTGGTACCTAGCAAAGAAAATTGGTAGCAGTCAGCATGCTATTTTTAATTACTATATTTAAGCTTTCAGAATATTTTTTTGATGAAATTAATTGTTTGTGTTAATGTCAAGTACACTGTCCTGAATGTTGCCAGAGGATGGTATAAACATGTTGGAAAATGGAAACAAAAATAAATGTTTTGCTTGCCTTTGATTCTTTCATAGGAACTTCAAACTCAGTATTAGGAGTTATGCACTCATTTGCCCATTATTTTTCTTGTGCCTTTAAGCAGCTTAAAAATCTTACCTTGATTAAAACAGAATTGAAAAGCTAAATAAAGTTCCAAGATTCCTATTTCCTTTAGGCATACCATTGGCCTATTAACAATCAGTATAGGTCTCCAGACAGCAGTTAGTATGAATCAACTGGCTATGTTTTTTAAAAAGCTATGGCAGCCAATAGGGGAGCCAATCCAAGAAATAAAATTCAGATGCATTAAACTAACTGAATTATTCACTTATTCCAAAGTTACTGTAGACTGTTAATGTCCATTCAGTGAATAAAGCAATCATTTTGAGGAGAGAGGTCACTCTCAGGTTTGAATAGCATCAGGTGTGCAATTTAGGTTTTAAAAGAGGGAGGGCAGCTTGCTTGAAAATTACAGCTACAAGTAGAAATGACAGTTAATCACACTACTTCATTACTCAGGATTGTTTCATATGCTCAGGAAGCATCATTTCCTGAAGCACTTGTTGTAGAAGCCAAAACTCAAACTGAAGCAAAATTTAAATTTATTTTCACCTTATGTTTTGAGTCACACAAATTTTTTGCAAGGGAAAGTTGTCTGGCCTATCCTAGTTGCCCAAATAACAAAGTCATAGTTCTATTTATTGGAACAGCTAGTTGTGCCCAAAAAAGATGTACAAGAACTACTCTTTCCTTCTTCAAACTGATTTTTCTCTTCTAAATTTCTTGCAATTCATTTCTTTGTATGCTTTGTTAGCTTTTAAACCCAATGACCAGACTTCCCTCTGTCTCTTTTTCTCTTATTGATGCATATTGCCTTGGACTTTAGAAGAAGGAAGGAAGAAAACAAGATGGGATACCCAGATGACAACAATTTCATTCAATGTTATACTCTAGATCTCAAACAAGGGAAGAAACTCGCTAGAAGAACTGTGGATTTGCAGATCAAACTCTTCCCATTTTGCTTTCTAGCCAACTTCCAACAAAACCTTTTTTCACAATAAGTAAGTTTCAGGGATTAGATGAGTTGGGATTAGATACTAAATTTCATTTTTGAGTTTGGATCACTGTTTCTAAGCTGTAGTCCTTCACTTAACAACCATTCATTTAGCGAATGTTCAAAGTTACAACAATGCTGAAAAAACTTACCACTACCTCACACTTACGACTGGCACAGTATACTCATGGTCACATGATAGAAATTTGAGCATTTAGCAATTAGCATGTGTTTACAATGGTTGTAGCTTCCCAGGGCCATATGATTGCCATTTACAACTTTCAAACTGGCTTCTGACACCCAAAGTTAATGGGAGAAGCTGGATTTGCTTAATGACTGTGACCTGCTTAACCATCATAGTGATTCACTTGATGATCATAGCAAAAAAGGTAATAAACTGGGACTCAACTCTTTTACAACTGCTTTGCTTAACAACAACAGTTCTAGTCCCAATTACTATCAAAGGTCAATGAACACCTGTACTTCTTTCTTAAAAAAGTAAACAATCATACCTTTAATACGTTCAGCCCCACTAGGTAGACCAGGCTTGAAGAATCAGGATGTACTCAGAAAGGTGTGTGTGTGTGTGTGTGTGTGTGTGTAGAAAGTGTGTACACACACACACAAACACACATATCAGTGGTGGGATTCAATTTTTTTTTTACTACCGATTCTGTGGGCATGGCTTGGTGGGCATGGCAGGGGAAGGATACTGTAAAATATCCCGTCAGAGGTGATACTTGCCAGTTCTCTGAACTACTCAAAATTTCCACTACCGGTTCTCCAAAACTGGTCAGAACCTGCAGAATATCACCTCTGATATGTGTGTATATGTGTGTTTGTGTGAGGGAGGGAGGGAGGGAGGGAAGAAGAGAGAGAGGGAGGTATTATCTTATAATAAAGGTTATCTTAGCTTATCTTATTTATGTTAACCACTACATTATCCTAGCTCTGCATGAATTCCAGACAATGGACTTCAGATTGGGACAATGCTCTATAGGTACTATAGGAGTGAGTAGGTTTTGCATTTAAATCACATAATATAGTATATGCTTGGTAAGGACTTTAGTTGGTTTGCAAATTTCTACTTTGATTTTGCTGAAGGAATAATGCTTTGGAACGAAGAGGTATTAAACTACAGCTAAATCAGCCTAGAAAGCAGGAGGCTTTCTTCCCACTTAATAATAAATAATCCAACAATGAGAAGAATATCAGAATGGACCTAACACTAAAAGTACAGAAACAATTCAAGATATAGAAATGAAACTCATCAAAGTACCCAACATATTCTCTCCTTTTCTAAAGACTCTTCCCATTGATTTTCCTGGACTCTTTTTAAAATTTGCCCTAATATTCCTCTCTTATTATTCTTAAAACTTCATAAATAAACTTTAGTGTTAGGAATATTCCCCATCCGCAACACTGACACTTTGCCTAAAGCTTCTATTTATTTCAAAAAGCAAGAGATGAAAACAACAAAGATTTGTGCAATTTAAACCTCAGAAGATGTAATGGTATGCGGAAAAGAGCTTGGGAGTCAGGGAAAAGAAATAAGCTAAGGCCGTGGTACTATTCTACCAGTTTGTCCCAGTTTGGCTGAACTAGTAGGATTATCTGTGAGCAAACCGGTTCCTTCCAACGATCAGCTGCTGGGCCCTCTCACCTGCCCTGGCTTTATACTGACATTTATTTCCTGGTTTTGAAGTTCAGCTGCTTTGCATGGCACAGCAGATTGCCACACATCAGCTGTTGAAAACACACAGGGAGTGCAGGATTGCAGGAGAAGACCAGTATCAAACCCTCTGTGTGTATGCACAAAGCATGCCCAACAAGCCACAGCCACAGAACCGATGGTAAAAATATAAATAAATCCCACCACTGACCCAAGGGAACTGTAACATAAAAGGCAAGAGAGCCTACAGCAGGAATGTGGACAGGGCAAGAGGCTCAGAAGAGAGCCTCCCTAGTTTCCTGGACTGTAAAGGGGATGGGCCAAGGAAAGAGGTACTTTCAGATTTGCTGTTTATGAAGTTTTACAATAAAGTAAAAGCAACTCTTCTGATTGTATTTCCTTCTTGTCTACTTCATAAGACTGACATTATTTATTTATTTATTTATTTGTTTAAACTTCTATACCGCCCCCTCTCCCAAAAAAGGGACTCGGGGCGGTGTACAGCCTACTAAAACATACGAGATATACAATAAATATAGTTAAAAATAAATTAAATAGTTTAATCCGGCTGTCTAATTCAGATTCAATTTAAAAGTTAAAAACTAAAACCCCAATTAAAATTTAATTAAAAACCTAAAACACAGTTACTGGGCCAGGCCAGCCTGATTAAAAAATAAAGTTTTCACCGCACGCCGGAAGGTCAGGATATCCGTCATAGACCGTATCTCCGGGGGAAGATCATTCCATAGGGAGGGAGCCCCCACAGAGAAAGCCCGAACTCTCGGGGCCGTCAGCCGACAACGGTCAGGCGGCGGTACCCCAAGCAGGGCAACCCTGTGGGAGCGTACTGGGCGGCGGGAGGTTGACGATGGCAGCAGGCGGTCCCGTAAGTACCCAGGTCCCGAGCCATGGAGCGCTTTAAATACCATCAGTACCACCTTGAATCGAATCCGGTAGGCCACAGGAAGCCAGTGCAGCCTGCGAAGCAGCGGAGTAACGTGGGAGCTCCGAGGGGCACCCACAAGCACTCGCGCGGCTGCATTCTGGACCAGCTGTAACCTCCGGAGACTCTTCAAGGGGAGCCCCATGTAGAGAGCATTGCAATAATCCAGGCGGGAAATGACGAGGGCGGACGTGACTGTGCGAAGTGCGCCCAGATCCAGAAAGGGCCGCAACTGGTAAATCAGACGTATCTGATAAAAAGCCCCCCTGGCGACGGCTGCAATATGCTCTTCTAAAGACAGCCGCACATCCAGGAGGACACCCAGATTGCGCGCCCTTTCCACGGGGGTCAAAACCTCTCCCCCCACGGCCAGCGAAGGAACCAGCTGGCTGTATCTGGGCGCAGGAAACCACAGCCACTCGGTTTTAGTCGGGTTGAGCCGGAGCCTGTTACGACCCATCCAACTCCGCACGGCCTCCAGGCACCGGGACATCACTTCGACAGCTTCGTTGGGGTGGCCCGGGGTGGAGATGTACAGCTGAGTATCATCGTGCCTCGATATTTTCTGGAAAGCATCAGTGCTTTTTTAAGTAGCTTCATTAGACTGAGAATTGGCACATAATGTTCTCCTTTGAAGGGAAAGGATAGAAGGGAACACAGTCTTCTGATAATAAAAGTAAACCAGGATCCTAATTTTGAGGCTAATCTGTCTTACTTGCTTTGGTATTATTTAATTTTAAATAGTGAGTAAGTGAATAAAAAAGAAACTATGTCACAGTGATAGAGACATGGGAACTAAGCACAGCAGAAGTTCCAGATATTAATTTCATCCCCAATCTATTCTGACAATCCTATGACAAGGTCTAATGAACTTCACCTGCTCATATTCCAAAGATATTATAATTTGGTTTGCCAGCAAAATCACATTTTCCCAGAAAAATTCAAATCAAGCGGTACCATATAAATGCAGAGGACAATATGCTTTCTGCAGAGACCAAGCAAACTTAGCATTGTCATACCTGTGTTATGGATACTATTGTTATAACGATGGACACTGCTTGTGCACATTTACTATCTCTTGTCTCAGCTAATGATGATGCTATAGATCTTCCTAGATCAGAATAACAGTTCGTGTATCTCAAAAAGTGCAATTATCCACAAAAACTTTTGCCCTAACTAAGCTGTTAATCTTTAAGAGAATGCAAGACTGTCATTTTTGCTAAACAGACTTAGATTATCTTATTCTCCTTGTAGGAGAAAAGCCACCATAAAAAAATTGGTAGCATTCCTTTTTGTTGAGTAAAAAATAATTGCACCCGATGAAGTGAGCTGCAAAGGCTTATGCTTTTTAATAAAAATTCTTAGTCAAAAAAAGGTGCTATCTGGTTCTTTCTGATGAGTCTCTCTGGACGTTTTTGTAATATGCTGCCTCTAGGCAGCTAAATCAGCCAGGCCAGTAAATTGAATGAACATTGAAACATAACCCAAAGGTGGAAAATGCTGCCTTCATTCTAAGCTTAATTTATTTCAAAGAACATTATCAGCCAGATATAATAACAAATACAAGAAAGAATTTTCCCCTTTGCTTTTGGGATTATATCTACAACGACCTGTGCTTCTTTTGTTTTTCAATTCAATGTTTTATTCAATGTGTAAATAACAACTCGGAATCTATTTAGGAAGCCAAAAAATGTCAATGAAATTAAAGGAAGGCAACTTTAGCAAGTAAAAATAATGGAAATTTACAATAATATTGTTTTAGATAAAAGGAGTTTGAGATGTCAGTCCCCTTTTAGTGAAGTATGGTAGTGGGAAAGAAATAAACTATAGCGTGATTATAGTGTGATCACCATTCAGTTTTATCAACTTAATGGTCTCAGTTTTTTTAATCTCAAAATCAGCAAGCTGATAGCCATAATACATGAAGTTCTGCCCCTTAGATACTCGTGTCAACATCGCATTCGCATTCAAATGGTGAGGGTTTCAATAACTGCCACAGCTACAATCTTCTGGGGTTTTATGGGTCTATCTTTGCCCATTGCAATGATAATTCTGCACAGCTATATATCATGGGCTGGCCTTTTCAAATAAGCTGATGCGCTTTTATGAAAAGCTATGATGAAAACTCAATTGCCATCCAAAATCTATGCTTCTCATGCCATGCAATTCTCTAAGAAACAAATGTAAATAAATGCCTTGAACAATTTCTCCAGTTACAGCATTTCCTGAATCTCCTGCCACTCATGCTTAATAGTCTTTCTCTTTTCCCTTAAGGTGGACTTCTGTCTGATGTGACTTTTCAATCTACTAAGAATGGAGAATCTCCAGTGAAAATGCCAAGGGGGAAAGGAATTTAAAAGGCCATCATGAAAATATCTTTGGCCAACTAGCAAGCTGGTTGGAATGCTATAGTATAGTGGTATAGAATGGTATAGAACTTATACCACCCTTCTTAATCAAGACAGATGTTTTATTTGTCCAGAATCCATAAACTTGGTTTTAATCTCATTACTATCAATGTGGGACAAGTAAGCCATTTGCTAAAAGAAAGGAATATTAATAAGTTCTCTAATTTTTGTACAATTCATGGTTATGTAATTTTCCTAAAATATTTGTGCATATTGTTTATAATTTTAAAACCAAAAACAACTGATCTCTGTGCATATATGTAGGAAAGCTATAATCTAGCAATCAGCAAAATAGAACTGAAATATCCTTGCATTTGGGAACAAAATCTAAAGAAAAAAAGAATGCAAATAACTAATTTATCATGGAGTCACTAGAATTAAATTGAAAATGTAATGTCTACAATGGGCCAAACCTCCCAATATTTCATAAATACAAATAGAAAGATGTTTGCTTATTCCTGTAGCAGGGTTTGAACTCTTCTTCTACATTCCTCTACCTCACCATAATGAAGAGTTTGTAATTGTTGGATTTCAAAGCATGGCTTGTAGATGGACTATTTATGAAAAAGATAATAGAATGTTATAAAACATTGGATTAATGAAAGAACAACCAGAGGTAACTCAGTCATCCAGAAATGGTTGTCCCAAATGTGCTTTTTCAAAAGACAGTTGGACTTTCTTTCTTTTTTTCTTGAAGATGTTTCACTTTTCATTTAAGAAGCTCCGATTCTGACTGAATGGTAGAGAATGGAAGGATTTATAGATGGATATGAATCCTGCCATTCCCCATCATTCAGTCAGAACTGAAGAAGCTTCTTGAATGAGAATTGAAATGTCTTCAAGAAAAGAAAACAAAGAAAGCCCAGTTGCCTTTTGAAAAAGCACATTTGGGACAACCAGAGGTAACATTCTGGTAGTGATAACATAATGTCTAACAAAGAGACAGTGACTCAATGTCACCTGTTCACCAGCAGCCAGTAGTTATCGTTGAGTAGGTTGTTGGACTCCACAGATTTTTCATCCTGTAGTACCAGATCAATCAATATATCTTTAAATCCTAAAGAGGCAAAAGAGGAATATATACTTGAAACTTCAACTTTGTTTAGATAAGAATAAAGCTATGAGTGTAATAGCCTCTTAATGTTTTCTGTAGTTACCTCCACATTACTTAGTCTTCTCTATTTTCCGCATCCTTTATTCTCTACAACTTGGCCTTTACTCCCCCAGCTGTAGTAACTCCATTCAATGTACTTAAGTGTCTCTCGAATCAGCTAACAGGAAAATTACCAGAAATAATACTAAAATAAAATGGTACAGTGCTACAGATAATGTATATTTTATAATAAAATCAAATAAAGTTCTAAAAATAAAGTTTCTTCCACCAAACAAGGATGCACTACTTTATGTTATTTGAGATATTGAAAATCAGTGGAATAGTTTGTGGTTCAGCCTCTAATATTAATTTAAACATTGTTTGTTAAAATTTGTTAGGATTCAGTATCTTGCCAGTCTTACCTAGGAAATTAGATGTTATTAAGTCAGTAAGTGGATGGGAAACTAATCATGTTCCCAAATGTTTTTGGGGAGACAGTAGGACAGGACTATACATTACTTTCTTCTTTATTGATTGTTAGAAACTTCTAGTTATAGGTCTACAGTATAATTTCATGAAACATATTCCAAGTGGTAACCACTGCTATATCTTATACTGGTAATCCTCGATTTATGATTACAATCGAGCCCAAAATTTCAGTTGTTAAATAAGACATTTGTTAAGTTTTGTCCCATTTTATGATCTTTATTGCCACAGTTGTTAAGTAAATCACTGCAATTGATAAGTTAGTAACATGGTTGTTAAGTGAATTGGACTTCCTCATTGATTTTGCTTGTCAGAAGGTTCCAAAAGGGGATCCTATGACCTTGGGACACAACAACGTTCGTAAGTATGAGTCAATTGCCAAGTGTCTGAATTTTGATCATGGGGATCTTACAAAGGTTGTAAGTGTGAAAAGCAGTCGTAAGTCATTTTTTTCAGTGTCATTGTAACTTTGAACGGTCACTAAATGAACTGTTATAAGTTAAGGACTATCTGTAGAAGAAGATTTTACTTTGAAATCAGGAGAATGTGTTTTCTAGGCATGAGAGCCATTTGGGTGACTTTGGGCAAGGCTACTTCACAGGATTGTTTTGGGGAAAATAGGAGATATGTTGCATATGTTTGACAGTTAGATATGTTTGTTGTCTTGATTTATTTATAAAAATAATAACACTGAGATATAAATAAATAAATATGCTAAATAGAGTATGTGCTATATGAAAAATACATTTGTAAACTAGTTTTGAATCACTGTTGATCATTCAGCTTCAAAGAATGAACCAGGTTTATTATTACTAGAAAGGAAGAACACATTCTGCTGTATGTTTTTATGGGTATACGCAGCTCTATCCTACATTTAGAAGCCTTTTGTTTTTCAACTAAAAAAAAAGCATCCATTATTGTAACCTTTCTTCAAAGGAGAGTCACTCATCATGAAAATTTGATTGCCATTTTGTGTTTTTGGGCAAAATCATCAAAATGAAGGCTGTTGATTGCATTGAATCAGGTAGTTCTGAAGCACTTCACAGATTTTCAATGAAGTCACAGATTTAATATTTTTTCTCTTGCTCTGCAACTGCTGCAGACAATGTTGGAACTTCAGTTCCCTATAAGGAGAATGCAGGGCTGGGGAATGAGTGGTATAATAAAGCTCTCTGATACACACACAAATAGCCAGCCAATGAATATAATATATTATTAAACTCTCTGCCAATCATAGGAAGATGATCCTTTGGATTTCATTCATCTTCTTAGCACCTAACTTCTTTAACGTGACTAGCGGCAAGTTTAACTTTCTCTTGTCCTATTGCAATCCTGCATTTCCATAATGTTCTACCCAATGCAACAGGAAGTTCCTTATTCCTTGTTATGAACTCCAGGCTCTTCTTGATTTCTGTATGATACATGCAGGTTTAGATCCCTGGACAATGAATAAAAGATATCAAGCTAACACTTCAAAGTGTTGGCCCAACTTTTACTTTATTTTTAGAATAATAAGCATAAACATTCATTTCTTTGAAAGACTACTTTTTCCAATCAAATAATAAAGCAAGCAAGCAAAATTCAGTTAATGCATCCAAACAGGCCATCCTTCCTCTATATACAGTACCTTCAAACAAGACTGGAATGTAGCAAATGTAGCTACATTTGAATGTAGTCTGACTAGGAATAACATCTCTCTGTTCAAAACAGTGTTCTTCCTGAGATGTCTCTGCCCTAAAATATGTTGTCACTAAATTCTCCAAAGAGCTACTATGAAGGGCTCCTCTTAAACTAAGCTGACAACCTCTCATGGCTAGCAACACCTGGATCTTGTTGTTGTTGTTGTTTTGGTTCCTCTTATCTCTCTGGATATCTGCACAGGAAAGATACGTCTTCTGCACCATCTTCCTTCCGAATTTAGTGACTTGCATCTCTTCAACAACCTAAGATGCTAATTCCATCTTGGTTCACTCAATTGCAGGACCGCATTCTACCGGTGATCTCCAGCAGGCCGGTGCATTCTCACAGGGAGGGCCTTCTCCGGGTGTCGTCGGCCGCTATGTGTCGTCTGGCGGCCCCGAGGAGTAGGGTCTTCTCTGTGGGGGCCCCTGCCCTCTGGAATACTCTGCCACCTGAACTTCGTACCAGCACGGACCTGAGGGCCTTCAGGCGCGCGTTGAAGACCTGGCTCTTTGAGCAGGCTGGCCTGGGCTGAGGCAGTTTAAATTGTCTCCGAATTTTTGATTTTAAATTGGGTTTTAAAGTTGGGGGGCTGGGTTTAATTATTGTAATCAGCCATTATTTAATCGCTTTTTAATTTTTATATTGTTTTTTGGGGCTTGGATTTGGCTGTACACCGCCCTGAGTCCCTAGGGAGAAGGGCGGTATAGAAATCCTATAAATAAATAAATAAATAATAAAATAAATAATAAAATAAATAAATTTGTTTCCTTCATTCTTTCCCTCAACTTCAGCTCAACTCTTCCTTGCTAGCTTCTTGGCCCATTTCTGTCTTCTTCCCTCCTGTGAGAGATTCTCTCTGTAAGCAACTCCTTCTCTCTTCTCTTTTGCAGACTCAAGTATCAGCCACAAGTACAGTTTGCATGCCAAGGCAGTCATGTGACAGGATAGCAGATGGTGTTTACCTACTCCAATCTGCCACAAGGTCATTAAATGGAGGAGCCATATTTGTCAATCAGCTGAGTCAAATTCCTGGCATCTCAGAAATCCCAGTGATCGAAGCAGCAAAAGCTTTCCATTCATTAGCCAAATCAGTAGTCCTTTTTTTCTAAGTCTGCCCAGAACATTTTTCTGAGATATCCTGTCCATGTCAATAATGGGGAACCCTATCCAAAACAGGCCAAATTTCCAGCCTGATATTCTAACTCTCTTGGCATCAAAGAAAATTCAGTGATCAGAGGCAGAAAAATGTATTACCTATAACAGCAATAGCACTTACTTATATACTGCTTCACAGTGCTTTAAGGCACTCTCTAAGTGGTTTACAGAGTCAGCATATTGCCTCCAACAATCCGTCAGAAGGATGGAAGGCTGAGTCAATCTTGAGCCAGTGAGAACAAAACTGCCGAACTCCTGGCAGCCAGTGATCAGCAGAAGTAGCTGGCAATACTGCATTCTAACCACTGTGCCACCGCGGCTCTTTGAAGATTGGTGCCCAATCTTTAGTAATATGTCAAACCTAACACTCCAGAAAAACATGTTGGGAGACCAAGGTTTTTTTTAGGGAAAAATTAGTTTTGAAAAGTTATGTTTTTGAATTTTGTGCATAATAGAATTATGCACACAGTAGGATCTCTTGATTCAGCCCACTTGTCTATAGGCGGTTTGCTAGACAATGTGAAGACTATTGCCTTGTACTTTTCTCTCCCCTGTCTTTGTACTAAAAAGTAGCATAAAGATGACATTTCAAAAATGTATTATAGAAATTCCCTTGAAAGAACCCAATGGAAAGATGGCAAGGTTACATCCTTGAAAGGGTACATCATTCCTGCATATTTCAGCCCCTTCTGCTCAAAACTGAAACATCTGCATGCATAGGCACATCACAAAACTGACTCATTGTGTACATCACAATACCAATACAAAAGGGCATAGCCTGCAACATGACATCATTTTTCCTTTGCTCTGAATGCTTGTGGCTGTTTCACTTTGGAATGGAATGGATAAAATGAGCAGGAGGTCTTGCTCGTCATTCTGTCTTCCCTGTGATTTTAATGCTTTCTCACTATAAACTGTAGGGTTGTTTTTTTAAAAAAGCAGATTGTACTCAGATTCAGATTGAAGGATGTCACTTTCCAGTCTTGACTCTCCCATTTGAATCAAATCACAACTGATTCACACAAAGCTAATAATTTTATACTTAATATGATTATCTACCAATTTATCCTGAAGTGATATTAAACCAAGCAATTGTTGAGATAATTTGCTGGATTGCCTCTGTGATATGTTTCATATATGAAATCCTGGAAAGATATGCTCTTGTGGGAATAGTAGATGACGATATTGGACTTGGCCAAATCCCTGGATCTTCTCACTACTGGACCTTTAGGTATCTGTAATACTTCAGATCTTGGTAAAAATAGCAAAGCAGGGAACAATAAGAAGGGAAGACTTCTTTACCTTTACTGTATGTAGATGCCAAGTTATATTGAAAGTTGAGTTTCAGAAATTATATATTGTTCCATTCAATCACCTTCTTTGTACAGATATATAGAGAGACAGGGATGGACTTCATCTTGTTTGGACAATGCACATGGTCCTTGCCTTTAGACACAATTCAGTCCAAAATTTCTGTTGGTGAGACATTTGTTAAGTGAGTTGTGCCCCATTTTATGACCTTTCTTGTCACAGTTCTTAAGTTAGTAACATGGTTGTTAAGTGTCTGGCTTCTCCATTGACTTTGCTTCTCAGAAATAGAAATAATAATGTGACCCAAAAACACTGCAATCATCATAGATATGAGTCAGGAACCAAGGGTCTGAATTTTGATTACATGGCCATGGGGAAGCCTCAATGGTCATAAGTGTGAAAAAGTCTATAACTTAATTTTTCAGTGTCATTGTAACTCTGAAAGTCACTAAATGAACTGTTGTAAATTGGGAATGCCTGTATTAGCCATCATTGTCTAATGAGTGATTTATTTTTATGGGAACGGAAAGTGAAAAAAATCTCAATAATCAGCTCTACCACTTTCAGGAAATGGCAGAATAATTATTTACAACCTTTATTTTATTTTTTATTTTTTGTTTTGGGGGGGGGGGGGGGGGAATCAACCTAGATGTCTATTGCTGAAATTTAACATAATATGCCCCAAACCAAGAAAATTAAAGGTTCTTTTTAAAAGAGAATTTGAAAGGAGCATAATTCAAAACTCCTACACTGATTTCTATAGAATTTGGCACCCTTCACTCATAAATGTCTAGTTAGCCTGTAAATGTCATCTCATTGAGCTCTTGGTGTTTTCTGATCATGGTTGTTTTCCTGCAGTTCTTTTGTTAACAGGCTGGGTCACATCATCAAAAGCATCATTAATGATGTGACCTAACCTGATAATGAAAGGTCATTAGGAAAACAACCAAGCTTAGAGAACACCAAGAACCCAACCGTTCAATCCTGAACAGTATATATTCTCTAATCTTTTTCCCACCATGTTAGTTAATGAGAGAACACAACACAAGTTGGTCCAGATGGGAACAACCTGTATCAGAACATTTACAGAGCTTTAGATCAAGCTGCTGTAATTCTGAATATCTTTAAAAGACATTATTTGGACCTATTATTTATTCACTTTCAATTTATTAATAATGTTTTGAACTTCTTCTCTGGTCTTCCTAATTGGTCATTTTTTCTGATTCCCTTCCTGAAAACATGTTGTGCCATAAAAACAAAAGCTAATCATTAATTCAACAATTGCATTGTTATTCCATAGACTATCTAATTCCCTGGCTAGCGTCCTACGTCTTTAGAAAAATCTAAATCAAGTTGTGCATGCAGAAATGGTTCAGAGACAGCCAAGTGCATCTCCTGAACAGCTGCATGGCCTGAAAAAAAAGGATGTGGCTGCTTTAATGATTGAAAGAAAAACATCTCAAAGTTTTTCTTTCAAAGGGTTTGCACAATGATTTATCTTAACCCTCTTTTTTTAAAAAAATACTTTCATTTTCTCCCCTTTTCCTCTTTGTTTAACAAGACTTCCATTAAAAAAAAACGTTTGCTCTTTCTTGGGGAGAAATGCTCATTTCATATTTTGGTGATCTCTTAGACTTGGAACACTTATGAACTATTTAGATGAGGTTTCAAAAATGATTTTAAATAGGTTTAAGAGTTAATGAAAAGACAGAAGACCCAGCAACAATGTTAGTCATTTTTTCCCCTGTTGGCATCGGATAGTTGATCCTAGTAGCTCATTTGAAGTAGAATAACTAAGGATAAGAAGGAACAGAATTATTCCCAAGACTAATTCAATAAGAGTGTTTATAATTGTCTGGAGTGGAACCTTTCCATGGTCCCAATGAAATTCACCACCTCCAAAACCAAAGCTGTTATTTGCCTCGCAAAGAACATTTCTTAGCAACCACTGTGAGAACATTTCAAATATGCTGTCTCCTAGGATAGTCTGGTACTTATGTTGAAGTCACAGTTCTTTAGCAAAATAATTTCAAAGAAAGACAACAGCATAAAAAAGCCCTACTAGCATTTGTGAGCAAATTTGATTCCATTGGATAAAACAGACAGAAACTTGACTTTCTATCAAATGAGCATAAGTGAGGAACATAACTGTCTACCATCCTACATGCTGCACCCCTTTCAAATATGTACTTTGATTTGAAACTAGAAAAGAAGTGCTACATAGAGCTTTTGGTGTGGAAATGTTTTCCTGACTTTCATTATTGGTTACCTTCAGGACTTAGGGGTCTTGGGCTGGAAGTAAAGAACTGAGAGGGTTGATTATGATTATGAGAAAGGTTGGGGTGTCTGGGGAATCTCAGAAAGGATTTTTTAAAATATTTTTGGACCAGTGAAGAACTGGAATTAGAATAAAATAGAATAGAGTTGGAGGGGACCTTGGAGGTCTTCTAGTCCAACCCCCTGCTCAAGTACACCATATACCATTTCAGACAAGTGGCTGTCTAGTCTCTTCTTAAAAGCATCCAGTGATGAAGCACCCACAACGTCTGAAGGCAAGTTGTTCCACCAATTAATTGTTCTGACTGTTAGGAAGTTTCTCCTTAATTCCAGGTTGCTTCTCTCCTTGATTAATTTCCATCCATTGTTTCTTCTCTTGCCTTCTGGTGCTTTGGAAAATAAGTTGACCCCTCTTCTTGGTATCAAATCCCTCCCTATATAAAAGCGAAATACCACTCACACATCATCATCACAAAATCTCCAGAACCACAATGCCTACAAACTTGAAATTTGGCACTTATGTTTCTCTTGGCTTCTAGGTGCTCGCCAAGAAAGGATTTTTTGAAATGACCAACAGGGCATTAATATTTCACATATTATTATTAACACACGCTGTTGTTAAGGAGTTCTACTCCCGCTCCTCACCCGAAAAGAAATCTGTTCTAAATGCAAAATACATGCAGAAGAGAGTTTCAGTTTCAGCACCAAGCACTTTAGTACAGAACAGTTGAGCTAAGCCATGCCCAGGCTCCTTGCTGTTTCTTTGCTTACACAGCAAATATTGTTTCACTTTCCAAACAGCCCTCAACTCTCTCACATACTGACAGGACGCTAGCAGATGAATACCTATGGATGCTGGTAGTCAGAGGCAGAATTTTTTTCCTCCCCTTATTTTCCTTCCCAAAAACTAACTGACCACATAGTTTCATAGCGAAACATGGGTATCGAGCTAGTACTGAAAAACTGCTAACATGTCACTCCAGTCCTTCTTTTCTCTAGACTAGCCATACCCAAATCCTGCAACTGTTCTTCATATGTTTTAATCTCTGGGCCCTTAATCATTTTAGTTGCTTTTCTCTGCAGTTTTTTCCAAAGATGTCCTAGCATCTTTTTTGTAATGTGGTGACCAAAACTAGATATAGTATTTCAGGTGTGGTCTGAAGACCACATTTAGCTCATGGACTACAGTTTTGGTATTTGTATCATTGAGGTAATTACATTTGTCAATTGTCAGGGTTCCAAAGTGCCTGCATGATTTATGTTTATGCCTTGTATACCTGTATTTATGAAGTGTGTGAAATTGTAGAGCACCAAAAGATGCAAAATAAAGCATATTCATTCCTGGTTAATCTTAAAAATGTCAGTCTTATCTTGCTATTCTTCAGATACTTTACAAGTAGCCTCTTAGCTTTCTAGAATATAATTATTATTATTATTATTTTACTTTCAAAGCTATCAAAGAAGCAAAAATTCTTGGGTCTGATGGGTTACAGTATAGGATGCAAATCTGAAGGCTTCTCTGAGAATATAAGCTCTTTTAATGTACATATGACAGGGAACTTTTGATTGCCAATATATTATAAAGTAGTTGGTAGATACAATATATCTCAGCCTTTAAAAATCAGAGACTTGGGAAGATAAATCAAGAGGAATGTTTATTCTTAAAGCTTCAGAAATTGCTGCCTCTTTCACTCAGTGGATTGAAGAACTGATTGCACTTGCCACCTATAGCAGATTTCCTACAGACATAGACTTTATAAGAACAAATATAATGAAAGATGGGGCTCATTTGTACAAAATTCAGTAGATTAAAAAACATGATAGTTATATAAATGTTATATATAAACATAAAATGGTATATATAAACATACACATACACACAAACACACACACACACACACACACGTGTGTGTGTTTCTTCAATCCTAAAAACAAGCCCTAGCTCGATTTTCATGCCTGCACCTAATATAAGCCCTAGCCCCCAAAATAAGCCCTAGTTAAGCCACACCCAACATTTGGGGGACATGTGGTGGGACAAGGTGGATACATAAAAATCAAGCAAGAGTGGGGGTCGGGGGTGGAACTGCTCCACATGCCTCATATCTGCTTACCTTAGGACTGCCACAGTCAGGCCTCCCACCCTCCGACACCTGTTGCATAGCTACCCAACTTTTTCTATGGCCACTTGCAGATGATTGCAGTTGCACACCATGTGGTGCATCACACCGGTGCCACCGCTCATGGCAGGACACCATGAGGGTCATCCTGCCAAAGTTGCCATGAGTTGCCAGAGGTCATGTGATATGTCATGCCACTTACATGCACAACACAGCATGTAACCTCCTTCCATAAGCAGCAGCACCAGCATAACGAGCCATGCAGTGAGTGGTTGCAGAGGAAGTTGGGCAGCGGCACAATAGGTGTCAGGGCATGGGAGGTCTTGCTGCAGTGGTTTTAAGGTAAGTGGGTAAGACACAGGGGTGGGATTCTCCCAGTTTGGGTGAACCCCTAACTCCGACAATCAGCTGGCAGTGAACCAATTCGCTGCAACGATTATGTGGGTCCACCCACCTGCCCCTGCACTGTACTTACCTATATCGTCTTAGCTGATTCGAGTGGCAGAGCGGATTGCCATTCCTCAGCTGTGTTACTCCCCAGTAGTAACATAGCAGGTAAGTTTTTTCCAGAAAGCTGTTCACGCACACATAGCGCACGAAGCATGTGTGCATATGCGAAGTGCACAATCACTGAACCAGTTGTTACACTGGCAGCATCCCGTCATAGGTAAGATACCCCACTAAAATAAGACCTCTGTGCGTGTGTGTGTGTGTGTGTTATATGCGAATAATACATTAGATAATTATATATAGATTTATAAATATTTACAGCTAAAATGAGACATTATACCTTTTTTATTTTGTTATCTTTTTTTCACTTAAAAACACTTTTTATGTGCTTTTTTACTTTGACAATGCATGCATTTTCATGGGTTTTTTCCCCAATTCTTTGTCATGATTTTAAAATCAATAAAACAACATTTTAAAAAACTTGCTATTGAACAGCGCAGGTATTGAATGACTGTAGAACCTGGGGATCAATGGCAAAAGCTAAAAGCTTTTGATCCAAGCCAGCCAGAACAACCATGTGTGCAAATGCAGTACTAGCAACTGAATCTGGGTTTTTCTCCACACTCCAACCCCAAACATCGTAGGTGAAACGAACTTTACAAGGAGTTTTATATGCACAAGGAAAGAACCAAAGAGGCAAGACTCAAAAGATTGCCTTCTTACATAATATTTTAAAGAACCAGCAGAACTATACTCCATTATAGCAAGTATCTTTCAGCACCAAAAAAATGAATGATGAATTTAGAGGAACCTGTTCCTAGATGCCATTTTGAATATTTATCCAGGCAATCCTCAACTTAGGCTCACAACTGGGAGAAAAAAAATCTGTTGCTATGTAAGGGGGGTTGTTGGCACAAGGAAACTTAACAATCATGGCATAAAGATCATAAAATGTCATGCAGTCATTAAGCAAATCTGGATTCCCCCATTGATTTTGTTTGTTGGAAGCTGGGTGGGAAGATCACAAATAGCTATCACATGACCTTATGGATCCTACAACCATGGTAAATGCATGCCATTTGCCAAGAAGCCATGCATCCATCACATGACCATGATGATGATGATGATGCAAGAATTATATGTGCCAGAATTAATTATTAATCACCTTTTTTCAGAGCCAATGTAACTTTAAATGATTGCTAAACAAATCATTGTGAGTCATGGGCCACCTATATTTTAGTTATTGTGTACAAGTAAAACAAATCTCTTTCTAGCCTAGAGCCAACCAAAGCTTTGTTCCTTCTTTTGGTCTACTTCTGGTCTCATTTTCAGTACATAAGATTAAAATTAGAAAGGAAGACAATCATTTCCACCTTCTCCAGGATATGCAGAATAGGTAGCCACTTTAGCTATATTCTTTGATCTGATATAAAGATGGGCTTCGTGCCTTTCTTTTTATTATAATCATAAAAGTGCAAAAAGCAATCCCCCTCACTCAGCCACCCAAAGATATCCTTTGCTTTTTGTTTCCTCTGAAACCCTTGTCATCTGTCACAATCCTTGTTATTCTTCAGTCTGAACACAGCCAGCTTTAGCATGAATTTCTATTCTGCAAACACTATGGATATGAAATTGAACTCATTCCTGGTTGCCAAGGCTATCAATTTCCTACAAAATAGATAAACAAAAAGGATCAACTTCAAAAACATACATATGCTACATTCTGCAAACGGTGACCTTTTGAGTAGAAATGCTGGCAAATCCCGCTTAAGTAGAAACAATAGCTTTGAAGACAACACAGCAGCCCCAAATTTATCTTGGCACAAGGAAGCAATTTATGTCTAGGCAAAAGAACTAACTTGGGGTTTTGCTGTTTTGAATTTTCTCTCTAGCAAATCAATATAAACAAACTTTAGATTTAATTACATTTTATATAGTATTTATAGAAGTCCCTTGCTGTATATAATAGCTGGCCATAATACAGTATGAGGTATGTTTTGTTAGATACAGGCAAAATGCCCATTGCAGTCTCAAGACTCTGCACCATATGGCATTAAGAATGCAATTAAAACGACAGCCTCAAAATAACTAAGCTAAGGTTGGAGTAGAAAAAATCTATTAGAATCCCCAGCTCAATGTGAAATAAAAGTGGAAGGAGGAGGAGAGGAGAGGGGAGGGGAGGAAACAAAACTATCATTTAATAGTAATAGACATAAAACAATACTGGTAGGTTGATGGCTCTTTCTGAAACATTACACTGTCACAAAAATATTCAAAACATTTTGAAGAGTTTTTTAATCATTACATTTACAATTATGTAAACTGACTTCTCAAAAAACTTCAATTTTTATTTTTGACTTCCTTCTTCCTTTCTTAGAAAAGTATATAAGATTGCTAGGGCTGCTTTAAAGACTACAGATGTTTCTTCTTCCATCAATAAATATTCCTCTTTGGCCATTTTTAAAACTTTTAAACAATTTGACTATGGCTGTGTAAATGTTGAGCAATGATTCTTGATAGATCATCCAATATTATCTAGTTTTATTCTTTCTTTTTATTAATTCCTATTACAAATGTTGACTCTAAAAAATTTCCATCTGATTGATGTTTTAATCATTAAAACAGATAACAGATAAAACAAATAACAAATTAAGAGAGTATACTAGATTAGCTTCCTTTACTGAATTTTCAAAAGATGTATCAGGCATGAAGTTCCTATTAAACTGTTTTATGCCTATGTACAGGAATCTACTCAACTAATTGTAAGCAATATCTTGGCATTAGATAAGAGTCAAAAGAATTCAAGTGGGGTTGGATTTAGTTCATTTGTGATTACATAGACACTAAGCTTATTCCTCTTTTGACTCTACCTTAAAGTGATGTCATTCCTCCTCCTATATCAGTCTTGTTAAAGTTTTGAAGAAAAAAAATAAAAATAAATCAAATTCTGGGAATTATTTGAAGGGACTAAAGATCATGAAGTAAACAAAGGAATATAAAGTTGGTTTACGTGATCAGGATTAAAATAAATATGTTATTATCTCTCTGGTAACCCTTGGTGGATTTTTGCTGACATCAGGACTGCTGAAATGACAAGGCTTTGTGGATTTTTTTATAGATAAGAGATGTGATTGACAAAGAAGTGATTGGTTGCTGTATTTTAAGAGAAGATAATAAGTTACTAAAAAAATTATGCTTGTGATGAAGAGGGAACTCCCTTATATATTTATTAATTTTTACTGTACTGTTACTAATTTCTTTCTCTTTCTCTTTTTTCTGCAACTTTTTAAAAAAATTATATTAATTTTTACATGCGTGTATCCTCTTAACTAATGTTATAATCTTGTTGATTCTGTAGGACTAATCTGTGACTTGGCACTCCAGAATATTATATGCCTATGCATATATAGATATACAATCTTATGCAAAGTTGCTTTCCTGCTTTGTATTTTCTATATTAAGCATATATAGTGTATAAGCCTCTAAAAGGTTCAACTAAGGGCAACACAACAAATGACATTGGAGTTAAAAGATAATTTTGCATTTAAAATACAAATTTCTAAAATAAATAAATAAACAAGCAAGCAAGCCATGAAAAATTGCCAATAGATAATGAAAACCACTTAAAATAGATCAAAAATGTATATGAATTGAGTGGCATATAACTTTAAAGAAAGAAAGAAACAATATATATTTGAATCCGAGCCAGAGTCAAGGGATAACTTATATAACTTGGGACCAGATTACCTAAAATAGTATAATTTCCCTGATGAGAATGGGCATTAACAGTTTCAGGACATCTTGTGATGCTGATCCCTGTCCCTGCTGAAAGTAGATGTGGTGGGAACACAATTTACACAATTTCCAGTGGCTGCTCATGACCTCTGCAATTCTTGGTCAACTAAGGCCAAGGCCTCCTTAGATCCATCTGCTGCTTTATTTGAGCTGACGTTTAGCATGCAAGCTATTTGATGGCTGAGGTAGATTTAAATTAGCTGGTGGCTAATTTAGATTTTTTACTTTTAGTGATGGATTTTAATGGAGTTTTAATTACATTTTAAATTGTGTTTTTATTTAATTTGCATCTTTATTCAATTACCATTGCTTTATTTCATTTCCATTATTGTAACTTGCCTTGAGCTCCATTTGGATTGAAAAACAGGAATATATCCTAATTTTTCCGTTAACTAATGCATTCAGGAACCTTTTTTTTTCTGCCCTGAATCTAAAGAAATTATTCCACTTCAGTGTATCAATCTTTCCAAACATGTAGACATGGAACATAATGCTTCCTGTGGCATGATTGTTTCTTTTCCTTTTTTAATTTTTTGGTAGGGTCAAAAATGGTGTATAATCAAATCCATCATGAATTATAAATAGTATAATTGGATGCCCACATCCCAAAATCTCAGTTTTAGGATTCATAGGTGATGCCTAGTTTTGCTGGAATAAGATTTTCTTACTCATATAAATATAGAACACAGAATAACAGAATGGTAAGGGACATTGGAGGTCTTCTAGTCAAACCCCCTGCTCTGGTAGAAAATCCTATGCCATTTCAGACAAATATTTTTCCAATCTCTTCTTAAAAACTTCCAGTGTTTTTGCATCCATAATTTCTTGAGGCAAGTTGTTCCACTGATTAATTGTTTTAACTGTCAGGAAATTTCTCCTTATTTTCTAGGTTGCTTCTGTCCTTGATTAGTTTCTTCCATTGTGTCTTGTCTTGCCTTCAGGTGCTTTGGAGAATAACTTGACTCCCTCTTCTTTGTGGCAACCCCCAAGATATTGGAACACTGCTATCATATCTCCCCTAGTCCTTCTTTTCATTAAACTAGACATACCCAGTTCCAGCAACCGTTCTTTATATGTTTAGCCTCCAAAACCTAATTGTTTTGCTTCTAGAGTCTCAACATCTTTTTTACATCGTAGCAACCAAAGAGGATGCAGTATATAAACCAGTGATTCATTCATACTGAAACACCTTTGTATTCAAAGAGAGGGGCTTGTTCTTTTGCTGCCGATTCTAAGAGCAGTCCTACTAGATCAGATAAAAATGTGTCAAGTCCAGAAGGTGGTTCCCAAGCAGAAGTCAGGAAGTAGGATATGGATTAAACAAAAAAATATATAAAGGAGAAGGAAATAAAAGAAAACATCAAAAAAGGCGTAGACTTTTTTGCTTTTTTTTTTACCATTTAAGATTGAGTTTACCTTTGTTTTTTAATTGTGCCTAGCTTGGAAACCTCAAGCTATTAATGGACTGCCATTTTGGCCAAGGCTAAAGTTTGGCCAAGGCAAAAGTATCCTTTATTATTAGAGATTTGTTGATCAGTTAAAAACAAAGAAAATAAGTTTCAACAAACATTTTATGACTTTGATTTTATTCTCTAAAACACCTTCAATTTGAAAAGAAAAAAATTGCATAAAGAACCACAACAAATTAATGTCTCCTTTCTCCTTGCTAAGTCCCTGCTGTGGAATATGTCTTAGCTGTTAAGAGGCTGAATTAAAATCCATCACACAGGACAGAATGTGCAATTTACTAACATACACTTCTACCTTTTAAAGTTTTTTTTTTTTCAGCATCACACTTAACAGAGGACCAAAATATCAGAACATCTTGTGGTATTCATGTGTTTTGACACGTCAGTGTAACACAGCTGCTGAATAATCAAGAGAAAGTGTAAAAGAGGAACTTATACTAGAAAATATGCATAATCAGATATAGGCCACTTCTATAGTTTAAATCCTGAAACAGAAGTTAAGAATCCCCTAGGCTTCCAGCTTTAGCAGAGTTTAACTTCTATTAAATTTGTTCTGGAACCATTATTAGCAGTGGTGGGAAGTATTTGTGGATGAGGCTAAAAAAAACCCCAGCAGATGGAGAGAGACAATGATTGCCTTGACACAGTTTCCAGTAGAAAAGAGGAAGATACACATCAACTACACTAATATAGATTCCACAGCTTATCAATTCTACCTAAATTGTGCAATGTATATATAACAAGCTTTTTAATATTTATGAAAATTATCATCATAAAATTATCTAGGTATTTGGACTATATGCAGATTATGCTCAACAATGTTGCTTGTTATCAGAGTAAAATGAAATCGGAAATAATGAATTGGCATTTAAAATCAGTAGTAAGCTGAATGAGAACTAGTACACCGAAGCTAAAGAAAGATAGTTTTCAATTTCATAATCAGGAAAATGGAAGATTTATTTATTTATTTATTTATTTCTGAGTTTTATATACCGCCCTTCTCCCGAAGGACTCAGGGCGGTGAACAGCCAACTAAAATACAAATAAACAAAGTATAAATTATTTAAAAAAGAATTAAACATTAGACTGTCCCAAATCTAAAAACCCCAATTAAAATCAATAAAACATCATACCCCATCCCAAGTAATCTAAAAACCCCATTTAAAATCTCATTAGTCAGCTCAGGCCGGCCTGCTCGAAGAGCCAGGTCTTCAGGTCACGTCTGAAGATTTGCAGTATCCTTGAAAGATCAAGTTTGTTTTTGATAGTTTCCCTTATATTCATCTTTCTTGTTAGAAGATTAGTTAAGTTTAGTGACATAAAATGCCCTTTATTAGTGACTAGTGTCTACCTGAAACCAGCAAGGAACAACTTGTTGGGGTTCTTTAGTTCATGAAAAATTGCCACCTTTGATTTTGGATTGGGTTGAACTGTCCCACACAGTCCCAGTCTGTAATCTGGACCCATGATTCCTGCTCAAGGAGCAGGTGGCAGTCATGGTCAGGAAAGTCTTTGCAGAATTGCAGGTTATGTGGCAGTTATGCCTTTTCCTAGACCAATAATTCCTGCACACAGCTACCCATACCCTAGTCACCTCCCTCCTTGATTATTGCAATGCACTCTCCATGGGGCTATCCCTGAAAAGTATTTGGAAACTTCAATGGATTCAAATTGTGGTAGTCCCACATGGTTTTGTACAAATCTAGATTTGCACACATGTCACTACTCTTATAGGAATTGTATTGGTTATGGATTTGCTTCCAGGTCCAATTCAAGATATTGGTTGTCACCTTTAAAGCCCTAGTTTATTTGGGCCAGGCTATTTGAAGGGCTGTCTTTCCCCAATTACATCTACTTGACCCACCAGAGCAGGAAGGCAAGATACATATGGGTCCCTACTGTTGAGATGAAGGGCCTTCTCTGTGGTGGTTTCTTCCCCATCATCCCTATGGAAATAAGATTGGCTTCTAACTTGCCACCTCTTGAAATTCCCTGAAGACATGGTTTTGCTAGCAGTTCTGGGACCCCAAGATGATATAGAGCCTACCAAGTGGTTTATTTGATTGTTGTCCCAGGGGGGTGGGATTCATTGGGTTTTGTATGTAGAGTTTTATTTCTGAAAGCCACCTGGAGTCACTGTGATTGAGTTTTTATTTTATTATCTAATTTAATAATAATAATATTAAATTATTATTAATTATTATAATATAAATATAAATAATAATTATTAAATAATAATAAGAGTTGTGTGGCCATATAAATTTTCTAAATAAATAAATAAAACCAGAATGCGATTGCTCAGATTCTAATTTTAATAACCTGATCAAATCTTATAGCCCTAATTTTTAAAGTATTTTCCTCATAGCTGGCATGTCAGAGATCAAAGAAAAATTCTGCTTTACATCCAGGAATTTTTAGGTATGTCTGGTTCCAGCTTTCATATTAGCTAGGCATCAAATCACTGCAGCCTCAGTTTATTTTTAACATTCTTCTAAGCATTTCTGGCAGGTCTTTTCATGGTGGAGTCTTATTGCTTTATGAGTATGTGGGTGTGCATTTTTTTCCAAGAAAAATATTTCAAGTTGTTTTAGAATTCATTTCCAGGTTAAATATTTCCGAAGGTACTCTGCTTCATAGTCTCTATTTATCCAGACTCACATTATGGTAATTATTGATCAAAAAATCTGTGCCTTTGTTGGAGTTGTCATAGCAGACAACCTATAAGCTAGCCAAGGCAGATTTGATTGAAAGCAAGTCAGAAGGACAGAAGCATTTGCATGGTTCAAAGACACACTGTGGGGAAAATGATTATTGCTTTGCAACACTCTTAGGAAAAATGTTATATAAACAAATGCATTATTTCTAGGTATATAGCAATAGCATTAGGCTTATACACCATGCCATAGTACTTTTACAGCCCTCTATGAGTGGTTTACAATGTCAGCATATTTCCCCCAACAATTTGGGTCCTCATTTTATCAACCTTGGAGAGATGGAAAGCTGAGTCAACGTTGAGGCCCATCAGGATTGGAGTTCAGGCTGTGGGTGGAGTTTGCCTGTGGTACATCATTTTAACTACTGTGCCATGAGGCTCCTGTTGTAGCTTAGCTTCTGAGTCAGTTTGAAAGGTTCCTACAGTTAGTTATTTTTTTTAAAAAATAATTAAAATATCATTGGAACAAGTTTATTATGGTCTTCTTGAGCCATATTTAGCCACAGTGGTGAAGTAGTTAGACTGCAGTACTGCAGGCTACTTCTGCTGAGTGCTGGCTCCCTGAAATTTGGCAGATCGAATCTCACCAGGCTCAAGGTTGACTCAGCCTTCCATCCTTCCAAGGTGGGTAAAATGAGGGCCCAAATTGTTGGAGGCAATATGCTAATTCCGTAAACTGCTTAGAGAGAGCTGTAAAACACTGTAGAGTGGTATATAAGTTTAAGTGCTATTGCTATCTTCTACTCATTTGAAGATCAAGCTATTTTTTGCTCACCCAAATACATCCTCCAATTTCCTTTTCATGTGAAAAGTGCAAAATGTTTTGTTGGAAAAGGTCCATTTATGATGGTGTAGAGAACCTTTGCTTAGTTCTGCTTTCACTATGCTTCTTTTCATGACTACATAATTCTGAACTCTTATCAAGTTAAAAGTGAAACAGCCCCTTCCTTTTTCTGCTTTATTTTCATGATACATCACCAAGAATATCTAAATCTGAATTTCAGGAGTGGTCTAGGGCCCAGCACTAAAGTCACTGCTATTCACTGCACTATATTCTAAATATTTAGCAAAATTTAATCTACCACCACCATAACCAAACTTTGTCTTTTTTTCTTCTCTGCACAAAATAGAAAGTTCCATTTTGATTCCTAAAAGAAATATTATTTTTGACTTCCAGTTTGATGTCACGGTGTGATTGGATGCGAAGAGAGGATCTCCATGAACCCGAGGACTAAAGTCATCCTGTAGGGGTAACAAAGAAGGGGCTCCCTGCAGGTTGTGGAGAGCAGCAGCTCTCTAGATGGACCCAGGGATTCCCTCCCATCCAACGATGAAGAGGAAAGGCAGCCATTATGACTGCTATGAAGCTGGAGCAGCCAAAGAAACAAAGAGAGTGCTGGAGTAGAAAAACAGTGATTGGAACTGGGTGAAGTGATTCTTTTTTTACCTAGAACCTGACTCCAAAGAAAATAAACTCTGGAAAAGAGACTCTTTGAAATACTTGTCAAAGTGGCGATTAATTACAGAGAGAAGAATTAGAGGGGAAAAAGGATCTAAAGGAAGAATGCAAAATTCTTAAAATACAGAAAGATTGGATCTCTAAATTTTATTGGCAATATTTTGGAAAGGCATTTTAAAATGCTGGAACCACTTGTTTGAATACTGACTATTTGTAAAAAAAAAAAAAGGTGGAAATAAAGATTGGTCATTTGTGCAATGTTGAAATCTAAGCTGAAGGTACCATCTTCAAGTGAATGGAATATTTACTAAACTCCTACAACCTTGGAAAGTACTGATAAGACAAGGATATAGAAGTGGATCTACATAATACCTGGAGGTGTGCTGTATTATTTACTGTGCTATATTTTAACTTTATGGCTACTGGAGGCTTTATTATGAGAGTATGAAATACATTTAAAGCAAATGATTTTCAAATACTATGACTGAACTTACAAAATGGATTTAAGGAGATATTTGGAAATCTTCCTGGATCATTAACATTAATTGTGGGATACAAAGAATTATACCTATTGCATCCCCCTGAGAAGCAACACCAGGACTGTACACATAGTTTGTAAGTTGACTTTTGGAGGCTATAGACAATTGAGACTCTGGGGAGGTGGCAGACTGCTGAAAGGCTATTGAGCAATACTTGGATGTATTAAAAGACAAGATGTTGCAACAGAGGGGGTGATGACTGGATTTCAAAAAGAAATAGTGTTATGCTACAAAGTATTTATGATACTTTGACAAAGAATCACAAAGATGATGAAAAGACTTAAAGTAGGACATTCTGAGGAAATCAGATGATGTTTAACAAGGGACAACAAATAAAGATCAGGAAACACAGGAAACAGTGGAAATAACAGAATGACCAGAAGAAAAAACAGACCAGATAAAGCAACAAGGAGAACAAGAAACAAAAGAGAAGACAACAAAGGCTTATGAACCAAATCAGGGACAATATAGATTA
Organism: Bungarus multicinctus; assembly: GCA_023653725.1. Taxonomy (NCBI): domain Eukaryota; kingdom Metazoa; phylum Chordata; class Lepidosauria; order Squamata; family Elapidae; genus Bungarus; species Bungarus multicinctus. The sequence continues at coordinate 56,890,101 of CM042836.1, read as the reverse complement.
AGAGACAAAAATGGGAATGGATAAAAAGAAAGACATTTTTAAAGAGAAGATAGAGGCTTGAGAAGACCCCATGGAGAGATGGCAGCAAAAGATAGTAGAGATAGAAGAAATGTTCTGGTTAAGTAGGAAAGACAAAGATCCAAGGGAGGAGTTAGGGAGGCAAGCCAAAAAAATAATGAATAAGAATTGGAATACTAATGAGAACAAAAGATGATGGTTAGAAAGGGAACGTTGTTGAATATAAGATTGGTATTATTGAAAGCTAGAACAGAAGTAGAAATAAGATTAAAGGGGGATATTATTATATAATATACTAAAAGTAATAGATGTAAAGATTAGATGTTGGAAGATTGTACCATTATGAATGTCTGAATAATGTTATGATTGTTATTAGAATGGTGTACCAAAACACTGAACAACTAAACAATGAAGGAACATATTCTAATACAAATATGTATAACAACACCATAATTACATAAGTATGATTAATGCAATAAATATTTTAAATATTTAGAGGTAGAACCAAGATTAAGGGGGAATATTATTATACATATTTTATATAAAATACTAAAAGTAATAGCTAGATGTAATTATTAGATATTGAAAGATGGTAATATGTACATTTAAACAATATTCTGATTATTATTAGAATGGTGCATAAAATATTGAACAACTAAACAGTGAAGGAACACACTGAGATAAATATATGTTTAATAACATTATAACTACATAGATATGATTAATGTAACAAACATTATTAATATTATTATTATTTGTACTTAAATGAATGACACCCAGATAACTCATTATTCATATAATGTATATTTATTTATTTATTTTTTTAAAAAGAAATATTATTTTCAATTTTAATATAAGTATTGGGACAAAAATTTCAGTATACTTTGTTTGACTTCTCAGCACAACATAAAAACATTAAAAAAAGAAAAGAAATAATTTATTACTCATTTACTTTCAGTCAACTTCCTCTTTAATCCACTTTTCTTTTCTTGTTAGCACCAGATGCTTACATAGACTGGAACACACAAGCCTAGTTTCTTATTTTGCAGCCAATCAGATGATAATCTTCAGGATTTTCTGGCTATTCCAGGAACCATCTCCTTATCTTATCTAGTTTAACACAATCAATGTGACATCACAACACCTGTTGAGAGGATTAGAGGTTGGCTATTACTAAAGCACTCACCCCAAGTGGCCTTTTCAACAGCTTCTTATTAATCTAGTTATCACTACCTCTTCTGCCAACATCCAAAATTGCTGTTCCTATTTTATCTACTGTGCCAGATTTAAACAAGCAATGCTGACAGAAGAATGGAGAGATTCAGCATCACAAAAGGTTCACTCGCTTTCCAGTTTATAAGCTGATACTTTGCCATTTGAAATTCTTAGACTACCAAATGATCAATGCACTTTCCAAAGCCCCTATAAAAATAGGTCCCATTTATTTTAAATAATAAGAAGGAAAACAATGAGATTTAATGTTAATGACATAAAAATTCAATTACATTTGTGTTGGATCTGGCTGTACCTCCTTTCTGGAACATAGTCTCTTTAGCATGCTATTCAAAGACAAGTACACTCTTGACCCAAAGAAGCTGTGCAGTCCCATTTTAGGATAACAATAGCTGGATAATACACATTATAATACCTTCAACCAGGCAATGCGGTCATGGCAATTCACAAGATGCAAACCATCTGCATTGGCAGTAAAAACCTTTATATATCATTTTTAAAAAAATATAATTTATGCACAAGTATAAAGGATAATTCCAACAACAGCTGTGATGACCCAGAGTGTCATCACAAATGTAACAAAATCCAAAATGTAAATAAATGTCCTTTAATGCCTCCAACTTGGCCCCACTGTTCAATAATTCTCAGTTGGAGATAAAACATACTCAAAAATAGTCTTCAAAAGAAAGCAATACAGTCCAAACTTAATGAGCAGATAGAGGTGAAATAAAAAACCAAACAAACTACAATGATGAAATTTCCACAATGGAACAGGATAAGTAATTACCAAATTCAAGGAGATAACAAGGCACAGTCTGTTGGAAACATGCCAACCAAGATAACTTCAGCCCAAGATAAAACATGCTTTGCTTCTGACAACACTGTGTTGTAATCATCTCTCTTACATATTAGTCTCCCCAGCTACAACAAATGATGAGGATCATGGCCATCTCCTCTCTCGCAAGCCAAGTTGTTGCCTTCTCTGTTCCTCCCTGCGTGTCCTAGGATGCAGAGGGGATGGGCCTTGTTCTTCCTCTGACTGCCCAGCTGTCCTCTGCTCTTCCCCAGCCTCCTCCACAATCTCCAGAGCTATATCTCCACTCCCTGTTGACTGTTCCTCCTCTCCCTCAGAGTCCGACTCTACCAAGAGAATGACAACAGCTTTCTTTTTCCTTTATTCTTGCCTGGAAAGAGGAGGAGTCAATCCTGGAACTGCCATAATCCCAAAGTTGCCTTATAGTGAGATGGGTGGCAAATCATTTTAATAAATAAATAAACGATTCCTTATCATTGTCCAAGATCTTGAACTAAATGAAAGCTTTCCCAGTATTCCAGACTCAAACCATAATTCCTTTACAGAAACCCAAATGCTTTCTTTAATTGTATTGGAAACTAAGAAAGGACTATAATTTCTTGTTTAACACTTCATAGAAATGAAGGACATTTATGACAAGAGTAATTACTGGAAGTTAGGAAATTGCTTTTTTTTCCAAGTCAGTGTTGACTCCCGATGATTTTCTGGTTTAGTGTCTGCAATTTTCTTGGCAAGGGTTTTTTTGGGAAGTGATTTGCCATTGCTTCCTTCTAGAATTAAGAAAAAGTGACTGGCTCAAAGTCACCATGGATTTGTGGCTAAAGCAAAACTAGAACTCACAGCTTCTTGGATTCTAACCTGGTACTTTAACCACTACACCAAACCAGCTCTTTATTAGCAAATGGTGCTAGCCAACTTTTAAATAAGTAATTGTGAGACAAGTCTTCTTTTAAGGGATGATCAATAATTAGATAGAATTGTCATAAATGCTGATAATTATAATTTTAAGGGTCAACCTGCCATGTTTTAGATGTTTGATTAGCAAGAACAGCATTTAAACTCTACAGAATGAAGATGACTTGGTGGGCTGTAAAATCTCCAGTCAGAGGTGGTATTTGCCAGTTCTCTGGACTACTCAAAATTTCCGCTACCAGTTCTCCAGAACTGGTCAGAACCTTCTGAATACCACTTCTGGGTCAGTCCTAGAGGAGATGAACCCTGACTGCTCTTTAGAAGGACAGATCCTGAAGATGAAACTCAAATACTTTGGCTACCTAATGAGAAGGAAGGACTCACTGGAGAAGAGCCAAATGCTGGGAAAGATTGAGGGCAAAAGAAGAAGGGGATGACAGAGGATGAAGTGGCTGGATGGAGTCACTAAAGCAATAGGCATGAACTTAAATGGACTCCAGAGGATAGTAGAGGACATGAAGGCCTGGAGGAATGTTGTCCATGGGGTCATGATGGGTCGGACATGACTTTGCAACTAAGAACAACAACAACATCCAAACTCTTTCTGGAGTTAGATAGCTTCTAAATCAAATCAAATTAAATCTAATGAAGCAATCAATCAATGTGTTAAATGGATGTGGAGATAAGAGTTGGTTGGGTGAAGAAAGGTAAAGTATTATCAAAGTAAAGCATGCATGAGAAGAAACAGAATGGTGAAATGCTACGCAGAAAGTAAAAAGGAAAACTGTGTGATGTCCCCTTTTTATTTAATATACCCAATTGTATAAGGAATTATTGGGGCAACAGAGTTATGTTGCTTATGGGTATGAATATGCATGTATACAGAAGATTCCATGTTGTTGCTTGGGAACACATACATATATGTGTATGTGTGTGTGCACGCATGCACATGTGCGTGCATGTGTGCGCACACATGTAGACAGAGAGCAAGTATGTGAATTTGTATACCTTGGCAGAATACTCACTAAAGATGTAGGGATAAAATTTTCAGATGCAGAAACACTAATAGCATATGATCTGTTACAAGTAACAAATGACTGTCAAAATAAGAGAAAATGGATTCGTAATGGACTGCATATTTGGTGTATGGAACTAAAAACTGGGAATATTATGAGAAATAGTGAAGTAAGCTGAAAGTAGTCAGAATAGATTACTTAAGAAGTAACTGTGATAAATCTAAATATAAAGTGTATAAATGAATAAGTATTGAAAAAAAATGAAAGCAAAAATGGGTCAAGGGGAACAATTAGAAAGTTTGGACTGAACTTCTGAGAAAGAGATGAAAAGCCTAAAGAACAAAAAAGAAATATAAGCATTGGTGCATCCATGTGGGGAAAGCAAGAATAATTTGTAAGGACAGAAATGTATTGTTTGAAGGAGTATTGAGACTGTGTTATTTAGTCTTTGCCATATTTCCTTTAGTTTATTTTTGTCTTTAATCCTTTGGCTTATTATTTCTTACTTTTTTTTCCTTCAAAATATCACTTTGAAAGATAATTAATATAATACACGTATGTAACACATCTACACACATTTATTAGCTAATGATATTTATTGCATTTCCAGCTTGAAATTACTGTTATCAAGGAAATTATACAAAGAAGGGCAATCTGGCTAGTCATAAAACAGCAGAATTATTTTTAAAACACTCTCTTCTCCTTTTCCTTCTCAAATAATGCTAGTTAAAAAGAAGAGAATAGAACAGAAAACAGCATAATTTCTAAATAGCATGTTTTCCCATGCAGCATCTTTGGAAGCTGTTTAGTAACATGTTTATATCTGCTTGTGTCATGCAGGCCATTGGCAATCTTCCAAATTGAAGGTAATTCAAGTTATTACAATGAGAAAAAAACCCCAATGACAATTCTCTTATTGCAATCTGGATTTAGGGAAGGATAGGAAGTGACAGCTGGGGCTAGGTTAAAAGCTTTGCAATATTATAGTCAATAGTATTTGTCTAGTTTTTTTTCCTTTAATTCCTTTTATACTAGTAAAATGCTGCTGTATACAGCTCATAGTCATTGTAATAAAATATTTTGGTTGAAGATCATAAAAGGCATATACTATCTATGTTGTAGTGGATAGTAAAGCTTTTGTTTGAAAAAAATGCACTGTGCAGGCTTTTATTTTTGAAAAGCTCACATTTGGCACAAAGATAGAACATTAATGTGGCTGCCAGATTCACATCTGTTTTCATTTCTAGTTTTTGTTTTCATCCCTTTCATTCCTTTTGTTTGTACTTCTTGTTTCATATATCTAAACATTTCTAGACCATTCTCTGTTGTCTATGGAGATTCTTAGACATCCAGGTCATGGTTATTCCAAAGGTATTTTTTTCAAGTTGGACTTTCTGACATCTTTTTCTTTGAAGATGTTTCACTTTTCATCCAAGAAGTTTCTGGAGCTTTGACTAGATAGTAGAGAATGGAAGGATTTTTTCATTCTTTTAGCAACTTGTTTGGGCCACCTGGAGGTTTATTTGTGTCGTCAGGGTCACCTGAGTAATGTAAATAGATGTGGAGCTTTCTTGGAACTGTTGAAAGGACTGTGTTATAGTTTGGAGATATATGATGTAGATCCCTCCCCCTCTGTTGAGAGAGGGCTATTCAATTTTATTATAGGTGGTCTCTTTAATCCCTTCTTCCAAACAGTGGTCCCCTCTGTCCAAAATGTGGACTTTGTTGTCTTCAAAAGAATGGCCTCTGCTTTTAAATGCAGATGGACTGCTGAATCTAGTCCTGATGGGATTGTTCTCCTATATTGCGTCATTCTCCATTCTTCTGTATTCTACCCATATTTCCATGATCCCCTCTATCTAACCTACTGCTCATTATTACTTCCTAAAAAGCTTACCTGAAGTTAGGCAAAGAACCCTGCAGTTCATTCATCCACTCTATGGACAATCATTTTGTATTTTGAAACCTTAACTCATGTAGGTTCATTAAGATTTTTCCTCTTTAGTAGAAACTCAACTGAAAAGAATGAAAGAAAAGTTTTCTTGATGATTTTAACTGAAATGCCTTGATATGTAAGGCTGTGTTCTCTATTCAATTGCCAACATTTGGCCAGCCTCTGGTGGTCTCAGAAGCAAGTTTCAAACTTGGATATTACTTAAATAAGGGATAACCTTGGAATTGAATGACTGTTGATTAGATTGGAAAATAAAAAACCAACCAGAAGTTGGAAGTGATAAACCAACATCATAATACTGTCAAAATAAACCCTTGCCATCACCTCAAGCTCAGCTCAAGGCAGTCTTTAAAGCTGAACAATCTTCTTGTTTGAATACTTATTCTATTCAGACTTTAAATTTTATCCGATGCTCTATTTTTGCAACAATATCTGTCTTTATTATGTAACCCTTCTTCAAATTGTAGTTGTTATTGTATGCCTTATATTACCATGTTTCTCACAAAATAAGGCAGGGCCTTATTTTTTTTTGAGCTCCGAAAAAATGGCTAGGCCATCTTTTCGGGGGTGAATTAATTTCTCTCCCCCCCCCCATCAGCAGGTGGGCGGCAGCGGTGTTCCCACTGGCATGACAACAGCAGCAGCGCCGGCAGGAACGTGGAAAGTGTTTCTGCCGTCGCTTGGGTGTGTGCGCACCCAAGCGGCAGCAGAAATGCTTCCACGTTTCCGCCGGCGCTGCTGCTGCTCTCATGCCGGCAGGAACTGTGGAAGCCATGGAGGCAATTCCCCCGCCCGAGAAGCAGCAGAAATGCTTCTATACTTCCTGCTGGCGCGAGAACAGTGGCAGCGCCACGCAGGGCACAATTAAAGGCAAATTCCCCCCGCCCTCCCCCCAGCATGTTTTAACCCCCGCCCTCCCCCCCAGCATGTTTTAACCCCCGGCCTCCCCCCCCCAGCATGTTTTAAACTAGGTCTAAATTTGGGGGGAGGGGCTTAATTTCATTTCATGCCTAGAAAACATGCTGGGTCTTCCTATTGGTGGAGGCTGTGTTGTTGGAGAAACATGGTAGTTTTAATTGCATCATATATTGTAGGATGAAATATACATTTTTGTATATTTTGTTAGAGGATGGAATATACATTTTTATCTAAAGAAGTAAATATTCCAAAACAAAGAATAAAATGAATAAAGGAGATTATCCTTAAAAGCTCTTTTCATATCAATTAGACTTTTTTTAAAAAATATATTGATATGATACAATGAAAACTTGTAATAATTTGCTTTCTTTTAGGCTGGCCTTATAAGAAAGAGCTGGAATTTCATACTACAGGGTATCTTTCCCCAATCTGATATTTCCTTAATTTGTCAGACTTCAAATTTTTCTCATCATATTTCATGAAAATAATAGGAGTTAAAATTCTCTGTCAACTGGAGGGCATCATGTTGGGAAAAGTTGCCTTAGATGCTCTCAAATAACAATTACACTTATGAATATTCAGTATGCTCCATTGTTATCACTAGAGACATTAGAAAATTGACATACTTTTTAATAAGCCACTAGAGTTTGATAATATAAACAAGCTTTCGTAATCTAAGTTCCCAGAGGTCTTTCATGCATGGGAGCATTTGGATCTTTTTTATTAATATTAGAAAAATGTTTGGTCTATACCCTTTTTTATTATTTACATGGGGCATTTTTTTCAATCCCTTTCACTTTTACAGCCATCTATCTCATAAAACATAATTCCAATCCATCAATCAATCTTAATTTACAATCCTTGGGCTTCAACTCCTTCTATTCCAAGGTCTTGGGAAAATGTTTTCTAGAAGGTTTTTCAGAAAGTTAAAAAAATTGGAATTTAGCAGATGCCCAAAAAGTCATTTATGAAGTAACATGCAGACATGATGGGAGCAAGAGTAGTTTGTAAGGAGAGTTAGTTATGAAGACATAGAATGAATACTTTTGGTATAACAAGTTTTAACTAGGTTCCTTTAATTCTGTTCTTGCCAATACAGGAGAATATTTGTAGCTCAGGGTTGAAATGAGGGGTCCTTGGTGCTCTCTGAGGTTGCTTTTTTTCTTGCAGATGTTTCATTACCCAAACTTGGTAACATCATCAGTGCTAGTAAGGTTGAAACCTTAGTAGAACTGCTGAGGTTAGCTAGTTAGGACAATGAAAACAAGCAACTGCAAGAGAGCACTGAGGACTCCTCCTTTTGTTCTTGTTCTATGTCATGGCATTATTGTCTTACTATTTCTTACTAATTTACATGTTCTATGTATTGTATTTATTTATTTATCAAATTTATATGTCTGTGCCTCTAATAGTGTAATGGTTATGTTTATATGTATCATGGCAGATTATATAAAATCAGGTATTTCTTTAGGTTTCTCAATAAGAAAAAAAAATAGTAATGACATTCTGCTGCTCCACATGCTCTGCCATTTTCTACATGTAGTCATTTCCAAAGAATAGGAATTCTACCAAATTGGCCATTGGCCAAGCTGAAATTAGCTGATTGCAATATATTCTTTCATTATTTTTCCACTCATTTTCAGTGCATTCATGTTCTCTAGTAATTTTTAAAACCTTAATGTGTTCTTAACCTTAAGTATTTAAAGCAATTCATTCAATGAATATCAACATTTAGATATCATGGATTTATGCTGCAAACATGATATGTTGTGAAAACTGTAGTTCGAAACATTTTCTGCCTCACTTCAAGTCACCATGGAGCAGAGATGGAGGGCATCTCATAATAGCATGTTGAAAATGACATTATCATTCATTCCAGGATACTGGTAACGTGTCAGAGAACATTCTGTATGTTTCAGCCCCCATATCCAATACCAATACTAACAGTTTCTTCTCCTAATTGTCTATTCTCCTTTTTTTATCTTCCCAAACATGACAGTACTTCTTCCATATTGTTTGTTTGTTTGTTTAGATTTTTTGGTTGCCCAATTCTAGTAGACTTGATATGGACTCTTATAGAATCTTCTGAAATCAAACATGTCTGCAGGATGAATAACAAAGTCACTAAACAATATGAAGGATTTATGCTATTTAATTATAAGATTTGTATGGACACCCTAAAACACAAACAAACACAAAGCTGGACACATCAGTCACTCTTTGGAATGTCCCACAACCAACTCCAGACATCCTTACTCAATCCCAGTACTTCGGTTGAAAACCTTGTGAAATCCTGATGGCCTTATGAAAGGCTAAAATGGGTGGGAGTCTGCTGAATCATTGAATGAAAGAAGGTTCATAAAACTGGGGATGTCATGGAAAAGAAACAGTTCAGAAATCCCACTAGATTGCAAAATTTCAGGGAAAGGGTCTGGAATGTGCTACCATATGCAATCTGCTAGGATGGATAGATACTCTCAGTGAGCCCTATAATGTGGTTTATTTCATATCTAACAATCTGTCCACAGAAAGATTCCCTTGAATCAGTGATTTTGCTAAAATATTTTAGGGCAAATTTTATAGTTGTGCATTGGATTTGGAGCTCACATTTCAGTCTTCTTCTAAATTATGTTCTGTAACCATAAATCTATTTACAAGCCATTGATGACAAAGGAATATTTGGAAACTCCTTGTTCCATTTTAATTAGTTGAGGCTGCCACATTTGCTAATGGTAATTAAAGTTGTACTTTACAACCTTTCAAATTCAGTTTTGCCCTGATCAGTTCTGAATATCTCAAAGCATCAAGGCTATCACAGTTTGCCTGCACCTAATTTTTTTTTACCCAGAAGCCTCTTGTCTATAATAGCACATCATAATTACCATGAATTCCTTTCCATTCTTTGAGGTAAAGCTGGGTGTTATAGGTATAGAAAAAGGAGCATAGAAACATCTGGTTCCTCTCTTCCCCTCCTTTTTTTCTTTAAATCTCTCGTTCTATCCTCTCCTGGTGGAAAAATGGTGTTAAAGACTGTCTATCCACTGTTTTTTCAGTCCAATCTATTAGCAACAAGTAAAGAGAAAGAAAAATACAACCTCTACCATCAGGACTGAAATATGATTGTCTGGATGTAATTTCCAGCCTCCAACAAGTGGCATTTCATCAAAATTCCTCCCTGTCCAGAATGAGGCATAAACACCTCATTTTAAAAATCAGTGGCTGGATTGATGACCCTCAGTAAGGAGACAGTGGAGGTGTCAGATCAAGTGACACAGAAAGAGAGACAGAAACTTCTGGAAAAAAAATCCTAAATGAACCCTTCCTATTTTCCCAAGGGAAACATCAGCTATTATATTCAACATTCAAATTCAATTGAGCGTCAGTAAATCATAGCAACAGGGGTGATGGATCAGGCAAAGCTGAGGGAAGGAGCAGGAAACAAGTGGTGATTACTCTCTCTAGTGTGGATAGGATCTCCATACGCATTGCAAAATTAATCTGCCTAAAACCACAGCTGGGTGTCAACATTACATTTTTTTTTGTCACAGCCATGAGAAGGTAACCTCAGAATTAAATTAGCGATATGGAAGATGCCAGCCCAGACAGCAACAAATGCTTGCCTAGTGGAAGTGTGTGCTTTTGTATGTGTACACATGTGTGTGATTTATTATTATATTTTAACCACAACAACCTTTCTTTTACAAATTTTCATCTGCCTTTGCTTTGCTGTCTGTTTTCACAAGATGGTTCAAACAGACTAAAGAGTGATGCATCCAAATACAAATAGTCATAACTTGTTATAAATTCCACTGTAAGACAATAAGATCATTAGGCCAACTCAAAAAGTGACAAAATATTAAACATGTTTTTTTCAGTTTTCATAATCAAGAAGACAAGCAGCAAAAAATAAATAAAAAGAGAGGACAAGTGACTGATGTTCAAGATTTACCCACTGTCTCAAGATAAAAAGAGGGTACAGCTGCAGATATTTATTTCATGTTTTACCAAGTGCTCTGGAGCTTTCAATGGATACTTAGGATGTCTAGGTTAAAAACAGCTATCTTCACCATTACACAAAATGTACAGGGAACAAGAAAAGTAAGGGGGAAAGTTAAAAAAAAAACAATAAAAGCCATATCCCACTTTCTGGCACTTTTATCACTTCCTCAGACCATCTTCAGAAAAAGGATTTGTACAAATATTAGCATTTCCATGGCAAAACATTTGCTGTCCAATGAAATGAGAGGTACAGAGATGTTCCATAATATTCCTGAGGTGGGAGCAAATGGCATGTAGGGCCATCTCTTGGACTTTTGTATGGCACTGTATATAACATAGCACATATTGGACATACAGCACATTTCAGCAGAGCTATTCCTGCTGTAATCTTCTGGCTTTCTTTCTTTCTATGAGAGTAGAAAAAAGTTGCTCATAAACACCTAGTCCTATTTCTGGATAGGAAATTACACTTTTTTAGCATTTCCAGAAACTGAAAATTATCTCATACTTCTCATAGTTCAATTTTTCTGTAAAATTGTTTGTCTGATTAAAAAAACCAAAACATTTTCATTTTATATCAATTTAGGAATACAGACAGAAAAGTAGCTGCACCGTTTCACACGTTCAAAAGCTTTGCAGAAGTCATAAATGCATATCCATCCCAAGAGATCTGACCATTATATCATACCTTTATTTTGATTCTATAGCATCAATTTTTTTATATATACTGAGTAAATGGGGGAGGGGCAGAGGTGGGGCAGGCCTACCCTGCCGAGAAACGAAAGGAATCTTCCTATTTCAATTTGTCATATTATCTCTGATCTCCACTGCCTTTGCTACCCATTTCTTCTGGGGAACTGTAAACATCAGATGACGCTGGATTAAGATGATCATGACACGAACTGTGAGGTTCTTCATCTCCTTTGGCAGTTCTAGGAAATAGATCCCATAGGGAATGTCTCATTTTATAGGACCTTAAGGTCGTGCCAATATAGGAGGATAAAAAGGGAATCCACTCACCTGACCTGTGTTATTCCCTTTTTGCCTCTCATTGTCAGCTGTCATGTAGCTTCAACTTCCATTTATCTCTATGACATCTCCCAAGATCCTCCGTCCTTGAAGTGTATGTTTCCATATACAGTGGAGTTTATCTGCATAGCAAAGTTCTTAGCTTTGCAGGATTTTCCTTCCCTCTCAGATCCATTCCTGGGTGGTTTTCTCAAATTTCTCCTCCTTTCCTTTCACAACAATCCTCTTTTTAACAGAGTAGGACCAATCTTCCTATTTTCCTCTTCCTAATTCTTATTCATTTCTATTTCACTCCAACAACATTTTCCTTTCACTCATAAGCTTGACCAACAAAGCACAATAGGTCTCAGCCCCCTTTTCACCTAAAAAGGGAACGGAAAACATTTCTTCTCTCTCACCATAATGCCAGTTATCAAGGTTTTGAATTCCAAAGAAATAAAGTTACACCTTCCCCCCAGTGTTTTTCCAATCTATCTCAAAAGCCATCTCTGATATTAGAAAAACATTTTACATTTTATAAATAGTGGTAGTTTCATAATAAACTCTTACCTTTGAGGAATCACATTTATCTTTGATTCGGTAAGTCAGTTTCTGGAAGAAATTTAGTTCTTCTTTCTATGCCTTTCATCCTTTCCCTCCTGCTTCAGGCAAAGACATAAAAATAATCTTTTTTTAAATCCTTAGTCAATCTAGTGATACAAAAATGAAGAAACCTCGGCAGATGGAATTTGATTCAGTGTAGTCCAAACAACAGAATCCTTGAGACTCCTTACTCAGAAATATCCAGAGCACAGAAAAAGGAGGATTAAAAAAAAAAAAAAGAGGGAGAATAGAAGACCAGTATCAGTGCGTGTGAGCGTGCAAGAAAGTGAATAAACTTGTTTTCTGTTGTTGTTTTCAAAAGACTTGTTTTGAATGACTGAGCTCAGCAGCCTGCAGGTTTTTCAAGCAGCTGGATCCCATGACATCCCGGAGTATCACAAGCATGTGGGTAGAGCAAGTCTTCAAGTTCAGGTTAGCAGGAACCTTGCTTTGGTGTAGATGTATGTTTGTATGTAAGAGGAAAAGGTGGAAGGATTACCCACCCACACATTCACACATGCACACATACACGCATGCACACAGAGAAGTATGGGGGAGAAAAAGCAGAAGGCGGGGAGGGGGGGAAACGCGGCAGATTGGAATGATCTCATAAAGTGCTCTAGATGGCAGAGCCTCCCCGGCTTGTAAAACAAGCTGTGTGGAAGTGGGAGGAGGAACCGAGAGAGACTGAGAGAGAGAGAGAGAGAGAGAGAGAGAGAGATGGAGGGGGGGTGGAGAGAATCCACCCTCACAAGCAGCTCGAGCTATTCTGCTCTCACGTCTCCTGATGCTGTGGCACAGAAAGAGGATCTGTGCAGCAAAAACACATCCATGTAGGGAGGGATATTTGGATGGATGGATGGATGGATGGATGGATGGATGGAAGGAAGAGAGAGAGAGGGAGAGATGGGAGGAGAAAGACAGAGTGGGAAGGAGGGAGAGAGAGAGAGGAAGAGAGAAAGAAAGAAAGAAAGAAAGAAAGAAAGAAAGAAAGAAAGAAAGAAAGAAAGAAAGAAAGAAAGAAAGAAAGAAAGAAAGAAAGAAAGAAAGAAAGAAAGAAAGAAAGAAAGAAAGAAAGAAAGAAAGAAATGCCAAGAAAGGGAATGGAAAACTCAGGGGAGAAGGAAAGGGGATGGTAGAGTTAATCCACATCCCCCAAACTCTTTGACTCCAAAGGCAGCAGCCTGCCAGTTTTCTCTAAATCTCGGTGTTCAAAGGAAGAGAAGACTCTGCTGTAAAAAGAGAGTCTGCCAGGCAGACTAGCAGGCTCCAGATGGAGAAGGGAGAAGCATCAGCGGGAAGCTCGTCCCTTTTTTGTAGCGGGGGAGAGGGAGGGAGGGTGGGGGAGAGAGAGAGGGAGAGAGAAGCCTATTGTAGACACTAAAGAGGAACATCCTTTTCATGAACAGTTGAAAAAATGCTATAACAACAACAACAATAATAATAATGTTTTAAAGAAAAAAATCAAAGAAGAGCTCTTAGATTTGAGCTAAGGGATATTTTAGTAACTTCACTTGTCAGAGGGGATTTTGAATTCTTTGGGTAATGAAGGGATAAAGTCAACATTAAAGGAATAAAAATCAAGAATATTCTGTAATGGGGATGGGAATTAATGATGACTGCAAAGTGCTTGATATGGGGCTGCTCTTGAAGAGCATCCAGAAGTTGCAGCTGGCCCAGGAGGCATGAGCAATCAATAATAGGCATACCTTGGTACATCATTGGACAACTCCACAAGTTGCACTGGCTCCCACTTGGCTAATAAGTGCAATTCAAGGTATCAATACTCACCAATGTAGATTTTCATGACATGCAGTTGGATTATTTGTGGGACCACCTTTTTACCCACCCCATCAGATTTGTCAGGAGGAGCATGCAGGACAAGCATGCTCCTCCTGACAAATCATTTTTGTGAGTCCCAGAAAGAGGATCTTTTCTATCATAGCAACTGCCCTTTGGGACATTATACCCTCTCAGGTTATATTCTCAATGACCCTGTCAACCTGTCAAAAAGTCTTAAAGATCTGGATGTGTTCCCAAGCATAAGGGTGAGGAGCTGTGGGGCATTCTTAGTTTAATAGATTTATTTTTACCTCAGTGGTAATTATAGATTTTAATGTTTTGCTTGTTTTCTGTTCTTGTTTGCATGTTTTTTTAAAAAAATCTGTTGTTAGCTGTACGGCATCACTGTGGCACGATGGGCATCTCTATAAATAAATCTAAATAAATAAATATGGACAAAAACAGGATTTATGTGATGAAGGCAGAATCCTGGCAACCCATGGTTTTTGTTTTTTGTTTTGCAATGGACCTATTTAAATAATAGTCAAAACATTCATGAGCACATGAGGTACAGCTGTCATAATATTAGATTTCTTAAAGCCTGAATATGAAAGATGGAAACACTGACTTTTCTGAGCTACAACTCCTAGAAGAGGTATGCACCAGTCTAGCCATTCAGCAAATAGAATTAGCTTTTCTAGATGATGGTACAGTACAGTAGGACCTCATAGTGCAAATGTTTTTCCCTTTCTTGCTGGATTTGGAAAGTGAAAAGAACCAGCTTTTGGGAAAGGGAGAATCAGCAGTCCATAAAAATAGGAAGGACAATGTGGATGGCTTCAAAAAAGCATTTTATTGATTAGAAGAAACATTTACTTTTTTAAAATATTTGATCCTGCCTGTCAATATAATTTCTTCAAGCATAATTTATGGATCTTAAAACAAAGTAACACTTCATAGAGCAGCTAGACATTGAGATTGCAATTCTGCATCTATTTGGCCAGGAAGAAATCTTATTCAAAATAAATCATAGAATAATAGAGTTGAAATGGACCTTGGAGGTCTTCTATTCCAACCCTTTGCTCAAGCAGGAGACCCTATACCATTTCAGAAAATAGTTGTCCAGACTCTTTTTGAAAGCCTCCAGTGATGGCATACCCACAACTTCTGAAGGCAAACCATTCCACATTAATTTATCTCACTGTTAGGAAGTTTCTCCTTAATTCTAGATTGCTTCTTTCCTTGGTCAGCCATTGTTTCTTGTCTTGCATTTTGATGCTTTGGAAAATAATTTAATCTCCTTGTTTTTGTGGGAGCTCCTCAAATATAGGAACACTGCTATCATGTCTCCCCTAGTCCTTCTATTCATTAATACCCGATTACAGTAATACCCAATTACTGCAATCCTTCTTCACATTCTTTATCTTCCAGCCTCCTAAACATTCTTGTTGTTCTTCTCTGCAGTCTTTCCAGAGTCTCAGCATCTTATTATATTGATGTGACCAGAACTGGATGCAGTATTCCAAGTATGATATTACTGAGGCTTCCTAAAGCAATGCTAGAACTTCATGTAATCTTAATTATATTTCTCTATTAATGCAGTCTGGGTTTGCATTGGCTTTTTTGGCTGCTGCCACATATTTTTGGTTCATATTTAAGTGATTGTCCACTAAGGCTCATTTTAAGCAGGTGTATATAGGATTGTATGGTAAATCGGAATCATTTAAAAATATTTTTAAAGCCACCTAAATATTTCAAAAAGCAGTGAAATCAGAAGCTAGGTTAATGATATATAAAAGTCAACATCAGCAAGTAATCTGTGGACACACAGAATCTGCTTTTTGGCAGTCATCCACTTCAACTCAAAGATGGAAGCATCTTTAGCCAGTTGTTATCCATAAAAGTCTTTTTAAACTCCCTGCTTTAATTCAAGTTATAATTAACTGCCTCTTTCACACTCAGTTTTAACAGATAACCTCCATCCTATAAGAGAACATCCCAGGCAGAAGCCTAACCCTTCAGAATAGAGTTCATATTACTATCAACATCCAAAATCAGATCGAGCAAGTTAGTCTCAGGACAACTGAAGAAACTGAGATGCCTCAAGAGCAACTTGGACAATTTAATTTGCTACAAATATGACTCACCTTGACAAATGCACAGAGAACATGTGCAGAAGTCTTAGCCATTGCACCGAGTGTTAACAGAGCAATTTGCCATTGACATCTGGAGATGCAGCAATTTACCTCTTCAGTTCTCCTTTTCCAACATGTTCAAAATATAGGGCAGAGTTGATCTGTATGCATTTGAAGGAGTTGCTCAGTCAATGGCTGACAATCAACTTCATTTATTGAAAAACTGCTCAAAACAACTGATCAATGATAGTGTTATGAAAAGAACAATTGGGACTGCAGTAAAATGACCTCACATGCATTTTCTTGGCATGCATATTATACTCAATTAAACATTGTTCCAGCCATTTACAGAATATTGTCTAGGTACATAAATTTTGCTATTTTTGTCTTTTCACAGAGCTCACAATCAGATACTGGTAATGATGTACACTTTGTTTTTTCTGAACTACCTGAAAAAGCAAGGATAAGACTGATCCTGGGAGAGTTATAGCAAAAGCACCTGAAGGAATGTGCGAGAACAAAAATACTGCACCACAAATATTTGATCACTTAACTGATTAAAAAAGAAATGGGTCGCTAAGACTGCTGCTCAGTCTTGTTCAAGATTCTTCTCAGCCATTAGAGAGGAGTTGACATAGGCAGCCTTTTATATGATAAAGCTGGCAACTGGTGAAGTTGGAGGCCAATCAAGTTGAACTCTCAGCGGATCTGATGAGATGGCCCTGCTATAGCCTAGTGAAATGGATCATCATGCAGCTCTTTTTTCCCCCCAGATATTTGATTGAAGGCTCCTGTTTCCCATTTCACCCTGCTAAAGCCTGATGGAATGCCTCAAGCATATATCTATCTTTCCTATTTTCAGAGAATGGCATGTGCGGCAGTGCAATGTTTTGGGACACGCATATATCATTTGAAGGTAGTTCATGCTATTTACTTGAAACTCAGGGCCTTCCAGTGTGAGACTTTTGTTTTAAAAAGTTATTTTCCTTTTATTGATTCTTAAATAAGTGAAGTTACCCTGAACATGTCAGTGATCAATTTAAAGGAGAAGATGTTTATAAATCCCTAAATATACCACCGAAGCTCTTCTTTATAGCCGTCTACATTCTTCCACCCTTTGCCCCTCCCCCCAGATATTAAGCTTCTTTTTTAATGGTCTTTTAGGACTGCAATAGACATGGTTGATGATGCTGTAACATGACTTCAAAATAGAGGAGTGAAATTTGAAGGTTTTTTTTTTTTTTGCTGTCAAAATTTAATTTTGACATCCTGTGCAATTTGGAGGGCTTTGAAGAAGAGCTAGGATCCCCTTTCAGTATTATAAACAAGATAAAGCATTTTTTTTTAAATTTTGTGTTTCTTTTTTCATTTTTGTGCCAGTTTATTTTATGTTTTTTAATGAAACATCTATTCAAAACCCACTTACACGACTTGTCCTCTAAGTGCAATGTGAGTTGTCTCTTTCTTTTTGTTGTTCTGCCCTAAGAATATCAAAAGGGTTATTTCATCAAATTGTGCCAACAGGTAATGATTTAAGTGTAAATACACACTGCATCCTAACAATAATTTTCCAGACTTCTGAAACATTATACAGCATTTATTAGTTATGTTGAATGGGCCAATAGAGGCTGGAACCTAAAAGAATCTGAAGATGCATGTTTTCTCATAGCTATATTAAGCATATACATTATGATTTATACTCCTTTGGTATTGTAGTATATCTGTTTGTCACACAACACATTGTGAACTTGTTTGGGCTTTTTCACATGGAAATAGTTCTGCTGAAATTACAACTCTTAATTTGCACAGATACATTGTTTGTTGTGGAAATATTTGTGAGTAAAAGTGTTCTCTTAAAATGGGGAAAGTATCTGTGCATGAGTTCTCTAGTGTAGCACTGTCTTCTGATGTGATTTTTAATAATGATGATGATGATGATGACAATAACAATAATAATAATAATGCAAAACTATTGTGAGACTTCCGAATACAGACTGACAAAGTTCTGGAACACAATACCCCGGATATCACAATTGTGGAGAAGAAAAAAGTGTGGATCATTGACATTGCCATACCTGGTGACAGCAGAATCACAAGAAACAACTTGAAAAAGTCATCAGATATCAGGACTTGAGAATCAAACTGCAGAGACTCTGGCATAAACCAGTGCAGGGGGTTCCAGTGGTAATCGGCACACTGGGTGCTGTGCCTAAAGACCTAAGCAAGCACTTAAAAACAATTGGCGCTGACAAGATCACCATTGGTCAACTGCAGAAGGCCACCTTACTGGGATCTGCTCGCATAATCCGTCGATACATCACATAGTCCTAAACACTTGGGAAGTGTTCGACTAGTGATTTGTAATACGAAACCCAGCATGGTTATTTCGTCTGCTGGGTATACTGTCAATAATCCTTCAAATCAGTGTTGACTCTTGGCAATTGCCTTGGCAAATCCCTTCGAACCTTATAAAGATTTGTGAGAAGTAGTTTATTTTTGCCTCCTTTTTAGGACTTAGAATGATTGTTCAAAGTCACCCAGCTGGCTTTGTGCCTCAGGCAGAATTAGAATTCACAGCTTCTCTCTTTTTAGTCTGATATTTTAACCACTACACCAAATTGGCTCCCCCATATGATTACAACTTCACTATATTGGCTTCTTCTTAGAAATGGGATAACAACAGTGATGGTATTCAGAAGGTTCTGACCAGTTCTGGAGAACCGATAACGGAAATTTTGAGTAGTTCAGAGAACCAGCAAATACCACCTCTGACTGGAGATTTTACAGTATCCTTCCCCTGCCATGCCCATCAAGCCACGCCCACAGAACCGGTAGTAAAAGAAATTGAATCCCACCACTGGATATCAAGATGTTTCATACCATATAGCAAAACTATATTATCTTGCAGTAGAATCCATGTATTCCCAAAACTTCAATTTTTAACAGCCATCTGTTTCTTCTGACTACCACACTCATCAAAATAGGAAAAAAAAACTTTGGATCTTGATTATAGGAAATAAAAGAGGAAAAACACTGTCATTTGGATTGAAACAATGACTGCAGTTCAAAGACCTGCTTTTTGGAAATGTTTGGAGATTTCAGTGAAGTTTCAAGAGAAACATCCTTCAAAACAAAGTTGGAAATGGCACCAGTTCTTGTTTCTAAGCATCAAAGTGATATGCCCATGGCAATTCATAATGTAAAAAACTGTTTCAATGAATGCACAGTAGATGAGAAGAAACCTTTTTCTTTGAATCAAAGTTGCCAGATGAGACAAATGAAACAGACTGGCCTTATTGCTTTTCACATAAGCCATGTCATAGCCATTTTGCATGCCTACTATTTTCAAGGGGTCTACACCAAAAATATCTTCCATTTTCCCACTTAGGATATAGTCTTAGATCAGAAAACCAATTTCCATATTTTTTTCATCTTTCTCCATCAAGGAAGCTCTATCTTGACTCCGAATTTCTACTTGTCATGTTCTTCTATAGAATGACTTTTGGAAGAAAAATATAGAGATTTCCTATACAATGAAAGAAAAATATGTTACTTCTGGGGATGCCTGATGCAGAAATTGGATTCCTATTTGCAGAAAGCCTCCTTTGAACTTCCAAATGAATTATGCCTAATATAGGAAATGTACCAATCTGGATATAAATAAGCCAGCCAAACAGCACAAGTTGTACAGACTACATCTCTTCTCCTATATTTTTAAAATTAAAATACCCCTGGTCGTTTTCTCTTTTGGGTGGTAGAAGACAGTCAACAAAATTATCACCTCATTCGTTTAGCAAACTGAATAAAGATCTCTTCCTCCTCCTCTTCCTCCTCATGGGTTGTTGCATTTAACTTAGGCGTGCATATAAACATTCCCTTCAACTCCTTCTAACCTACTCATCATTACAGAGAGAAGGGTCAGAGAGTGTTTCTGGATGAGCAAAAAGAGAAATAAAAGTTGGGAATGTATACCAAGTTTATATACTCTCAAATGATCACATAAAGAAGATTATCTAAGGTATCCAGCTAAAGCAGGCAAGTACTTGCATTTCACAACATTGATATAGGACAATGTAAGAGGTGGATGATTACTTTAATAACCACAATAAGCAAGCATTGTTTCATTCTATATGGGAGAAGGCAACAATAAACATATCCTGTATTTTACCAAAATGGTAAAATGGACCCAATGCAAAAGTTTTGAAATTGACAAAACATGCAAGCAAGATGTGTTGTTTATGAAATTCCAAAATTAGAAATAGTAATGAGAAAAAAGAGCCTGGACTATTTGGCCAAAATCAAATCACATTTATTATTTTAGAAATGTATGGCCTAGGAAACTGAAATGAAGCAGGAGAATTACATCAATTTCTACCAATCCATTGATTTCTTCCTTGCTAGCAGAGACTTTAAACAACTAAAATGGCACATATATATAGATGGACATCACCAGATGGACTACACAAAGATCAAATTGACTATATTGTTGGTACACAAAGGTGGAAGAGCTCAGTTACAGTAATAAAGGCATGGCCAGAGGCTGAATTTGAAATGTGTCATGAACTATTCCAGTGCAATTTTCAAATCAAAATGAAGCTAAAGAACAACCAGGTTTTACAATATGATTTTGAACATATATCTACCATAAGATATTAGAAATTGCTTTGAAATTACTGATAGGAAACAAGATGAATTATTAAATAAAATCAAATAAATTCTTAAGGATGAACGTGAAGAATCTGTAAAAGTTCAAGACCCAGAAGAAATCAAACTGGGTATCTGAACAGATAATGGTAATATCCAACAAGATAAGAATATCATGGACTAGGGGAAAACCAAATTAATCCAGAATTCCGTCTTTGGGCAGGCTCATTTTGAAACCAGACTCAAATTACCATATTTTGGAATAGAAGAGAATAATCACCAGCAATAGATTTGATTTCAGTGCTGATGGGTAAACTGTTGAAAGAACTGAAGGGCCAGGTTGAGGACAGATCATCCTAGAAAAAGCCTATCTGTGTGGTCATTGAGAATAGCTACCAACTTGATAATATATGATCAAATCAGTCTATCATGAATAGAAAATTAGATCATAATCACACAAATATATAAATAAAAATAATAAAGGCAAAATAGTTATATTATGTATATGTGTATATATAGTAATTTTTCTTTAACATCTGTACAGATTTTGAAGACAGTATATTGACTGGATCAATATGTCTTTTACACAATGCTGGCAATAATAATACAATTAGATATATATAATTCTAGTCTTCTAACTTCTGACTTTGTACTTCTAACTTCTGCACATTGTACTTATAAACTTCAATAACATTTCTTCATGCAGTATGTTTGTTATCCCCTGTTAAATCACTAGTATTTTAATATTTTAAAAATTACTCAATATATTACTCCATCATAAATCCATTATCCCAATTGTTTAAAAACACCAATAAAACCAATCATTAATCAAATTTAATCAATCTTGGGATTATATCTCCAATCCCCTAAAATTATAAATTTCAATATATTTTTACACATCATTAATAATAATAATACAGTTAGGTTACCACATCATAGACTTCTACCTTCTAACCTTAATTTGCTTATGATTGTAGTAAATTCTATTATCTATCTGTATATGTTCTACTGTTTTTCCAAATTATATTTTCTATTTCTTTTAATTTCTAACACATTCACCATATTGAGAGATTATATTCTGAAGACATCCAAAGAAATTTTGAGTATTTCTACAATGGCATGAACCGTACAGAAAAATGGAATGCCCCAAATTCCACAATTCTAAGGGGAATATCTGCTGAGGACATTTTTATTTGGATTCCTGCATGGGGTAGGACTTCTCCAATTCTCTGATTCTGCAAAGCCACACCAAATGTTCATCAACTAGAAAAGGAGACAATCATGTACAGCAAATCAGTCAAACCAACTTTTAAAATGCAAAACACCTTCATAAATCCTATAAATTCAATGCAAACCTTGGATTAATACGCTTTGAATAAATGACCCCAACTGTATTGACAAATTTTGTTTGGGAAACACAGTAGTGCAGGGCTGTCAAACTCCTGGCTCGCGGGCCAGATACATCATGTGTTGGCCACATCCATGCCCAATTTAGCAAAAGGGGAAAGTGTCGATACATCACATGATGCCACCGTGATGATGCAAGTTTGACACCCCTGCAGTAGTACATACACACACCTTCGTAATTATCTGCTTTCTTTCACCAACAATTAATCCCTGCTAATGTACTACTACTCAGACTGGAAAATATTAGGAGCAATGCATTCAAATCATACCCATACAACAACACCCCAATCACAGTCCTTGGGACTATAAGAATATTTGACTTAATACCCTTCATGATAACAAATTTGATTCTAAGGTTGCTGTGCTTCCTTTTAGCCTCAAAACAAATTATTGCAATAGAAATGTTTTTTTAAGAGTCAACCCTTCGACTCAGTCATTCTCAGCTGCAAAGTCAGGCATCCTCAAGGGAATTCAAATCTTTTTTCTTCAGTCCAGCAGTTCTATGAACCTGCTGTAAAGATTTCTCCTTCAGTATCTAGCTGAAGGACTCCACAAGTCCACAGTAATATCCCTCCACTCCTAAACTTTCACATTGTAATCCAGGCACTGCCAAACCAACCAATTTCTTATATGCTTTATTGAACATGCGTATTTAGTTTTGCAGGTTGGATTATACATTCTTTCCATTCTTTCTGCTGATATGAATCCTGCTTGCAATTTGTCTCATGCCACTCGTCTTCTTTAGAAATCCCCCCTTTATCAACTGTGTCAGCTGCCAGTCTTCAAGTTCTTTCCAGGGTTCACTGCAGTTCAGAATAGTTAGCCAGCCAGTTTATTAATTCCCCTGTGCAATTCAGTAAGTATTTTAAATTTGGCTTTATCTATATATACAATATTACAAGCTAGTTATTACTCAGAAGATAATTGCTCTTAATAAGAGAAAAGCATTCTTTGTTGAAGAATGAATTAAACAGCCAACAGTTCTATTATGCTGCTTCCATCAGGGTTCTAATCATGTAAAGGAAACATTTCCCCTACAAAGAAATTGCTTAACCTCTCTTCTTGAAGTGTGATGTTTCATTAGAAGGCACCTGTTTTGTCTAGGAGAGAGGAGGACACTTTTCCAAGCCTTAGGGCCAAATTTATTTATTTTTCACATTTCTGAACCACCCATTTCCTTCAAATGCAAATATAAGCCCAATGGCAATAAATGATATGTTTTGGCTTAGGTGTTCATACTGTACCTACTCTGAGTCTTTTCCCACCAGTTTTGATATAGGCAACATTACTCAGGGTGAACTAAAGCCCTCATCGCAATCCTTTTCTGACATACAATTGATGGAGCAGTTATCATTTTATAAGGGCCCAATGACCATAACATAATAAAAGAAGTCTAGTAATCAAGCACAACAATTTGGTACTGAGACGATTACAGGAGGAATTGTGAAAGATAGGCAGCTTCGCACATTTTAAGCCCAAAAACAACTGTTAACAGATAATCAGAGTTGGAAGGGACCTTGTAGGTCCAGGGGTGGGATTCTACCAGTTCGCACCTATTCGCTAGAACCGGTTGTTAACATTCTAAGCAGTTCGGAGAACCAGTTGTTAGAAGAAATAACTGGCCTAATCCTGTAAGGAAGGCAGGAAGGAAACATTCTGGCGTTGCTTACAGAAACTGCCTCTCCGTTAACCCTTATTACATTCTTGGCAGGACTAGACTTCCTGTCTCAGGAACTTCTCTGGAGTTTTTTTCCCTCCTTTGCTGATACTTTGCTTGTGTGGAGTGACCATTCAAAGTTACAATGGCACTGAAAAAAGTGACTGATGACCATTTTTCACACTTATGACTGTTGCAGCATCCCCACAGTCATGAGAGGCCAGGAGAGGAGATGCGTGCCTCAGTGTGAGTGATATTGAGTTGGCCACACCCAGCCAATAACATGACCACCAAGCCATGTCCACCCAGTCACATGACCACCAAGCCATGTCCACCCAGTCACATGACCACCAAGCCACACCCACCACCTAAGCCATTCCCACAGAGCCGGTTGTTAAAAAATTTGA
Source organism: Bungarus multicinctus (assembly GCA_023653725.1). Classification (NCBI taxonomy): domain Eukaryota; kingdom Metazoa; phylum Chordata; class Lepidosauria; order Squamata; family Elapidae; genus Bungarus; species Bungarus multicinctus. The sequence continues at coordinate 56,865,594 of CM042836.1, read as the reverse complement.
ATCCCACCCCTGTGTAGGTTATCTAGTCCAACCCCCTGCCCTGGTGTAGCGGGAGACCCTACACCATTTCTGACAAATGCCAGTCCAATCTCTTCTTGAAAGTCTCAAGTGATGGCACTCCCACAACTTCCGAGGGCAAGGTGTTCCATTGGTTGATTTTTCTCACTGTCAGAAAGTTTCTCCTTATTTCCAGGTTAAATCTCTCCTTGTTCAGTTTCCATCCATTATTCCTTGTCTGGCCTACGGGTGCTTTAGAAAATAGCTTGACCCCTTCCTCCCTGTGGCAGCCACTCAAATATTGGAAGAATGCTATCATGTCTCCCCTGGTCCTTCTCTTTACTAGACTAGCCAAGCCAAGTTCCTGCAACCGTTCGTTGTATGTTTTAGCCTCCAGTCCCCTAAACATCCTGGTTGCTCTTCTCTGTACTTTTTCTAGAGTCTCAACATCTTGGAGATAGTGGAGATATTTTTATTCCTGAAATAGGATAGGCTAATAATTTAGGATTCAAGAACAGCAGTCTGGTAAAATAAGACCTCAATGCTGGAAAATGCTTATGTTCATCCAAAAGGCTTCCCTGTCTAGTGTAAACAATCAGTTGCAATACATGCAACCAAAAATACAAATGGATATATGAATGCAATTAACCTTTAATTGACTCTGCCACACCACCATACTTCCCATTTGCCAGTCATGTGCACAAATAGTAAAACCAATCTACAGCTTCTTTACGTTTTCCTTATTGCTGGCAGTCTTAAACATGCTTTTGTTGTGGTATTATTTATAAGCTTTTGAGATTGGATTTCAAAGATTGCTGTTCAAATATCATTGCTGGATCTGATGAGTGTCAATAGGTGAATGTGTCAATCAAGCAATACTCACTCTTTCTGTTTGAAACAGGCCAATTGTTAAATGTAGAAATTCTAGTAGCAATAGCACTTATACTTATATACCACTTCATAGTACTTTATAGTCCTCTCTAAGCAATTTACAGAGTCATCATATTGCCCCCAACAATCTGGCTCCTCATTTTACCAAACTCAGAAGGTTGGAAGGCTGAATCAATCCTGAGTCGTTCAGATTCAAATTCCTGGAGTGAGCAGTGAGTTAGCCTGCATCACTGCATTCTAACCACTGCACCACTATGGCTCTTATACTATTATAGTACTGCATGAACTAACAAATATACCTTTCAAAAGAGAGAATCAGATAAGAGTGTCTAGTGTTGGCTGGGAAATTCTGGGAGTTGAGGATCAGACATGTTAAAGTTGCTAACTTTGAAAAACACTATTTTAGTACATCCCACACACACACCCTCCCCCGCAGCAACAAGTGGCCACATATTTATATACATCTGTTTGAAACAGTGGTGGGATTAAAAAAAAATTACTACCAGATCTGTGGGCGTGGCTTGGCAGGCATGGCAGGGGAAGGATACTGTAAAATCTCCAATCAGAGGTGGTATTTGCCGGTTCTCCAAACTACTCAAAATTTCCGCTACTGGTTCTCTAGAACTGGTCAGAACCTGCTGAATACCACCTCTGGTTTGAAGCATTTTTCGTGATAGGTTAATGTGGTCAAGCTAAAGGAAAGGGGAGATTAAAACAAACAAAGATTATTAATAATCATCGTAAGAAGTCTCAAAACCTTTCTGTTCATCATGATGCCAGGTCTGCATCACAGCATGTGACCTGGAATATATCACATCCCAGAAAAACCTGTGAATGTAGCATGCCAGTAAAACAACACTTGAAGGTTTTTCATTAACCTTGCTAAATGAAACCATGCTACTAAACTGGGTGAAATTAACTAGGTGTTTGGGGATGTTGGGTATATAGTGGGCAATTCATCCATTGAAAAAGCAGACAGGATGAGTCAGCTACTTTTCAGGTGTCACCTTTATTGGTCTCCTTCTCAATTTTCTGTCTGTCTGTCTGTCTGTCTGTGTCTATCTGTGTATGCGGGTGTCTGTTTGTCTGTCTATCTGTGATATCTATATTGGGACAAGGCAGAAAAAAATGCGAACAGATTTTCTGAGGGTGGTGTATAACCATTAATAATATGCATCATATAATCACTTTCTTTGTAGAGTTTATTGCATGGCCAACAGAAGTAGATGCCTAACAAGAGGAAATGAAAAAAGTGAATATCTAAAGTACCTAGTAAAAGGAATTTAGCATATGCATCTTCTCCTTTCATGGCATGCAGTGCATAGAATTGGGGGGAGTTTATTGGAATCACCACTGGGTTGTACAATGGGGATTTAGAGAACATCTGTGACCCAGTTCAAAGCATCAGTTCCATCGTTTTCAGCAAAGGTTCCAATTCAAACCATGTATTTGATTCAAGGAAGTGTATTTCTCCAATTCAGCTCTTCAAATGATGGTCAGTTGGTTTTTATCAGCTACCTTCATCTAGTCTGCTATTTTACTTGTGGGTATTGTTAAATTGAAATGTTACTTCAAAGCTTTGCTCTGTCCTAGTCAGTAATGTCCTGTTTTCTCCTTTCTCTTTTTGCATTATTGGAAAAAAAAAGATGCCTGAATGCATCTGTACAATTTTATGCTGGAGAGTTAAACCCACATTCAATTCAAAGGTGTAATGCAGGGGTTGACAAACACATTGCAGGCTTTAGAGCAAGGTGACCTGGACAGAAACACAGCAGGGGCAAATGGTTACAATTCCAAGAACTACTGCTAGACATCTGTGAGCTAGCTTGGCTCTATGTCAGTGTTTTTCAAACTCAGCAACTTTTAAGAAATGTGTATTTCAATTCCCAGAAATAGTAGTTGGACAATTCTAGAAGTTGGAAGTCTACATGTCTTAAAGTTGCTGAGTTTGAAAAACACTACACTACATTAATATTCTCAAGAGGAATACTTGCTATTGCACAATTTTGAGAACATCAGATGGCAGCTTTCCCAATAATTCCCTGCATAATAGCAAATTACACCATAATATTTTTCTAAGCTACTGGCAAATAAATCAATGGATAGATTAGACAATTTATTCTGAGCTGCTTTTGGTCTTATTCATTTTTTTATCCAAATGTATCATTTTGGGACTTCTTCCTTTAGGCCTCATCTTTTATCATCTCTGTGAGCTCTATGGCTTAGACCTCTCTGAAATTTCTTCTCTGCCCATATTCAGATTGGGGTGTTTTTTTTTTTTTTCAATTTTGTCACATGCTGTATTGGAAGCACATGCCCCAGATACCTATGTTGCTTGGGTTTTAAAACATACAGAAACCATAACATGGATGTGAAGTTAAAAAATATACAATATCCTAGAATTGTCTACCAGATAAATAGATTTGTTCTGGATTACAAATTAGGCTGATGGAAGAAGGAATTCAAAACACAAGAAAGTCATTAAGTTGCTCTAACAAATATACTCCAACTACTAACTGTGTATTGCCTTGATATATATAGGTTCTATTTTTGGAGTTCAATATCCCTTTTTCTCTTTGTAAGCTCTAGTGTCTTGGAAATGAAGGGAAATATATGTGTCCAAGAATAATGTTGCAAGATCCAGTCACCAGGACCAGAGGTTTTGTCTTTCAAGCTTTCAGACTCATACTGGAGTCCATCTTCAAGAAACTTCTCTCTAGCAGAGTGTATACTGTTTTGTGTATGGTATTTATAGTGCCTGTTGTAAATAGATGTTGTTTGGGATCTGTTGATGGCTGGCTTTTAAGTCATTGTTTGCTTGTGCTGCCCAACCTTTATCTTCTATGTATTTGATAGGTTTGTGGTAAATCAGCACTCCTGTTAACTGACGAGAGGCCCATTTCTCAGGCTCCAATCACTTCCCTGGCTGTTTTTCTGCCTGCTCGTCTAACAATCTTAGTTGCTGCAAAATTGAATGTGTGTCCTTGTTCATTGCAATATGAGGCTATTAATGTGTTTGGGTCTCCTCATCTGATTGCTCACTTGTGTTCTTGCAATCTGGTGGTTAGCTTCCTTCCCATCTGTCTTACATAGTCACAGGGACATTCTGTAGATTACATTGGAAGTATGTCTCACCTCCAAGCAATCTTTGCAATGTGTATGGATATCTAATTTCTTGCATCTATGAGAGAGACAGAGATTCAATGGGTGACATCTCATATTGACTCAGCATTCTGTGAGAAGAATTGCCTATTATATCTCATATACCTAATCAAGGCATTCATGCAGGCATGGCTGGATTTCATTTTTCTCATCTAAGGAAAGTATGTTGATAAAATACATTTCAATTAAAACCTATAATATCTAGGAATATGTTTAACTTAACAATATACTGGATTTCTGCAGGTATAGTTCTGTTAGTATTGTCCTGATTTCAGATAATCCTAAACAACAAGTATAAAGGACTCCTTTAAAGCTATTTGTACTCCTTCCATTAACAGCTTACTAAAATAAGAGTCTTTTTCATATGGGAACTTAAATAGGAAACTGAGGGGGTGGAAACACAGTCCTATCTATGGATTCATTCGAAATGCAATAGGCTTAATTAAATTAGAGGGTTTTTTAAGATAAACTCTATAACCAGGTATTTTTGTTAATGAGCATGCTCCTATGATCAATCAGCAAATCCAACCAAGTTAACAATTATCTGCAGAAGTCCTTAAGAAAATTGATTGAGTTATTTGAGGAAACTGTCTTTTCCAATTCTGGTTCAGGCTAATGTAATCTATGCTTCCTATCCCGAGACTCAGATCTAAAAGTTAGCACATTTTAAACTCATAGATCAGTCTGAGGCTGAACCCTTTTCCATCTGTGAAGAAACCATCTTTGACTTAAAGGAGATTCTCCACCCTTATATGCAGCGGTCTAAAGCATCTTCAATTCAGGGGTGGAATGTATTCAGGACAATAGATATGGTTGATAATTCAAGTGGAGGGTTAAATAATGGCATCCACTAATCAAATTACTAATTGAATTCACTAACTGGTAGAAGAATTAGTTGAAACCCATACTCAGAACTCTTAAACAGCAAGAAGAGTTAGCTCAACATGAACTCCCATTCACAGACAATGGGGAAAAATTAGCTCAGACAAGTGCTTACATACAAATGCATTAGCAATTTTGTTTTGCATACACAGGCAAGTAAGAAAACCAGTGGGGGAAATCATCACTGACTTTACAGAGAATAAAATGACTTGGTTAGCATTCTCATCCTCTCATGTATAGAACATGAGTTCTAAATATTTTAATAGTATCAAAGAGAGGATGGAAGAAAAGAATCACTCTTAGGTTCTACAATCTTCAAAGGAGATAGCATCATAGAACTACCTTTTTCTCACACCAGCATCCTGGAATGGACAGTTCAAAGATTTCTTATATCAGCTTATCAGCAGGGTGATTACTCTTAATTAGAAATGCATCAGGTATATTTATCAATTTTATTGAGGGCTGAAAGCATGCATCTTACTTTCATTCAATTATGCACATAAATATACACCAAGCTACAATCAACATCTTTGTTCCTGGTAGCTCCACAAGCCTTTTCCAGCTGGGGCACTTTCTTCAGAAATGAAAAAGCAAGCAAAATGGAATCCCCAAGCCAAGCAGGCATATGACACCAGAGCACATCTGGTAGCACATCTAAGCACTCCTGTAACAAGTGCATACCTCAGCCAGAAAAACTACAAAGAGCTTCCTTTGCCTACATCTGTGAGAAATAACATTCAACAACCAATTAAAGGCTGCCCTACATTTGCAAAGGAGAATGTCAGGATCTTCTAATATACCTTGATCAGCAATCAAAGGACAATGAGATGTTGAGGATATTCTGCCTTCCACAGAGAATATTTTGGTATAAAACAACTGCAAGGATCTTGATTGATTATTTTGTGTTAGAAAGAAAGTAAAGCGAACTTTCTAATAAACTATGTGAGTTTACTTTCCCTTTTTTCAATCTATTTTGGTTTTATGACATGCCTTTAAAACATGTGAGGAAAGAAAGTTTCTTACTATCTACTCAATTCAGTTTGATTCCAGAATGAGTCTGACTATTAATTTTTTCAAGTCAGAGACAAAATTGCCCTTCTCAAATATCGCAGTGTTATTCCCAGCTTAAGAAACACATCCAGGTATATTTTGAAATGTATTTTCTGAAAAGAAAAAATTAAAGACATACCACTAATAACATAGTATATACATTCCTATTTCAATATCTATAGACTTTTTTAAAAAAGAAAATCTTACAAATTAACATGGAAAGTATGGAAGAGAGTTAGAATTTACCTGGAACTATGGAATCATAGAAATGGTAGCGCTTGACAGATTTGATAGAAGGAAATATAGGTAAACCTGCCCCTATAGGATGGGGCCATCTTATTTTTGCATAAGCATCTGTAAGAAATGAAGTAAGACAATATCAGTAGCCTTGGGCTTTAAAAGCTGCAACTTATTTCTGTTTGTTGACCAGGAAGAGTATCTAGTTGACAAATATATGACAAAACAAATTTATTATGGTAGTTAGGAAGACACACAAATATTCATCTGGTAATGTCAAATTAGCCCAAAGCTTCTATTTCATGAATTACAATATAGTTATTCTAATTCTGATATTGGTATTCTAATAACAATGTGGGCATCAACTAAATTCCAAATGCTAAAGGTCCATAATAGCTGCAAACATCAGCACACAGAGACTACAGATTTTCTTGAAGTCTTTGAGGGTGTGTAACTTCATTTGTTTCTCTTCCTAATCTTCAAGCCAATTTACACACTGGTGCTCACCAATCGTGAAACAGTTTTCCAGTGCATGTTAAACAAAGGCAAAATATTTTATCTTTCCGCACTTGAATGCACTTATCACGTAGCTAATGTAACTCCCTGCGCCATACTTTAATCTCTTAATATTGGAACAATGCTATACAAAGACCCCAGAAATTCAATTTTTAAAATAAACCATTTTGGGCATCAGCAAGTTCTTTTAATTATCTGGTTCCTTTCCATCCCCTTATCCTCCCTTAGTGAGTTTATTGAGAATTGGTTGGCAATTTTGCTGACACAATTCTCCCTCCGCCCCCACTCCCTACAATTAATTTCTCACACTAATGCTGACAAAACAGGGCAGATCAGTTGGCTTTCCAGAACTGAGGACTGAATACGACAGATTGCCTCCCTGTATTTTCTTTATCAAACTTTAAATATTCATAGCTCTTGTCAAATTAAATGAGATGCTTAGCCTGTCATCCTTGGCAACTCATCAAATCCACAGGTTTTTCCATCTAAAAATTTTCTGGCTATTTTACATCTCTCTCTTAACGTTATTCTTTGCCAGCTCATTTATCAGTCAGACTCGTATTCTGAACAAATCTTGTTTGCTGTTGCCTTATCAAATCACCCCTGAGCCTACCAATTAATGAAATATACCATGATACTAAAAGACCAATAAATAAATAAATAAATTCATCTAATTATTAATTGTTACTAAATTTAGGTTGCAATCTTCAAGTCAGCCTCTTAGGACATTCCAATAAGAGTTGAACAATTGAGCAAATCTCCCCTCTCTAAGCATCAGACTGTAAGTATCATATGCACATGCACACTTTACACAGGGTGTACCATTAGTCAGACCCCATAGGCAATTTATTATTATTAAAGAAAAACCCTGTGTGTGTGTGTGTATGTGTGTTGTGATAGAGAAAGAGAGAGAGAGAGGGAGGGAGAGGGAGAGGGAGAGAGGAAGGGAGGGAGAGAGAGGGAGGGAGGGGGAGAGAGAGAGAATAAGAATGAATGAATCATGAATTTGTGTGAAGGTATGAATATACAAATGAAAGATACAATACTCAAGTTTCCTTCAAAGCAGGACATAGAAACAGCAGGATTTCTTCTGGAAGATTTCAATTTATGCAGCACCAGGAAATTGCAATAATAGAATTAAGATTTCCATGAAGCCACAGTTCTCAAAACAAGACATAGTCCCCTTGTGAGAAAATGGCACTGAAGGGATTTTCGTTGCTTTTGAGGAACAGCAGAATAGGTCAGGAAACAAATACTAGAGATCTACTTTATGGACATAAGCTTTAATAATAGAATCTAAAAAGTGTATCTGACCAAATAAAAAGAACGAATAACACTGAATATATTATTGAACCACCTTTTAGATCTCTATGTAATGTGAGGACCTAGAAGAATGGCCACCCTTGAACAAGGAGTCACATCATTGTAAGAAGTCTCTTTTATAGCATATTTTCAGCTTTCCAAATTTTCAACAAAAGTAAACACATTGGGATGAAGCTCTGGTCCTTTGAGATGCCATCACTCACATACATAAACCAGCCATGGTAGTAGAAAAATATTGTACTTCTACTGGAAGTCACAGGAAGTTAAATAAATTGCATAAGAAAAGCAGAACGTTGAATGTTTCAATTATTTCTACTTCAAAAAGAGATAAAATGAACTCTTGTACATGAAACAGGCTTGCCTTAATACTGATTCACACAGTTTCTGTTTTTCAGCATTTCAGTGTTTCAAGATTTGTGACATAAATGTTAAAAAGTTTGAAATTTAAACATTGAATGAAAATTCTGAAGTTTCTTATTTCTAAATATCTCAGCTTTTCTGCCCAGCAGAAGAATTATTTTATGGTTTTGTTTCATGAAGTGCTTCCTTGAATGTTGTTTTTTTTTTTCTTTTATTAGTGAGATCTTTTTCCTCCTGTTGGTGAAAAAGCTGTGACTAATACTGAGACTTGATATAGCATCATAGGAAAAAAAAAAGCCCTCAATGTATAAGTTTTTAAACTGAGGAGAGGTTTTTTAACATTGGGGACCATACAAGTTAGTTTTGCCCCATTTTATGACCTTTCTTGCCACAGTCATTAAGTGAATCACTGCAGTCATTAAATTAGCATCATGGTTGTTAGATGATAACAGAACAAATAACAGATAATCGGAGTTGGAAGGGACCTTGTAGATCATCTAGTCCAACCCCCATCCAAGCAGGATTTCTGACACCATTTCTGACAGATGGGAGTGTGTTTTTCTTTATTGTGATGTTTTTGATCAATAACAGCTGTTAAAATTTATGGAAAATTTTAATGAGAAGACATGTAGCATCCCAGATACCCTTCAAGAAAGGAGGAAAACTGTTTAGTAGTGCACACTATGGGAGAAGGGAAAGGTAGAATCATGAACTATAAGTATAAAGAGGTCATTTAGACTATTGATTCCTATCCTCTGATCAGGAACTCAAATTAAAGTATTTCCAACGGAAGAACATCTACTTTCTACTTGTGTACATACAGTCAAAGGCAACCCACCTCAGATAACAGATAACATATAACAGATAATCAGAGTTGGAAGGGACTTTGTAGGTCATCTAGTCCATCCCCCCCCCCTGCCCAAGTGGGACCACGATTTCTGACAAATGCCAGTCCAATCTCTTCTTGAAAGTCTCAAGTGATGATGTTTCCACAACTTCTGAGGGCAAGCTGTTCCATTGGTTGATTTTTCTCACTGTCAGAAAGTTTCTCCTTATTTCCAGGTTAAATCTCTCCTTGTTCAGTTTCCATCCATTATTCCTTCTCTGGCCTTCAGGTGCTTTAGAATCTGGCTTCCCCATTGACTTTGCTTGTCAGAAGATTGCAGAAGGTGATCACATGACCATGGGACACAGCAACGGTCATAAATATGAACCAGTTGTCAAGCATCTGAATTTTGACCAGATGATCACAGGGATTCTACAAAGGTTGTAACTTTGAAAAATATGTTGAGGTAATTCCCTGTTAGGAGAATGAATGCACACAGGGAGATGTTGTGAGAGTAATGTTGAAAACACATACACAGTACACAGATACACTGTATAGTAAAATGTAGGTTTCACTTCCAGTAAATGGTTAAACAAAGTCCAATAAACAGTCCAAGTCATACACAGTTTTCAGTCCAGGGATAATCCAATAACAAAGTCCAGTATCAAAAACAGTTCAGTAATAGACTCACATCAATCCAAGAATAACGACGATCAGCAATAGTCAATAGGAAATACAGGAACCAAAAACAGCGAACAGAACATCGACCATCAACTACCAACACTCTTCTTCTTCTTCTTCTTCCTCCTGAGAAACTAGGTTTCTGGCTCCATCTTATGGCCATTTGAGGAACCACACCCAATTACAATTTTAGCATTCCCTTAAAGAGACGGTATTAAAATGTCTATCCTGGTTTATATATTTCCAACTGTTAGGTGACTTACATTCCTAACAAAATGGTCCTGTCACATTTTTCAGTGCCATTGTAACTTTGAACGGTCATTAATGAAGTGTTGTAAGTCGAGGACTACCTGTATTATGCTTGCAAGAAACTCTACCAAAAGTAGGTTGGCAGATATTTTGGTTAGAATCAATAGAAGATTTTAATCAACTTGAAAAGTCTGTCTAAAAATTCATCCCAGAAGCTGGAGATAGCAAGATATTTCAGTTCCCCTATCCTCAGCTCTTATGAGAGAAAATTAAAGACCAAAACAAGTCCCTCATACTGGGATCAAAGGCAAAATGGAAATGGAGATGCTTTGTTTAAATGGGCCACTCTTGATTTAGTCCTCACAATTGCCTTCTGGATATGGATTAGTTTCTACTTTGTCTTCAGGGCAGGCAGCATAAAGTCTAAGGGTAAGGGATGTTTGTGAATTAAGTTAGGCTTTTGATACTTGAATTTAAAAAACCTGTTTGCCACTATAAACTATAAAACTAGATCAAGGAAAGGGATTTGATGGCTAAAAATAGAAAGGAGGCAGTACATATTTTATACCCATCCACCATTTTTCTTTTCTCACAATTCTTGTTTTCTTATCAGGAAAAAAAAAAGGTTAGAAGGCACTACTGCTCTTTATTTCCAACAAAAAATCCTATTTCAATTTTCTTTTCAAGTAATTTTTGACATAAATATCTTTATATTCCTCCCATGGGATACTTTTCCTCCATTATCTTTCTCTGTATAATTTATGCCCTTGGTTTATCTAAGTATGATTTACAACTGGAGAAAAGCTTTAGATGGGCTTTATTTGCTATCAGCACTGAGTGATTTATGCTGAATGTTCATTCTTGTACAGCATTAATTAAAAAAAAGCTCTTTGTCAAATGTTGTTTAACTTACTTACTGGAAGAAAATATGACAGTTTCACAGATTAAAGAAGGCTGTCCTTTAAAAACCATTACAGCCTTGTGCAATAGAATTATTTGCTGTTAAAAGCACAATATTCAATGGGATAAAAAACAAAAGTGGTTAGGAAAAGTTCACCAAGACACATGTTTAATCAAAAGGAAAATATAGTTCAGTTTAAATATATGTAAAATTATGCACATTGCAAAGTTAGAAATATCCTAAATTCAGAAATGCATTGATGGGGATCTAGTTGTCTTGTTTTTTTAATGGAGGGGTTTGTTTGTTTTTTGGTCCCTTTAAGTCATTGTTGACTCTTGGCAACTGCCTAAACAAATCCCTGCAGTTTTCTTGACCATTTTTCAGCAGTGGTTTTCCATTTTCTGCTTCCTAGGCTGAGAGTTTCTATGTGGTCCAAGGTCACCCAGCTGGAAGACCCTGACTCAGTGTGTGGAAGCTGTGAAAACAAAAGAAAACAATTCCATGGAATCCATAAGCAAGAGACTGAAAACAACATTGTGTTATCCTTGTACAAATTAATAGTATATCTACAGATGGCTTATAATGTACTGTTTTAGATGCCTCATTTGAAAAAAAAAACCTGTATGATGGAGACAGAAAAAGTAAAGAAGAGGGCAGCCTAAATTATCAAGAAGTACCAAAATGTTCCCTATATGAAAAGATTAAAACACAGAATTATCTTGGCTTTTTTTAAAAAAAAGGCAGTGGGTCAGGATAAACATAATTCACATGAACAAAATCTTCCATGACATGGAGAAAAGGTAGAGTAAGAATCATGTCCTTTCTGAAAATACCACAATTGGGTCTGATGACGTGAAGGTGAGTCAGAAGAGAAAAATTGTATTTCTTCCTAAAATGCATAATTAGCCAGCGTAATTTATGGTCATAGACATGGTGATCATCACTAACTTGCATGGCTTTGAAAGGGCACTGGATAAATTAAAGAAGGATATGCTTTAGCAGTGTTTATTAGTCTTGGGGAGTCTGTTTTACTTCCAAGTTGGGAGCATCATATCTCTAAATAGCAGTTTCAGGGGAACAGTACTCTCCTATTCCTGTTTATGAACACTGCAGAGCCATCTTTTTGGCCAATATAAATATCAAAATGTTGGTTTCAGCCTTATCCAGCAGGGCCAGTTCTTTGTTATATATATTTTTATTATTTGTATATACAAATATCAAACACAATGTGACCATCCTGGTGTTTCCTCTCCCATACATACTGAAATAAAAGACAAATAGCTTACATGTTGTTTATACATTACTGGTTTTGTGCAATTATTTTTGACCAATATACATATTTTGGTGCATACATGGTGTCACATTCCACTTAGCCTGGTTATTTTATATATTGACTCCTACCTCTCAATTCCAACCATTTGTAAAATCTATTTTATGTATCGTAGTATTCTGTCTCCCCTTTATTTTTTAGTTCTAATGTTAATCTGTCCAGTTCCGTGTAAACCAAATTTTTCTTCATTATCTCCCTTTCTGAAAGTGTATTTTCACTTTTGTATTGTTGGGCGTATACCATTCTTGTTGCTGTCAGAATGTGTAGTATTAAATATATTGACCCTTTATTATATCCCTCTGTTGTAATTCCTGGTAGAAATAGCTCTGGCTTGAATTCTAAGTGTTGTCCCACCATTTTTTTCTAGCCACATCTGAATCTGTCGCCAGCAGGGCCAGTTCTTATGTCACTGGGTTTATTTAGATTTGTTCTGATTGTGAGTCCCAAACAATGCATCATCACCACCACCATTCCATCAGACAGAGAAGTCATGCAGCTTCAAAAGGCCTTCAAATCCTATGAAGAACCTGTGAGTTCTGGACTACTGTGTGCTTCCTTATTTATATTAGAAAAGGAAATAAAGTACTTGTAGCATCAATGTTGAATAGATAGGCCATAGTAGTCCAGATAACCAGTCCTCCCTGGTTGCTGCAATTCACTCTCGGAAATCTGACTTTGTTTTGCCATAAAGCCTTAAATCAACCACTCTTTCCTTATTCTTTCCTATCCTTGAAATAAAATAATATTGGAAAGTCCAAACCATTTGCAGTATTTTGTTAGGCAGGTCCCAGTGCTAAAATTGGTGACGATCCTTTTGGACCTTGGGCATGTCTCTGAGGAATTAACAATTTTCTTGCAGCTTTGTGTCATTGCATTCTTGACCCTAAATATATTCCATAGCCATTTATATTCTCACGTACTTCCATTTTCTTATTTTATTGTCAGAGTTGAATGTTAGACCCCCATTTGAGTTCCAAATGTATTCTTCTTGCATAGTTTTGTGCATTTGTGTACATGAAACCATGAGGTACTTACTATTTTCTAAACATGTCTTTTTCTCTGATGTGTCATCTTTAACAACCACAAGGAAAAACAACAAGAAGTGAAAGAAAATCTAATTTGTATTCCTTGGGATATGTCTAGAAACTATAACCAATTCCTTCTCCGACCCTGTCTCCAATTTTGTGTAAATGATTTAAAAGTGATAATCCAATGCACTAACAAAAAGGAAAAGGCAATGTTGATGACACATGATAAATGTAGAGAGCAAGCTAAGATTATAGTTCCAGACAAATATCCTAGAATGGTGTTTAAGAGAAATTAAGAAATTATTTTCCACTTCTGACTTTTGAGCTTACTATTAACATATCAATCAATCAATCAGAATAGAGTTGCAGGGGCTTGGAGGTCTTCTAGTCAAGCTCCCGGCTCAAGGAGACAAGAGACCCTATACCACTTCAGACAAATGAAGCATCATAAATTAATTTTAAATGTCTATAGTATTTCAGGTTAAAAAAAAAATTCTCTGTCCTCTTATATATCAAAATAAATAAATAAAATTTAAAGAGCCAAAATGGAAAACATCAAAATCAGATCTAATTTTCAGATTACAAATGGCAACAATAGCATTTTGGACATATACATATTACCAAATGTTTGTTTTCTACCAGTGATGCAACCAGTTAATTTCTGTTCATCTCACTCTAGTTGCATTTCATCTATTACCCAAAAGGTCAATGTGTGTAAAAAGACAACTTGTACATCTTTCGAGCTAATTCAAATTACAAACAATAGCAACTAAAGGTATAGGTTAGTTTTGCTGAGGTCAGAACAAACAATCTGAAAATAATCAAGGCTATTACAATAACAATGCACAGAAGTGTCTACCACTTATCTTGCCTCAAAGCATGAGTTCTTTGCCTATTATAACTCTCAGGTGGGAGAAAGAGGTTTAACAACTGAACCATGCTTCTCATGAATAAGTGATGATGATGTTACTTCTGCTGTGTTTGTATTTTCACTTGGCAATTACTGGATTTCTTTAGCAGCTTTTCTCATTGTCACAAGAAACAATTTAAGATAGAGCCGTGTCTTTCAGGCTTCTAGTTCTATTATCAGCTGAGAGAAGCCTGATACCAACTAAAGTTTTCAATAAGTTTGGGAGAAGGTTTAAGAGCAGAAAATGGGTAGAAAACCATTTCACCCAAATAACTCCAAATATGTGAAATTGGATGGATGAATATGATTGCAAAAAATAGACATGCTATCTTGATATTTGTGCCATTGAACTTGTGGGGATTTACTTTGAATAAACACAGAGATTCTCTATTATATTTAGGCTGTAAAAATCCATATAAGACATCAGCTGATTTTCTTTTGCAAATCTAGCATAGCATCTTTTTCCATATCATTCTTGTAGCCTGTCATTTTTAAATCCATTTCATCTTGACTGGTAAAATGTGTTTGTCTTTGACAACATCTTTGAAACTTTAGTCTAACTATAGATAGCAAGCACTCTTAAAATTAACTTCTGGGCCCAAAAAATGTCCTTCAACATGTCCAATGTTAATTTTTTTTTTGCTCCACTCTGCCTTGCTAAGTAAAATTTCTTCTCCTTTCATTGAAATCCTTTATTTCCTCTGGTTTTCTTTATTGTCCAATATACAAAATCTTATCCCATCATTTTTAAAAAAAAGATAATCCAGAATCAAAGCATTTTCTCACAGGAAGGATTTTTGTAATTTCAAAATCTTATTTTAAATCCATCTGGACATTTAGTACATTTTTAACTTGCCAAAAAATTAAAGCTTTGCTGTTTATTCCAAAAGCATTTTTCAGATCCTTAAACTTGCATTTAAAATGTAAGTTTTAAAGTTTTGCTAAGGATTGAAAGAAACTTATCCAATACCTGTTGATCCAAAGATTTATAATAACTGAAAAGCAATTAACAAGTAATTTCTAAACTTGATTTTTAAAAAAGTATGAGAACTGAGTGCCAGCCTTAATTTTATCAACATGTCTCTCCCTCTTTTCTCAGAGCTCTAAATCTGCCAATGGTCTCATGGTCTCATTACAAGTGACAAAAGTGGGGAGTATTTGTGTACAATCTCAAGTCCTTTCCTTGTCTAGAGAGGAATTATAAAAATCAGATCTACTTGCTGGCTTTTCATTCCACTGAGGCTATTGGTTCCACTTTCAATGGAGCTGTCTTTAGTTCACAATGTCTTGCCTGGAAATCCTGCAGCTAGCACATCCTTTTGCTTTCTGATACTTGAAGTTTAATAGTATACTCAGCCAATATTTATTTATTTTATTTATTTTGTCAACCAATTATTAGATAACAGGTATAAGTATAAACATGGTTATAAATACATGAAATGGATATGAATAAGAAAAAAAAACAATAGGATAGGAACAGTAGGCACATTTTGGTGCGCTTATGCATGCCCCCTACAGACCTCTTAGGAAAGGGGTGAGGTCAATAGTAGATAGTCTAATGTTGAAGATTTTGGGGTTTGGGGAAGAAACCACAGAGTCAGGTAGAATACTCCAGATATTGACTACTCTGTTGCTGAAGTCGTATTTCCTGCAATCAAGTTTGGTGCAGTTTATCTTTAGTTTATATCTATTTTGTGTTCTTGTATTGTTTTAGTTAAAGCTGAAGTATTCATTGATAGGTAGGACATTGCAATATATAATTTTATGTACTATACTTAGATCAAACCGAAGGCGGCGTAATTCTAGGTTGTCTAGGTCTAAAATTTGATAAAATTTAAAATTTCATTTTAAAGTATTCTGCTATGAGTAGAGGAGTGGAGGATTCTTCTCATAAAATATTTCTGGACTTTCTCAATCGTATTAATATCAGATATGTAATGCAGATTCCAGACTGATGAGCTGTATTCAAGTATTGGTCTAGCAAATGTTTTATATGCTCTAGTTAGTAGAGTGATATTACCGGAGAAAAAGCTACGCAGAATTAGGTTAACAACTCTTAATGCCTTTTTGGCTATGTAGTTACAGTGGGCTCTAGCACTTAGATCTTTTGAGATATGTATGTACTCTAGTGAGCAGTTACATCCCATTCAGTAGGCCAACTTTCTTGAACTTCAATTCACCAAGTATCTAATTAATTATGTATCTGATTTTCCTCTCTCTGCATGCAGAGCACAATGTTTCTTAAGCCCATTTCAAAAGAAGTTTGTTTGATGCAAAGCTAATCCAGCTAAAGATGTGGAACCCACTGGAGAATTCAACAACTGTTTGCCAATGTCTAAAGTTTTATACATCTTGTTCATAAAAAACTCAGATGATGGCTCTTTAATGGTATTAAGGGGTACATATTCCCATCATTCTCTTCAATCTGCTGGAATTTTTTTTTACTGAAATCACATACACTGATCCTCTGTAGCTGAATCAAAATGAATTATTGTTGTTGTTTTACCAGGGAGTGTGTTTTTCTTTATTGTGATGTGGCATATTTGTTTTTAATCAATAACAGCTGTTAAAATTTATGGAAATTTTTAATGAGAAGACATGTAGCATCCCAAATACCCTTCAAGAAAGGAGGAAAACTGTTTAGTAGTGCACACTATGGGAGGGGGGGGAAGGTAGAATCATGAACTATAAGTATAAAGAGGTCATTTAGACTATTGATTCCTATCCTCTGCTCAGGAACTCAAATTAAAGTATCACCAACAGAAGAACATCTACTTTCTACTTGTGTACATACAGTCAAAGGCAACCCATCTCAGATAACATATAACAGATAATCAGAGTTGGAAGGGACCTTGTAGGTCATCTAGTCCACCCCTCCGCCCAAGCGGGACCACCATTTCTGAAAATGCCAGTCCAATCTCTTCTTGAAAATCTCAAGTGATGGCACTCCCACAACTTCCGAGGGCAAGGTGTTCCATTAGTTGATTTTTCCCACTGTCAGAAAGTTTCTCCTTATTTCCAGGTTAAATCTCTCCTTGTTCAGTTTCCATCCATTATTCCTTGTCTGGCCTACAGGCACTTTAGAAAATAGCTTGACCCCTTCCTCCCTGTGGCAACCCCTCAAATATTGGAAGACCGCTATCATGTTTCCCCTGGTCCTTCTCTTTACTAGACTAGCCAAGCCCAGTTCCTGCAACTGTTCATTGTATGTTTTAGCCTCCAGTCCCCTAAACATCCTGGTTGCTCTTTTCTGTACTTTTTCTAGAGTCTCAACATCTTCCACATTTTATAATGTGGTGACCAAAACTGGATGCAGTACTCTAGGTGTGGTCTTACTAAGGCTTTATAGAGTGGTATTAGTATTTCTCTTGATCTTGATTGTATCCCTCTGTTAATACAATTTAGGATTCCATTACTTTTTTTGCTGCTGCTGCACACTGCTGGCTCATATTTAGCTGGTTATCCAATAAGACTCCAAGATCCCTCTCACAGTTACTGCTATTGAGCCTGGTTTCACCCAGTCTATATGTGTAGTTTTGGTTTTTCTTGCCTAAGTGTAGGACTTTACTTTTCTCTACATTGAATTTCATTTTGTTAGATATAGTCCAGTGTTCTAGTCTGTCAAGATCCATCTGGATCTTTGGCCTATCTTCTTGGGTGTTAGCTATTCCTGCCAGCTTAGTATCATCTGCAAATTTGGTAAGTTCCCCTTCTATTCCTTCATCTGAGTCATTAATGAAGATATTGAAGAGTATGGGGTCTAAGATGGAACCTTGTGGCACCCCACTGCATACTTCCCTCCATGTAGACTTTGACTCCATGTAGACTTAGATCTCCTCTCTGGATAATTGAGTTCCACTATTGGACTGCTACTATTGTTATCAATTTTACTCCTTTACATTCAGTTCTAATCTTTCTTCTAGTAACATAAATCCATCATTCATCACATCACACTGATATTTTTTGCTTGAATGCATGGATCCCCTTGCTGTCTAATTGTGTCAGATCCTAGAGTGAATGTGAAGTTGGACATGCAAGAATGCATACCATATTTGGCATGTTATTTAATTCTTCAATTAAAAACATATTGTGGTTTCAGATTGACTTACAGCAGGCCATAGTCTAGAAGAAGAAAGTATAAAGAAAATCTAGACTGTAACAATGATCAGATGAAAAATCTAAATGAAGTCCAAGTACATAAGCTATATCACTGAAAAACCAGCTCTCCAAACACAACTTGTTTCAATGCATCAATGCATACTGAACCCTCAGATGTTTGAAGAGTATCAAATGAAATAGTAGGAAATAAGATATTTTTGGGGAAAAGGAAATATCAGGCAATACATAGAACAGAATACTTTTAGGGAAGAGGAAGAGAGAAGATGTAGAAGAGCATGAAGAGAAATTGAATGTAGAATTATTTATTTTATTTATTATTTCGGTTACAAATTGAGAAATTAGAAAGCAAGAATTAAGAAGAGGTAAGAGAAATAACAAAGGAAAACAGCTGAAGAAAAACAAGGAGAAGTGAAAAAGAGAATGTGAATGCAATATGAGATGACACACAGAGGCAAGAATCCAAAAGTAAACTAAGAAGGAGAAGACATCTATGATGATGGAGTTAAGAGCAAGATGGACCAGTGGAGAGTCAAAAGAGATAAAAGTTACAGAAAAAGAGACAGGTGAAAAAATGGTAGAGCAAATGGGTGGCAAGAGAAGAATAAGAGATAAGGCAATGAAGGAATGTAGCAAGAGTTGGTCATATTAGACAAGTGGAAGAGGGGGAAGGCGGCAGAGGGGGAAAATAGATAGGGCAAAGGGGATCATGTGGTCAGGCCAAAATAGTAAATTAAAATAGCCCAGGAGAAGATTTAGCAGCGTAGAAGCATGGATATTTAGTTGTTGAGGTGAAAAACCATATAGGTATTTAGATATGAGAAGCCTGGAAACCAAACTCAGTATTTAATACAGGGTCTTGCCATGCTAAGAGATTATTGACCCTAATTCCTCAAACAGCTGCAAAATGTTTACAATAGGGCAAATCTATTATAAAGAAGAGATTGTCAAGGCTGTCATAAAGTTCCATTCATTGAATATTACCTTTTTTGTTTGAAACCATGGGGTAGCTTTCTTGAATTAGGCTTGAGATGCTGAAGGAAAAATTAAAGGGGATTTATCGTTCCTTTGCCAAATCCTGTTCATGACCGAGATAGCCACAACATCAAATATTACTTAAAGAAACTGATAGGAGCTGTAAAAGGCCCAATGGAAAACTGGAGTAAACCAGTACTCGAAGACACCACAAATCCAACAGCAGGGTTGTAAATATTCCCTGGCTGCACAAATTATTCAAATTTGCTGAATGTTTTTAGTTACAACAAAAGACACTGGCAATATGTCCCTGCATCTCTAATACCTATGACAGTAGGATATGGTTTCTCACTCTGTGAGAGAAGATCAGAGTCTTAACTATAGGGCACATATGCAAATACACATTCTCTGATGTAGTCACATGCATACTACTGTGTACATATGTGATTACATATAGTTTTAATAATATTATAGCATAATAAATAACAGGTATGTGGAGCCTAGCTGTATATACAATGCTTCTTGAGATCTCTTATTTAAAACATGGGAAAATAAAAGCAGATTTCCTGCTAAGCAGTTGGATGTTACATGTACACTTGGATTAAAATGTTCTGAACTGAAACACAACGAACATTTTTAAGGGGAAAAAAAGATAAGTAACCTTCCAGGTTGTTCTCAGAAATAAGTGCTCTATGTTCTCTACTACTAAGATTAACAGTGCAAGTTGAAGGACCCCTGGCTGGGAAGTAACTGGAAAGAAATTAAGGGCAAAGATAATTGGAGGAAGAATCTTTTGATATGTGGAAATCTATAAAGAACAACAAGCAATATAGAACATAAATGAAGTTTCCATAGTCTTCCTTAAGGGTTGTAAAATAGGAGATGACTAGGGTGAGCACAAGAGAGGGGCCAAACACATCACCAGTCATAAAACCCTTCATGCTCACAAGAGATCTATCTCCAGCCATCTTGAATTCCTTCTATTGTTATCTCCTGCTAATTTCCTTTGGCAGATTCTTGTAGAGAGCTTAAGCTTGCAATAAATCTTTATACCCACTTGAACTGATTTTTCTGGCTCTTGACAGTAAATCTGAAGTTCTCATGTTTCAACTTTAAGGATTTTTTTGTCCCAATTCTACAACATTTTGATTTTCTCTTTTAAGAAATGTGCTATTTGTATATCCTTACATGTATATTCCACACATTTGAACAAGCTTCTCCATGTTTTACAAACAGCTTTCTGGTTGCAATTCATTTCTTCTGCACACCTTTTTTTTTCATGAAAGCAACTTGATACACTTCTTAAATTGGGAATTGGAAAATTACATTCAAATATAAACAGATGTTGTGACTGTGTCCTAATTCACATAAAGGTTTGAAAAATTTGAACTGAATTAATCAGTAAATAAAAAAGGATGGGTATGACCATTTTTCACCTTTCTTTTTCTTCTCTGAACTCTGACAAATTTTGGCATGATAATTGAAGCTAGCAAAATGAATTGAAAAAAAGGAAAATGTTGGTTGGTTGCTTGGTTGTCTATGAAGATAAAATATATCTCCAAACAAACAAACAATAACATTTTCCTTTTCTTTAATTTACTTTTCTGGCTTCAGTAATTATGCCCAGAGTTCACAGTTGTATGGCATATAAGCCCCATGTACCCTCCTTCCTGATAAATCAGTCTGTTCTTTGATTTCTTCTGATTCTTTTTTCACATTAAATCGATTGAGTTTCATGTTCTTGTCAAAGATGTTTCCTTTTAATGCTATTATTTCAAATGGCTTACGGAGAAACAATTTGAAAACAAAGGAGAGGGAAGCAATTGGGGAGAAAATAAGATTGTCTTTGTGTTCATTTGGCTGCTTTTTTAAATTAGAAAGGAATCCCAATAGACAAAGAAGAAATATGTTTTTGTAATTGAGGCAGAAGGCTCAACATGTCCAAGTAGACACTCAGCAGGCATCTAGACTTTTTTTTTTTTAAGTTTTTGATATGGGATTTTGCTAAAAAATGTATTGCAAGAAAATGTTTAGATCAAGACCTGCTTTAGATTTCATACACAGTTTCAGAAGATCCCGAGTTTAATTTTGGGTTAGTTCGTTAGTTAGTTAGCTTGTTTAAACATTTGTAAAGCAGCCTATCTTATAACTAATTCTGGGCAACTCCCAAAGAGGTTTCCTACTGATTTTTTTAATCTACCTTTTCTCCAAAAATGTTTTTTTTTTCCTACATTCTGACTCACTTTAGTGTCTCAGAGCAGCTTCTCTACATTAGGCTAAGAAATAGTGACTGGTACCAAATTATGCTTGGATGGACCTCATAATACTTCATAGAAGAACAGTGATGAGGAAGTTTATTTGTTTGTTTGAATGACTTCATGCACCTCCAGCTAAATACAAGCAAACCCAATTACAGTAACAAAAATAGTATTAGATTCAACAGTGTCTTTGGGGACAGGGTAAGAAAAAATCAGAACTGAAGCCTCCACTCTTTTGTATTTAAATTGATGTTGCAACCATCTACAAAGAGCTTTTATTATAGTGATGTAACCACCATCTTGACAAATTCACACACCCCTTCACATAACAGGTTGGCAGTGTACTCACTAAACCTATAGAGATCCTGGCACAAGTGTGTGTGTGTGTGTGTGTGTGTGTGCATGTGCACCCTGGCAACTACTGAGAAGAAGACAATTTTGCCTAAACTGATCTGCTTCAACACCACAAAGGTTTGTTGGACAATGGGAAATAAGTCTTATGCCCCCAGCCTTCAAGTCTTTACCAGTGAGATGTAAAGAGACATCTCTCTTATTGGGAATGCAAAAATCCTTGCAACCACTATGTGGCAGGAAATATAGGTATCTGTATCTCTTGGTTGCCATCTTGTGGCTGTACAAAGTTTTTCACAGCTCATCTATTAGGTGTACTGAAGAGGAGACAGAAGTACAAAGTAAACAAAAAGAGAAGCAAAAATGTATTTGCCAAAGGGTGGAAATGGACAAGGGAAAAATTTTAGAACAACTGGAGTGGCCAGTATAATTGAACCCAAATATTTCTAGTGTTAGCTAGAAAAAAATTCTAATAACTTCACTGTGTTACTAGAATTAGTTAAGCAGCATACATGCATCAAAACACTATAGAGGCAATATTCAGTATTGCTAGTAACAAAGACAAATGCAAGTGGCTCTCCTTGAACCATTCAGGAATGCCAGCAGCTAGGATTTGTTAGTCAATAACCGGTAATTTATAACCATCAGAATGAATACAAACAACCTTGAAAGGAAATGTGATAAAATCAGCTGATTGAAACTTTACACCTCTCTTTTCAGTGTATTTCAGTATACAGTCAATACAGGAAGAATGAGTTGGTGAAGTTGTCTCATGGGTGGGAAAGCAGTTCGAATGTCAGTCAGGGTAAGTAAGCCATCAGAATTGCATGGAATATGTCATGGGTGCATTTCATGCAGCAAGTATGCATTCAGCCCTCTAGGTTTTGGGTGCCTTCACAAATTTGTTCCAAAAATGGTGCGGGGAAAAAATACATTAGGCAAAATAATCATTTCACTTATTTAATTTAATTACTTAATTTTCTTTCATTTTAATTAATAATGTAGTAATGATTTTCTCATTATACCTCTGAACAAGGCACATATAACATAAAACAGAGTTGGAAGGGACTTTGGAGATCATCTAGTCCAATCCACTACTCAAGCAGGAGAGTCTATTCCAAATATTAGCCTCTTCCTAGGATCGAACTCACAGCCTCCAGATTGTGAGGCACAAGTTCTACCTCTAGGCCACCACACTGGTTGAATTATTATGTCTGACTGGACTTGCTCAGAAATGAAGGGCAGGGCAAATCCAAGATTTTTCAGGATTCACAACCTGTCTTTTGCTTCATAGTTCTAAAATGGATAAGGGTTAATATCTTGTTAAAAACATCATCATCTACTCTATGTCTATGGAGATTCTCAATCATCCAGGCCATGGTTGTCCCAAAGATGCTTTTCCAAAACGCAATTGGACTTATCTTAGTTTTTTCCCCTTGAAAAATGTTTCACTTCTCATTCAAGAATTCTTCAGAATGAAAGAAGCTTTTCAGATGAGAAATATTTTAAAGGCAAAAACCAAGAAAGTCCAGCTGCCTTTTGGAAAGACATCTTTGGGACAGTTATCATTTACTGCTTTTGTTCAGTTGTGCCCAGATAGGCAGAGTGAAGATGGTATACCTCAAGTATCTAGAAAGTCTCAGCCAGCGTTTTTCTTAACCTGCTATTCAATCTAACTGAAGGGCAAGTGTTGTGGCAGAGCCACAAGAGGCCTGGACCTCCAAAATAATTCTTACTCATAAATCTGTTTTAGTTAATTAAATGTAAGTACTATGACCTGTTTAGTTTAACCCATGGAAGGGTAGAGTCACGATTCAAAGTAAAGATTGGAGGAAAAAATACTACTATTCTTCTGGGAAGCTTATTATTAGAGTGTGGCATAACAATTATGACTCTTGTCACCTTAAGGAGGAGGGCAAATTGAAGTGATAGATGTGCATGGAGGATCTGTAAGGGAGTAGGGAATCAATTTCTCTCTATCCCTGGTGCGAATTTTATTTGCATTGTGAATTGAAGGGCAATGACTTCAGGCTGCAAATTCTAACTTACCAATTGCTATTGTTGTCCTGTTGCCTGGAACTGAGTTGCCTGCCGAGGAGTAATTGAAGCATTCAGCCTCTTGAGAGACCAGAATAGCATTTGCATTGGATGACTATAAACTTAAAAGCAAAAGCTACAGATCTTCCTTTCAGTAAAGACAGAATTTGAATTTGCATTGTTTGGATTAATTTAGGCTTGTATGTTTAACTCTGTGGTTTGTTGAACTGATTCCATGCCTTTTTTCTTTTTTGAAGTTAAATGTGTACAGGTTTAATCCAATCTAGTGGAATCTAATGGAATTACATGGGCAGAGGCTACATAAGTCAATTCTTACTTAGCACCTCATCAGCACACAATGCTTCATAAACTATGCAGCAGGAGCAATACTTTGTTTTACTTTGACTCCAGTAAATGTTCCCAGAAGGCTACCAGGGAGATAGAGAAAACATCTCTTCCATCCTTTCTTCCAGATAGAAGTAAGGCTAAGTTACTACTGTAACTGTTTTATTATTATCATTGTTATTAATGGAAGATGGATTTGAAGAGATCCAAAGAGAGGGGGACATATCTACAATCTCCAACAACTTCATAAAAATGTTGGAAGCCGCATAGTACCATTGTCTTACAAGCTTTGTCTCTTTCATGCATACACCTAATGTCATTAGTCACGTACAAAAAGGGTAGAGTTTGTTATGTGATGGTATGGTATGGTACTGAGTTCGCCATTTGTTCTTTTGATTCCCTCCCTACAGATTCCCCTAAGAAAGGCATTGAAGGAAATGAATCTGTAAAATAACTCCATGAGGAGTTACTAAGGTCTTATCCTGATCATTTGACTTAAAAATCTTCTACATTATGAAATGTGTTGATTTTTTTTTCTGTACTAACCTGTTTTCTCCTTTTTTTTATTCATAAAAGGAGTTATCTTCATTTTCTATGTCTGCTAAATTCATTCTAAAGTCCTTGAATAGAAGAAAAACACCCCAAAGTTGCAGATATAACTAATAATATTTCCTCTTCTTATTTTCCCTACAATTCTGTGATGTGAGTTTAGCTGAGAAAGAGTGAATGGTCCAAAGACACCAAGTCAATATTCATGCCTAAAGCAGCAATAAAACTCACAGTCTCCTGGTTTACCAGCCTAGCTCTTGTTTTAGGAGCCATTTATTTAATTAATTTATTTTATTGACCATCCATCTTACCACAAGATAACTCTGGGTGGTTTACAATATCGAAATATTACAAAACCTATACGCGATCAAAGGATAAGCAGTCAGCCCTAATAAAATAGGGAGTAGGGATCAGAGAGGGAGTAGGATGAGCAGGCGGGACGTGGTATCTGTTATTAGTCTATCAAACACTCCCAATGTAAACCCCCCTATTGGAGCTCCAAACCAGCTGGCCAGTTGACAAGTGCTGAATTTTGATCATGTGACTGTGGGGATGCTGTCATAGTTGTAAATATAAAGACTGGTTGTAAGTAACTTTTTTTTCAGTGTAGTTGTAACTTTGAACCATCACTAAATGAATGGTTGAAAATCAAGGATTACTTGTATTGGAGCTTCTGGTGTTGTAAAAGGCAATGCAGTGCCAACACTTCTGAAAGGTAACAAAATAGTAAGGAGGAAAAAGAGGGACAATGTTCTGTTTCAGTGACCAATAGACCTCATAAAGACATCAAAATAAATCATACCTATAAACCATTCAAAAGAGACAAAAAAGCTAAAAGAAAACAAAAACATCGGAACACAACCTCCCCATCAGCCAATATCCCAGATAAGCAGGGATTAACACCAGACAAACAATCATGCAGAAAACATTACCCTAATCAAGGTCATCATGCATGCTGATGCTAATGGCTAGTTGGGATAGTGAATCATCTGCAAGCAAACAACTAAGCTCAGAGTGCACCAAGAACTCTGGAATCCATCAGAAAATAATTATGATTAAGCAACAATTGATTACACAATTTACTGTGAAATCTGTGGATTTATATCAGAATTAATAATTATATATTTTTTTTGTGAAAACATATATAAGAGAAAAGGAAACTGAAACATCAAGTGGAAGATAGGATTTTTATATTTATACAATGCTACATAAGAAACCATGAACCATATGTTAAATCTGATTTTCATGATATTTTGTTAAGTCTGTCATTTTTAAAAGGATCTGGGGAACATGCTTTATTTTGATGATGTGAAAGCTTATGTTGGTTTTTTATTGTCAATGCTGATTTATTCCAACGTATTGCAGTGACTGGTCTCTTTCTCTTACTTCTATAGTAAAAATACTGCCAAATCCTGCAGTGAGCGAAATCCCCCTTTTTTCCCTTGAAAGCAAAAAACTGTCTCCTTTGAAGAAACACTTTCGAAGAGAGGACCTATTGCAGTGAACCAATGATAATTAAAATTTTCTAAGAAATATCAGACGGGATTTTCTGGTATTGGATTTTTTTTCCTTTACATTTTTATGTCAATGCCAAGCTGAAAATTTTTCCTTCACTTGTATAATTTCTCATTCCATTTGTAGAGATAATTTGCTTTAGAATTTTTTCCCAAAGAAGATAAAAAGTTGGGGAAAATTCTCTTGACCGGAACTTCTTGTTTTTTCATTTGTTTACTTAAAAAAATAATTTGTGGCACAATTACTTCTCCATTGGTTTGAAATGTTTGTGATTGTTCATGATTTAGTAATATAACAGGATGTGATGTCAAAAAAAAAAAAAACTGTTTCCTCTCCTGACAAATTTGAGAGAAATCATCCATCAAATTGCTTTGCGTAAAAAATTGGGGGCAGAATTTCGGAAGTTCATTATTTACTAGCTTTGTTTTACATATAGTTATGACAAATCTATTCTCTGATTTTCATTGCTCACAAATTTTCATTTTGACTGAGGAAGGATATAAAATATTACAGATCTTTGTCCATTTCCTGCTGTATGGGGTTTATGTAGTCTTTACAAGAGAAAGGAATTCTATAAAAGTTGTGGTAAATCAGGATGGTTTATTTTAATTATTTTAAGAATAAATAATTGAATTAACTGAATGTTAATTCAGTTTTCAGTAAAGTCCTTGAGTGCTGCATTTTATTTGACCAACCCTGAGAACTCACAAACATGAGTGTCTTGGGTCTTTTTTTTTTTTTTGGGGGGGGGGGGTGTGGTTCAAAATATTATACTCAAATCCAAACTGATTAAAAATTCTTCCACTAGCTATCCCAAACAATTCTTATTTATGAAGGAGATCTAAGATTAACCTGCCATAGATAGAAATAATGTTAACTTTTCTATTAGGTATTAAAACATTTATAATTCTCTGGGTTTCCACTTAGCAAGAGAATTCCACCATTTAAAGAAATGTCTGTTTTAATGGCAAGCTGAACACAACTTTTCAATTAAAAGATTTTATGGAGGTTAGAAAATACCAGTGAAATATTTCTCAGAGGCATGAATCTATCTAGCCGTTCCTAACACAACATCCTTCCAACATATTGTACTGCAACAGCCAGGTTTTCTCTCAGCTCGTGATGGTGTATCTGATGGTTCATCAGGCTGAAAAATGTTCAGTTTAACTTGAATCATCCATATATTTGTTTATAATGGACATAGAAAAAGAACCATAGGCTTTTATGAGACAAGCTGGATATCTAGAAGATATCTAAAAGAAACAGATCTTTATCTAGAAGATATCTAGAAGAAGCAGATCTTTCCCTAATACATTGAGTCACTCTTCAACAAATATACTGACTCAGGAGTAACAGCATAAAAGTGTATTCAGTTCAAATTGTGGTTTTGATTCCGCTGAAACACATAACAAAAGGTCAAAAGGTTATTTCATCCAGATGGTGTACTTTTTTCCAATGCCATAGGCCTGTGATGGTGAACCTATGGCACGGGTGCCACAGGTGGCACGCAGAACCGTTTGTGTGGGCACACGAGCTCCAGTCAAATGTACCTGCACTGCATATGCACACACATCCCAGCTGATTTTCAGCCCATTTGAGACTGGTTTTGCCCTCCCGAAGGCTCGAGGGAAGCCTCTACAGCCTTGGGAGGCCGAAAAACGGACTTCCCTCGAGCCTTCAGGAGGGCAAAAATGGCCTCAAATGGACTGAAAATCAGCTGGGAGGTGCACACATGTGCAGTGAAGGTAAGGGGGTGGGGGTGTTGCATGCGCATGCATGCGGTGGGCAGGGCCCATTGCATTGTGGGTGCTGGCATGCGCACTCTTTCAGCACACCACAACAAAAAGGTTCACCATCATTGCTATAGGCTTTTTAAAAATAACTTCTTTTCAAGGGTTGAATACAATACAGAAGATATACAAAGCATATTAAATACTTGACTAAATCAGATTATCTCCAAGAATCTGGTCCTCCACTAACCAGCTGATACCAGTGGGAAGTTTTAACTGGAGCTTGAACAATGAAAAGCTGGGTTTACATAACAGTTTGCAATAGTTGATAGAACTTTGTACGGATTACCTTGCCCATGAAATAATCTCACTGATAAAAGGAAGGGAAATTATTTCCTCTTTCCATTGTGCATTTCTGGCTTTCTCAGGAAAACAATTTTTCTTATGTCTTCCAGAGAAAACTACTCAGTTTTAATTGCAGAATTCTCCGGAACATTGTACCAGGTGGAACTATGACATGCAAAGGAAAAGGATAAATCATAAAATCTGGCCCTATACTTCCCTGCTCAATATTTATTTTATTCTTGTTTCAGTTTAATTCTACTCTTCATCTAGAGAGATCAGGATGACACAAGTAGGGTAGTCCCTATATCACAATATATGTTATCCTTAGTCAACATTTTTTTAATTCATTGAGATTCATGTTGTGTCTGTTTTATTTTGCAATTTTGATGATGCAAACAACATCATATACATATGATTGATAACTCAATTCATTAGGAGAAAGAAATATCTGATAAAAATGAATATTTTCTGGGGGAAAAAATTGTTCTGGCAGAAAAGCAAGATGTGAAGCTTGACACTTATTTGAACACTTATTTAAGTCTTCTCCCTAAAATTTATGCTCAGGCCTGTGCTTGTGCAAGTTGTATTTATATAAATTATAGTTATGATTTAGGGGGAAGGATACCTGCAAGTTCCTACCTCCTGATGACCACCCAGGCATGTCCCTAAAGTTGTCTTGGCAAGATTTTCAGAAGTGGTTCCTGGGACTCAGAGAAAGTGACTGTTCAAGGTTATCCAGCTGGCTTTGTGCCTAAGAATTTTTTTTCTTTTTGTGAGACCATGTCAATTTTTCATTTTGTGTATCAATATGCAATTTGTAACATTTTTATCCTCTGCTTCATCTAAGGATAACATTTTTATCCTCTGCTTGCAATTTACTTCTTTGAAGAAAATGATGCAAAATATAAGCATTAGGAAGTAGGCATATTTTTATTGGGACAACACAAAACAATTATTTTAAAAAAGAAGATGCTATTTATTTTTATTTATTACTTTTATATGCTGCTCATCTCACTATCAAAAAAGATTTTGGGTGGTTTACAATGCAAAATTTACATGAAAAATGTAAAATGAGCAACACATATACATTTTTCTGTATCTGTGTGTAGATTTTATATTATATATATATATATATATATATATATATATATATATATATATGGCAGGAATATATTTTTGAAAAAGCACATTACCTCATACAGTTTCTGCTTTCAAATAAAATATCTCCCAAATATTAATTTCAATCACATTTTTAATATTTTGGAATTTTACTTGGTTTATCATCTGACTTTTTTCAATGAATGCAATGCTTATGAAGAAAATTCCATTTATTTTTGCATTCATTTATATTG
The DNA here is from genome assembly GCA_023653725.1 of Bungarus multicinctus. Classification (NCBI taxonomy): domain Eukaryota; kingdom Metazoa; phylum Chordata; class Lepidosauria; order Squamata; family Elapidae; genus Bungarus; species Bungarus multicinctus. Next base: position 56,835,678 of record CM042836.1, on the reverse strand, counting down.
CTGGTGTTACATGTTCTTATGTCAGAACACTGGCTTTTAGATTTGATATTTGGGCAATGTATACATAATATGTACTCAGAAAACAATCTTGGTAAATTCAATGAGGCATAAGTCCAAATGGGCAAGGGCTTTTCATGTTGATTTCTGTGCATCCAAGAAAGAGTAATTTCTTCCCTGTGGCTGCTATTGACAAGTGGAACAGCTTACTTCATGAAATTGTGGGTCCTGCATCACTGGAGCCTTTGAAGAAAGCATTGGACAGTCTGCTTAGTATAAAGATTTCTGCTCTGGGCAAAGTTTTGGATTACAAAACCTCCAAGCTTCCTTTCAGTCTAATGGTTCCATGATTCTGTGAATCTATTGAACATGGATAAATTTTGTATAGATGTATGTGGCAATGGTGGGTTGTCTCAGAAGCACATTGTTAATAGTGGGCTGTGATAGGGGATCAATCTGGCAGTTAAAATTGTACACTGAGGCAAATTGTCAACCAATACAATTACTTAAAGTGGGGGCAGATTTAGAAACTATAGAAAGAAAAAAAATCTATTTTTTTTAAGATGGGAGAAAGAGGAGAGTCACCAAGGATCATATGAGGATGCTGCTTGCCCATCCAGACAAACATCTAAATTACAATGCTGTGTATCTCCTACTGCAGCAACAACCAAATCTGTGGAACATCTAATAACAGAAGTTTTGGACCACAAACCCTCATCTGTGAAGTGAATGAGCTTTAACAGTGCCTGTTGAAAGTAGGCACAATTCCCTTTAATCTCCCCTTCTTATTATTAAGCTTGATTTTTTTTTTCACCCTTGTAGGCTTTCTAAGGAATCCCAGGTTATCTCAGAGCACAATTTGTAAAACATTTAACTGGGTAATAATGAAGACATTTAAAGAATCCTCTTTGTGCTAGGGGAAAGAAGAAAATCAGCCTAAGTAGTCAGCTTTTAATGGATTGACACAGAAATGTGCTTAAACATTTAGAGACTGATTTGGGGCTGGCCCTAATACATGCAGTTTGAGATTGATATTAAATATTTGAAATACATGATTCAAGCAAATTATTATAGAACAAAAACTGCCAAAAATTTGAGTTGCATCTTGGAAAAGATGGGCAGATATTAGGAAGGAATCTCATACTTCCATATAATCTAAGTTGAAAATTAGCTATTATTTCTTAGAGAAATTCCATCATAGCCAAATGGAACCATTAAGGTAGATATTTCTTTACACCTGTTTCCAGTCTCAATTTTTGCAATTAAGTTTTGCCATTTACATCTATAAATGCCCCAAAGTATGATTTTGTTGTTGTTATTTTTTAAATGTCTGAATCCTGGTAGGTGGGAATTGGAGTAAAATCTTTGGTACTCAACTCAACAGTTTGAGAAAATAAGCAGGGCTTCAGCTTTTCTAAATTGTGGGGTGGGAAATAAAGTCCTGGAATACACTTTGGGTTGGCAGTGAAGCAAAGGCTCTCTTTATTTGTTCGGAGTCATGCAATGTTGTGTGTGGTACACATATACACAAACACACTATGTGTTCACAGCAAGGCAGGAGAGAAATGCAATACAAAAAAGATCTACTGAACTTTGGCTTCATCCCAGGTCCTAAACAGTCACTACAACTTGATTGATGTTATTGAAACTGGATTCTGCCTGGAGTGTTTTTGTGCTCTAATGTTATATGAGTATTATTTGCATTATTATCTATGACCATAATAAATGCATCAGAGGATTTTTTTTTTTAAAAAGACTAAGAATCATTGTAAAAAGCTGTTTATTACTCTGTTTCAATCAAGAAAAATCAAGTTATGTTTCTGGGACTCTCATAAACTGGATGTATTTAGTTCCATAGTAAAGAAAAAATAGATCATTGGAACTCTTGGGAGCTGAAATGGAAGCCTTCTTATACAGCTGAAACAGAAGCATAAAAGACAAATTAAAAAAGAATTAATATGTTTGCCAGATTAATCTAGACTCCAAGTATCCAACTGTGAGACCAAAAGCTGAATTCCAATTTGGCAGGTTGAAATTGTTCAACTACCAGTTCCAGATTCTTTACTTGTATTTGTGTTTGTGATATTTGGATTTGTTCCAGAACTTACCCACAGAGAAGCTTCACGTGAGAAAAACATTATTTGCCCATGTACAGAAATCTCCCAGCTTGAAATTGGTAAGTACTGGTCACAATTTGCATTATGGATTGGTTAACATGGTATATAAATTCTTTATATAAATTTATATAATTTATATAATTCTTTATATAAATAATTTATATGCAATGTAAACCAATCAGTTAAAATTTAAAAATGTAAAAGAATATTTCCAATGGAACTATATGTACTGTATGTTTCCCTCTTTTTATTGTTGAAATTATTATTTTTTCTCCTCCCACCACTGGGTGCCACTATAATACTATAACTGCTGTCAGAGAATAAGGCTTAATTGATGGATAAAGAGTAGGCCCTAGAAAGTAGCCCTTCCTTCTTATGATGTCTATGGCTAAGCAGGATCAGACTTCTAAATTTTATGGAAACAGACTACACCTATCCTTTTTATCACCTACACCCTCATCTACCTCTCAAACCCCTGTTTGATTACTGTAAGTATGCAGATAGCAGATTTTCATATATTGGATAAATGTGACACTCTTCTCTCATATGGTTTCCAAATCACAAGAATGTTGGCATACAACATGCAGAAATATTTGTGATAAGTGCCTCCCCCCCCCCCCCATGCCCACTCCTGAAGATATCCACGGTGATGAGGTGGAATTGAGGAATAATATTATATATTCAATGTATGTGTGCTATATATAAACAGAGAGAAACAGAGCAAAATAAATACAGCTGTGTAATATGTGTGAGAGGAAAAACAGTGCAGCGCTAGGCATATTCATACCAAGTATATTTTAAAAGCAGAATATTCACCTGGAATCATCTCACCGGTCTGGCCTAGGGGTTTTTAAATTTTTTAATCTGGTTTTAATCTTTCTTAATCCCCTTATTTTAATCTTTGTAAGAGCCAATATATTTAATTCTTTTAATTTTTAAATATTGTATATGTGTTTTATATGTGCATTTTATTCTGGCTGTTCACCGCCCCGAGTCCCTTTGGGAGAGGGGGCAGTATATAAATTTAAATAAATAAATAAATAATGAATAAATAAATAAATAAATATAGTTACAGAAATTATGGGTACAGAATATTACCCATATTCTCATATGGGTACAGAAATTCATATTTAATATGAATAATCTTCATATTAAAAAGATTAAAGGAGGCTCCATCTAACTGAGATTATATTCAGTAAGATGTCTCAGCCAATAGTTTGGAAATTACTATTGTTCTGCAGATTATTATAATTAATTAAAAGAATTTGCACACTGCCTGACTCCTAACAACCCTGAATGGTTCACAAGAAAATAACATTAAAGTAAAATAAAATAATATCAGCAAAACCAAGGAATAAAAGAGAGCGTCCGATGTTCTTTGATGCAGGCACCAAAATGTTTTACTGACCCCAATTATCCTGAAATTACCAAGTATTTCAAGAGTTTGACATCCTCCCATGAAATATCACAAAAAATTAGCACATTCACACACCCCACATACATACGTACATATCTATATAAAATAGTAGAGAGGAAAAAATATGCCGTGGTATCCATAGACACTGCTTCACTGATCCTTGCATAATATGGTTTTCTATAGCTTTCAGTAACAATACACATAAGGGAAAAATCTGAGACTCAATGGTATAAATCATGTTCCTTGCTTAGCTTTTATATTTCATGGAATAGGAGGAGGAGCAGGGAATCCGTACTCTTCATGGTATTAGTGAATTCTAACTCCCAGCAATCCTACATTATTATGTTGTATAAATTTCAATGCATCAGCAGGAATCTCTGGAGAACTACAGATTCCACACTCCTGCTTTCAAAGCTTAGTATGTGCTGCCTGTCTTTCCATGTTCAATTCATTGTATTCAAGAGTACGTGCAAGTGTCCAGAAAATGCCAGTTATATATATTTTTAGAGGAATTCATAATATTATTTTTCCAATACATGCCAAACACAGTGACTTAATTCAAATAGGATTGGATAATGTGCACGATATCTTATAGCTTCAATTAGATCTTTCTTGAAGTGATTTTTCAAGTTTGCCATAAAGGTTGTAGTCATTGTCCGTCTCTATGATTTTTTCCTAGCATATGCAGAATTCACTTTTTCAGATCAACTGAGTGTTGATCCATTTGTAGCAACAGAAATTGACAGACTGGCTTCTCTCCCCAGCATAACATTTTAGTCTGAGAGAGAATGACTAGTCCAAAGTCATCCAGCTAGCTTTCATGCCAAAGACAATACCAGAACTCACAGTCTCCTGGTTTCTAGACTGGTGCTTTAACACTAGATCAAACTCTAACGTTTGTATATATGCAGGGGTGGGATTCAAAAATTTTTAACAACCGGTTCTGTGGGATGGCTTAGTTGGTGGGTGTGGCTTGGTGGTCATGTTATTGGCTGGGTGTGGCCAACTCAATATCACTCACATTGAGGCACGCATCTCCTCGCCTGGCCTCTCATGACTGTGGGGATGCTGCAACAATCGTAAGTGTGAAAAATGGTCATAAGTCACTTTTTTCAGTGCCATTGTAACTTTAAATAGTCACTCTGCACAAACAAAGTACCAGAAAATGAGGAAAAAAAACCTTCAGAGAAGTTCCTGAGACAGGAAGTCTAGTCCTACCAAGAATGTAATAAAGGTTAATGGAGACGCAATTTCTGTAAGCAACATCAGAATGTTTCCTTCCTGCCTTCCTTACAGGATTAGGCCAGTAATTTCTTCTAACAACTGGTTGTCCAAGATGCTTAGAATGTTAACAACCAGTTCTAGTGAATAGGTGCGAACTGGTAGAATCCCACCCCTGTATATATGGTAATATAATTGATAACTAACCATATACAGAAATTTAGGCTTTATCTGTCATCTCAATTGCTTACTCAATTGATTGAATTAAATCTCACCTTGTGTGTTTGTGCATGTTTCTATCAATTAGGGAAAATATATAGGGGGATGCAATTGGGATAGGGATATCTTATTACCCTTCCAGGTACTTGAATGGTTTTTGAGAGGCTGCAGATATAAATATTGGTATTTGCATTAGTACTGACACCTGGAAAGAGCAACAAGCAGAAAACTGAGAAGAGATATAAAGATTAAGTAAATCAAGCTACATCTTTATAACATTTTATTCGACAATTTGTTGGCACGTCAGAGTAAAATAGTATTTTCTTCATTCTCTCACCCCTTGAATACAGGACAAGGAAAACGAGATTTGAATTAAAGGAAGGGATATTTTGATGTTGTGAAAAGCTTTATAATGCTAAGAGTAGCTTGGTTCTAGAGCCTATTAGAGGTGGCAGGTTCTGATTCAGTACAATTAGAATAAGTACAATTAGATGGGCTAAAATCTACTGGAGATGCTTTAGATTATCACAATTATCAGCAGATAGGCTCAATTGCCTCTATGATTTGGTTACAGTCATTCCAAAAATATTCATTAGGAGGACAAAAGAAGCAGTTTATTTATTTATATAGTCACCTATCTCACAAATACGATTCTTGGCAGTTAACAAATATTAAACACACACACACACACACACATTCCCAGCCAAGTAATACAAAATGGTTGTCAGAAACACTGTTTATCTGCAGTGTATCCTTTCCTGACCCTGTGTGGGACAGTGGTGGTGAGGGAGAGAGAAACAACCAAGGTATTTAAGGCTTTCTGAAAGAATATCCTGATTCATGCAAATGCACACACCAGCTGAACAAATCAACCAGTTTAGAGGCCTTTGCATTTTGAGATGATTCTAACATTTTATTTTAGTCTTAACATTTTATTTAGTCTTTGTAGTTATAGTCTTAACAGCAATAACCCACATGTGAAGCACAATAGTGCACAGACATTGCTTTGCACATGTTTACTCTTTTTTATTTGCATTTTCCTGCTTCTCTTGGCAGGTATGTTACATACTACAAACCCTCCTATGAACTCTAACTTCTACATGGCAAAATAGTAAGAAAACCAAGCAAAAGAAACTGGAAGACATGTACACACAGTCTTCTACTATCTGGCCATGTGCTTACTGTTGCTTTCATCTTAGTATACTATTCCAATGTTTCTCAGCTTTGACAACTTTAAACATCTGGATTTCAACTCTCAGAATTCCCAGAAAGGGGAATGCTGGCTGTGGAATTCTAGGAATTGAACATTTTAAAGTTATCAATGTTGACAAACAATGCTTTACTTATACATTGTTCAATCCAATTTAAATCAACAAGAACAGAAACATGACTGATCCATGTTGCTGAAACATCTTGACTGGAAAAGGGCAGGGGTTTTTTCACAATAAAAATTCTAAAACAGTGCTCAGAACATTATAGGACCCAAGGCTATGTTTGAAATGATCACCATTTCTTTCACTTCTTCAAACCAAATTTTTGTAACAAAATACTTTGCTGTGTTCTTGAAGCAGTCTATATGACAATTTTAACCTTAACCCTACTTCTACAATGTTCTCCTTTTCCTTTATTCGCCTTCTCTCATGTCATATTTCAATCTTCTTTTGTTTAAATTTTCCCAAATCTTAATTTAGCCTTCTTTCTTTCATTGACTTTCCCCAGGATATTTTATTTTATTGTGAATTATGATAAATTACATAGCTGTATATGAATGTATTTTCCTGTCATTTGGCCTTGTACACAATACAACTAGTCCAATTTTGCCTACTTGTTATGAGTGAGACAGAGAGTACAGACAAATTGGGATCATTGTGAAAACTGCAGAAATGCTTGGAACAAACTTACTGTCCCCAAAAGATAATGCAGCTTGAAAACACCTGCACTTATGGCATTTCTATTAAATTTGGTATGCCTCGTTCTCTCATAATGGTTTAACTTTCTTGAAATTCTGCCCATTTGGGTGAGGAGCCAAAGTGCTATAGGCATTTATGAGCCAAATTTCAAGCATGATACTTTATAAGTCCTGCACAGATTTCTAGTGTTTATTCCTTTATAATGAGCAACCTTCCCTGTCATTGTTAGTCTTCTTTTGTCCCAAACTTTGCAGTTAAAGGTGCAATCAGTTGTTTATGTTTTTTTCCACAAGATGTGTTTAATTAATACAATTTTGAACTTATCCAACTACCACATTATTACTGGATGGCTTGCAATAAAAATAAGAAGAGGGAAGGGGAGAGGAGAGGAGGGGCGGGGAGAGGAGAAACACTTATGAGGCAAACTCTCCATAACAAAAATGTTTCTTTTAGAGCTCAATTACCACTGTCCAAAGCTTTGGAAAACAACCAATGGATGGTAGGCATACAGACCTCAGAAGACAAGCTGTTCTAAAATGGCATATTTTCTGGGCCTCCATAAATTACACTATATTATCAAAAGAATCCAAAGTGCATTCATTCTACCCACTCTCACTGAATGAGCAGAAACAATTAGATGGAAGGGAGTCTTAAAAAGAATAATATATACTTTTGGAAGACAGTGGTTGTTGAATATTTGTTCAAAGATGAGATTATTTAAATTGCAGTAAGGCAATAGAAACTGATAAATGGTACTTCCAAACAAATGAAATTCTAATGTAAGAACAACAAAGGAGATACACATGAAGAAGGTTGCAGGAAAGAAAGAACACAAAAATGGGTTTGCGTGAAAGGATATAATGGCTTGTAAGAATAACCTAGGAGGTAATAAGGAACAGGAGGAGCTGCAACCAGAACAACAGTCAGACAAAATATACCTCAGCCCACAAAAGGGATAGGGATATGGAAAGCACCCCAGAAGGGACCACTTTAGTTCTCAGGAAAGGAAAGTCAAGGAGAGGAGATATGCTGTCATACTGCAAGTTGGTGTTACTGTAACTTTACAATAAAAGTAATATTAGGAGTCTTTGAATCCTTGTCTGGACTACCTCAAAGAGATGACAAAGAGGAAAGGAGTAGGAAAGCAAGATTCTCTGCATCCCCTCATTGAGTTGAAGGGAGAGGGAGGAAGCTTATGTGGATAGGAAAGTAGGGCCCTTGCTGAGTTTACATTCTAGCTTTGAACATGAATAAATAATACAACCAAAATTAATGAGTGAAAAAATAAGTTAAACAAAACTGAAAAGCCTGACGAGATTATGGAACAATTGCATTTTTTCAACTAGGGACAGTTAAAATGTAGAAATAATTATTAAATTACAAATTAACTTTACACAATTGTCACTAACAAAGAATGAGGACAAGATTCCAAAAGGTTTCTTCTTCAAATTCTTCTCCAAATTCTGCTAATTTTAATTTGGAAAATAAACCAGAGGATGTCCATGTCATTGGAATCAAACTTTAATTAAAATTATCCTTTCTCTTTCCTTTTTTCCTTTTTTTCTTTTTTCTTTATCTTTCTTTCTTTCTTTCTTTCTTTCTTTCTTTCTTTCTTTCTTTCTTTCTTTCTTTCTTTCTTATGTTGTCTATTTCATCAAGGGCACCATTTCAAGAACCAGTTTATTGCTATGTCTTATCAGATCTTCTGATTCTTTAAATTAGACCTTACCTCTCTGGAGGCTCTACCTGTTCCTACAGATTAGCTACAGAAATGAGTGAGCAGTTTCCCATCTAATAGATTGATATCAGCAGTTGTAGGAAAAGTCTTTGAAAAGTACTCCATAACATACAGGAAAAGAAATTGATGATGATTCACATAATTTATGTAAGAATAAGTTATTCTGGTTTTCTTTATCAAGAGGAAGTAATATCCTTAACACCCCATTTCTTTTACATTTAACCAGATTCTGGAAAGCCGGAAAGCAATAGGTGAACTGCAGATCACATGACTGCAAGACAATTAACACAGTGTAAGAACGCACACTGATTCACTATGCACCCAAGCATCTTTTGATATTAGCCCCTTGTCTTTCTCCAAGTTCGTCTAATTATAGTTTCCTTATGAATTTTTGAAAGTGATGATTTTATTTGGCAGCCAAAATCTGGCATGTTTCATAAAGTAAAATTTCCAGCACTACCTCCCAATCTATATAAATGCCATACAATCAGCTTTGAATAGTATTTGTTTATATTTTATTTCTCTTTTATGGACTACATTTGTTGGTTTTTGCAAATTAGAATATTCAAAAAATATCTAATTTTGATGTGTATCATACCTATTTTAGGTATTTTTACAACTATCATTCCACAGGGGTTTGACATGAGCAAAATGTCCTTCCATTTAATCTCATGTCCAGGCTGTATGAGAAATTGCTTTGATCTTGAAGAATTTGTGGAAGTTCTTTGCACAATTCCTTGATGCACACTATGACTTTTTAAATTCTCATAATATTTTGAAATCAGCACAGACGGCATGTGTCCCTAAATCAGAACATTTTGCCCCAATATAAATAGTAAGATCTGTAGTAATTTTTAGGAATGAATAGGTTTAATCTCAGTAAAAATCCAAGATATTTTGTGCTTCAAAATTTTCATTCTTGAAATGTATATACAGAATCTGTACACAATTATATACTTAACACAATAGTATATATTTAAAAAACTCATAGTACTAACTTTAAATGCATGAAAGGTTTCCATTCATTGATTGGTTAAAAAACAGGAGCTCTAGTTTTTTTTTAAACCAGAATAGCAGTATAGTGAAAGTTTTCTTGTTCCTTCTCTAGCTGTGATCTCTCTGATATCATTCTGCTCTCTGCACTGCTGTTAGTAATAGGATAAAACAACCCAATGGCACCAAATGTGTTGTGTGGCAGGAAAAAATACTCGAGGATCCAGTTGACTTTTTCTCTCTCTTTTATTTCGTTCCAGAACTGAGCACGGAGAAACCACGGCAGCCTTTTTTATAGTCGGCTGCTCGCGGCTTGCCGGCCAATGACGGCTCTTCAAATTTCATGCTGCCGGATCAACCAATACAAGTAAGTAATGCAAATATATAACAAAATGATTTTTTGTTCTGTTGCTGATTGCAGGATGGGAGTTGTGGTTGGTGAGGGAAAGATGAAATCTCTCCAAATGCATAATTGTTCCAGATTAAAAAAAAATCTGCCTCCCATAATTGCTGTTATATAAGCAACAGTCTCTAATATTACGAACATATGTATCTAATACACAGGCAATATTATAGAGAAAACAACTGTATATAAAAATGGGATAAATCATATATTTATTATTATGCACATTAACACACCATTAATTATTATTATGCACATTAACACACCACTTTCCTCTTTTTCTTTGGTGATTCATATTTCTCTGGGAATATTTTCTTTTCAGATCACCTTGAGGAAAATTGCGACGAACTTAACCTCACACCAAAGCTTCTGCCTTTTGATAAAATGTGATAATTGGAAAGGTGCCACCAGACTGGATTTTTGCCATTATACATTTACACATTTTCCCCTATAAAAACTGTTTCACTACATTGTTATATCCTTTCAACCATCCTATCCAAAGTATTGTTGTAGAGATTCCTTGTCCTCCTTTTGATCAAAATCTTCTTCAAGAAAAATTCTGTCCATTTTAAGAAATGTTATGAGAGAGAGTGGGAGAAATTCTATTACAGTTCATGCCTATACCTTATACATGGCATGTAAGCATTTGTTTAGTTTGCTTAAATTAAATATCCCTTTCTTTCTGTTTTTTAAAAATGCCATGAAAGGACAGGCAGTTCTGAAACAACATCCACTGGCAGGTGAGAAGTTTTTTTAAAAAAAATCAAGATTGGAATTTTACCCATCCAGTCCATGATTTTCATCTTGAATTTTGGCCCTTCCTGTGGATAGCCCAGTACTCAGGTTTGTCTATCCATCCAGTTTACCAACTCAGTCCTAAGGACTCCTGTCTCCCCACTCAGAATTGTATTTGATACATGAATATCCCTCCTTCATTTTCTTTGGTAATTCAGATGCTAACATAGTCCTAAGAGCAGTAGAAAAGGCCACTGCTTTGCTGACCACACCAACAGGAACATTCACCTTGATCCATATTTGAAAATTTTGGATTAAGAGACCTGATTAGGGCAAGATGAGAATTTCATGCTTATCAATCTATTTTCTGATAAGGATTTACTAGAATTCTTAATAAAATAATAAATCTCTAATGTTAGAGAAAGCAAAACCAGTGTACTTATTTTTCTTGATTTCCAGTGTGATATTTTAAGACAAGAGTCTTCAAACTTGGCAAGTTTAAGACTTGTGGATTTCAACTCCCAGAATTCCTGAGCTAACATGACTGGAGGAGGAATTCTGGTAGTTGAAGTCTACAAGTCTTAAAGTTGTCAAGTTTAAAGATCCCTGTTTTAAGATTTAAGATAATTTCACAATTTCACAATTTATTTTTGTTATATAAACCTGTATATGTATATATGACAGCATTGCCATAGTAGCATAACTTCAAAATTAGAGACAAAGAAGCCTGGAAAAAATCAATCATAAACACAATATGAAAGTTTTTGAATAATATATTTTTTGAGCAATTTGGCTTAATTTTTGGAAAAAGCTTTCTAGAGGTACTTTAATATGATGAAATATATAGTAAACAGCTTTAGTCTGCCTTGAATTCCAAATGTTTTCCCCTTATTCTTTACAGGCTTAAAGAAATATGCTTTAAAATTTCTAAATTTGAAGTCTTTATAAAAATAATGGAAGTCATGAGAATTGTAGCACAAGTAGTAGACAGGTAGATGTGAGCAGAAGAGGGGAAAAAAACAAATGTTCCTATCTACCAGATCTAACATGAAAACTTAAGTATTGTACCAAGGGAATTTCTTGCTATTTGTGGAGCAGCCAAAGATGATTTTCAGTTCCCAGTTATTGTTGTTCTACTTGTTACTTTGTTAACTACAGAGTTATGCCTTCTTCCCTTTGCTTGTTTAACAATGCAGGTTAAATAAATTTCATCTAAGTTTTTGGCACACAGTGATATCACTTAGGGAGAGTTCATCATTTCGGCTACAGCTGAAAAAAACCTCTGAAGAACATACACCACCCCCAAAACCCTGCATAGTTCCGAGTCCCCATTTATGACTTTCTATCATCAAACAGTCATTAATTTCAAGCTATTAGAATTGGTATCTGAAGTCATTTCTCTGACTTTATGCTTTCATCTCATGTTTCTCCTAATAAAGATATTTCTTGAAAAAAAAAACTTTTCTACAGGATTTATTTCAGATGAGTATTATTTGTTTATTTTATTTATATGTCACTTTTATTATTTTTACAAATAGCTCAAGTTAGTGAACATATTCAACATGCCGCCTTCCTCCTATTTTACCTGTGTGAGGTGGGTTGGACTGAGAGAGAGTGATTGATCCAGTCAACTGGGAAGAAGAAAGAGAAAGAAAAAACAAGGAAGAAGGGAAAAGGGAAAAGGAAGAAGGAAGAGGAGGGGGAGGGGGAGATGCAGATTGGACAACTATTTATCTGAAATGGTATAGGGTTTCCTGCTACAGCTCCTGCTCTAGGAAGAAGAGGGAGGAGGAGGAGGAGGACGAGGAAACTTAGATCCATTTGGCAGTCACACCAACAAAAAATTCATTTGTGGAACTAAAACAAATTTAAAGTTGTCAGTAAGAAACCAGTTACCACAGATCTATAAATAACATAGGAATTTCAATTCAATGCAAGAAAAGTTGTCTATCCTAAGTACTGCCAAAAAAGAATGCTATACAGATCAAAGTAAAAGTGGAATTAGGCAAAGCTACTTCAAACTTATTGAATATTACTATCAGTATTATTCAGAATTTTGTCTGAATATGCACAATATACTCAAAGCCACTTGTTCTACTTTCAGATGGTATAAGCATTTGGCACAATCATTGAGTGTACAGATGAAGACACTGCTCACACAAACACTTGGGCCATGTGTTTGGAAAAACTTGAATAATGTGTGCATGTGTTATAAGCATTCAAAAATGAAAACACAGACTTTTGATAATCTGAGTTATAGGATGCTTTATTAGGGAAAATACTGCAGTATTGGACTCAGTTCACTCTAGAAAAGAAACATTTTCTAAGAGGAAGGAGACGCCCTCCTTTTAGTGAATACAGCTTATATAGGTTTATCAAATCACATGGTTACATAATACTTCCTTTTTCCATATATGGACGTTATACAATCTTCCATGGAAAACTTCCAATATTTTCAGATGTCCTGTTTTTCACATTCCAGAAAAATTATAAGGAAACATTAATATTCCTTAAGGTGACATTTATAATGTCAGAGTGCCCTGGCACAAATGTCCTCTAACCTATGCCAAAGACAAACTTCTCAATCCAACATATTTGTTTCACAAAAACATATTTTTCAACTTTTCTGTCCTTTTAAAAGGTCAGGCTACGGACACAAAATAGCTACAGTCTGGTTCTGTAGTTTCTCAAGTATAATATCCAAATTTTACTTATAACAGCATGTAATTAAATTAAATGTGCACCCTTGTTTACAAGCCCAGGCTGCTTTTGACATACTGCTAAAACCAGGCCTCAGCTGGATGGGTAGGTTCCTAATATAGGCCTATTTTGTTAAATATCTAACAAATCAAATACCCTGCTAAACAGGGTGAATTGAATTTTCATTTCATAAAACTAAATGAGGAAAATGATGGGTAAATGAGTGTTGTAGGAGGAAGGATTCCAACTATTCTCCAAGCTCAGTGAGGCCAATCTGATACCCCCTGAAGACATAAACTGATACCCCCTGAAGACATAAACTGATACCCCCTGAAGACATAAACTATGCTGCACCATTTGGAGGGGGAAATGAAGGCTTTTCTGATGTTTACATGTTGCGTTTCTTCTTAGATCCTATTTAAAAAGCATATATATAATTCATTACTGAACTAACAATGTGTAGAGGTGAGTAATGCATCTACCTTTTACCTGTCTTCTTTTCAGATGTGTATGGATTGAATCCTGGCATTTAAAGGTAGAAGAAATGACTGTCTCAGGGCCACAGAAATCTCTACTGTCAAATTATATTTTACATTCAGACCCATAACTTTTTTTTATCAACACTCTTCAAAGTGCAAAATAATTGGGAGATTGTGAGGGATGTTAGTCTAAATTCTTTGCTATCTCAGATAATTTATCAACGATCAGCCCATTTTCCGACTTCTCTAAGCCATAGTTGAAAGTCCTACAATGCCTCTGAATTAGTACTTCTCATGAGTATTATGGTAATGTTTCAGCACCATTCCATAAAGATTGACCAGGGAAGGAAAATTGCTTGATGTTCTGGAGTAATGCAATTTCAATTCAAGGCAGTATAGCAAAGTTCAAATATTCTTCCAATCTTTCTGGAACTCACAGGAGATTGTTGGCATTTCCAAAGATCAACTATCAATGTAAAATAGGATCCAGAAAAGCCCTAATCCTGACCCATCTTAAATGGAATGATTTCACTTTTGGTGGGCAACAGTTTGCCAGATTGTCTGCCAATGGATGCTTCTTTGAATTCTTATAAGCTCTTTCTCATGATATGGCATCGATGATGACATCTCACTCTCTTCTCTCCTTCTAGTCTCATTTTCTACAGTTTTCATTTTTCCCAAGCCTCAGGAACTCCTTCAGTAGCTTTCACTTGAGCATTATACTTCCAAAATAGTGAGCCTTTAACTTGATTATCAGGTTTCCAGTGAGAAATCTGGATTTATTTCATTTAGCATGAAGATGAATGTCCTTGTGAGCCATTTTCAACATCTTTCTTTACAAAGGATTCTTTTTTTTTCCTTTCTAATGATCCAGCTTTCACAGCCATACATTACGAAGTGAAGATAGTATGTATTTTTCTTAGTATGAAATCTTTCACATTTAATACATTGCCTAGATCTGTCATGCTATGTCTCCCAAGAAGATCTTTATTTCATGGATACAGTTACACACCTATAGAATTGTGAATCCTGTAACATACATACATAGTCTATTAATAAATACTTCCATTACTTCTTCATGTGTATTTGGTTGTCACCTGCAATTGGCGTAATCATGAGCATCAGGCCAGTTTTTACACTTCCATCTTTCACTTTCAACAAGACTTTTTTTAAGCCTTTCTTATTTCTGGTCAGCAAAATGGTATCATCAATATATCTGAGACTCTACTTCCATTAGATTTAATTGCAATTTCACTATCAGCATTTTTCATTATATGTTTTGCATGGACCTCTCTTGCTTTTGTATTATTCATTGGCTGTTGGCAAAATAATCCTGGGGGCCTTTTCAGAAACCACCGGTATCTCTGATGTTTTCATTGTATGCATTGTTGAAGTCTGGACTGCAGATTCATGAGCACAATCTGACTATAAGTGAAATTGTTCAGTAGTGTGAGCATTCTTTACTACTATTTTTTTATTATTGGAATATGCAGTACATTTATCTTTTCCAGTGCACTGGCCAGTGCTCTCCATATCTGTTTACCCAACTGTGCATGGCACTTTAATTGCCTCATCTTTCAAGGCCTTAACCAGTTCAGCATGTATTTCATTATATCTGGGAGCTTTGTTGTTGGTAATATTTTGTGCAACCCAATAAAGTTTACTTTTAGAAGATCTGGCTCTTGTTTGCTTATCATACCTAGGAATATATAGATGATTTTATTTTTTCTATCATTCTTCTGCATATTCTTATTCTAATTTCTTATTCTTTTCATTAGATATTTGTCATCTTTGTATTTTATCTATTTTTAAATAGAACTTTATTTAAAATACCAAAGACCCATTGGTTAACATCAGGAAAAACATTTAAAATTCCAATATAAAATTAATAGCTTCAGAATGTCCCAATGCCAAAGAGTCTCTGGAAGATTTAATTTTGCCAAGTTCCAAGTTATTAAGATCAGCACTAACCTGTCTTCAAAAAGAAAGGTATTCTTTAAAATGAATGCACTGAAGACCTCAGTCTCTCAAAGTCACCAACATTCAAAACCACTGATAAAGCTTTATAAAATAAAATTGGCACTTGGGATTTATTAACAGCCCATAGAGTTCTTGTCCCTCTTTTGTGGGATCTGGCATTTATAAATATTTTTTCCCCTATTGTTGCTACTTTTTTTTCTGGCTCAACTGTTTTCGATCTATCAGTATAGTAAATATCTCTATTTTTTGCTTTTTACCAAATCTACCTTTATCCCTTTTTTTGCTTTTTATGATGCAGAATGTTTTTGATTACTTGATCTTCAAAGATATCACAATTTTTCATATTGAATTCTTTAAATACCCTATCAAATCTCACCCATCAAATATGTTCTTTACTTTTACCACACATTTGTATGGAATATCTCTAAGACTATTTTGTTCTTTTAATGATTGTTTGATTCTTTAGTTTAAGTTGGAATTTTTGAAGAAGAAAATCATAATTTGAATTGCAAGCAGTACCATATTTTATTTTGGTTGAATGAATTGAACTTTTTGATCTTTGTTTGCCAGATATCCAGTCAGTTTGGTTTTGATGTTTTGTATCCAGTGATGTCAGTTTCTTGAAAGATATTTTCAAATACATATATTTTTCTCCCTTCTTTATATTCCATTCTTATGGGAAATAACAGCCAGGTGCAATTTTAAGTAAGGAAAAATCCTACTAAGGAATCTATCTATCATGGTACATTCCTCTTAGTTGTGGAATCAGCCATGATAGTTGTAGGTCTTCATACAATACCACATTTTGTCTGTATTCCATGTGTACAATGATGTCATAACAGTTAAAGCATCATTATGATGCTATAGAAGCTTTTGTCCATGTGTATGATTGTGTGTTTCAAAGGCTGCTACTTAAATAATCATATGTCAGAGTAAATAAACTAAAATGCTCATCTCCCTATTCATTTAATCAGCTACTATGCTGAAAATTAGAGTGCCTAAAGAGGCTAAAAGCCACAATTACAAGGCTATTTAATAAGTTTAGATTAATATATCCATCATTAGCTGCCAGTAAAACATGCTCATTAGGGTTGAATCATACTAGAACATCATGTCATGTTGCTTGAACTAGCTGCCCACATTTTAGCTTAGCTTTGCTGTCTCTCCATACAAACATAAATACCTTTTTGTCTTTCAGGCAAATTTACATCTCTTTGTTTTACCAGGTGTCTAAGAAGAAGAGGATACCTGCAAAGATTGAGGAATAAGAAAAGCTTATATTTGAAAAATTTAACTCAGTATTGAATTCCCTGAACAACAAATACATAAATTAAATCATTTCTGCCTATCAGAATATTGCATGTGTTTCCCAGTTCATGATCCATGAGCAGTAATATTTTGGTTTGCAAGGTCAACACTAGAATTTAGCTTGATGATAATAATATGAGCAAGCTTACAGAAAAAAATGGGCTTTAATTTTGTTTGTGGCATACTGGCCAAGAAGTGTCAATGTTAACTTGTGAATGTTGCATGTCATACAGATATCAACCTTTCAATTTCATTGTACGCATGTTGTGCATTGACGATAAACATTTGATTTGATTTGATTTGATTATTTGAACCTTTTATATATTATTAAAGGTATTAGTGGAGGGTAGTGGAGGTAAATATCTATGGTTCCTCTGATGAAACCAAATGTAATTATATTTTCTCTTTTTTCTGACTGTTTTTTTTTTTTTTGAGGGGAGTCTTGCATTAAATTTCTTGTCCCAAAAGCAGAATAGGCACATGTGCAGAAAATAAATCAGCAAGAAAAAAGAAAAGAAAAAAAGAAACTGGTCCTCTCTCAGTTACATCATGTTGCCTTCCCCTTTTCTTTCCTTTTTATTGCCAGGGTTATTCTTCCTAACAGTGGTGCTTGATATTCATGTTGAAGCATGAACATAACGGAGGGAAAATAGTTGTTCCCAACCACAAACATTTTTGCTAAACAGGGAAGCTTCTTTTATTTTGGCTTTGCCTGTATTTAACATATGTTAAATACACTTAAATATTAGGATAAAAATGGAGGATGGAAGGGGTGACCATTTGAGTTTGGTCCCATCTGATACTATTGGAAAATTACACTATTGATGTAAATTTTTTAGGTTTAATCAATAAAACTGTCTACTGTTCTGTTCTTCTTTTTTCTTTTTGTTCTGCTTTTCCCTGATTGACTGGAAGAATTTACTGACTTTTTTCCCTCTGAAGAAGAGAACAGAAAGCTCAAAGAGAGACTTTATCTTGGATCCCCTAAAATTGTTCTTAAACATCTATATATAGAGAGATACTCTAAGTGGTCTTTGTTATGATTTCATGTATCTGCCCTGCTAAATTCAAATCTCAGAGAATGAATTGGGCAATTCCATCTAGAACTACTTCAGTTGTTTCTTCCAGAATGTAATGGCTCAGCAATGAGAAAACTTATTTAATTTAAATAAGAGTGAGGGAAACAAAGGATTTTTAGCATGATGATAGAGCAGAGCTGTCAATAGTAACATATTAAAAAGATCAGAATTGGGGTTGTGGCCTTTTCCCAAATGCAAAAAATATTCAGTGTTTTATACATTCAGTATGTCAACAGAACTAGTTGATAAACTGATAAAAAGCAACAAGAATGTTTGCCTACTAGAAAGTGGTTCTATTTGTTTTCATTTAGGGAATAGGAGAAATGCAGACAGGGTGTAGGAAATGCTATGAATAAAGTATTTCTAGAATCTTGTTATAAGATTGTAATATGATACTGTAAGAAAAAATAAGCTTATGCAGCCATGTTAAGAAGATACTAGAGATATTCAACTATAAATATAAGAAATGCTCTAACATGAATCCAGTGAAGGCTGCTTCAGGTAAACAGTCTTCCAGAATGTTTTGAAATTGTTTATGAATGTCCTAGAAGATAGAGAGGGTGTGCTGGGAAAAATGTGAAAGGAATGGAATAGTTGTACATAACACCAAGGAGATATGCAGAAGGTATTAATGAAAGAAGCAGCTGAAAGAATATGCAAATTAAGTGCACCAAAAGAACAAGTCAAACCATATTTCAGAGATGAGGACTCATCTGGGGATAATAAAAGCAAAGCTGATAAGAAACTTTTTTAGACGGTGTTTTTGGAATTAATTCGGAAAAGCTTTATGGAGGGCTGCTTTATGAAGAGCTGCATAGAACAGAACAGAACAGAACAGAACAGAACAGAATAGAATAGAATTCTTTATTGGCCAAGTGTGATTGGACACACAAGGAATTTATCTTTGATGTATATGCTCTCAATGTACATAAGAAAAAAAATACATACATAAAGAATTATAAGATGCAACACTTAGTGATAATCATAGGTTACTAATAAACAATCAAATCATACTAGGAAACTTTTAATTAAAGACGAGAATCACTGAATTCAACATGGCTGTCAAAATGCGATGCATTGGTAGATGTGTAGGTGCCTAAGGGAATGGGAGAGCTAGTGATAAAATGACATCATGAGTGGAACATCAGATGCAGGAATGCAAGGACATAAAGATCATTATGTCAGTTTGTGCATGTCATCATTTTTATGTAATCTGGGTTTGCTGCAGATGCTTATGAACAGTTGCCTAAGAACAGGAAGACAAATCTTTGCTGAAAATAAAGGGAATGGAAAGCTGTATTACAAGAAAAACAGGAAAAGAAGCAATTGAAATGATAGTTCAAAATGTCATATGTGTTCTGTTGCTAGATGCTAATTTGACGTCAGGGAAATAAACCATCAAAATAACTAAGAAGTATGTTTTTTTTTAAGTAGGTCACTTTTTATCAGGATTCTAGATGGAGGTTTAAGCAGGACTCTCCAGAAGGCTGGCCTTTATGAAGTAGATTGTATGAATGAAAAGATCAAAGTCACAAAACAATGCTACCATTAAAAAAAAACCCTGTTCAAACAGTGCCATAGATGCCAATTTAATGGAATGCAATATCACAAGAGAAAGGAGATATAGCAGGAAGCCTAAATATAGATGCTTGCAATATGGAATCAAAATGTATATGGCTTGTAAAGGCAAAAGGAATCAAGCTTATTTTTCTCAAGCATGAGAGAAGAGACACACCACCTCATAGAAATCTTTCACAAAGAGAAGAGTAAGAAAACAGTTATCTAGGACTTCAACAGCTATGCATTTATTTAACCTGGTTGGTAATGAGTATATTTAGAAATCAGAAATATATTATAGATAAGGCTTCAGATTCTGTATTCAGGTAATGATGCAGAAATGAATGATGCAGCAATGTATTTCAGCAAGAGTTTACTGAACACAAAACAACATGGGCATCCAGAGGGAAATAAAGGAAGAAAATGACAACATACAGAAAAGGTGCAGCATTTCCTGATGAAGCATGTTTTTAGTGGAGATGTAAGGTAGGCAGGATGCAAGATATCAAGCAAGTTCTGAGGAGAAGCAATCATTATTGCCATCTAGCTGCAAAATATTATCAGATAAAACCACAACAATAGCATCATAAAATTATGGCACAAGGAACCAACAGTACATCTCATATCAGTGATGTAATAGCTACAGCACAGCACTTAGAGTTATATACCACTTCACAGTACTTTAACAGTCCTCTCTAAGCAGTTGACTGGATCCTCATTTTACCAATTTTAGAAGGATGGAAGGCTGAGTCAACCTTGAGCTGGTGAGAATTGAACAGCTGACCTGCTGGCAGGAAGCAGAATTAATCTGTAGTACTGCATTCTAACCACTGCACCACCACAGCTCTGAAATCTATTGTATACAACATATGTACAATCTGTAGAGTTGCAATGAACCCAGAAGAATTGTTTGTTGAAGATGTTCAAAGCTGTAAAAAAGTAAGTACTAAGTGTAACCACAGAAATGATCCAGGATGCATTGTGGCAAGCTTTGATGAGAAGGAGAAGTCAAAGTATTGGTTGGGCCACACATCCAAGTAGACATTCTAGCAGAATGGAATTCATTGGAAGCTTTTAGCCAATCAGTGAATTTGTATGGAAAGGGAAGGAAAACTGAAATTGTGGTGAAGTGTTCCCCAAGGCTGAACAAGGTAAGCTCACTCAAAAGATTATCCTACACAATCAAAATGAGCATGATCTCAGATGTTGAAGGAACACTGATTAGTGAAAAGTTAATGCAAAGGAAGAGATTGAAATCCTATACAAGAACTCTCTATGCATACTCACAGCATTCACAAAGAAAGCTGAATGCTGAAAGTTTATCTTTGCAAAACAGGCATGAAGGGGCCATTCAGCATCATGTTTATTCCTTAAAATGTTGATGAATATTATATTTGCTCCATAAAGATGTATCTCAGTATCAGAACAGCAAGAAGCATGTAGATCACTTAAATGTGAAGCTTCTCCGTATGCAGCACATTTAAATGTCAAACTACAAGAAGCAGTTATCGTCACGCTAATGGGATATGTATATATGCAAATTGCACTGAAGAGAGAGCATAGCATTAGTGGCATCTATTCTTCTATAAAGGTGGGAACAATCAGTTGGGCTAGCCAAAATCTGTCAGCTGTTATAATTTTATTCAGAGAGGCTGAGTATGTGTCAATGGTACAGGCACACTAGCAGATTGCTTATCTAATCTAGAAACTGGTGTCTGTTCCATCTGGTCTGTTTCCTTCCTTCTCTCCCTTTTCCTCACCATGAAAACAGAAAGTTCACATATGTTATATTTTTATCACTGCAGCTAATATTTGGACGTATATAAATATAGGTATTCTTAATGAATTGGTTCTGCTAAATAGAGATTGCAGTGAACCAATTGAATATTTTTGCTCAGTGGTACTTCAGGGGTTTAGTTACATAAATGATCTCTAGTCCCATGGTTTAGTCTTAAAAGATTAAACTCCATATTTTATCATGCTATCCCTGACTTATTCTCTTTGTAACAGTCTCAACAGGAAAGATGAAACCTCTAATGCTAACAGCATAGAGAATTCTAATATTAATCCAATAAGTGATACTGTCTTACCAAGCAATAGATTTGGTGGTACAATGATGTTAATATTCTTTGTTATTCTTGAATCTTTACTAGTCAGCCAGATTTAAATAGAAAGAAGGAAGGTACTCAAGAAGAGATCATGACGACATGTGACAAATTATTCTCACACTGCCTATTTTAGCTCAAAGGTAGGGGGAAGGGAAATTTGATGGCATTATTCATAATATCAATAACTAGAACTCCATTTTGTTTTTTCCTTTGCAAAATTTACCCAAAGCAAAACAGCTTTAATATCTACCTTTTCTTGTGACCAGGGTTTGAATGTTTGAATGTTGTGTTATGCTTATGCTTATGGGTATGTTGTATCTTAAAATCCTTCTTCTTGGTCTTTACCAACATGTACCTTATATTAGGATACTTCTTTCAATAGAAATTAGGTTGGTAAAAAAAAATCCTCACATTATGCCAAGTAAAAATGAGTTTCAAATGGTGAAGCATCTATTGCAAATTCTTTGTCTTACCAAAGTAACTTTAACAGGATTCTTCACAATATGTTTTGACTTCTTCCAACAATTTGCCATGTTTTGCTTGCCAGGAAGCTTCTTCGTTTTTGGCCAAGATGTTGGAAGATAGATCTCTAAGTGCAAAGAAAGTGACATGTTGAGAGATTAGACTAGAGAGGAATCAATCAATTGGCATAGCACTTAGATTTCAGAATACATTTAACCCTCCTGGATTTATAACTGCAAAGAAGCTTTTGAATTACATGGAAAAAGCCATCAAATATGCAGCTGGCATTCTGAGCTCAAATGCTCCCAGTTTCAACTTTTACATATTAATTTGTAAAGTAATGTGAGGCAACTTTGGCTGCCATCCCATGGCATAATTCAAGATCTAGTGAAAAGCTTACCATTCATAACTTAGCTATTTTGGTAGGTAAGGTGATATATAAAAATGATGGGGGAAATGAAAACCAGGATAGTGACTATTGATAGTCTCCTATTAATTTTTTACATGTTTTTTCATGAAGTATATATTTTATTTTTCTTTTATAATTTTTTTCTCTTCCATGTCCTCATTATTGATATCCAATTCTGTCTCCCCTACTAATGAAAACTCAAAACTAGCTTTCAAATTTATTACAGAAAACAAATATGCATACTTGTGCTTCCTTCTGTATATCTTTGTTAAGCACACATTGTTATAAAATAACTTAATTCAGTGATCAATATTTAGGTTATATTTCTTCTCTATCAAAGAAGAAATATGCATAACTATCACCATACTCAGGATGCAATGAGAATGAGTGAAATAAGAATGAAAAAAATCTTTGGAAATAAGTTCCACAATTTAACTTATTGAGCTTAATTAATTTTGAGACTCTATTGAGGGCCTCAGCTAATTAATGATTGGGTAAGAGAACACCAGGAGAACTAAGGAGAATAGGCTAGAAACAATGAATGGTTTCTTTGTATTTTGCAAAAAAAATCCATGAGCATATGGCAAAGTAATCATCAGAAGTTCAGCTGTATTTGAGAGAGTCCATCTTTTCCTTTAAGCATAAAAGATATGGAAAGATAACCCATGGCTAATTTATGCCAAAAGATTTAAAGGACAGTCACATGGCTTTAAATGAAAATATTCAAGGAGGATTTTTAGACACTATGATTTGGAAAAGGAATTAATAAAGAATAAACTCAGAAAAGTTGTTGACCAGGCTTGGGAACTTTCCAACATTTTTGAAATTCCTGAGATATACCATTGGAAGCTGGAACAGAGAAATGTAAAAGAGGTTTATAATAATCCCCATGTGTTAAAAGGTAATCATCTCCACTGATTGGTTCAATAAATCATATCTATTTACAAAGGTACTATCCATAATAAATGCCATTAATAGTTTCTGGGTTAAGGAAAGGCAAATCAAACGTTGGCCAAAAGCCAGAAATGTTAGATAAGCAAGTCCCTGCCTTCAGCATTCAATACTTATAAAGAATGTTACTCAAAGACTGTAAGAGGCTTCTGGTTCAAAAATACATTGACTGTTTTCTTGTCTTTCTAATAATACCAGCTTCATTCTTTAATGGCCGGGACGGGCTGAATAGCAGAATGTGTGGATCAAAGACTATCAGCCTTTTGTAAAAGATTTAGAAGATGAAAAACAAGAAGATTAATAAACTGTATAGTCAGCAGCAGGATGTGATGCTCATGATAATTAGAGCAAATTCTAGAAAGATTCCTAAACTTGCTAGCAGTAGGAATAATTAATAGTAGTTTATTGACCAAGTGAGGATCTGGGTTCCCTTCTCTATAGGCTCAAGGATGATCTATCAGGGACAGTAAAGTGACATTTGCACTGAAAGGACATAGTTAAATGGATCACTCCAATTCTATGAATAAACTATTTTAAGTGTATATCTAATCAAAATCTGATGGACTTTTGAATCTCAGTTTAGGTCACAAGTCTTTTTTTAAAAAACAGATAGGGTGAATGGAAACTCATTAATCCCATTAATCTAATTTGCAATAGAAATAATAAAAACACAATTCCTCTGCTTTTCATATAAACTATTTTGCTTTCTACTGAATCATGTTTCTGTATTTTGGGCATTCTGGACCGCATGCCTGGAGTTTGGATTTTATCTTAACAATGTGGTGGCCAAATATGTTGGCCAAAAAATAGCACAGTGCCCCAGTGGAACAATGAACCCAACTACTCTTTAGGTTCTAATAATAAAACCTGAATGGAGACATAAAATAATTTCAACATACCAAATGAATTTCTTGGAATGGATGAAAACAGCTGTATACTTGAAAGTATAATGCTATTCCTCTCCCTTCTGTTCTGCCCCATTTTAGTAGAAGAGTTGAATAACTAGATGCTACATTCAATGTGCAGTACACACTGCCTATCATCTTGACAATGAATATGTTAACCACATAATGCAGGAGCATCTTTCCAAGATATATGGAGCCTTCTAAAAAGGAATTTTCACATGAATACTCTCCCAAGTAAATCAAACTATTGAATTATTAATACCAAAGCAAAGGTTTTTTTCTAACTGGGGAGTTGAGCCAGACATTCATAATAGAGATATGACCCAGCCCTAGCAGACTCTACTAGCTCAGCATGCAGAGGAGAGTTTGCATGCTAAATATTAAAAAAAAACAAAGAACCAAAACAAAACTACTTTCTATTCTACAATATATTACTGTATGTTGGAAAGAAAACTTGCCATCATGTTTCTATGACACGTAGAAACTTTTAGTGTCATGCAGTCTTCTCTTCTTATGATTCAAGGAGAGATGTAACATATGACAAAGGAGACAGCAAATGAAGATTATTAAACATATCCTTGAATCATGTGCCCTCATTAGCAGAGATGCAGAAGTGGATTACCATTGCCTTCTTCCAAGGTGTTTGACAACTTTGGAACTGCCAAGAGGTTCCCCATCTAAATGCTATCCAGAAATTTCAGGACTGTTGCAGGTAAGCTACTTTCCTTCCATTTTTGCTTGGAGCTGGGATGCTACAAAGGCTCTGGTCCATATAATATCTGACTGATGCTGTCTAAAACCTAGCCATACTCCTTATATTTACAGATTCAGTGCTCTTATGAAAGATTGATAGAGCTGTTTTGAATCCTAGGTGTAGCATAGTCTGAAGATCTTTGGCAGATCTCATTCTTTATTGATTGTTCTTCTCCTTACCCATGCTATACCTGTCTTCAGGCTGGTTGAACACACAATTCCAAACATTTTCCTATGCTTTCCTAATTCCATTTTATGGTGATACTTGTTTGGAGGAAAAATAATACAGGAAGAATCAGCCAAACAAGTTCTTAATTTTAAGAAAAGAATAAAGACAGCAAGAATTTCCATCCTTGTTTCTGGCTAGACTTATGCTTTGGTAATTTAATCCAACCATTTGGCTTTATATTTCTTACTGTTGTGGTAGTAGTGGTGGTGATTTTATTTTCTGCAAGCAGAAACACATCAGGAAAGTTATGAAAGATCAAAAGTTACCTGAACAACAGATTCATAGCTGTTACAACTCAACTCCGTGACTAATTTTTATTATGCTCATTTTCATCTTTTCAAATGCTGAGGCTGTCAAAAATCAGGATCAGTTAATTTGCAGTAAGTGATCAGCATAAACAGATTCCTGAGGGCCGTTTAGGGTTTAGCAATGTTTGATGTGTGGTGATAACTCTCTGAATAATAACATTTTTTTCCAGTTATGGCAACATGGAGATTTGTGGTGGCAGAAGGATTTCATGCACATCTTCAAAATGGCATACATATTTAAATTCAATATTACTTTAAAGAAAATTAAAAATTCCCAATTCCCTCATTTTCTAATTACTGTAGTCCATTAACCCAACACCTAAGCAATAGCACATTATACAACCTAACCCTAAAATGTATGTTTTCATATTATCTTTTGAAAGTAAGAAACAGAATTGGAATTAAAGATGACAACATTGAGTGAATTTATGGCTAGCTTTTATTCTTTCCCCTTTCCTCTCCCACATCCAAATATGTGTGTCCTGTGGTTCATTTTTATTTATTTAATATTATTTATCACATTTATATAGTCACTCATCTTATGCAGTGACTCTCTAATTATAGAGAAATATCAGTTGTGATAATTTGGAATACTTTTAGGGTATTCAACTGCCAAGTGAGTTCAGTCACATCTCATCTTCACTCTGAATGAGATTTGAAAATGAGTCTGCTGCATTATATCTGCTGTCAAAGCAAAAGATAGAAGCAGCTCCCTCGACAGCGATGGGGAACACTGGAAGGAGTATATTCAATATCTGCCTAGCTACCTAAAGCATTTTTCATTCTGTACTGCAGAGCACATGGAAGGAAGAAGGGTTTAGATGCCAGAGAAATCTGTCTTTTGAGCATTTTAACAAAGGGAGGGAAAACTGTTCATTACATCTTTAAAAATTCAATAATATCTCCCTCCCCCTCAAAGTCCACTCTCTCATACAGTGGTTTTAAATATTTAGAAATGATAGATAGATAGATAGATAGATAGATAGATAGATAGATAGATAGATAGATGGATGGATGGATGGATGGATGGATGGATGGATGGATGGATGGATGGATGGATGGATGGATGGATGGATGGATGGATGGATAGATAGATAGATAGATAGATAGATAGATAGATAGATAGATAGATAGATAGATAGATAGATGGATAGATAGATAGATAGATAAACATACAGATAGACAGATAGTATAATTAGGTAGTATATTCTTTCTGACATGCTGTACATCCAAGTGTGTGTGTGTGTGTGTGTAAAAATAAGTTTTATTTTCTATGAATTTTGGGTGAGCAATTTGTCTGACACATTTTGGAGCTATATTTTCCAAAAAAATACTTCAGATTCCACCCATTTTTTTAAAGATAGCATTTTATATGCATCTTTATATTATATTATCTATAAGGGGCATGCATAAGTGCACCAACGTGCCTACCGTCCTATTGTATCTTTTATTTTTCTTATATGTACCCATTTCATGTATTCATAACTATTCATAACTAAATACTTATACCTATTATCTTATAAGTGATTGACAAATCAAATAAATTCTAAATTCTAAATCTTTTATATTGCATGGGAAACTACATCTTAAGCTTAGCTTTGAGTGAATCTGTATAATCTGATATTCCTTCCACTTAGGTATTCCTTCCACTGAACGTAAAAAAATATGGTTCAAATCTCACAAAATCCCAGAAAATGTATATGCAATTTCACAATATCTTATACAAAAAATTCAGAATCTCAGCAATGATATCACATTATCTCATTAAAATTACAAAAGATTCTGTCAGAGTCATGAGATAGGGGATTTTTTGAAAAATACATTTGAAATAGGAGAGTTGTGAGCACAACATATGGTCTATAGATAGATAGATACATGGTAGGTAGTTAGATAGGTAGATGATGGATAGATAGATAGATAGATAGATAGATAGATAGATAGATAGATAGATATTGTATAATTAGGTAGGATATGATATACCTATAAATGGAAGTATAATTTTATTTGATTGATTGCAGCGTTAGGGTTGGGGTGGATAATTCCTCTTTCAACTCATAAAATAGAGGAATATTTTGACTACTAAATTTTATTTGGATTTGGGAAATTAAAAAATCTGATGATTTTACAGTTGACTGAGAAAGTATTTTTGTCTGAAAGACAACACTAAACTGTAGTTAACTGTGTTTTAATTTAAAGTACATTGCCTTGGGTATTCTTCTAAATTAAAAGCAAAAATAAATTTAAAAAAACTAAAACAAACTAGAAAAGGAAATATACACTTCTTATTAGGTCTAGAGGCATGGAAAATACAAAATGCATTGGAGCATCATCATAAACAATTTACAGTATGCTACTACAGGCACTAAATTCATTGCCCTTCCCATTCCCAGGTTTTGAATATACAACTAATAACAAATAAATACATACACACACACAGAACACAACACAATTTTTCAGAGGAGAGTCACTTTTGGGTACTTGAAAGACTTGAAACCAAGCATGTCTGAGTTCTAATTCTGTCTTAGACACAAAAGCGTTTGGCTCACTCTCTTTGCTCACTCTGAGCTTTGGGAAGCAGGGAATGGCAAACCACTTCTGAAATGTTGCTAAGAAAATTGTAGCAACTCATCCCAAAAAAAAAAAAAAGGATTTTTCATAGTAAGAAGAGCTGAGTAAGTCTTCAGTCTTCTCCAGGGAGAGAAAAAAAATCAAACAAATTGACATGAGTTTAAAAAGGGGGGAAATAATTGATTCAAAGACAATATTAGGAACAATTCCTAATTTTAATGTTATAACTATGTCAATATAATTGTCATCTGGGTGATTATAATGGGAGATAATTTGGTTTCCCAATATTGTTTTTACTGATTTTTTTTCTTTCCTTCTCTATTTTTCCTCTTTCTCTGAGTTTTTTCCTTTTACATGATTGCATGTACTTATCTTTTGAACAGTGACAAACAGTAATGATATCAATGCTGATATCATATTTGGAGTTTTATAGATATTTCAAATAATTTCTGAAGATAATACATTTAATGAATGAAAATAATGAAACAATGTATTTTGAATTTTTAACTGTAAATTCTTTGCTTATTTACTGTTTTACTTTTTAACCACCAGGCCTCTTCCTGAGTTCTTTCATGTAATTTTAAACGGGAAGGAAGGAAACTCTGGATTTGATTTAAATACCTTGAAGTCAACATCTATGTATATTTCTTGGTTAATAAAATGCTCATAAAATAACATTTGAATATGTTATTAAGAAGAGGAAATAAAGAGCATAAAATGGGTAATACATGTATGCCTTGTTCAACATCTGTTTACATGCCTATATGTCATTGAATAACTAATGGGACATAGGTTCATTGTTTTAGTTACCCCTAAATTTTCACTTACACAACCTTCTGTCTGTTGCCCTCATGTTTCTTTTCTTGTTGTGTACAGAAGATAAGAGAGGAGGTATGGATGGAACCCAGGCCCAAATTTTACTGAATTAAGTATGTTATAAATTCTATAGTCTAAAATCTGTCTGGATTCAGAACAAATGCCTTTAAACTCTGTCAGTATGAACCATATACTCCTCAAAGCAATGAAAGTTATCTGATTTATTGCTCTTGAAAAAGTATGGTTCATCTGTAATGTTGAGGAATTGAACTGAAACTGAAGAATTCCTGCAGCAGTGAAGTCGTACTGCCAACTTTGAAACATGAGCATTAATCCTATAGCTATGCACAATTTAGATTCAAGACAGGATTATGAAGGGCTTCTGGATATAGATGTTTACTCAAGTATAACCCTAATATTGCAAGCCTGAACCTGAATCTGAAATCTATACATGATATATAGACACCATCTATTCATACAATTTAATAATTTGTATGTGTTCCTATGTAGAAGCAAGCACGATGAACAATAATTCCACAGAATACATACTGTGTAGTAGATTATAAAATAGTAACAATTACTTCAACAAAAGTAGTTCCTTATCAAGGACCAATAATTAGCTTATCTATACTCACATCTTTCACAAGATGTGAAAGTAAAACAGTAAGTACAGAAAAAAGATTTTCTGAATGACAGAGGAGGGCAATCATTTTAATTGGATTTATATATTTACACACATACACACATATCATACTGGGTAATAATAAAAGATGCTTTTATCCAAAAGACAACTGTACTGTTTTTTCCTTTGAAGATGTTTTGCTTCTCATCCAAGAAGCTTTTCCAGTTCAGGAAATGAAGAAGCTTCTTAGATGAGAATTTTTTTTCAAGAAAAAAACCAAAAAAGTTCAGTTGCCTTTTGGAACCATCTTTAGCACAGTATACTTTAGATAATCTGTATGGGAGAAAGAGAATGAAGACGGAAGACGTAGCCATGACCTGGAATAGCTGAAAATCTCCATAGATAGTGAAGATGGACTTTCCCTAGCAATTCTTAGAGTTTATGTTTAACGATGAAAGTACTCTGCTTTAATTTGGCAAGATTTCTGTTTGTAGGTGAACAAAAAAGAAAACTGCTTAGAAGCATATCAACATGTTTTTCTTGATTTTTGGAACATGACATAACTCCCTACTTCCCCTTCAGATTTTCCTCATCAGGTTCCCCTATCTTCTTCCCTAATCCTCCTCCTGTCTTCTGGAAACAAATCTATTAATAGACCGAGGCCAAAATGTCTTACAGTAGAATCAGTAAACAAAACTTTGGTCTCAAATCCAATTTAAGGTTTGAGATGAATAAAGTTCCTTACCAACAGCTAAAAACCAAAGGACATGACAACCAGAACTATTCAGACACAGAACTGAGAACAAACTCAGCAGATATTATTTTAGAATCTTAGGCAGGATTCTTAGTTCTTAGGCAAGATTTATGGACTGCAGAACCCAGCCTCCACAAAGCTGGTATTGGCACATTCCTATACTGTTGCATTGTCAATGCATCAAGCAATTTTCAATTCTCACCCACCCACCAATTTGTACTTAATACAATGAGTAAGTTATCTCTTACTTGAAATCAGTACTGTAAATTGAAATTATGGTTGGCCAATATCCAAGGCTCTAGATAACCATTATTTCTTTTTAAATATGTACATGGCTATTTAATAGAAACACCAGAACATCAGAACAATTATGATGATGAATTTTAGTCCTAAAGTAGAGAGTTTATTTGAACCGCCATCTCTTCCTGAAAAAGTATACATAAAATGTGACTGTCTGGGCATTTCACTGGATGCAGAAAAAAACTGAAGTGTTGAAATTCAGCAATGGTCTCGTCTGGCTGAATGTTTGATTTCTAATCTCTAAATTGGGGGTATTGGTTTTGGAGGCTAACATGTTATACAGGGGTGGGATTCTACAGGTTCACACCTATTCTCTAGAACTGGTTGTTAACATTCTAAGCAGTTTGGAGAACCGGTTGTTAGAAGAAATTATTGGCCTAATCCTGTAAGGAAGGCAGGAAGGAAACATTCTGGGGTTCCTTACAGAAACTGCCCCACTCCATTAACCCTTATTACATTCTTGGCAGGACTAGACTTCCTGTCTCAGGAACTTCTCTGGAGGTTTTTTTTCCCTCCTTTGCTGGTACTTTGCATGTGTGGAGTGACCATTCAAAGTTACAATGGCACTGAAAAAAGTGACTTATGACCATTTTTCACACTTACAACTGTTGCAGCATCCCCACAGTCATGAGAGGCCAGATGAGGAGATGTGTGCCTCAATGTGAGTGATGTTGAGTTGGCCATGCCCAGCCAGTCACATGACCACCAAGCCACACCCACCAACTAAACCACCCCCACAAAACCGGTTGTTAAAAATTTTGAACCCACCCCTGATGTTATACTGGAGAAGCAAAAGCAAAATCGTGTGTCAGGCTGAAGTCAAAATTTATTTTTATACAAGTGTTTTTAAATCATGTCCTTTTATTTTACAGCCTTGTGCTGAAACTAGAAGAGACACTGAAGAAGCTTGTCTAATTAGACTGTTTATTAAAGTTGCAATCTCATACACACTTAACTTGGAATAAACACCACTGATTTTTATTAATGTTATTTCTGAACTGAAAGGTGTAGGACTGGTAACTGATCTTGGGGACAGAACAGTGCGTTTAATTTTAATATTGTAGTCCAGTGATGGGGGAGAATCCATATTGTATCAAGCTCTACTGAACCTTGAAGAATTTTGTAAATTAGTAACACCAGGATCAGAAGTAGAAATACTTAGCTATTTTCAACTTTCTGGACAATTCAGGCAATTTTGCAACCCTCTTTCATCACTTGTCACATGAAGGGGAGACAATTATGATAAAGTGATATGTAATGCTTTGTATCCAAAGCACATTATAAATCTTAACACCAGTATTAATCTGGTGACTCATAGTCCCAAAGGTGCTTTTTCAAAAGTTCAGTTCAGTCAGAACTGAAGAAACTTCTTGGATAAGAAGCAAAACATATTCAAGGAAAAACAAAGTCCAGTTTCCTTTTGAAAAAGCACCTTTGGTACATCCATGACCTGGATGACTGAAAATCTCCATAGACTCTGGTGACTGATAATAGTGCTGATTGAACAAAAGCAGACAAATTCTTCATATTCCTTCTTCTTTCTTCATTCTTGCAGCTTCATTCCCTGTTATAAGGAACCTGAACAACCCTTTTTCTCCCCCCCCTCTTTTTAATCAGACCCTAAATGGCTTATATATTGGATACTCACAATCTGGCCTTTATGTCCAGAATCCTCCCTTTTCTTTCTAAATACAGTGAACAGAAACTAAAAATGTTTTTCTCTTTGTAGGAACACAACAGCAAAATTTGAATCTTTGAGCAGTGCCATGAATGGGCCCTATTCAATAATAAGAACAGTAGAAATCATAATTCCCATGGACCAAAGTATCCATCATAGGTGATAAATGTTCCATGGCTAAAGGTATGGCAACCTCATAGTGTTGAGAACTGAAGAAAGCTGTACCTGATATTTCTGCTAGTTGTTAGTAAATTGCACCAATTTGAAGGGGCGATAATGGATGTTCCCTTTTTCATTTTCATAGGAAGTGAGACCCAATATTGATCAGGGACAATGATTCAAATCCAACTAAAGCTGGGAAATCACCCTAAGTGTGAACCCTTTACGTTTTTGTAGTCCAACCAAACCACCAATAGCAGTAACACTTAGACTTGTATACCACTTCATAAGTGCTTTATAGTCCTCTCTAAGCAGCTTACAGAGTCAGCATATTGCCCCCAAAATCTGAGTCCTCATTCTACTGATCTTAGACAAATGGAAGATTGAGTTAACCTTGACCTGGTCAGAATCGAACTCCTGGAGTGAACAATGAATTAACCTGCAGTACTGTACTCTAACCACTGTGCCACTACAGCTCAGCCAAGAGCTACTTGTGAAAATAAAATGAAAGGTGACTCCATGGAGTCCCTATGAACGTCACTCATGTTGGAGCCCCTTTATGAACAGAAAGTCATAATAGATTACTATAAAAATGAGATCTAAATATGGAAAACTATTGAATTTCTGACATCCCTCTTTTTACATATCTGCTAACTTGCAATATTTACCAGCATATATTACCTGGTCGTTCTTCAGAAGAAAAGTAGGGTGCAAACAAAATAAATGAACTAATAAATAATGAAGCCCTAGACATCCATGTGGAGCTATGACATTGAACATCTGGGTCAAAGTCTGTTTTCCTTCAAACTGAGCCTGGATCAATGTCAGGAGTGCCCAGAGGAACCATCACGAGTTGCAGGGGAAGTAGTGAGAGTGATGGGCTAGCATGCAGCCTGGCCAGAAACTGTGTGGAAGTTGCAAGCCAAGCCTTGGGCCCAGTTGCTTTATGAGAAAAGCTTGTTGACTTGTTCCCAGCTGACAGACAGTGTACTGTACAAACACAGCAAAATAGAATCCTAATGTAACAATTTGTCACAGCAGGCAAGCCTAAATTATATGGAACTAATGAACTGCAAAGTCTCCCTATTCACTTTAGAACTAAAGCTGTTTGTTGATTGTTAACATTTCAAAACTATGGGTAATGAGCCAACACAATATTTGTTTTCTGTTCCCCCTCCTTTACTGTCAGAACTATGATACTAAATTAGTTTCCAGGTTTTTAAAAGTAATGTGGTCTTATTTTAGTGAAGATATGCCAGGGTGGTTTCAGATGTTAGCAGTTAGTAACTCTCCTCCTTTTTTACTTGCATGCTTAAACTTCAAAATAAAGCGGCAGACTAGCGATTAGCAGCAGTAGAACCACCAGAGATTTGATACAGCCATGGGTGGCCTGTTTCACACATTGCAGGGAGTGAAGATTTGCTTAATTATGTTCAGTTCAGAAGCCATAAGACAAGTTTATTTCTTTATTTCATTTTTTGTCATGTTCATACTGATCAACTGAGCAAACAGCAGCACTGGTCCAAAGTTTTCTTTTTGGGGGCCCTCAGAATCTCCTTGTGAACAAGACTTCTGAAAATCTATATCACCATTTCCCACCATTCCTCACTAAGAAATAGATGGAAACTGTATAGTTTCCCTGTGCTAGGCTCCCACTTAACAGCAACAAAGCAACAATAATAAAACACCACAAAAGGCTCCTTCCTAATCATATGTAACATAGCTCCACCTACTTTCGTGCTGATGTTATTGTTGCATGGTACACATGTATATAATGTTCATGTGCACATGTGCATGTGTGTTTTGTATTTGTTAATAAAAGAAGACACAAATGAAGAAATTTAGCAATTTTGAAATACTAAAAAAGAAAATGAAAAATAAGATGAAATGTGGTGTCCTTTTTTGCTTGTCCTAAATTACAGAATAAATACCAAGAATTAAATATCTCAGCTGATACGCTGAATTTTCATCCTTTTGGTATTTAAGGTAGTGAAAATGACTCACTTAATATTAAAGCAAATTAAAGAGTTTGATAACATTAAAGCCCTGGCCAAAGAAAATGAAAAGACTGAAAGCAGGAAGGTAAATGCAACAAATCAGAATCAATTCCAGAGATATTTGCAGATAAACAGGCCTCTAAAAGAGTGAATTTCCATAGTAGAGCTTCTTGTGATGATTTTAAGTTTCTTGATAGGTTTATATCAAGATAACTAGTAATTCATAGAATAGGTAGTTATAGTTCTAAGTGACCAAGTTTTGGCAGCAATAACTTACTCCACTTTTCTGGACTACAGTCACAGCATTGCTTCCCAAAAGGTTTTTGGGCCCAATTTATAGTGCTGGTTATCACCTCTAAAATTTTATGTGGTTTTGTTTTGGATTATATTAGTCTATGCATTATTTAGCATGATTCTGATCTTTCCTATACAGGCACCAAGGGTGGACTTTCTGATGATCCCATCCAGTGAGAAACAAGAAGTATGTGGAAATGAGGCCAGCCTTCCATATGGTGATCCCCACCTTTTCCAGATACCCTCAGGAGTGTATCTGATCCCTATATTTCCACATTCAGAAGATGTCAAAAACCAGCATTTAAAACTATTTTTGTGGATACTTTAAAACATCATTAGGAAGAGAAATAGGAGGGTAAAGACAAATAATAAAGAGATTTACAAGTATTTTAAAATGGAATACAAAATTTCTTAATAAGCAGTACTAGTTTAAATCAGTACTGCTTATTAAGATAACTTGTATCAATCAAGAATGTATGCATTATTAAAAACAAATACGTATGCAATAATGATTACCACAATCAGTATAATGGGAACCATAAGTCAAAGTAAGAATTAAAAGATTTTTGATCCAAGAAATCCATCATTAGTGAGCAACCGAAAGAAAAGCTTAGAGATTGTGTTAAGAGATACCAAAATTTTCAACCTGGTAAAAACCCATAGGAATTCTACATGAAAACTATACTTTTTAAACAGGCATTTATTGTTTAGCAATTCTCTGCATGTGACCTTTAGCAATATATTTTATGCATCATGGATTTTATGCTGTTTTATGCTGAAAAATTTATGGTTGTATTTATTGTTATGTATTGCTTTGTACATTGCTATTTATTTTGTGAGGAACTGATGTTAAAATGACATAAATAATCTAAAAATAATATTTGGAAACATTCAGCTATTTCCTGAACTGTCCAGTTATGCCAGTCAAATGTTTGAAAGGAAGTAAAATCCATATTCGGAATGTGAAATTTTTAATTCTATCTTCAAAGAGTTTGTAAGTTTCATATTTAGATATGTCATTTATAATGATAAATTATTTTATAATTAGTGTTATAAAATGTTTTGTGATGTTAAATATCATTTGATATTTCATATCATTTGTCCTCAGATGCTATAAAATAATATTTCTATCTATCAAAGATAACCTGAGAGCTGAGGATAATAGCCTGAATAAAACTATTTCGAATGAATGAATGAATGAATGAATGAATGAATGAATGAAATCAGATTACATTCCATACTTTTATTGTACTGGTGGAACAATATCCACTAATACAATTGATATTTCTTCCTTCTTCTATCCCATCCACATATTTCTGGTTTGTTCTTAGATATAGGGATTATACAGATTGAATTTATGGATTTTGTAAGTGCAGTGGGGAGAATAAAGTAAAGTTCTATTTATATTGGAATGCATATATGTCCTATTGGATGCATTAAATAGTTTAAATAGATTCAAATAATTAACAATTGGCAGTGACATATATTGATAAATTGATATATTTATAGTGCTGTCTACTCATTGAATTAGATTTAGGAGAAGAGGCATGCTCTGGGTCCTATCTGCATGAAAGTATCATTTACAACTTTTTGTGCCCTGAGGGCCTGCTCTCTGGAATACTACCCCCCCATACCTGCTGACCTTTTGCAAGGTACTAAAAACCTGGTTTTGCCACTGAGCCCAGGAAGTTAATAGTATGGGCAAATCCATATCATGGTTAGTTTTGGTGTTTATGAGTCTTCCCAGCTGCTATTTTTAAATCACCTTTGTTGTTTTAATACTGGTTGTTTCTATTCTGTTTTATTCATGGATGGCCTGTACATTGAATGAATGAATGAATGAATGAATGAATGAATGAATGAATGAATGAATGAATGATACCCTAGAATGGCTTGTAAAATATATTCTAGGATTTGTCATGGAAATGACTAGCTGAATTTGCTTATGAATTGAATTAATTATGATGTTGTGATTGTGCAGCCTGATTTCTTGGACTTAGGGGCTCCAGACCCATATAGCATAGAATTGCCAGCATATCTTTATTAGCCCTGTCAGTGCTAGATTCCACAACTGTATTCAAAGTAGCAAAAACACATATTTCTATTCAGAAATAGAATTATCAATTCCACTGGGGATTATGAAAGATTCTTCTGCTAATTAAATCCATGTTAAATGGAGCAAGACCAGAAGAATAAACAAAGGACTTAAGATGAGACTAGGGTTATTAGAACAATACACAGATTATTCTGTTACAATAACAGTATGCAAATATATGAAAGCAGCATTCAGATCAATCACTTGTGAGATGATGTGGCAAAAATTGCAGTTCTTCCATCAGCCATTGGCTTCTAATTATAATGTTTCATGAAGAGACCACAAAAACACAAGTCTAATG
Organism: Bungarus multicinctus; assembly: GCA_023653725.1. Taxonomy (NCBI): domain Eukaryota; kingdom Metazoa; phylum Chordata; class Lepidosauria; order Squamata; family Elapidae; genus Bungarus; species Bungarus multicinctus. The sequence goes on along the minus strand of CM042836.1, from coordinate 56,798,116 downwards.
CTCAAATAGTGAAGAACTGATTCACCCTATTACAACTTCTAAGGCAATTAAACAGAAATGTATTTTTTGGCTGCTCTATTATTCAATATTTGCATACATTATATTGTTCAAGCCCCAACCAATGACAAATTTCATCCTTCTCTGGCTAGTAAACCAATTTCCATTCTGCTATATGGTGATGATTCTATGCTGATAATCTTGTTTGTTTCCCAAGTAAGTTTGCAATACGGCCTTAGGGTCCTACTGCAATTATGAAATGCTAAAATATAAATCATGTAAAAACCAAGGTGGTCATAATCAAGCAGCATGTTATCTACCTCATATCTGGAAGATCAATAACTATCTAACTGACAAAGTGAAGGCTTGCAAGTATCTTGTCATATGTTTCCAATTATGTTTTTTTCCAAATCTTCAGTCATTATTATTATTTTAGCAAACCCAAACAGCATCAGATAGAATCAACAGTATCAGATAGAATCCTAACAATTAGGAACCTGCATCAATTAATTTTTCCCCATTCTGTTTAATTTAATAAATTAAGGCAAAGCCATTAGCAGCACCTCTTCATAAGTAGGACATTCTCAACCTGCTATGTAAAGATTGAAGGTTTAAAGTTTGCTTCTGCCATAGAAATGCAATTGCTGTTTTTTTTTTAAAAAAAAATAGGGACTTTTCTTACAGGAGAACTAGAAAGAAAGAGTTATGTGTATGAAAACATTTCTTATAAAACTGCTGCTTATATCCATATCAATTGGGGAGAATTTAACACTTGTAATCCAAACTTCCAGTTTCCAGAAGGAGCTGTAACGGAATGTATGGATTACCTTGGGAGATAAGGAGATGAGATTATGTCTAGGCAACAGTCAGATGAAACAGAATGGAGACTCCAGTGGCTTAATGGGCAGAGGAAGAAACTTAGAAAGGATCTCCCTTAATTGATCAAGTGGTTAAAAGTGATGGTGGGAAATGTGTAACTTCAGTCTTGCAAGATTCTATTAATGTAGCCTTACAATAAGGTAGAATTAGCTCATCTAAGTCATGCTTCCAGGTTTACCCAGAAGGTTGATAGGAGACAGCCACATTACCAAAATACATATTGGAATAAAAGGTGGAATATTGAACAAGGATTTTAAAAAAATAAAATAAAAAGCTGATTCATGCTGTTTATAAAAACAATTATTTACCAAAGTTTGAAAATATCTTCAAAAACAAGATATAAGACCTTGAAATATTCAAATCAGCAAAAATTGAAGCTAGAAGATTAATATACCACATTTTCCAACAATATATCCACTGTCCATGGTCATGAACTCTTCTGACTCATCCTTGCCAATTCCTGTTCTTCAGCACAACATAAATTCAGGCAACACTTATTTGTTATTACTTATTTTCAGTAAAGGTATCACTATAGAATCAAGGCACATTCTTTTTTGGCTCATTCCTTCTTAAGGAGAGATGTAAGTTTCCTGTTACCAATCTTAGGAATGAAATGTATGAAGCAGAATAGAACATACCCAAATTCTTTGGCGAGCAGCAAATAGAGTCTTATACCATATGTTTGATGTCACAAGGATTGAAAAATAGAGATCAATTCTGAAAAACTCAAATTGGGTTAAGAGATAATTCAGGGTTGGCTTTAAAAGATAGAATAATTTTATACTTCCTTCAGCTCATAGAGCTGAAGATGCTTGACAGAGAGAAAAAATGGGTAATGATGAAAAAATTAATCCAGCAGAAATTTAATCTGAAGATGAGAAGGGTGAAGTAATAGAAGAGAAAATAATTTGATGAACATTTTGCTACAAATTTATTTAATTACAAGAGATAAACAAAAACCATCTTAAAATATTTTGCTGTTTTATAAGCTAAGAAATATGCTGAACAACTAGGAAGCATTTTGCATTTTAGTACAGGATATAGAAACATGGAATTAGTATCACAACATGCAAAGTATTGCTAGTCAACAGTAGTTATCTGAAATGTGTTTCTAAAATCTTATTATCTGTTTGACATTCCCACAAACATCAACTTTTACAGCACCATCACAATTAATTGGCAACAATCAGGTTTTGGACTAGAAGGTTAAGTGAATCCTGTGGGCTGATTCATTTGGAGCCAGTCCTTGTAGTAGAAGTATATATTTACATATATTTACATTTATTCTGCTATTTCTGGTTGTTATTTGTATTCAGTTTTAACCCATGTTTACCAGCTAGAATCACAGGACTTTGAGATGACCATTTATGTAAATTGCTAAAATGCTATATAAAACAAAAACATTCTATTTTTTTTTAATGTATACCCTACTTTTCTACTAAAATGGTGCTCAGGGCAGGGGGTAGAATGATCCACATTAGAGTTTTCTAATTCTGCATACAAATAGAAAAGCAATCCATTATGGGTCATGATCTTAGACATCATAGGGGGGTCATGATCTTAGACAGATCCACACAATTCCATCATCCATTTGCATTAACAGGTCACCTGTTTGGCAATCAAATAACTCTCGGCATTTTAAACATTAACATGAATTTCTTAATTATTCTTTGATTTCATCAATTTTTAAAAAATGGATGTTGATGATGATATTAATAATAATATATTAAATGTATGTGTTACCAAAACAATTTAGATTTAATAGCATATTATAAATGATAAGGAGAGTTTGGTATAGAACTATAATTTCTTTACTCGTTTTCATTCTTGTCAATTGTTTTGTCTAATTACTTGTTTAAATTAACTACATACAGTAAGTAGTAACAAAAGGTGTTCCAATTTTTATACTGCCCTACCCTGGACATTTTAAAGACCACAGCTAATCAAAAGAAAATAATCAGTGCTAATTTTTATGAAAAAGAGGATAACAACAACAACAACAATAATACTGCCATACCTGGTGACAACAGAATCGACGAGAAATAACTTGAAAAAGTCACCAGATATCAGGACTTGAGAATCTAACTGCAGAGACTCTGGCATAAACCAGTGCAGGTGGTTCCAGTGGTAATCAGCACACTGGGTGCTGTGCCTAAAGACCTAGGCAAGCACTTAAAAACAATTGGCAAGATCACCATTGGTCAGCTGCAGAAGGCCACTTTACTGGGATCTGCTCACATAATCCGCAGATATATCACGCAGTCATAAACACTTGGGAAGTGTTCAACTAGTGATTTGTGATACGAAACCCAGCATGGTTATTTCGTTTGCTATGTATACTGTCATTTTTGTGTATAATAATAATAATAATGGTGGGTATCTTTGGATGTTCATCCTTAATAAGAGGAGAAATTGCCTAACAACAGAACTATTGAGAAGATCCTGCTAGATATTCAGTAGTGAATTGATTAAAAAAATGGCCAATTTTTCATTCATGTAAACAGCCAAGGCCAAATGCTTGTCATATCCAGAGGTGAAATGTGACCGGTTCTGCCCGGTTCTGGAGAGCCAGTAGCGGCGATGAGCAGCAGAAAGAGAACCGGTTCTCTCCGCCACCTGCTCAGTCTCCTATACTCACTTTTATGGCCAGAATTCGAAGCGCAGCTGCTTTGCGTGGCGCAGAATAGCGCCACGCAGCAGCTGCTGCAGCAACCAGCATCGTGCAGGCTTGCAGGAGGAGAAGTAGAACAACTCTGCGCCTGCGCAAATGCCTCTGTGCCTGCGCAAAGTGCATGTTTGGTGCGTGTGTGCATGCAAAGCGCGTCCATCAAGCCACACCCACCGAACAGGTGGCAACTTTATTTGTATACCGTCCCTGGTCATATCATATACATTCATAGTGTAGGTTTTGGAGTGACTGAAGTTGTGACAAACCTTGGAATTTCTTTATGATTATTATAGGCAATGCCGTGAAGTTGTTTATTGTATAACCAAATATGTACTGGCAGGAAAGGTCTAAATAATGCTTCCCAAAAGACTGCCATGGTCAATTAGGCCCATAATATGCATTTACAAAGCAGATTAGAAATGCATATTATTCACCCAATAAAGCACAACAGGAAAAGCTTCTGTGATGCTAATAAATATTAAGTTTTGCATTGTAAATTCTGGCAATCTTATCAGCTTGAACTGATATAAAGGAAAGTCTCCTTAGTCTTTGAATTCTAAGAGTCCAAAACCATGATGGAGGACTTTGGGAAATAACTAGCAGTGCTTTGGGTCACTGTTGATTGAAATTTCAAAAGGTCAGATATAAATAGTGAGTCACAATAATGGATGGGCATACAGTTGGGATGTTGAGCAGGAAGAAGAGCGAATATGGATTTGTATCCCCCCAAAAAAACCAGTCAATTATTAGTCTGCAGTTACTAAAATCTCAATAGCGTCTTCCTGAAGATGAGATGAAAATGCCTGCTTTTTCCCAGTGACAAGCAGCTAATGTTATGAAAGTGGTATCATTTTATGACATATTTAATTTGTTGTTATTGAGGAATATTCTCTACCACTCCAATCATGTACTGAAGAATCTAATCCTCATTTCAGACTTTATAGGTCCTCAAAATGAGCAGGTGTGTGTACTGTATATTTAATTCTGCATTTCCATTCTGTACGAAGTGGCAACTTTCTCAAGTAGCAAAAGAGATTTTCTGAATCTAATTAGTTCAGTCATAAAAAGTCATGCCTTTGCTGGGATGAAAAATGCAGCAGTTCAAATTATGTTGGGAAACTTACCTTTTCATCCCCTCCCCACATGGAGAGATAATATTATACCCACAATGTATTAAGACCTTTTATTCTGTTTAGATGAGCATTTGATCAAGGAATTCTTTAAAGAATTTGAAATGATTCTGACACATAATTTTCCTTCATATTGATTTTTTCCCCTTAAATATGCTTTCAGTTTTTTGTCAATCTATTTTGCAATGTTTCTGAGTGTTTGTGAATTCTTCCAACAGCAATAGCACTTACACTTATATATTGCTTCATAGTGCTTTACAGCACTCTCTAAGTGGTTTACAGTGTCAGCATATTGCTCCAACAATCTGGGTCCTCATTTTACTGATTTATTTATTTATTTATTTTTATTTATATTGTTATTTATATACCGCCCTTCTCCCGAAGGACTCAGGGCGGTGCACAGCCAACCACAAACCTCATTACAATATACAAAAGTTAAAAATAGATTAAATAATTTAGGCTGTCTAAAATTATACCCTCCCCCAATAAATTAATTAAAACCCAAATATTAAAAACCCAATTAAAATGCAAATACTAAATTAAAAATCCTATGTCAGCCTAGGCTGGCCTGCTCAAAGAGCCAGGTCTTTAATTCACGTCTGAAAGTTCTCAGATCCGTATTAGTCCGTATTTCTGGAGGCAGACCATTCCAGAGGGCGGGGACCCCCACAGAGAAGGCCCTACTCCTAGGGGCCGCCAGGTGACACATAGAAGCCGACGGCACCCAGAGAAGGCCCTCCCTGTGTGAACGCACAGGTCTGTGAGAGATTACCGGCAGAACGCGGTCCTGCAAATAACCTGGTCCAATACATGGATCGCTTTAAAGGTCAAAACCAGAACCTTAAAGCAAACCCGGAAAACCACCGGCAACCAATGCAGCTCGTGCAGAAGAGGCATCACATGGGAGCTTCGTGACGCCCCCATAACCACCCGCGCGGCTGCATTTTGTACCAGTTGGAGTCTCTGGGTGCTCTCCGCAGGGAGCCCCATGTAGAGAGCATTACAGTAATCCAGGCGAGAGGGGACAAGGGCCTGAGTGACCATATGCAAGGTGTCCCGATCCAAAAAGGGCCGCAACTGGTGAATCAAGCGAACCTGATAAAAAGTCCCCCTGGAGACGGCCGTAATATGGTCTTCTAAAGACAGCCGTGCATCCAGGAGGACTCCCAAATTGTGAGCCCTCTCTGTGGGGGGTAAGATCTCTTCCCCAATAGCCAGCGACGAAGTCAGCTGACAATATCGGGGCGCCAGAAACCACAGCCACTCAGTCTTGGAAGGGTTGAGCCGGAGCCTGTTCCCGCCCATCCAAATCTGCACGGCCTCCAGGCACCCGGACATAGCCTCCACAGCATCATTGGGGTGGCTTGGGGTGGAGATGTAAAGCTGGGTATCATCTGCATACAGATGACACCGCACCCCAAAACCACGGATGATCTTGCCCAGCGGCTTCACATAAATGTTGAACAGAAGTGGGGAGAGGACCGACCCCTGAGGCACCCCACAAATGACCTCTCCCCCCCATCAACAGCAGGCCGGAGCCGCTGATGTTCCTCGGTTCCTCAGATCTGTTTCCTCCAGCCATGCCATGCAGCCGCTGATGTGGAGGCCGGGGCCAGGACTGGACTCAGGGCAGGAGCCGCTGCCGCCGAGGGCTTTTTGGGCCTCTCGGGCGACGAGGGCGCTGTGTGGCCAGGCATCGGATGTGGTGCCTGGCAATTTCCATCAGGCCCGGAGATGGAGGAATGCTGCTGGGGCCTGGGCGGCCACGGGTGCCGGAGCTGGAGCCGCTGCTGGGGGTTTTCGAGCGGCGGCGGCCTTGTCCGGCCAGGCCTCGGCATTTTTATCTACCCGGGGACGACGTGGGTTTGGCGAGGTGCCCGGCATTTTCCACCAGAACTGGAGGCGGAGGAGTGTTGCTGGGGCCGGGGCCGTTGCCATGGGCAGTGAGAGGGCCTGCGGCGAGGCCAGAAAACATGACCTGCGCCCCCGAGTGATGGGTCCCCTGCGAGGCCGGATGCCAGCTGCCAGTGGGGTGCGACTGCTCCAGCCTGGACTTGGGTCCCGCTTGGTTTGGCCTTTGCCTGGTCGATGGCAGTCAGGGAAGATCCAGCCAAAGACACAGACATTGATATATTCCTCGAAAGATCTGTGGGCCCTGAGATATGTCCCCCTGTCTCAGAGTTGGCCCTCTTACCTCTCCAAGACTTATCTCAAGGACGGATCTTGGGATCCGGAGAGATGGTGGGGTCGCCGGAAGCGTAGGAGGGAGGGTTGTTTAAAATTTTTAATTAGATTTTTAAAGGGGTTAGGGTTGGCCGGGCGGGGGCTGGGGGACAACCCGCCTGGGGCTGGGACCGGGTCGCGGGCTGAGCGTTGCCGGGAGGGTTTGGGTTCGGATGGGGCTGTATTGAGGATGGGGGGTTGTCCCAGGGAGGGTGATCTTAAAGCTATTAGTACGGTGAGCGGGAGAGGCAGATTTGGCGGCTATAGGGGGCCACATTCTGTTTCGGGAGCGCGCCCCTGCTATTTGTCTGTGGTAGCGCGCTCCGACCCCCTTGTTATGTCCCGTTCCCCGGGGGGTCTGAGCGATCGGGCCCTGGGCCTTCGGCTGATGTTGTGTAACGCCAGGTCCGTTATTAATAAGGCCCCCCTCATTCATGATTTGATCTGTGAGGGGGGAGCGGACCTGGTGGGCATCACCGAAACCTGGCTGGGCCTAGAGGGGGGAGTCCCTCTTGTGGAGATGTGCCCAGCCGGGTTTTGGGTTTTTTATCGGCTGAGGGCCCAGGGGAGGGGCAGGGGTGTTGCGGTGGTTATTAAGGAGGATCTGTGTCCGAGGGAATCCACTGTTTCTCAGACGACCGGATGTGAGTCTCTTTTCGTGAAGTTCGGTCCCAGGGTGCAGGTGGGCTTGTTGGTCGCATACGTGGCTCCCTGCTATGCGGCATTGGCCCTGCTTGAGCTCCTTGAGGTTATAGCCGGCGTGGCGGTTGAGACCCCCAGGCTTATGGTCATGGGGGATTTCAACCTCCCCTCTGCCGGCGGTGCCTCGGGGATTGCTCAGGAGTTCATGGCTTCCATGACAGCCATGGGCCTGACCCAGTTAATTCGGGACCCTACTCACGTGGGAGGTCACACCCTGGATCTAGTTTTTGTCTCTGATCAGTGGCAGAGTGGTCTGGGTGTAGGGGATATAGTTATAGAACCCCTGTCATGGACGGATCACTCGCTCCTGAAGCTCGACTTCCGTTCCGGCTGCTTAAATGGTACCGCCCCAGGCACCTGATGGACCCGGACAGGTTCCTGATGGAGCTTGGGCCATTTCCCGAAGCTCACACACACGACTCGGTTGAGGGCTTGGTCGCCACCTGGGATAGGGTGGCTGCTGGGGCCCTTGACCGGGTCATGCCCTTGCGGCCTCTGACCCGGTGCCGATCCCAAGTGGCTCCTTGGTTTTCTGAGGAGCTAAGGGAGATGAAGCGCCGGAACCTGTAGACGCCTAGAGAGTAGTTGGAGGGTTAGCTGTTCTGAGTCTGACCGAACACTTCTACGATCTTATATTAAGATGTATTTAGTGGCGATAAGGATGGCGAGGAGGACCTACCTCTCCACCCTTATTGCGTCCGCGGAAAACCGCCCAGCCACCCTGTTTAGGGTGACCCGCTCCCTTTTAGAGGTGGAAGCGTGGGAGGATCCCTTACAGGGACGGGCTGAGGAGTTTTCTAGGTTTCTGCAGGACAAAATCGCTCAGATTCGGGACGAGCTGGACTCCGACTGGGCATCTCCGGGCGGGGGGGCGGGGGTGGATATCGGTGGGGTCAATTGGGTTGAGTTCGACCCTGTTACCGTGGAAGACGTGGACAGGGTGCTGGGGGGACTGAATGCCACCACCTGTTTGTTGGACCCGTGCCCCTCCTGGCTGGTCTTGGCCACTCGGGAGGTGACACGAGGCTGGTTCCAGGGTATTATAAATGCTTCCTTGAGAGAGGGGCTTTTACCCGCCGCCTTGAAGGAGGCGGTGGTGCGGCCCCTCCTCAAGAAACCGTCTCTGGACCCAGCATTGTTATCAAATTATCGTCCTGTCTCCAACCTTCGCTTTGTTGCGAAGGTTGTAGAGAGCGTGGTGGCCCGTCAGCTCCCGCAGTTCCTGGATGAAACGAGTTATCTTGACCCCCTCCAATCGGGCTTCAGGCCCGGACACAGCACGGAGACGGCGTTGGTCGCGTTGGTGGATGATCTCTGGAGGGCTCGGGACAGAGGCAGTTCCTCTGTCCTGGTCCTGTTAGATCTCTCGGTGGCTTTTGATACTGTCGACCACAGTATCTTATTGCGGCAGTTGGGGGGGTTGGGGGTTGGAGGCACCGTGTTGCGGTGGTTCTCCTCCTTCCTCTCCGACCGTTCGCAATTTGTGTTGACGGGGGGGCAGAGATCGTCCCCAAGGCCCCTGCTCTGTGGGGTGCCTCAGGGGTCGGTGCTCTCGCCCCTGCTGTTCAACATTCATGTAAAGCCGCTGGGTGAGATCATCCGTGGCTTTGGGGTGGAGTTCCATCAGTACGCTGATGATACTCAGCTGTACATCTCCATCCCGGGCCACCCCAACGAAGCCGTTGAAGTGATGACCCGGTGCCTGGAGGCCGTGCGGGGTTGGATGGGTCGTAACAGGCTTCGTCTCAACCCGGCCAAAACCGAGTGGCTGTGGTTTCCTGCGCCCAGATACAGCCAGCTTATTCCTTCGCTGGCCGTGGGGGGAGAGGTATTGACCCCCGTGGAAAGGGCACGCAACTTGGGTGTCCTCCTGGATGTGCGGCTGTCTTTGGAAGAACTTATTGCAGCCGTCGCCAGGGGGGCTTTTTATCAGATTCGTCTGATCTACCAGTTGCAGCCCTTTCTGGATCTGGGCACACTTCGCACAGTCACTTCCGCCCTCATTATCTCCCGCTTGGATTATTGCAATGCTCTCTACATGGGGCTCCCCTTGAAGAGTCTCCGGAGGTTGCAGTTAGTTCAGAATGCAGCCGCGCGGGTGATCGTGGGTGCCCCTCGGGGCGCGCACGTAACACCACTTCTCCGCAGGCTGCACTGGCTTCCTGTGGCCTTCCGGATTCGATTCAAGGTGGTACTGATGGTATTTAAAGTGCTCCATGGCTCGGGACCTGGGTACTTATGGGACCGCCTGCTGTCACCAACAACCTCCCGCCGCCCAGTACGCTCCCACAGGGTCGCCCTACTTGGGGTACCGCCACCTGATCACTGGCGGCTGGCGGCCCCGAGGGTGCGTGCTTTCTCTGTGGGAGCCCCCTCCCTGTGGAATGATCTCCCCCCGGAGATACAAGCCACGACAGATATCCTGACCTTCTGGCGCACAGTTAAGACCCTATTTTTTAAACAGGCCGGCCTGGCCCAGTAAGGGTCTATGGGGTTTTAAGTTAATAGGGGTTTTAAATTTTAATCTTATTTTTAAATTTTATTTATCCCAGTTTTAAATGAATTATAGTCGGACGGGATGCAGCCACATTTGTATTTAATCTGGTTTTAAATTCTATTTAACTTTGTATTTTTATGTATTTATTAGGCTGTACACCGCCCCGAGTCCCTTTTGGGAGAGGGAGCGGTATAGAAATACGATTAAATAAATAAATAAAATAAAATCAACACAAATTGTGAGCGGTTGGAGAGGAAGGAAGAGAACCATCGCAAGACAGTTCCCCCAATCCCCAACCCCTCCAACCGCCGCAATAAGATACTATGGTCGATAGTATCAAAAGCCGCTGAGAGATCTAACAGGACCAGGACAGAGGAAAACCCCCTGTCACGGGCCCTCCAGAGATCATCAACCAATGCGACCAATGCTGTTTCGGTACTATGCCCGGGCCTGAAGCCCGATTGGAATGGATCGAGGTAAGTCGCTTCCTCCAGGTACTGAGGGAGCTGACGTGCCACCACACTCTCAACAACCTTCACTAAAAAAGGAAGGTTGGAGACTGGACGATAGTTATTTAAAGCAGCCGGGTCCAGGGCAGGCTTCTTGAGGAGGGGCCGCACCACCGCCATCTCCAGGGCAGTAGGGAGCGACTCCTCTCTCAATGAAGCGTTGATAATCCCCTGGAGCCAGCCTCGTGTCACCTCCCTGGTGGTCGAAACCAACCAGGAGGGACACGGGTCCAACAAACATGTGGTGCTATTCAGCCCCCCCAGCAACCTGTCCACACCCTCAGCGGTCAGAGGGTCAAACTCTTCCCAGATAATAGTCTCAAGACCTGCCCCGGTCACCTCCCCCAGGACCACCCAATTGGAGTCCAGCCCACCCCGAATCTGAGCGATTTTGTCGTGCAGAAATCGGGAAAACTCCTCTGCCCTGCCCTGCAAGAGGTCCTCCCGCGCTCTCAGCTCAAGCAGGGAGCGGGTCTTGGAAGGTTGGGAGGCTGAGTTAACCTTGAGCCCATCAGGATCAAACTTCAGGCTCTGGGCAATACTTCATTTTAACCACTGTGCCACCAAGGCTCTCTTAATATACAAATAATCTTTATTTGAGAAACAAAAATTCTATTCAGCTGACAGATATGTTATTCCTCATAACTTGAGATTATTCCTCTTTAACATTAACTATATCAACTACAAAGCAAGTTTGATAATTAAAGACATGAGAGGTATGTGACTATTTTCATTAATAAAAAGAGATTTATTTATTTTTTTGTGGGGAGAAACCTGCCGAAGAAAAGATCTATAGCATTCCTGGTTGCATTATGGCTTGGATGCTTTAAATTTGAGCAAGGATAAGTTTTTGTGCACTTTTAAATCTGAAGTTGTATCACTAATATATTTGACTTATCATTTGATGGAAGGCAGAAGCTTAAGGAAATAACTGCAAAATTTATCTCAGAGAGATCCATAGGTGTCCCCAACAAACACCTAAGAAAAATATGTCGATAAAAATCACTGTGTTGTGCAGCTGGATTTACTATATATTCATATCAATATATGGTATATTTAATACAATATTGTTGCTGGAGTTCAATTACTAATATTCTATTTGCAATTAAGCAATCATCTCTGCTTAACACAGGCTGATTTTTGTCCATTTATTGGCTAATTTGGTCCATTTTGTAGCTTTGCTTCCAGAGACAGCCTTTGCTTCAGTCTGCCTCATTGCAGACTAAATTTTCAGTGGTTTAAAACAAAAACAAAAACATATATAGAGATATGTAAAGACTGGATACAGAGAGTAGTGCCATGTTATATAAATGAGAATAACATCTATCAACTACCTCAGACATCAAATTACTTTACAAGTAATATCTTAGTGGGATGGGCAACCTATTGTGGACTGTAGCTTCCTCTGTCTGTACCATTTTCTATATTGGGTAGGAATGATGGGAACCAGAATTCAACAACAGGTCTATTTGAGCAAAAAATCTTAAACCAAATGTGATTCATAGCCCTGCAATTTATAATTAAAAAAGAGGACATAGATACACATAATGTTTGCATTTACTAAAGTATTTTTGGATGCAGATTTTACAATTACTATAATTTAATAGAATAACAATGTATCATATCTGACTATTTAATGTTCCTATGGCCTAGCATTCAACAGTAAATAATATTTAATATATAAAACTGAATGATATATAATGTCTGGCAACATTTAACAGATGACATGAGACAATAAGTAATATACAATTACAATAAAAAGCAATTTAAAACATTAAGAGATGGAGATCAAATCTCAAGCACTCTAAAGCATTTAATGCTTGATCTAAACAGTTCACAATAAGAAGACAATCTTCTATTTTATAGCCCCTATAGCAGCCAATTAAGTTTTCTAAAATTAAAGGTATTAATTTCCTTGTAATACTGGAAAGCTTTTTTTCTTTTAAATTGAATTAATACTAGTCAAACTTTGGCTAAGTCAAATTAGTTTAGTTCAGTATGATTCTGTGGTTTCATTAGGTAAAACAGAAGACTTAAGAAGCAACAGGAACTGGACTGAGATGACTAAGAAGCTTTATTAATTATCTGATGTATTCATGAACAGCAGAACCAGAGCCTCTGATTGTGTTTATATGAAAAAAAGTCTGGGGGAAAGGCAGTAGGGGAGGAAAGGAATAAGATTAAGTTACTGACAGCTCTTGAGTGGCTTACTTGCTATAATAAAGAGAATGCTTTTTCCGTGAATAATCTATCTGAAAATCTCTCTGACTGAAATTCAGGACATATCCCCACTGAACAACTAATTAATGTCATCTTATTCTGTCCTAAAGAAGTGTCAGAGACCTTGAAAAATGGAATTTAAGAGACTAATTCTAAATGGTCTCTACTTATTTTTTTAAAAGCAAGATCAAAGTATCTCCTCTGCCAGCATTTACTCCTAAATCAACAAACAAATAAACCAAGCAGACATTTGGGGATCATATTTTTGCCTTCAATGCCTCTAAAAATCAATCAATCTCAATTATTTTCCAAAGTGCCAAATTGCCTCTAAAACAAATCCAGTGATCACTATTATTCATTGGAATGTTCGTTTGTCAAAATGTATGGACCACTTGGTGAGCATTAACTCTCCCTACTGGGATTGGAATTCCTTCTAGTTCAAGACAAATAAAAAGCAGTAAAATTTTACTTAATTTTGTATACTTGGTTAAAAAGAGGCAGCTGCCCATTTAGAATGAATTAAGGTTTTTAAATTAAAAACTAATTAATTAATTAAAACAATTTATATACCTGAATATCCACCTAATGTGACTCTAGGTGGCTAACAAATATTTTAAATTATTTAAATATTTTAAAATGTAATTTTAATTACATATTGTGCACCAGATACACCCAATAAAATATAATTACAAAGTAAAGTGGTCTATCAAATAACAAAGCCGATGCCATTTAGGACTTTAAAGGTAATAACCAGCACCTGAAAGCACATGGGGAACTATTGCAACTCACAAAGCAAATATATAAAATTGACTTCTAGATCAATTGAACATTTCAAGTAGTTTTCAAGGTTAGTCCCATGCAGAGCACATTGTAGTAGCCTGCTCTGGAATGCACGAAGCATGCATGTAGAAGATAAAAAGGTTGGCCTTGACTGAGAAAGTCTGATACTAAACTGACTGAGAAAATCTGATACTAAACAACAAAGAGGGAAATATTTCTGGTCTGATATATATCAATCTCTATCAGGTGACAATGAGTCATTGTGCACAGTGCTTCCTGATCCAAAAATGGGTGCAACTGGTACATAATATGATAGCTATGCAAAGCACATCAGGCCATGGCTGCCACCTGCTCTTTGAACAAGTGACATGAGTTCAGAGGACCAGCAAATGATAGTGCAACTCCATCCAGAAATAAACATGAAAAAAAATCACCTGATCACTTCAAAAAACAAAGCCATTTCATCTTGCTAGATATCAGTTGATCCTGTCCAGCCTAAGATACTAAGATAGGACCCTCGCAACATCACTTGAATTGTAGAGAATCCAACATGAAAATTGGATATAGATTAGTTTGTTTGTTTTTTATCTTACAAAAAAATAGAATAATGTATAGTCGTTGATTTGCGACCACAATTAAGCCCAAAATTTCTGCTGCCAATTAAGGCAGCTATTAAGTGAGTTATGTCTCCCTTTATGACACATTTGCCACAGTTGTTAGGTGAATCACTGCATTTATTAAATGATCATGTGATCCTTAAGTGAATCTGCCTTCCCTCATGGACTTTGCTTGTCAGAAACCAGTTGGGAAGATTACAAATGGTTCTTACAAGACCCAGAGACAATGCAACTGTCGTAAATACATGCCAATTGCCTGAATTTGGATCACGTGACCATGCAGGTTCTGCAATGGTTATAAGTATGAAAAACAATCATACGTTACTTTTTTTCAGTGTTGTAACTTTGAACGGTTATTAAATGAATGGTTGTAAATGGAGGCCTGCCTGTATGTGTATATGGGCATGTATTTTTATTTTGTGTGTGTGTGTGTCAGTGTTTGCATTTGCCAAAAACTTATACTAAGCAGATGTAATCCAAGATTGACTAACAAACTAGATGAGACATGAGATATGGAAAATTACTGGTATCCCCAATGCCCAGCTATCTGTTTTTGGAAAACTTGCATGAATGTATAGGAATAGCTTTAACTGTTATGCTGATGTGAGTACTATAACCCTGGCCTGATATTGTCAACTTTTCTATTCTTGAAGGAGGATAAGGAGATAAATGATAGACAGACAGGCATCATTCACCCAAATTGGGGAAAGTGGCAGAAATTTTCACAGATAGGACAATAAGCACTTTCTTGCTGCAGCTTATTGCTTAGTCAGCTGCAGCAGGAAACATTGGTTGTTGTTTTTTTTTTTTTGTGAGTTGGTCTTCAACAATCTTGATTCCTTTTATGGGTAAAGAATTGGTACAAACAATTGCGTGAAAAACAAGGTCACCTCTTCATGTACCAGTATGATTAGGAAACACTACTTCTGCACTGAATGGAATACCTACAGGTCACACCTGAAGAGGATTCTAGTTGCAGACTGATTTCCTGGGTTGTGTCAAATATAAGAATAATAGTTTTTTGACATTTTTTTCTGTATGCTAGCTGCAGGCACACTCACAAAGATACATACAAGCAAATTGATAGGTACACCTGATATGTGGTAATTATCAGAAGCCGGAATATGGAACTGTTGATCTTAAGATCATCTTTAAACAAGAAATGTTAAAGATAATTGTTCAATCTTAAATGAACTGGTCTCATTCACACTGCCTAGAATTAACATGTCAGTTTTTCAGACTGCACATTTCTCTGAATTTTGCTAACTAAATTCAAGGCTCAAATATTGGATATAAAATGATTTCTGATAGTAGCACTTCAGTTCAGCTGTCATGGATGATATTTTAAAAATGGAGGGAAAAAATACCAAGAAACACATTATGTGAGATGAGACCTTTACCAAACAAATCAATAAAAGTCTTCAAGGCAACCATTTGATTAGTTATGTGAATATATATTCAGGCTTAATTAGAATTTATATTTATGAATTTTGAATAATATTAATGTTCTTGGTAATGTTAGTCTGCTATTGGAAAGGTTTACTCAAACACAAAGGGTCTTGAAAGGGTCTTAAACAAATATGAGAAACGATTGTGGCCTAGACACTGGAAAAGAATGATGTATACACAACTGTACAAAGGAGGGAGAATCAAGAAAATTTTCTACTTGCTCTTACTACATTGCTTTTACTCCTCAGGAAAATAAAACTTTGCTTAATGTCTTATAAGAAAAAATATAGCTGTATCCGGGTAGAGAAACTCTAGATTTAAAAAAGTGTTAAAATAGAGAAAAATACAAGATCATATTGGTGACATAAGGATAATTAAGAGAGCAACTGAACACCGGAAAGAGGTTTATTCATGCTTTAATGGTGGCAGCAAAAGACTTTGATTATGAAGATCATGCCAGGAAACAAAATATATTAAAATTAATACTAGGTAAGTATATGTAGTTCAGAGTTACTATGTGCATGTTTGATGTTCTCTGAGCTCAGTTTTTGAGTTGCAGAAGTTTCTTTACTACTGTATATTAGTAATACCATGAATCCAGAACTTTTGGTGAAGTGTGGTTTGTCAATCAGCTGGGATGATATAACTTTGAAATGTCCAATTTATCTATTCTTGGATGGGATAGTCCTATTGATGGATGTTGTCCTGTCTTATGTCTGTGTTGATAGTTTCCTCTCTAATCAGTAGTCTTGACAGTTTATGATGGGAGTGGCTTGCTGGGAGGATACTTTTCTTGTATTTGCTGAATTTCAATTTTTTTAATTATTAGGTTTATAAGGAAATGGTTGTCATATATCTAAGTGTTGTTTAATTGCTGTGTGATCGTATGAATACTCTTGTCTGTTGAGCTGATGTGCTAAAATCAAAATTTATTTATTTATTTATTTAGAAAATTTGTATTGCCGCCTACTTGCACATGGCAACTCAAGGTGGCTTACAGAACATAAAGCACAATATAGAAGAAATAAAATAGGAAATCAAAATAATAAAATAATGACCCCCACCCCTGTGACAACACATATTCATATCAGCCATTTAATGGGTTCCATCCCACTTTGGGTTCTCCAGGTCCGCTGGCAGAACCACAGAGAAAGCCCTGGTCCTCCCAGATGTATCTCCTTAGGGGATGGGACTCACAACATTCCTTGCCTATCTACTCTAGTGGATCAGGTAGGTGTGTATGGCAAGAGATGATCCCTTAGATAACCTGGTCCCAAGCCACTAAAGGCTTTAAAGGTGACAACTAGCACCTTGAATTGCACCCAGAAACAAATTAGAAACCAATGCAGTTTCTGCAAGAGAGATTTATTTATTTATTTATTGTACTTATATACCGCCCTATTTCCCTGACAGGACTCAGGGTGGTGCACAGCCAAATTAAAATACAGAGAACAATACAAAATTAAGAACAGTTAAAAGACCAAATATGAAAGGATGAAATTTATAAGAAGTTTAAAAGCCAAACTAGATAAAAACCAAATTAAAATCCTAAAAACCCCTAGGCCAGACCGGCTTGATGAAATAGATAAGTTTTCAATGCACGCCGGAAGGTCAGGAGATCAGAGATGATCCTCATCTCCAGTAATTCGTTCCAGAGGGAGGGTGCCCCCAACCAAAAGGCCCGCACCCTCGGAGTCACCAGCCGTCAAGCCAGTGGCACCCCGAGGAGGCTGAATCTATGGGAGCATACTGGCCGACAGAAGGCCGATAATGGCAGGAGGCGGTCCCACAAATATTCTGGTCCCAAGCCATGGAGCACTTTAAAGATGGTAACCAAGACCTTGAAGTGCACCCGGAGGACCACCGGGAGCCAATGCAGCTCACGCAAGAGCAGTGTAACATGGGAGCCCCGAGGAGCCCCAACACCACCCGCACGGCCGCATTCTGCACCAGCTGGAGCCTCCGGGTGCACTTCAAGGGAAATCCCATGTAGAGAGCGTTGGCATAGTCTAGGCGGGAGATCACGAGGGCGGAAGTGACCGTGCGAAGTGCATCCTGATCCAGAAAGGGCCACAACTGGTAGATCCTACGGACCTGACCAAAAGCCCCCCTGGCGACGGCCACCACATGGTCCTCCAATGACAGCCGTACATCCAGGAGGACACCCAAATTGTGAGCCCTCTCTGTGGGGGCAAGAATTTCCCCCTCCCCACAGCCAGCGATGGAACCAGCTGGCTGTATCGGGGTGCCGGAAAGCACAGCCACTCAGTCTTAGATGGGTTGAGCTGAAGCCTGTTCTGCCCCATCCAACACCGCACGGCCTCCAGGCACCAGGTCATCACTTTGACGGCTTCATCGGGGTGGCCCGGGGTAGAGATGTACAGCTGAGTGTCATCAGCGTACTGGTGGAACTCTACCCCAAAGCCACAGATGATCTCACCCAGCGGCTTCATATAAATGTTGAATAGAAGGGGCGAGAGCACCGACCCCTGAGGCACCCCGCAGACCAGGGGCCTCGGGGCCGACCTCTGCCCCCCTGCCAACACAAATTGCGAGTGGTCAGAGAGGAAGGAGGAGAATCACCGCATAACAGTGCCTCCCACTTCCAACCCCTCCAGCTGCTGCAATAAGATACTGTGGTCGACAGTATCAAAAGCCGCCGAGAGATCTAATAGGACCAGGACAGAGGAATGACCTCTGTCACGGGCCCTCCAAAAATCATCTACCAATGCGACCAATGCCGTCTCAGTGCTGTGCCCGGGCCTGAAGCCCGATTGGCGTGGATCCAAATAGACAGCTTCATCCAGGTGCTGGGGGAGCTGCCGTGCCACCACACTCTCAACAACCTTCACCACAAAACAAAGGTTGGAGACCGGACGATAATTAGATAACAAAGTTGGATCCAGGGACAGTTTCTTGAGGAGGGGTCTCACCACCGCCTCTTTCAAGGCGGTGGACAGATATCCCTCACTCAAGGAGGGACACGGGTCCAATAAACATGTGGTGGCATTTAGCCCCCGCAGCATCCTGTCCACATCTTCGTGAGTCACAGGATCAAACTCTTCCCAAATGACTTCTCCAAGTTCCACCCCTGACCCTCTGCCCAGAGTTGCCCATTCAGAGTCCAACCCATCCTGGATCTGAGCGATTTTATCCAACAGGAAATTCGAAAAGTTCTCAGCCCGTCCCTGTAAGGGGTCCTCCCGTGCTCCCCCTTCCAAGCGGGAGCAGGTCACTCTAAACAGGGCGGCTGGGCGATTTCCTGCGGACGCAATTAGTGCGGAAAAGTGAGAACGCTTTGCCACCCTTATCGCCACTAAATAGGTCTTAATATAAGACCGCAATAGTGTTCAGTCAGGTCCGGAGCGAGTAGTCCTCCAAATACTCTCCAGGCATCTTTTCCAGCACTTCATCTCCCTCAGCTCCTCGGAAAACCAAGGGGCCGAGTGAGAGTGGTGCTGGGTCAAAGGCCGCAAGCCTCTATCCCAGGTGGCGACCAGGTCCTCAACCGAGTCGTGTGCTCGAATGTCGGGACATGGCCCAAGCTCCATCAGGAACCTATCTGGATCCATCAGGCACTTGGGGTGGTACCATTGTATTTGGTCCGCTTCCCTGCAATGGGGGGGGGAGCGCCCTGGAAGTCCAGTCTAAGGAGCGAATGATCTGACCATGACAGAGGCTCAATAAAAATGTCCCCTATACCAAGATCATCCTGCCACTGTCCAGAGACAAAAATCAGATCCAGGATGTGACCCCCGATGTGAGTAGGGCTCCTAATTAGTTGGGTCAGGCCCAAAGCTGTCATGGAAGCCAAGAACTCCTGAGCAACCCCGGGGCCCCTCCAGCTGACGGCAAGTTGAAATCCCCCATGACCATCAGTCTGGGGGTTTCCACCGCCAAGCTGGCTATGACCTCAAGGAGCTCAGGCAGGGCCGATGTCACATAGCAGGGAGCCAGGTATGTGATCAAAAGGCCCATCTGAACCCCGGAGCCACACTTCACAAAGAGGGATTCACATCTGATCGTCTGAGGAACAGTGGATTCTCTAGGATCTAGATCCTCCCTAATAACCACCGCCACTCCCCCGCCCCTCCCCTGGGCCCTCGGCTGCTGAAAAACCCAAAACCTGGCTGAGCACATCTCCACCAGGGGAAAACCCCCCTCTTGTCCCAGCCAGGTCTTGGTAATGCCCGCCAGGTCAACTCCCCCCTCCATAATAAGATCGTGAACAAGGGGGGCTTTATTAACTACAGACCTGGCATTGCAAAGCATCAGCCGA
This sequence comes from Bungarus multicinctus, assembly GCA_023653725.1. Taxonomy (NCBI): domain Eukaryota; kingdom Metazoa; phylum Chordata; class Lepidosauria; order Squamata; family Elapidae; genus Bungarus; species Bungarus multicinctus. The sequence goes on along the minus strand of CM042836.1, from coordinate 56,778,166 downwards.
AGGCCCGGGGCTGAAACATCTGAGCAATCCAGGGAGCAGGATGTGACATGGGGGTCGGAGCACGCCACCGTATGTAGACAGCGGGGGCGAGCTCCCACAACATAATAAGGCCCCCCATCAACACCATACCTGCCCCTCCCGCTAATCATAGTAATGGCCATCCTCTCCCCCTCCCGAATAAAACCCCCCCTCCTCAATATGGTCTCCCCCGATCCCAAGACCTCCCGGTCACGTAAATACCCCGATCTGGCTTTTTTCCCAGGCGGGTTGTCCCCCAAACCCAGCCCAGCCAGATGATACATGTGCACACTGAGATCTGCACAAAACATGTGGGCCACTGCATTTTGCACCAACTGAAGTTCTGGATGCTTTTCAGGGGCAATCCCATTTAGATCCCATTGCAATAGCCAAGGCGGAGGGTGACTAGGGCATGAGTGACTATGAATAGGGATTGTTGATCCAGGAAAAGGCTTAACTGGTACATAACCTGCAGTTATGCAAAGGCCACAACTGCCACAACTTGGCCACAACTGCCACCTGCTCTTCAAGCAGGAGTCCTAAGTCCAGGAGAACCCCCAGATTACACACAGAGTCTGTTTGAAGCAATGCAACTATAAACAAGTCCAAAGGTGGCAATTTTCCATCGGCCAAAGAACTCCAAGCCCACTTGGTTTTGCCAGGGTTCAGTTTCAACATGTTGCTGCACATTCAGCTCCTAACAGCCTGCAGGCACTGCAAGAGAGAAATAACGGCATTGCTTAACTCACCACAGGCTGAGATATATAGCTGAGTGTCATCAGCATATTGATGATATCTCAGTCCATGGTGAAGGACAATCTCAACCAATGGCTTCATGTAGATGTTGAACAGGACTGGAGAGAATACCAAGCCTTGTGGGACCCCTCAAAGTAGTGGGCAAGGGCTGGATCTCTCATCTCCCTATTAACACTGACTGAGAGTGGCTACAAAGGAAGTGAACCAGGATAGCCTAGAGTTCTCAACCCCTGAAGCTGCTCCAGAAGGGTACCATGGTCAATGGTATTAAAAGCCACCAAGAGGTCAAGTAGAGCAAGGATGGATACCCTCATCTTGCTCCCACCAGAGATAATCAAAAAGTGTGACAATTGTTATTATGTGTCAGACTCACGGTGGAATCTCTGAACCTGACACTCAGGCAGGGTGTCCCAAGGCTCACTAGCTGCCTATCACTTCACTCCTGTGGCAGCGTGCCTACACCAGCCAGGAGGACTCTGATAGAAGTGACGCTGATCAGCATCTATACTGCAACTGCACGGAGCCGAAAAACGGACTCACAATGTTCAGCAGTCCCATTTTAACATAACTGTTGATTGTGTGCGGGGGAGGTGGGTGTTGGTGATGGGTTTGGTTTGTCAGAAGTAGTGCAGGGTGGAGACATGGTAGAGAAGGGGGGATGTAAATAGTGGGTTTGGTTAGGTGTATGTAGGTCCGGGGTGGAAGGAAGGGCAGATATAGGTTAGAAGGTGGAGTTGAAAGACTACTATAATAAGCACTGGGAGGCAATAGCTCTCAGTGCTAGTATTGCTTGGAATTGATCCAGTGTTGCCTTTTGAGACTATTGTGAGATGAATTGAAGAAATAAACCCTCCTTACTTCAATCCCTACTCGTGAGTACCATGGTTTGTCAGTGCAAATTCTCAAGTACCCAGAAGGGATGACATTATGTCTTTTGATAGCTCCATGAACAGGCTTTAAGATTAAATGTTTGTTTATTGGTACTTGTTGGAGTGCCATTATTCTGAGAATCCTCTAAGGAGGACCCCTTCTGAAATGTTTCCTATGCCCTTCCTTCTTCTGTGGGTTGAGATAACTTTTACATACTGATTGTCCAGTCTGTCTCCTGTTTCTTAAAATCATTTTCAAATACCTTTACAGGTAGTGGTCATAAGATGGAGTTTTGTGTAATTTTTGACATAGAAATGAAAAAACACAGGCCTATTTATTCTTGCATTGTGATTTGTCCTTTTTCTATTTGTTGACAATTTTCTGATTTTTGTACAGAGCTAGTACTCATTAGACCAGTGATGGCTAACCTTTTCAACACCGAGTGGCCAAAGGGTGCATGTGCACAAATGCGCGCACATCCCCATGCATGCGCACGTGTCCCTCATGCATGCATCCTACTCCACACATGCACACACACCTGCCATTCGCCCCTACCCCAGTGCATGTTTGTTTGTTTGTTTGTTTGTTTATTTATTTATTTATTTGATTTGTCAATCACTTACAAGATAATAGGTATAAGTATATACATAGTTATGAATACATGAAATGGGTACATATAAGAAAAATAAAAGAAACAATAGGACAGGGACAGTAGGCACGTTGGTGCCCTTGTGCACACCCCCTACAGACCTCTTAGGAAAGGGGTGAGGTCAATAGTAGACAGTCAGTTAAAGTTAAAGGTTAAAATTTTTGGGGTTTGGGAAAGAAACCACAGAGTCAGGAAGAGTATTCCAGACATTGACCACTCTGTTGCTGAAGTCGTATTTCCTGCAATCAAGTTTGGTGTGGTTAAGCTTGAATTTGTATCTATTGTGTGTTCTTGTGTTGTTATGGTTGAAGCTAAAGTATTCATTGACAGGTAAGTCGTTGCAATGTATGATTTTATATACCATACTTAGATCAGACCGAAGATGGCGTAATTCAAGGTTTTCTAAGTCTAGAATTTTAAATCTGGTGGCATAAGGTATTTTACAACAAGTAGAGGAATGGAGAACTCTTCTTGTGAAATATTTCTGGACTTTCTCAACTGTGCTAATATCAGATACGTAATGTGGGTTCCAGACTGATGAACTGTATTCGAGTATTGGTCTAGCAAATGTTTTGTATGCTCTAGTTAGTAGTGTGATATTACCAGAGAAAAAGCTACGAAGGATTAGGTTAACAACTCTTAATGCCTTTTTGGCTATGTAGTTACAGTGGGCTCTAGCACTTAGATCATTAGAGATGAGTATTCCAAGGTCCTTTACAGAGTTTGGATCATCAACAAGGTCTTTACTATTCAGCCTGTATTTTACTTTTTGATCTTTTTTTGCCTATATGTAAGACAGAGCATTTATTTGTTGAGATTTGAAGTTGCCATTTGTTTGACCATTGTGATACATTGTCAAGATCTTTTTGAAGGGTAGCAGTATTGTCCATGGTGTTGAATAGCTTTACATCATCAGTGAAGAGAATGCAGTTGCTCTTAATATGATCACAGAGGTCATTTATGTAGAGTATGAAAAGAGTTGGTTCTAGAACACTGCCTTGGGGGACACCACTATTGACAGGTACAGAATTTGGTAGGACACTCCCAATTTTGACCATTTGTTTGACAGGAATGCTTCTATCCAGTTATGCAGCTGTCCAGAGATACCATAAGATTTTAGTTTTAGGAGTAGTTTGTCGTGTACTACTGAATCAAAAGCTTTACAGAAGTCTATGTAGATTGCGTCTATTGTTTTGCTCTGATCGAGTTGTGTAGTCCATATGTTTGCAGTGTAAAAGTTGCAGATTACAGCAGTGTAAAAGTTGCAGATTACAGCAGATTATTGCAGATTGGCAGAGATCCAAAGACCAGCTGGCCATCAGGAAGCACGCGCTCATGTGCCTGCAGAAAGGGCTCTCCATGCCACCTCTAGCACCACTGGCACCTGGTTCGCCATCACGGCATTAGATTGTAGGTTCTAATGTAATTGTTTGTTAGTCAGGTACATTGGTCTAAGTATGTCCATGATGACTGTATAGAATGCCACAGCAGTTCATTTTTCTTCTATGGAATCTTTATAACAAGACAGAGGATGTAGTAAGAACTGAATTTGGAAATACAGAGTTGTTCAGAATAGAAAATAAAATATTTACCCAATGTTTGTTCAATTTATTATTGATTACCCACTTATAAATGAAATGAATATATTATTAACAATGGCAGTACAGGAAATGTGGAATCTGAATCAAGTGAAATATATTCAGAATTTGAAATACCCAGGAAACATTTTGTTAAAGAAAAATAAGAAAGATTTGGAAGAGATCATTATATAATACAATGAAAAATGAAAAATCAGGATTAAGGTTAAATGTTCAAAAATCAAAATAAATCAACCAATATACTTAGGGAACTTGTTGCTAGTAAATAGGTAAAACAGGTAGATAGTGTTATGTTTTTGTGCTGGGGAACAGATAAAGATGGTCAGTGTACTAGAATATTATAGAGGAAATTAATCTTTAACAAGAAGGTATTGACAAATTTAGACAATATCATGAAGGATTAGGATATTTTTATGACAAGAAAGATCAGAATAATTTAGGCAATGGTACTTCTAGTAATAATCAGTAGATGAGGGAGGTCTGTCATAAAAGAAGAGAGGAAAAATAACTTACATGTCTTTGAATTATGGATCCAAAGATAGTTACCAAGAGTAGCATGAATTGCAAGAAGCAACAATCAATTCTGGAGCAAATAAAAGTTGATTGATCCCTTGAGATTATGATTAAGGAGCAGTTACTGACAGACTTTGGTCATGTGCTTTGAGCAGATGATAAACTAGAGAAAATGACTCTACTTGGCAAGGTTGAAAGAAGCAGAAGATGATCATAATGGACAGTATAAAATAAATTATAGCAATGCCCTTGGAAGATTATTACTGGAGACAAGTTGATGTGGTAAACATTTGTCTACACAGTGAACAGAAGTTGAGCCTGGTCTGAGTATACAAAACTAATTAATTAATGGAGAATTGGCTGAATAATCATTTCTAAAATATTGCTTTGAGCAGCATGCATGGCTTTCTGGTCTACAGAAGAAAGAAGGTTCAATATGCATATACATGAACAAAAGAAAGACATAAAATTACAATACTCATTTGGGTATAGAAAATTGTAGTTTCTAATTAGATTACAGTCTAATCCATCATATCTGCAAGTAAGAACACATTGATCAGTACATTTTTAAAACATTATTAGTAATTTCAGGGGTAAACCAAAGCTGAAACTTCCATTTCTTCAAGATCTTGACAACACATTGGACTATGCAGACTGTGCTAAGACTTTTAGTCCTGACTGGGGTTGCTTGTCTTCTTTCAGGAATTGTACACAATGTGAGAGTATTTTCCATTCAAAAGTCCTGGCAGGCGGCAGGAATGGCCAGGATGGCCTTGACACTAATTCATCTGATACACTAATTATACCCATTCCTTAAGTAGAAAATCCTTAGACACTAGAAACTGGTAGCCTTGTGGTTGGACTATTGCAATGAGTTCTACATAGGGCTGCTTTTAGAGATGAGAAGTTGCAACTAGTCCTGAACATAGTGGCATGGTGGACTTATGGACCACCATAAGCATTGCTGCTTTGTAACTTGTACTGGTATCAGTTATCTACAAGATGCAATCTGCATATAAAACTTTTCAGGGCCCAGTTATTTGAGGGAACATCTGACTTACATGATTTCTATCCATCCTATGGATAGTAGGTCAATATGCTTCAAATCCCATCAATTATATGGGACCTGGGCCTTCTCTGTCAGAGATTTGGCCCTCAAAAAATATGTTCCCAAGAAACTTGTGTGGGCCACACCCTGATTCTATTTAAACAAGCCATTAAAACCTGGCTTTATCCCTAGATCTTGGACTAGTGGAGAAGTTCCTCTGTAGATTCTTGTGGTGGTGCTTTTTCTGAATATTTGTTTTATATGGATTATCTTGAGGAAGTCTGTGGGTGGTTATTCATTTTTATTCAGCTGAACTGATGGCAGGTGAAGCACCTAGCCAACCAATTTTGAAGAAGTTAAGCATGGTAAAACTTGCTTAATAGGTTAGAGGAGTTACAATGAAATTAAGGTGGTAGACCTGATTGGGAAACTGAGAAACATAGTGGAAGAATATACTGGCAAACCATTTTAATGCAATTGCCAAGAGAACTATAGGAGCATGTCCATCAATTCATCAGGAGTTGAGCATGATTTAAGAGACCCTTTACCTTAACATATGGTTAGACCTTATGCTTCTTCCTTGAAGTGGCAGAATGCCTTCCTGTTGCTAATTTTTGGCAATTGCCTTTCAATGCATCATCAGCATAGAGAAAAATATTGGGGTTTGCATGTTTTCATCACACTCTAGATAGCTACTTTTTAATAAAGGGGTCTCTGCGCCAATGGATATGCAGAAAGGAAATAAAAAAGTTGTTTAAAGTGTTCATTTTTAGATAAGTGACTTTTTATGCATACTAGAATGAAATTTTTCAGTTAAATTTGTTTCTATGCAAATACAACAATATTGTATAAAAGACAAATCCCAGGATATTTTGTGGCCAGCTAATATAGTGGCTTTATTTATAGTACATGCAAACCTCTAATTATTATAGAATTAACTAGTAACCATAACTAGTGACTAACTTATTTGGGAATTAAATTATGTTGTCCCAAATGGAACACTTGATTTAGATCAAATATTTTGATTACTAATTTTTTGTGTGTGAGATTACAAACAATGATTTAAATTACTTCATCAGGAGTCTGTCAGCAGGCTGTGACTGTCATTTCTAACTCCTTTGTCAATGTTGATGGCTTCTCAAAAGCACCATGATACAGGAAATTCATACTACACAAAGTGTTATTCCTATGTCTTCAGATCAGCTACTGTTTTGCATTTGCTACAGAAAAAATGAGTAGACTCTTAAATATCATTTCTGATCATTTCCTGGTAGGTAAACTGTTTCTAAAGCATTCCTTTTCTTACTGCCAGACACTTGTGATAGTTGCAGATCTGATCTGGGATTAGTCAGAAAGCTGAATAGTTCCTTTCAAAGGTTGAATTACAAAAGCATATAACAAAAATAAAGATGCATTTATAATACAAAGATTTTTTTCATTCCTTACTCCCAGAAGCTATTCTGATATTTGCTCTCCATTTTCCTGTTCCAAATTAGAATTATTCAATTCTAATTTATTTACAGTTACATAATCCATAATTTCATGGTTCTAGAGTCCAGAATTATTTTCATGTATTCTTTTTTAACTTCCATTTTCTTTTTTAAAAAAGATGTTTACTGAAGCTCTTGGTCTTCTTTTATTCTTTCCTGAACCTCCTTGTCCCAAAAACACTAAATATACCCTCAGATGAATGGTTTTGGGTAGAGAGATAGCATTTCTATCCTCCTTTTACTGCTCCTTAAAGACTGCAGCTGCTGTCAATACTTAGTCTTCCTGATTAACAAATGGTAGTACGTAGAAGTAGCTTCTATCCAATTCTTCACTGGATTCAATTGCTAGCACCGAATTCCAGAATAATCAACTTCCTAAATTTTCCTGCTCTGCTGTTATCAACCACTATGTAACAAATTTCTGACTTTGCGTGGCTTTTGGTGCTCTGCATATGTCATTTTGACAAATATTTTGTACAGGTCCTACTCAACTGTTAGAACTGGATTTCCTCTGATCTAGCAGTGTTGCTGCTGGCCCCACACATTCACATCCAGAGGTTGTGTTATTTTTCCCCCTACATTTCAGTGTCTTCAGCTCTCTTTTGGCGTTTTGTGCGTTCTCCTTCTAGTTTTCTTCTCCTTCCTTTCTTCTTCACTTATTTTTTCCACTGTTTTTTTATACCACATCTTCAGCTTAAGGGGCTTCTTCCTCTCATAATGGTATATATGTTGAATGGTGATTATAAAATTTTCTTGGAATCAAGGAAATAAAAAAACCCTCCTGATATTAAAAAAGAAAATCCCATACCAATAGCTTCTGTATCAAACAAATCTTTCAAGTGAAGCATTACTTAACTGCCTAACAGAAATTAAATTTATATCAGAAGTACAATTATAGTATGTTATTAGAAGATGTCATTGACCCTCCATTAATAATTGTCTGTAATTAATGTAAGTGAAGAATAGAAATATCAGGTGATTTTGTACCTTATATTAGCAAGCTAAGAAATGTTTACAAAAACATTTTATAAATAAATTCTCCTGATAAAATGCCATAAGAAGTAGGCAGAAGCCCTCAGGCAAAACCTATTGGTCAGAATCTACTTGAGCAAATGCCAAGTATCTGGATATTGATTTAGATTAATCAATTAAACCAGAAAAAAAAATTGAAATTCCTATATCCAGGTCATGGGCAAACAAGGGAACTATCAAAGGATAAGTAGTATAATGCTCTTTCCAAAGGAATCTAGATGGCATCAATCAGAGGTGGTATTTAGCCAGTTCTGACCAGTTCTGGAGAACCGATAGTGGAAATTTTGAGTAGTTCAGAGAACAGGCAAATCCCACCTCTGACTGGAGATTTTACAGTATCCTTCCCCTGCCACGGCCATCAAGCCACGCCCACAGAACCAGTAGTAAAAAAAATCCCACCACTGGTACCAATCCAGAAACAATTCTGGTTTTCCAGATTAAAAAAAGGAGAGAAAACTCCAGTAACTCCTGGGACAGCAAATGCACAAGTTCCATCTGCCTCATGTTTGATTAGGGCTGGCTATCCAAATATGCAGTGATGCAAGAATGATGGATGGATGACTACAGAATTATACAGAGCAGTAAAAAGCTGAGTATCATCTGCTTCTGCCTACACTATATATATTTTTTATCTTCCTCAATAAAGGTTACTAAATGATGAGCAATAATAAATAAATGGTCCAAGTCATTTTCCTTTGAATCCAGTCTTAGGTAACACTACTTAAGATTCCTACTCTGACAGGAAAATGTGAGCAAAACATACCTTACTCGTTTTTTTTAAAAAAAGAATGTCTCCATTTTATCAAGAATATCTGGAAAAACTTTGAGTATTCAAGTAAAAATTCATCTTGGCTCCTAACTGGATATGCAGATACTTAATGATACCTGAAAGGTAAAGAATCAGTTGTATGAACTTAGGACTCCAGATTGTCAACGAGTGGTTTCTTTTCAACCTTACAACTAAAGTGACAGCTGTGGTCCTGCTAAAAGGACTGTGCTGTCAAAATACTTGACATTTTGTTGCCCAAGGCAATCATATTTCCCCTAGGTCATCCAGTACAATATTCAAGGCTGTTTTGCCACCAAAAAAGAAACCTTCATAAGTGCCTCTTCCTTATAGTAGAAGATAACAGTAATAAGTTCAGCAATGACTATTCATGTTCTGCCCTTAATTCTTAACATGCAAAATCAACCACTTAGAGCAGACATCTCATCCTATCAAATGTCAAAATCAGTTACTCTGGGGATGGGATAAAGCACAAAAAGGTTTTATGAAAACCAATTCACAGTCCAAGACTGGAGAGGAAATAGCGCACATTGAATGGATGCACAGGGGCATACTAACTCTATTTTATTCTTAACAGATCTGATCCTGCAGCTTCTTGGGGGAATAAATGGGTTTCAGATCCAAGCCCAATTTTATCCACCTTGGTCTCATACATTCAAATGTTCCGGATGCAATACTTAATGCTAATTCTTAGAATCTTAGTAGCCATTTTAATTTACAATTTTTTGAAAATCAGGCCCCACAGACAAAAATCAGTCCCATGGGCCATTTATTATATAAATGTACATGAATTAGTTAAATTGGTTGACATTTTCTGACTCATTTGATTTCCTAATCTTTGAATATTCCTAAGTACAGTAACATTTTCTTTGAAACAAAACAAATTGAAATAAAACATATTGTGATTGGTCTATGGGGTCTGACTTTGGGTACACCTTATGAAAATATCAGCATTCTAGCCATGGAATGTTTGTGGAATATTAGAACATTTCATTTTTATTTCTTAGAACATGCCAGTCCAGCTCTTCTGGGAACAGTGCATTCTTTTCTGGGGAATTCATTTGTTCCCAGAAAAGTTAGATCAGAGCATTCTGGGAGAAAAGTGGAATATTCTGTGATGAAAAACACCCACACACAGTCTATGGTGCTGTTCAAATATCACTAGAATTAACCGTGGTATAATATTTAATTAGTTATCTACTTATATAATAATACCTATATGACTAATTATTTCACAACTTATAATTATAGGATAATTTATCCCTAAAACTCAAGCTGCTGATCCTGTAGAGACAATATTCTAATCCTATATAATTGAGAAGATGTAGAAAATAGCTGCTCTTTGAAAATTTTGTTTATTATTATGTTTGTGGTTCTTAATTGAATGGATTGAACATTATTTAAAAGAAAAAAATGTAAAATTTTATGGCTAATATTTCCCTATGCTGTTTTTCCTACAATGACATTTTATATCAAACTTTTCTATTTGATATTAAAAAGAAAAAACCTTAAGGTGCATGGATGTCACAGCCATTATTCAATACATGCTTAACAGAAATTGACAGTCACAGATCATATGCAATACCAATTGGCACACTAAATAGGAAAAAGTGCTCCATTTCCTAGCAACTAAATGTTGCCATTTGAGTGCTGGGATAATATAACAGCAAAACATCAGTTTTGAATGAGGGCATATGGATCCTATGCACACAGAAGTAGTAACAGCTGTCCATTATTGTTCAAACCAGTCATCCTGAAAGAGCCATCAATCTCTGAGAAGTGACCTATATTCAGAAACATTGTTAATCCAAACTGCTATACTATGGTCAAATGTACCAGAAGCTTTGAGCATTGAATATTCCCTTAAATCAGTTTGCCATTTCCTTAGAAAATTAAGGACATGTGCTAATATCTGCATTCCATGCACAGTTATTGAAATACAGGAATGTTAGGTAGGTAGGTATTAGACTTCTTTGCCACTCCATCTTTTGTGGGTGCTCCATCACTGCAAGCTTTTAAGAAGAGATTAGATAACCACTTGTCTGAAATGGTATCAGGTCTCCTACTTGAGGACAGGGCTGGACTAGATGACCTCCAAGATCTCATCATCTCATCTCACCTCACCTCTCCTCTCCTCTCTCCTCTCCTCTTTTCTCTTTTCTATCTTCTCTTCTTCCCCTCCCCCCCACCCTGTTAAAAACTCAGTTTGTCAACAATTGTTATTGTTACTCTGTAGTTGTTATTACTATATCGGGGCAGGATATTTTCCGCATCAGTTCAGCATAATATAGATTCATTGCTGGACAGTCTAAGACTGCTTTGCTGCATTTTACTTCATACACTCTCCCTCTGCCTTAAAAGTAATGGAGGAAGAATATTTATATATTATAATATAATACACAATACATATTTAAGACATCTAATTGAACTTAGCAGGTTGATGTCTTCTAAAGAGTCCATCATCCCTGTTATTTTCCTCTTAATCTGTCAAAATATGCACCATTCTAGCCTAAGAATTAATCTTTTTAGCATTATTATTAAATCTAGAAGTGGCTGGAATTAAATTAGCTTGCCCGCAGATCTTGAATCATAAACTTGAAGTGATGAAACTTAAATGGGAAAGGACAAGCTCTTATTATAATTAGAAATCTGGAATGATGCTACTACTCTTCAGCTTGACTAAGAAGTTATGAATGGAAGTTAAAATAATATATAAATGAAGCCAATAAAAGGAAGTTAGAAATTTGGTAGTCTTTTCTAAGAATGAGCTGAGGCAGGCATTAATGAACGAACAGTGTTTACTGTAACAAAGAAACAGGTTATCCGTGTCAGCCGATATGCTGCCGAGCTGGCCAGCTGACGGGTAACAGCTGATGTCATCTGACAGCTCCGTTTATAGTTTGCTGTCAGACGACATCAGCCAATCAGAACATACAAAACTTCTGCTTAAAATGCGGACCAACAATAGAACTTTCGTAGAAAACAATAAGAAATCTGAAGAAACTTGGGTGGACAATGTTGTAGAGAAATAGATCCCTAACCTCTGGTCTGTGGACTGGTTGTTGCTTTTGTAGAGAATATAAATTCAAGAGAGCAAGAGACAAAAAACTGAGCTAAAGCAAAGAACAACAGGCTAAACTTCCAATACACAGACTTCACTAAAATTGCCTTGTTGCTACTGGCATCATTTGTATTATTAGCAGCATGGAAAAGAAATCCTGTTATTACAGCATTGGATATAGCAGTTCAAATATTTTCTTGTTTATTTCTAGAGAATTCATTGCGTGCAATATTTAAAATTTGCCTGAACTGTATTTACTTTTTAATAATGCGTGTAAAGAGGTAAGTGGTCTCTTCAACTTTTAAAAAAATATGCTAAAAGTTAAGTACTTTATCAGCAGAGTGGGTTCTTCTTTTTTTCAGTACTTCTAGAATTGACCATATTAAAGTTGCTTCAGTTATTTACTTAGTTACTTACTTACAAAAAATTGATTTCTGCCTAGTGTTGCTCCTGATAGCTCCTTTCTTGGGACAAACACTATGTGTTTTATGGAGTGGCTGTTATCAGAAAATTTTGGAAATTCAGCCTGCTCCAATGGCAGATTCATAACAATCAGACAGCATTTAGTACTTATACAAAGTCTGTTTTTAATCATTTGATGATTCGGCTATCACAGGCAGAAAAAGTTGCATGTTTCATAGAGCAACTTAAATATGAGATTCATGCTGTATTGAAAAAAAAAACTGTATAACATCATGTCTATGGAGATTCTCAATCATCCAAGTCCCAAAGGTGCTTTTTTTCAAGAGGCAATTGGACTTTCTGGATAGATAATATATAACATTAACTTTCACTTAGATCAGGGGTGTCAAACTCACATCGTCACGGCAGCGTCACATGACGTATTGGGACTTTTTTCCCCTTCACTAAACTGGGTGGGGAGAGGAGCCAGCATGTGATGCAACCGGCCTGTGGCCCATGAGTTTGACACCCCTGATTTAGATTATTTGAAGTTCTGTATGTCCTCACAAAAAGTATAGTATAGATATTGTCTTAAATAGCAAATGCTTATGTTGCTGTAAAGCAAAAATAGTCAGATTGTTAAGTGTTTTTCTTTACCAACTGTTAAATATTGGGGTTAAATATAACATTATTTATTCATCACCCTTCACTATCAGTATCATCGGAATTTAGGTCTGAAATAGTATGTTGATATAGACAACTTCTTCTATTTCTATAGATTCTGATTAAGAATTGCTACAAACAGTTATATTATTAGGGCATTTTTATTATGGTGAGAGTAGGCTAGTAGGCATGTTCTTCCACTTACTATGCAATTATGAAGAAAGAACAGTTGAAATGTCATGATGGAAATGTTTTTAAGTGACACAGAAAAACCCTACAGTAACAGTGTGACTTACTCAAGCATTCTGCAAAAAGCTAAACTCAACACACTATTTGGCAGCCCATTAGCTCTGTCTCTGACATCTTGTCTTTGATATCAGCATTGCTAGAAGGCTCTTTTTCCTGCATTCATCAAGAACATTTAAAGAGAGGATGCTTTGTATCTGCATGAAACTGTGCTAAAAGAGAATATTGCATTGTGTGGAAGCTTCCACATATAATATATATAATGTGCCTGATGCATGAAGGACTAATCCTTTCAAGTTGTCACACTGAGTACACAAATACCTCCAGGACCTCCTGTCTGATGAGTATTAAATAAAGCTAGTTGGTCCTTAGGCTCCTGGATTCTGTGTATTTCTTTCCAGAATGTCTCAATGAGGACCATAAATGATAATCTGCTTTAGATAGATAATCTGCCCCATATAGCAGTGTAAAATGAATTTCAACATGGATTTGGTGAGGAATTTGAAGCCTATCCGAAGGGGTTAGGCTAAGGAACATTGATTTTCATTGTATTTTGTTTATTTATTTATTTGAACATATTAGCTATCTAGCTCCAATAGACAAAACTGGAAAATCCATAAAAGTACAATAAAAGTCAAACCAAATGGACAATCCAGTTGAAATAATCTTATAGAGAACTAAAATCAAATAAAACAGAGCCCCTACACAAACAATAATAAATCAGCCCCAGGCCTGGGACTGAAGCCTGATTTTTTTTGAGCTTTCTGGAACTCTAAGAGAGGGGTACAGACTTAATTATGGTGGAGCGGGTATATGCTACTCCAGGGAATGGCAACCTCAACAGACAAAGTATACTTCCTTGGTCCCACAAGACAATAACATTTAATAGAGGGGATGCGGAGCACACCCACTCTGCTGGAACATACTGGATAGGCAAAAAGAACAGGAGAGAAGCAGCCCCGCAGTTTTCCTAGCCTTATGCCAAACAAGCTTTATAAGTAATAACCCACACCTTGAATTGCATTCAGAAGCCAGCTGGAACCCAATGCACTCATTGGGCATACTGAAAGGGGGTTGTTATGTTATGTTAATGTTATGTTAATATTTATTTATATACCGCTCCTTTCCTGAAGGACTCGGAGTGGTGTACAGCCATACAATTTAAAACAATAAATATATAGAAGTTAAAACTAAATTAAACTAAAGGCCCTGGCTGAAAACAATTAAAACCCCTCCCTAAAACCCTAAAATTTAATATAAAAATTAAAATACCCAAATCTAAAATCAGCCCAAGCCGGCCTGGTCAAAGAGCCAGATTTTCAAGGCACGCCTGAAGGTCCCCAGGTCCGTAGCTGTACGCAACTCTGGAAGCAACCCATTCCAGAGGGCAGACACCCCCACAGAGCAGGCCCTATTCCTCGGGGTCACCATCTGGCACATAGATGCCGACGGGACCTGCAAGAGACCCTCCCTGTGGGAGCGCACCGGATGGTGAAAGAAAAATGGCAGAATGTGGTCTTGTAAATATCCTGATCCGATGTCATGGTTATTGCTAACATTGTTGCATTTTGAACCAGCTAGAGCTTCTGGGAGGTCTCTTGGCAGACAGCTCCTTGTAGAGGACATTGGAATGATCCAGTTATATGGTGACCAGGGAATAAGTAATTCTCTGAAGGGCCTCTCAACCAAGGAAAGGACATAACTGGTATACAAGTTAAAAATTGCTCCTGCCCACAGATGCTACCTGCTCTTTGAGTCCAAAAGAACTCCCAGATTGTGCATTTGAATAGGAAACTACAGCCCCATTCAAGACCAATGATGACAACATTTCCAACTCTCAAGATCCAAACAGCAACAGTTGTTAGGATTGAGCCAAAGACATAAACAGCCTCTAGACTCTGAATCAAAAATGAACAACTTCACCTGTGCAGTTCATGATTGAGATGTAGAAAAGGGCATATTCAGAATACTGAAGATACCAAATCTCAAACCAGTAGATGAGCTTACCTAGTAGTTTCATTTAGATGAACCCTGAAACACTCCATGCTTGGGGGGCTGTGGACCTAATCTCTCCCTATCCTCTGTAGTTGAGGAAACTAGTTGAGGGAAGATGTGAATCACTGGACCACCGTGTAGTACACAGATTCATCTAGATTAACTTGGGATGAAAAATGCCATATGTGTAGTTTAGTTGATACATCAAATCATATCGATTAAAATATAAGAGCTGTGGTGGCACAATGGTTAGAATGCAGTATTGCAGGCTAATTCTGTGACTGACAGCAGTTTGATTCTCACTGGATCAAGGTTGACTCAGCTTTTCATCCTTCTGAAGTCGTAAAATGAGGACCCAGATTATTGGGGGCAAGGTGCTGACTCTATAAATCAATTAGAGAGGGCTGTAAAGCACCGTGAAGCAGTATATAAGTCTGCTCTGAGTATTGCCATAGTGGAGTTAAGCAACAATAACCTAGAAGAGGAAGCCAAGACACCTCTGGAAACCTATCTAGACCAGAGGAGTTAACATTTTTCACCAGAGCCTGGAAAGGGTCACATCTAGGGATGCAGCTATAACTTTGAAGTATCATTCTCGGGTTCTCATGAAGCCTTAGGACTTCAGAATAATAAAATGGCAAGAGAAAACCTAGCTGGAAGCAAGGACATTTCTTCCTTACATCAAGCCACTAAAGATAAGGCCTACATGAAGGCCTGGACCTAACCAGGATGTGCAAACAGTGGCACCCATGGTGGGGAGAATCAAATTTGCAAATTTGCAAAATGACAAGTGAAATATACATGTACACAGGGAACAGGACTTGGCTTTGTGATTTCTTGAAGACTTTGGTATGGACATCTCATGTATATCTTGACTCTAGAGCCTTTTATTCTGTGGTATAGAGCTTGCTGTAAGACTCTTGCCTCATTGCTTTTGTCTGTACCAAATACCATACCAATTTTGTTTAAGTTCATACTAGAATTTTTTCAACATTTCCCATGCTAATTTAGCAAGTTCAGCAAGTCTCCAATAACAGACTTAATGGGTATTGGATTATTTCATTATTGATAATTAACTATGTGTACAGGCTCTATATTGGCCAAGGATTATTCACTCCTGGCTATGATGGTTCATATTGCTTAGCATAAAATTATTTCCACTTCAGCCCCCCTAGGTAAACAAGACAGCAAATCAACCAAATGAGTTAATTCTATTTTATATAAGGCTTTGCAAGTCTGAAAGTATAAACTTCCCATTACTTCTAACTGCCTGATCAATTAGGGCAAGTCCTTCCTAATTTTTTTATCTACCATTAATTCACTGGGGGCATTCATTGTTTCATTAATTCATTGTTTACTAGGTAGCATCTCTTCCATTCTTTCCCTAAAGTAATTCATGTGTTCCTTTACATCTAGTAAAAGGAAGCAGCTCTTCTTGTCAGTTTGAACCAAGTGGCAGCAGGTTTGACTGCTGGTGCAAATCTCATTTGAACTGATTGAGACAAGCTCCAGTGAGCAAGGAGAACTCCATTCCTATTGTTTACAAACACAGTAACTCTGCAACATTAATTTAACAAGGAGCACTTCTGAGCAAAAGTTTCTCTCTCTGTTGGGTTGCTATGAATGATTGTGGTGTAAAACTATATTAAGCCAATTAAGCATCTGTTGTTCCCCAATTTACAATGTATTATCATTCTCCACATTTGTTGTTTGTTTCCACACTGTAGTCCTGGGATGTTCATTTTAATGTTCTCTCTTTTTTTGTTTCTGTATCTTTAGAAATAAACATTCAGTTCCCAGGAGCAAGAAAGCTACTTATCTTCATCCCCACCATAGCTTCCCAAAAGTCTAACTTCCTCTGTGATAATCTTCAGAGTCAGGTCTTTAAATATTGAAATATAAAGGTAAAACATAAGTTACTTAACGAGAACAGAAGATTGAACCATTTACCAGCAAAAAGATAAGCCCCTGCTGAAATTATTCCTTTGACTATTAACTTACAAAGAAAAGTTGGGATACAGACTCATGCTCTAGCCAATATATATATAGACTCTGGAAACTATATATATATATATAGTTTCCAGAGTCTTCCTAGAGTACTGAAATGAACCAGCACTGGAGGATGTTTTCCCCATTGTTATTGTAGAATATTAGCAGTACATAAAAATTGCAGTATGTTTGTACAACATAAAAAAGTTTTACTTCAACTTAAGTTAACATGAAAAAGATATAGTAACTTTTCCAAAGTCTTAGAGACTGGGGGGAGGAAAAGTTTCTGTGCAACTGCATATTATATAAGGATTCCCATTTAAAAAGTCACCATCAGTCAAGAGTGAGAAGACTGAGGCTGAAGTCCATCTCATTAAGAAAGTACACCTCATAGGATTTTTGTTGTTGGGAAACTATGGAGATTCCTATATCAGTTGTCTTGATCAACTTCATGATAGATGTGAATTAATGTTTACAAGCAAATAAGTTAACAGTGGAACCATTACTCCTTCCGAGAGGCCAAATAAAGTGGGGCAGTGATGACATTCTGACATTCTCCATCAAATGTTTTCACCAAGAAAAAACAATTTTTCAACAACTTCTCAAATTTCTCTTTAACAGTGGCCTGATATCTTCTTTCCCTGAGATTTAACGGAAGTATAGGAAGTCAGGGCTATTGGAGAGTTCTGGTGCTTTGTATGAACCCATATAGACTGTGGCTACCTTGTAATTAAAAAAAAGGTACAAGAATATCATAGTCCATTCATGAGAATGTCACAAAATTCCCTTCTAAATTTCACATTTAGAACATCTTCACATCTTCTGTGAAAATTTTTGAGAACCATTTTCTTTTCATCAAAATGACCAGCCCTGTTCCTTCTACTATGTATATCTTGAATATATGCAGACATAACTTCCTAAATGCTATAGTCAAATGACGTGTTAACAGTTAAGCCTATACAATTTATAAATAGCTTGGCAGTCATGCAACTACCAATCCAAACACTTAATTACCTTTTCTTCTTTTACAATCTCAGCCCAAACATACACAAAAAGTCAATACTAAACAGACTTTCAAGGACCATAATCTATGTCTGGTGGATTCACTGTTTTTTATTTCATTTGACTAGGTTTTTTTTAATAACCCAAACCTTACCAAAATTCATTATTTCATATTTATGTAATTATATGCATATTGTAAAATTGTATTATATAAATCCATATCCAAAACCAGTTCATTTCATTAATGGGGCAAGTCCGCTGCTCTCAAGAAATCAGCAAACTTCACCTGAAGAATCAAATGCTTTCAGACACATTTCTGTTTCTACTTAAAATATTCTGAAATGACACTAATGTTGAATCAACAAGACAAAGAGGAAAATTGATAGTTGGATGTGAAGTGTTGGACTTGATATGATGACTTATGAATATTCAATAAAGATTTTCTTAGAGAGGCTAACATTATGAAAAAACAAGCATGTTAGGTTAGTGTTGTTCCTATTTCTTATCATCATCTCTGTTCCAGCTGATTGTTTAGTCAGGGTTGGCATGGGGTAAGGAGAAGGGTCATCTTTTGAAATCTTGTAAGTTAGAAAAATACTTATCATTTTTATCTTAATTTTATTTCTTTCAGTAAACCTGTTGTTTTCTTTCCAGCTCAAGAAAAGCCAAATACTATCTCAATGAGAAAACTACCAACGATTTCCTGGCATCTTATCCAGGTTCACTGGATTGGATGTGGCTTCTTGTGAGAATCAGTGACAATGCATATTTATTACTGAAAGGGACATTAGCATAACAACCCTGCTCAGAATGGAACCCGCTGGATGCATTTGCCTTTATTGCAGACTGTCAATAAGCAAGTGCAGATCAAAGCAGGAATATTTCATTTCCCTTGGGATTAGAACAAGTTGCTCTATGTTTATTTTTGTTTGTAGGAAAGATCAAAGACACATCTCCTTCAAAATTTATTTTCATTGTGTATTTTCAGTTGGCAGGCAGACTTAGTACCCCAACTCCTTGTGATGTCTCCCTCTTGGCCAGCAGTTGGAACGACATTCTTAATGATGCCAAAATCCATGTAGTCACCAACTCTTTAAGTTGACTTAAGGGAGCCCTTACATTAATGGAGGGGGAGATGTTAAGCAGAATTTTTCTAATGGTTGAAAGAATATCACATGAAAAAAGTAACCCAAGATGTAAAACAAAGAATATTGGGACTTTCTACATGGGGCTCCACATGGGTCTGCCTTTGAAGTATATCCCAAAGTTTCAACTGGTGGAACAGGCAATGTTGTGTGCTGTGGAAGGACAGCTGTTACACCTCTGTTCTGAGAGTGCATTGGTTGCCAGGTCCAATTCAAGGTACTGTTTTTGACCTTTAACCTGACATGGGACCACTCAATTATACCTAACAATCTTATCAGGTCTGGCAAGAGACATATGTTGCATGTCTACCACTAAGGCATTTCATTTGACAAGACCTAGGAGATGAGACTTTTCTGCCATAGCATTCACCCTCTGGAACATCATCCTCTCTGAGGTGAGATTAGCCCCAATCTCAATAATCTTTCAACTATTTCTCAAAAAACAAAAACATTTTTTTCAGCAGGCCTGGGCCTTGGTAACAGGTTGCCCATGAGTTGGTTGAATTATATGTGATACATTATTGCATGATGTTCTTTATAGCCATTTTAAATAGTATTTTTAAAAGAATGGTTTTATTGTTGATTGTATTTTATGCCACCCAGAGTCACTTTGTGTGAAATTGGTGGCCATAGAAATTTGATAAATAAATGAATAATGGTTGAAGTAACATAAAAACATAACTCATTGAATATTATAAAAAACTTCTTAACTGTAACAACAGTTTGATGGTGGGACTATCAAGTGAAGAGGTAGGATCCTTTTCACTAAAATATGTTCAAATATAAACTGGAGAAACATCCGTCATGAAGTTTAATGTAGATTCCTGCACCAAAGAGGATTGATGGCCTAAAAGGCTCCTTTGTATTATATGATTCGAAATATAATTTGTATAATGATGCAGGATTCTTGAATCATTAAACAGCAATGCTTGGATTATAAAGGTAAAGGTAAAGGAGTCCCTGCAGATTTTATTCTGCTAGTCATTGCCAGCTATAGGGGTGATCTTATCTCTGTTTCAAGGCCACTGAGAAGCACTGTCCAAAGACATTTCCATAGTCATGTGGCCAGTTTGACATCACAGAGTGCTGTTATCTTTCTTGGATTACAAAGAAGTACTTATTATTTTCCATTTTATAATGCAGGGGTGTCAAACTCATGTGAATGTGACATCGCGTGATGTTATCAGGACTTTTTTCCCCTTTGCTAAATCAGGTATGGGTGTAGCCAGTGCATGATGCATCCAGCCCATGGGCCAGGAGTTTGATAGCCCTGTTATAATGTAAAGACCTGATTTATCCATATTTGTATAGTATTTCAGAATCTGAATAATAATCCATTAGTGTTGCTTCCAAACTTTGTAGTCTGACCATGGAGATGAAAATTGAAGGACAACTTTGTATTAAACCATCACTGCTAATACTTGCTTAGAGCTTAATGTTACCTTCATCAGAATGTCTGGTGGTGTCATCACAAAATGATTTGTAGTAAATTCTACCAAAGGGAAACCACATTATCTTCCAGGGAATCAACTTCCATGTAAGGATATACAGCCAACTTTACTAGCAAGCTAACCAGAAATTTTGGAAATTGTAATCTCCAAACAATTAAAAAATGCCAGACTAGAAAAAGATTGCCATATAGGTCTATGGAGAATCTCAATTATCCAAGTCATAGTTCTCTTGAATGAGAAGTGAACATTTTCAAGGAAAACAACAAGAAAATCCAGTTGCCTTTTGAAAAGCATCTTGGGATTGCCATACAGGGTCATAGACATAATCATATGCCATGAAAAAACATTATTAATAACCTTAACATATTTAAATTATGTTTTAATCTTACACAAATGGAAAAACACATTGTAGCAACCCTGAATATCAAAAAAAGGAAACAGATCATCTATACAACATCTTCCAACAAGATGGATATCAATGCAACTTTATCAAAATGTGCCTGATCGCTTAACCCAATATAACACAACCAACACAAGCTGTGAAAAGGATACTGCTATCATTCATCAAAAGTATCTCAGAAACAACCAACAGTTACAACCACATGGCATCACCATAGCACACAAACCAACTAAAGCCTTCAAAAACATCTTAAATAATCCAAAAGGCACAGCAGTTGCAGAAGAAAAAACAGGAATCATCTACAACAGGGGTGTCAAACTTGCAGCTTGCAGGCCGGATGCATCATACCCATTGGTTTAGCAAAGGAGGAAAAAGTTATGATATGTCACATGATAACGCCACGTTGTCACAAGTTTGACACCACTGATCTACAATATACAGTGCAGCTAACATGTAGGAAAAACAGGCAGATTAGCAGAGCACAACCTTGAAAACCAGCTAGACATGATGAAAACTCCTTAACTTCACAACTAATGGACAACTTTAATTATAGTTTCACCTGGGAAACTGTAAGTATCCTAGACCAAGCCAAGTCCAAATATGCTAGGAGAAGTCTTAGAAGCTTGGTACTGAAACAAATTGGACACATAGAGATAAATAGCATCTACATGTCATTTAAAAGAGACTATTATAAAGCCAAAAAGTAACAAAAAATATCAAAATATCTCCTGATCAGCAATTAAAATCCAGATGACCAAAGATTAATATAAATAGTAATGCTGGACCAACATCAAGAAGTAAACAATACCCCAATCAAGGAAACCAATTCAGACAAATAAGCTAGCAATAAATAACAGCCTAATCACGGAACCACCCAGATCACTTCCATAAAACTAACAGGGCAAGTTAGTAATATATAAAATAAGATCAAACACCATAACCTTCTAGCACTGATGTTGTTACCTTGTTTGGTAATGTCTGCAAGAAAACAACCCAGCTAAGGAAGCACTAAGGATTTCCCAGAATTACGTTGTAAGGCTCATATGTAAAATTTGCACCAGTAAGGTTGTGCTAGTATTTCAATAACATAACATCATGATAGTCAATTAGATGCTATTGAACCAGGTTTAACTCCTGGTGGTTTCATTGATAACTATTCACCAATTCTGTCTGTCTCTTTAATATAGCTCCTCCAATAATATTTCTGCGATTTCTTGGATCTGAACCATCTTTATTACTTTCCCTTTCTTTTATTTCCTTCAAATTTTGTCAATCATTTTTTTTCTACTTCATTGTATCATATGTTCAGCTATAAAGATTCCCATTTTCTAATCTTCACCTATAAGGAACAATCTGTCATTATTTCATCTAAGATTGATTGGTTGGTTGTTACAGCATCCGCCTTGCTCTTAGTAACCATTTCAAAATCCATAATTCAAAGACATCTATCTTCCTCTTGTGAGTGCATTTGAAAGTATGCATATATAAGTTGATGGGAGTCGACTGATACTCTCCAATGAATAGTGAAACTGGAAGAACTAGAGATGAATTGGGGAGTGGGATGCGCACCTTTCTGAATGAATGCAAAACAGGGGAAATATTATTCTGCTTGCTGACAGGAATGAATTGGTAGAAGTGAGATGAAGGAGAACAGAAAAAAAAGATTGGACTGCTTGGAAATCCAAAGAAAATGAACATGCCAACTGCTTGGGAATATCTGCTTGGAAAAAGACATGCTTTGAATATACAATTTAAGCACAATTGTATTCATATGTTCACAGGGACAGTGAACATATGAATGAATAAAATGAATGAATAAAAAAGCATATGAACAGTGAATGAATAAAAAGCATGATTGATTTGATTGTTTACAAAGAATGATTGCCAATCAGTGGGTGACCCTTTTGGAGTAGATTTTGGAGGAAGAAATATGGAAGAAAAGAGTAGAAACAATAAGAGTATAGTGAAAGTAGAATGCAGGAATAGTAAATTAGTTTTGAATTAAATGTGTTAGAAAATTTACCAACACAATGAACAGAAGGTAGATGCTTTTTAAAAAAAGGTGGATGTGGAGGCTGTTTCAAAAAGAGAGAATAAAATTGTGTCACAGAGTGTTATCGAAGTGTGTGAAGTTAAGTTAAAAGTAACATTTTGTCAAATAAATTGAGTGTAACATAGAGCCAGTTAGGGATTACTAACAATTGATCTCTGAAAAGACTAATGCCCAGTGCAGACCTCAAGAATGTTTACTTTTATTCAACTACAGAACTCTTGTGCAGAAAATAGTGTCAGTGAAGTTGTTTCACTAGTTAACATTATTTAAAGGCAGGTCACGTTGAATGCTGCCCAGTTATTGACTTTTCATAATCAAATGACTAATTTGAGAAGAAGTATTCTGCCTCTCAAAAGACTTCAAGGCTAACAAGTAATAAATTATCACTAGGATGTTCATAATCTATAAAATTTATCCTGTATTGAATAGATTATGGCTTTGTGACAGTCAACTGCTGGTCTTTTGGTATGCATGAGCCATTGATTGCCTTCTTGCTGATTGTGAACTCTGTTTTCACAACATTACACTTGGGCAGAATGAAATCCACCAGAGAAACAACACAAAATGTAATATTAATGATGAATGTATTGATACCAATAGATGACTCAACTAGCAATCTTATGAGATTCACCTTCCATCCCTCAAAGAGATTTGAGTAAAATGTAGTGAGGCACTCCAAACACAGAGAATTCACAGCCTCAGGACTTGATTTGTTTTCTTGATTTTTCATCTATTTGCTTACACTACTAGGAATTCTGTTATGGAAGGAGTTTGAAAGAATGCTTTATTTATTATTAATTAATTTACTACAGTAATTTGTATGCTGCCTCCTCATCAAAATCTAAGTAATCTGTAACACGAAAACAACATACAGTATAACAACTGCATGTTGTTAACTAAACTATCTCAGTTGCTGCACTCATGAAAAATCTTTCTCTCAAAAATATCTGATACCATTTTCCAAAAAGTAAAGAAGATGGGACTCATCTAAAGTCAGGAGGCAAGCTGGTCTATTGGAATTAGGATGCTATTGAAAAGGTCATCTTTGGCACCAACTTCCTGGGTGTAAGCTATCAGTTCATTACAAGAAACAAAGCAACTAATGTGCAGCATGGCTGCAGTTATAAGTGAATATCTAGAATGCAAAATCAGCAAAGAAGAAGAAAAAAAGAGTCACAGCACATGATCAAAACAGAAGGTTGGAAAATAAGATCAGCAAACCAAGGCCAGATGCAAACAGATGAATGAAAAGAAGCTGAAAAACAAGAAAATCAAAGAATACTGATCTAGAAACAAGAAAGATTTAGGAAGCACTGGATATAATGAAGCAGCGAATAAAGGTTATAGCCAAACGACACAACATATTGCAAGGAGATGAAATTGAAGATCGTTTAATATTTGGCAAAACCTTCTTGTGTCTGGAAAATCAACAAAAAATGCAACATCAAACAACTACAGGACAATTACCGGCTTCCCAACAACTTTCAAATTATTAACTAGTGTTGTAGCTGATGTAATGCAAAAACATTTAGTTGCAAACAAGCTCTTTTCCAT
The DNA here is from genome assembly GCA_023653725.1 of Bungarus multicinctus. Classification (NCBI taxonomy): domain Eukaryota; kingdom Metazoa; phylum Chordata; class Lepidosauria; order Squamata; family Elapidae; genus Bungarus; species Bungarus multicinctus. Next base: position 56,753,444 of record CM042836.1, on the reverse strand, counting down.
TCGAGCAGAAAGAAAATCATCCAATCAACAGAGGCACAAATATCAGCTCCTAATTGATAAACTGATTTTGGAAAACTGCAAGAGAAGGAAGACCAATGTGAATATACCTTGAACCAAGTACAAGAATACATTCGATTCCCTGGATAATCAAATGCCTAAAAATAACATCAGATGCTTTGTACAAAGATAAATAGGACAATGGAAGATATGGTTACTGGTCAATGGTGATAGACCATTGAGTGAGAGAGAAATCACCATTTCTGTTATAAAATATAAAGTAGAATGACATTGTAAAGAAACAAAGATACTATCAATAAATTAAGTACCTTGTATGCAATTCTAAAATTTCTGGAGCACCATTTGAACACCACAAGCACAGAGAAGATCATCACCTGTCAATTGCAGAATGCAGCTTTACCTGGAACAGCAACCCATGGCTCTGGAGCTGCATGCAGGTCTTTTGGCCCTCTGCTGATCCCACTACTAGCTGGCTCTCCTCTACCCTACCCTCCTTGCCTGGCCTGATGTCGGGAGATGGAGACTCGATCCATGTTCCAGAGCAAGAGGGAAACAACCCTGTACTTGCCTTGTGCGGTAATAGCATTCCATCTTCATTGTGGTACATTTGCGCTCAAGATAGCCCTTGCCTCCCACTATTTCATGGCCTGCCCACTGCTCTTGTAGTGCTTTGTGCGGCAGTGAAATTTAGCCCACTTCACAATGTTGAGACAGTGTCCCCTCCTCCTCCTGGAGCCCATTACAATGCAGAGCCACAATGCGACCCTGCCCCACTTGCTCCTGGCAACACAGCGGCAAGAGAGAGAGAGAGGAGGCATGAACAACAACCATGGCTGAGTGTGGCAAGAGGTGGCTGGGAGGGGGAGGGGTGAGGCAGGGCCAGGCTGGGCAAATAATTTAACAACCGGTTTTCTGCCCTAAAGACCAGCTGGGTAAGCATGGCCAGGGAGGTCATGTGACTGGGTGGGATTGAGTGACGTCGAGTTGGCCATTCCCACCCAGTCACACCGGTTGTTAAATTATCGGCTCCTGGTGTTTTCTTTTCTGTGGGCTCTTTGAATGTTTAAGGTTGCAGACCCCCCTGACCTTGGCTATAATTAAACAACATCTGCCTATCCCAGGTCCTTGATAAGGACTTGATAGTTAATTATAAACAAAAATATCAAATCCAGTCTAAACATCTGGTTAACAATAATATATAACATAACATAAAACATAACATAATATAATATAACTATGCGATGAGAACCAAAACCAGAAATTCTGCAGTTCAATATTCCCAACTCTTCTAGTTACATTGGCTACTGTATATCATTCTTTGGCCACTTTATTGGGCTATTTTCTATCAAGCTACACAGCTTATTGTAGATTTATATCTGGCACTGGTGGGCAGGGCATGCTGTTATAGGCATCTGTGCAGAAAGAATAGTTGTTCCTTAATGGAGGTTTGCCTACAATTGTCTGCCTTTTGTCCCAAAGGTGCAGTTCAAATAACACCTTTGGGACAACCATGATATAGATAATTGAGAATCTCCACAGACATCCTCTCATTTGTGTGCTTTCTGAATTGTTTGATATCCAATGTGGTGCCAATAGAGGAGAATATAAGTAGCTCAGGGTTGAATTTTAGAGTCTTTGGTGCGATATGTAAGCATTGCGTAAGCATTGCAGCAAAATAGAAGAAAAATATCTAGTTTTGACTGTTTGCTTGCAAACATTTCATTACCCAATGAAATATGAGTCCACCAGTTTTGGTGGACTCATATATATTCTCTTTTATTGAAAAGGGGCCCCTTTTAGCATTATAATTTTACCTTATAAAATGTAAAAACAATTCCCATTCTTGGTATTATGGATATTCATCACCATAAAATGGCTCTGCATTCAATATGCTTAGGAATTTCCTTAGATGACTGTGGCTTCATCCATGTCTTAATATTTGATTCCTCTTTTACGTCTATTCTAAATGCCACTGAGTAGATCACTTTTTATTTACCTTAATAACCTTAAAACAAGTAATATGCCCAAAGCTAAATATCATTGCTTTTAAGATGAAGAAGTAACTCTCAATTAGCAAAAAGTGTGACCAAAGGCTATGGCAAAGTGCAAATTGCTAGACTGAATTTTACATCCAGAACATATGTAAGTGGTACAGCTAATTAATCATAAAATACGTGTAGTGTGGCATTATTATAATACTTTATCTACATTTAATTGTTATTGGCTTTTAAAAGAATAATTAAGAATTAGGTCTCATGCACTTATCTACTGAAACACAGAGTAGATTGGGCTACAGCTAGGCCTTTGTGCTAGAAATAATTCTGAAACTTATTTATATTCTCATAAACAAGGGATGCAATAAGATAGGGATGCTTTATTTTCAAACTCCCACCTTCCTTGAAAGAACCAGGAGGCATAAACCTAATTGTTTGGTAGCATTACAATAAGTAAGCTAGCTAAATATCATGCATTGGGAACTTCTGTTCTAGATCCTCTGTTTTGAATCTGTGTAACAAAATCAAGGCCCCCCATACATAATATTTTTGTTGTTGTTGTTTTTTAGAACCATGGAAAATCTAGCTCTATTACTAATTTATTAGTTTCTTGTTGCAATGAAAACAGGACAATACCTCCATTAAAAATGTTTCTTGCCAAATTTCAAATATAACCTTTTTTGGAGAGTTGAAATGGTCCATTGTTTTGTCAGTTTTCTTTCCTTTCTTTTTTTTAGTTTAGCATTTGATACCGTATAGCACAGTGATTCCCAAAATGGGCAGTACTGCCCCCGGGGGGCAATAGGATGCCTTAGGGGGGCACTAAGAGGCAAGGTGCTGGCAGGGGGGCATCTGAGACTCCGGCCCCACAGGCTCACCCATTGACTGTTGCACCGCTCCAGAGCTGGCGCCTTGAATGTGGCAGCACGTTGGGAAAAGCCACCGCCACTGCTTTCCCAAAGTGCCGCCGCTGTCAAATTCTGTCTGTCTGTCCGTCCATCCATCCATCTATCCATCCATCCAAAAGGTCTGTCTGTCTGCCTTCCTGCCTACCTACCTGCCTGTCTTTCAGTCTATCTAAATACCTACCTACCTATCTACTACCAATATAGATCTATCTATCTATCTATCTATCTATCTATCTATCTATCTATCTATCTATCTATCTATCTATCTATCTATCTATCTATCTATCTATCTATCTATCTATCTATCTATTTATCTATCTACCTACCTATCTACCCATGCATCTATCCGAAAGGTCTGTCTGCCTGTCTGTCTTCCTGCCTGCTTGCCTGCCTGCCTACCTATCTATCCATACCTTCATCCAAAAGGTCTGCCTGCCTGCCTATCTACCGGTCTGTCTGTCTACCTCTCTCTCTCTCTCTCTCTATCTAACCATCCATCCATCCATGTTCAAAGTGCTGGCCCCACAGACACATCAGGAAAGTAGAGCAAAGCCAGTTTGGGAGGGAGGGAGGGAGAGGGAGAGGGAGAGGGAGAGGGAGAGAGAGGGAGAGGAAGGGAGAGGGAGAGAGAGAGGCCTGATGCATCAGATTGAAATGAGGCCTAGTTTAGACTGAGGCTCTTTTCCACATTGAAACATCTTTGGCTTCTGTTAAACATTTTGTGGATGAAATATGGTCAAGACTATCAGGAAACTCTCACATTTTGTTGAGGCTTTAAACAGGATCCATTGAACCAGATCTCCAGCCTAAAAACTTACTTTTCCCCAATGTATTACAGTCCCAATTCTGAAGAAGGCAAAACCAAAATGTACTGGTAAATTACAAGAACACACACACATACACACTCCTTTCTAACCCTGCTGGAGCAGGTGATTGGACTAGAATAGATATGTCATTATCTTTCTCCTCCCTCTCTCCTTCTTTATTTCTTTTTCTTTCTGTCCCTTCCTTCTATCTCCCCCTTTCTTTGTTTGTCCCATTTTCTTTCTTTCCCTTTTCTCTTTCTTTTCTTCCTTCTCTCTTTATCTCTCTCTTTCTTCTCTCTCTCTCTCTTTCCCTCTCTCAGGCTCACCCCATTGACTTGATGCACTACTCTGCTTGGACTTGCTTGGGCAAGTCCCTCCGGTGCAGCGGGCTCAATGGGGTGAACCTGCGGGGCCAGCACCTAGAACGCAGCAGTGGCAGCACGTTTGAAAAGTAGAGCAAAGCCAGAGGTGGGTAATTTTTGCTGCAAAGAATCACAAAAGCTTCTGGGTTGTGCACAGAAGGGACACACATGTCAATGCAATTCAGCAACATAAAATAAAGAAATACAAATAAAATTAACAAGAATCGGCAAAGCATCTCTGATTAGATTCTATTCACTACTAGAATCTAATCAGAGATGTTTTGCCAATGCTAGTCCAATGACCTTCTCCAGCAGGGCTGGAAGGGAGTGTGTGTGTAGTGTGCACATGGCTGTCAAAATTCCAAAAACAGGTCAAGTAGCTCTGGGGAGGTCAGTCATAAATTAGAACACTTGATAAACAACGGCCACTAAGTGAGAACCACTTGTATTTGATTTGCCAGTCACCTGGTCACGCCCACCCAGACACATTACCACCAAACCACACCTACCCGGTCACATGACCAGCAAGCCATGCCCATCCAGTCACATGACCAGCAAGCCATGCCCACCCAGTCATGTGACCAGCAAACCACACCCTCAAATTAGGCCATGCCCACAGAAATTTGAATCCCACCCCTGGGTGTGGGGCACTGAGGATGAGTTTGTAGCACCAAGGGGGCGGTGGACTGAAAAAGTTTGGGAACCACTGATACAGCATTTGCTGTGTCCTAGTTTTGGCTTGATTTGGTCATTGTTGTTAAAACCTATTCCTGAATTATTATTGCCTCACACAAAGTTGCTGCCCAGTTTATAGTATTCTCCTTTATTGAATGGTATTTAGAGTGTATATCCAAAACCAAAATCTAATTTACTGATTCCTGGTGCTGAATATGCACATATTGATTATATCTCCACTTCCAATCTTTCACGATGCTTTAGTATTCTTAAAAACATTTCTATCCTGGCTAAACTTAGACCTGGCTTATTTTAGCACACTGGCTGTGCCTTTAGTTTAGGGAATACCACAAGAAAGTTGGGCTTTTGATTTTATTTATGCCATCCTGATTCCTTGAGTAAGTCCATCATTGAGTTAGGCCTCTGGTTCCAAACAAAGATTAGAAGAGCTAAAGGCCTAAATCATATATTTTATGTATTTTATGTATTCTCCCTCAGCGTGTTCTTTCTAGTTTAATGCTACAATGTCTGCCAGCCCAACCAGCATATCCAATGGTCAAATTTGATGGAACTGAATTCCAAAATTTAGAACAAAACTATATTGGACAAAGCTATTGAATGACATAGAAAACCATTATCACAGTGAGTTAAAAGAAAAGCTGTCATGGCCAGCCAGATGAAATGGAAAATGATTCTAAATATGGCAAGTAGTAAATGGAGTAAGTGGGAGTAAGATTACCCAATCACAGAACATTGTCCCACCGACTTAAAATGTATGTTATGAGCATATCCCTAACTTGTTTTTTTCATATACAGAAAAACTGTACAATGAAATGGATACATAATGAACGCTATGCTTCATGTAATCCATTATTAAATTAGACACAATATAAAGGAAACATGTAGCCTTCTATTTGTCAGAGATATTTGAAAGCATATACTTAGCATGATAGCCCCTTTTACAGCTATTCATTTTCTTTTCATTGGTTACTGCTGTTCCTTCTGTCACTCAATATGAATCTCTATGTCTTTGTCTCTATTATGTTTCTGTTTTTATGGGGTGAGAAATCTGACCCTTCATTTTGGGAACATAGCCAACTTCTATCAATGTACTGAGAGAGAAATGGTGTTGGTGTGAGAACAACAACAAAAAGAAAAACCCTGTTTAACAGATGTGTCAATTCCAGACACACTAGCAATCCCCACACTATTATTACTTATAAGTGGTCCATTTTCCTTTCTGAGCATCAACAGCTTACAACCTCTGAAATATATTTGAAAAACCTGCCTGTGATTTGGATAAATTTTCCCTGAAAGTTGCCTTTGGTTATTTTCCTTTGTTCTGATAATATTCCTTTTCACTTCGTTTTGCCGTTAATAACAATATCCTGCCTAGTGCATTGCTTTGCAACCTTAAACTTTGTAAAAAATAAAATAAAAGCAACAGATTGTTCAAATACACCAAATCCAGTTGCTTCTTTGCAATCAGGCATTTTTTTTTAATAGAGCACTTCCCAAAATAACTCCATCCAGAGTAACAAATTAGTAACATTCCTAGTAGCAACAGAAAGGGTTTCTTTTAGAAATTAAGAGAAGGGAATATTTGCATTATTGTGGCCAAGAGGTAGGAATACAGTGGAAACATGTTTCACCCAGCATGGGCAAAATAAAAACGGTGCCCATTGGGAGACACAAGGATTGAATGGGACATAGACTCCTAGAATTCATTGACTTAACTTAAATCAGTTACAATATTGTAAGTTGTTATGAGTGCCAACTAGAAGAAAACACAACAGCCTGACTGTCAGGTTGGAATGGTTGCAATGACAGTGACCAGCCATTGGAGAAGAAGAGATATGCCAACAACTGCAATTAATCAGAGCTGGAGCTGCTATTGGAACCAAATGAAGCAATGGAGAAATCTGATTTGAAGACCCTAAGACAGTTTAGGTTAGAAAACTACAACTTTGATTTGAAAGTGGAAATCACAGGCATGGGGTGCATTTTGAGTAGGCTAGGGATGGGAGAAGGATGACATTCCTGCACTTAGGAAGCAATAGGTGGTGTGTACTGGCAATGGCCAAGCAGAGAGTGCAAATCTGCCCCCAAATAGGCATCCCTCTGAAATAAGAGCTAAATAGCTGCAAGATGCTGTTACAGTGTTTGTTTGGCTTCAGATTGCCCTTTTTTGTATTTGCTTTTTTCTTATCTTAATACAGTTAATTTTAGGGGGGGGGGGCGTGAAACCTGATCAGTGAATCAGAAAATACCACTTATAGATGTATGCTCCATTGTTTTACTAAAAGTCATCTTTCCAGCTGAGGACCAATCCCCTGCTTTTCTATAAAGAACTCACCTCTTATTTCTTGCACTATCCTCATTTTGGCTCAGAGGATGGGAGCTTGTATATCATGCACAATAGCTCTTGCACAATCTTTTACTTCCATTTACTCTAAGACTTGAGACCTGTTAGAGCATTCTGCCTCTTTGTTTGCTTGCAGCCGAATTGTCACGCCTTTCTTCACTGCATAGTGCTCTAGGTACTGAATAATACAGGCAAATAGCATCTTTATCTAGCATGATGAAATGCAATAATAAAATGTTGCTTTTTGATTTAGGTACATTAGACTTTACCATTTCCAGGAAAAAAAAATATTACCGAAGGCAGCGTCCCATAAACAACAACGAATAACACAGCAATAACACAGTAAATCTGTAACTAGCAGTGCAACTCAATGCATATCTATTTGAAAGAAAGTAATGCTGTGATCAGCACGGCATAATCCTGTAGCAAATTGGATTATAATCTGGTATACGCTATTTGTAAAAAAATAAATGATAGAAGAGAAGCACATCTACTTTTTCTTCCCAAGTGTCAATGTATGAATAATGTTGGCAAGAAGAAAAGATCCCTATGAATATAAGAGACCTGCTAGACCAAGGTCTTCAAACTTGACAGCTTTAAGGCTTGTGGATTTCAACTCCCAGAATTCTTCCTCCAGCCATGTTAGCTCAGGAATTTTGGGAGTTGAAGTCCACAAGTCTTAAACTTGCCAAGTTTGAAGACCCTTGTGCTAGACCATAGAAATGGTCCTTCTAGTTGTTCCAAAGGTGCTTTTTTCAAGAAGCAACTAGACTTTCCGATTTTTCTTTGAAGATATTTCACTTCTCATCCAAGAAGCTTTAAAAGAGAAGGTTGCTTTAATGAAGTGCAGAAGGTGGTGTGCTTGTCCAAGGTCTAAAGCACTTCTTCCTAATTATTTTTAAAGCGTTCACCATCCTAGACATTAATGCCTCTCAGAAAGTGATGGTGGTGGTGTGGGGAAAGTATGGAATTAAGTACTGATTTTTTTGAAATTCTTATTAAGGGTATTGATCTTGAGCTGAATGTCAGACCTTTGCAAGACATTAAAGAAATATTCATTTCTCAATACACAGCTAATATTTGGAATCTCATTGTTTTTTTCTTGCTTGGAACATTTGTGAAATGTTTAAAGGGAAAAGGGGAGTCTCCCCATCTCATAAGATGCCAAAGATACAGCTGAAGTTTCACCTAATGCATTATATACTCAATAATAATTCTCACAGAGCTTCTGTGCAAGTCCAGACAGCACAAAGTTCAAGATGACTGCAATAGCATCACCTGTCTCAAGAAGTCAAACACATTTTCTGCTATGATCAATAACTGCAAATTGGATTCCTTTTAATATTTCCCAGTTACTCCATACACCAGCAGATGAAATTGAAGCATTTTTTTTCAAGCTTTCTTTCTCCATCATCACTAAATGCTCTTGAAATAGTGTCATTTGCTCTTTACCGAAAGAAGACAATGCTCCTCTCAGGATATGAGATGAATGTACATCTCAGGCATTTCCAGCATCCTGTCAGCTTTATAACATTTAGTGAGAAGCCATGAATAGTAATCATACTAAGCACGACTGACATGGCAGGTTGGCAGCTCTTAATCTTGAAGGAACACTGCATAACTATTTTGTGAGCATGAACTTTAAGAAGCACCGTAAATACAGTACCATAAAAGGTAAGACATAACCAAGTAAATATAATGCTTAGAATTACTGAAATGCATTGCAGCCAGATGTATTAGAAGTAGTCTCTTAAGATTTTCTATTCTATTTATTTATCTACACATCAGAGAATTTCTCAGAGTCCAGATTCCAAGCTATCCCAGAACATGGAAAATAAATTTTACAACATTCTTCTGGGTTGGATTACGACAGGTAGTCCTCGACTTATGACCTCAACTGAGCTCAAAATTTCTGTTACTAAGCTGAGACATTTGTTATGTGAATTTTTGCCCCATTTTATAGCCTTTCTTGCCATTGTTGTTAAGTGAATCACTTAAGTTAGGAATATGGTTATTTTATCCTTTTTTTATTTTTTTCACATTTTATTGTTTTATTAGTTTATAATATAACATACAAAGAGAATAAAAAAGAAAATATTAGGGAAATTAGGGAAGGAAAAGGGGAAGTGAATAGTGGGGGAAAGAAAAGAAAAAAGGAAAAAAGGGCATTGACTTCCGACTCCTTTGGTGCAGTTAAATAAGGCATTAAGATCTACTCTCAACTTCTTACTTTTTCATAATAATAGAAACTACCCATTTCTGTAATAACAAATCTATCTAATTGGTAAAACCCAAGATCAAAGTTTCAAACCTCAAGCACAAAGTCCAAAAGTGGTTTCCAAGTTGAAGGAAAGGAATTTGCATTTTTTTTTCTTTAATCAGAGCAGTCAATTGAGCCATCTCTGCTAACTCCATCAGTTTTTGCAGCCATTCATCCATTGTGGGGGTTAAGGTGACCTTCCATTTCTGTGCATAGAGTAGTCTTGCTGTAGTCAGCATATATAATATCCAAGTTCCAAATTTTTTTTCTAAGTCTTGTTCCATTAAACCCAAAAGAATAATCTGTTTTTTTCCCCCTATTTTCACTTTAAGAATTTTCTTCATTAAGCAATGAATCCTACTCCAATATTTCTTTGCTTTATCACACGTTCACCATAAATGATATGGTTATTAAGTGACTCTGCCTTGATTTTGTTTGTCAAAAGTCACAAATGGTGTCCCAGCGACTCTCATAAATATGAGTCAGTTGCCATTTTGATCTCGTCATCATGGGGATCCTGCAACAGTTGTAAGTGAGAAAAACACTCATGTCACTTTTTATGATGCCATTGAACAGCCACTTAAACAAACTGTGGTAAGTCAAGGACTACCTGTAATTCTTGATAAGTAAAGGCAATAGCTATTTTTTTTTTATTTCTCAGTTCCCCACCAATGGTGCTGGAAATATGGCATCCATTTTGAAAACTTGTAACATCCAAGCCTTGGATAGTTGTGAATGATTGCCGTAAGAAGATAGCTGCCATAAAACTGTGTGTCTTCTGAGACGTTTTAGTTCACCTCTAAGATACTACATAATTATCGTTTACAGGCTGATTTTTTTCCTCAGTTTTCACTATAATCCTTGTGAAACAGAAGACAACTTTGTTGATTTTACTAATGGGGAGTTCTAGCAGGGAAAAGTATAAAAGCTCCCCATCCTGGGTGTATCCTTGTCTGTCTTAGTTTAACTTACGACAACAATTGAGCCCAAGATTTATGTGTCAGCTTTGGAAGCCATATTGAGACCTGACGCTTCCACAGTGCCACATTCTTAAGCCTGGGAAAATGGAAGGGGGGAATTTCTTGGAGTGTATATGGTTAGACATAATAGCATTCTCTTCTAAGTCAAGGTTATGTTATTCTGCACCTGAGGGAATGTCTCAAGTTGGGATGGATGGTGATTGGGGCATGTGATGCGATGATGGGTGCAGGGGATGGATTTGTAGTTTTTACTTATTGCAAGGAAATCCAGCAATTTCAGATTCAGGATTCCCCAGATGTGCCAGTTTGCTATCAAAATAAAACAGAACTTTTGAGAGAATGTCTATCTCAGAGTTATTTGTTAGAGTGGAGGTTTTCTGGAACATTGACATTATGCTGTTAAGTGAGAAATTTGTTAATTGAGTTTTTCCCATTGACATTGATTGTCAGAAGGTTGCAAAAGGTGATCACATGACCCTGGGTCACTGCATCCATCATAAATATGAACCATTTGTCAAGCATTCAAATATAAATCCCATGATCATGGTTATAAGTATGAAAAACGGTCATAAGTCACTTTTTTCAGTCACTGTTGTGTCTTCGAGCAGTCATCAAATGAACAATTGTAAGTCAAGCACTTTGAGTGTAATTGTTATTCACTTGTGTTAAAATTCTTGTCTACATATTTATTTCATTTCTCCTAAGTATTTGGACTTTATTTATGTATTTATTTATTACCTGTCAATTGGTTACAAGTAATAGGTATAAGTAAAAACATAGTTATGAATACATGGATACATACAAGAAAAATAAAAAAAAAGAAAAGAAACAATAGGACTGGGACGGTAGGCATGTTGGTGTGCTTATGCACGCCCCCTACAGACCTCTTAGGAAAGGGTAAGGTCAATAGTAGACAGTCTAAGATTAAACGTTTTGGGGTTTGGGGAAGAAACCAAAGAGTCTGATAGAGTATTACAGACATTGACCACTCTGTTGCTGAAGTTGTATTTCCTGCAATCAAGTTTGGTGCGATTAACCTTGAATTTGTATCTATTGTTTGCTCTTGTGTTGTTATGGTTGAAGCTGAAGTATTCATTGACAGGTAGGACATTGCAATGTATGATTTTATATACTATACTTAGATCGGACCAAAGGCGGCGTAGTTCTAGGTCTAGAATTTCAAGTCTGGTGGCATAAGATATTCTGCAATGAGTAGAGGAGTGGAGAACACTTCTTATGAAATATTTCTGGACTTTCTCAACTGTGCTAATATCAGATATGTAACATGGGTTCCAGACTGATGAGCTGTATTTGAGTATTGGTCTAGCAAATGTTTTGTATGCTCTAGTTAGTAGTGTAATATTACCAGAGAAAAAGCTACGTAAGATTAGGTTAACAACTCTTAACGCCTTTTTGGCTATGTAGTTACAGTGGGATCTAGCACTTAGATCATTAGAGATGAGTACTCCAAGATCCTTGACAGAGTTTGGATCATCAACAAGGTCTTGACTATTCAGCCTGTATTTTATTTTCTGTTGTTGTTTTTTTGCCAATATGTAGGACAGAGCATTTATTTGTTGAGATTTGAAGTTGCCATTTGTTTGACCATTCTGATATATAGTCAAGATCTTTTTGAAGGATAGCAGTATTGTCTGTGGTGTTGAATAGCTTTACATCATCAGTGAAGAGAACGCAGTTGCTCTTAATATGATCACAGAGGTCATTTATATATAGTATGAAAAGAGTTGGTCCTAGAACACTGCCTTGGGGGACACCTCTGTTGACAGGTACAGAATTTGATAGGACGCTCCCAATTTTGACCATTTGTTGTCTGTTTGACAAGAATGCTTCTATCCAGTTATGCAGGTGTCCAGAAATACTGTAAGATTTTAGTTTTAGGGGTAGTTTGTCATGTACCACTGAATCAAAAAAGGCTTTACAGAAGTCTATGTAGATTACGTCTATTGCTTTGCCCTGATTGAGTTGTGTAGTCCATATGTTTTTGCAGTGTAAGAGTTGCAGATTACATGATAGTTTTTTTTCCTGAAACCAAATTGTTTATTAGAGAGTAGGTTGTTTGTTTTTAAGTGGAGGATGATGGATTGGTTAATAATTGATTCCATGACTTTACAGGTGATGCAGCATAAAAAGACTAGGCTGGGGTCTCCCTTTTTGAAGATTGGGATGACCGTGGCTTGTGACCATAGTTTTGGCAAGGAGCCGGTCCTGAAAGATTTTTCAAAGATTATGCTTAGAGGTTCGGCTATGGCAGTGGATAGTTTATTTTAAGAAGTAGGCACCTTTGCTGTCTGGTCCAATAGATAGAGATGGTTTTAGATTGCGTAGTGCTTTTTCAATATTGTCTGCTGTAAAATCGATATGTATTAGATCATTATAGTTGTCTGTGGTTCAACTAGTAAATACTGGGCATGATCCATTGCTGTTTACAAATACTGAGCCAAAGAATGTGTTAAAGAAATTGGCTTTAAATCATTCATTAGGTGTAGTAAGAATTTAGTAGGGGAACTTGGCAAATGGAGAAAATAAAATCTTTACTAAAACAGTAAACCAAACAAAGCAAAACAACAACATAATATGCGCTCTCTTTTTTCGGACTCATGCTAAACATTCTAAACCAGGGTTGTCAAATTTAATTTCATTGAGGGCTGCATCAAATTTTGTTTGACCTTAGGGTGCCAGGATGGTGTAGCCAGGGTGGGCATGGCCAGCTCAACATGACTCATGTCATTATGTGGATGCCTGTGGTGGCCCAAATGCTCTTCCAGTGAAAACACTTCATTTTCGCTGCAGAACACTGTGGGATGTTCCTTTGCTGTTGCCTGGGCCACCCAATGGGCTGGATTTGGCCTGCGGGCTTTTAGTTTGACACCCCTGTTCTAAACAAAGATATCCTCCCCAGACCATGTGAAATAGATCGTTGTTTTTTTTTAAAAAAAAACAGATAATTTTTGTTTGCTTATAAAGCAAGGCTTGGATTTTACAGCTCTAGGCTATAAATAAGCCTTTGTCTAGTTCCATGCATCTTTCAGGCTAATTTTAGAAGCCCTTTGCAAGCAATCCCAATCAGAAATAACTGTTTCTTCTTTATAGACTATTCCTGGAGGAAAAGAGAAGAAAAAGAAGAAAAGAAAGAAATCAGAAAGAAAAAAAAGGATACCAGAAAGGAAGGACTATCTATTTTTCACTCTTGACTCTCATCTCATCCTGCCTACTCTATGGCCATTTACAGATTACACACAAAGTCACTCATAAGACAAAAAAAATCATCTTGGGAAAGGTTCTCTACAGAGAGATTTCATGAGGTAGTTAAGATATGGTATTCTATTGTTTAAACTTCAGGTCATTGGGTTCACTGTCTAACTTGCTTGATCCACAAAAGATAAGAAATTCAGCAAGAATTTGTTGGATGGTTGCATTGTTGAAACAGTCTTGACTTCCGTTTTGTTCCTCGTTGATGTCAATACGGAGTCCGTGATCATGCATGGTTTTGCCTGAGCTCTCCTGAGCGCTGGAAGATCCCGATCACGACCAGAACCATCCTGGTGGGGTGGTGAAGAAGGAGAAAATTGCCTGGAGGGCTGAGGGGAGCTGCAACTCCCCTCCCAGACAGCAAAATCCCTCCCAAAGGCAAGCTGCATTGGTGGTCTTAAAATGACCACCACGAAGACAAAGAATATTCTGGGAAACTAAATTTTGTTCTGGAGAGAAAAGTAGCAGGCAGAGTGTGAACCAGGCAAAGGACATCGCTTTTGAGGTACCCCAGTATCAAATTAAAGGGCTATTTTGGAGGAAAGTGTGTGGAAGCGGTGACCAGAGAAAGTGAGAAAAAAAATGGGTTTTTTAATTTGGATTTGATTATTTTACTGGACTAATCTGGAGGAGAAATTTAAAGGAAAATACATTAACACAACAAAGGTTTAAAAATTAAACTGGACAGATATTGAATTGTGGGCACTTAAAGGGCATAACTAAATGCTGGAATTGAGTGTGTTGAAAAGAATAGCTAATGATTGAAATTAGCGAACTTAATAAAAATATCATATTCAACAAAGAAATTTAAAAAGAAAAATACTCAAGGGCACCACCTGATGGTACAGGAAAACTTTAATATGTTTTAAAACAAGTGTCTGGTCTTTTTGAGACTTTGGATCTTGGAACTTGAAAGAAAATAAAAGGAACTTTATTATTGTCATAGAATCACCCAGTAATTTGGGAAACAGTTGGGAGGCCAATTAGAAGATTTGGAATAAAGATTCAAGAGTATGAATTGTTGAAAATAAAATCAAAAGAGATTGGCTGAAATAAGATACTGGACTCTAGATTGAATATATCTATCAAAGAAGAGGATTTCAACTATTAAGGAAGACAAAAGAAAAAGAAAAAAGGAGAAGATATAATGGAGGAGCTACTTGTTGATATAAGACTGGACTTACAAGACATAAGATCGGATATACAAGATACAAGGGACATGATAAAAATTAAACTTGAAATGTGTAATTATGTATTAGAGAAATTAGAAATGGTGATTCAGCATATACAAGAACACAATAAACCAGAGGGGGAGGAGTTCTATAAAGAAGAAGCCAACTTAGAAAAACAAAATGAACCACCATTATTCAAGCAGGGTGAAAAAGGAATTAAAATTAAATATTTGTGGTCTGAGAGGATGATAAAAGGGAGAATGTTTTGGAAAATGGTTAAAGAGAGAAAGGAAAAGCAGAAAAAGGAAGTGCAAAGCAAAAATCAAAAGATGGAGACAGAAAAGTTTAATAACTGGAATAAGAAAAGGAGGAGAATAAGAATGGGGGGAAAGGGAATTAAGAGAAAGGACCAGAAAATAAAGAGGAACAGGAAACAAACTAAGATGAAAAGAAGGTACATTGTTCAAAGAGTGAGAGATAATGGGTGAAAAAAAAGGGATAAGGAAGGGGATTCCGCAAGATAATATGTTGGGATGTATAAGAATATATTGAAAATAGTATTTTGTAATGTATAGATGATTCATAGAGAAAATATAATACGGAATCTGAGAAAAATATATATATTTATCTTTTATACTAGACACGGAGATTGATATTAAGGAAGAATGAAGGTGGTTGGCTCGAATTATTAACTAGAGGGGACAACTATATTTACAGATAAGGATTTATAAAATGACAAATGTGACAGGAAAAATAATAATAATATGAGATGATAATAGAAAGGAGATGAGAATTTTAGATAATATTGTAAAATAAGATATGAGAATATACTAAGAAAAATGGAAAGAAATATATTAGATTTGGAATTGAATAAATGAATGTAGAATTGAGATAAGAATTTTAGATAATATTGTAAAATAAGATATGAGAACATGAATTGGGACTGGATAAGATAAGCTTAATATTTAATAATGACAAGAATGATGCAATATGAAATTAAACAAATAAAACTATGGTCATGTTTATATTGAGAGGTGAAACCTGGAACCACACTGCTTGTCAAATGAGAATTTTTCATTTAAAAAAAAATAAAATGAAAACAGGGAGAAAATTGAATAATGGAATTATTAGGTATGTTTAATTGATATGATGGTAGGCATTTGGAGAGAGTAAGGTTGAAAATAAATATTGAAGAAATATGAATTAATATGAATATAATGCAATGAGAGATGTGTGATATACTGATGACACACTGTTAATGAATTGTGTTATATGTAGATTGAAATTTTAAAAAATTGGAAATAAAAAAATAAAAATTGGAAATAAAAAAGAAACAGTCTTTCTGGATTGAGCCAGCTGACAGTCTATCCTGCATTCTGTATCCAACTGGATGAATTTCAGAAACTTACAAGCTCAGTTAAGAAGCCAATACTACCCCCTTTTCCACTGTCACATCCCACTAGCCATTAATAGTCTGATCCTCATGACCCTGTCCAGTCTCCTTTCAAAGCCATCCAAACAGGCTCCCATTGCCACAATTGATTGCAGTTGATTCCACAGACCAGCCCTGTGCTGTGTCCATCTATCCTAAATATCACTGCATTTACTATGGTTTCAATCATGTGTTTTGTTTAATCCAAAGCTATTTTCTTTCAATCAACCATTCAACTCAAAATTAGTAAGCTATTGTTGCTTGTCAGGTTAAGAAAATGTGATAACTAAAAGCTATACTGGCTCCAAAACTAACCTGGCATTAGTTCACACAGGCACATCCTAAACAATTCTTGAATAGACAAAACAGATTTCAGTGAAATCATCATCAAATCTTTATTGTGGCATTTAGGCTAGAGAGCAGTGAAATATAGGTAGTCCTTGAATCACAACAGTTCATTTAGTAACCATTAAAATTTACAATAGCACTGAACATATTGACTTATGACCATTTTTCATACATTGCAGCATTCATTTGATATACATTCAGATGCATGACAACTGACTCATATTTATGATGGCTGCAGTATTAGGAGTCACGTGATTGCCTCTTGCGACTTTCTGACAAGCAAAGTCAATGGAGAAACCAGATTTTATTTATTTTTATTTATTTTGTCAAGCAATTGTAAGATAACATACTTAAACATACTTATGAATACATGAAATGGATACATATAAGAAAAATACAAAGAAACAATAAAACAGGGACGGTAGGCCCATTGGTGCACTTATGCATGCCCCTTACAGACCTCTTAGGAAAGGGGTGAGGTCAATAATAGACAGTCTAAGGTTAAGATTTTTGGGGTTTGGGGAAGAAACCAAAGAGTCAGGTAGAGTATTCCAGAGATTGAGCACTCTGTTGCTGAAGTTGTATTTCCTGCAATCAAGTTTGGTGCAGTTAGCCTTGAGTTTGTATCTATTATGTGCTCTTGTATTCTTATGGTTGAAGCTGAAATATTCATTGACAGGTAGGACATTTCAATGTATGATTTTATATGTTATACTTAGATCGGACCGAAGGCAGCGTAGTTCTAGTTTTTTTAGATCTAGAATTTCAAGTCTGGTGGCATAAGGCATTCTGCAATGAGTAGAGGAGTGGAAAACTCTTCTTGCGAAATATTTCTGTACTTTCTCAACTGTATTAATGTCAGATACGTAATGTGGGTTCCAGACTGATGAGCTGTATTTGAGTATTGGTCTAGCAAATTGTATGCTCTAGTTAGTAGTGTGATATTACCAGAGAAAAAGCTATGAAAGATTAGGTTAACAACTCTTAATGCCGTTTTGGCTATGTAGTTATAGTGGGCTCTAGCCCATGTAACTATATAGTTAACAACTGTATTCCTAATTAAATCACTTCCATGATTCACTTAACAAAGTTGGCAGAAAAGTCGTAAAATGGGGCAAATCTCACTTAACAAATTCTCACTTAGCAACATAAAATTTGGGTTCAATTGTAGTTGTAAGTCAAGGGCTATCTTAGAAGCGGTGATGAACTAATCCCTTTTTTCCCTGCATTTTTTTGATCCTGCATTGTAGCCAAATTGCTTCTAACATTTTTTTTGCCTCCCAGTTAAAAGACATGCAAATAAAAAAGCCCCTTCCAGGCATATGAATTTATGATTTTAAAGAGCCCCTATTTGAAGAAAGGTTTCTCATATGGTCAGGAAATTTTGAAAAGTAAGGCATCATAGAGAGGATCCTTTAACAGGGTTAGGAATATGCAAAATCCCTCCATTTTTTCCCCAGCGTCTTTATATAATACCTGAATAGAAGGCTAATATTAACATGTTAATTCCAATGGTGAAACCCTGCACTTCCTAAATAAAGGCATTTCATTCTTCTGAACTGATTAATATTCACAGAGAAATGTGAAAATTTCCCCTGAAGTACCATAGTTCAGTGAAAAAGCACATTAAAAAATGTCTTAAATTTAATCTCTGGTATATGCAGAGCAGCTGAAAAGTTTCTGAGCCTGAAATCTTGGGAAGTATGTAGACAGTACTTATAGCATGATCTTGATATAATGTAACACCCTATTTTCCTAAAAGAAAAAGTAATACTAATTAGGTCACAAAGAATGAGCTGTTGCTGTTAATGCCGTGCTAAAATCTGTCTTGTGTTCTCTAAAAGTTTTCTTCCTCTACAAAAAGAAAGTTCTGTTTTTATACCATATTCTCAGAGCGATGGAACATTTCTTTCAAAATTTCCTTGGTGGGATTTTTTTTAACTCGGAAGTGTGTCTAAATGCCCACACTTCTTAGTCCAGGAGGCCTACTGAGAAGAGTTTCTCCTGTTAGTTTCCTTGGGATGAAAGCATAAGAAAGCTGCAAATTGATCATTTTATGTGGAAAAACCAGTTCAATCACAATTAACTCTTGGCCTTCTCACAACTAAATTGATTAAGAGCACCATAGTATCCTCTTTAGAAGTAGTTCATTGAAATGCCCTTCTCCTTTGAAGGACATTTACAAAGCAAATCCTTTTCCATCAAACTGAAGAATGGGTGGGGAAAAAAAGACAGGAGAAAATAATTCGGATAGGAGAAGGTAGGATAATAAACCAGTTCCAAAGTTTCAGATTTATCTGACTCCCTCAAAGATGTCTTTTTGTGATCACTGACTGCTTGGAAGAATTGTGATGCATTGGGAAAATGTAAGTCCCCAACTGAACAAAATACTACTGCCTACCAAAGGCATTTCACTCTCTTAAAAAAGAACCCCAATCCATCTTAACTACTAGTCTTGAAGAGGATCATAAAGCTTTTGAAGTAAAATAAGTACTTTTTTTCTCCAATTCATGTATTCTCTGGAAGAAGTCGCCAGAATGTCATGAACTCTATCTTTTGATTGTATCCCCGTATTGCTTGAAGTAATGCCAGAAGCAAAAGTCAACTATTACTTAGTTTCAGCCATGGAACCATGACTTTTTAAAAATGATTGTGTGTGAGATAGAAGGGGGGAGCGGGGGCAGGGAAGGAGATGGAACTAAGCTTACAATAATCTATAAACTTCTCTTTCACTTTTAGCCAAATCCTTATTAGGAAATGATTCTCACGCTAGGTTGATTATTCAGGCATAAAATAGCCTTTGAAATGTTTATAGGACAAAGGACAATGAACCAATCTTAGATACTGGGTTTTAAGGAACATACTTGGAAAAATTCTCTCCTTTTCTTAGAAACAGACTAAAAACTATTATATTATCATGAATCATTTCTCACTAGCAGTAAACCAAATACACAAAAGTGAGGGATATGGTGGCTCAGTAGCTAAGATGCTGAGCTTGTCAACCAGAAAAGTCAGCAGTTCAGCAGTTTAAATCCCTAGCACCGCATAACGGAGTGAGCTCCTTTTACTTGTCCCAGCTTCCTGCCAACCTAGCAGTTCGAAAGCATGTAAAAATGCAAGTAGAAAAATAGGGACCACTTTGATGGGAAGATAACAGCGTTCCGTACACCTTCGGTGTTTAGTCATGCTGGCCACATGACCACAGACACGTCTTCAGACAGCACTGGCTCTTTGGCTTTGTAACGGAGATGAGCACTACCCGCTAGAGCCAGAAATGACTAGCACGTATGTGCAAGGGGAACCTTTACCTTTACAAAGGGGCAGTTAAACACAGATGTTGAAGTATATATCAGTAATTGGGCAATTGGATTGTGGACCACTCAAAACACTCAGTATGAAAAATATTGGGTAAATATCCTGAATGTCCCATGTCTGCTACAATTATACAGCATTGCTCTTTTCCATAGTTTTTTGTGTTCTTATGACAAATAAGCACAATAAATGGTAGTCTCCCATTCCAAATATAATATTCATTTTAAGTTCATCCATATATAGTTGTATGAATAGAGGATTAATTTTGGAATAATTGATAATTCTAAAATCATATGAAGCTATATGAGATGTTAGCTAATATGGTCCAGATTGATAAAGCTGTGTCTTTAGAAACAGAAAAAACAACCTTAGAAGAACTATGATTTATCTTAATATGATCTACATTGCCTAGTAATAGCCATCTGGATTTTCTATTGCCTATGTTATCACTGACCTTTTTAACTATAAAGTGCTGGGATTGAAGCTAGTACCTTCTGCATGAATAATGGTCCCTTCAGATGTATACATTGAGGCTTTTCAGACAATGCAATACTCATCTATCACTGGGGGAATAGTCCCATAGAAAATCCCAGGTTAAGTGGCCAGTATATTCCATGAAGAAGTGATGTCCATTAGGTAATGAAGACTCAGAAGCAGCTGACTGACTGAACAAGACCAGTCCATTAATCTAGAAAAGACAGACAAGTAAGTTCAATTAAATATGGACAATACTAATTTTGAGATGGCCCTGGCTGACTCAGTATAAAAGAGACTAATGCATTTCTAAGAGCAAATGTTGACCTTACAGATGTTTCAAAGTATCTAGTTTCAAAATATTAAAGCCATACACTTTCCCATGGATAAGAGCTATTAGTTGTTGGTTCATTTGGCTAGGTTAAAGGGCTAGGTCAAAGCAATCAAATAGATACAATTTAAAACAAATACTTCATTTTTTCCCTGCAACTATTTACAATTGACTTATCAATCATATTAGGGATTTTTTTTTCAAATATTTATTTTTAATAAACATTTATATGATATACATTTAAAACAGACAAATCAACACACACAAACACACACATATATATATACATATATAAATTTTACAGCATATGTTTCTCTTTTCTTTATCATTATCATTGACATGATCTACCTTGTTAAAGTAGTCCTTCGTTCTTTTAATATTACATTTTCTCTTCATTTTTTTAATTAAACGCACGTCTACTATCATTTCAGTAGTTTATCCAAGTATCCAATATTACCTTTTTCTTAACCACTCATACCAAGTATTCCATATTTCATAGTATACACTATTTTATTATTTATTTATTTATTTTTTCAAACTTTTATACCGCTCCCTCTCCCAAAAAGGGACTCGGGTCGGTGTACAGCCTACTAAAAAAACATACAATAAATATATAATAAAAACGATTAAAAATAGATTAAATAATTAGATCCGGCTGTCTATTCAAGATTCAATTAAAAATTAAAAGCTAATAAAACCCCAATTAAAATTAATTAAAACCAAAAACACAGTTACTGGGCCAGGCCAGCCTGTTTAAAAAATAGGGTTTTCAGTGCGCGCCGGAAGGTCAGAATATCCGTCATAGCCCGTATCTCCGGGGGGAGATCATTCCATAGGGAGGGAGCTCCCACAGAGAAAGCCCGAACTCTCGGGGCCGTCAGCCGACAGCGGCCAGGCGGCGGTACCCCAAGTAGGGCAACCCTGTGGGAGCGTACTGGGTGGCGGGAGGTTGACGATGGCAGTAGGCGGTCCCGTAAGTACCCAGGTCCCGAGCCATGGAGCACTTTAAATACCATCAGTACCACCTTGAATCGAATCCGGTAGGCCACAGGAAGCCAGTGCAGCCTGCGGAGAAGTGGTGTAACGTGGGAGCTCCGAGGGGCACCCACAATCACCCGCGCAGCTGCATTCTGGACCAACTGTAACCTCCGGAGACTCTTCAAGGGGAGCCCCATGTAGAGAGCATTGCAATAATCCAGGCGGGAAATAACGAGGGCGGACGTGACTGTGCGAAGTGCGCCCAGATCCAAAAGGGCCGCAACTGGTAAATCAGACGTATCTGATAAAAAGCCCCCCTGGCGACGGCTGCAATGTGCTCTTCTAAAGACAGCCGTACATCCAGGAGGACGCCCAGATTGCGCACCCTTTCCACGGGGGTCAAAACCTCTCCCCCCACGGCCAGCGAAGGAATAAGCTGGCTGTATCTGGGCGCAGGAAACCACAGCCACTCGGTTTTGGTCGGGTTGAGACGGAGCCTGTTACGACCCATCCAACTCCGCACGGCCTCCAGGCACCGGGACATCACTTCAACGGCTTCGTTGGGGTGGCCCGGGGTGGAGATTTTGTTTGTTTTTCAGCAATTTAGTTAAGCTATCCATCTCATATATTTTTTTAATTACCATATCAACTGAGGGGGTGAGGGATGTCTTCCAATTTTGTACATACGTTATTCTAGCCACAGTTATAATATGTAAAATTAAATATTGATATTTTTTCTCCATGTTTGTATCTATCATGCTTAGTAGAAAGATTTCGAGTTCAAATTTTAATTTTTGTTTTGTTATATCTAAAATACATTTTCCAATGTTTTTCCAAAATTTCTGAGCATATTAGGGATTTTTTAATAGCATATGTTTTCATCTTTCCTTTATCTCAAGAGAAGAAATTCTGTCTCTGAAGTATTTATCTTTTTGCTAAACCTTTATTTAATTTTGAATAACTACAGGCACCTACAGTGCTTTAGTGACCACAGTTGGGACTAGCAACTCAGTAAATAAAATGGTCACTGTGTGAAAAATCATGTAACTGTGCTTACAATTTTACTTCAGCTTTCCTTTGTTTTACAGCATCAGAAGAATATGACTCTAAACAGCAGAGCAAACCTAAACAGTGGGGAAGATTTATTGAAGTCATAAAGGGCAAATCTTATACCTCCCCCCCCCCCCCCACATTCTCTTGCTTTTTGGAATGTTCATATCAGAACTGGATTAATTACTAAGAAGAGAATTAATGTTTGCATTTACATTCATTGGAGAGGAAGGGATTACAAGACAGCATGTATGAATACACATTGAAAGGAGTGAGTTAGAGCCAGCTTTTTGACTAGGCCATTGGCTGCCAAAAGCCACTTAGGAGGTAAAACAAACCCTTTAGCATAAAACTGACTAGGGTCTTGTCAGTTACAGGCAGCAGCTACAGACAGGTGGGAGGATTCTAAGCAAGTAATTAAGGTCACAACATAGTTTGTTAACTTTCAGCTAGTGTTTTTTTCTTTTAAATGATATGCTGTGCTATGGAGAAAAGAAAAAATAGATCAGGCACAGGACAACCTGTACTGGCTATAATCAAATGTGGCTGAGACAGAGATGCTGTGAGAGTCCTAAAGGAGACTACTAATCAAAAAATTATTTGTCATCAGTGTTGTAACTGCAAACAGTCAGTCTTAGATGGTCATTAAACAAGGACTATCTGGAGGCAAAAGCAATATTCACTTCTATAATTTGTCAATTGTCTTATCGCTTATGCATTTCCTTTTTCAGAGGAAAGGGAAATGATTCTCTTCAATAGGTTTTTTTTTTAGATTATATTTGCAAAAATAGTCCATACATTTCATTTTATTCCAGTCCCACC
Organism: Bungarus multicinctus; assembly: GCA_023653725.1. Classification (NCBI taxonomy): domain Eukaryota; kingdom Metazoa; phylum Chordata; class Lepidosauria; order Squamata; family Elapidae; genus Bungarus; species Bungarus multicinctus. Next base: position 56,729,887 of record CM042836.1, on the reverse strand, counting down.
CATTCCCCATTTTGCTAGTGCCTTAGGAAATATTTCCCGCAATGGGCAGAAACTCAACAATTTGGGGGAATCACCTTCTTTCTCTGCTGCTTCTTCATTTTAAAATTAACATTTCCAAATATGAAGTGAAAACCAATTTGAAAAAGTTTCCTTCAAGCAAGTACCTTTTCTTATTAAGGGTGCTTTTATAACTTTGTAATTGGGCCAACAATTCTAATGTTCAGTGCTAATCTCCCATTCAACTGATAAACAAAGCCAACCCTACTTACCTTTCCAGCTTAGACAAGGTCAACCATGTGCTGCCACCTGCTGAGACAAAGCCTTGTTAAATGCATTGAATGAAATACTGTTATGGCTGATAGCCCTGAGGATTCTTTTGTTAAATAGATTACTAGTTAATAGTCCATAATGGCTGGTTGATGTCTCTTTATGGGTTCTAATTGTTAGGAGATAACGGAAAAGCTCTCTTGAGTATTAGAGAAAGTGACATATGTTCCCTGTTAAGAGGAAGGGACAGGTGTGCCTAGATGTGAAGAAGGAAAAGGTCTGTCTCTTTTGCAATGCAGATTAGAGAGAGAGAGAGAGAGAAAGCTGAGCATTAGCAAAAGACTAGACATTTTGTACCACAGGGTTCTTTCGCTCATGACACTGGTTTGCTATTTTTTGCAAAAATGTTATTATTTGTCTTTCTTGTTTATAAGACAATGTAGGGCCAGAAAGTTTTAGGAAGCTGAAGTAGGCCAGAAAGTGGGAGAAGTTCCTAAATGCAGTTATTTATTTTAAAATAAATAAATAAATAAACTCTCTCCTATAAGATATTGTAGATTAGGGAATATTTATTTGAATTCACTAGTTTCCCCCAAGTCCCAGAAAACCCCTTCTGTGATCCTTTTTGCAGATGAAGCTTGGAAAGGACTTTTGAGATCTTCTGGTCTAGCTCCCTGTCCTGTGTGTGAATCCACTATTAGAACATCCAGCTTTTATTTGAATACATCCAATGAAAGAAAGCCCAGTTCCAAGATCTTCAATAAAGGAGGGCTCATTACTGAACAACTCTTTATCATATTTTTTTTATATCCAAGCAAAATCTGTTTCCTTGTAATGTAGTGATACTGTTTCTTCCATGGAAGAACTTTGAAAAATTCTGTGTGCTACATGATAGCTGTTCAATATGTGTGCTACAGGATACCTGTTCAAATATTTGAAGACAGCTGTCTTGTCTCTCAGTACTGTTGCCTTTTCCAGGTTAAATGTACTCAGTATATCCAAGCATTCCGCTGGATGCAATATCCTAGACATGGGCTGACAATTATGGGATAAAGTAGCAGCCTTCTTTTCATCTTGAGATTGTACTAGGGTTGATGTCACCTAGGGATTGGATTTGCTTCTTTTGCAGCTGCATCACAGTCAGCATGTAAGCAATCAAGATATCCATACCAGTATGATTCTTCCTGTCATATACTGATGTCCTTCGCTTTTCATTCTCAAATCTGTATATCCATGTTGAATACTTACCTTGCTATTTCTGCCCATTGCTCCAACTTAGTTTAGCTTAGCAGGATTCCACCTGAATTTTTCTACTGTCCTCTAAATTCTTTTTTTCATTAGTCACAAATCTGATTTTTTAAAAATTATTTATAACAGCACAGGGACTAGAATGGCATACTGTGGTATGCCATTCAAAACTTCTTTCTAATTCTACGGATATGATTGTTCTTGATCACTAAATCCACTCAGTGGTAGCATAATCCAGCCCACATTTTGCCAACTGCTCTTCTAGGACATTGTGGGAGATTTTGTTGAAAATGTATGTGCAGGATACCTCTGGGTTTATCGCAAAAATCAAAACAGCAGTAACAATTGCATTTAGGCCTTTACAAGCACTAAATCTCACTTAGGCTTTACAGCACTAAATGTCTGCTATTCTTCCCTTGCCAAACTTATTTTGGTTTCTGAAATATTATCTATCTGCCCAAAATATTTTGACCCATTTTTAACATGTAGTCCTACTAAAAAAATTAGATATTAATAAAACTTTGGTAATCAGTTGCATTTCTTGTCCCAACAAGAACAAGTAGAAGAATTGTCTCACTTGGCTTTAGAGTTATGAAGAAAGGATTGATGTTTGATGTTGGATTGTGATCTTAAAGAAGAAGCAGACTGCCTTCATCATGATGGATCAAATGTCACAGGTATATCTATCCAAGTTTAGATTAATTTATGTGAAGCAAACTTGGAGAAGATTTGGGAACAGCAGCTTCATTATCTCTTTGAGGACACAGAGAGCAAAGAATAGACTAGTCTGCTGAATTATTGACTTCCCTTCAAATAGTGTCCCCCGAGTCCACCTCCAAGGAAATATGGCAAAGTCTGAGAGTCTCTGGTGAATGAAAGCATCTGCTACTTTGTATAACAGCAAATTGTAGCCAGCAATAATGACTATTCTTACCTTTTCCTCCTATAGAAAAGATATGACAGTCTTGACTTACCACAAGTTTGTGTAAGTTTGTGTGGGTTTATCTCTGTTGTGGCTACTGTACTAGGGAACGATTTCTGTGCTGCATCAAATCTTTCCATCAAGCATTTTAATCACTTAAGCCCTGCTATGGAGTCAACAGAGAAATAGATCAAAAGGCACAATGTAATGTAGGGTGTGGGTGATTGAAGAGGAATGATATCAAGAGCCTTAAATATGGTATCCTTGGTGCTGTCTGAATGTGGTTGTTTGCTTCTAGATGTTTTATTACTCAAATAGGTAACATTAACAGTGATAGTGAATGTGGGTTGGCTCCCCTTTATATATAGTAGTAGCTTGTGCTGCCAATTCTGGTTGGAGTGTGTGATTAAGTATTATTTTCTGCTTAATTGTTTGTCTCTGTTAATACCTGCTTATCTGGTTGTTGGCTACAGATGGTATAGCATTAAAAAGTATAAATGATAACATTTATAGATAGAGATGATAGCATTAAAAATACCTACTATCCTCATACAACAGAATCGCAATACAGAAAGGAGCACAGCAGAAATCCTGAATTAAAAATTAAAATTCATCCATTGTTGAAATGTATTTTTTAAAGAGTATTGTCTGCTCCAAAACACAATTCTGCCATAGTTGCCTCTGATCCAAGATTTGTTGAACAGGACCTAGTAAAATAGACACAGAATTAAAAAAAAAAAAGGAGTCGACACTGTGAAATTAATTTTGGGCACACCAAAATTAGGAAAACTCAGAGGTGTTAGAGACTTTGACAATGATTTAAGTTCTTCTTTATAAATTATAAATAATAACACAAGGCCAGAAACATTAAGTGATGCAGAAGGAGGAAAGATTTTACTTTAGCTGAGATTTTAATCTATCATGATGCATTATAATGAACTACTGTAATGTATGCTTTGGAGAGCTTGAGTTTTTTTATGCAATCTGTTATCTTCAGACAGTAGCTCCTGAGCTTACTTTATTCTCAGGTTTCTTTATATAAATTATGGCATAGACCCATGCTTGAAAAAGCAATTTGAAAAAGAAAAATAGTCCCTGAAAAAGGAAGGGGCTTTCAAGCCTGTTGCAAAAAAAAAGTTTATTCAGGAAAAAAAAAAAAGAAAATCCTATATATCTCTTAGACTTTGAGGTTTCTTGTTCTCTTAGTTTTGATCATACTCCAGAATGACCGTTACAGTTACAAGGGCAAACATGAGTTTGGCTTCACAGACAATGGATGAAGAGAGAGGGGGGTAGATAGAGATAGACAGAGAAAGAGTGATAGAGAGATAGATAGGTATAGACTGGCTCCTGTTGACTAGCAAGTCCTTTGTAATGTTCTTGGCAAGGTTTTTGAAAGTTGTTTGCCATTGCTTCCCTTCCCAGGGCCGAGAGAATGTGACAGGACAAGCTGGCTTTGTATCTAAATTGGGACTGGAACCAGTGGTTTAGTTCTGTGTTAGTGCATGGGAATTTTAGATTCTGCTTGACTCTCTTAGTAAAAGTGCCTTTTTACTTCAACCAAATGGAGTTGAGAGTTTTATGTCCATTAAGGGATCAGACTGGGCAGGTCTGACTCTCTCTCTCTCTCTCTCTTTCTCTCCCACATACACACACTGTATGTTTGGTTTGCCATTGCCTTCTTCCTCAGATTGAGAAGGAGTGACTGGCCCAGAATTGAAATAGAATTCACAATATTCCAGCTTCTCTAACCTTTAAATGCTATAGTAAAATACTAAAATACTCAATATTTATTAGCAAGATTTATAAGGCTGCCCAGAGTCAAACTCTTTCAATTGGGCACATTTATAAACCTTATTTATTTCTGCTTTTCTAAGAAAAAAAATCTGATCTCCATCTTATAAAATCATAATCAGGATTGCAACTATTGCTTTAGATTTTGCACTTCTATAATTTTTGTGATGCTGCTATACTGAATTGTGCATGTTAAGATAAAGTATAAACTGCTTTACAGCATGCATTGAAAAATTCCTGTTTGTTGATAAATATTTTACAAAACATGCCTTTTGTATGGGTTTTTTCCCTGCTATAATTAAGCACAAATACTGTTATTGAACAAAAATTATTAAGCAAATAAAAAATGGAATAGATTAGAAGCTGCTTTGTATTGTATGGATCTCTCCTTGCTTATTGTTAATGTATCTTTCTGAACTAAGGATTTTTTTAATTGAAAATTTTTGCTATGCCAGCATGGGTTCTCTATAAATGTGCAAAATACCTCAGAATGTATTTGCTGTAAAGCATAGATCCTTAGAAAGCAAGAAACTTGCCATGCATGATGAACTATAACTGAAGAACTGAGGGAAATATACTAACTACAGAACAGAAATGCCATTTACCAACAGAGCTATCTTGTGGGGTATCGACCAGAGACTTTGCCTTTCAGGAAATTGCATTCAGCATTATAAAATTCTCTCTAATTTTATCTTGTGTTTCTTTAAAGTAAGTTACTCTTTGCATGGCATGTTTGTCATGCTTGAGGCACACACTCATATAGTGATTCTGATTATTCCCCTTAATCTAGTTAATTAGATTTAAATTTAGTGCAAGGTCAGAAATAATCTTAGCCCTAACCTATGCCCATGGAGCAGACAGTGCTACTGATTGTGGATTTTCCTTTTGATTTGCCAGTACAGAACAAATACTGAGTCTCTGCTCATATAAAATTTTACTACTTCTATTCTGTAAATAAAACAGTGGCCTTTTTTATATGACAACTCCCTCTTAGACAACAGATAGAGAAGAGTTATGAACAAAATGTCTTGCCAGCACTCCAAGATAAATGAGATAAGAGACATGACTTAAATTAGCCAATTCTACTTTATTGTAAAGTTATTGTCAGCGCTCCAGAAAACCTCCACTCCAAACAATAACTCCGAGACCGACATCTTCTCAAAAGTTCTGTTTTATTTAGATAGTAAACTGGCACATCTGGGGAATCCTGAATCTGAAAGTTCTGGGTTTCCTTGCAATAAGTAAAAACTATAAATCCAATCCCCTGCACCCATCATCATATCACATGCCCCAATCACCATCCATCCCAACTTGAGACATCCCGTCATCCAGGTGAAAAATAACATGACCTTGACTTAGAAGAAGAATGCTATTATGTCTAATCACATACACTCCAAGAAATTCCCCCCTCCCATTTTCCTAGGCTGAAGAATGTGGCAGTGTGGAAGCGTCTGGTCTCAATATGGCTTCCAAGGCTGACAGCTATGTTAACAGAATCTTAAAGGCACAAATCTTTTAGCCAAACAATTAGGGCGGATCCTTCCTAAGTTTCTTCTTCTGTCCATTAAGCCACTGGGGGCTCTTGCCGCTCTTATCTGATTTTTTTCCTAGGCTGAATCTCTTTCCTTCATCTGTAAGATCATTCTTACTTACCATTACTGTCTATTAATTCATTGTTCTTTCAGCTTTAAAATACCTTAGCACATGTGAAGCAATAAGTACATTCAGCCATTAAAAAAAAGTTGAATGACTCTTTTTATTATAAACTAAACTCTTTTTATTATAAACTAAAATGATACATTTTAATCAGATAAAATGGGATCTAAGCAATAGAGCAAAAAGTTCAGTTTCAAATCAATTTCAGATAGAGGGCAGCAGACCTGGGCTACCAATATCTTGATAAGTGCAAAACCTACACAATGTTGTACCACTTTGCTATCATCAAATTGTAATCCACATTTTTTACACTCAAGGCTACAAAATCATAGTAGACTGAATCAGTGATAGGTGTTATTGATGTCACATTATATCTAATACTAAAAGTCAAAAAAACCTCCCACCATTCACTCTTTCTCAGTCTGAAATATATTTTTGGCATCTCACTTGCTGATTTTCCATGTTTTGCTATGGATATAAGCTGCAAATATTTAGTAGCTTCACAGTCTAATTCTTTGAAGAACTGAATGGATGCCATATGAATGAAGTTATTTTTTTATGTTTGTAATTAATCAATAAAAGGATCTTAGAGTTCTGTTGAAAGGTTCAATGAACACATCAACCTTTAAATGCAGCAATGGCCAAGAAGGCAAATTCCATGAAAAAATACCATTCAGAAGATTAAAAATAAAATTGCCAAGAGAATAGTACTTATTTTAATTTTTCCTGAATTTTGGATTACAACAAGCAACTTGGCACCAATAAAATGTGTAAGTAAGTAGAATGTAAAATAAAACAATGTTATTGTTACCTGGAAATAAAAGAATGGGGCCTGCAGTTGGATACATGCTAAAACTGTACACAGGTATATAGAACTAGGAAGCAATTCATCAAGATTTGATCAAACAGAGACCACAGAACAGCAACCAGTTAGCTGTTAATTACCATTCACTAAGTCATATTTAATTCTTGTTGCAAGACTCTATTGTTCAGATCCTCCACCTGTGATATATAACTGTCTTCTGCAACAACCCAGATTGATCTCAGCCAACTCAACCATGGGCAGGTATGTAAGTTAGTATGTATGAATGTGTGTTTGAAAGTTTTTTTTAGAAATTTTGAAAACAGTGAAGTGTTACAACTGCTGAATCTCAGTGCCTTGTATATTGTTCAATGCATATGATTAGGCTATCTTTCTGAAGATGGCAACTATACATTTATATCAGTTCTTTATTTGTGTCCGAAGATGAACCCATTAATCCAACTGTATGGGAAAGCAAAAGGTGTCAGAGTTGAATTCCCATGAAACAAGCAAGATTGAGCTATGAGACTTGATTGCATCTTACCTTCTGAATCACATATAAGTTATGCAATACTCCTGAAACTTTCTGAAATAATTTGGATGGTCAATGTATGACCCAGAATGCCAGGCTGGGTGGATATTTGACATAATATAACAAGGTTTTTGCATTCCTTTAGAATAATTGTATATATGGAATTAGAATGTTGGAGAAAAAGAAATTCAGATTCATCCATTCCTGTTTTAAGAAAAGAGATAATAATACCTAATATTTTTGGAAGCTTAGTATCCATAAACACATACTTTTATGTCAAGAGTTATGTTACTCTTCATTTATTGCTGTATTTTTTGTTGTGGCACAGCCCAACGAGAATTGAAATATGAAAATAACAAGTTTTACAAAACATTAATATATGAGAATCTGCATTTTTTTGAAAGAGAAAGAAACATGGGAGAGATGACAACAATTCATGGGAAAATACCTCTTCTCTTTTTCTCAGTCTCTCATTCATTAATAAACATTTCTCTTCCCATTTCAACTTTCCTGGGACATATTTCATGGAACAAAATAATGCTGCTTTTTGTTTGAATCTTATTTTCTTCCATTGCTTAAAGCAGAAATAGAAGCTATAGTAGGCATCTATCAACAAGAGTTTAATTAAAGCATTAAACATTATGCCATAGAGAAATCTCCCTTTCCAGCAATAAAATCTCACTGCTGAGTTAATTATTTAATGTAAAGTATTTGTTTCATTCTATCTGGATATGAGAGATTAACATATTAATACAAATGTAATCATGTTGTAAACTTCCTTCTTAATCTCTAGTATATTTATCATGTAATGTTTCCATGCAATTATTTTCTGTCTTTTCTTTCTTTCTTTCTTTCTTTCTTTCTTTCTTTCTTTCTTTCTTTCTTTCTTTCTTTCTTTCTTTCTTTCTTTCTTTCTTTCTTTCATTCATTCATTTATTTATGTACCTATCACTCTTGTTGTACAACTAAATTACAACTGAACAGCATCTGTATTACCTTGCAAGGTTTTCTGAAGCCATTATTGCTATTAAAATACAAAATAATCCTAGTTACTCCTGGTCTTCAGCAGAACACAAAAATGCCTATGGAAATTATTTTTACCACTTTGAATTTGCACATATATTCAAGGAGCATTGATGTCATGTGCTAGAAGCATAAACGCAAAGGGCATTTTTCAATATTTGTGTTGAAAGAAAATGTATCTTCTTTTGCCTTAAGAAGGCAAAACTATGAAAAATGTTTGTCTTTAATTACAAGAGGCTCAAATTTTTAAAGGATCACTTACATGCTTACAAAATGTCTGGCTCAGTTAACTATTAGATATTAAATAGCTATTAAATAATCACTAACTATTAAAAAAAATAAACCAGGAAGACTACACAACTATCTTTTTTAATAAACAAATGCTATAATGGAAGTTGGTGCTAGAGGAAGAAGGAAGGAAGGAATATTCTGTGATGATCCAATGCTGGCAATGATCTGACTCAACTGTTGCTTTCCATTACAAACAAATCTTGATTCAAATTCAGAAACAGAAGAATGCTCTTTTAAATTACACATTTCTGTTCACTCTGAGTTGAAGGCTATTTCTGTGGGCCTTATAAAAGCATTAGTCTTTTTTAAAATATCTGTAGAGACAAAGAAAACTTATTCATTTTAGAATCTGGAATTAAAGTACTATTAAAATAATTTTTAGGCCACAAATCTAGGCTTTATTTGCAGATAGTCCCAAATTAAGCTTCAATTTCTTACAAGTACTCTACATAGTATATTCAACAAAAAGAATAAAACCTCTGTGCGTATATTTTAAATAGAGGTAGTTTGGGGAATTTTTCTAAGGAATCCTATTCAATCATAAAATCATGTTGAAGATGAATCTGCTCCAACAATAAAATAAAAGTGAAACAAATTACAGCCTTCATATATTCAGAAGACAAATTAATTTCCCATTTGGAATACTAATTGCACGCTATAGAACTCAGAATTCTATAGTGTTCCTCCTTAGACTGTCAGAACAGAGGGTTTCTTTTGTTGTTGTTACTCAACTAAAATGAATTAAATCTCTGTCCATTATAACAAAGAAAGGCAGAACAGAAACTCATGGAATAGAAGAAAAAATTAATGTGAGCCCAACTATTCTTTTCCTCTCTATGGACATCCCTTGCAAGCAGAGTTTTGAAAGTTGTTCCATTTGTCCTGTGAGGCTTGAACTAAGAAGGAAATGCATTTTAATGAACATAGTAATAGACCTTCTGAGAATTTAATTTGACATAATTTTTGTACAGTTCATTGCAAGTGCAATGAAAGGAAAATGGAAAGAAAAAGGGAAATGAGACCTTTGATATTGTATGTATGTATTGTAAGTATGTTATATTTCTCTGAAAACTCTTTGCCAGAAATACAAAATAGCTTTGCTTCCAGAATATATTCTGGAAGCTATTTTTTATTTATGTGGACTTTATGTGGAAAGTGTTCTTATATCTGATGAGAATATTGTAATGGAAGCGAGGCTTCTGTGGGGAGTATGTATGCCAATGATATCACAATGGCAAGCACAACTGAGTGATGAAAACCTCTTGTGATGACCCTGGGTGGGATACAAAACAAACACAGTCATAGAAAGCACCTTTTATTCCTTCACTTTGCTTCCAAGCTCCGAATATCTTTGACGGAAGACAAAAATACTCCCACACAGTTACATGAAAAAGGAAAACAGCAACACAAACCAGGTAAGATAAGGGCTGGAGGATGTCCACAGATAACACACACTTGGAAGGATGCCAAACTCAGAGAGGAACTATAAACTAGAGATATTTACACACTTTGTTTCTAGCGTTTGCCAGTATGCAGTTCCATACTCTTATTCAGTTATCACAGCTGTAGCCCATGAAGAGGATCAAGGCCCTCTCCTCCAGAGTAGATCACATCTTTCCCTTATCCTCTCCTCCCTGCGTCCCCTAGGATGAATAAGAGATGGGCCTGGATCCTCCTCTGATTGCTCAGCCGCCCTCTGCCCTTCCCCAGCCTCCTCCACAACTTCCGGAGCCATACTTCCACTCCCCGTTGGCTGTTCCTCCTCTCCCTCAGAGTCAGTTTCCACCAGGGACATATGACATCTCTTCCCCTTTAACCTTTTTCAAATGCATGACCCATACATAAAAGGGGGCTTTCATAATGCTTACTATTTTTGATGCCATTAAGTCTCTCTCTCTCACACACACACACACACACCCATATAGATTTCCTGAATTTCAGCAGACAAAAAAGGACTCATGTTCAACTCTACAGAACATAGTCATCTGTTTGTAGGCTTCAGAATACACTGAGCATTTATGAAGAGACAATGACAAATGATAATGACACAAGAAGTCAATTAAGTGCTTTATCAATATTCATCTGGTACAAAAATGAATTTAATACAGTATATTGCAAGGAACACATAATTATTCTCCCTAACATTAGTAGATTTGACTTTGGAAAATACTAACATTCTTATATGGAAATCTGAAGAGTAATGTAATAGTAATAAAAGAAAAATATGAAGAGAAAACAGGGTTTCTTCAAAGTTTTCTTTCAAGAGTTAGCATCTGAGAAGCACAATACAAAGGCAAGTATGCTATCCAGTCAGTCTTTGTTAGCATGGTGAGATGTTTAATATTTCTGTCTATCCCAATATCCTTCTGTATATGCCTATTTCCTATTGATTGTCTATATTGGCGTCTGGTAGATACAAACCTGCTACTTTCTTGAAAATGATAGAACTTGAAATATATTTGTCATTTATTCATAATGGTAGCATGTGATTCAGTTTTAAGAACAAGAAAGGAATTCCAAAATATTATGCCTTACAGACAAAAACAAAAACAGCAACCTCATAGTTTTCAAATCAATATATTGGACATAATTATTGTTCCTTTGTAATATACTGATTGCCATTTTGGTCAGTATTATCATTTATAAACTAAAGCAGAGTAGGCAATATGATGCTCATAAATAACCCCCTTGATACTTTCAATCACATCTAACTTCCAATATTTTTCCATTTATTTTAATTTTAAAAATATAATATTTAAAATGCCATGGGAAGGTGACATGATGCAAAGCAAAATATCTATCTTCAGAATTCTTCTTTGTCTTACAATGGTTCTCTAGTCAATCTTGAAAAATAAACATGGTATGCCTATCTGCCAAAAGATAAGGCAAATAAATGGGGACCCTCGTATAGGACTAAATAGGTAATAGGGATCAATGTCACCAAAATGGCTTCTAGTAAATATGTGTGATGTGATTGGCTATGACCACTACATCTGCCATTTTGTGGGTAGGCAAATACCTTCATAGAGAGTATTAAATTCCTATGCTGGTTTCCAAGTTGACAGCAGATATCTAATACATCTTATCAAAATTTTAGAAATGTTCATTGACCCAGAAAATTTATTTGAATTTTAATTATATTGTCTGACCTAAATCCCATCCCATCCCAATCCATCCCAATCCTTCCTTTTCCTTCCCTTCCCTTCCAATAGTGACTAAATGTGTGAAATATTCATTTGTCTACCTGCAGGTCACATCCTGCAGCAAGATCTTGCTACTAGAGAACAGCAGCTAAAACATTTGAAGAACAAATTGGAGGAACTGAGTATGTCTAGTTTAATGAAAAGGACTAGGGGTGACATTATAGCAATGTTCCAACATCTAAGGGGTTGTCACAAAGAAAGGTTGCCTATTCTGTAAAATACCTGAAAGTAGAACAACAAGCAATGGATGGAAACTAATCAAGGAGAGACCCAATCTAAAACTGACAATAAATTTCCTGACAATTAGAACAATTAATCAGTTGTATGACTTGCCTCCACAAGTTGTGAGCGCTCCAAAATTGGAAGATTTTAAGAAGAGATTGGACAATTATCTGTCTGAAATGTTGTAGGGTGTCCCGTTTGAGCAGAAGATTGGACTAGAACACCTCAAAAGTCCCTTACAACTCTGTTATTCTGTTACTACAATAACTTTCATATAATGGTTTGGCAGAAGCTATTTCTAGCTTCTTACTACTTCAAAATACAATGCTACCATGAGGAATTTACTTTTGCAGGATATGATGCTTCTTATCAAATTAGATTGATTTAAAAATGGATTTGAAAAATTCAGTGAGGGCAAAACTGTCAATGGCAATTAAATATAACGGTCAGACTATGTATACCAGTTGCTAGGGAACAAATGGCAAGAAAACTTTTATCTTTTGCCCTACAAATGGACTTCTAAAAATTGAACCAGGTTGTCCCTGTGAGGAGCCAGATACAGGATGAAATACATACATCTTTGGTCTGATTCTCTGTGGAACGTCTGTCCTATTATCATGTAAATTATTAAATAAATGGTCAATGCAAAGTACATTATTCCATAAACACATGAGTTTAGGAAACCTTATTTTTATAGTGTGTTTGCTGAAGAGGAGATTTGGATATTTTTTTTATACTTCATAAATGGGCAAAAGGATGCTTGATGTTGTATTCACAGAAAATACAGTTGCAGAAATTATTTGGACATAAACATTTTTAATAAGAAAATATGTTTAAAATCATTACTTAGCCCAGATTAGTAGATTAGATAAGCTTTTTGTTTGTTCATTTTTTCTTTTTCTTATTGGGCCAATTTTACATTTTAGGTCAGCATTCCAGCAGACCTCCATTCCAACCAATAACTCCGAGACAGATATCTCTCAAAGATTCCTTTTATTTGGATAGTAACTGGTACATCTGTGGAATCCCAAATCTGAAAGTTTCGGGCCTCATTGCAAAAGTAAAAACTACAAATCCATCCCCTATTCCCATTACCACATCACATGGCCCAATCACCATCCGTCCCAAAGTAAGACTTCCTTTTCACTATGCACAACACTTCCTGACCTTGAATCAGCAAAAGAATTTTATTTTGTCTAACTAGATATACTCAAATGAATTCCCCCCTCCCACTTTCCCAGGCTCAATTGTGGCAGCGTGGGAGTCTTCCAAAGCTGACACTTATTTTTATAGTAAAAGCTGGACATGATGAATGCTTTAGTCATTCTCTTTACTGTATTGCTAATATAATACATATTGATTTTCAATCTATAATGGACAAGAAAATAAAATTATAACCAAGTTCAATAAGAAATGAAAATATGGAAAGTCACCACCACCAGCCCTAGAAAATAATGGAGAAAAAAGAAGAAAGAATAAAAGATGAAGTAATAGATAAAATATTTAATAAAACAGTATATGAGAGAACACAAATCTTAACACGTTGGACCATAGCACACAGAAATACATTGATCAGATCTGTCAATGTGTTGTTAAAAAAGCTTCCAAGCTTTTGGACTCATGCTGGAGTCCATCTTCAGGGAGCTGGGCTCCAGCATGAGTCCAAAATCTCAGAAGACTCAACCTCTGGTCCGGGTGACTGATGCAGATTGGATCCTGCAACATTATCCTGAAACACATATATTTGCCTTCATTTTTGGTAAAAAAATCATTTGATATACCCCAGGTCCTTCCTGAAATAAATCACTTGTAGAACAGAGTGAAATCACTGCAAATGACACAGTGTAGGATGCTCAACAATTTCTGGATCTTCCAGACAACCCATCCCCAAACACATTAGGCTCAAGGCTATTCTTTACATGTCTGTGAGACTAAGGACAAACATTTTTGCATAGCTGGAGTAGTGACTTTAATACCATCTTGCTGGGAAAGAGGCTACATGAGGAGCTACCTAGTTTTGGTTATTGTCCATCCTTAATATATGCCAAGCAAAGGACATAAATGCACAAACCATGACTGCATTCTGGAATTCTCCATTCCCCAAAATGGAGCAATGGCACAATTGTGTGTGTATGATTACACTGCTGATAACTGTATGAATTCACTTATCTTTCTATTTTTCATAGTAGTTTTAAAAAGATTAGATACTACAATATGACTCAAAACAATGTAAGGCTGCATTGAGTTTTCTTAATTGGAATTCATCAGAATTAATGAACCTTTCCAGGTACACATCCACTGTACCTTTGTGTTTTCGGCAAGCTTTTTAAAGCCCCTGAATTGATAGCTGTTTACAGGTCATCCTTTTGCATTCTGGCCAGCGCTCAGATTGCCTAAACTAATTTGCTACATGCATTAGTTAAACAGCCAGACAGCATGTGAGTGTTTTGTATATTGGCCCTGTGTTTATTTCAATCAGCTTACATAGCAAGTGTAACGAAGACAGGATGTTTCATTTCTGCTTATTCAATCTGCATCTGCTGTCAAAGATACACTGAGCCAATTGAAGTTTCAGCCAAGAAATAATTCCAAAGATGGAAAAAGGGACATTTTTTTAAATATGGCATTCTATGACAATCTATTCTATTCCTGATCTGATATGCATTTTGTGCTCCAGACAACTTATTGGATAAGAGGCTTCCAATTTGGAAATCATGGTCCAGATGTTGAGCTATTTAAGGGCTCATAAATTCAGGGATGCACTACCCCAGAATGTCTGAAGTTAAAATCCAGCCAATTCTGTCTACAAATGAGACACCTGCCATGCATATGAAAATTAAGTTATTGACTGCCGCATAAGGGCAGATTACTGTGGAGAATTGAAGCATCATTGATATGGAGAAAGGGGATTGACTGATCCAAAAGTTTATGAAAGTATTCAATGAAGAATTCTGTCTTCCACGAAGCTCAGCTAGAGAAGACAGAGATTCTCACTACTCTATGATAAGCTCAGCGATCAGGAGAATTATGACCCACGGCCAGCAACATCTGCAGGGAGAGTCAGGATGGTGGTTATGACATTGCAACCAAATTCCCATCCTGTTTGCATAGGAATATAACATTAATTGGGGTTTTTATATCGTAATTATTGGGGTTTTAAGTATAAATTTTAGTAGCAGCCGTGTATTTTCTTTTAACTTTTGTAATTTGTATTATATTATAGTTGGCTGTACACCGCCCTGAATCCCTCGGGAGAAGGGCGGTATATAAATTCGATATAAATAAAATAAATAAATAACACATGTACAAAAGACAGTGCTTCAGTCATGATACCATGACCACTATCTTGCCTGTTGTAACCCAGCATCCTTTTGTGCTCTGCAAATCAATGATATACTTGAGTGGTATAAGGGAAATCTGTAGTGATTAAAAAAAATAAGAGAAAGGAAGAGACACAAAGAAAAGGCAGATAACCATGTTCCATTTTTTGTTTATTTGTTTAAAACTGTCTCTTTGTTTATCTGAATTGAATGTCAGAAAATCCTTGGTTTGTTATGAGCCACCAAGTTCTGACCCTATCAACAAGAATTAGTATTTGTTTCTTAGTAGAAATTAGACATAATTCCTTCCTTAGAGGAATGGTAGACCACGTTATGGAAATATGTGCCAGTATCAAAAATAACTGCATTTTTTTAAAAGCAGGTCTGATTTAGGATGTTTTAGATTAGATGGAAATTCCTGATAATTATTTTTGTTCAATTAAATTTTTTTTATTACATTTCCTGTCTTCTCTAAATCCTGATTTTGCTAAATAGAAACTAAAATGCTCAGCTTGACTCATATTATATTGCAGGGCTAATAATAATTCTGTCTTCACTCCAGAGCTTCTTTGCCTTTTGAGCAGGTTGATGTGTTAAGTTCTTTGCCATCCTACTAGTACGTAATTATAAAGAAACCCCCTTTGGCATTTAATGACAGCTCTAAGGCCTTTTATGACAATAAGTTTTTGTTTCTTCTCCTCATTTTTTATTGTTAACTTAGCATCTTGGAGCTCATTTATATTCTAAACATTGCTCACTCACCTTGCCCAGTAATTCAATCCATATGTCTATCATCTCCTTGCAATCTGTTCTTCCCCCATGTACTCCTAAATTGTATATTATTAGATTAAATATTTTTGACACCCTGGAATAGATTATGTGTCTTTACCAGCTGCACCAGTCTCTTTTCCTCTTTTGAATGAGCAACAAAGTTGCTTGCTAAGTCAGTTCAAACAGATAATAACAGATAATCAGAGTTGGAAGGGAACTTGTAGGCCCAAGCAGGAGACCCTACACCATTTCTAACAGATGGGAGACCAATCTCTTCTTGAAAGTTTTATTTTATTTATTTATTTATTTATTCAATTTATATACCGCCCTTCTCCCAAGGGACTCAGGGCGGTGTACAGCCCATCTAAAACCCCACAAAAAATACAAACGTTAAAAAAGTATTAAATTAATATCGGCTGATTAATAAACTAAAGACCCCACCCCCGCCCTTAAAACCCCAATATAAAATTAAATAAGATGGAGACCGAATTAAAACCATCTCAGCCCAGGCCGGCCTGCTCAAAGAGCCAGGTCTTCAACGCGCGCCTGAAGGCCCTCAGGTCCGTGCCGGTACGGAGCTCCGATGGAAGAGTATTCCAGAGGGCGGGGGCACCCACAGAGAAGGCCCTATTCCTCGGCGCCGCCAGACGACACACAGCGGCCGACGGCACCCGGAGCAGACTCTCTCTATGGGAACGCACCGGCCTGTTGGAGATCACTGGCAGAATGCGGTCCTGGAGGTAACCTGGTCCCATGCCATGGGTCGCCCTAAAGGTCAAAACTAGAACCTTAAAGTGAACCCGGAGAGCCACCGGCAACCAATGCAGCTCGCGCAGGAGAGGCGTCACATGGGTGCTACGTGACGCCCCCATGATCACCCGCGCAGCTGCATTTTGCGCCAGCTGGAGTCTCCGGATGCTCCCCGCAGGGAGCCCCATGTAGAGGGCATTACAATAGTCCAGGCGAGAGGTGACAAGGGCCTGAGTGACCGTGCATAAGGCATCCCGATCCAGGAAGGGCCGCAACCGGTAGATCCGACGGATCTGATGAAATGCCCCCCTGGAGACGGCCGTGATATGATGTTCAAGCGACAGCCGTACATCCAGGAGGACTCCCAGGTTGCGAGCCCTCTCTGTGGGGGGCAGAACTTCCCCCCCCCAATAGCCAGCGAAGGTGTCAGCTGGCTATATCGGGGCGCCGGAAACCACAGCCACTCGGTCTTGGATGGGTTGAGCCGAAGCCTGTTCCCGCCCATCCAATCCCGCACGGCCTCCAGGCACCTAGACATAGCCCCCACAGCATCGTTGGGGTGGTCCGGAGTGGAGATGTACAACTGGGTGTCATCTGCATACAGATGACACCTCACTCCAAGACCACGGATGATCTCACCCAGCGGCTTCATGTAAATGTTGAACAAGAGGGGAGAGAGGACCGACCCCTGAGGCACCCCACAAACCAGGGGCCTAGAGGTGGACCTCTCTCCCCCCACCAACACGAATTGCGAACGGTCGGAGAGGAAGGAAGAGAACCATCGAAGGACGGTTCCACCAATCCCCAACCCCTCCAACCGTCGCAACAAGATACTATGGTCGATAGTATCGAAAGCCGCCGAGAGGTCTAACAGGACCAGGACAGAGGAGAACCCTCTGTCACGAGCCCTCCAGAGATCATCGACCAACGCAACCAATGCCGTCTCAGTGCTATGTCCAGGCCTGAAGCCCGATTGGAATGGATCGAGGTAAGTAGCTTCCTCCAGGTACTGGGGAAGCTGACGTGCCACCACACTCTCAACAACCTTCGCCACAAAGGGAAGGTTGGAGACTGGACGATAGTTGTTTAAAATAGCTGGGTCCAGGGAAGGCTTCTTGAGGAGGGGGCGCACCACCGCCATTTTCAGGGCGGTAGGGAGCACCACCTCTCTCAAAGAAGAGTTGACAATCCCCTAGAGCCAGCCTCGTGTCGTCTCCCTGGCGGCCGAAACCAGCCAGGAAGGGCACGGGTCCAATAAACAGGTGGTGGCATTCAGACCCCCCAGCAACCTGTCCACACCCTCGGCGGTCACAGGGTCGAACTCCCCCCAGATAACACTCACAAGACCTGCCCCGGACACCTCCCCCGGGACCATCCAATTGGAGTCGAGCCCCTCCTGAATCTGAGCGATTTTATCATGCAGAAATCGGGAAAACTCCTCCGCCCTACCCTGCAAGAGGTCATCCCGCGCTCTCAGTTCAAGTAGAGAGCGGGTCACTCTAAACAGGGCGGCAGGCCGATTTTCTGCTGACGCAATAAGGGCGGAGAAATACGAAGATTTCGCCGCCCCTATCGCCACAAGGTAAGTCTTAATATGAGATCTCACCTGTGTTCGGTCAGACTCAGAACGGCTCGCCCTCCAAATGCCCTCTAGACGTCTTTTCCGGCACTTCATCTCCCATAGCTCCTCCGTATACCACGGAGCCAAATGGGATCTGTGCCGGGTCAGAGGTCGCAGGGGCACAACTCGATCTAGAGCCCCGGTGGCCAACCCATCCCAGGTGGCCACCAGGTCTCCAGGCGAGCTGTGAGCCAGAGACTCAGGAAACGGCCCAAGCTCCCTCTGGAACCGCTCCGGGTCCATCAGGTGCCTGGGGCGGAACAATCTAAGTGGTTCCGCCTCCCTGTGGTGGAGGGTGGCGGAACAGAAGTCCAACCTAAGGAGGGAATGATCTGTCCATGACAAGGGTGTAATAACTAACTCCCCAAAATTACAGTCATTCAACCACTGCCCAGAGACAAAAATCAGGTCCAGCATGTGTCCTCCAATGGGAGTGGGGGCAGAAACTAACTGGGTCAGGTCCATGGCCGTCATGGAAGCCAAGAACTCCCGAACCAACCCCGAAGTTTCACCGGACGATGGCAGGTTGAAATCCCCCATGACCAAAAGCCTGGGGGTCTCAACCGCCAGCCCGGCTATCACCTCGAGGAGTCCGGGCAGGGCCGATGAGACGTGGCAGGGAGCCAGGTACGCCATCAAAAGACCCATCTGAACCCCTTGCCCCCACTTCACAAATAGAGATTCACAGCCAGCCGTCTGAGGGACAGTGGCCTCCCTAGGATAAAGGGCTTCCTAGGATAAAAGTCTCAGGTGATAGAGCTCCCATAACTTCCAAGGGCAAGCTGTTCCATTAGTTGATTGTTCTCACTGTCAGAAAGTTTCTCCTTATTTCCAGGTTAAATCTCTCCTTGTTCAGTTTCCATCCATTATCCCTTGTCTGGTCTTCAGCTTGACCCTTTCCTCTCAGTGGCAGCCCCTCAAATATTGGAAGACTGCTATCATGTCTCCCCGGTCCTTCTCTTCACTAGACTAGCCATGCCCAGTTCCTGTAACCGTTCTTCATATGTTTAGTCTCCGGTCCTCTAATCATCCTGGTTGCTCTTCTCTGTACTTTTTCTAGAGTCTCAACATCTTATTTATAATATAGTGAACAAAACTGAATGCAGTACTTTAGATGTGGTCTTACTTAGACTTTATAGAGTAGTATTAGTACCTTACTTGATCTCGATTGTATGATCTTTCTGTTAATGCAATTAAGGATTGCATTAGCTGTTTTGGCTGCTGCTGCACACTGCTGGCTCATATTTAACTGATTGTTCACTAAGACTCTAAGATCATTTTCACAATTACTGCTATTAAGCCTGGGTTCACCCAGTCTATATGTGTACTTTTGGTTTTTCTTGCCTAAGTGTAGGTCTTTACTTTTCTCTACATTTAATTTCATTTTGTTAAATATGGTCCAGTGTTCTAGTCTGTCAAGATCCATCTGGATCTTGAGCCTATCTTCTTGGGTGTTAGGTTATTCCTGCCTGCTTTCAATTGTCTTTCGATTCTAAAACAGTCAGTACATCCATATCTGAGGATAAAACCAGCAGCAATATCAGGATTTGCATAAAGTCAGAAGCCATTGCTGAAAATCAATTGCCTCCTCACAATATCAACATTTTCCTGATTGAAAACATTACTCTAAGGCAAAGTACATGGTGGCCATGGACATCAATATGCCCATCAGCATTTCCCTAGTATCCTTCATGCTTCTTCACAAAATTGTTTCCTGAAGATTTTAATTGCAAAACATTGCCTTATTTATCAAAACATTCAGAGGACCCACATAAGCATTCTTAGGAAATTTTAAAAAAATGAATAGCAGCAGTGTTTGTCACTATGTCCACCAACCCATTAAAAGAAAAAGAAAGATGCAAGAAAATGCCCAAGGATCTAAAGCAAAAGTTGGCAAAGATCCTTTTTACTATTTGGTCTTCTGATAAATAGGTGCTTTGTGATTTATGACAACTATGGTAGCCATTTTGGCAATAGGCAAGGCCCTTTATTCCCCCTACCCCCAGCAGCCATTCTATGAACCAATAAGTTACTCCATGACAAGAATCTTGTGAAACTGTTCAAAATATATTCAATTTAAGACAATGTATTTCCCATATTTCCTTCCTTCTTCAATAATGCTATCAGATTTGGACTATGTCCAGGAGAACCATTGAGTAGAGTCCAATACTAGAATTTTTGATGTCTTCTCTAGTGGCAACTTTGAAATCAGTTCTTTCTCAAGAATATATTTAACGAATAATTTCTATTTGGGCTCTGTCACATTCAATAAGTAGTTTGTTCTGTTTTTTTAATGTATTTATTTTGGACGACACTTACTGAACATAAACAATTTAGCCTGAGTCTAAATCATTAGCCCAAGTAACAAAATATATTTTATTAAAGCTTGAAAATAATTAGAAATAGGAAAGGGAAACGGAGTGTTGACTTCCTTTCTCTTTTTCCTTCTTCTTTTTATATTACAATTGTAGTTGACCTTTGAACATTAGCTTTGAATTTCAAAATGTATTAGAAATCAGGACAAGGAAGCAAAAACAAAATCTGTTTTATGTAATTTGCATAACCATATAATTAAACTGTATTAAATCAATCAAATAATGTTAATATATTCTCTGTAGCTTTAATAATTTCCCCTTTGTATCTTATTAAAAAAACACAATGTGCTGGCAAATTTTAAAAGGGCTCTGAATGGAGCCAAATGTTCTGCTTCTCTGATCTAACTGGTCTTTTTTCTTTTAAAATTCTAACACTTCTCATAAATTGCCCATATTATGAAGTCTCCAGCTATATATCAAAGCTTGGATCAAAACACAAAGAAAAGAAGCAGGGAATATAACTGATAGTAAAAGGGCATTTGGCCAATAAGGTGAGTCACTGAAAGGAGAAATGCTCAAAATATTTTTTAAAGTTTGAAACTTGAGGTAAGGGATGTCCCATGTTTCCTGGTATAAATTCCTTGTTGAATCAAATATGGGATATTATGAAGGGAATGGAGAGTTTATAGGCTTCCCTGTGGCTAGTACATGAGACTCTGTTGTTATCCATATAGAGTACATACAGATGCATGTATACTAGTACTCTGATAAATGCCCAGCATAATTGAATACAGAAAAGCCTGGCAACCAAATGTAGATTATCCATTATATTGAGTTCCCCATAGCAACCTATGGTTGTGAAAGTTGGACTTTACAAAAGCAAGGCAGGAGGAAATTGACTTGTTAGAGCTGTAGTGCTAGAAAAGCCTCCTGCATATTCCTTGGACAGCAAAGGTAACTAACAAGCAAGTACTGGAGTGCATAATACCAGACATGTAACTGGAAGGCAAAATCATGAAACTGTGTCTCACTTATGGTAGCCATGTCGGGTGAGGGAATTCACTGGAGAAAGCTATTGTATTGGGAAGAGTTAGCAGGTAAAAGAAAACTAGACTGCCAGAGGAGACAATGGTTGTGAAAGTTGACTTTACAAATCAAGGCAGGAGGAAATTGATTTGTTAGAGCTGTGATGCTAGAAAAGCCTCCTGCATATTCCTTGGACAGCAAAGGTAACTAACAAGCAAGTACTGGAGTGCATAATACCAGACATGTAACTGGAAGGCAAAATCATGGAACTGTGTCTCACTTACGGTAGCCATGTCATATGAGGAAATTCACTGGAGAAAGCAATTGTATTGGGAAGAGTTAGCAGGTAAAAGAAAACTAGACTGCCAGAGGAGACAATGGTTGGATAGCATCAAAGCTGACACCAGCCAGAACATAGAACAAATCAAAGTAGTAGTGCAAGATCAGAAAATGTGAAAAGATCCGACTCACAGAATATTCAAGAGTCGGACATGAATGAATGGATATCATCATCATCATTACCATCATCATCATCATCATCATCATCATCATCATCATCATCTCACCTTCTGGAGACTGGTGGCATATATTGTGTTAACATCTTACATTAGGATACTTACAGTGCATTCAGAAAGTATTCAGACCCCCCTTCACTTTTGTCAATTTTGTTATGATACATTAAAAAGAAAAAAATGAATTTCAACAATTGTAGAATAGGCTGCAGCATAATAAACTTGACAAAAGTGAAGGGTCTGAATATTTTCTGAATGCAATGAATGTGAAGGATCAGTGGGTTTTTTTATGTATAATGTACACAGTGTATAATGTACACCAAAGATGGCATTTAATTTCATTGTATGAGATTCAATGACAATAAAATAAATTATAAACTATGCTTCTCCATTTTAATATATTTTCAAGAGCAAACTACTCCCTGGGTTCTTAGTCAGGGGAAGACAACCAATTCCAGAATAAAATAAACACCATATTTAGCAGTCAGAAGAAAGTCTTCAACAATAGATAAATAGTGGGTAGATTGGATAGACCTATGAGAACTGAAAAATAACTTAAAAGGCACAATCCTCATCCACACAAAGTACAATACAATAAAACTTGAGGATTCTATCATTATAGTCAATCTCAATTAAAGATGTAAACATCTTGTAGCGTTGATTTCATCTTGCCCTCGGAAGTTGTGGGAGCGTCATCACTTGAGACTTTCAAGAAGAGATTGGACTGCCATTTGTCAGAAATGGTATAGGGTCTCCTGCTTGGGCGGGGGGTTGAAATAGATGACCTACAAGGTCCCTTCCAACTCTGATTATCTGTTATCTGTCTGCTCTACTTAATGAGGATGACAATAAACTTGCAAGCCTGATTGTGTGGACCTCCTCCTCCTTCTTATGGTTCATTGTATTAGGGAGGTGTCTGTCTGAGCTGCTTCAAAATGCTACCTGGAGATTCTGGACCTTAAAAAAATGTTTACCCCTTATCACCTTGGCAACAGAATATATCTGTATTCTCTACTCTCTACAGGTTGCGATCAGTGACATTTCTACATTTTGCTTTCTTTACTTGTCATTATTCATTGGTTTATAAAATATCTACAATATAAAACTGCCAGTCATAAAGTTGGATACATGCTACACATTGCTTTCGTGTTAGCATGAAGTACATACAAAAGTCTTGCCCCAGCTGAAGTACATTTCACTCAAAATCTGATGGGTATAACAGTGATTTGTTTATTTTTTATTTGTGTATACAGAGTAGGATATTTTATTATGTTGTTTGATTATTTGTTTTTTTTTAACGTTGCTGAGATTGTGCAGATATACAATCTAGATCTAGCCCTAGATTGGTGGCTAGGGGCATGGTGAAGTAAACCAGAGGAAATGTTCCTATGCTAAAGCACTTTCAGTGTCAATATCCCTACCAATGCTGCATAAAACCCAGCATAATATTAGTTACATAAGATGCTTTGAAAGATGTGGCTTGACAATTTTTTATTACATTACACTGGGCTCAAGATTTATAATCTTATCAATTTCCTTTTGGAATTTCTACTACCGCATCAGCTTTTTAAAAAGAATGTGCCTTTATGAATCTCTCTTGTATTACTCTGTTTTTATTTTATTTATTTGAAATAAATTATACCACTATTATAATTTATCCTACCTTTACATCAGATTTCAGGGCCATGTACATGTACAGCATAAAACAAATCTTGTTCCCACTGATCAGTTAAATAACAATAGTTTTCAAGTTGTCTGAATTTACTCCAGTAAAAGTAAGCCCTGTTTTCTTAAATTGTTTAGCTTTAGAAACATAAGAAAACAGTTGGGGTTTTGTTGCTTTTTTTTACCCTCCACTAGCAATAAAGCATCACATCCAAAAGTGTTTTGCCTATTACAGATATAAAAAATTGATGCATTATATTTGATGTTATCATGATATGGGTATATCATTTTGTAACAGTAACTATCAACCATCAATTGATAACCCTAACCTTAACTTTAATCTTTTGGCTGGAAAAAAGTGCAAGACAGTTGAAATAATTGGTGTGCAAAACTTGATGGTAAGCAAAAGAAGCCACAAAGTCCAACAATTGCTGACTTAAATTAGACTACAATAAGATAGATCTTAATAAGATAGATGTTAGTGTTATCTAAGGCAGTGATCGCCTAACTAAACAAAGTGATAATAATATAGAGATTTAATCTTCTCTAAGACCTATTCCAAGATTATTTCATCTGATGACTGTATTAATTCATTTAATATATTTGGTTGAATAGAAACAAAATGGGAATAAGTGATTTTCCAATGTGGTCTCAGCTTCAGAGGTGTCTGCAGATTCCAATTATCAGAATGATGAAACAAGACTCACAACATGACAGGAGCTCTGCCTCTTATGTACTTTTTTCATATACCATGACCCAGTTTTACAAGGGGTGGATGAATATGCAAATTCAATCTGTGACCCTGAATATTATGTATCAGTAATATGAGAGCCATTTCTCTCTATTTTGAATTCTCCCCTAAAGAATCTTAGGATGATAGTTGTGATTCACTGTATCTAAAGGGCCACAATTTCTGAAAGCTTGCCCTACAAGCATTCAGATAATAAGATTTTAAATGTGGCAAAAATAAATGTGAGAAGGCATTAGAACTTAAATGTCTACTGAAAACTATTTAGAAGTGGGCTGTATTTTTTTCAATTATTTTGTCATCTCCTGTTTCTTAATATCTTCTTCTTTCTCTTCTTAATATTTTCTTCTAATAGTAAGATGCTATGAAATCCATTGCTCTTCGAAGTTTGTCTGTTTTTGCCTCTCCTATTCTACTATAACCTAGGGTCTTAATTTTCTCTTTGTGATTCATAGTGAGCTGTGTTGAAGCTAAATAGCATATTGTTAATATTGCAATAATGAGCTATGAGTATATGGTACTATTCATCACAAACATTCAGCATGCATTACTTGATTCTGCATACAAAATTATAAAGAGAGGCATCAAATGTCAGTCCCAAGCCTGCTTTCTAAACTCTAATTTATTGTACCTATCAAAGTTTTTGCAGTTATTTATTAATACATTACTACATAAAGATTAGCATGTCTTTCATCTTCTGCTGTTTCTAAGTAAAGTATGGGTGGAATCTGTGAAATTGATTTACATGTTTTCCAGCATGGAAGTGTGTGCAGAGCCCAGAACAAAAATATACTCTGTTTAAAAGGGATTCTTTATTTAAAATGAAATAATTTGCAGCCCCAAGTCTTCTTATAATGGCCCCAGAAAGAGCCTTTTGCTATAATTTTAATTCTCTGAGACAAAAACTCCTTGAATGCTCAAGGCCATGATAACCATGGGCTCATCTCAAATCATTGCTGGCCTGACACACATAGTTAGAATCCAGACCTCATAGTTAGAATTCCCTTACCTCAGATGAACTCTGGTCATCTGAGGTAAGGGAATGTTCCAGCAAGGAAAGATCTTGAAAGAGAAACAAATCTGCCCTCTCTTCAAAACGACAATCCTGGATCTAGAGGTAATAGATAACAAACACTGTATCTTTGCTATAATGTTGGGGGGGCGGGTGGAGTACTAAGTGAGAAAGTAGTAAGTTGCAATTTATAGAGTGCCCTGGAGGATATAAATTAACTGGTTCAAAAGGATGTGGTTTCAGGCCTAGGTATGGGATGCAAACCACACATAAATCACTTTCATGGAGGATTTGGGGAGTATGACTATCCTTGCATTCCAAGAAGTCTCAGTAGTCTTACAGAGTCTCTGACTAGACTACTGACTAGTCTCAGTAATTGTTCAGAGAGTATGAATCACATTCTCCTTCTGGACTGTTTCCAGGTTTTGAGATTGGAAATGCCATGTTATGATGGCTTCACTCCTATCTGTTTGGTTGGATCCAATCAGTGGTGATAAGGGAGGAAGTAGTAGAGCTTTCTAAGATGTTGGGATATATTATCTGCCAATTCAAAATAAGGTATCATTGAGATATCTGCTATGTATCTGCACCTAGGGCCCAAGAGGAGAAGTTGTGGAAGTTCCCCTCTGTATATTGGGAAGCCTTTGGAGAGAAATAGGCTCAGTCACAACCCTAGTAGAAAAATGTACCTATTAATTCAGACATATCCTGATTTAAGGGCTATTTCAAATTTGATAATGCCAAATTTGACTATAAATTTGATCACAGAGAGGGACGCTTATAATTTTAAATCCTTCCAAATCATGGTTCTCAACCCTGGCACCTTTAAGGATGCAATGCTGGTTGAGGAATTCTGGGAAATGAAGTCCACACATATTAAATTTGCCAAGATTGAAAAACATTGTTCTAAATATCTCCTGCTGGGAAACTGGATGTGAGACCTTTGACCAGCTTTGGTTTGTGCATTTGGAAATGGAGGTACTTAAGACCTCCATTGTTTAGGTTACAGAAATTTGTCCTATGTGAGGTTGCTCTTGAAGACCATTTAGAATTGATGGTGTGCCCCAAATGCAGTTGCCTGCATGCTCACTAACTAATCATAGCACTGCCATATGACACAACCATTACAAAAACTACAGTGGATGTCAGTGAGTTTTAGTGCAATTCAGGATGCTAGTTGCTACCTTCATGTCTGGGGCCTGAGGATCTAAATGAGTGTTTTTCATAGATACATTCTACCTGTCTGAACTTGGCATTTATGAAGCAATTTCTAAGATTTCCCATTTATAAAGAAGTACAGTAGAGGTAATCATTCTTTGAGGAGGCTTTCCTCCCATGGAACAGAATGCCTCCTAAGCAAGAAAGGGCCCCCCATACTCAAGGCCTCCTAAAAACTAGTAAAATGTGACATTTACTGACTCTGCATTACTGCTACCTAAATAACAATTGTTTATGTTTACCTATTATTACTATCAATAATCTACCTAAAGCCTGTTTGGCCTGAGGCAGTAGATAAATTTCATAAATTGCAAAAGCAAATAGGTTGTGCAGACCTGTTGAGAATCAGGCAGCATACAAGTTTAATAAATTAGGCATAATTTTCTTTCATTCTGAAACAATAAATGCATTATAATACCATCCAAATGAAATGAAATCCTAATCAAATCAGATCAAATGAATCACTCAGGGATTGATAACTAATTCTTACTATTGTACCTTTGTGATGTGGCTCTGATCACTTTACACAATTATTTTTCCCCTTTGAACATTTGTTTCCAGAAAAACTGGTGAGTGTGATCCTCAATTCCCCTCTTGTCTTTTTCAAGGGAGAAGCAGGGGTGGGATTCTACCGGTTCAGCCAAACTGGTAGCTCCAAAGATCATCTGGAAATGAGCCGGTTCACTCTGACTATCTGCTGTTGGACCCACCCACCTGCCCAGGCTCCCTAACTGACTTTTATTTCCTGCTTTTGAAGCGCAGCTGCTTTGCGTAGCACAGCAAATTGCCCTCCATCAGAATTCACAGGGAGAGTGCAAGATTGCAGGAGATGAGTAGGAAAATCTCTGTGCATGCGTAACGTGCACATTTGGTGCATGCACATAGCATGTGCATGCGCACAAAGCATGCCCACCAAACCATGCCCACTGAACCAGTGGTAAACCACTTTGAAACCCACCACTGGGAAGAAGGTATGTCAAGGTTGTTCCTCAAAAGTGCCTGGAAAATAAAATAACAAATTACACAGGTCATCCGATTATAGATAATTTCCACCATAGAAATATTATTATTATTTTCAAGATCATTCAGTTCTTCAAACGCCTCATCTAAAAAAACCACATAAAGACTATGTCCAGCCAAGATACCTTTTGAGTTGTCCTTCGTAGATTGTAGAAATGTTGATTTGCTTATTCTTTAACATAATTAGTAGATGGGAAATTTAAGATCTAAATTTTAGGAAGTCTATGTCCACAGCAGAGAAGAAAAAAAATATTTTAGATATTTTAGGGATAATGTGTTTTAAAAAAATAGACAAGTCTGGGAAATCAAGTATGCTGGGTGGAGAATCTTGGGAGTTGAAGTCAACACAACTGAAAACTGACAAGTTTGAGAAAGAATGCTTTGGCTGTTCTCCAGATGAGTGATTTACAACCTGCTATATTGACCTGGGTGGAGGAAGAGGGAGTATGAGATAAATAAGGAGTAAAGTTTGTTCCCTGTGTTTGGAGAAGGAAAAAAAAGTTAATAAATATTGAGAGTGGAAATTAAAAGGTTACAAATAAAAGCTTAAGTAAAAATAAAGCTGTAATACATTTCAGGAAGATAAGCAAATAAGATAAGGAACAGAAATTTCAAAAATAGTGCACTGCATTGAAGTATAAGAATAGATTCTTTAGCTCAAATACAGTATAACTTAAAATAAGAAAATAAATAGAAACACAAGAGAAATTTGGCTTCTAATTTGCCAGAGAGAGATAAAGTAAAGCAAAGAAGCACAAGTCTATAAAAATAAAAGATATAAAGATAACAGTAACATTTAAAAAAAAATCATCTTTGTTTATGTAACAATGAACTCTATTTTGCAATAAAATATTATTTTCCCTATTTTCCTGAATGTGACCTCCAAGGATCTTAATGTGAAGTGTAAGATTTCTGCAGATACTGAACCATGAGAGATTTCTAATTTTGAGTCTTTGCTATACTGTAATCTCTTAGGAACAAGTTTCTGAAATGTATAAAATGGAAATGTTCATTTCAAAGATAGGCACTTTGTAGAGGAAGCTGGCTGGTTGGCTAGCTGGGGAATTATGTCCTGAATTCTGGGAGTTGAAGTCCATCCATCTTAAAGTTGCCAACACCAAGAAACATTGGATTAATTTATCAACATGGAGGCAGGAGAACACTGTACACATCAGTAGTTGAGTACGAAGAATTAGTTATTATTACCTTTCTGTAAAGAAGATGCAATATTTCCAAAGGCACAGTAATGCATCTACCACAAGTTCAGCGGTTGTTCCTTATAAATTGAATATTCTTTAATTTAATTTGTGTATAAGAATTTAGGAAGACAGTTTAAACCTAACTCTCCATGCGTTGTTGAACCACATTCCTAAACTAAGAAATTTATTTATGAAAACTTTAGAGTTATCATTAATAGATTATTTTGAAAAAAATGTAATGAGTTCTTGGAAAGATACTGAATCACCAGATGTCAAAGCTGATTTTAACAAATATAAACAAATATAACAAATGTTTCAGCATTTGAATTATAACCAGTCCTCATTACGTGATTACCTCTATTAGTGACCCTTCACAAATACAAAGATAGAAATGGTACTAAAAAACCAAATAATTTTTCTACCAATGTGCACATTTACAACCAAATTTATGTACCTTGCAACCTCACAAGAAAATTTTATCTAAGAGATACCAGCAATCAGCAATCTTCATAGCATCTCAGTCACATTCACTTAGTGACTATTTCACTAAAATGAATTGTAGTCATTAAATAAAAAGAGACTGTACCTCTTTATTGGTACCGTGAAAAGACTAAAGTATATTATTGTACATTGCTAACCTGTAATTATTGGTTAAAAAGTTGAACTGCAGTATCTTAATTATATATACCCATCTGTTGTATTCTTTTAAGTTTTTATATTTTGGTAGTTGGTTTTGTTTTGTTTTTTGTATCTCCCCCTTCTAAATTTATGGGGTGGCTCCTTTGTACTTTATATGTTTTCTTTTCTTTTGTTGTGTATTAAAGCAATAAAATCCATAAAAAAATATGTGGATTTGCTCAGGAGGATAGGGAGGGAAGATAAAATTGAAACAAACTAGCAGTGAAGCAAACTGAATTTGCCATCTTCTCTCAACTGTTCACTTTCTGTCATAGTAAATTGATCTTGTTTATGTGCATCAGAAGCCTTTAGATCACTCATTTCAAGGCAAAAAGTAGCAGAAACATTAATAATATTTCTTCCTTTGCAAAGTGAATAGGATTTTCAGTTCCTGATCCCAAGGTTCTTGACCCTTTTTTAAGAATACAGAAGGAAGAATTTTACTGCATGGCGTTTTTGTATCAAAGCAAAGTCTTTGCAGGAGAAGTTTGTATTGATGAAATTCCTCCTTCTGTGCAATCTTTAAAGGTGAGATTTGGAGCTCTTCTACTACAGTGTTTAGAAAGTTAAAAGCAGATGAATTACCCTCTCCAAATCCTGCCAAGGATGGAAGAAAGGAGGTGTGAATAGCATCATCTTCCCTCCCAGCTTCAGCTCATTCCTCACATGATTATTATTTTTTCAGTTGAACAATGTATTTCTCCTGTAAAACAGTGAAAGAAAAATCACCCATTTATTGCTAGGTTTCTATCTGGTCTTTCCTTCAGGAGCTAAAGGTGGTTTACATGAAGCCTTTGTTACATTCCCACAAGAACTATGCACTGTATGATTCTTTGAATGTTTCAGCAATATGATATGGTAGAAGACAAGGAAAATTATATTTTAAGCCACAAAGTAGAGACACCATTTCCAAACTATGGAAAGTAATCATTTCTCTCTATTCTGCTTTGGTGAGATCCCTCCTCAAGTATAATGTGGGGTTTGGGAGGCCATTGTATAAGGAGGATTTAAAGAAACTGGAAGATATTCAGAGGATGATGAGAGGACCAGAAATAATAAAGATTGGTAGAAAGAATTGAGTATGTTTACATTTTTTAAAAAAAAAATGTAGTATGGTAGAATATGATAGCACTATTCAAATGTTTCAAAAGAGTCACACAGAGAAGATTAAAATCTGTTCTCGTATTCAGTCAGCAGGATACAGAGTAATGGATTTAGCTTACAGGAAGGAAAATCCACTTAAATGTTAGGGAAAAAGCAGCTCAACATAGCAAAAAGTGGCTGAAGAGATGGCAAGTTCCCCTTCATTTGAAGGATCCGCTTCCTTTCCTTTGTTGAGCAGAAAGCTGGACTTGATAGCTTAAATGACTCCTTCCAAATCTTAGAACTTCATGACTAAAATCCAGCAGTGAGCTGGATTTCTTGGTTGGCGGGGAACATAAATCTGTGTCTCTTCAGACCTATCCCAACACTTAATTACTATACCATTCATTTATGGTAGGTTTGGATTGGTTTAAAATATGCATTTTCTCTCTTCATACACCTTCCACTGCCAATACTCTGAAGCTGGAGTAGAACTCAGTTGTGGATATTTTTGCAGTTTAGTGCTTGTCTTGTATGTCCTGTGGCCTTAGAGATACCATAGTTGTTATTCTGGACTGAAATAATTATATCCTGCTTTTTGTAATAAAACATATTCAGCATATCTAATATATACAAGAAAACAAGGATAAAATATAGCAGCATTAAATACTGTACATAAAATTAAATGAGACCAATTATGCATAGTCTAAACTTCCTTTTTACAATGCTGTAATATCTAAACAACAATAATATATCAAATCTTCATTTTTTCTCATCATATACATACTAAGTATCTAAGGGATTAAATTCTGGTTATCTATCAAGACAACTTTTTTTCCTTAGCTATATAGAACTAGTGCTTCCCCCCTCCTCATCTGTATATTTATTCCTTCTTTATATTTTTCTATTAGCATGCATGTCTTATTCATTCATTCACTCATTTCCTATAAGAATTTTACAGGTTTGATATGCTGATATAATTTTATGAAAGTAAATATTATTAAAATATATTTGTGATGACCCGTAGTCTCTCAAAATAACCCAAAACCCAAAATGTATATTAAAGTCCGGTAATGCCTTCAATTTATCTTCATTGTTTTATTAGGCAGAGTTTAAAGTCACAAAAGTAAATAATGAGGCAAAAGGAAACCAAAAACAAACCGCATTGACGAAAGTTCCAAAGCAAGCCAAGATAATTAATCATACATTCCTGGAAGATAACTGAGGAGAGTCCATGGGAAGAACACCAACAAAGATAAACCTCTTTCAAAGGAACACTAAATTTGACTTCAGCAATTCTGACTATGCAGTAATACACTTATATACATAACTCCCAGCTGCAAGCCACGAGGAGGATCATGGTAATCTCCTCCTGAGTAGACCTCGCTTTTCCCTGATCCTTCCTCCCTGTGTGCCCTAGGATGGATAGGGGATGGGCCTGGATCCTCCTCTGGTTGCTCAGCCAGCCTCTGCCCTTCCCCAGCCTCCTCCATCACCTTTGGAGCCACACTTCCACTCCCTGTTGGCTGTTCCTCCTCTTCTTCAGAGTCAGTCTCCACCAGGGGCATGACAATATTTCTTAACAGTAATGGCTTAGAATTTCTGCACAGGTATATTTATTAATGTCCTGATGATTTCTCTTCTCTGAAATGTGCGAGGCAAAGGCAAGAAAATTCAATATCCATATATCAACAATGAAAGTTCATTGGCACAATTTGGGATCTATCTCCCAATCCCTCAATGTAAGAATTATGTCAGTTTCTACAATTCAGATCTCTTGATGAATATGCAGTTTATTCTAATGATAGCAGGAAGGGAAGGAACATTGCTGGTGAATAACAACTTTTAATAGTGGAGAGAATTCTCAGAGTATCGTTAGTGGGCACACTAAAACAACAGGCAAATAAGCAGACAACAAAAGCAGATGATTTTTTCCTACTGACATTTTGGTGGAAAGTTGCACTCCGTTCCATTTCTGAATGAAATTTCTAACTTACCAGATATCCTGATTTTTAATTCAAGAGTACAAGCATGTTCTTTATGCCTCATTGGTCAATTGAGAAAATACATTCTGACAAGCCACATGATTTTTCTGCTTATTCCTGAAGTTTTTTTTCTAGGTTGTTTCCTTCTGTCTGTTCCTTGCCTCTGGGCTCATTCATGTTTCCCATTTGCTCCAGCATGAGGATAGGGCAATTCTATCTTTTCTGTCCAGCTCTATAGAACCAGTAGCTCTGAAGAGCAGCAGATACAGAACCGGTTCTGTGTCTGCTGCTGTTTTGGCCCACCCGCTCATCCTGTCCTTTATTTCCTGCTTTTTCAATCACAGCTGCTTTGCATAGCACAGCTGTGGTTGAAAAAGCAGAAAAAAAGGGCTTTTCCAACCGCTGTGCACCTGCACGCAGCGCTGCTCAGCTGTCCGGGCAGCTCAGCAGATTGTAAATTGCACTAGTGTGACTCGTGTGACTCGCGCATATGCGCGCAATGCAGAGCAACAGAACCGGTAGTTATACCAGTCGGTTCCCATCCCTGGGATAGGGTACCCACTGTTTCTAGACAGTAGGAATGGGTGATATTGTCTTATGTGAGCTGATTTAAAAACTGGATTTAGGATAAGAAGAATGATTGCAGGAATTGGATAGGTCTAATTTAATGAAAAGAAGGATTAGGGGTAACATAATAACAGCATTCCAATGTTTGAGGGGCTGCCACAAAGAAGAGGAGGTCAACCTATTCTCCAAAGGACCTGAAGGCAGGACAAGAAGCAATGGATCAAAACTAATCAAGAAGAAATTCAACCTAGCTAAGAAGAAATTTCCTGACAGTAAGAACAATTAATCAGTGGAATGGCTTGCCTTCAGAAGTTGTGGGTGCTTCATCACTGGAGGTTTTTAAGAAGACATTGGACAACCATTTTTTTTGAAATTGTATAGAGTTTCCTGTTTAAGCAAGGGGTTGGACTAGAAGATCTTTAAGGTCCCTTACAACTCTATTATTCTGTTAAACTTCTGTTTCTGTCCTGTCCAACCCTAACTTTCTCAGAATATAACCTTTATCCAGGTTTTCCTGATCTACATGAACACTAATGATTCCCCTTCTACAGTGCAGGTAGGGCACCATTCTCTCGTATTCAAACCGCCCTACCAACTGGTTGTTGTGTGATCTGGCAGGTATTTCCTCCAAACTCTGCCCTCTGATTCATTTTCACAGGGCTGCCTGCCATTTAAGGCGGGACCTTTCACTGGTAGTTTATGTTGCAGGTATCAGGAATGCAATAATAAAATGCTGGCCATTTAATCATTTTGGCTGTGGTTAACAGGGTGAAACAGACAGTTTTGTCAAATTTAAATCTAAAGCTGGTTTTAGAAAAAGAAAACCCAAGGAATATGAGGCATCATTACTGAACTCAACGCTGATACCCTCTCAGGTCCCACCTCAGCCAGCATTGACCCTTTTTTGGTTAACCAAGGTGCCAAAAGGCAGGGCAAAATTCCCAGCCTCAGATTGCTATACTCAGGCTAAATAAATGCCTTGTAAGCAAACAGCAAAATGATGGCTGTGCAAATAAGTTTGGTGCCTCAATTTTGGCAACCACTGAAGAAGGACGGTCTCACTCTGCATACATGATAGGGAGAGGATTTAATTTGTGCAGAGACCATTGCTGGAAGCAACTTCAGCATCTGGCTTTGTGCTTTGTGAATACCTGCTCTTGACTCCAATAGCTTTGAGGTCAGCGTGTTCCTGACCAGGACTCTGGCTAATCCCTTGGTACTTTTCAAGCTATTGTGTGGTATTGGATTGTGGACTGTCTATTCAGACTATGTCTTCTCAGCCTCTAGTAAGCTGTTGTACACAGGCACACTCTCTCTTGCTTCCCCAACTTTTCTGTTGCCTCTACTGTCCCAGGTTCTTTTACATGAATTGGACTTGAATGCAGGTCCAATGAACCACACTAATGGAAAGGAATAAGGTGCAAGGGAATAAGATTTTTATTTGCAAATAAAATATTTTTATTTGCAAATAAAACTTTTCAAGCAATTGTATGGTATTGGATTATGTGTGAATGTGCCCAGAAGCAAAATGGGCACATTCATGCTTGAAGTGGATCATCTTTTATAAAATTCTAAAGCATAGATTGCCATGAACCAATCATAGGAGCATACATTGTCATAAACCAATGATAAAAAGCAACATCATGCATACATAATGGATATATAATTAGTAGTCATAGTAACACAGTTCAACCAAGGATTAGATTCAACTAAAAGTTAGAAGTCATGCTAATGTGTCTATTTCATCACTAACATTCCTCAATAATCAAATCCCCTTGATGAGCAGGCATTCCTAAGGAAGAAGACAAATGATTTCATTTTCACTATTGCTGTCATCTCCTCCTAACAATGGATCAAAAAAGTCAAGGCACCTCCAAAAATCTATTGCTATGTGCTAAATATTAATAAATGCATTAAAATACATTAAAATGGGCTGCTCCAGTACTTCTTCTGTCTGTCTGCTGCCATCTTTCTAGACAAGCCTTCTAGATGTTTTTAAATGCTGAGAAAGTTATAAGGAAAGAGAAGAAGAGAACAACAAGCTTGGACTCAATTATGAATGGACTTAATTAAGAAGTGTTGAAAGATCTTAAGGACTGTGTGGGGAATCTTTCATCCAGGAAAAATCTATGTCAGGGATGTCAAACTCGCAGTCTGCAGGTCAGATGCATCACGTGCTGGCCACGCCCACTCTTGTTTTAGCGAAGGGGGAAAAAGTCACAATATATCACGAGACCAATACTAACTTAATGGCTGACCATTATAATCATCATCTGTCAATTTCCCTCTTAGCCCAAATGACAGAAAAACTTAAAAATTGTAGTCCTCCCATCTTCAAAAGTCATGGTCTTAGAACAAAAAACAATTAGAACTTCCTTTCCTGGCATGAACGGGATCAGAAAGGAGCATAGGAATCTACCAATGACATTAACTGCCATATAGAATAGAATAGAATAGAATAGAATAGAATAGAATAGAATAGAATAGAATAGAATAGAATAGAATTCTTTATTGGCAAAGTGTGATTGGATACACAAGGAATTTGTCTTGGTGCAAATGCTCTCAGTATACATAAAAGAAAAGATATATTCGTCAAGAGTCAAGAATCATAAGGTACAACACTTAATAATAGTCATAGGGTACAATAAGCAATCAAATCATTCTAGGAAACAGTCAGTATAGATCGTAAGGATACAAGCGACAAAGTTACAATCATACAGTCACAAGTGGGAGGGGATGGGTGACGAGGAGTGATGAGAAGGTTAATAGTAATAGTAGTGCAGACTTTGTAAATAGTTGGACAGTGTTGAGGGAATTATTTGTTTAGCAAAGTGATGGCTTTTGGGGGAAAACTGTTCTTGTGTCTAGTTGTGCAGTGCTCTATAGCATCGTTCTGAGGTGTGTTTGAGATGGGGGTTGTGGATATAGGTGGCTGTAATTTCCTTTCAAATCTGCAGTAAAAGGACAGAACACCAGGACATCACTCTGGTCAAAGTGGATGAAGGATTGGAATCAGAAAGGGATTTCTTAAGCCTGTTTCATTTCCAGTTGCTTTACATATAAGAACCAAGCAGTTTAAAGCTGTGATGTAAAAAAGCCTTCTGTCTCTCTCCAGTAAGTGCTTGCAAATGGAAGAACATGTTTTCATTGATTCAATGAATGTTTATCACCCCCTTCCTCCAATGAAGTCAAAGAGAAACAGATGCTTTCTTTCCATCCATCCATTTGTCCCTAACAAATCTGCGAGGTATGTTATTTTGAGACCCAGTAAGATTTGATTTTTGTAATATGATGCAAATCTGAAGTTTTTCCTTTGGATTTGCAGGAAGAAATAATTTGTGGAGGTTTCATTAAGATAAATGAGACATCTCTCCAGGAATCAGGGCCTTGAGATGTCAACTCTCTCTTCCAAAATGGTAAATGACAAGCACAAGCTGCTCTGTTGAAACAGATTTGTTCAGCTTTTAGTGCAGAGAGAGAATGCAGTCACATGCTGGGAGGGGAAAGATCTCATAGCTTTTGCTGGAGGTTCTTAGTGATATCATGAAATATGCAAAACCTGTACAAATATGGTACAAGAAGGTGAGTCCCAGTTTAACTATCAACCAACAAGACAAAGGCAGATTGTCAGCTTCTCTTATCTAGTGAATGCTTTATCTCCCAAATGGAGGAGCAGCAGATATTCTGTCTTTCAAATTCATTCTTTGTGTGAAGATTCACACAATGCAGCAGGATAAGGGGAGGGGGAGTATTGGCAAATAGGCCAAGGAGGTGGAGGCATCTATAGGGATTGAGGAAAGAGTCTAAGTACCATTTGAAAAGAGAGGTCAAAGCCATGCTTGGATAATTGTATTATGGTTATATTTATCCAGTCATTTTCAAAGGTATGGCACAGTGAAGTAATAAAATCAAGACTACAACCCTAAGAGAGAAAGTGTATTCACACATACATAAATCCCAAGGAAAATGCTCTTTCTCTATGGTTTGCACAGAAGAAATTGGCCACTGCAATCTGCCTCTCAATAAAAGCAAAATGTAACAAGAAATTAATTATTTCAATCCATCACATGCCCTTTCTTTCAGGATATTTCATTTCATTCCATCCCATTTTGTTCTACGCTTTCTCCCAAAACATCATGTTGGAATTATTTAGGCCTCTCAAGAATTCATGACAAATAGCTGCCTAGCCTCTGTTTGCATATTCCAAAAAAAGGAGAGTCCATCACCTCCTTGTATCATCAATTCCAATATCATAGCTACTCTCAGAAGTATTTCCTAACAGTCAGCTACAATCCGTTTCTCAGCAACTTAAAAACTTTATTCTGTGTCCTACACACTGGGGCAATATAGAAGTAGTTTTGACCTTCTGTGTATACAAATTGCTTTTAGGTTTGTGAAGAGTGTTATGATATCCTTTCCATCTTAATCTTCTTTTCTGAAGGCTAAGCATATCCAGATCTCTCAATCTCTTTTTCTAAGATTTAATTTCTAATAATCTGATCAATCTGCTTGCAGCTGGCCTAGTTTCTTTGAATATTTTTTAAAGATCAAGGCTCAGAACATAAGTCCTTCCTTCTTTCCTTCCAAAGCCAATGACCAGTAAATTGTTATTTGGTTGTTTTATTGTTCTGGTAGTATTTGTCTTTACAAAACTCTCTCCTTACTCGTATGATTTTTTTTAAAAATCTTTTCTCTCGTTTCATATTTTTTCTACTTTCATAAGCCATAAGATTTTAAAGGCCTGTTTATACCTTCTTCCTGATTTTAAGTATATTAGAATTCATTCTTAGCCTTTACCTACAGATTTTTATGATTGGTCACAAAGTCAGCCAGATGTTCAGAATGGATTTGGCATTTTTATCCACCAATTGAGTCCCTTCCATGGACCTGGGATAGGTAGATGTCCTTGCAGAATGTACGCTGTTCCAAATAAAGCTGTCTTTATTTGATTGATGGTGATTTTATCAAAGCTAACGTTGTTCAATAGTGCTTCAGATGTTTTGGGATTGCATTCAAGTTATACTATTGATACTATCTTTGCTTTCTTTTGCCACAATTCTTCTACTTCTATTTGCATGCCTTTGTATTTTGTGATTTTGTCCAGTTGTTTTTTCTTGTTTGGAGGCAAATGGCATTTCTTGCACTTACTCCAATGCACCATTGCTGCTACTTTGACATGCCATCATTTGTAATTATTGTGTGCAATCTTCTTGCAACAGCTGACTAGGTGGTCCACTGTTTCTTTAGCTTCTTTGCAAAAGCTGCATTGCTTTGCTGCCTTTGCTTCTCAGTTCTGGCTTTGTATGCACTGGTCTTATACATCCAGAATTAGTGCCTTTGTCTCTTTCTGAAACTTCCTTGCTCTTAGCTATTGCCAGATCTTATTGCTATTTGCTTATTATTTTGATTAATCTAGATACTCATTCCAGGATGTTTCCTATCTCCAGTTTATCATGTATAATAAGGCTAGGGAACAGAACATAAATAAAGGAAGAGAATAATATCGGATTAATCAGCTCTAGAGAAGGGAAGCCCCTGCCAAAATCCCACATCTACTTTCTTCTATGTTTTGGGCATTCCCCATCTTGGATGGATGTTAGGACTTAAGGAATCATTCAAGGGCATGGTGGAAAATAAGAATAATGCATTTTGCTATGAGGGGTTGGGTCAAATTTTCTGTTTTTCACAAACAGAGAAATAGTTCAGAATCTTTCAAATGAAAATAAATATGCCAGCAATAAGGAAAAATAAAGAAATGGAAATAGAGAAAGGATTTGTTAGCAATTTGCCTTTGCTACGTCCTGCCAATCTTTGATCTCAAAGACTGAGGAGCTAAACTTGACTTGAATCTATTGTTTAGCTGTTGGTGGTGATTTTGTCATAATAGCATAATTATATGTGGAATGTGAGTTGACTGCAAGCTACTAGGTTTTCAGAGTAAAAACAAAATTAAACTTCTATTGAGTTTTGTGCAAAATATAAGCTTGTCTTGAAACAAAGTACCTTGAGATATTACTTTTCTTTACCTGCATATTATGGGGAAAATACTGTAGAATCAGAAAGAGTGAAATTTGGAAGAAACTGAAACTTTTGAAGAATGTTAAGTACAGTAAAAAGAGCTTCTTCAAGTAGTTTTAAAGTAATAATATGGAGGGAAGAATAGCATTCTCAACTGTTCATTGAATAAGACAAAATGCTAGCAGATAATAAACAAGAAGCAGGGTTAGTAATTTCTACTTTTGCTTAGATTTTCACAAAAGATATGCATACAATCATGTGACTTTTAGAAAGAATATGAAAGGTCAGATGAATTGCCTGCTGATCATTTCACCTCAACATTATGGATTATTTTTGAAAGTCCTGAAGAATGGGGAAATGCCAAAAGTCTGGAGGAGGTTTGCCTATTTGGAAAAGAAGGTGAAAGGAGGATGCAGAGAAGCACAGACAATTCTAGAAGGTATTCAAAAGTGATCGGTCTTTAAGCACTTTGAAAACAAGGTGAACATCAGCAGAAATGAAAGTGGATTTATCAAAAGCAAATCTTACCAAACTTATTTTTATCATGAAAAGTTACACGCAGCATGTAAGTGTAACTATATTAGACTAACTCTAATTCTGCAGATGTAATATAGCTTTGTTTGAGCCAATAATTTGACAAACATTTCCATGACATTCTGATTAGTGAGCTTATTAAGTACAGGCTACATGACAAGTCACTCAAAAATTGTGCTCAAAGGTTGCTTCTCAATAGTTCCTTATCAAACAGGATTACGCTATTGAGTGCCAAAAGATTCCACCCTGGACTCTGCGCCTTAACATTTTTATTAACGATTTTGAGGAGATGATGAAAGGCTTGCAGAGTACACAAATGGAATAGAGTAGAATAGAATAATAACTTTATTGTTACTTTGAATGTACACTAATTGGCATACATTAAAATGAAATTTTGTTGCATACAGCTGTCAAAGTGTCACCACCTCCAATATACACTACATAAACATGACTAAATAAATAAATGCAAAATTATGTATATACCCACATGTAGATTAGCATAAGATTAGCAAAAATAGATAGGCATAAAAAGACAAAAATTAAAAGCTCTTGATAGGTTAGAGAACTTTAGTTTCTCTGAACTTCAATAAAGATGCATGGAGGGGCAGGGAGAAATGTCAAACATAATTTTATTTTTATGTTGCAGCAGAAGTATATTTTAGAAACCAAAAAAAGGCTTGCTTTACTCTATGCTGATCAAAACCAACTCTGAATAACATGTCCAGTTCTCCATAACTATCTTTAAGAATTCAGACAAATTAAAGTTCAGAGAAAGGCAAAAAAAGAAAACCAAGATATTAAAACAAGTTACATTTTAAAAGAGAAATCATAGTTTATTAGAACAGTTAAGAAGTAGTGGGAATTGATAGAATCCTCCCAATGTTCTTAATATTTAACCTGGCTTAAGTTTTACTGAACTAAATAACCTAAAATAAGATATCCACTATTAAAATAGTAAAAAGCAAGAAAACAATAAAATTTGTTTATTTTTTCTTCAGCAAATACACTGTAAGCCTTTTCCATCACACTAAGCAATAAGATTAATGAGAATAAGCTACTGTGGTCATTGTAAGTGTTTCTTATAATAGGTCCTGAAGAATCCTGCAGAGTTTCTTCTGTCAAAACATTTCAGTACAATAATATAATGAGTATCTGCAAACCTAACAAATTTGTTGCTTCCAATGAACCTGAAGATGAAGCAGGAGAGCCAAATAGGACATGCAAAGATCCCAAAGAGAGTAGTATACGGATAGCTCTTCCTAGCATTTTCTGCTCTCTAGTGTATTTTAACGGTTTATATAATTCTGAAAATTAAAGGAATATGAGGCCAGAGATAACTTTTTTCTGATATGTATCCTTTCCTGTTCTAGGTTTTCTTTTTCCTAAATTTAAAAAAAAAGTTTGTACTTTTGGCTAAGTTCAAAGGAAGAATAACAGTTCTACGTGGTCAGGATATCTAGAGCTTTATGAATGGAAATGCCTAAAGGGGAAAAAAGCTTTTTCAACAGACTTTTGCCTGTTGTGAAAATTTGTTTCAAATATTCTGAAAAGATACTTTAGAGCAGTAACATTCAAACTGGCTCCTTTCAGATACCCAGATGTTCCAACAATATCACTCTGGGTGTTCATATTGGCTTGTAATTCTAAGATAACTTATTGTGGCCTATAGCCACGAAGGATATCTATTGCTATACAGCCAGAAAAATAATGTCATATGAAACTCTTTAGATTCACTGTTTCAGAGCAACTATCACTATTCAACAGAAGCTAAGAAAGCAATGCCAGAATTGGAGTGATGATCTATCACATTTAATTTATAGCACTTCACAGGTTTAAGAAATAAATGTTTGACGTTAAGGAACTAATAATATCTAAAAGTTGTGAGAATATTCTATCAGAGATTTAATCCCAAACAATATGATGTGATCTGCCAGTGAAATATATTGTGATATAATAGATGGACTCATCTAACAGCTATCTTTTAAAATTCCTTAGCTAAAACCTCGCATGCAAAATATGTACATTTGGGGAATTACATTTTTTTAAAAAACCTGCAGTTTCAAATGCTTCACTGATTAATTAGTTGATCATTAGATTAATCATTACAACTAAAGTTGAAATTATATTACTTCCTGTTTTAAATGTTTACTTATATCTACCAGAATCTGGGACAGTAATTAAATTGAATCATATGGGATTTACATTTTTAAACTTGTAAGATATTTATTACCAGAAAATAAAGCTGCAACAAATAAATTTCTATATATTAAAATATAGATTTTTTTTTAAGGAATAGGGAATCCTTCTATTTTTGCTTTAAAATTTTGTACATACGTTCCATGGAGAATGTATCTTTGAAAATGTGATAGTATTTTGCAGATAGCTCACCTGAAATTGGAAGGGTAAAAGTCTTTCTGAGACATCTAATCAATCAGATAAGCTCTCTCTTAGTGTCGCCAGATGAATATGTACACCAAAAGTCATCATGTGCTTTTTCAAGAGTATTTTTGCATGCCAAATATATTAATTAGTTTCAGATTACGGCCAAAATTAGTGAAGAAAAATGTAAAGAATGATGATAACTGGGAGAAAACTACAAGGGCTATTAATCTCATATTTCAAGAAGGGGAGATGATTGCTAGATCAGGCTCATAGAAAGCAATTCTGTGCTTTGAATTAAAGAGTGTTATACAGAATATATAAAATTTTCTGAAGCATATCAATTTATGTACTATAAACAGGATAACTAAAATGAAGCTATAATTCTGTTACGTTGTAATAATGATTTGTGAAAATCCCTGGACAGTGATAATGCCCTTTGTAGAATTACTATTGCATTTTCCTCTGGTATACAGAGAGCTTACTTTATCCTGGGAAAAAGGGAGAAATACAATTAATAATAATAGTGGAGAGGCAGTGGAGAGAGTAATGATAAAAAGTGGGTGGAACCATCTCACAGGAGAATTTTTTTCTGATCTTTGGACAAATAGTTTGTCCTTTACCTCCTTATTATTGTTGGTCAAATTTGTGGAGGAGAGATAATATTATATTCTATCTATCTATCTACCTATCTATCTATCTATCTATCTATCTATCTATCTATCTATCTATCTATCATCAAATTTATTGGACACCTATTTTATCACAGAGTATCTTTTGACAGATTACAATATTAAAAATAAAATTATATAAATACAATGCTACAAAACTATAAAATACAAAGTATGATAGCTAAAAAAGATAGATAAAAAGATAGGGAGGAAGGGAATAGGATGAGATGGGTGTCTGATATTAATTTGCAAACCACTTCCAACATGAAGCCCCTCCTTTAGAGTCCCAAGACAATTGGCTGAACCAGGTCTTTCAGACAGCATATAAGCTTAGTAAATAATAACTATTTGATTTCAAACTGCAATTATGTTTTGAAAACTGGGATAATGAATTCCTGGTTCATCAACATCAAACCCACAAGTCCTCCCATCTGCACATGAAGACATCAGCTGAGATCGTTATTTTCTACAACCAATGTCCTTTCTATTCATCTTTCAGAGGATGTTTTTTTTTTCCCGTCAAAAGACAGATCTACTATAACATTCCATTCCCACCCTGGCCAATTAGATGTCCACAGAATATCCACAAATGGAACAGATTAGAATAATGATCACT
Source organism: Bungarus multicinctus (assembly GCA_023653725.1). Lineage (NCBI taxonomy): Eukaryota > Metazoa > Chordata > Lepidosauria > Squamata > Elapidae > Bungarus > Bungarus multicinctus. The sequence continues at coordinate 56,686,219 of CM042836.1, read as the reverse complement.
TTTATTTTTTAAAAAATCTTTCTTTTATGAAAGAAATACAGCAATATCCTTTGGGGAAATCGTAAAATGTTGGTTGCAGTTAAAGCCCTACGCTCTTTTATTTGTATTTATTTATATATTTATTTATATAATATTAAATATATATTATAATATTTATATAATATAAATATATAATATTAAATAGTAATACATGTATTATTTATTGCCACTACATCTATCATTCAGATTTTGAGCCGCCTCCTGGAAATCACTGGCAGTCAAGCACTGACTTTGTCTTTTCACTGAAATCATATCTTGATCAACATTTGTATTGAATTAGCTGCCTACTATCAAGACTCTGTGATTTCAGTAAATACGTAAAAATAGAATTTTATGAAAGTATATGTTTGTTTCCAGTTCTATTAGTTTATCCTGAACCACACCTTCTATTTTAAAGCTATTCTTGAATTTTGCAGTAATTCCCTATAAAATTTTCTGCTGCCCTCTTTGGTAGTAAACAGGGATACGCTATTATGCCCTCAAGTTCCCCCCCCTTTTTTTTCAATTCTTGGAATTGCATCTGACTATAATTATTGAAAATGTACTAAATGGTTTCTACTCATCCAACTACTCATCCATTCATTCCGTAGATTTAGAGGTCCATAAGATACAGGGAAGTTTACCAGATTGAAGAGTAATAAACCAATAAAATAATAAGAAACAGAAGACATGAACATCTGGAAATGACAACTTTTCAAATAAGTACATGCTGCAGGGACTCAGCATTTACTGTAATCTAAAACCTGGAGCATAAAATAGCTTGGTTTTCTTTTTTTAATGGTAATTTTATTTAGAACTATAATTCTAGCAGTAAAAGCAAAATCCAAACAAATAAAAAGAAAAAATGTGCAAAAAAAGAGGGGGGGAGAAATAGAAAAAAATAAGAAAATAGTGAAGAAAAAAATATAAAAAGTGACTTCCAACATTCATCACAAGTATAATTTTAATAACTTATCATCTTCTCTTAAAATATAATAAATGATCACTTCTCATATCCCTTATCTATAACAAATTTACAAAGGCTAATCATTTTAGTGCTGATGACAACAAAAGTCCATTAAAGGTTACAAGAACATTAAAGGTAACCAGACAATGTTTATTAAACATATTTATTTTAGCCTTGATCAGGTGAATCAATTTTATATTGCTTCATTTTATTTGTAACAATCTTGATCTTTAGTCCTTTCAAATAATGTTGTAGAATTTGATTTCTTTTCATTTTTATGTTGTCATTTCTCACAATTTTTGTAACACTTTAACAAGTCTATTTCATAAATGCAATACAGGAAAATATTCAGGTCACTCTTTTGGTTTGTTGACCTTTTAAACATCTTAATAATTTCTTTTGTATGTCCAGTATAACATATTTTTCCATGTCATTCTTATAGCCTGTCATTTTTAAATGTACTTTCATCTCACTCTTAATCTTGTCAGATAAAACATGTTTTTCTTCCATAACATCTTTTGGAAATAATCTATCTATAGAGGCAGATATTAGTAACTTCTGAATCATTATTTAATGATATCCTGTAGTATGTCCAATGTTAAAATATTTTATTTCATACTATAATTATAAGTCAGATTTGAGCATTCTTTTCCAATTTAAAAATTTACTCCCTTGTAGTTCTTTCTTGTGTCCAATTATTAAAGCCTTCTTATTAGTTTGTTTTAATCAAAACAAAAATATATTGCCATGGGAAGGATTCTTTATTAATTCTAAAATCTTATTTCAAATTTATCTGGATTCTTAGTTCACTGTATGTAAAATCAAATATCTCAAAGGATAAACATGATGGGTAACACAATCAACTTCAGTCTTCCTAGCATCTGTAATACAGAGGAAATTTATAAATAAAACACATGTTCAGCACAGGGGAGAAAACTCTTGAGTATATACATAACCTGAATAATCTGGTTTTGAACTTTTGATCCAGTATTGTGTGGCTCCCTCTTTGCCTCTGATGGAATGTAAAAAAAAACTATCATTCTTAGTCATTCAGAAACTTGGTTATAAAACCAATGCATTTGAACTGGCTTAGTAGTTCCTTTTACAAACTGACCCCAGAAGTAGAATAAATGCATAAAAGTGGTGAATACTATATAAAGCTCCCTCTTTATCTAACATTGCATGCTCTGTTAGGTCTATGTCTGACATGAATTTATAAAAAGGACTCTGTGCACTCTCAGAATCTCTTCAACTGGGAATCCTTTGCATATGGAACCTGATATGAACACTATATTAAATGAGTAATGTTGGGAGAAGTAAGAATTTTCTCTTCACATATTTAAAGTACATGAAGAGCCAACAGGTGGAGAGGACTGGTAACATCATTACAAGAATTCCTCTTCACAATGATTCCTGAGAACATAATTGTCTTGGGATGGACAAGGCAAGAGCAAGATCATATGTTTGTTTAAAATGTCCCTATACAAATGAACTGGTTTGTGTTATTATGTAAGCATGTCATAATTTGTTCCATTTGCATAATGATCCTACAGTATTTATGACAATACAGTGACTTCTGTTGGATGTAAGAACTGAGGACATATTTAATAGGGTATACAGTTGTGCTCATAATTCTGCACATACCCTGGCAGAATTTATGATTTCTTGGCCATTTTTAACACAAAAACTTTTCTTTCACTCATAGTTAGTGGTTGGCTGAAACCCTTTATTGTCAATCAACTATGTTTACTCTTTTTAAATCTTAATGACAACAGAAACTACCCAATGACCCTAATCAAAAGTTTATATACCCCAGTTCATAATATGGTGTATTGCCCCCTTTAACATCAATGATAGCTTGAAGTCTTTTGTGGTATGTGTGGATGAGGCTCTTTATCTTCTCAGATGGTAAAGCTGCCCATTCTTCCTGTCAAAAAGCCTCCAGTTCCTCTAAATTCTTGGGCTGTATTGCATGAATTGCATATTTGAGATCTCCCCAGAGCGGCTCAATGATGTTGAGGTCAGGAGACTGGGATGGCCACTCCAGAACCTTCACTTTATTCTGCTGCAGCCAATGACTGGTCAACTTAGCCTTGTGTTTAAGATCATTGTCATGTTGGAATGCCCAAGTAAGTCCCATGCACAGCTTCTGGGCTGATGAGTGCAAATTTTCCTCCAGTATCTTTTGATAACATACTGCATTCATCTTGCCATCAATTCTGACCAAATTTCCTGTGTCTTTGTAGCTCACACATCCCCAAAATATCAGTGATCCACCTCCGTGTTTCACAGTACGAATGATGTACTTTTCATCATAGGCCTTGTTGATTCCTCTCCAAATGTAGTGTTTATGGTTGTGGCCAAAAAGCTCAATTTTGGTCTTATCACTCCAAATGACTTTGTGCCAGAAAGTTTGAGACTTGTCTCTGTGCTGTTTGATGTATTGTAAGCAGGATACTTTGTGGCATTTGCATAGTAATGGCTTTCTTCTGGTGACTCAACCATGCAGCCCATCTTACTTCCAGTGCCTCCTTATTGTGCATCTTGAAGCAGCCACACAAAATGTTTTCAGAGAGTCCTGTATTTCACCTGAAGTTATTTGTGGGTTTTTCTTTGCATCCCAAACAATTTTCCTGGCAGTTGTGGCTGAAAATTTAGTTGGTCTACATGACCGTAGTTTGGTTTCAACAGAACCCCCCATTTTCCACTTCTTGATTAGTGTTTGAACACTGCTGATTGGCATTCTCAATTCCTTGGATAATCTTTTTATATCCCTTTCCTTTTTTATACAGTTCAACTACCTTTTTCCACAGATCCTTTGACAATTATTTTGCTTTGCCCATGATTCAGAAGCCAGAAACATCAGTGCAGCACTGGATGAAAGATGCAAGCGTCTGTCAGGAGTCCAAGAACTCATTGACCTTTTATACACACACACTAATTACAAGCAAACAGATCACAGGTGAGGATGGTTATCTTTAATAGCCATTAAAGCCCCTTTGTGCCAACCTGTGTGCATGTTATCAGGCCAAAATCACCAGGGTATGTAAACTTTTAACCAGGGTCATTTGGGTAATTTCTGTTGTCATCATGATTTTAAAGGAGTAAAGACAGTTGATTGATAAGAAATGGCTTCAGCCATAACTAACCATGAGTGAAAGAAAAGTTTTTGTGTTATTATTCGTATTCTCTGAAAAATGGCCAAGAAATCATAAATTCTGCCGGGGTATGTGAGCACAACTATGTGTGTAGGGAAGACATGTTCAACAAAGCTTTTGAGTCCTTTGTAGTATGTTGGCAAACCAAATCTCTCAGAAAACTTAATGTCTTCTAGCAGTTTCAATCTGAATTCATTCCTTGTAGATTGCATAAAATATTTTACAATGTTAATGTTTTTGTTTAAAACAAAAAAACCTTTGGGGCTATCTAAGAACTTCTTGTTTCCCAAATGTCACTCAAACATCACACCAGAACAGGTACCTTGAAGGACACAAGTGAAAAATCACTAGAATGCCCCTGGGTATTATTCAAAGTGCTAAAAGTAGGTGACTGAAAGTTATTCTTTTATTTTTATTCTTTTATTGTACCTTTCATCCAAGAAGAAGAATGATATGCAAGCATCAATTCAGTGAAAATCATAGAAACTGATTTGTGTGAAATAAAGAAAGCTGGAGAGGGATTGCTTGAACTAGCAGTGGTTCATATATGTTTGAGAGCATTGTGCAAGAATTCATATTAAGCATAAAGCTAAATGCTCAGATCACCTTTGACAATGAAGAAGAGAATACTTCAAAATGAAGGGATGAGCATCTCTGGAAGAAAATATGGGCCTGTCCCTGAAGTGTTACAAGATCAATGAAATGCATTTTTAGCTGTGACTTAACTGTCACAGTCATTTTCTTCATTTACAAAGAACAGCAGAATAAGATAGCTTGGAGAGAAGAACCTTTGGCTGAACTTCAAATCCCAGCATTCCACACTATACTGCATGCTGGCTAGGATTAGTGGGAACCTTCCAGTGGGAAAATAATGCCTGGAGGGCCAGATCTTCCATCCACTGAGGTAAAGGAATCCTGATATGCTACATGGATGTAGCACCACAAATAATAAAGATGTTCATCATTTCTAAATGCACTTTTCAAAACAAAAATCCTCTTAAAAACAAAACAAATAACAAAAGGACACAAGAGAAATAGATGTTGTTTAATGATTACCAGAAAAAGATTATTTTTCACAATGGAGACTGAAATCTCAGCAATGCAGAGGGAAAAAAACATGAAGAAAAAGAGATGCTTCATAAAATGAAAGATTAGACCCAATCTCACACTTTCTCATAACCTGCCATAGAAATATCAACCAAATGCTCCCCATTTCATGGAAAATGAATAATAGCTTCCCAAAAAGGGAGAAACATTTTTCGCTATTTTTAGAGCTGATATATAAAATTCCTACACAATAAAATTCACTTTTATTGTAGAACAAAATTATAACATTTAAGACATTTCACATTTTAAAAGAATAAAACCATGAGCAGTAAAATTGAATTCACTACCAGGCCTTAGATTTCATCACTTTAGCTCTAAGGTGAGATCTATCAGAACAGAGAGATATCAATAATGAACATTTTATATATACACACACACATCAAACACACAGAGAGAAAGACCCTAAGCAACATCCCACTCCCAAATAATTACAATCACTGGGCTCCAAATTCATCTGATTCCAATGTTTGAAAGAAGAATCAGCTTTTTAAAACCTCCCAGAAGGGTAGAAGCCAGTGGTGGGATTCAATTTTTTTTACTACCGGTTCTGTGGGCGTGGCTTGGTGGGCATGGCAGGGGAAGGATACTGTAAAATCTCCAGTCAGAAGAGATATTTGCTGGTTCTCTGAATTACCCAAAATTTCCACTTCCAGTTCTCCAGAACTGGTCAGAACCTGCTGAATATCACCTCTGGTAGAAGCATACAGGATTTCTGAGGTATGTTTCCTAGGCTCTGCTAGTTGACAACCTTGAAGGGAAGGGATCTAGAACCTGCCACCCTGTCTGATCTGGTGGAATGAGAAGATGTCCTCAAGGAGACTCAATGTTTTAGGTAACTTGATCCACGATTAATCCCGGCAGAGCTTTAAAGATAACCAGAAAAATTAATGAATTGTATCCAGAAAAAATAATGCTGCAGGCATTAAACAGAGAAACTGAGGTGCACCTGAGACTGCATGAGCCTCTGCATTCTGAATCAGCTGTGATTTTGTGGATGGTCTTCAAGGACAATCCATATATAGTGTGTTGTAGTAATCCAACTGAGAAGTCACAAGGCATGAGTGAATTCTAAACAAGATCTCCAGGTCCAGGAATGAGCACAATTGGTGCATAAACTGTAGAATTAAAGATGGCGACCGGAGGATGTCGGGCTGACGAGCTCCGCTGCCACGGCTGAAATTCGGGGTAAGTCCCCCTCCCCCCGGGTCCTCACCCGTGGCAGGGGTGGCGAAAGGACCCGGGGGGGGTGGGCGGCTCCGAGGAGGCCGTGGAGGTGCGGAGGAGGCCGTGGGGTCGCTGGACTGCCGCCGGGGCTGCGGTTGCCGCCACTGAGGCCGTTCGGGCCGCTGCCGCTGGGGCCGTCGCTGGGGCCGCCGGCGAGGCCGCTGCTGTCGCCTGGGCCGCCGGCGAGGCCGCTGCTGCCGCCGGGGCCGCCGGTGAGGCCGCTGCTGCCGCCAGGACCGCCGGCGAGGCCGCTGCTGCCGCCGGGGCCGTTGGTGAGGCTGCTGCTGCCGCCGCCAAGGCTGCTGTTGCCGTCGGCGCCGCCGCCAAGACCGGGGCTGCTGCCGCGGCCGTTGGGGTTGTCGCCGGTGGCTGTCGTTGCTGCTTCTGCTGGGGCTGCCGCTGCTGGGGATGGTCGCTGTCGTTGCTGGGGGCCGTCGTCGCCGCTGCGGGGCCTGCTGCGGGAGCCGCTGAGGCCGTTGCCGAGGCCGGGGCCGCCTCCGCTGTTGCAGGTGCGGAGGAGGCCATGGAGAGGCCGGAGGAGGCCATTGCTGAGGCTGCCGCCGCTGCTGCTGCCGTTGGGGCCGCTGTTGGGGCCGTCGCTGCTGCCGCCGCCGCTGCTGTCGCCGAGGCCATTGCCGGCGTGGAAGAGGCTGTGGGGAGGCCGGAGGAGGTCACCGTTGGGGCCTCTGAGGCCTCCGCTGCCACCGCTGGGACCGCTGGGGCTACCGCCGTCGTCGCTGGGGCCGCTGCTGTTGACACCGCCAGTGAGGTCGGAGCCGCCATTGGGGCTGTCACCGACGCGGAGGCAGCCATGGGAAGGCCGGAGAAGGTCGTCGTTGGGGCCGCCGAGGCCGCCGCCGCCGCCGCCACTGGGGCCGTTGCCGGCGCCGGTGCCATTGCCGCTGTCGTTGCTGGGGCCGTTGCCGCCGCCGGAGCCATTGCCGCCGTCGCTGCTGGGGCCGCTGAGACCATCATTGCCGCCGCTGGGTCCCCCGCGAGGCCGGATGCCAGCTGTCGGTGGGGTGCAGCTGCTATGACCTGGACTTGGGTCTCACTTGGTTCGGCCTTTGCCTGGTCGATGGCAGCCAGGGAAGATCCAGCCAAAGACACAATTGACATATTCCTCGAAACATCTGTGGGCCCTGAGAAACGTCCCCCTATCTCAGAGCTGGCCCGCTTGCCTTTCTAAGACCTTTCTCAAGGACGGATCTTGGGATCCGGAGAGATGGTGGGGTCGCCGGAAACGTGGGAGGGAGGGCTGTTTTAAATTTTTAATTAGATTCTTAAAGGGGTTAGGGTTGGCCGGGTGGGGGTTGGGGGACAACCCGCCTGGGGCTGGGACCGGGTCGTGGGTTGAGCGTTGCCGGGAGGGTTTGGGATCGGACGGGGCTGTATTGAGGATGGGGGGTTGTCCCAGGGAGGGTGATTTTAAAGCGATTAGTACGGTGAGCGGGAGAGGCAGATTTGGCGGTTATAGGGGGCCACATTCTGTTTTGGGAGCACGCCCCCGCTATTTGTCGGCGGTGGTGCGCTCCGACCCCCTTGTTATGTCCCGTTCCCCGGGGGGGGTGAGCGATCGGGCCCGGGGCCTTCGGCTGATATTGTGTAACGCCAGGTCCATTATTAATAAGGCCCCCCTCATTTATGATTTGATCTGTGAGGGGGGAGCGGACCTGGTGGGTATTACCGAGACCTGGCTGGGCCCAGAGGGGGGAGTTCCCCTTGTGGAGATGTGCCCAACCGGGTTTTGGGTTTTTCATCGGCCGAGGGCCCAGGGGAGGGGCAGGGGTGTTGCGGTGGTTATTAAGGAGGATCTGTGTCCGAGGGAATCCACTGTTTCTCAGATGACCGGGTGTGAGTCTCTTTTCGTGAAGTTCGGTCCCAGGGTGCAGGTGGGCTTGCTGATCGCATACCTGGCTCCCTGCTATGCGGCATCGGCCCTGCTTGAGCTCCTCGAGGTTATAGCCGGCGTGGCGGTTGAGACCCCCAGGCTTATGGTCATGGGGGATTTCAACCTCCCTTCTGCTGGCGGTACCTCGGGGATTGCTCAGGAGTTCATGGCTTCCATGACAGCCATGGGCCTGACCCAGTTAATTCGGGACCCTACTCACGTGGGAGGTCACACCCTGGATTTAGTTTTTGTCTCTGATCAGTGGCAGAGTGGTCTGGGTGTAGGGGACATAGTTATAGAACCCCTGTCATGGACAGACCATTCGCTCCTGAAGCTCGACTTCCGTTCCGCACCCCCCGACCGCAGGGAGGCGGGGCTGCTTAAATGGTACCGCCCCAGGCGCCTGATGGACCCGGATAGGTTCCTGATGGAGCTTGGGCCATTTCCCGAAGCTCACACACACGACTCGGTTGAGGGCCTGGTTGCCACCTGGGATAGGGTGGCTGCTGGGGCCCTTGACCGGGTCGTGCCCTTGCGGCCTCTGACCCGGTGCCGATCCCAAATGGCTCCTTGGTTTTCCAAGGAGCTAAGGGAGATGAAGCACCGGAAAAGACGCCTAGAGAGTAGTTGGAGAGCTAGCCGTTCTGAGTCTGACCGAACACTTCTACGATCTTATATTAAGACGTACTTAGTGGCGATAAGGGTGGCAAGGAGGACTTACCTCTCCACCCTTATTGCGTCTGCGGAAAACCGCCCAACCGCCCTGTTTAGGGTGACCCGCTCCCTTTTAGAGATGGAAGCACGGGAGGATCCCTTACAGGGACGGGCTGAGGAGTTTTCTAGGTTTCTGCAGGACAAAATCGCTCAGATTCGGGACGAGCTGGACCTCGACTGGGCATCTCCGGGCGAGGGGGCGGGGGTAGATATCGGTGAGGCCATTTGGGTTGAGTTCGACCCTGTTACTGTAGAAGACGTGGACAGGGTGCTGGGGGGACTGAATGCCACCACCTGTTTGTTGGACCCGTGCCCCTCCTGGCTGGTCTTGGCCACTCGGGAGGTGACACGAGGCTGGTTCCAGGGTATTATAAACGCTTCCTTGAGAGAGGGGCTTTTACCCGCCGCCTTGAAGGAGGCGGTGGTGCGGCCCCTCCTCAAGAAACCGTCCCTGGACCCAGCATTGTTATCAAATTATCGTCCTGTCTCCAACCTTCGCTTTGTTGCGAAGGTTGTAGAGAGTGTGGTGGCCTGTCAGCTCCCCCGGTTCCTGGATGAAGAGAGTTATCTTGACCCCCTCCAATCGGGCTTCAGGCCCGGGCACAGCACGGAGACGGCGTTGGTCGCGTTGGTTGATGATCTCTGGAGGGCTCGGGACAGAGGTTGTTCCTCTGTCCTGGTCCTGTTAGATCTCTCGGCGGCTTTTGATACTGTCGACCACAGTATCTTATTGCAGCGGTTGGAGGGGTTGGGGGTTGGAGGCACCGTGTTGCGGTGGTTCTCCTCCTTCCTCTCCGACCGCTCGCAATTTGTGTTGACGGGGGGGCAGAGATCGTCCCCAAGGCCCCTGCTTTGTGGGGTGCCTCAGGGGTCGGTGCTCTCGCCCCTGCTGTTCAACATTTATGTAAAGCCGCTGGGTGAGATCATCCGTGGCTTTGGGGTGGAGTTCCATCAGTACGCTGATGATACTCAGCTGTACATCTCCACCCCGGGCCACCCCAACGAAGCCGTCGAAGTGATGACCCGATGCCTGGAGGCCATGCGGGGTTGGATGGGTCGTAACAGGCTTCGTCTCAACCCGGCCAAAACCGAGTGGCTGTGGTTTCCTGCGCCCAGATACAGCCAGCTTATTCCTTCGCTGGCCGTGGGGGGAGAGGTTTTGACCCCCGTGGAAAGGGCACGCAACTTGGGTGTCCTCCTGGATGTGCGGCTGTCTTTGGAAGAACATATTGCAGCCGTCACCAGGGGGGCTTTTTATCAGATTCGTCTGATTTACCAGTTGCGGCCCTTTCTGGATCTGGGCGCACTTCGCACAGTCACTTCTGCCCTCGTTATCTCCCGCTTGGATTATTGCAATGCTCTCTACATGGGGCTCCCCTTTAAGAGTCTCCGGAGGCTGCAGTTAGTTCAGAATGCAGCCACGCGGGTGATCGTGGACGCCCCTCGGGGCGCGCACGTAACACCACTTCTCCGCATGCTGCACTGGCTTCCTGTGGCCTTCCGGATTCGATTCAAGGTGGTACTGACGGTATTTAAAGTGCTCCATGGCTCGGGACCTGGGTACTTACGGGACCGTCTGCTGCCATCAACAACCTTTCGCCGCCCAGTACGCTCCCACAGGGTCGCCCTACTTGGGGTACCGCCACCTGACCGCTGGCGGCTGGCGGCCCCGAGGGTGCGTGCTTTCTCTGTGGGAGCGCCCTCCCTGTGGAATGATCTCCCCCCGGAGATACGAGCCATGACAGATATCCTCTCCTTCCGGCGCGCAGTTAAGACCCTATTTTTTAAACAGGCTGGCCTGGCCCAGTGAGGGTTTTAAGGGGTTTTAAGTTAATAGGGTTTTTAAAATTTTAACTTCATTTTTAAACTTTTGGGATGCAGCTATATTCATGTTTAATTCGGTTTTAAACTCTATTTAATTTTGTATTCTTGTATTTTAAGTATTTATTAGGCTGTACACCGTCCCGAGTCCCTTTTCGGAGAGGGAGCGGTATAGAAATACGATCAATAAATAAATAAATAAATAGTTGTACAAAGGTCCTCCTACCTATGGCTGCTACTTGGCCCTTAAGCAGGAATCAAGAATCCAGAGGAGCCCAGGAGTGGGTTTCTACTGGTTCTGTCCAACTCTGTAGAATCGGTTGCACTGAAGAGAGCAGACATAGAACCGGTTCAATGTCTGCTGCTGTTGTGGCCCATCACCTGCCTGGGCTCTTACCTGTCCTTTATTTGCTTCTTTTTCAACTGCAGCTGCTTTGCACGACACAGCTGCAGTTGAAAAAGCAGGAAAAAAGGGCTTTCCAACCGCTGCGCACTTGCACGCAGCACTGCTCAGCTGTCCGGGTAGCTCAGCAGGTTGTAAATTGCACTTGCGTGACTCATGCAACATGCGCATGCATGCACGACGCTAATAGACAGAACCAGTAGTTATACTAGTTGGATCCCATCCCTGGAGGACCCCCAAATTGCACAGCATCTGAAGAAGACTTGCTCTGTCAAGAATCACCTCTCCAGATGCCTGAAACCATTTCATCTTGCCATTTCATCTTGCCAAAGCTGAATTGGAACTAATTCATCTACTCCCAGTCACTGGGACTATTCACATTGACACTACCTACTCAGCCAAGGGTACAGATGTACAGTATAAATGGGTAACATCAGCATACTGATGATACTGCACCTTGTGCTGTCAAATGACTTCCCCAGTGGTTTTATGTAGATATTTTAAAAAAGAAACAATGAAAGACCTGAGACTGGAAGCATCCAACACTACAGGGACTTATGGCTGGATCTTTCTCCTTCCTCCAACAAGTGGAAATAGCCATGGAGGAAGGAAAAGAACCACTTGCAGCCCCCTCTTGCAACCATCAAAACCAGTCCAAAATCTCCAGCTATAACCATACTGAAAACAGTTCGCATAATGTGTTTTATCCAATGCTCTCCACTCTCTCAACAACCTTCCCTTAAAATGAAAAGTTGGAGACTTGATCAAAGTTTTCTTGGGTCCATGAATAACCTGTTAAGAAGCCAGTATATATCACCATCTCCTTCAAGACAAGTACCAACATCACCTCCAACAAAGAGACATAAATCACCACTTGGATCCAACCATATACCATTTCCTGGGAAATCTTAACCAACCAGGAAAGATGCATAGATCCAGAATGCAGAGTGGCCCAAAACACAGTGAGTTAAGTATTACATGGCAAAAAATAAGCCAATTTTTACATGCTTTTGCCAGATCCAACATGAGCAAGAGGATATTTAAAAAGGAGAAATAATGGAAATTTAAGAAATCTTACTTCTGCTACCTGTAGCAGAAAAGGTACAATGTCAATTGTTCAAGAAGATATATTAAAATATAAATGTGGCCATCTTTTTATCACTATCTAGGAGATTAGTAAAACATGGGTGGCTTTTTTTAATCCATCAAAGAGCCAGACAAATGCAATATTTATTATAAGCTCTCAGTTTATATGATTGGCTTCCTCCCAGAACTTACTCTCAAACAGATTATCTTAAACAGCATGGGAAATAGAATGATTCTCTGAGTCACACTTTCTAATGTCTAATCCATATGCCTGGAGGCTTCCAGTATTCTTTTATGAACATTTAAGCAGAGAAAATTAACGGGAAAATACATTTTGGGGATACTCTTCTTCAATAGTTATGGTTCTAAAACTTAGAACAGAAGCTTAGCAGCAGTGGATATGTGAGCCACTGATCTGTAAGCATGTGAGTTCTTCATGGAGTTACAAGAGATTTTGAAAGTTTTGGTCTGTTTGGCAACAAGATTGAGAAGTCAAGCCACCATCTGGCTGACATCTCTGGATTTGGAAGCTAAGTAATGACAGAATTAGATTAATACTTGAATGAAGTACCACTAGAGCTATAGCCAAAACTGAACATTTTAAAAGCCATCTTTGAAGAAAGAAACAGTAACTGCTGTTATCAACAAAACTGCATGGGTATAATCAGTAATGGAGTTTGACTTAAGGCCATCTGGATGGTCCCCTTTCTGGTGTTGTTTAGAAGAATCATGAAGATTTGATTCTTCATTCTGCCTTTGTCAAGGTAGGGTGAGACCCCTCATGTCATTGTATTTGCCACCTTTTCCTTTTATTTCTTGTGCTTGATTGATTTTATTATAATCCATATGATTGTTGTGAGCCACCCAAAGTCAGAGAGTCAGATGATATATGTTTTGGCGGCGGCAATAACGAGGCAGGCACTCTTATTGAAGGCAGCTCTTTCTGTTTATTTCAGGAAAACGGAGACGCTGGGAGGCGCGGAAGCCCTTCTTTTAAAGGCTCTCCGAGCCTCACCAGCCAATGACAGGAGGAGGATCTCCCGCCGGATTTCAGGCCAATGAACAGTAAGTATTTCAAATATAAAAATATCCAATCCAGAACACCCCTCCCTTCTTGGTCTAGTCCGACCAATCAGGAGACGCGCCTATGTTACGTAATCGCGTAGATAGGCGGGGCTCCTGTGGGTCCGACTGGACTTGCGCGGTTCAGTAGTGTCGTCGCTGCTGGTCGGTGCGGAAGGACCTGTTGCTCCTCCCGTCTCTGGCCTGGGAAACTTCGGGAAGGTCGAGCCGGCCGAGTCACTCCTAGTGGGCCTAGCTCGACTAGTTGAGATGGCCAGGTCGCTCCCTCCCCAGCTTGGATTATCGTCGGTCCCGTTAGATGTTTCATCGGGAATTTCCCCAGGCTCAGGTGCGTAGCTGCGGAACTCGACCGGAGCTAGGTTTGAGGGTGTATGTGTGTAAGTTAGGTCGTCATTGTTTGTTTGTGGGTTTGTTGTTTTTTTATTGTTTTGTGGTTGATCCCCTTCCCCCCCAGGAAAATCGCAAGGTCTGGTAAGGGTGCGGGATCTAAGTTGGTCGATGTGCCGCTTCCAACTTCTGTTGTCAGAAGTGGTAAGCCGGTACGATCGTGGTCCGGTGCTTTGTGTAATGGTGGCTGGCACCCATAAAGGGTGTCCTACCAAATTTTTTGCGTAAACTAAGTCTCCAATTTGGAATGTTCGGATTTTGCTGGAAGAGTCTAGTGGTTTGTCTGTGGAGTATGTAGGGTGTAGTCTATCCAAAGGGGAGCGTAATTTTCTCCCCATAAGTAGTTCGGCTGGAGTTTTGTTGGTAGTGTAGTATGTTGTATAAATAATAATTTGTCAATGCGTGTTTGTATAGGGCCCTGGCCTAACTTATAGAGTGTCTCCTTGGTGAACCGAACCATGCGTTCGGCTCGTTCATTCGCTGCCGGATGTGCCGGCGCAGTTAGGGCATGGCGTATGCCCAAGCTGGCGAGATAACCCTCAAATTCTGTAGCCGTGAATTGAGGCCCGTTGTCTGAAACTAGGACGTCTGGTAACCCGTGAGTGGCAAACCATTTTCCGAGTTGTCGTGTGACAGCCTCGGAGGAAGTAGATTGCATTAGGCTTACTTCAAGCCAGTTTGAGTAAGCATCTACCAGAATTAGAAAGGTATGGCCCTTAGTTGGACCCGCAAAATCTATGTGCACTCTAGACCATGGGCCCCTGGGTAGATCCCACTCAGTGACCGGTGCCTTCGGGGGTGAGGGCCGGGATGTCTGGCATGGCTGGCAACCCGCAACCCAGTCAACAACGTCCTTGTCTAACCCAGGCTACCAAACATAACTTCTGGCTAAACTTTTCATTTTAACGACCCCGGGGTGTCCTTCATGCAATAGTCTCAAAATTGGGTCCCGCAGTCTTAGTGGAATAACTACTTGATCACCCCAAAGTACACAGCCCTTTAGCACGGAAAGTTCCGTTTGTCTTTGTTTAAAAGGTTTATACCTGTCTTGTAGGTTAGTGTCTGGCCAACCCTTTGTAATCCACCCACTCACTTTATGCAGTAGGTGGTCGTTAGCAGTTTCGTGAGCGATGTCTGCTGCTGTCATCGGAAAATCGGGTAGGGTTTCAATCAAAAATGTTGAGGTGCTGGGTGTTGGGTCAGGATCACTGTCCGGTAACGGGCAACGACTTAGTGCATCCGCGTGCATGATGGACGGACCGGGACGGTAAGACAAAGTGTAATTGTATGCAGCAAGGAATTCTGTCCATCTTGTCATTCTGGGTGATAAAATGTTAGGAGTCGCTTTGTTCCCAGCCAGAATTCCTAGTAAGGGTTTGTGGTCGGTAATTATAGAAAACAGTCGGCCATAAAGGTATTCATGGAAACGTTTAATACCTGAAATTATGGCTAGTGCTTCTTTGTCCAGTTGACTGTAATTTCTTTGACTTTTAGATAATGTTTTGGAATAGAATGCAATCGGAGCCTCTCTGCCATCAGGTAAAAGGTGGCTCAGGACAGCTCCGACCCCATAAGGCGATGCATCGCACGTTAATATCAATGGTAGAGTCTCATTGTATTGTATTAGTACCTTTGTTGAAGTGATTAGGTCTTTTATTTTGTTAAATGCTGTTTCCTCCCGACTGCCCCACTTCCAAACCGTGTCTTTGTCCAGGAGCCTATGTAAGGGTTCCGCTACCGTGGCTTTCTGTGGCAGAAAAACATGATAAAAATTTATTAACCCTAGGAAGGCTTGCAGTTCACTCTTGTTCGTTGGGGTGGGGGCGTCTTTGATTGCACGGGTTTTTCCTTCTGTCGGGTGGATGCCGTCGCCGTCAATTAGGTATCCCAAGAATTCTATTTTGTCTGTTATTAATGTGCATTTATCTTTTTTGACTTTGAGACCTGATTCAGTGAATTTGGTGAGGACTTTTCTTAGGCGGTCTCGCAGTTGTATTTTGTTTTTAGCTGCGATCAGGACATCATCAAAGTATGGAATGACTCCTGGAATTCCCTGTAGGAGGCGTTCCATGAGACATTGGAAAATGCCTGGTGCCACACTAACGCCAAATTGAAGGCGGTTACATTTAAACGCGCCCCGGTGTGTGACGATCGTTTGGGCTTCAGCTGTTTTTTCGTCTACAGGCAGTTGCTGGTAAGCCTGGGCCAAATCGAGTTTAGCGAAGATATTTCCGCCTTTGATAGAGTGTAGCAAGTGTTGTACGACAGGAACGGGGTATGCGCTCTGTTGCAATGCATGGTTAAGGGTCGCCTTATAGTCCCCACAGATACGAATCGACCCATCCGCTTTGATAGGGGTGACTATAGGGGTCTCCCATTTAGCATGGTCAACTGGTACGAGGACCCCTTGCTTAATTAATTTATCTAGTTGTTCCTCTATTTTTGGCTTTAGTGCAAAGGGTACCCGCCTTGCCTTTAATCTAATTGGGGCTACCTTAGGGTCTAGGTTGAAAGATATCGGGTTACCCCGGTACTTGCCTAATTCTCCACTGAACAGGTCCTGGAATTCTTGAATGAGGTCTGCCTCCCAGTCTGCATCTGTGATATGGTTGATACCGGTCATCCCGATTCCGAGCGGTTCGAACCATTCCAGTCCTAAAAGGCTTGGTCTGTTCCGGTCAACAATTGTTAAGGGTAGAATCTCGGTTTGATTCTTGAAGGTTACCTGAAAGTGTCCAACCCCTACGACCGGAATTTTGTTGCCTTGGTAGTCTTTTAGTGTTAGGTTCTGTCTCTCCAGTTCGCTTCGTTGTATATCTGGAATCAAACCTTTGATAGTATCCCACGAGACCATGGATAGAAATGATCCCGAGTCTACTTCCATTTCACAGTCCTGTCCTTCAATTCTTACTGTAATGTGGACTTTCTTTACATTTTTCGTATTTGAGTGTCCAATTATGACTGTTTGGTGTGTTTCTTCTTTCCTGTAAGATGATTCTTTGTATCTCCTATTCCTTCCTTCTTGGCTCCAACGGCTGCTTGTCTTCTTTTCTTTCTCTCTCTCTCTTTCTCTTGGGGGCGGGCTTCCTCTTCGCTTTGGACTGTAATTGGACCTGGCTCTGCATACCTTTGCAATGTGTCCTTTTTTCTCACACTTTCTGCATATTGCGTCTATAAAACGGCACTCTGATCTGGGGTGATTCCCTCCACAACGGTTGCATTCAAAATCAAACCTTCTGTTTGCCCGCTCTTTTTTTCCTCTACCGGTCTTTAGGTGGCAAACTTCGTCTTCCTCACTACTGGACTCGGTTTCCAGGTCCTCATGGTGTGTTGAGGTTTTTTCTCGTACCCCCTCTGGTCTGGTTGCTTCTTCGGAGTTGTAGTGTGCAGCTTGGTTAATCTTTTTCATTTTTGCTGCCGATTTCTGAGCGGCTTCGGCTGCGGTGGCCTCTTCTATAGCTTCTTGCACCGTTATCTTGGGTCGGTTTAGCAGTCTGCTCTGTAGTATTGGATCTTTTAACCCTAACACAATCCGGTCTCTTAGGGCTTCGTTGAAATCCGAGAATTCGCATTCACCCCCAATGTCTCTCAAGTCCGCCACAAAGTCGGCGATAGATTCACCTTCTTTTTGATTCCGGAGGTAAAATTCATGGCGCTTAATTAGGCAGGAAACTGTGGGAGCGTAGTGCGCTCGCAGGATTTTTTCCAGTTTGGGCCAGGTTAACGTCTTAACATCGATTGGTGAGGCTAGTGCTTTCGCTATTCGGAATACAGCTTGGCCGCAGTGGGTCAGGAAAACCGCTCTCTTCCAATGTTCCGATACGCCGCTCAGATCGCTGCTCTCGAGGAACATGAGGAAACGGTCCACATACGTCTGCCATTCCTCCCTTGCCGGGTTGAATTGTTCCGGCGGGGCGTTGTTTCCGGACATGGTGCCGCTCGATCTCCGCCACTACTTGCACTCTTTAAAAGTGCTGTCTCGATCCCACCCTCGTCGCCAGTGTTTTGGCGGCGGCAATAACGAGGCAGGCACTCTTATTGAAGGCAGCTCTTTCTGTTTATTTCAGGAAAACGGAGACGCTGGGAGGCGCGGAAGCCCTTCTTTTAAAGGCTCTCCGAGCCTCACCAGCCAATGACAGGAGGAGGATCTCCCGCCGGATTTCAGGCCAATGAACAGTAAGTATTTCAAATATAAAAATATCCAATCCAGAACAATATACAAATTTAATCAATATAACAAATGATGATAAATAAACATTAATAATTGAATAATTAAAAAGTCTGAGGTATAATGGGATAGGCAGTTTCCTGTTTGAATTCTAAAGTACTAGGAGACTTTAGAATTCAAACTGACAAACAACACATAACCAGAAGTGGTATACAGCAGGTTCTGACCAGTTCTGGAGAATCGGTAGCAGAAATTCTGAGTAGTTCAGAGAACTGGCAAATATACCTCTGACTGGAGATTTTACAGCATACAAAACATTTGCTAGACCAATATTTGAATACGGCTCATCAGTCTGGAACCCACATTGCGTATCTGATATTAACACAGTTGAGAAATTCCAGAAATATTTCACAAGAAGAGTTCTCCATTCCTCTATTTGTTGTGGAATATCTTATGCCACCAGACTTGAAATTCTAGACCTAGAAAAACTAGAACTACGCCACCTTCAGTCCGATCTAAGTATAGTATATAAAATCATACCTTGCAATGTCCTACCTGTCAATACTTCAGCTTCAACCATAACAATACAAGAGATACAAACTCAAGGTTAACCGCACCAAATTTGATTGCAGGAAATACAATTTCAGCAACACAGTGGTCAATGCCTGGAATACTCTACCTGACTCTGTGGTTTCTTTCCCAAACCCCAAAAACTTTAACCTTAGACTGTCTACTATTGATCTCACCCCTTTCCTAAGAGGTCTGTAGGGGCGTGCATAAGCGCACCAACATGCCTACCGTCCCTGTCCTATTGTTTATTTTATTTTTTATTTTTCTTATATGTATCCATGTATTCATAAATATGTATATTTTTTATTTTATTTTTTTATTTTATCAAATACTTATATACCGCCCTTCTCCCGAAGGACTCAGGGCGGTGCACAGCCAATTCTACCCCAACACATAATACAAAAATTAAAATGAATTAAATAATTTGGGCTGTTAAATTAAAAGTCCACCCTCCCCCATAAATATTTAAAAACCCCAAATTAAAATCCAAATTAACACGGGAGACAGTTAAAATCTCATATCAGCCCAGGCCAGCCTGCTCGAAGAGCCAGGTTTTTAACACACATCTGAACGCTCTCAGGTCCGTGCTGGTACGTATCTCTGGGGGCAGATTGTTCCAGAGGGCAGGGGCCCCCACAGAGAAGGCCCTATTCCTGGGGGCCGCCAGACGACACATAGAGGCCGACGGCACCCAGAGAAGGCCCTCCCTGTGGGAACGCACAGGTCTGTTAGAGATCACCGGCAGAATGCGGTCCTGCAGGTAGCCTGGCCCAATTCCATGGATCGCTTTAAAGGTCAAAACTAGAACCTAAAGCGAACCCGGAAAGCCACCGGCAACCAATGCAGCTCGCGCAGGAGAGGCGTCACATGGGAGCTTCGCGACGCCCCCATAATCACCTGCGCGGCTGCATTTTGCACCAGTTGGAGTCTCCGGATGCTCCCCACAGGGAGCCCCATGTAGAAAGCGTTACAGTAATCCAGGTGAGAGGTGACAAGGGCGTGAGTGATCGTGCATAGGGCGTCCCGATCCAGGAAGGGCCGCAACTGGTAATATACTTATACCTATTATCTTGTAAGCAATAAATAAAAAAATAAATAATTAAAGTATCCTTCCCAGCCATGCCCACCAAGCCATACCCACAGAACCTGTAGTAAAAAAAATGAATCCTACCACTGCACATAACATAAGCATAACACCACAAATTTAATAATTGATGATAAAATAGAAAAAAATGTGGATAATAGAGGTTGCAGAGACAGCAGCTAAAAGGAGAAAATCACAAAATACAAAGACTTGCAAATAGAAGTAGAACAACTATAGCAAAAGAACACCATTGTTCAATTGCAAAAGGCAGTTTTATTTGGAGCAGCTTACATCCTTTAAGACCATCAAACAACATCTGCCTAGCCCAGGTCTTTTGTAGGGATTCAGTAAACGGATAACAATGTCAAATCTAGTCTGGTTGACTATGCAACCAGCCATAGTAATTATAATTGTTGTTGATGAAGATTCCCAACCCCTAAGAAGAAGAAAATGGAATCTGAGAACTGGATAACCAGGATTTCCCTACAACTCTGATTACTATTCATTATATATTCTCATTCTGCAGAAGAGTTTGGCAGATGCAATGAATAGCAAGAGGATGGGGAAGAGAGATTAGGAAGAAGACCCTCCTCCAACTTCCCTCTCTTTTATACCAATTTTAAAATTAGATGAGCTTTCCTAGGACTACCATAGCTGGTCAACAAAAATGCAATGAACATTTGATAATAACAAAGGCATATAAAAAAAATTAATTCTTTGCTATCATCCAGTGTTCTTTTAAAATTTTGCTTCCCCCTATTTTTTTATATTCTCCAAACTGCAGTGTTCTCTATTAGTATAAATGATGGTTGAGCAGAATACAAGGCATGAATTCTCTAAAAGCCAATTACCAATGTAGGCTAGTGAGCACTGAAACTTTAATGTCCATGCAAACACTAGTACAGAGTCAGAGTGGTTCTAATAAAGATTGGCAGGGTTTATTAAAGATAGTATATTGTGCAGGAATAAACATGTCTTCTTCCATTTTTCAGAGCCCAGTTTATGTCCTGCTTAGAAATACACGAGTCAGCATCTATCTCATATATAGAATAACTGAAAGATGCACATATGAAAGGCAAGGGAAAAAATCAACTGACATATCCATATTTTGCAAAACAAACAAACCCCAACAACAAATAAGTGTATTCTTCAATCTGAATGTTGCTTTTTATTGGCCAATATCTTTGCATATTCAATCATATAGGAGAAATGTCAACTTTTTATTAATCCAGAACATCATTTTATACAACACTCCAGTTTCATATTGTCTTTCATATACCTTAGATTGTTAGATGAGGTAAGCAAAGAGTTTGGTTTCTTTGCCACAACAGCTTCTGCAAAATCAGCTAGAATCACTGCTTTTTAGCAAACAATCTCCTCAGCAAAAATAAACTCTGATTATATAGACATTTAGACAATGCACTCATGTTTTTGGCTCTCAAATTGAGACCTTCCGAGTCAGATCATAGGCCTTTAATATAAAATGTAATATTTTATATGCGAAGGATATAACATTCCTGCCCCACACTCAGTGAAGAGAATCGACATAGGAAGACTGTTAAATGTTTGAGCAAGGAATGAAAATTGAATGAAATTACAAAGCAAAAACTAAAGCATATAGAATCTGAAAAATAGGCTATCTTAATATATTTATTTATTTATTCAAATTTGTATACCACCCCATCTCCCTAAGGACTCGGGGTGGTTCACAGTGAGATAAAAACATATAAATACAAATATAATAATTTTAAAATAAATTAAAAGAATTAAATAGATAGGCTTTAAGAGATTAAGAGTGGGGAATTAGAAAAGTTAAAAACCATTTAAAAGCTGAATTTATAACCATTTTATATAACTCTAGGCCAGACCAGCTAGATGGAATAGGTGGGTTTTTAGTGCGCGCCGGAAGGTCAACATGTTGGGGATGGTCCTTATCTCTAGGGCCAATTCGTTCCAGAGGGAGGGGGCTCTCAGGGCCATCAGCTGTCCAGCCGGTGGTACCCCTAGGAGACCCGCTCTATGAGAGCGCACTGATTGGCGAGAGACTGATGGTGGCAGCAGGCAGTCCCGTAAGTACCCAGGTCCCAAGCCATGGACCGGTTTAAAGGTGGTCACTAACACCTTGAATCGCACCCGGAAGGCCACTGGGAGCCAATGTAGCTCACGCAAAAGTGGTGTAACATGGGAGTTCAGAGAAGCCCCCAAGACCACCCACGTGGCCGCATTTTGCACCAGCTGGAGCCTCTGGGTGCTCTTCAAGGGGAGCCCCATGTAGAGGGCATTGGCATAATCCAGCCGGGAGATGATGAGGGTGGATATGACCGTGCGAAGTGTGTCCTGATCCAGAAAGGGCCGCAACTGGTAGATCCTACAGAACTGACAAAAAGCTCCCCTGGCAACGGCTGCTATATGATCTTCTAACAACAGCCGTATATCCAGGAGGACACCTAAATTGCGTGCCCCTTCCATGGGGGCTAGAAATTCCCCCCCACAGCCAGCGAAGGAGTAAGCTGGCTGTATCGGGGTGCTGGAAAGCACAGCCACTCGGTCTTGGCTGGGATGAGCTGAAGTCTGTTTCGCCCCATCCAACCCTGTATAGCCTCCAGGCACCGGGTCATCACTTCCACGGCTTCGTTAGGGTGGCCTGGGGTAGAAAAGTACAACTGAGTATCATCAGCATACTGATGAAATTCTATCCCAAAGCCACGGATGATCTCACCCAGCGGCTTCACATAAATTTTGAACAGGAGGGGCGAGAGCACCAACCCCTGAGGTACCCCACAAATCAGGGGCCTCGAGGTCGATCTCTGCCCCCCTGCCAACACAAATTGCGAGTGGTCAGAGAGGAAGGAGGAGAACCACCATAACATGGTACCTCCCATTCCCAACCCCCCCAGTCGCCGCAATAAGATACTGTGGTCGACAGTATCAAAAGCCGCTGAGAGATCTAATAGGACCAGGACAGAGGAAATCCCCCTGTCACAGGCCCTCCAGAGATCATCAACTAACATGACCAATGCTGTTTCTGTGCTGTGTCTGGGCCTGAAGCCTGATTGGCATGGATCCAAATAGGATGATTCCTCCAGGTGCCAGGGGAGCTGTCGTGCCAGCACACTCTCAACAGCCTTCGCCATAAGGTGAAGGTTGGAGACCGGACGATAGTTAGATAATAAGGTCGGATCTAGGGATGGTTTCTTGAGGAGGGGTCTCACCACCGCTTCTTTCAAGGCATGAGGTAAGAACCCCTCACTCAAGGAAGCATTTATAATGCCCTGGAACCAACCGCGTGACACCTCCTGGGCGGCTAAAAACAGCTAGGAGGGACACGGGTCCAATAAACATGTGGTGGCATTAAGCCCACCCAGCATCCTATCCACATCCTCGAGGGTCACAGGATCAAATTCCCCCCAGATAACTTCACCGAACTCCATCTCCGTCCCCTCTTCCAGAGTTGCCCAATCAGAGTCCAAACCATCCCGGATCTGAGTGATTTTGTCCTGGAGAAAATTCGAAAAATCCTCATCCCACCCTTGTAGAGGTTCATCCCACATTCCCACTTCTAGGAGGGAGCGGGTCACCCTAAAAAGGGCGGCTGGGCGATTCCCCGCGGACGCAATAAGGGCGGAGAAGTGAGAGCGCTTTGCCACCTCCATCGCCACTAAATAGGTCTTAATATAGGACCGTAATAGTGTTCGGTCAGATCTGGAGCGGGTGGCCCTCCAACGACTCTCTAGGCATCTTTTCCGATGCTT
This sequence comes from Bungarus multicinctus, assembly GCA_023653725.1. Classification (NCBI taxonomy): domain Eukaryota; kingdom Metazoa; phylum Chordata; class Lepidosauria; order Squamata; family Elapidae; genus Bungarus; species Bungarus multicinctus. The sequence goes on along the minus strand of CM042836.1, from coordinate 56,662,786 downwards.
CATCTCCCACACCTCCTCGGAAAACCAGGTAGCCAATTGGGATCGGCATCGGATCAGAGGCCGCAAGGGCACGATATATATATAAAACAATATAGGCAAAGTCGTTATCAATGAAGAAAATAGACGGTTCTCAAGGATTGATTTGATGAAAACTGATTATTAACACAATTGTTCAAAGGAATTTTATTTGTTGTAATTTTGCTATCAAAGGAAACCAGATGAAAACTTTCATTAAAAACGAATAGGTGTGGATTTCTAAATGGTTTATTCAGATCAAATGTAGCAATTCACTGCAGGTTGTCTTCCTTAAAAAAATAATAACCATTGCTGTAACCTAAAATTACTCACATCCAATATTACTTAAATAAATATGGTACATTGAACTTGGCCTGTAGCTGTTGGAGACTTTGCAATTTGAATCAGAGAACAATTTTCAAAATATATTAAGGATTATTACAATCCTTCCCTTGTGATTAACTATGGCTGGCTAAAACTAATCAGGATTGAATTATAATTAAGTATCCATTGTTAGAATAAATCCTAGTTCCCTGAGCAGATGGGTCATGGGATGCTATGGCTTGTCCTAAAAAGGAAAAAAGAAAATGGAGGTAGACTATTTATCTAGACTGCAAAAGTCTGGACTACCATTTGATGGCATCAAGCACAGTTTTCTGTACTTTTATATTACACAGGCATACATGTACACAAATACTTATCAAACTATTACTTCTAAAAGGACATTATGTGTGATGAAGCAAAGGAATAAAAAATAACCAAAGAAATAAAGATATAAAATAAAAAAGAAGTGTAGTTAAAACTAATTTGATACAAATCCAGTTTTCTGTCTTCAGCAACCATTCATGTTCATATATTGCCTTTTGTTTTTTGTTTTTTAAAAAAACTCACCTCTTTCATTTTGAGGATTCATCAATCCCATCCATTCACAGCTTTCTTAGTTTTCCCCATTCTTTCTTCATGCCTATATTTATTTCACTCTCATTCTCTCTACATGATCAAAACACATCAGTGTACTCGGTTATATAGAGAAGGTGTTTTCAGAGGTTGACCATTTTTTCAGAAATAGGCTTCATTTAGCCATTGCAAGACTATTAATCTCTTCCCATTCAATTGCTGGACTTGGTGCCACCATGTGATTTTCTGTTTTGACTGTCCAAGAGAGCAGAAACTCATCCCCCACCTCCTTCTTTTTTTGTAGTAGTTTGTTTAGAGAAATATCATTCTCATAAAAGAGCAAAGTGGGTTTTCCTTTTGATAAGAGGAAAGCAAAACCAGCCAATTTGTTCAATGGCACCTCTATCCCCTATCCCTTCCCTACAATTATAACAATCAAATGTTATCTGCAAAATAAGGCAGCTACTATGACCATGGCATATTCCAGTTCTTCTACTGAATAAAAAGATTCTTATATTCCCTGGACAATTCCACCCTTTCCTTTGCTTCCAACAAATAAGATTTCCTATTTTGCAGAAAACATGCAAGATTGCAGGACAGAAGCAATGAAATTGATTAGGAAATGTGTAATATCTTTCTCTGTTAAACAAAAGTAAAAAATTAAAAAGTTAAACAACAGAGTGGTCAATGTCTGGAATACTCTACCTGATTCTGTGGTTTCTTCCCCAAACCCCAAAAACCTTAACCTTAGACTGTCTAATATTGACCTCACCCCTTTTCTAAGAGGTCTGTAGGGGGCGTGCATAAGCGCACCAATGTGCCTAACTTCCCTGTCCTATTGTTTCTTTTATTTTTCTTATATGTACCCGTTTCATGTATTCGTAAGTATGTATATACTTATATCTATTATCTTGTAAGTAATTGACAAATCAAATAAATAAAAATAAAAAAATATTCAACTGACTGGGCTGGAATATGGAAGGGATCATTGGGTACAAGAAGCAGCACTGAACAGCCTCATTGCAATTTTTTTTTCTGTACAGCCAACTGCACTTCTTAAGATACTGAGACATTATTTGATATCTGAGGTAAAATCACTGAGAAGATAGATAAGACAGTATTTTCTACACATAGCTAATACTTAAGAATATGGCTAACCAGACTCCAACTTCACAACTCATATTACGTTTGAAATAACTTTGAAAGTTTTCTTTTGAACTTTTAGGATAGCATTCTAGGTTTTCCAAAGCTGAACTTTGTTAGGAAGCATTTCTATTGATTGTGATTTACATTTCAAACTATACTAGAGACTATTGGCTTATATGATTATGAGACTCTAGTTATTAAATTCTATATGATTCCCCATTGTTATTCCTCCAGATGCTGCTAAACTATAATTCCTGGCTATACCAGCTGGCTGATGTTGAGACATGCTTTAAATTTTAGTTCATTGACATCTGGAGGTCCACGATTTTTTAAAGGAAAGGGAAGTATTCTTTTCTAAATACATTAATGTACACAATTTCTTTCAAGGTTGATGCTTCTTTTATATTTCTGGACTTTCGAATTTAAAGCAACCTAAATTGACTGTTGTACAGATTGGCTTTTGAAATAGACCAGCTGCCATGTTTTATTTATACACATGTTCCCTTTGGGTAAGATTAATCTCAGAGAGAATGAGTTGCATAGGACTCCCCCAGTGACTTTGGATGAGGAGAAATAGGAATTTGCACTTAAGCTCAGATCATAGCAGTCGCCAGATCTAAATCTGACAGACAAAGGTGAAACCTGTCTGAGCAGAATAAGCCATTTATATAATGAGAACATATTTTCGGCCACAGCCTGTGCATTCACGCACAGCAGCAGAAATGCTCCATAGCAAATTTGAATTAATCAAAGACCTACATATCACCTCAAACTATCTGAGTCTTAGAACTGTGGCCTTCTTGACCTTGTGTTGCACCATCTCCCCACAAGCATGGTTGTTAAAAAAGTAGCAGATCTACACTGGTGGCATTAGCTATAAAAATAGGCTCGATGTAGTTTCAAAAATAAAGGAAGTCCTCGTATTACTCCCAAAGCCAGGAACTTCAGAAAATTGTGGCACTTTCCAAATGTGTAATCTTGCCCCAGTTGCTTTGTATCAACATTTTCCAGAGTGATATTCCCCTCCCCAAAATATTTCAGGTATGGCCCTCGGCCACAAAAGGGTGCTATCATCATCTTTCAAAGTCCTCATAATGCCAGTTAGACCTTTGTCTGGCTCTTTTTTTCTTTTTTTTTAGGATTCTTCAGAGATGTTTTATAACTATTAACACAACTTTGACTTTACACTATTACACCTTTAGAGGAATCTTGTGGTATTTTCACATATAACATTTAGATGTTTCTAGTGCCCTCATTTCAATCTGCAGTAATTGACTATGTGGATGAGATAGGAGAGGTGTGACACATGGAATAAATATCAGCATTCTGGGCAACGTTCTACAATTTACATTCACATTGCAAACAGTGCTAATAGAAGCTTCTGCAGGTGAAAAAAAAGCTGTTGGTTCTCACTCCAAAATGTTTTTTCCCAAAAACATAGTGAAAGTGTAAAATGTGTAAAGCCTTTGTGTAGAAAATTTTCAGAAAATTTTCTCTTGTTTAGATCTCATAAACTCTACTCATAACATTATTAATTAGATTAAATAAATGAAATAGAATCTTTCTGATACCCAGCTCTAATTATAAATTAGTACTATTAGATTTTAGCCATAACGGAAAAGCCTCTACTTAGTATTGTTTAACCTTTGGATTTGGCACCCCCCACACCCCCAGTGCATTCCTATATTCCCTTACTGTACCGGGAAATTCAAATGAGCTCAGTAGAGTTTTCTTCTGAAAAAATAAATATTGCTTTTGAGATGATTGCCCTTCTCTTCCTTTCTACCCTCTCATGATATGGACACAGTGCACTATATTTTCCTTTTTGGGTTATTAAAAAAAAGTCCATGTTAACCTTCTAGGTACTTGCTGTAACAATGTATTTTATATTATAACCTTTTGTGGTCTGCACTGGTATATTTTGGAAAATAGATTATCACAAAATTGTAATTTCTACAAGGCTTGAGTGATTCCCACTGTCCCACATTTTACCTACTACACTCTATTTGAATTGGGGTTTTCCTCATTTCTTTTGTTGTTATTTTTAATTGTGTGTTGTTATCCTGTCCATTAAAAAAAATCAAGGCAGCTAGCAATAGCAAAGAAAATGCAAGCTACAACAATGAAATTAAAATCTAATAAAAATAAATAATAAAAATAAATAATTTAACAGTTAAAAGCCAGGCAGAGGATGTATGTTTTTATCAATTTGCTGAAGGCTAAATGGTCAACAATCTCTTAGTGTATCTTCCATAGCATGAAAAGCATACAGAAGAAGGCCTGTCACCTATGGGTTGGTCAACTCTCTTGTTTTGAGAACAGCATTTCCTTACTATTCTTATAAATGAAATAATGGTGGTGCAGTGGTTAGAATGCAGTATTGCAGGCTAACTCTGCCCACAGTCTGGAATTCGATCCTGATGGTGTTTGAGGTTGATTCAGCCTTCCAACCTTCCAAGTCGGTAAAATGAGAACCCAGATTTGGGGGGAGAGGGGGGGCAATATGCTGATGTTGTATACAGCTCCAAGAGTGCTATAAAGCACTATGTAGTGGTATATACAGTAACTCTATGTGCTATTTCTATTGCTATTAAGTTATTCATTAATAAGCTTGTGAACAGGATTGGGGAATCTCTGGATTTGAAAGGTATCAGGCTTATGACAATGAATTAAAGGAAATGAAACAGAAGATTATCTTTTTTATAAAAGGATTTTCTGTGAACAAGAATGCCCATTTTCTCATTATTGTCTTCTCGCAAAAAATGTCAACTTCATTCTCTACCACTTTTGTGAGTAATCAGTTTTCCCAAGCTATGATTGGTGCAATCCAAATCAATTAATAATCTTTAATTATTTTTTGTTCTGCTTCCATCTTCTAACAAAGAGACATTAATTGGCATCTTGCGTTCCATGGTGGTCCTGATAAGCCTTCCGGAGTACCTAAGAACTCTACAACTAGACCCAAAGGTGCTTTTTCAAGAGGCAACTGGACTTTCTGGTTTTCTTTTAAGATGTTTTGCTTCTATCCAAGAAGCTTCTTCAGCTCTCCAGAGTTTAAGAAGCTTCTTGGATGAGAAGCAAAATGTTTTCAAAGAAAAACCAGGAAGTCCAGTTGCCTCTTGGAAAAGCACCTTTGGGATAACCATGACCTGGATGACTGAGAATCTCCATAGACATCTAGAAACCAGAACTCTTTTTCCGCTTTTTACATTGACCTTCAGAACAAAATGATTGAATGGTTAAAGAAAAAAAGATGGATGAGCAAAAGACAAGCAAAAGGGTGAGAGGGAACCATTTCCTCTGTATATGGAAAGCACTCTCTTTATATACAGGTGCTGCATTTTAATGGTTTTGTTGTTATTTATCTATTGCATAAAACTGCAATTGGATTCCTAAAAACAGAAGACATTTTGAGAAGATATTGGCAACTCGAGAAAAATGTCAAAGGGACATTTCTGAAATTGTTGAGAGGCAGGAATGAAACTACATATCAAAGTATTACTAGAGGGGGGTTGGATTAGAAAAGATGAAGGAGGAAAAATTGCCTTTGTGGTTTAAATGTGTTTTCTGTCTTTCTTCCTCTCACACATAGAAATCAAAAGAATGAATAGTACGTTTGTAAACCTTTTTTAAAATCCTGGAAAGAATTGGTATTTTTGGATCAGGATTCAAAGTGAATGAACAGATGATTAGTCCCTTCTTCTATTACACATTCAAAATAAGGGATTTGGAAAGACTGTGTTAAAAATGTCTAAAATCAATATCAATTTCTGAAAGCCTATTCCTCATTTTAGGGCACTTTGGCAACATTTAATCCCACAACACAGTTCTTAGAGACTCCCTTCTGAAACAAAGATATAAACCTCATCACAACAAAGTTAAAGCTCTTCCTAGCTAAATAATAAATACTAAGTTAAAGGACAGAGTGTTAACCTGAAAATCAAAAATGCATCAACATGACTAATCCCTAAGTCATTTCATAAAAAGCAATTTCCACTGATATGAATAACAATTGGTCCCAAGCTAAATCTATATGGTATTTTTCCATTAGTTCTCAGATATAACCTCAGAGAGTCAACATTCACTGATATGCATATCTCTGCAGATTTGTTTGCTTGACTGTGTTTTAGCCTGAAGGATTGTGAAAAACCAAGACCAGCAAAAATGATTTGTGACCTGATGAAGGAATAAGATCAATCTTCCTTGGGTATACAAAGCAGTCTCAGCTATTATGTCTATCATTTAGTTTGGTGGGGGGAGCATATTGTATGGGACCAGCCACCCATGCTGCATTTTGTAAACCATGATTAAACAAACCATTGATTAGTATGTCTATGGAGATTCTCAATCATCCAGGTCATGGTTGTCCCAGAAAAGTGCCTTTTCCAAAAGGCAATTGGACTTTTTTGGTTTTTTTCCCCTTGAAATATTTTCCTTCTCACTCAAGAATTTTCTTCAGTTCTGGCTGAATGATGGGGAATGGAACAATTTATATTCCTTACAATCATCTGGTTGTTAGACTTGAAGGTTGTCATTAGGTCTCTGAGAGTTGCTGAAGCCACTTGGGGAATTATGAAATGGGGCATTGGCTGGAAAATAAAGAAAACTAGATTGGAGTATAGTAGTAGCAACCCTTGGTAGAAACAGGGCTTGGCATCTTGTCCCCATGGGACACACATGGGCCTAAATCCCCTTTTTATCCCTCACAAAGTCCACCCCCCAAATTCAACAGAAGCTGTTGATTTTTACAGTACTGCAGAGTAGATTGATTATTTATTATAAACTTTTATTCATTAAACATGAAACTCAGTCAACTGAATGTTTAAAAATGCATCACAAATATCATTGACTGGCTCTGATAGTTGATACGGTTGCTGCCAGCATCCTAGATATCAACCAAGTATCTTCTTCAAATGTATGTTGTTCCGAGTAGCGCAATCTTTTGCAACTTCACTGGCACTACAGTAGGAAGCTTCAACTTCTTGATGTATTTTGCAAACTTCTTGGACATAGTACCAAGTGCCCTGATGACAGTGGGTATCACTGTTACATGTTTCATTCATAATTGCATAGTTTCAATGGCCAGGTCATAATATTTCGTGATTTTTCCAGTTCTTTTTCTTTGACTGTGATGCCTCCTGGTACAGCGATATCAATAAATTGTACGTTTTGGTTTTCAACAACTGGGATATCTGGGGTGTTGTGTTCCAAATGATGATCAGTCTGTATTTGAAAGTTCCACAAGATTTTCACCTTATTTTTGACAACTTTTTCCACTTTATGTTCCCATGTCTTTTTGGATACAGGTAAGTCATATTTTTGCATAATGACCAGTGGATTAATTCAGCAATTTGGTCATGTCTAACTTTGTAATCAGTTTATGTGATTTTGCTGCACTCACATATTAAATGTGAAACAATTTCAACTTTGTTGTTGCAAAGTCAGCAGTTTGTGTTGTCAGTGGATTTTTGTATCTTCACTTTCATGGCATTAGTTTGTAGTGCTTGTTGAGCAGCAAGTATTAAACTTTCCATTTCTTTCTTCATGGTTCCCATCTTAAGCCATGCCCATGTTAAGTTGTTATCACTTTTTACTTCAATGTTTTTCAAGGGCTGTCTATGCAAAGCTTTGGGTTTTTATCCATTTAATCTGTCATCTAGCTGTTTTTCTATATTCCGTCTTTGTTTCTGTTGTTTTTATAATGTTCTCCATTTTCATAGCCTGCAACAATGTTTCTGTACTTTGGTTCACATAGTCATTCAAACTTCATTTTTCTTCTTCTACAGTTTGATGGATTTGCAATAGGCCTCTGCCCCCTATTCTTCTTGGCAGGTACGATCTGTTAGAGAATCACTTCATGGGTATAAAGCATGGTACATATTCAATAGTTTATGTGTTTTCCGGTCCAAGTTTTTTAGTTCAGCCACAGTCCAGTTGATTATTCCAGCTGGATAGCATGTCACTGCAACTGCCCATGTTGTTATTGTTATTGTTATTGTTATTATTAATTTATTATTTAATTTTATTACCATTCAGAAAATACAGTTATTATCTTTTTTGGAAAAGTTGCCTGACACAGAAAGTAATGACAGAAGTGACAGACCTTTTGATGCTCTACACTTTTTCTTGTCCTTCATAGAAATACGTCAACGTTATCATTAAATTTCATCTTGAGTATTATAGATGAGGGGGGAAATCAGGAAGATATGAAAAAAGGCGTAGATTGCCGTTTCTCCCCAAATGCCCTTTCTATCCACCCTGCATACAAGTCCTGAAATATTCTGCCTTTTTGTTTCTGATTGGATATGTCTCTGCCTGAAAGTATCCTTCCAGATCAATCAGAACATTCTGTTGGAATCCTCACTAGATTATTGTTCTATTAGGAAGCAGCCTATCAGGATGCGAACCCAAGCCACACTGCTGTAAAGAGTAAACAACCTTTATTTCCTCTGTTACAATGTCACTGAGATAATGACTGTTAGTCCAAGCTAATATTGAATGTGATTTATCCACTAGGAGCACTTACAGGAAGAACTGCGATATAAATACAGTTATTACTACAATCTGGGTCTCCATCATGGCCTATTACATTTTTATGTGAAAGAAGATTTTAAATAAAAATAAAAAGTACCTGTAAATGTTTTTTTTTTGTGTGTGTGTATGCATATATAGATAGATATAGAGAGAATTTAAGCAATAATGGAGCAAGAAAGCATGTTTACTACTATTTCTACAGTGGTATATAAAACAAAAAATGAAAATTACTCTTAATTTTTCCCTCTTATTGGCAGGATGTGAATTCCGTGCAGAGAGATTTCAACAGTTTTGTTGGGGTCCCTGGAAATTGGTTATAGATACCACAATTCTGGAGATAGCTGTTATTGCAGTCCATATTAGTTTCACCATGTTACAATCTTTATTTTAAATTTATGGAAACATGTAAGAATGCTATATTTCCTCTAAACTGGGTTTTGATATCACCAACAATCCACTGTGCTTATAGACAATGACTTTCTATCAAAAATACCCATGCCCAATGAGGGAATGTGAAGGAAAATATAAAAAGCAGTAATGGCATTTTATTATTATTTGTGATGACATCCTTCACAAATATTGCAAGCTAGCATTATCCATGACAAGTAAACACGCTGGTCTCCACCACGCCTCAAGAAACCCTTCTGCAGGCAAGATATGAAATATAAACCCCACCAAGTCTTTGGTAGTCAACCTTTTTTTATAGGGGTTATTGGCAAGCATATAAATATCTGCCCAGGTTCTATAGAGTAATGATATCATTAAAATGTCATAACTAAACAAAAATACTTATTCTTGCAGTAATTTACCAGTTGGGCTCTTAAATTCAACAGAATTGATTCTGCTATAGAATCATATGTGACCTGCAGAACATTTTAATATGCATAATAAATTAAAGAACACTTGTTTAGAATCAGCATTTTAAAAACCATTCAAAGCATTTAAAATTTAGAAGTAGTATTTACAACCACAGGGCTTGCTACAAAGACCCAAAAAACATAACTCAGACAATCATACCATAGATCAGAAGAATAAGAAGCAGAACCAACTCAAATCAAAGGACAAAACAATCCTGCAAAACTTAAAGAAGGCCCAAACCATTACTATTCTTCCAGCAACAAAGATCAAACTAATTATTATGGATAGAATGCAATACATAAAGTCAAAGAATTACTGTAAGACAAAGAAAGCTCCATCCCAGTGTACACCAAGCCAATACAGAAACTGAACAAACAGACCAAGAGAATCCTCAATGATCTAAGCAATAAAGGTCAAACCACAAAAGAAGAACTTAGGAAGATGAAAAGCAATGGACCTGTCTTTCCACACTTCTATGCCATCCTCCAAATCACAAGCCCAACATATCTCTTCATCCAATTGGCTTCCTTAACATATAGCCTAGCCAAAGAAGTTACAAAAACCTTGGATGTCACAAAGGTGCTTTTTTCAAGAGGCAACTGGACTTTCTGGTTTTTCTCTCCCATCATCCAGTCAGAGCTGAAGAAGCTTCTTGGAAGAGAAGCAAAATGTCTTCAAAGAAAAAACAGAAAGTCCAGTTTCCTCTTGAAAAAAGCACCTTTGCGACAACTATGACCTGGATGATTGAGAATCTCCATAGACAAAAAACTTGGACATAACACATAAGGGAAATATGTGTTATTCTTTCAAAGCCATACACTAATGGCTCCAGAAAAATCAAAAATTTAAAAATAGAAGATGAAATAATGTTTCCATTCAATATCACAGAACTCTTTGCCTCCATAGTTATAGAAGTAGCAAAATAATCCATGGCAACATTAATATACAACAGAACACACCCAACTAAACCAAATAAATTAAAATCGAAATACCAGAATCATGGAAGTCATCAACCTCTGCCTCAATTCCTACTTTTAGTTTCATAGAGAAATAGACAAACAAATCAGAGGAATACTAATGGGAACACAACTCTCGGGTCACATTACAGAGATGTAATGCAACATCAAGAAACTTTAAGACTCCCACACATACAACCAAAAGTATAGATACAGCATGAAGACAATGCTTTCTTCATAATAAAAAAGAAACAATTAGAGAGGACATCTGAAAAAAAAAATCAACATTTTCAAAGAAATAAAGTTTACAAGAGAAGACAAAAACAACTCACTTCCCTTCCTGGATATCCTCATCAGCAGAGAACAATAATTATGTGAGGTAATTTGGGCTGCAATATGAGTGAAATAATAATAAAAATAATAACATGGTGGTGGACAGCCATATAACCCCTAGTCTGCAGATGTCATGCTCCATTTTCAAAGCCTTTCTAAATGAGGTTAATATAGGCCTAAACCAAATCTCAGTGGAAAGATTGTTCCATAAGATTCATATAGTAAACACCTATAACACATATATGATATATATAATGCAAAATAAGTTTGCTTCTCTTTATCTATCTCCTTAGTGATCAATCTCCTCTAATGTGGCCATAGTGAGTTTGATTCCTCTTCTTACTAAAACACTTCCCGAGAAGAAGGATGGTCCCTTACTCTTTTGTAAAAAGCAGAGCCTTAGCTGTTTATAATGACTTAGCCACATGTTTTTCAAACTTGTCAATTTTAAGATGTGTGGACTTCAACTCCCAGAATTCCCCAGCCATCTATGAGTTGAAATCCACATCTTTTAAAGTTGCCAAATTTGAAAAAACACCAGCTGCCAGGTGGTGCTCCATTCAAAATCCAAGAAAAAATACATAGATTCCATTAATTAGAGAAAAGATATCTTTTACTGTAAGTCAAGTGGTAGTAACAAAAGAATTCTGAATCTGAGAAAATGAACACGTAAATCACATATACAAAGTGATGGCAACGTTCCCACCTCCAACAGTTCAATTGGCTCATCCAATTAAAAGTTGTGTATAGCATCATGTGGGTATCTCCAGGTGGTGATGAGGCCTCTATCCATTGACCTTGACATATTTTGATAAAGAGTTGCGGCTGCACATAGCATAGGATAGAAGCCTAAGCAAGAACCTTCCCCACCCGTAACTTATGACAGCCAAAAGATGCAAAGCAAAGGAAGAAAATCTTGAAGGCTGACATTCGGCCCTCCTGCAAGAGAGGCGTTAGTCCTATAAAAGATAAAAAATAGAAGATAACAGAAACTTTACATGTAATACCACAATACTATATTTTAGGGTTTATCAGGATATTTAGTACAAAAGGCTTTGACAAACTTAGGAGCTCTAACATCCTTATCATTCACCCATTCACCCATTCAGACTGGAAAGGAGGAAAATGTTTGCAAACAACCAAATATTGGAATTGACCCCTTTGTTTTCAAGAATCCAAAATTTCTTTAACTTCAAAATGTTGTTCACTTTCAATTAGCAATGGCATGGGGGGATCAATCTGAGTCGGTCTCAAGTCGGAGGTATGTTCATAAACTAACATGGAAGACAGGATGGATCCATTGGAGGGTTTTATGTAATTTCAGTTGGACTGCCACAGGGTTCACAATTCGTTCAATAGGGAAAGGTCCAATATACTTAGGTCCAAGCTTTTTTGACTTTTGTGTAGTCTGCAAATATCTGGTGGATAAAAATACCTTGTCACCAACTTGATATAGTTTTTGTGGAGTTTGCTTTTTGACTGCAAAATTTTTATGGGCTTGATGAGCATCATATAATACTTTATGATTAACTGGCCAGGTAAGCTGGAGCTGTGTTATCCACTCATCTAATGACTGAATGTTAGGTTTCTCCTGTGGAAGCTCGGGTATGGATACAAAGTCTTGTCCCGAAGCCACTTTAAATGGAGTAAACCCAGTACTACTATGTACCAAATTGTTGTATGCCACCTCAGCAAATGGCAGTAGATCAGCCCAATCATCTTGCTGATAATTTATATAGCATCTAAGATACTGTTCCAATACTGATTTAGTTCACTCAAAAGCCCCATTGGTTTGTGGGTGGTTGGCGGAGCTTAAGCCCTGGGCTGAGCCCAACAACTTCAGGAACTCCTTCTAAAAGTTTGAGATAAACTGGACACCCCTGTCTGAGATTATGCATTCAGGGACTCCATGTAACCTGTAGATATGTAAAATAAACAGTTTAGCCAATGTTTTCGCAGATGGGATTTTCGCACATGGTATGAAATGTATCTGTTTGGAAAACAAATCTGTTACTACCCAAATAACTGTATTTCCCCCACCTTCAGGTAATTCTACTATAAAATCCATAGAGATTTCCTTCCATGGAGCTGTTGGTCTAGCCACATTTTGCAGTAAGCCTTCTGGTTTACCAGGAGGCCTTTTGGCTGAGGCACAGATACGGCAGCTAGCCACATAAGTTTCAATGTCCTTTTTCAAGGTAGGCCACCAAAATTGCCTTTTAACCAACAGTAAGGTCTTGATGAATCCAAAACGTCCAGTAGCTTTAGAATCATGAGCTTGCTGTAATAGTTGGTTTCTCAGCTCTGCTGGCACATATAATTTGGTCCCCACCCATACCAATCCATCTCTAACCATACAGTTATTTGAGTGAACCAGGAATAATCATCAAGTTTTAGAGCCTCTTTTAATTGCGCAGATAAATCATTTGATAAATCAACTTCCTTTTTTTTCTGAGCTCTGGTAACCACTGGAGCCACCAACTCTTTGGTTGGGACAATGGGCCATACCACTTCTTGGGGAGCACTATTATATTGAGGTAATCTAGATAAAGCATCCGCCATGAAGTTCTTCCCCCCTGGAATGTACTTCAATGAAAAATTAAAGCGTTTAAAGTACTGCGCCCAGCGAACTTGCTTGGGAGATAGCTTCTGAGGCGTTTTCAAAGCCTCCAAATTTTTTATGATCTGTCCACACCTCAAATGGGTGTTTTGCCCCTTCTAGGAAATGCCTCCACGTTAACAGAGCCCAGCGAACTGCAAAAGCTTCTTTTTCCCAGATGGCCCATCTTCTTTCGGTTTCAGTCAGTTTATGGGAAGTATATGCACACGATTGCAGAGTCCCCGTTTCGTTTCCTTGTAGTAACACCACCACGACTGCTACGTCATTCGCATTGGCTTGGATTACAAAAGGAGCATCCATGTCCTGGTGCTTGAGTACTGGTTCAGCAGCAAACAGTCGGCACTCCATGGACCACTCCAGTGGTTTACTAGGCTTTGGTTTCACCTCACCTTTGGTTTTTAGGAGATTTGTAATAGGCATTGCAATCTTCGCAAAAACAGGGATAAATTTATTTATTTTTTTATTCTAGGTTTTATATACCGCCCTTCTCCCGAAGGACTCAGGGCGGTGAACAGCCAACTAAAATACATGTATACAAATATAAATAGTTAAAAAAGAATTAAACCCTAGGCTGTCCCTATAAAAATCTAAAAACCCCAATTAAAATAAATTAAAACTTTGTACACCCATCCCAACCAATCCAAAAACCCCATTTAAAATCCCGTTTGAGTCAGCTCAGGCCGGCCTGCTCGAAGAGCCAGGTCTTCAGGTCACGTCTGAAGGCCCTCAGGTCACTAGTCGTTCGTAATCCAGGGGGCATCCCATTCCAAAGGGCGGGTGCCCCCACAGAGAAGGCCCTATTCCTCGGGGTCACCAGACGACACATAGAAGGCGTCGGGACCCGGAGGAGACCCTCTCTGTGGGAGCGCACCGGTCGGTGGGAGACTACTGGCAGAATGCGGTCTTGTAAGTATCCTGGTCCGATGCCATGGAGCGCTTTAAAGACCAAAACCAGTACTTTAAAGCGAACCCGGAAGGCCACTGGCAACCAATGCAGCTCGCGCAGGAGGGGCGTCACGTGGGAGTATCTCGACGCCCCCATAACCACCCGCGCGGCTGCATTCTGTACCAGTTGAAGCCTCCGAGTGCTCCCCGCAGGGAGCCCCATGTAGAGGGCATTACAGTAGTCCAGACGGGAGGTGACCAGGGCATGAGTGACTGTGCGTAAGGCGTCCCGATCAAGAAAGGGCCGCATCTGGCGTATCAGGCGAACCTGATAAAAAGCCCCCCTGGAGACGGCTGTAATATGATCTTCCAAAGACAGCCGTACATCCAGGAGGACACCAAGATTGCGTGCCCCTTCTGTGGGGGTCAAGATCTCATCCCCAATAGCCAGCGATGGAGTCAGCTGACTATATCGGGCCGCCGGAAACCACAGCCACTCGGTCTTGGAAGGGTTGAGTCGAAGCCTGTTCTCGCCCATCCAGTTCCGCACAGCCTCCAGGCAACGGGCCATAACCTCCACAGCATCGTTGGGGTGGTTTGGGGTGGAGATGTATAGCTGAGTGTCATCAGCATACAGATGGCATCTCACCCCAAAACCACGGATGATCTCTCCCAGCGGCAGAATTAACAGAAAAAATTAGCAAATCCCAAGAAACTTTGAAGTTGTTTCCTGATGCAGGGAGGGGCCCATTCCAAAACGGCATGAACTTTCCCCAGATCCATTTCTATGCCGACATGTGATATGCGATAGCCTAAATAGTCATTTTTTTCGTGGTGGAATTTACACTAGAACAACTTTGCATACAGTTCAGCAGTTCAAAATTTTTCCAGAATTGACCACACTAATTTCACATGTTCATCACGAGTATTCATGTAGATAAGAATATCATCAAGATAAACAACACCCCTTTGTATAAGTGCTCATGTAACACCTGGTTTATCATTTGCATGAATACTACATGGGCCCCCTGTAGGCCAAATGGAAGAACAATGAATTGGAAACAGCCCATTGGGCAGTTAAAAGCAGTTTACCATTCATCCCCTTCCTTAATTCAAACTTGGTAGCATGCTTCTCTCAGGTTGAGTTTTGTAAAAATTTTGCTTTTTGCCAAATGGGCCAACATATCCTTCATCAAGGGGAGCGGGTACATGTTCTCCACTGAAATGGTGTTGATGTTTCTATAGTCAATACATAAACGCAAGGAGCCATCTTTCTTCTCATGGAACAATACTGGGGCTGCTACTCGGGGCCTAGCAGGTTGATGAAACCACGTTCCAAATTTTTATCAATAAATGACTGCAGCTCTTCTAGCTCCCGCGGTGTCATCGAATACAGTTTCAGTTTGGGGAGTTTCACTCCTGGCAAAATTTCAATACCGCAATCTGTTGAGCGATGGGGGGGAGCTCATCCAAGGCCTTCTCACTGAAGACCCAATACTCCTCCTGAATTTTCTCCTCTCCCCTCAGATTCTCAGTGTCAGTGGAGGCCAGCTCTGTGGGATTCTCATGTTTCGGTTGAGATTGCCCCTCCCCTTCTGGGGGTTGGTCAGTATGTATGCACAATGATCCCCTCCTCCAGTCGATGTGGGGGTTCTATTTCTGGAGCCAGGGCAAACCCAGTATTATGGGGGGCTCCATCCCAGGAGCCACAATTTACACAAAGTCTCTCTATGCTTCCCCATCGTCATTTCTACTGGTTCCATTATGATTCTGCCCCAGCTACTGATCCATCCAGTTGGCAAAAAGCTATGGGCATTTTTAAAATCTTTAGCCTTAAACCCATTTTTTCTACTACTTCTGAGCTGATTATGCACCTTGTGAGTGCAGAGTCTAACAAGGCTAACATTTCCCCTTTGGCTCCCAACGTGGATACCCTTAATCTCACTGGAATGGTCACAGGGCCCTTGTTTGGATTTACCAGTGAGTCGTCTTCTGATTCAGATTCACTCTCTTCAGAAGAGATTGGAGTTCCCAGCTCCTCTCCTTTCCGAGGGGTGATCTCTACAACCTCCTCCGCTTTTAGCACCATTTTGCGAGGTTTTGCTGGGGGTTTTTCATGTTTTCTTCCTCCTCCTGGTGCCCCCTTTGACTCTAGCTTGGTACGTCAGTCTGCAGCCTGGTGACCTTCCTTCCCACATCGGAAACACGTAGTGGTCTTGGGTTTTGCCGCAATCCTTCCCTTTTGAGGTTTTAAGGTTTCTTGAGGGCTGGTGGGGGAGGATTTTCTCCAACCAAACCCCCCCCCCCCCAGCATCTGTTTTGGTCAGATCAATTTCCACATCTGCTGCCAGCACGTACCACAGCTGCAGCTCACTGGGGTCTCTTCTGGCAATACAGCTTTGATAAACATCTTCATTCAACCCATCTTTAAAAGCTTCTATCAGGGCTCCCTGGGACCAGCCTCGAATATGACACGCCAACTCTCTAAATTCCTAGGTGTAACCGGCCACTGATCTCTGCCCCTGATTTATGGTTTTCATCCTAATTCTGGCCTTACGTTTGGCAAGTGGGTCTTCAAACCTGGCCCGCAGTACAGTCATGAACAGGTCATAATTCATCAGCTGGGGGGCATTATCATTATGCAAAGTCACCATACACTTTGCAGCTGTTCCTCAAGAGCCCTGGTAACACCTCTAACTTTGGCTACTTCCGCGGAAAAGTCCTCTCCATATTGCTCCATATGGGTCTAGATTTGTTCCAGGAAGAATCCTAACTCCTTGGGATCCCCCCCCCATATTTTGCTTCCAATGGAGGCACCTTTGGAGTTCTATGCCTTCTGGCAATTATTCCCCCCCGCTGGGAGGGTCCTGGGCTGCTGCTGCCTGTTGCGCCGGTCCAGGTTGATTTATGGGGGTGGCTGCTCTGATTCTCCTGGCTAGGGCTGCCTCCCCCTCTTCCCTCTCATACCTTTGATCAGTTTGAGTTTCTCCGACAGCTTCATTTAGAAGATGCAGGGCTTGAGTTAGTAAAAAATTCTTTCTTTCCTTCTCTTGCCATGGTTCTTCTCTTCCACGCCGACAGGTAGTGGTCACTCCTGAAAGAGGCTTTTCCTCTGGATCCTTCCAGCTGACTCCCAGGACATTTGGGTTTTACAGCTGGTTTTTCACCAAGACTTAATTCTCTAATAAGTCAGCTTCTCCTGTCTCCTCTAACAGCAGGGAATCTGGTCCTCCAGTCGCTCCCAGGTCTTTTTGGTCGCTGGCTGGATTAGACACTGTGTTCAGACCCCCTTGGAAGAAAATTTGTTAATTCTCCAGGTGGGCTGGTAAAAGGGAGATTCAGAATAATGTCAGGTGGTGCTCCATTCAAAATCCAAGAAAGAAATACATAGTCAGGTGGTGCTCCATTCAAAATCCAAGAAAGAAATACATAGACATAATTAGAGAAAAGATATATTTTACTGGAAGTCAAGTGGTAGCAACAAAAGAATTCTGAATCTGAGAAAATGAGCGCATAAATCACATATACAAAGTGATGGCAACATTCCCATTCCCCAATAGTTCAATTGGCTCATCCAGTTAAAAGTTGTGTATAGCATCATGTGGGCATCTCCAGGTGGTAATGAGGCCTCTGTCCATTGACCTTGACATATTTTGATAAAGAGTCATGGCTGCACATAGCATAGGATAGAAGCCTAAACAAGAACCTTCCCCCCAACTTATACAGTTCTGTTTTGTAACACCTCCACCTCGCTTCCCATAACCATGACCACCCTTCTCCCCTGTTACTTATGACAGCCAAAAGATGCAAAGCAAAGGAAGAAAATCTTGAAGGCTGATACCAGCTTAGCCCATAATAAGAAACAGGTCACTTTATATCCTGGGAGATATAACCACCAGCTATTATATTGAATAAAATATTCCACATTCTCAACAGAATGACAGTATGAAAAATAAAGGAGTTAGCTATTTGGAATAGATGAAGTAGAAAACATGTAAGATAGCAATCTGGTTATCTTTCTCTGAGGATATGAAAATCTGGGAAATGATTTCTTACAGATCAAATCCAGATCTCAGAATTCACTGTGGATTCTGCCAAAAGATTAGTTAGGTTCAGATATATAAACATAATTTTCATAAACTATTGTCATTTCCAGCCAATTATTTCAAATTGAGTTCTGGTTCCAACTGCTGGGGGCATACTTTAGTTCCATGTTCACATCTAAACTTCATGCAGTTAAAATATTTTGGCTTGCAAAACTGAACTGTTAGGTAAGATGTCTGACATTTAAGTGCTGAAAAAAATACATCAAGATATCAATAAGGACTATTGAAATTATCCACAAGAATTGAATATGATGTTTGCCTTTTTTCAGATTTATAGTCTCAGATCTCAATTTGGAGCAGTGACCAACAAAGCCATAACAGAGGCAAGAAGACCTACCAAAGGGAAAAATAGATATACCATTTCCCCTTCTGTTTTCTCCTGTCAGCAGTAGCACATCATTTACCTTCTGGTGAATGAATCCTATATAATTATGGCAAATTCATATTTTTATTTAAAAATGTTCAACGGAATAAAAACAATAAAAGTTTGAATAGAAGAGAAGAATAGGGAAAAGTAATAAGGGAAAAAGGGAAAATAAATACATGGCTTCTGATCACAATAGCAGTTATAAGCATATTTATATTTTACCTTCTCTTTCTGAGCTTACATCATAATTTTCTTCTTTCCATAATTTTTCTAATCAACAAATTCATAAACACCAATTCATTTTTTTTTCTTTTTTCAGCAAAAAAATCCAGAAGGAATTTCCAGTCAGTAATAAATGTGGTTGTTGAACTTTCTCTTAGCAAACAAGTTCATTTTGTCATTTGGGCTAGTTCTGTCACCTTCATCAATCAATCCTCCATTGTATTTCAGTCTTTCCATTTTTGGACATGTAGTAGTCTTGCGGAGCTCATCATATATAAAAATAATCTATGATTCCTCTGTAATTGTCTCTCCATTAGTCCCAGCAAAAATGTTCTGGTTTCAGTTGAATGTTAGTGTAATATTAGAACAGTCTGAAAGGTGTTCCAAATGATACATGCGAAGATTGTGACTCTAAACAGACAGCTGTTATTAATCAGAATGAATTGTCTGGATTACTTCCTCAGAATAATGAGCTTGCACACCTTAGTTTAGTATATTTCATGTCTCTGATTTGGGGCTAAGCATCATATATTGGATATGCTATGTACAGTATGTTTTAAATCTTGGGGTCTCACTGATATTACTTTTTCTGAGAGTTTCAGGATTGCAAACACCAGAAAAATCTATTCCTGACTCTTTCGTTTGAGCAGTAAAAAAGACAAAATGCTTAGGAACTATAAAGCAGCTGTTTTTAATAGTGGAGTAGAAGGACAGCCGCAGCAGTTCTTCCTCATATTTCTTAGCTGAAATTATTATGCCTAAAAGGAAATGTATATAGTTCTTGAATCTGTCGTCACCTTAGCTTAAGTTATGTGCCATAACTTAATGATACATAATATCTCAATCAGCAAACAATGGTTTTGACTAGCTTACTTAAACTTTCTTATTCTTGGAGAAAGAGGTAAAAAAGTTACTGCTTTCTACACACGCCAAGCAAGGATTCACAAATATCTGGCATATTCTCTTAGTTCCTTTTTATCTCAGGGAAGATTTTTCAACTTCCTGCTTATTCTTTTCTACAGCATAAAAAATGAACAAGCAAACTGTATACGTGCACTAATTTTAACACATTTTCTACGGACACAGAAACAACAGCACAGTCATTACTCCACTTTTTATGGCATTATTGACATTATTGAATATTCTTGCAAAGCTTGGGTTATTTAAGTTGGCTGAAGAAAGGAAAGAGTTTACTCAGGAGTCACAAGTATAGCTCAGTTCCATCTGTAGGGAGGGAAACTCATCTCTTTCGATGCAGCAGCAGTGTTTTGAACAAGACTGTCTCCATAAAGGTTTCTAAGCTTTGTATTTTGCACTAATTATTTAATTTGTTTGAATAAAGTGCTCAGGAAATAATGCAAGCCAAATCACTAGAAATAGATTCAGTAGTCATGTATGATTTCACAGAAATAAAAGCTTGCCTTATTCTGTCAGTGTTACCCAAATTAGAATTCAAATCTTCAAAAAAAAAAACCTATTAAAATAGCTTTCAAATTTACCTTTCATTAACAACCATATAGCAAACAACAAATTCCCAGACTTTCTGTCTATCCTGTAAAATAAGAATTTAGTTGAGATTAAACATATATCTGTACTTAAGATAATGCTGAGATAAAGATAATGCCTGAAATAAAAAGGCATCTCAGCATCATAGAGAAAATCACAGCCTGATAAAGTAGCTCCTATTTATTTCAGGCTCCAAACCTATCATCAGTGTTGACTTTTCTCCAGTCTTATTCACACTTGTCCTTTTGCAAACAGTAGCTGCACACATTTATTCAGAGAAAATATTTTTAAGATATCTCTGGAGTTGTTTGAACCAGGCCAGCGATCTAATGCTACAAAAATAGTTTTGCCTATTTTATCTAATCTTATACATATGGGTTTTGTGAATATTTAACGGAACATTTCTGATTAGTAACTGCTTTATAGAAATCTATGTAATGGCAGTTGTCACTATAAATTTATCATCAATCTGGATATCAGAATGAAGTGAGGAAGGATTTCTTGATCAGATAGAACATGTAAGAAGGAAAGGCAGAAGTTAAATAAAGTTGGATTTTTTAACTATTTATTTATTTATTATTTGAGTTTATATACCTCCCCCCTCTCCCCAAAAGGGACTCGGGGCGGTGAACAGCCATGGTAAAAAACATACAATCGACAAAGTTAAAATCAATTTAAAAGTTATTAGATAAATGGTTGAATTAAAACCACAAAGCCAATAAAACCAATAAAAATTTAAAAATTAAGTTAAATTAAAGTTAAAAATTTAAAACTCATCTCATAACATTAGGCCAGACCGGCCTGCTGGAAAAGATGAGTCTTTAGTGCCGTTGGAAGGCTCGCAGGTCAGCAATGGCTCACATCTCTGTAGGTAGTTCATTCCAAAGGGAGGGTGCTCCCACAGAGAAGGCCCGCACCCTCGGGGCTGCCAGCTGACATCGTCCAGGCGGTGGCACCCCGAAGAGGCCCACCCTGTGGGAGCACACTGGACGGCGGGAGGCCGATGGTGGCAGTAGGCGGTCCCGCAAGTACCCGGGTCCCAAGCCATGGAGTGTTTTAAAGATGGTCACCAACACCTTGAATTGCATCCAGAAGGTCATCGGGAGCCAATGCAGCTCGTGCAGGAGCGATGTAATATGGGAGCTCTGAGAAGCCCCCAAGATCACCTGTGCGGCCGCACTCTGCACCAGCTGAAGCCTCCGGATGCTCTTCAAGTGGAGCCCCATTTAGGCAATTTATATTATCAACTATTCGCACATGGCAACTCAAGGCAGCTCACGAGAATCTAAAAACCTCATATAAAAACAATAAAACTAATAAAAGAGAGAATCATATAATAAATTAATATAATAATATAATAAAATAACTCCACACACCCCACCCCGGTGACAACACAACACTCTATACATTCTCATCATTATCACCTCCAGTTGAATTGGTAAGTCATCAGTCAATATACTCATAAAAGGCTCTTGTTGTGTACAAAACACCATACAGAACTAAAGATCTTAGCAATATTTTTTTCTCAGACCATATCTTTAATATCTCCCCACCAGGACTATTGGTCTCAGGAACTGCAGAAGGGCTGGGTTGGGCCTATTCTAAAACTTAACAAGAGACAGTTTCTCTTTTCCTCACTCTAGCATAAACAAAAGTCCAAGAAAAACTTGGACAGGCTTTCAAGATTATATCAATATAAGTAAAAAAAACAATAAAGAAACATTCATGGAATTCCTGCAGCATCTGGTGCTGTAGTGGTTAGAATGTAGTATTACAGGCTAACTCACTACTCACTGATAGGAATTTGATTCTGACCAGCTCAAGGTTGACTTAGACTTCTATCCTTCCAAGGTTGATAAAATGAGGACCTAGATTGTTGGGGGTAATATGCTGTTTCTTTAAACTGCTTAGATGAGGCTGTAAAGCACTACGAAGCAGTCCAAGTAATATTGCTATTTCTATCTGTTTATTAACCTGGCTTACCTCAAAAGGCAGCTAGGTGAAAACAAGAAAAGATAGCTAGAGTCAGTTACATGAATGGAAATGGCATGATGAGAAGTTTATAGTTCTATGTCTTTTATTCTCTTACATTTTCTTCTTATTACCATAGGTATTCCTATTTTTTCCCATTTTTCTAGTCATTGCTATGCTACTTACATTGCTATGTTTATTTATAGACACCTTGGTTTGTAGAAAAAATCAGAGTAAAATCTGCCTTGCCAATACTCTTTAAAGTGGAACTCTTTTACACTGATCTTCACATCCCTAGCTCTGATTTATAGTAATCTATGCATTCAAATCTGTGACATCAAGTATCTGGATTCATATCAGAGACGTTTGTCTCTTGGTACCTGCTGCTGTTAACTTGCCAGTTCAACAGTGGCAGCCAAAAACAGGCAGATGCACCATTTACCAATCAGTCTGATATTATTGCCAAGTTAGCTCTCTCCCCTATGCCCATCCAGCATTTGTTATCTGGCATATGCTGACATAGAACATCTCAGATTTGTTAATTAAAACAAACAAACAACAGCACAGCGGCAGCAACAACAAAAATAACAACATTTATTCAGCCACTTGCTGTGAAGAAAAGATGATATTCTTCCTAACCTGTATAGCCATCTTATGTTTCAAGTACTAGCTTCATTCAACATGACATTCTATCTTCTGCTTCAACACTGCTTAGAGCGGAGTCAAATGCCTTCCAGAAAAATAAAAGCCACGAGTTGGCTACCTGAATTATGTAGCAAAAACTGATTGACAGACAGCCCTGTCCATTAAAGCACAGATTTCTAGGGATCTGAAAATGTGCAATTTGTATCAACACCTGCCACTTACGTTTTAGGATAACACAATGCTTTTTAAACAGGGCATTTCTCAGCTTTGAGCAGGATGATCCAAAATACTTTCCTTTTCTATTTTTCCAGGGCTGAACGGAAGGGAGAAGCTCTACTGAAAAAATGGATAAAAACTACCAGCCAAATAGACTAGGAGGCATCAGGAGATGCAGCTTGACTGGTGATAAACAAAAAATAAATCTCTTTAATAGGAAGTAGTTGGAAAATGATTCTACTGAATTTTTTGTTGTTGAATTTGCTATTTAAATGCTATTACATCTTTCAAATTATTCCCTTTTCTGGTTGGTAAGCAAATGGCAAAATTACAAGGTGATTTTTAATGAGGTATCACATACTAACATCCTTCTTTTTCCTCTCCCATACTTTGTCAGGGTTACTTTAAAAAAACCCAATTACTCCAACAAAAGAATCTTTACATGCCAGCTGCTCCTTTTTTGAAATAGTGAGCAGTGACCATTGTGAATCACTGTGGATGGAGGATATTTAAAATCTCTTTTCTATACATAACTTCAAATGCTATGCCAAATTATTGATACTTACCCATGGAGTGTGACAATGGTTCTGTAGTAATCTCTTTCTACAAAGTATTTTGTAATTGACAAAATGAAAAAGTGTGCAAACCCATATTGCTTGTGTATCCACTCTCTATTTGCACAAATCCAAAGCATCTTTGAAATAGTACAAAGTATTCAATCTTGGTAATTTGTATTAAACTGAATCATTGTGACTTAAAGATGTGCTATTTGTTTCAATATTTCAGCCCACTATGCAATTCAGTAGTAATATTCTTTGCTATTCTCCTTTAGCTGTCCATATATCTATTGCAGTAGAGAGAAGTAATAGCTGTGTTATTTACCATGGTTCTGTATTATCACTCTCTATTCCCTTATGGTTGGTTATAGATTGTGGGATACATTTTGGAAAAAAAATTAGGAGAAAGCCAAGTCAGAAAATGTTATTGAAACAAACACTCAAAAGTAGGTATGAAACTAGAAATGTAAGTATACTATACTATACAGGATGATGGTGGGTTGTTGTTGTTGTTTTGGCTTTGACAGCTAAAGAGTAGCAATCATGGAAGTGGGAAAAAGATTTGTTGCAGTCCAGCTTCTAAGAGAATCAGAACAGGAGAGAATTCTGTTCAGGAGTCCAGATAAATGAAGAAACAGGATAAAAATTGGGAAGAAAATATGGGTAAGGCAACTGCCTAAAACTATTTGTGCTGTGGCTCCAGATACTTTTTCCTACTACAATGGAAACAATATATTTTATACTACTATAGTTAACTGTTCAACCCATCAATCCCAAAATACCACAGTGGAGAATCTAAGAACTATGGAAGATACTTTATATTGAGTCTACACAAATCTAGGGTTGCTGATCCTGACTGGCTAAGGATTTCCAACTGAATATTTAAAGTATTAAATGTATTAAACCTTTTATTTCTGCTTTACTCGTGAACTAATCATGAACTAATCACTATGATTATGATTCTTGATTCTTAACGAATGTTCCTTCTTTATGTATACTGAGAGTATTTACACCAAGACAAATTCCTTGTGTGTCCAATCACACTTGGCCAATAAAGTATTCTATTCTATTCTATTCTATTCTATTCTATTCTATTCTATTCTATTCTATTCTATTCTATTCTATTCCATTCCATTCCATTCCATTCCATTCCATTCCATTCTATTCTATTCTATTCTATTCTATTCTATTCTATTCTATTCTATTCTATTCTATTCTATTCTAATCATGCTAATTAGCATTTATTTTTTCACTGAGATTAATCATACCCATTCCAAACTATTGTTTCTTTCTGTAGGCTGGATTCTCCAGCATGCTTCTTAAAGAAATAAATCCCATTGATTTACTGGAGGATTCTATTTTAAATAAGAATTGGGCAATGTTTAGAATTGGGCAATAGACTTACTTGAGTCTGAGAGAGTAAAAATGCTTAGTTTTTCTAGGTACCAGCGCTGACGGGATACATTAAGATACTTAATGTCCTTCATGTTCTTCTTTCCAAACACTTGGATGGATCTTTATGTTAATAATAATAATAATAATAATAATAATAATACCGCTCTTCTCCCGAAGGACTTTAAGTTTAAGTTAATGTTACTGCTTATTTTAGGGAGATGCATTTTAGCTAAGTTTTTTTTTTATTGTTTTGGTACATTTTTATTACCACCTCTGACATTTCCTTAATAGAAATGAATATTTATAAATATAATAAAAAGTCTACCTGTTCAAATTTACTATGTTAAGCTTGTGTAGAAACAATAACTCTATGTCCTGGGCCAAATTACCACACTGATGTCTAGTCTAGTAGATCTAGTGATTCCTATCCCTTCAGATTCAACAAGATTGCTTCTAATTCTGACCTGAAATTAAATCTATACCAATATGAAATTTATATATAAAAATGCTTATTTATTCTACCTTCTTTCCCCTTATTTATATTGTTGTGTATTACACTTAATGCTATGTTAGGTAAAACTATATCACAAAAGGTAGATAGTACAAAAGGGTTGGTTCTATAACAGTGAAAGAGCCACATTGCCAAACTGAATGGCTATGTTGTAATTTCACAACTTCATACCCTGGAGTATTTTTGTAATTATCCATTAATTACTGAACAATATTCATTCGCTTTCTGTTGCATCGGGGGTAAAGGGAAAGTATTTTTTAAATTCTATCATTAATTTATCCCAGCTTGCATAGCTTCTAATCATCCCAGAACTTAACATTTTGAACAAGAAACTAAAGCACATATCCCACAATTTTAGCAGCTGAAATAAATTCTCATTTTGCTTTGTTTTTGTATGAAAACATTGCTTATTTTGTAGAGACAGCTGGTTGTATTATATAACCATGTTATACAACAATTAAAAGAAAGTCCTGTTAACTTCCAGAACTACTACATATAAGTCAGATATAATATTTAGGTGTAGACTCATAAAATAGCCATTTATGCATCACCAAAAGGAAATGCATTACTAAAAAGGAGGTGATAATTGTACATGTATATAACAATGCTAATTATAATAGTTGTCATTTATACAAAAATGTAATACATATTGTGACAGTTAGAAACATGGTGATCAAACATTGTAGATGGCCAATTCCAAGCTTCCTGCTCTCCTTTCTTTACATTTAATCAGAGGTGGGCTGAACTTACATTAACAACTGGTTCGCTGTTAGTGAGCATGCATGTTTTAGCTTGTTTGGGGCTAAAATGGAGCTTCAAAGAGGCAATCTACTCAGGCAGCTCAGGTGAATACAGCAGGCACTGCTGGGGGAAATGAGCTAGAAAGTTAGTTATATATGGAAAGCATAGCACAGGGGCAGGGGGGGCGGTACCAGCCACTGATCACAGCTACTGGTTCGTCTGAACTGGTCCAACCAGGCAGCAGCTCACCACTGCATTTAATCCAGACTTGAATTTCACAGTCCTTCAAACAAAGAATTGTCCTCTGGAAATCTTCTCTTTAAGGATCATGGCCTTTAAGCCAAAAAGGATCTTTGTCGGGCCTACTATTTCACACATAGCCATAAAATACAGTTTTGCTGTATTTTAGGCAGTTTTGCTTCATGGGACTTTTCAAGTTAGTTGTTGTGATTTAGTTTATGCCAGCCATGGGCCTGCTTGTTTGTTCCAGCACATGGTAAGAATCATAACAAGGAGAGGGAATTTCAGGGCTTTTTATTTGGAGATTTTTGATAGGCATTGAACAAACAAAATAGCCATTTTGAAAGAGCTTTATCATTAGCCTAAGTGAGGTAGCAGATCGTATATTGTGTTGAATTGTTTGTATGCAAAAAAAGAGCCCTATAAGACTTTTTTGGGGGGCCTTGCTTCCAAAATATCTTGGCTGATGTTTCAAAAAATATCTTGCTGATGCATCTTTTCTAGAACAGGATGATACCATTTCCTCTTGCAGAGAAGTGAAGCTTTCAGTATTGCTTATGCAAAGTACAGGTCTTGAGAGAAACAGTGATTCTTTCTAGTACAGCAAACAAGAACTACATGGTGGAACAATAAAGAGAAGCTAGAATTCCAACAAATAGATCTCTACCTTTCTAAGACAATATTTCTAGAATCTAAAAGTTCTGCTCCTCTACTAATACATGCAGAAACATATTCAGTACTTATTTGAAAACAAATATGACTCTGAAGAGATGTGGGATATACACTGTTAAACCTTGATTCTATCCCTCATCCCTTGCTTGCAGAGGCCATTTTGATTTTGTATCTCAAAATACAATGCAAAAACATTCCAACATAAAAACAAAATAACCAACACTCTGACATTGTATTCCAAACCCCCAAATGGATTTTTCCATCCTCCCTCCACTTAAAGAATTAGTGCAATGCCTTACAGTATTCTAAATTAAAGGATTATAAATATCTCCTTATTCTAGAGCAACCCTTATACTAAAAAAAACCCTTAAACTTTTTTATATATTAATTTTACTTAATGGAGTATGTGACATAAGAATCAATTTTACCACAAAGATACATCAAATAAAAATGAACTACTCAAAAAAGCAACCCAACAAGAAACAAAAAGATAAACACAAAAAGCCTATCATTACCAAGGTATTCCTACTTCATCTGATTTTATAAATATTTGAAAAAGGAAAATAAGCTTTCAGTGTTCACCAAGATAGTCCAAGCATTTGATCCTGATGGGGCTCAATGTTGACTCAGCCTTTTATCCTTCCAAGTAAAATGTGGACCCAGATTGTTGGGGGCAATTATGTTGACATTGTAAACCTAGCAGATAATACTGTAAAGCACTATGGGACAGGGTACAAGTCTAAGTGTAAATGCTATTGCTATTTTAAACTTCTTTTATATAATATCAGGTATTTCATAGACATATCTAATGATTCATCCTGGGTAACCAAACATTGTCAGAATGGTTTATACAATCCACTTTCCCACAAGCTCTCCATGCAGACAGATAAAAATGTTACATTATGGCATGTTCTATGTTTTACATGACTTCCTTTTGCCTTTAAGTGCTTTAAATCTGGGAATGATAAATAATTGGAGATGGGAAGGATCAAAAGATGAATTAGAGAATTGAGGTGTTAATGAAGAACAAAGCAACATTATAAATGTTATATGCTCATGTGAACTATGAGTAAAATACGAAGTTAAATGTGTCATAAAACTCCAATGCTTAAAAAATGGTACTTTTACAATCTTATCTAAAGGTGTCAAGAAAAAGTTTCTGGTATAATCATATCCATCTCTGTCCTCATTCAGCCTCTGAGTGAGTGAATTAAAAATAAAACAAAACAGTGCGAACCATTTTACAAAGATGATGATCCTTCAGTAAGTACCTGCTGTGTAATGATCCATGCTGATCTCAGTTTTAGTACTTGAGTCTTCTAAAGTAAATGTTATAAATATTACAGAATGCTGTACTAAGAATTCTGAACATTACATTAGCTAGCTTCATTACACATATTTCTGTGTTTGGGGATATTTCTCTGGTTGTAATGATAGAGAATAGTGATGTTCAAAGCAAGACTAACATGAATGTTGTGTATAAATGCCTTTTCAACCCAACAGTGTTAGAAGTCTTGGGTTATTATTTCGGTATCAAGAAGACAAATGTGGAAATCACATGAATTAATGTATAATGATTTATTAATTCTGATGTTCTTTCATTTTTCATATCTCCAAGTGAAGCCCTCTATGGTTACTATATGATAAATATGGGTCCAATAAAGAGAGTGTATGGTGTGAATCTGAATTGCAGAAACAGATCCTACCATCACAAGCATCCAGTGGAACTCACAATGATGTCATGTACATCATTATGCAAATGACACAAATTATGTAGTTTATCTCATTCTATCTTAAAGTGGTGGACAAGTGAAGTACAGCATAACTTGTATCATGACACTCATGATATCATTTGTTTATACAGACAGACACACACACACAACAGGATATAGAATATAGAATGCTTTCCACTCTATAAATGTATCCATTATGTAGATAAGTTTTCATGCCACCATCTATATTCTGCTAGCTACAGATTATATATATGATGAATGTATACTCTATATTTCACATATGGGCCATACTTCTATCACTTAGCTAACTCACTTTTAGTTTGACAATTAGGGATAGATCTCTGTTCCCCTTCCACCAAAAAAGAGAGAAAATAGGTGTCCTGGGTAGGTATTGTTATCAATGAGCCAAACTTTTCCTAATTATCATCCTATCCTTAAATCCTGCTCATGACTGATATTTCTTTGATGCTGCAAAGCTAAGCCTCCAGTGTTTCTTGAAGTATTTTCAAGGCCTACTAAGAGATTCAAGGAATGTATCTGAATTATTCTTTTCACAAAGTATTTGCTACAACACTAAGCCAGTAGTCACTTTGATTGGGAATTGATTGGGAAACAGAATGATAGTCTAATGCATCTGGAAGATACTTTAGTTGCCAGGTACATAATCACAGAATTGGTAAGGGGCTCCATGTATTATCAAGTCATACTACTTGTTTAACTACTCTCTAAGCCAGCATTAAACAGCCCAACCAAAGAACCTCTAAGACAAGGGTTTTAAACTCCTGGCCTACAGGCCAGATGGATCTTGCTGGCCACATCTATGCCTGGTTTAGCAAAGGGGAAAAAAATCCAAATATGCCATGTGATGCAGCTGTGATGACACAAGTTTGACACCCATGCTCTAAGACTACCCTTACCAAAACTGATAGGGCAAACCACTAGACTATAAACTGACAGCAACCCACACGCCTTACTAGCACTGATGATGTTACCTAGTTTGGGTAATGAAATGTCTGCAAGAAAACAAGCAAGCTCAGAGAGCACCAAGGACCCCACATTTCAACCCACACTATAAATAGTCTCCTCTATTGGTACTTTCTTTTCATTTAAGTCTTTCTTTCTGAAAAAAGTTTCATAATTTCCTTACTTTTTCCCCTTAAAGTCAGTTAAGGCAGTTTCTGTTAGTAAATAGGACAGAAACAAACAAACAAAAACAAAACACCATCCCAATAGTTTCTACAACATGTATAGCAATATTGTTCCCCACCCCATTGTTATGATTAGAACATGGTGGTTAATATCAAGAGTAGGTTTATTGAACCCAGGGGAGGACAGTGCTTCTTAAAAGCTCAGTAATACCAACCTACAGCCAATATGTTTCATTGTGACATGTTCAATTGTCTATGCACTGTTCATTTTATGTCTATCTTCAGCAATCAGGGAATGTGCTTGTTTAATGGTGTCAAACAATCAGCAATGTTTTTTTTAAGAGGACACTGCCAGCCATTAGACAACAAAGAAAATAATGCAATAAATTGGATGGGAATGTCAAAATATTTCAGTGAACAACTCTCAACTGTTTTATCATTAACATTGAAACAGACCAATATATGGTACATTTCTTTTGTTAATATATGAAGTTCTTCCTTTGTTGTTATTGGTGTTATTTTCTTAACTAGTCATGAATTTAGTTATTCATTTTTTTAAAAAAATATGCTGTATTGTAGCTATGATTTTAAGCTGAAGAATAGGATGTTTTGTAGTCTTTCTTTTTTTTCTATGATTATTTTAAGAAGGCAGAGACTCTCACATAGATATTGTCACCATGGCAATTTCTTTATAGAAGTGGGAGGCAATTCCCCTCCCCCTTTTTTTAATTTTTCAATTTTCTGTTTGAGGTATTTGTTGTTGTTGTTATTATTATTTACTTGTTTTAGATGTATGAAGGCTACATAGACTTGATTTACTTTTTTTCTTCAGTTTCCCGTTAAAAATGCAGTACTGTACTTAAATCAAGTGTTTCCAGTTTGAACTGTTTTGAGTTTGAAATGGGCTGTTTTGATTACACTGAAAAGTTTGGCTTTGAAATGGTTTGTACAAAGTCAAACCAACTATATTTGTTTCAAGTTTGAAACAGCTCTTTGGTTTCTACCTGAAATGTGTCCTTTGAAGTTCAATTGAAAAGCACTACTCTTAAACAATCTTGTTTACATTATCTAATAAACCCCATGGTACCACAATCATATTCAGGATTTTTCAATGTATATCTCAGTAAGTTATGATCAAACTTACATTCAGATGAACATCTGTAAGACTGAATCTTCAAATATTCTTTATTTTTGGAGCTATATGTCCAGCTCCAAGGAGGGAGAGAAAAAATGTTCTTGAAACCATGAGATAGCTAGAAAAGATAAATGGGAAAAAGGTTGGCACTCACAAGGAGACATCATCCAGTAGTTATTCCCAGTGATGATGATGTTTGGTTAATCTTTCCCTAAATTATTTTTGATATATTTAGGAATATATACATATATATCTGTATTGAATGCAGAGGGATTGACTTGTGCTGCATATAAAATATATAATACAGTTAACTTATATAAATCACATAATAATGTTAAATATTTAGGAACTTGTGAAGGCATGTTGCTAGCTGTCCAAGGCTGCATGCAGCCCACAAGCTATGGGTTGGAAATGCTTGGTATACAGATAGTCCTTGATTTATGGTCATTTGTCTAGTTGTATTCAAAGTTATGATGGCACTGAAAAAAGTGACTTAAGACATTGCAGCATCCCTGTGGTCATGTGATCACGATTCAGGAGCTCAGCAATCATCATATATTCACAATGGCTGCAACATCCTGATCTTACATGATTACCATTTGTGACTTTCCCAGCCAGTTTCCAAAAAGCAAAATCAATGGGGGAAACTAGTTTTGCTTCACAACCAAATGATTTGTTTAATGAACATGACAAAAATGGTAATACAGTCAGGCGCAATCACGTAATGACTTGTTTAATGATTGCATCACTTTGTGATCCAAATATCAGACCCAATTGTGGTCGTTATTTGAGGACCATCTGTATGGCTAATATCATTATGAGCCACAATAGTACAATGGTTAGAGTGTAGTACTGTAAGTACTGCAGTATTAGTTCTGCTGACTGCCAGCTGACTGCAATTTGGCAGTTCAAATCTTAAGGTTGACTCAGCCTTCCATCCTTCTAAGGTCGGTAAAATGAGGACCCAAGTTGTTGGGGGCAATATGCTGACTCTGTAAACCACTTAGAGAGGGCTGTAAAGCACTGTAAAGCGATGTATAAGTCTAAGTACTATTGCTAACATCATTCAGTGTCTTTGGTTCTAAGAGCATTTCATAACTTTTTCATCATCATAGTGGACTGAGATTCAGAAGGGAGACCAACAAGGAGCAGCCAGCTCCAGAATTATCAGACAGAGGCTCTCTGAGCAGGCAGAGGAAATGGATAGTTGTCTAGCAACCATCAGGCACAGATGCCACCACTCTCCAAATAGGAAGGTGCTGAATTGCCACCCATTACAGCACAGGGGTTCGTCACACTGAGAAATGAGCAGAGCAAAGGTACTCTGAAAAATTGTTCACAAGAAAGGGATGTCACTTTTCTAAATAAAGAACACAGCGGATGCTTGTTTTTAAGCACAGGAGCAAGCTCAAGCCCCTCCATTCACAACTGTCTGTTCATAGAACTCTTGTTCTATGAACCTCAAGACTCTGACTCTGGAATCGACTGGCTGATGAACCTTCTACAGTGGGCTGACACTTGGACATTGCCTGACTATGCTTCTTGCTGTTTTGAACTAGAACTCTTGTAAGGCAACTTGCTAAACTTTGGGGAGAAACTTCTCTGCTCTTTCTCTCTCTGTGTGTTTGCACTCACTTGTTTGCTTACTTGCAAACCTCAGTAAAGTGTTCAACTACCTCTTCATGTGGGTGGGTGTGCTTGGCCTGGGGCAAGATAACTATT
Organism: Bungarus multicinctus; assembly: GCA_023653725.1. NCBI lineage: Eukaryota > Metazoa > Chordata > Lepidosauria > Squamata > Elapidae > Bungarus > Bungarus multicinctus. Next base: position 56,629,655 of record CM042836.1, on the reverse strand, counting down.
TTAAAGAAAAACAGGAACACACATAGAAGCAAACAAATAAATAAATAAAAGCCATCAACCACAGTTATAAATTCACAATGAATTCATCTGCTGGCAGGGCCAAATATTTTTACTCAGGCAAGTTTTTGACATTTTTTAACTAAATTGCAATTATCTATTAGTTTAATTGATGGGGCTTTAATGATACCTTTTCATTAATCCATATGTTTTAAAAATAATCTATCTTTATTTTTAGCAACTCTGTTTTAGAAAGCAAGAAAAGAAATAAAATTCAATAAATAAATTAAAATAGCACCAAACTTAAAGAAATTGTTGGACAGCAAGAGGAACCCAATCTTATTCAGGAATAATTTATTTATTCATGTACATATAATTCCCTGGAAAATAGAAACAAATTGTTGACATGGCATCAGAAGCAGGAAGATTTCTGAGTTGAATGAGTCAGGAGACCCATATCCCAAACAGGGAGATCAGATAATTGAAAGTTCAATCAGAATAGAGCTGGAAGGGATCTTGGAGATCTTCTAGTCCAGTCACCTGGACTAGAGCAAGAGACACTGTACCATTTCAGACAGCTGACTGTACTATCTTTTCTTTAAAACCTCCAGTAATGAAGCACCTACAACTTCCGAAGGCAAGCAGTTCCATCGGTTAATTGTCCAAACTATTAGGAAGTTTCTCCTTAATTCCAAGCTCCTTCTCTCCTTGGTTAGTTTCCATCCATTGTTTCTTGTCTTGCCTTCTGATGCTTTGGTAAATATGTTGAGCTCCCTCCTTTTTTGTGCAGCCCCTCAATGCTGGAATACTAAAATTCAGAAGTTTAGGGTGTCTCTTTGGTTGGCATGTTGACTCTGGAAGAATCTTGACTGTGTTGAAAGGGCTGCCTGGTTAGGAAATAACAAATATAATGAAAGTAATATGATCTGGAGTACTTACCACTTGATTTTGCCAGTATATCATTTTAATTTATGTGGCATTTCCTTTTCATTCCAAGCAGTAAAGATGACTTTTTGACTTCATGCAAATGAATACATTATACAGAGTCCTTTACAGGCTTAAACTCCAATTCAGGAAACATATGTGGCAGGATAGATTTGAAAATCAGATGATGAAAATTACCATTGTACCCAATTAACTACTGCTTCCTATGTGAAGTAATTTAAATTGGAATAAAGTGAGCACTACTACACCATGTTGAGATAAGTTAATAATAGACATTTATTACCTGCTGTCTCTTTTGAAGAAATAACCTGATATTTCAATGGAGAAAAGTACCCAGCTTTCACAATATTACATTTTGTTTAAAATTAATTCGCAAATGGTGAGGTTATCATCGGTAGCTTTGCAATAATCAGTGGTGAACTTAAGGAGACTTGTGCAGAAACAGAGTTTCAGGCATTCACTGCAAAACAACAACTTTGCCAGCTGGTTATCTCAGAAGGTATTTTGCAAAAAAAATAAAAACCCATGGGGGAAAAATACCTTGCTTTCATACTGCTTATCTTAATAACAATTGCTATTTTTTTTTATTGCTTGCATGTTTTATTTTTATTGATATAACAGTTCTTTTAATTTTTAAATCCTACAACTAAACGCATCTTTTCCTATTGAAATTATTAAATTTTATTAATTCAAGTTATCTGTATCTATCTAACACGTAACAAATATTTGCTATCTTGTTGGTACAGTTGCATTAATTTTAAATATACTATTCTGTAAATATCTCAGGTTGGTATTTCTTATTTTCAGACATTATATTCACATATTTCCTTTCTTTATGCCAAAGCCGAGATTTGGGCTGCTCTTCAGACTTTTGCTAATCTGCAGCAAAACAGGAAATAATAGAAAAATACAGTCTGCTATCCAAAACATGACAACAACAGAATCTGTATGAACAGTTAATGAGTGTCAAAATCAGCTTACCCCATTTTTTTTCCCACTTGTTCATTTTTTCTCTCTGTCTTCTCTCTCAAATCCAAATCCAAATTTAATTAAATCAAAAATCAACATTTACTCAATTGTGAAAAGCATTGGGGCCAGCCCTACTGTTAGAAAGTTGAAGTGATTGTCTCAGGTGGCCTGATAGTCTCCCTAATGTTTTTCATTGATTCCCTGGATGTTCACCTCCACAAAAGGACAAAAGTGTGAATGTCATGTAATACGTCCTGAAACATTAAATTAGCCTGATGCTTCAAAGGTGGTGAAGGACATTGTTGCTTTGACTGAGCTAAATTGAGTTCAGCACCAGTTCTACATGGTTTGGGGAGAATGCTTTCTCCCTCTTGTTATTTTCAACATTTGTTTAACTTGCCACAAAAAGGATATAGTATTGTTTTAAGTCAAGTTTCTCTGGGAAGGAAGTTCTAATGAATCAGTGCAGTCACCCAGAAAAAAAAACCTGTATGCCTGACTTTCTATAATCTATATGGCTACCTTTTTGTCACCCAGGGTTATATTTATACATAGTTGATGTAACCACCAGAGTAGATAGTCCTAGTCTTTTGGGTCCTTCATTTATTTGTACCCTTTCCCACTCTTCTAAGATGTGTTAAACCTATACGTTTCATTTAAGAATGCACTCTCCACAAAAATGGAAAGAAACAGCACCACATTTCTTAGCCCTATCCGAGGGGCAGGGGGAGAAATCTGAGAAGTTTCAAGATTGCAAAAAGATATTTGAAGGCCACATGTGGACTGCAGGATACTCACTCTTCCTCCATCTTGACATGGGGGAATTTGCTCTGCTGATCAGAAGAAAACAAGATAGAAATTTTGGGGAAAAACAACTATTTACAGTCTCAGAACACTTGGTGATTTAATTTAGTGCTGAGCTGAAATCTCTCCAGCATTCTTTTTAGAAGTGGAACTGGAGGTAATGTGCTTTTGATTATGGTCTATTCAGACTGTGCATTCCTGTACTAAGTATAGATCTCACATGAGAAAAATTAGATATTCCCGAATTCCGAAGACTGTCCCGGAGCTTGATATGGTCACCACAACTAAGAACTGTCTATATTCAGCAAAATACATACTGACTCCTCTTTGGTATTCTTTGACTTTCCCAATCATTCAGTGCACTTCAGCAGTAATATCTCTTGTTCCTTGGCATTTTCTAAAACCATCTCCATTTCCACATAAGCTGCTAATCTGCATTGTATTATTCTTAGAATTACATTATTTACTTAATAAATTTATATGCCACCCATCTCATTATCAAGCAGTTTTTGATAGCTTTCAACATGATAAAAACAACAATATAAAATGTTAAAACATTACACTGTTTAAATATTAAAACTAACAAAAATAGTTTTAAGATAGGAAACAGTTCTTGTGCTAGAATAGAATAGAATAGAATAGAATAGAATAGAATAGAATAGAATAGAATAGAATAGAATACTTTATTGGCCAAGTGTGATTGGACACACAAGGAATTTGTCTTGGTGTAAATACTCTCAGTATAGATAAAGAAGAAACATTCATTAAGAATCAAGAATCATAATGTACAACACTTAATGATAGTCATAGGGTACAATCAACATCAAATCATACTAGAAAACAGGATACAAGCAACAAAGTTATAGTCACAAGTGGGAGGGGATGGGTGACAAGGAGTGATGAGAAGATTAACAGTAATAGTAGTGTACACTTTTTAAATAGTTGAACAGTGTTGAGGGAATTATTTGTTTAGCAGAGTGATGGCTTTCGGGAAAAAACTGTTCTTGTGTCTAATTGTTCTGGTGTGCAGTGCTCTATAGCATTGTTTTGAGGGAAAGAGTTGAAACAGTTTATGTCCAGGATGTGAGGGGTCTGTAAATATTTTCACAGCCCTCTTTTTGACTCGTGCAGTATACAGGTCCTCGATTGAAGGCAGGTGGGTGGTAATTGTTTTTTCTGCAGTCCTAATTATCTTCTGAAGTCTGTGTCTGTCCTGTTGGGTTGCAGAACCAAACCAGACAGTTATAGAGGTGCAGATGATAGATTCAATAATTCCTCTGTAGAACTGGATCAGCAGTTCCTTGGGCACTTTGAGCTTTCTGAGTTGGTGCAGAAAGAACATTCTTTGTTGTGCTTTTTGATGACGTTTTTGATGTTAGGTGTCCATTTTAGGTCATGTGATATAGTAGAACCTAGAAATTTGAAGCTCTCTACTGTTGATACTGTGTTGTCTAGTATTGTAAGAGGTGGTAGTATGGGAGGGTTTCTTACCACCATTTCTACGGTTTTGAGTGTGTTCAGTTCCAGATTGTTCCAATTACATCACGAGGCAAGTTGTATAACCTCCTGTCTGTATGCAGATTCATTGTTGTCTCGAATGAGACCAATGACTGTTGTGTCATCAGCAAACTTCAGTATTTTAACAGATGGATCATTTGAGATGCAGTCATTGGTATATAGGGAGAAGAGAAGTGGAGATAGCCTTGGGGGGCCCCTGTGCTGATTGTACAGATATCGGATGTGATTTCGCCTAGCTTCACCTGCTGCTTCCTGTCTATTAGGAAGTGTGTGATATTAAGTATATTATACAATGCACAATCCTTTAACTCTCCTTTCTTTGGTATTACTATGTAGAGTAAGTTTCTTCAATCTGTTTGCCACTTGTCATTTTCTAGATTTGATAGCATAGTTTGATTAGAGATTTCTCTGATTATTTTACTGTTGCTTTCCATATTTCTTTACATCAATTCATATAGCTTGCTGACTCCAGTAATGACTCCAGTGCTGAATAATTAGATTAGAAGTTCTTGCCAATAGGGAATAGTTTCTAAGGTATGGTAAAAATTGATATGTTTTATTATACAAATTTTTGTGTACTCTTTCCATTCTTGGTCTTTTTTTGAATCAGTTACTATCTGCCTTTTGTAACCTTTATTATGCCAATTTGAATGTGGAGTTTCCTTCTAAGTTTGAGGAGCTTCTGGAAGACTTTTCTTGTCCTGTCATGCCTCTTTCTACCTTCATTCTCGTCTTGGCATTTTCTGTGTTTTATTCTGATCTTTAATTTGTTTTGTTTCTTAGTTTTTCACAGTATCTTTTTACATTCATCCACAGCAACTTCAATTTCATCCCACAGTTCATATAGCTTTCTATCAATTGCTTTCACGGTCTCAGAATAATTCCTGATGTTCTTTTTCAAAACAGTCAGTACATGCTAGATCACAATGTAAAAACTGGCTTTTCTTCTTTAGCTTCACTTGAAACATGCACATAAGCAGTTCATGATCTGTTCCACAGTAAGTCTCATCAACACCACATTTTTATTGTTTACTCTTCCATCACCGTTACTGAGGTTTAATAAGGTGGGTAGACTCAGTTACAATGGTGATGAGTGATGAGTGCACTATTGGAAGATCTGAAAACCAGGTTAAGGGTAGATTATCATGGACAATGTTTGTGTGTGTGAGAGAGAGAGGGGGGAGGGAGAGAGAGTCTGTATATCACAAAGAATCAACACCAACTTGAGGTTAGCTCATGTTATTCCTCTGCCTCTGACTTACACTTCAATGAATTAGAGAATTGTCAGCATGGTTATCTTCTGAATGTTATCTGGCTGTTAAAATGTTTTACCTCTGATTGCCTTGGGCTTGGCCATCAGGGCCATTTGCTGTACTTCCTATCTTTTAACAATAATACCATTAATTTAATTTCTATATACTCCATCGGTAATATATATGTATATAATTATAGTTTTGGTCGCTGAAAACTATGCTAACAGTAAGAAAGCACTGGATTATTACCAATAAGCCAGTACCCTGTTTCATTTCCTCTTCCTAGTTTTTCTTTCTTACCATTTCCAAATTTCAAACCACAAGCAGCATGTTTTGTTTGCATTTCAGATTGAACTTGACCATAAAGCGTGTTTTCCACATCAGTGGTTGGGGCATAAATCCAGATAACCATCGTGTTAAAGGATTGTGCACAAAATAACAATTGATATTATTTTGTCATTGGCTACAGTGTATCCAAGTATTGTTTTTGCTGTCTTCTTTCTGACTATGAAAGCATTGCTAATCCTTTTTTTTTTCATGTCCTGAATTGTCATCAGTAAGATCTTTTGACCGAAAATGTTTAATTCCACCACATTTCAGTTCACTGATACCTAAGATATCAATGTATGGGCAATTCATTTCATTGTTTCACCTGCTTCTTATGTGTCATGTTTGCACTGTAATTCTGTTTTAGCAACTTTAGATTTTTTTTCTTTGTGGCAACATCAGTAAGTATATATCTCAAAGGCTTTAATCAACTATGTCAAAACCGCTATTAGTACTTTGATTCTCCATTTTTCTTCCATTCACCCTGTGGGGCCCATCATCTGACATTCTGTCACTAATTACTTTACTTTCTGTGTCCAGATAGATTTCTTGGTAAAAGCACATAAGAGGTTTACCATCGCCTTCTCCCACACAGTATGAACTGATGTCTTTGAGATTGTCACTAAAATGATCTCCTCCCTCTAGCATCTTCCTATAATGCTGCTGTTTGAAATGGACCTGGGATAACTGGTATGAATCTTGGGTGTTCCTCCAAGGAGCACTTTTATTTTGCAATATACTCACAGGCTTTTTTAACCAATTGTCCCAGGAACCCACATAGACACTCACTTGTGAGCACTTGCCTGGGCATAATATAGCAATAGCACTTAGACTTATATACCGCTTTATAGTGCTCTACAGTCCTCTCTAAATGGTTTACAGAGTCAGCATATTGCCCACAACAATCTGGGTCCTCATTTTACCCACCTCGGAAGGATGGAAGGCTGAGTCAACCTTGAGCCTTGATGGGATTTGAACTGCCAAACTGCAGGCAGCTGGCTGCAGAAGTAGCTTGCAATACTGCACTCTAAACGCTGTGCCACAGAGGCTCCATTAATATGTTGTCAGCATTTATTTGTGACCCCATCACATTTGTGACCCCACATATAGAACAGGGAAACTGCTTCTATTGAGCAAAAGCTTGCCTTCTACCAGAATAAAGTGTCACATTTTAACTTTAATTTGAGCACCATTTCTTCCCCCTAATTACTTATTAATTATGTGCTAGAGTTGTGGTCACACTTATTTTTCTGTACATCCCACAGGCACTTGCTACCCAAAGCTGTCCTTTCCTCTTCACCTCTGCCACTGGGTCACATGCAATAATGCAGTGTGCTAATATTGCTGCTGATTTATTCCTGTTTGTTGTGTTATTTTCATAGTCTAGGTGTTCAGCCTTCCTGCTATATAGTTGGTTGCTGAGCAACACCATTCTCTCTTCTCTCTTCCATAAATTTGTGGCAGTAGTTTTATTTTTGTTTCTGTTTTGTTTTAAAACAGGCCAATAGTTTTCAAACACAGAACTCTAAAAAATCAGGTGCCATTTAAATAAAGCTGGAAGGAATGCTTTATATATTGATTTGATTGGTGTGTGTGTGTGTGTGTGTGTCATGTGTATATATACCATACATACACAAACATATACACAAAGATAGATACAACGCACACACACGCACACACACACACAGAGAGAGCCTCTTTAAGGATTACAAATTTCCTGTCAGTTATTCCTTTTTAAAGAATACACACCCTATTATTTTATTCATGCTGGTAAATAATTCAGTGATTTATCTTCTTTTTATTGATTGAGAAGAAGGATGGAGGGAGGGCGGGAAAGAGAGAGGAAGAGAGAAGAAGGAGTGGGGGAGAGAGAGAGATGGTACGCTGTTTTAGATAAGAATTATCTAAACAATTTTATGATGTTCAATATGTAAAAAATCTTTCATACATAAAGATTTCCTTTAAAAACTCATTAAATATTTGCTATAGTGACAGTTAGGTTTAAGGTGACATTGGACCTTCTTCCCACCTGTCTTTTCATGGCAGCATGTTCAACAAGGCATTGCTTAGAAGAAATAATTTTAGCCTCTTCTTCCACCATGAAAATAATTTCAATTGTTACTGAGTGTTCAAACTATTAATACTATAGCTGACCCCAGATTCTTCAGAATTATACTTTGGACTCTTCTACAAAGAAGTGTAGATCCCTCAGTGGAACATGATGACCCCCATCTGTCTATGTTCTCATGATTACGCCATCTGCAATAATCTATATCTTGGCTACTTTTTGCCTCAGTTGTACAATTTGGGACAACAGTAAGTTCCCTGCTTAAAGAAAAGGGTAAACTTGCAACACTTGGTATGTGCCATGGAAGTTTGGAGGTGGAAGGTTCAATTTCTTCCATTGATAGATCTCATTACTCTCAGGAAGAAACTCAAATCCAAATGAAGAGAGAAGACCATCATAGTATATAAGCAACATACAATATAATAGCATATTTCACCAACTTATAATAACTAAAGCAACATATATCATTAAAATACAAAAGTCGTTCAAATCCCAGTGATATCTATTGTGAACCCACTTTCAAAACCCATATCAGACCTGGAACATCACTTGATTATCAGTGTTATTAGACTTTAGATTTGCTTAATTTTCAGAGATTGTCATTTCTTACTCCAGGTGTTTAACTGTCCTTGATTTTTATTTCTGCCTGAGTTCTTCCACAGTTCCAAAAGAGTTTCTTTAATCCTTCATTCTTTACAGCAACAATCTTTTCTCTTCTCAACAGCTTTCCAACCAGTTTCATTCCAGGTTGCCTAGACAACCACTTTCTTTTGTTAGCCCTTAGACAGGAAGGGATAGTGTACTATCCATGGGCACCAATGTCCCCCCTGGTTATATCCTGTGCCGCTGCTGTTGCTTTTAATGGGCACTAAAATAGAAAAAAGGAGCCTAACAAACACCTGGAAAGCTGAAATTGTTATTTCCAAAACTGAATCAAAGTTCTTGCAAAAATAAAAACTCAGGTGGGTGCAGCTAATGGAAGCTAGAGAGAGAGAACTTGTTAAAAGTAGAAAATTCGGTTATTATACCTGACAATATAAAGAGCCGAACTAAAGCCATTTTGTGTTCGTAGTCTGAACTTTTGAAGCTCAGAACAGTTACGAAATGTGTTTTTGCTAGGAATAATACCAGATTACAAAACTATGTACTTGGCATAAGTTAGAGGTATGTGCTGGGGTGCTCTGATATTATAAATGTCACATTAAGAAATATTAATGTTCTCTTATAATTTTCTGGAATTTGAATAACAGAAAATCTGAATTGTTGGAAGTTTTCCATGGAAGGTTGTATAATATCCATATATGGAAATAGGAAGTGTTATGTAACCATGTGATTTGATAAACCTATACAAGCTGTATTCACTAAAGGGAAGGGTCTCCTTCCTCCTAGAAAATGTTATTTTTTTTTCCTGGAGTATAGGGGTCCATACTGCAGTATTTTTCCTAATAAAACTTCCTATAGATCAGATTATCAAAAGTCTGTTGATTCATTTTTATATGCTTCTCACAATTGTACACCTGCCCAGAACAAATAATGCTAGAAAGTTAAAGTAGAAGCAAGGAAGCTCTCAAACTTTGCAGCTCCCACTGCAGATTGTTCTAAAGCAATCATTTGTTTATTTATTTAGAAGTGTAGAAGGCACCCCAGCTCTATAATTCTGGGCAGCATACAATAAAAGCAATCATACTATAAATTAAAAAAAAAAGAGGAAAAGAGAAAGGAAGAAAAACAACCATTAAAATCACCCAAGATCTTCTCTGACAATATCAGTTTTGCAGGGCTCCTTTGAACACAGCCAGGGTTAGTGTAGAGTCAGTGTACTGTATTTCAGAAGACGTTCTAGATTGCAGCTGCTACAATAGAGAATGCTCACTTCCTATGTCCCATCTGCTTAATAAATATGGAGCATGCCAATTCTTTGTAGACATAAGCAGAAGTCTTTTAACTAACCTGGCCATATGCAATGAATGACTTTACAAGTGATAATCACTTTTATTTTTGAAGTAATATGGCACAGAAAAACAATGTAAGAAACATGCAAACTACATTAAGAGGGAGGGGGGAAGCATTTTAACGTATTAAGTATGGCATGCTTTCTTTTTTAAAAAAGTGTATCCCTGCTTCAGAGCTGACTTTCAAAAATGCAAATATGGTACAGGTGTTTTATAAATAAAAATAAATAAATGCAATAAATATTTTGAACAAAAATGAAGGAAAATTACTGGCAGGCCTCAAGAGAATGATTCAAGGCTCCTTGGGAGCCATATAGTCTAGAACTGCACTTATCCACCCCCATCTTTTCTTATAATTATTCATACTTTTCTTTTTATCCATAACATGTCTGGAGGTAATAGAACAGAGTAGTCTTAAATATTTTCTCACCATATATATATGTGTGTGTGTGTGTATGTGTGTGTGATATATATATATATATATATATATATTCACTCTGAGAAGCACAAGGCCGAAGACACAAGCCTGAAGATGATGAATGAGACTTCATCGAAACGTCGCCTAGATATTTCCAACTCTACGTGGGAGAAAACCCGAAGAACCAAAGATCCATATATATATATATATATATATATATATATATATATATATATATATATATATATATATATATATGTTTTTGCAGGTATGGTGTTTAGGTTTCTTTGGGTATTTTCCCATGTAATATTTGTGCTTTTATTATAGCGACGTTTCGGCAGAATCTCATCTGTCATCCTCAGGCTTGTGTATTGGGTTCTTTTTAATTTTGTGTGTCAAGCTTGGCAGCTGTTTTTTGTTTGAATTTGGTGCTGGCTTTCTGCTATTTTTGAATGTTTTTTCCTCATCCTGATTGGCTGGAAGTCTAGGTCTGCTTTTATTGGTCTTTGAGTTGCTATGTATTGATTGGTTGGCAACATTGTGTTTTGTGCATTGGGGTTTCTGAGTGCAGCTTGGTTTCTGGTGAATGGCCAATAATTATTTATTAGGAAGCTAGGTTTTATTTGGGTAGCTGGCTGGGACGTGTTTGGGCTGGAGGTATTGAGGGGGTATTAGGGGGGTCTGTTTGTGTCCTGGTGTTTGCCTGGATTGTGGTATAGAGATTTGTTTGTTTGTGAATGCAGGCTTCCAGATGATTGATAGTCTGGTGGAGTCATCTCTTCTATTCATACTATTAGGTCTTTTATCAATTTCTATGGTTTCTCTGATGATTCTGTAGCCGGGGTTTTCTATAGCAGCTAGAGTTTTGGTGCCATTGAAGTTGATGATATGACCTGTGGCTTTCATATGTTGTATTAGTGAGGAAGTGTGTTCCAGCTTTTTTATTGCATTCTTGTTTTCTTCAAGGCAGGTACTTATCCTTCTGTTGGTTTTTCCTATGTATGTGGCAGGGCATGATGCACAGGGTACTTCATATATACCTTGGTTTTCTAGATCAATTTTATCTTTGGGGTTTCTTAGGATGGCTGCAATGTTTTGTCCGTTTTGAAGGCAGTTTTGATGCGATGCCTGTGTAGTATCTTGCTGATTTTGTCTGTTGTTCCTCTTATGTAGGGCAGGACAGCTGTTCCATAGGTTTGTTCATCTTCTGGGTCTCTATTGTGTTTCAGTGTGTTTTTGTGGATCAGGTCCATGACTTTGTTTTTGTGGAAGCCATTAGCTATCAGTATTTTGGTCAGGGTTCATAGTTCAATCTTTATGTGTGCCTTGTCTGTCAGGTGTTTGGTTCTGGTAATTAGTGTTTGGGCTACAGAATGTATTTGTGCTGGGTGGTGGTGGGATTGAGCATTTAGGTAGCGGTTGGTGTGTGTTTTCTTCTGGTATATGATGTGTCCTAATGTGCCATCTGTTTTTTGTGTAGATTAGTACATCTAGGAATGGTAGTTGTTTGTTTGTTTCCATTTTCATGGTGAATTTGATTTTGGGTGTGTACTGTTTAGTTGTGTTAGGAAATTGTTTAGGTTTTCTTTTTCATGGGGCCAAATAACAAATGTGTCATCGATGTATCTTAGCCATATTTTGGATTTGTGGGTGGCATTTGCCAGGGCTCTGGATTGGAATTCTTCCATGAACAGATTGGCAATAACGGGTGACAGTGGGGATCCCATGGGGGCTCCTTTGATCCATTTGAATCTTTGTCCTTTGTATATGAAATATGTGTTGGTTAAGCAGTGTTCTGTTAGTTCCATGAGGTGCTTGAGTGGTTTGAGATCGAAGGAGCCCCCATGGGATCCCCACTGTCACAAAGAACAAGCACAAAGCCAAAAGCACCAGCCTGAAGATGGCGAGTGAGATCTCATCAAAACGTTGCCAAGATAGTCTCAATCTTACACAGGAAAAGATCTGAACACTCCAAGATCTGCACACACACACACACACACACACACATCACATCAGTGATTCCCATTAAAATGATCCAGTGTTAAGGATTTTTTCACCAATGTTCTTTTTTTTCTAATTGTATCAGGAAGATCTATTTCTATTCCATAATGGAATATGAGGTTTACATTGAGATCTGCCCTCCTTTGATACTCCCAAGGTAAATTCTTGAATGGAAATATATGCTGCCAATTCTTAGTCAATTCAGAGAAAATCAATCTGACACACAAAATAACACATGATAAACATGAATGAACGGTCACAAGGGTTTCATAGCAATGTTTGACTCAAAATAATCTGTTTCTGCATACTATCTGGCTGAAGACATAATACATGGATCCTAAAATATGGTTCAGGCATTCATTGACAATTCAGAATCATTTCCAATTGAGACTTGGAATCCAATTCAAAGAAAGATTTAAAAATCTTAAGTGTTTATCAAAATTGCAATAGATTTGCACAGACACTATAGCTTTATGAAGGGATTAAAAATATCTACATTGATTAAGTAAATGTGCTATTAAGTTCTAACAGGATTGGCATGATTCATGTTTCTCATTGTTGAGACAATTCCATCTAATGTGACCCAGGAAGTGTGATCACTGTTTGTGACACTCACTGATGGATTTCAACAAGCAAAGTCAATGGAGAAGCTAGTAGGAGTTTGTGAATGATGATCACATCATGTTTGCCCTTATGCCATGGAGTTCATTTAACAACAGTCATTGGAATGGTTGGTTACACCTCATGACAGCATCACTTAACAATGGAACTCTAAGGAATACTAATAAAATAAAAAAGAGCTTCAGAGAAAAAGGATCCTGATGTCTTAGTTTCCTTTATATATCTTTTTTTCTTAAATAAATACCTGCAATTCTGTAACTGGAAATAAATATTATCCTTTCAGGATAAAACTGCAAAAATTTAGAAGATAAGTACACTTTTTGTGCTAGGCAAATATTACAGTTCTGGAATAGTTAAAAAGGTGTGTTTATTTTTGCACTGTTGGCAATATTACTAGGTGAGTCCCAAAAGTGTTTTATCAAAAGACAACTGGATTTTGTTTTTGTTTTTTCCCAAGGAAAAATAAAGTCTAGTTGCCTTTTGATAAAGCCCCTTTGGAACAATCATGACCTGGATGACTGAGAATCTCCATAAACTTTACTAGGTGAGCAATTTTTATATAAACAGATGGCCTTATAATATTTTTATAATGCAAAAACCTACCAAATTATGGAAAGAGATGTATGATAGATTTTGTTCTAGAACTACTGTAAATTAGATTTTTATATGAGAAAGCACAATAATGGATTTACTTGCCCAACCTTTCTTTGATCCAGTTATCATAGAAGCCATTCTCCTGCTAAATTGGCAGTGCGATGGGTGCATATAGCTTCAGCAGATCTCTGAATTTAATATAATTCATCTGACTAAATGAATAGTTGTCTAATACCAATATTTTATTAATATGGTTAGAGATTAATGATGGAATTGAAAATCACTGTTTCATTACCACATAATTGCTTTACATCACATATCTATTGTGGCCTGTTTAAACTTTGCTTCTTGTTGGCGAAAGCTAAGAACAAGATTCCTAATTGACTGCCTTCTGCACATTACACTTGCTTTTGCCTTGTTACTTGATTTCTCTACCTCTGACAGATCAAAGGGATGCTGCCCTCTCAAATAAAAGCATTTTAATAGTGATTCAAGGCCCTAATTACCTCCTCTGCTCAGATATTTTCTGCTGTGTAGATAGGTCTTAAACTGTGAATCTGCTTCTCAATTGTGATCCAGAATCACTATCTGAAATATATATTTCTACTTTTCCACCATAGAGGTACACCATAGAGGTACATTTATATACTGCAATCTTTTCAGCAGAAATGCTTGGTATTTCTTCTTCCTGGTGCTCTTCGTAGCAACCAATGTTGTTACCAGGCTAAGTATAATTGATTCACCAGAACAGAGAGCTACCAAAGGTACTCAACACTCTTAGATGTAGGAAATGCTACTACCATGGAAATAGGCTTGCTTTCTATTGATGCCTTCTTTAAACAATAACCAATCTTTCCTTACATTGTGACAGGGTGGATATGACTGGGAAAAACTTCAGAGTATGGGAGAAGCTTCTATATTTTATGGCTAACTTTTGATTGCATGCAGTTATTACTGGTATAAATACAAGAAACCACTGGATTTTATGGTCATATAACCGGAGATACTTATCTTTGAGGAGAGATGAAAATTATACAATATAATAACTAAGAGCTAAGTTCATACATGAATGCATTCTATTAATTGACTGTAGTATTAGATTTTTCCTTTTTATGTGGATAATCTTTCACAGATTTATCATAATCTCAAATGACCATTGTTTAAAAATCAGTTTATATTGAGTGAGATGAAGCTTCTGATAGACATCGCCTCTCACTAATACCAAATCACCTCAAGCTCAGTGTTTTGCTATTAAATAGGTGTGTAGTGAATCATCTGCTATCAAGTGATAAAAGTAAAGCAAGTTCAAATTTAGCTCTCTGACAGGATGTGCTTGCAGTGAAACTTGAAATTAAAGTTTTTGATGAGTGAGTATGGTATTGCTTAGCTTAGAAATGACCCAAAAGCTTCTTTCCTGAATACTCAAAATCTCACATAATTCCCACAAAATTTTCCTAAGCCTGGAAAAATCACTATACAGTATTCTTAGTCTCTGACATTTTCATTTAAAATTCACCATAGCAAAAACAATAAGCCTATTATTTACCATTGGTCTTTTTTCTCCTACTGCAGTTAAATGTACTGTGTAGAGCAACCTAGATGGGTTGGTGGAGAGAGTGAGATAGCCAGTACCCATAGTACCCATTTAAAATTGTGTGACTAGCAGGGTGCTGCAATTGCTATAGCTTCAGGCCACAGTCATAACTCCCCTCATTCAGCACTGTTTCAATTTTGAATAGTTATTAAATGAACTGAAGATTACCTATACATACTGGAATTGACTGGAAGAATTGCAAGGATCTGTAAAATTAAAAAAAAGAGTTAAATCAAAGTGAGTTAAATAAAGTTGTATGCATTTGTCCACTAATATGCAAAACCACACTAGGTCATTGCTACCAAGGAAAACCTATGAAGAACTCAACTCACTTTGTTCCATAGCAACTTATGAACAGAGTGTTCTGTAAGCTGAAATCTGGCAATAAGGCAGAATGAGATATATTTTTCTTCCAATGAAAAAACATACATTCTCTTGCAAGTTGTATGAGACCCAACCCCAACCCTACCCCTACCCCTATCCCTAACCATCTCTATTACAAACAGAACACTCTTAGTGTTTGCATAATTTTGAATATACACTGAGTAGCCCTTCAGTGTCCAACACACATGAAGACATGAAAACATGTAAGTTAAAGGCTGACTGTAGAGTGGTGCAAAACTGCCCTTATGTTGAGGAATATTAAGAAACTACAAGGACATTCTTGAGGAAAGTAGTGTGATCGGCAGACTATGATTGTTCTTTAGACATTAGCAGTTTTATCTACAAAAAGTCATGAAGCAGCAACACTCTCTTTATGAGTCAGGTCTTCTTGCATACTAACTTTTTATTTGTTTTATTTTTCTCATATTTTTCCTTTTCACCTGATCTCTTATTCGTCCATATATAAGCTGATTTTATCCTACCACTATGTGAGTTTGCCATTTGTATATATCTACAAAAAATCATACAGATGTCCTTTGCATACCTCCTACTCATCCTTAATGTATTTATGCATATTGATTTTGTTTTTTGCAATTTCCTGTAATATAAAGTGCTTTTGTTCCTCAGTTACATTAATGCCCACATTTCTGTGCATGCTTTCCCCTAATATGTGCATTTGAATGCATTTTTAAAAATGGAAAAGTATATTAGAAATTATACTGCAAATGCAAATTGGGAAGCAAAATATCCAGTTTTGCATATTGAATATTTAATGCACATTTGTAAAGTGCACTAAAATGTGGACAGAATAAATTTCTCCCTTATTTCCACTTGAGATTTAAGCAGCTTAGATGAGGATTCAGCTGTTATATCACAATTAAAGGTCATCCATGTCAGCAGTGAAGCTTCTGACTCTAACTCTACCAGAATAGAATTGAACACCATAATAATAATTAAAAAATGAGTTAGATTTATTAATTGGCCTGAGCTTCTGCTTTTCACAATAGCTTTATTTGGTTTATCTTCTGGCTTATTATGAGCTGCATCCTGTCTGGCAAAAGTCAAATTTGATACTCTATATTGCATTGACATGTTTCTCTGAAAATAAAACTTCGTCTTATATTTTTTTGCCATCAAAAAAGGTAGCAGGTCTAATTTTCAAGGGAGTGTCTTCCACTAACTCACCTCACTTTCATGCATCACCCACAGCCTCCTTTTCATTGTCAGAGGCCTTCAGGAATTTCTTCTTCAGCCAGCAAGGCCAGTAAGAATAAACCACCATTGCACGACAAAGGAGCTGGAGTTTGTATTCATTTCAGGACAAATCTTCAATACTCAAGGACTGGCTGAGAGGCAGTTACACCACCCCTGCCGACATCCCCATCCTAGCCTAATTTTTACCTGTGGACCCTGGAGTGGGTGGGTTCTTAATTAGGGCTTATTTTGTGGGTAGAGGTTATTTTGGACATGTGTAAAAAAATCAAGCTAGGACTTACTTTTGGGGTAGATCATATTTTTGGGGAAACACGATAGGCAAAGATTGGCTTGGTAAGTAAGATTTAAATTAAAATTAAAACCCACTCAGTGACCTTGGGCCGTCACATACACACACACACATATACACAAACATTGCCTAAGGCATCCTACTGGATTTTGTTATGGGAAGAACTAAAGAAATGAAACATCAGTGGTATATCAATCTAAGTAACAAATCAATAAATAATCAGATTTTAGCTGAAACCTGCCTGTTAGATATCACAGGCAATTTAATTTTTAATGTGAGTGAAAATAAAAATTATTGAATGCACACATTAGCTCTATTTGATGTAATGTTAGTCAACTGAAAATAACATTAATGTTTGCCTTGGTTCTGATTGCTTCTTTGTCACTGCTATGCCTATTTTTGGTGTCCAGTCATAAAAGTGATGTTTAAAATCAGAGTAATTTCAGCTTGAGAAACCTTACATGCCTGTGGTGTATCATTATATATAAACTTCTGCACTTTATGCCTTATTTCCTTCCACAAAACTAACTTTTCCTTCTTTTTAAAAAAAAAAAACCCATTGTAGGGCAAACAATAAAGTGATGTTGTTTCCATAAGAATGATATTAACCATAAAATTCTGAACTACTATGAATTTTCTTATAAAACTAAGCTGAAAAACAATTCCTGTATGTTTTTAATCTTTCAGCATTTTCTGCATTTGAATGGAATCTGTTTATTTACCTATCATTTTTATCCTGTTTCAACTGATTGCTTATTTTACTCAGGTTAAAGGCTACATAAAGTTGAAAGCTTTATTCTATAATGACCATATTTCTAGCAAATTACATTGAACACACGCATTACTAAACATACAATTTAATGCATATTGCATAAGTAGAAATCTATAGAGAATGATTCAGTAAATTGAGTGTTTCATTCATTTTAGTCCTGATATTTGCCTGATATAGAATCATAGAATGCATGAGACTTATAAGTATCAAGTCCAACCCTCTAGTCCATGTGAAAACCCTCTAGTCCATTCCCAACAAGTTAATAGTCAGTCATGGACACCCACAGGTTCCCAGTTTCATCAAAATGAGGCAACATTACATTGTCATACTGGGTGCCCCACTGCTTTTGGGGTGTGTGAATTATCATAACACATATACTAAAGGACCACCTTTTTATCATTAAGACAGGACACTGCTGTTGTCTGATTAATATAATTAATTAATTGCAGGTAACTTTGGGTAATTCATGACAAATACAGCCAGATGAACTAATTCTACTTTATAGTAAGGTCACATTAATCAAATCTTGCAAGTCTAAAAACATATTTCTCCCCCTGTCCATTTTACAGCATTTTGGAGGGTCTCTTCTAAGTCGTTTGCCGCACCCATGTTTCTGCTACACAATCAGCTGCCTTTTATCTGACTGTTCAACTGGTTGCATCTTTTTGCTCTGTCTTCTTAATATACCATTCATTCACATATACCATTACAATATTTTTCTCAGCTGTTATGTATTTTAAATTTTGTATTTATAATGGGAATTGTTTTAATTTTAAGATTGTTCACTGCTCAGAATTACAGGTAGTCCTTGACTTATAACAGTTCTTTTAGTGACCATTCCCCAGCATCCCCATGAACATATGATCAAAATTCAGATGCTTGGCAACTGGTTCATACTTATGACCATTGCTGTGTCCTAAGGTCATGCAACCACCTTTTGCAACATTTTGACAAGCAAAGTCAATGGAGAAGACAGATTCACTTAACAACCGGATTACTAACTTATCAACTTCAGTGATTCACTTAACAATTGTGGCAAGAAAGGTGGTAAAATAGGGCAAAACTCACTTAACAAATGTTTCACTTAACAGCAAGTTTGGCCTCAAGTGTGGTGGGTATGTTGAGGACTAGTTGCATTTGTTAAGATGGGCAGCCATACAAATTGAATAAACAAAATAAAGATAAAACAATAAATAACCAGCCATTTATATAAATTGCAAGTCAACAAGACTACAGTGCCCAAAAGATGTTATTATAGGCTTCGTTAAATGTTTTACTGAGATCAAGATATATTGCATC
Source organism: Bungarus multicinctus (assembly GCA_023653725.1). NCBI lineage: Eukaryota > Metazoa > Chordata > Lepidosauria > Squamata > Elapidae > Bungarus > Bungarus multicinctus. The sequence goes on along the minus strand of CM042836.1, from coordinate 56,610,635 downwards.
TAAAGCATTTATTGGTCTACCAAACAAGTCATTCTGTTAGAAAAAGTAGTGATATTAATATGCTGCAACTTGCTTTTGACAAAGCCCCTGCTATCTCCTGGTAATGGTAGCAATTTTTCCACATACAGAAATGCTGCTTGATTTTCAATCTTCTAATCACAAAACTGAGGGACAATAAGGAAATACATCGTGGCAAGCTAAGCCACTTAATGGATGCTTTATTGCTGTGTACTGCTGTGAAGAGCAGGGAGGGGAAGCTGCAAGAGAGAGAAGAGGAGAAAGAGATGAGAGACAAAAGAGACACTCTGAAAAGAAGGAAAAGGATGAGATGACTAAGGAATTAGTAATATGAAATTACTTCCTTCTGTTTTTCTGCTCAGGTACATGCACACACATGCACACATACGTTCTCTAACTTTTATTCTAGTAGTATGTAGTTAGCAAGGAGTTATGCTTTGCCTACCTATCTAATTTATTCCTGTAAATAAATCTCTTTTATGTGAACATTATGAAAGTTGCTTCACTAATCATTGCTCTGATTAGATTCTGCTTAGAGGATGCTTATATGCATACCCAGAACATTTTAATGGGGCCACCTCAATTAATTCTCTCTGGTCCCCAAGAGCTGGTTTTCAGAATTGTCACCTGAGTTGGGAATGTAATAAAAGACAAAATAATCTGGAAACAGCCTAAACCAGGATGGTATAAAACATGGTGCCTCTCTACGAAATGCACATTCATTTTAAAAATCAATGAAAAACAAACTCATGGAGCCTCATTCATGTAACTTATTTGTTTTTTTACAAATAAGATTATTATTTTATTTTATTTATTTATTTATTTATTTATTTATTTATTTATTTATTTATTTATTTATTTATTTCTAATACTTATATACCGCCTTTCTCCCGAAGGACTCAGGGCGGTGCACAGCCAATCACAGCCAATTATGTGGAGAAAAAGCAATAAAACAGGAAAAATGAATATATATTTATTTATAATATTTTATATTTTGTATTCACTTTTATTTGTTTTCAGTTGTCTTAGAGACACAGATTTGTGTTGGACCTATTAGTAGTTCATAATCTTTAATCTACTACCCCATAGCAGGTGTGAAGATAAGTCATACAAATGCTCTTTTTGTCCTAAATAAAACACTTTACTGCCCTTTTGCTACATTAGGGTTCTTCAATTAAAAGTGCATACTGATTAAATAATTAACTTAGAGCCTTCTCTGGCAGTTCCAAAAATATGCCATGTTATTATAGAGTGACTGGAGGCTGTCTAATTTGATTCAGAAGCTAAGTTTTCCTTTTGCTTTTTGTACTGTCCATTTATGATAATTGAAATGAAATCGGCAAATATCTGTAACTTTTTCTCACTTTTTCAGAATATAATGAAATGGTCATAATAGGGTCCTTTGAGAGAAAGAAGCCTGTCAAATTTCAGGAAAAAAATATGTACAAGGGATTAAGGGACAGCTACTGTTCCACGTTGATTTTTAAGAAAGAAAAAAACCTGGCCAATAATATTTCTATTAGTTGCTACAATTGGATAACATTTGCAGGCATGTCTGCCCCTTTGGAAGAATAATTGGGTTCAAGGAACTGTTTACAATTTGGATATACACGTACAGAGTAGGTATAGATGTAGATGTAAATATATACAAAGGAATGTACTTATCCCAATGCTTTTGGAAAAGGGAGGATTGCTATGAAAGTAATATGCACTGAAATACTTTTTGGGAATTGAATTTGAATCTTTGCACAGCACTAAAAGGAAGCCTTCTAAGACTTTTGATGCAATACAAAGGATGGGCTAGATGCTGGATAAGAAACCAAGGCAAAAAAACCCAGACCGTTCAGTATTGCCCCAAATCAACCTAACTCCCTGGTGCCACTAAAATTTTCACATTCTTGTTCTTAGAAGAAAATAACCCCAAAACTAGCAATTTTTATTGAACACTGGAACAACCCTGTGGTAAATGACTTTCAGAGTTTCACCTGGAAGTCTCAATATCAGAATTAGAAACTATAATGCAAAGGAAAAGAGTCACAAATATCATCTCATTGGGGCTCTATTTAAAATCCGGAGATTCTGAAAGTGGGTACTGAGGAAATGTTACTCTCTGTAAGATAATAGCTCAGTGAGATAATAGCTGCTGAGTAATTGAGCACAAAGAACACCCTAGGAGACAACATCTCTATTCAGTTAGCAGCCAGGGCAAAGCCATTCTCCTTTTAAAGCTTAGAAGGCATACTTGTCTAATAGCAAGCAAGAAAATCTTGATTTCCTAAAGCTGTCAATAATACATAAGGTTTCAACATTTTTTTTTAAAGAATCAGCTAAGTTGTCTTAAAAGAGAGCATTAAGCATAATGAGCTTTAAAACAGCTGTCCAATTAAAAAAATATTCTTACAGGATCTAATATGGGTCAGCAACTGGAACCAGAGGTTTAGTCTTCCGAACTGTCAGACTCATGCTGGAGCCAAATTTTAGGCAACTTCTCTCCAGCAAACTGTGTCTTTGGACCAAGGTGTGTGTGGTATTTATATGGTGCCTGTTGTGTGTGGCTTTTTAGATGTTGGTCGGGATGTTAATGACTGACTATTAAGTCATTGGCTGAAAGCACACATTCTGCTAGAGAGAAGTTTCCTGAGGATTGGCTCCAGCATGAATCCAAAAGCTTGGAAGACTGAATCTCTGGTCCCGGTGACTGACTCAGATTGGATACTGCAATATTATTCTGTGACACATATAGCACTAGCCATAGCAATAGCACTTAAGACTTATATACCGCTTCATAGTGCTTTTACAGCCCTCTCTAAGCAGTTTACAGAGTCAGCATATTGCCCCAAACAAACTGGGTCCTCATTTTACCAATTTCAGAAGGATGGAAGGCTGAGTCAACCTTGAGCAGGTGGGACTTAAACTGCCAAACTGCTGGCAACCAGCAGCCATCAGAAGTAGCCTGCAGTACTGCATTCTAACCACTGTGCCACCACAGCTCACATATACATATTCTCCTTCATTCAAGAGAAATATTCTTGTTTGATTTTTTGATCATATACATTATTTTAGAACAAAGCAAATCAGACTGTTAAGTCCTAAATCCAATCTCTAAACAGATCGTAAAAAGTTTCAGTTCAAGGATTAATTTGAAATCAGATCTAAGAAACTTTAATAGGGAAAAATATATGGCATAGAGCTTCAGATAATAAGCTAAGTTTTGGAGTAGGAGTGTGGGGGAACCAGATTTAAGTCTATTCTTAATCAAGGAGACTCAGTGGATGAATGTGAGCCAATTATTATCTCTAAATCCAGGCTATCTCATAAGTGATGTATAGTGGGAATAATTAGAAGAAAAAACCTTAATGAAAGACACTTTAAGTTTCCAGGAAGAAATTTGGACATATTTTTAATGAATAAATTATATTTTCAAATGAAAAGTTTAATAAAGGAGTTGACCCAATATACTAAGAGTATACACCCTAATGTCCTTCAGGAATTTTGAATTATAGCTTTCTTACTCTTATGCTAGTTGGGACTCAAGAGACTCTGTCCCTGGAACACTTGGAGGAAATTAGATTACTTAGTTTGCTATAGAAATTACATTCTGTGATATTCTAGATCAAACTTTTGCTTTTCTTGACTGAAAAAGAAAGAAGATTACAGTTCCCTTTAGCCCAAGTCAGCATGGCTGATGATTTTCTCATAACTGAATGGAAACTATTAGCTCAGTCAGAATAACAGAGTGGTAGTTGCCCATTAGAACAGTGCCAAGCAACATACAGAATAATGATGCTGAAAAGTATCATGAATGGAACAAACTGAGTTGAGGACTTAAAAGAAAAAAAGAGTGTATAGGCATGACAGAAGTAAGAACAGTTTACAAGGCCCAATCTAAAAAGATCTGTGCTTATAGAATACCAAAAATATGCTGCTGCCCTATTTAGCCAATTTATATATAACCATATATAATCACTAACACTGATGATGTTACCTAGTTTGGGTAATGAAATGTCTGGAAGAAAAGTTCAGAGAACATTAAGGACCCCTCATTTCAACCCTGAGCTACAAATATTCTCCTTTATTAGTACCACCATTCAATGAAAATCCATTGAATACCCTTATTTTGAATCTGGCCAAGGATATGGAAAAATTCTGTAAAATTTTTCCTTTTTATTCTTTATAATGGCATCTGAATAATGTGACATTCACTAGGTCCAGGGATTTAGGAGACAGTTTGTGATCTTAGTGAGAGTGAACTTGTGAGTAGGAAAGGTGATGGAGGGCCAAGTTTGCTATGTTCACATGATACATTGTCAACACTGAGTTATGATGATGGAGGGAGGGAGTAAAGTGCATAAAGAATTGTAAGAAAAGGAGGGTGAACACATGAGACACATGGAAGAAATTGGATGTAAAGAAGGATTGGGGAAGATATGATGGAATAAAGTTTGGAGCAAGAAAAAGATAGAAGAATTGCCTAAAGAATTGTCAAAACCATCCACCAATCACAACCTGCTTGGATTAGCAGACAGTTTTTAGAAAGTGGCAGAGCAGAAGTGAAACAGGATTTAATCTGTTTAATAAACCCTTACATGCTGGATAAGGACTCAAACTTATTGCAGAAGCCAAAAGAGTCGAGAGAGTTAAGATAGCATTTGACAGAAAGAACAACACATTTTATGCCATTTTAGTTTTCTGCCATCTCATGGCCAAGTGAATATTTACTAAGACCTGCATTCTATCAGTGCATTTTTATAGTGTAACTATTGTTTTTTAACCAATAGCTACAGTTTATGGCACTATTATGGCACTATTTTGCTCTCATGGTTATACAGAGTTTGATGCCTACAGATTACAAGCGGAACTGAATAAAGACATGATGGATAAAGTAAAATTGTCTTTCTCTCTCTTTACATGAGTTAAATATTCATGAGCACGCTGCTATTTTCTCCAGATACATCGGTTAAGGAATAAATAGCTTTTTCACTTTGCTATGCTTTAGCTCAGTAAGCAACATGTGAATTTCCAGCTGCATTTTTGGAGTGTAATTGTTTAGGTGAAGTCACATGCTAATATATCTGTTTTCCCACTGACTGAACATTTATAATATAAACATGACACCAAATTTGGCTTCTGCAAATATATTTTACCCATATGGTTGGAATCATGCTTTAAAACGTGTAGTAAGAAGTCTGCAGCAAGAGAAAGACTGAGGGAGTGTGTTCCACTGTGACTGAAATGAACTTGCTGTAAAAAATGAACAACTAGGCAAATAATGTTCTTCAATCTTTGCTTTGCTTTAATTGAATGTATAAAGTACATTCATTGAGGAGGAATAAAAATGGTAAAGCCATTTCTGATCTGCAGGTAGATTTCAGAGGTGTAGGAGAGGCGAAGGAATTATTATTCATTCCACATTGAATCAGGCTATCATTTCTGCTTTCAGTAAAGAAGGAAAAGTATTTCTGGGGAGATGAGTGGGTTGCATCTCCAGACTATGCAATTTAATTAATTAACTAATTATATATATCATCAACTTAGTAACTAGAGTTCTCTGGCCAGATTGCACAGCTAAAATAAAATATTACAACATAGCACAGGGAAGAAAAAACAGAGCATGTGCATGTACCAGCACAATTCATGTATTTCATATCAAAACCACCTGAAGAAAATAGTTATCCCCATCAGGCCCCAACATGCTATCAGTGCAGCCATTAAAGGTACTTCTCTTAGGAAGGCATTCCACAAACAAAGATCTAGAACTGAGAATGCCATCCATGTCATAGCTACTTACTTAACTTTGTTTGGTGGAACATATGGAGATAGAAGACTTCAGGGAATTATCAGAGTATTTGGACAGGCTACTTATGAAAGAAGATATTTTTGTAATATTTTAGCCCAAGGTTGTCTATGGAGATTCTTGGTCATCCGGGTTATAGTTACCCCAAAGATGCTTTTTCCAAAAACAATTTGGTTTGAAAGAGGGTCTACATTAAAAACATCCTTCTTTCAACAGGGGAAAGGATACGACACCACCTATCTCCTGTTTACAACACAGTTCTTTCAGCAGTTCCAAGAAGGTTCCACACCCATTTGCATCATTTAGGTTACCCTGTGGGCACAGACAAACCTCCAAAGGACCTCAATGATGCTCAGAAAGAGTGCTAATGACCAGATCCTCCTCCATTCAATCAGAAGTGAACAAGCTTCTTGGATGAGAAGTGAACGATCTTCAAGAAAAAACAAAGTCCAGTTGCTTTTTGACAAAGCACCTTTGGGACTGGAGCAAAGTTATTCAACAGCAACACATTTGAATCCTAACCATATTTGGTTACTGACTTAACTATTGACTAGACTTAAGAAGCAAAAAAATCATTTAAAAATATTATCTCAGAATAAGACAGAAATTCATTTTTCACCTATCGTCCAACAAATTATTATTGTATTTATTTATATATGTTCATTTATCAAATTTATTTGGCTGTCTGTCTTTCAAAAAGTGACTCTGGCCAGTTTACAAAAAACTATAAAATAATAAATATATTTTAAAAAACAGTATATTAAAAAGTTTTTAAAATTATAAGGCATACAGGGGATGTCAACAACAATAATGTAAGTATCTCAAGATCTTAGTCAGTCCTATGTAAGGCAGTTAACATGCATAATACTTCTTCCTTCTCCTTTTTCCCCACAACAACAATCCTGTGAAGTAAATTGGGCTAAGACAGTGTGATTGGCCCAAGGTCACCCAATCAGTTTACATGCCTAAGGCAGGACTAGAACTCACAGTATCTTGATTTCTGGCCTGGAACCTTAACCACTAGATCATACTGGCTTTCTTACATCAGTATGAAAAATCATCAACTTTGCAAATTCCTCTAGATGTACACCAATAAAAAATAGAAGTTTAATTTTGTCCTCAAGATCAACAGTTTATGAAAATAAAAAAGTATCTTTATACCACAAATAAGACAAAAACTAATTTGGTTTGTATATACTAATAGAACTAGAATCCATATAAATACATTACTAAATATGAGAGTCAATCCAATTTTGGCAGTTTTCTGTAAGCCATGATCACTTTAATTTTAATGAAAACATTTATATATCACATTGTATTAAAAATAGTGTAATTTACAGTGTTCTTTGCATCCTTCTGCTCATGTGAAGCAGACTTTCTCTTTCTCCTTTCATTTGATGAGATGTATCACTTTGGATTAATACTATTTTGCATTTATAACGCAGATGGAATCTGTTGGGATCATTGTTCATATCATTGAAAACAATCAAGTGCTGGTTGAAATGAAGAGTAGTATCTACCCAAATGTGAATTCTGAGAAAAGATAACAGAATTCTAAAGAATGCATTGAGCCTGAAAAAAAATATGAGAGTATGCTGTAGATACTATATTGGGACCTTAAAGTTAGCGGTGACTTTGTCCTTTGTGATTAAGACAGACTACTGTTTATAATATTGTATAGCTTCATCTGTCTCTATCACAGTTATGACAGTTCCTCCTGTTTCTAATTACAGTTAATGGTGGCTGGACAACAAGAGGACAAGGTTGATACTTTGTAGCCAAGCACATTGACCTTGTATGAAAGAAGGATGATTAAAATTGGCAATCAAGAAAGATTTGGTTAGGGACTCCAAACCTTAGCGAACTAGAGAGAACACCTGCCTGAAATAAAACTCAACATTGATCTTTCAGCTTCCATAAATTGTCAGAAACAATTGTGGTTATAATCCTTTTCTGTTCTTTTTGTTGTTGCTGCTTTGCTGTTTTCAGCAGTGAAAATAAGAGGAGAGGGGTTGCAGTGGAATAAACATGTTAGTAAGCCTTTCCTTCCACTGTCTTTCACCTGTAGAAAACCAGCAGTAATCAAAACATGCAAAACGAAAAAGCACTATGGATAGTTTTAAACTAAGACTGTTGTGTTGCCTACAGCTCAGAAATGAATTCAGTGTTTTTGTCTATAGGAAATGCTAGGAATTCAGTATGTGCACCTTGGTTTTCAAACCAGGAGGTGGAGAAAGATTCTATGCTGAATGTAATCTGTTATCCAACTATGTTGAAATTGGCTAAAAAGTGACAAAAAGCAATTTTTCTATGGGGATTAACTCTGTCTGGGATGTTCAGTCACTATAAATTAATCACAGAATCAAAAGGAACAATTTATACAATTTTGTCCAATCCCCCACTCTGCTCAGAAGTACAATTTAAAGCATTTGCATCAAATGGCTGTCAAGCTTTTACTTGAACATCTCCAAGGGAGTGGAGACTACCATCTCTCTTGGTAATTGGTTTTATAGTGGAACTGCTTTTGCTGTTACTAAGTTATTTCTTATAATCAATTGGAACTTGGTTTTTTGTTTTTTTTTTTGCAAATTTAAAACCATTATCCTGTGTACCCCAGACTCGAAGAACTTGATAATCCCCAAACTCACTTTTCTGATGTATATTTTACATGTGGGAAAATGGAAGGCTTCTCTCTCAACACCTAGCTTCTCTAGGTGGTGATAATGGTGACAAATTCCTTAAGTGTAATTCCACCCTAGTTAAAGTTCTACCCTTTATTCACTTGACCTCTTTTGTACCTACCTGGAGCTTGAAGTCCCAATAGGTACAAATGAGAGAAGGCACTGCTTTAGATAAAGTGGTCCCAAGTTGTTTAGGCTTTAAAAATAGCTCTTGAATTTGGTCAAGAAGCAAGCCAGCAACCAGTGTAGATGATATTGGCATATTAGCAGTCCCAAAGAGCACTACTAAACTAACTGAAGTTTCCAGGCCATTTTCAAAGGGAGCTCCAAATTCAGGACATTATAACAAACCAACCAGAAAATTAGCTCTTTCTGTCCAAGTAAGCTTATAGTTGGCAAATTAGTTGAAACTGATGAAAGGAATGCCATGACAGCAATGCCACCAAAATGGCATCAGAACCTTGATAGTTTATTTAATCCAAATTTGGAGCAATATAGGAGGCTCCTTATTTATTGCATTGCACCTGAAATTACTAGTCTCAGACACACTAAATATCTGAAACAGACTGTACTGAATATGTTTCTTTCAACAGGAAGAAGAAAAAATGATTCCTACCATATATCCAAAATTCAAGGTCTGACATACATTCTAGATTCTTAGCCTCAATTAAACCCTAACAATACTAACACATTTTTCTATCCTGGTATGATGACTAAGAGAGAAAAGGAAAAAGTCAACCTCCATTTTTCTAGGATAAAGAAATTTGGTCCTGCTTTTATCATGCACAGCTAGAAGGAACCAAAAAAATGTGACAACCAGTTGGTTACAGGACAGAGGGGAAAATCCACGATAGTGAAAAACATATGGATGAGAGACTGTGCTGCTGAAAGGGCTTATATATCATGCTGTATGTGAAAACATTGTTATTCACATGCAGAATGGTCTTATAGCACAGAAGAACTGACATAATAATTCCAAGACAGGGAGCAACAATATCAGAAAGTAATTCATCACTTCTTTATAGACCAATCACTGTTGCTTTGAGTTAAAAACCGAAACATAAACATTACTTTTGTGATTCTGTGTGAGCTATTCAGAATATCACAGGATTAAACAATGCCACTTATTTCAGGACAGGACCCAATAGTCCTGCTTCCACAGTTCAATTAATTGAAAGGAATTCAATTAAAAGGAACAATTTGAGAGGCAGATTTGGCGGTTATAGGGGGCCATATTCTGTATTGGGAGTGCGCCCTCGCTGCCTGTCTGCTGTGGTGCGCTCCGATCCCCTTGTCATCTCCCGTTCCCCAGGGGGTCTGAGCAATCGGGCCCTGGGCCTTCGGCTGATGTTATGTAACGCCAGGTCCGTTGTTAATAAAGCCCCTCTCATCCACGATTTGATTTGTGAGGGGGGTGCGGACCTGGTGGGTGTTACCGAGACCTGGCTGGGCCAGGAGGGGGGAGTCCCTCTGGTGGAGATGTGCCCAGCCGGGTTTCGGGTCTTTCATCGGCCGAGGGCCCGGGGAGGGGAGGGGGGGTTGCGGTGGTTATTAAGGAAGATCTGTGTCCGAGGGAAGCCACTGTATCTCAGACGACTGGGTGTGAGCTCCTTTTCGTGAAGTTCGGTCCCAAGGTTCAGGTGGGCTTGTTGGTCGCATACCTGGCTCCCTGCTATGCGGCAGCGGCCCTGCTTGAGCTCCTTGAGGTCATAGCTGGCGTGGCAGTTGGGACCCCCAGGCTTATGGTCATGGGGGATTTCAACTTGCCATCTGCCGGCGGTGCCTCGGGGACTGCACCCCCTGACCGCAGGGAGACGGGACCATTAAAATGGTACCGCCCCAGGCGCCTGATGGACCCTGATAGGTTCCTGACAGAGCTTGGGCCATTTCCCGAAGCTCACACACACGACTCGGTTGAGGGCTTGGTCGCCACCTGGGATAGGGTGGCTGCTGGGGCCCTTGACCAAGTTGTGCCCTTGCGGCCTCTGACCGGTGGCTCCCTGGTTTTCTGAGGAGCTAAGGGAGATGAAGCGCCGGAAAAGACGCCTAGAGAGCAGTTGGAGGGCTAGCCGCTCTGGGTCTGACCGAACACTATTACGATCTTATATCAAGACGTATTTAGTGGCGATAAGGATGGTGAGGAGGTCTTACCTCTCCACCCTTATTGCGTCCGCGGAAAACCGCCCAGCCGCCCTGTTCAGGGTGACCCACTCCCTCCTGGAGGTGGAGCGCGGGAGGACCCCTTGCAGGGATGGGCTGAGGAGTTTTCTAGGTTTCTGCAGGACAAAATCGCTCAGATCCGGGATGAACTGGACTCCGACTGGGCATCTCCGGGTGGGGGGGCGGGGGTGGATATCGGTGAGGTCAATTGGGTTGAGTTCGATCCTGTTACTGTGGAGGACGTGGACAGGATACTGGGGGGGCTGAATGCCACCACCTGTTTACTGGACCCGTGCCCCTCCTGGCTGGTCCTGGCCACTCGGGAGGTGACACGAGGCTGGTTCCAGGGTATTATAAACGCTTCCTTGAGAGAGGGGCTGTTACCCGCCGCCTTGAAAGAGGCGGTGGTGCGGCCCCTCCTCAAGAAACCGTCCCTGGACCCAGCATTGTTATCTAATTATCGTCCTGTCTCCAACCTTCGCTTTGTTGCGAAGGTTGTTGAGAGTGTGGTGGCACATCAGCTCCCGCAGTACCTGGATGAAGCGAGTTATCTCGACCCCCTCCAATCGGGCTTCAGGCCCGGGCACAGCATGGAGACGGCGTTGGTCGCGTTGGTGGATGACCTCTAGAGGGCCCGGGACAGGGGCTGTTCCTCTGTCCTGGTCCTGTTAGATCTCTCAGCGGCTTTTGATACTGTCGACCACAGTATCCTATTGCGGCGGTTGGAGGGGTTGGGGGTGGGGGGCACCGTGTTGCGGTGGTTCACATCCTTCCTCTCCGACCGTTCGCAATTTGTGTTGACGGGGGGCAGAGATTGGCCCCGAGGCCCCTACTATGTGGGGTCCCTCAGGGGTCGGTGCTCTCGCCCCTGCTGTTCAACATTTATGTAAAGCCGCTGGGTGAGGTCATCCGTGGCTTCGGGGTGGAGTTCCATCAGTACGCTGATGATACTCAGCTGTACATCTCCACCCCGGGCCACCCCAACGAAGCCGTCGAAGTGATGTCCCGCTGCCTGGAGGCCATGCGGAGTTGGATGGGTCGTAACAGGCTTCGTCTCAACCCGACCAAAACCGAGTGGCTGTGGTTTCCTGTGCCCAGATACAGCCAGCTGGCTCCTTCGCTGGCCGTGCGGGGAGAGGTTTTGACCCCCGTGGAAAGGGCGCGCAACTTGGGTGTCCTCCTGGACGTACGGCTGTCTTTAGAAGAACACATAGCAGCCGTCGCCAGGGGGGCTTTTTATCAGATTTGTCTGATCTACCAGTTGCGGCCCTTTCTGGATCTGGGCGCACTTTGCACAGTCACTTCCGCCCTCGTTATCTCCCGCCTGGATTATTGCAATGCTCTCTACATGGGGCTCCCCTTGAAGAGTCTCCGGAGGTTGCAGTTGGTCCAGAATGCAGCCGCGCGGGTGATCGTGGGTGCCCCTCGGAGCTCCCACATTACACCGCTTCTCTGCAGGCTGCACTGGCTTCCTGTGGCCTTCCGGATTCGATTCAAGGTGGTACTGATGGTATTTAAAGTGCTCCATGGCTCGGGACCTGGGTACTTACGGGACCGCCTACTGCCATCGTCAACCTCCCGCCGCCCAGTACGCTCCCACAGGGTTGCCCTTCTTGGGGTACCGCCACCTGGCCGTTGTCAGCTGACAGCCCTGAGAGTTCGGGCTTTCTCTGTGGGAGCTCCCTCCCTATGGAATGATCTCCCCCCGGAGATAGGTGCCATGACAGATATTCTGACCTTCCGGCGCGCAGTTAAAACCCTATTTTTTAGACAGGCTGGCCTGGCCCAGTAATCAGGTTTCGGTTTTTAAACTTAATTCGGTTTTAACAATAAATTTTTAATTTTTATTCAGATCCCTGATTTTATATTTCTAAATTTAATTTTGATGGGACACAGCCGGACCAATCGCGTTTAATATATTTTTAATTGTATTTATAGTGTATTTATTATGTGTTTTTAGTAGGCTGTACACCGCCTCGAGTTCCTTTTTGGGAGAGGGAGCGGTATAAAAATATGATAAATAAATAAATAAAATTTGGTCAACAAAAGATAGAAGGAAGAGGAATTTTTAACCTAGAGAGGTCTGAGGGTTTTTGAAGCTGAACTAGCCTTTTCTGGTCATCCATTTCATGCACACAGTAATGAGAGAGTTAGAAGATGGTTGCTTCTTGCTGCCCAAATAAAGATTAAAGCTTCCAGCCATTTCCTGCAGACTCATAAAGAATGAAATATGGAAAGGAAACAATGGATGAATCTTCCTCTATGCCATCTTTGATTCCCTCCCTAATTCTTCCAAAACAGAATTAAAAAATAGTGGCAGAAAGTTGTAACATTTGGGAGGCTGTCAAAAGGCTGCTCCCTATCAGATTAAGGTATATCATATTAGGTGCTGCTGTCAGTTGGGGAACATCCCCCTCACATTATGATGAAATACCTTGTCACCTCAATACTCAATCATAGGAATATGCCTATGAAATGCATCAAGAACCTGAAGAGGGAACTAAAAAGTGGTAAAATAAACCATTCACACATTATATCCTGAAGAAATAAGGCCTTTCAGGGTCAGATGATTTAATGGTTCAATCTTTAACTGGTCAAGTGCCAAGAGAGATCCAGACTCACCCATCACTTGACCATGGATCTCTTGGGTGACTTTAGGCTAGTCACTTTTTGTTGGTCCTGTTTGATTCCCAGAACTCTAGCTGTAATCAACCCATGAAAATTTTATACTGTACCTCTTCAATAACGTATCAATGTAATAAATAATACTATTGAAAAATAAAGTGATAAACAAATAGTGTTGGATAAAGGGCTACAACTTTCCTCATTTTTTTGTCAAAGAGATTTATAATGTTAGCATCTGTGTTAATTTCATTTCTTGGATTAATTGCTCTATGCAAGTCAGCTTCATTCTTGAGTATGCAGACCTTGCAAGCAATGTTTCCATCCAATTTGGACTAATTTAGTTTGGTTTGCTTTGGTTTGGTTTAGTAGAACAAGCAATATAGCTGAGAATTCATATTGTTTATTTGCCTCTCCCATCCCAGATTAGCATAAGGGTGTCCTGTGTATCAAATGAAATGTGTGAAGTTGTAAATGAGTGAGATACACATCAATTTTTCAAAGCACTATCTGAAATTTTACAATACATTTGTTATCATATTTAATTTGCTAATCTGCATAGGTTTACATAGCAGGTATAATTGGACAGCAGGTTTATTTACAAAACAGGTTTTATTATAAATCAATTAACCAGATAAATAATCTCCTCAAAATCAAACTTTTAAAATTATTTTTAAATATAATTTTATTGAAAGTTTTTAAAATGAGTATAAAAAGTTAATACAAATTAAGATAAAGTAAGAAGGAAAAAATAAAAAGGAAGAAATAACAGAGAAAGGTAAAATGAAAAATGAAAACAAGAAAGATCATTCATTTCATTCATAACAGTTCATAGTTACAACAGTCTTGGAAATAGGGACTTACAACCCATTCTTGAAGTTACAACCATTGTACCACCTCCATGGTCACATGATCACAATTTGGATACTTGGAAACTGGCTTGCATTTATGACAGTTGAAGCAGTCACATGATCGTGATTTACAATCTTCCCAGCTGGCTTCCAAACATCAAAGTCAATGGGGAAATTCAGATTCACTTACAAATCCCAACAACAATGGGTTTCACCTAATCAACACAGTAAAAGTGGTCATAAAGTTGGGTCTGGCCATGTGATGACTCACTTTATGACCACACTGACTTACAATGGATATTTCAATCCCCTGTATAGATTACAATACAGATAAGACCTTGAATGAAATTATTTGATTCCCCAGCATTTGACTCATGGGCCCATTGCAAAAACCTCAGTTCCAGTTCTCTCTTCATAAGGAGCAACTGTCTGGAGTACAGGTAGGGGATCTCATAACTTATCCAAAGAGACTGCACTGGCCAGAAATTACTACTTGATGACTGATCTCTGTGTCAAGGCTGTCTTTTCTCCTTCATGGACTTTTAGAACTTCATAGAACCTCATTTGGAATCCACAGATCAAAGTGTTCAAGAAAAAAGAAAAGTACAACTTGTGAAGAAAAATAATTCCTCCTTTCTTTATCTCTTTATAACATAGATAACATAAATTCAGAAATGGCCCGGATATTGGGTTTTTTTTAATGCAGCCTAAATTTTTCCGGATTTTTACCAAACAAAAATAATAATTGCCTTTGTATAGTGTATCGCCATCAAACATTCTTTCATATGCTTACCAAATTCCCAAATATGCAGCTGTTAGAAAGACAGAAGCTTTGAAATGTCTTGGGGGACTCCTGTTCTGCCTTACTGAAATCCATTACAGAGCTCTTCTTTCAATAAGGAAAGGTACTTTCAAGACACAAGGCTAGGAAGGAAAATGATACTCCACCACAAAGTGTAAAAGCTGTGACAAACCAGCTACAGATGGAGATGACAAGAGTTCACTTTCTGCAGACAAATTAGGAAACATCTCAAAATATACCAAAACCACAGGGAGTTACACAATTTCAGGCAAAATCTGATGAAAGCAAATGTGGTTCAGAGCCTTGACTTTGTGGTTTGTCAAACTGCCTCGATGCATGACGTATATGATGCTGCTGTTTACTTTTATTTTTGGCAGTCCTATTCCCTTGCCTGTCTCTTCAAGGCCAAGAAGATTGGTCTTCAACCTAACAAACAGCTTATCAGTATTTATTTCTGAAAGTCAAGAATCTTTTTTGTAGTGGTAAAAGACATATTTTGCACACAGAAAGTCTTCTACTAATGCCTAGGAGAATTGAAATAACACAATTCTGAAGCAAATAAGCCCAAGGTCTGACTTCTATGTTTCTGTTGCCAAAGTATATTTCCCATTATGTATTGATCTTGTCATAATGGATTTGTATTTTTTAAAACTCTGAAAGGCCATTGTTTTTACAATCCTTTGACTAGTTTTTTGAAATGGTAACATCACTCAGATGTGTGAATTTCCCCTCCCGAATTCTCAGCAATAGTTTTACTGACCCCTGGGAAATTCTACATATGGAAGGGACCCCGATTGGTGATGTTTGCCTTATGTATATCCAACAATGTTTGGATCCATCTGTGATATTAGCTAGTATTGTACCAAAATCTGAATTCCAATTTTATGAAAGCTTTCTCTCCCCCAAAACTTTTTGATTTCTGCCTGATCCTCAGTTGCTTTACAAACTCTTTTGAACGTGGTCTTTTTAAAACTTCTTTCTTCTGAGGGAATTGAAAATTTGATATTTTTTTTAGTATTTATTTGATTTGTCAATCACTTACAAGATACAGGTATAAGAATAAATATAGTTTTGAATACATGAGATAATTACTTATAAGAAAAATAAAAAAACAATAGGATAGGGACGATTGGTGCACTTATGCATGCCCCCTACAGGCCTCTTAGGAAGGGGGTGAGGTCAATAGTAGACTGTCTAAGGTTAGTGTATGTGCATTTTCTTTTTCTGTGACACATTTTTCCATCAGTCAGTTTTTCTAGCTGTTCAAACTCCCATACTCCCTAACCAGAAACAATCATATGAGAGAAATTCTGCCATATTTCCTCCTGGATATTGGCTGATACACAATTTGAAAAATGATTGCATGGTGACCTAAAGGACACAGATTACACCTAGCCACCTTGGGTCTTAGGTAAGTTTATAATGCATACTGTGTTTACATCCCTTACAAAATAATAATAAAGTTGATTTAAAAAACCCATGAAGTTAGGTAAGATCAAGAGTTTCAAAGAAAGCAACTGAAGGGCTTATTTTAGCAGCACAAAATCAAGCTTTGCCAACTCGCTGCATGAAGATTCAACATGCAACCAACAACAGCAAATACCACTTTTGTAGTGAAAAGGATGAAACAATTGACAATTTGATCTGTGGTTGTAGCAAAATTTCACAAACTGACTATAACCAGTATCATGATTGAGTTGGAAAAATTATTCACTTGAAACATTGAGATTTAAGCTCAAGTGTAGTAAAACCTACTGGGATTATCAAGTTGTGAAGGTTTTGGAAATGGTTTCTTATGACAGAGGTCCCCAACCTATAGGTTTTAGCCCACTACCAGGCCATGGCCTATTCACAACCGGGCCACATGAGTGGTGGGCCAGCATGCATATGTGTGTGCACAGTCCAACTCATACTAGTGGATGGACACTGGCGCCACAGCCCCATTTGTGTGAGCAGATTGCACCAGCACTTGCAGCCTCACTCATTCAAGGGGGAGGCACGTGCACCCACTGCTCACACAAATGAAGCTGTGTGTGTGTGCATGCATGCCTGTCCCTCACACAAAACCATCTCCTCCCCTCCCCCTCTACCACATCAGGTTGCCAACCCAGAGCAGTTGGGGAATGCTATCTTATGGGACTTTCAGATTCAAACAGACAGGCATCTTGTTCATAATTTGCCCCATATAACATATTGAAAAGGAGAAAGTCTGGTTCATTGTTGTTGCTGTGATGATGTGAGGAATGATATGAAGTGATGTGAGGAAGAAACTGTGGTTTCTTCCCCAAACCCAAAAAACTTTAACCTTAGACTGTCTACTATTGACCTCACCCCTTTCTTAAGAGGTTTGTAGGGAGTGTGCATAAGTGCACCAATGTGCCTACCATCCCTGTCCTATTGTTTCTTTTTATTTTTCTTATATGTATCCATTTCAAGTATTCATAACTATGTTTATACTTATACCTGTTATCTTATAATCGCTTGACAAAATAAAATAAAATAAAAAATTAAAGAAAATAAAAAAACAAATGGAGAGGGGAAGTGGGAGGAGGAGGAGGAGGAGGAAGAGGAGGAAGAGGAGGAGAAGAAGAAGAAGAAGAAGAAGAAGAAGAAGAAGAAGAAGAAGAAGAAGAAGAAGAAGAAGAAGAAGAAGAAGAAGAAGAAGAAGAAGAAGAAGAAGAAGAAGAAGAAGATTTGATAATTCCATTTAAAATGCAAAAGAAAGTACCAGCACAGAACAAGTGTCAACAGAGAATTGTAGCTTCTCCCATTCTCAGAAATGTATGCAGATGCACTTCCATGATTGATGCACATCATTGCTCTTTTTTTTAATGGATACCTCTACTGTGTCTACTTAACATATTTATCTGTTCAAGAATGACATCAGCCTTAGGTTCTTCACCATGAATAGAAGTTTCTCTGCATAGCTCACTCCATATTGAGAACACATATAAATTAACCATTGACAAAATTCTAAGAACAGATTTTTGGAAACTTGGCAGGAGCTATTCTTTACTATCCACTGAAATCATCTGGAAATAACTCTGACTTTCCAGGGCATTCATTCATTCATTCATTCATTCAATTTCTATAGCTTCCCATCTGAACAAATCATTATTTTGTGCTATCATTTCCTAGTACCTCTTTTATTTAAATCTCTCCTTGGTAGCACACTTCATGAAACTGAATATCTACTGTGTGATTATAAGTGGTTTTCTGGTTCTGCAACCCCATTAATCCTACAACTAGCTTCTCTAACAATTCAGTCTTTTAAGAACTAATTTCTTATCTTCCCAAAGAATGATTTTGTCTGATCCTATGGTTTAATTTAAACAACAACTACAACTAGTGATATGCACTCTCAGCCTAATTTCAGACAGGTTTTGTCAAAATACATTGATTTGTTGAGGTTTTTTTTTTTGAATCCCTGAATCCATTTGCATTCAGTATCATCCTAAACTGGATGACTCATAAGTTGTTCATTACCATCATTTTCCTCTCACTTTCCAAATTTAATTATTTAAATCAGCATTTCTCAACTTTGGCAACTTTAAGACATGTGGACTTCATGACTTCCCCAGCCAGCCATTATGTTTTATGATCTTTATTTCTAAAAAAAAAAAAAAAGTCACACTGGACTTCCTATTGGCAAACTCAACAAAGAAAAAAAAAGTATGATAGATCAGATGCCATTGGGTGAGGATATTATTTGCATGCTTAATTCCAAATGTAGTTAATGATCAAAAAGATTGTAACCTTTTTTTCTAAACATCAGGATTATATTCTTAACATCTTATCTACTAGGGATGCCAAACTCAGGGCCTGTGGGCTGGATCCGTCCCATGGGGTACTTAGATCTGGCCCATAGGGTTGCCCTGGAAACAGCGAAGGAACAATCCGTGGTACCTCTGCCAGTGAAAACAGAGCTCATGAGGGTCATATGTGGCCCTCCCAAGCTCCATTTTCAGAGGGTTGCAGGAGGCCATCATAGCTGGAACTGGAGCTCAGGAGCCCATTTTCACTGGCATAGCACTCAGGTCACCACAGGTGCCACTGACATGAGTGATGTCGAGCTAGCCCCACCCACCCATCCTGGCCATGCCCCCCGGAGGTCAAATACAACCCTGATGCGGCCCTCAGTGAAATAAAATTTCACAATCCTGTACTAGTATGATAAGCATGTGAAACTATATTAACTTAGACACAAAATCACACACACACACACACACACACACACACACACACAAAAGGCAGGGAAGAAAATCTCATTGTGCCTAAACAAACATTATCACAGAATCTGGCACTTTGGTAACTATTCATAAAATTCCTAAGGTGATCTCAACAATATTCACTGACAGAATAAGAAATTTTGCTTCTACCTATAATGAGATCTGATGTTATTATAAGGATAAAACATCAAATCCATGAAATATACCTCAATTTCAGAATCGTACCATGATGAAAAGAAGTAATTTTCAGCATATCATCATACACTGTTATTGAAATTAGGAATGAACTGATTGGATTTTCTCTTATAAAAGTCAGATAGTAACCTGTAATCTCCTCCTTTGAACTCAATTTAAATTTATTTTAACTTATTTATTTTTCACTGTATTTTTTGGCTTCAGACTTTGCTGCAAAACTAAATATTTATCTCCTTCAAGGCAAGGAACATTGTGAACAATTTCAGCATGAAATCATGCAAGTACTATTTTCAGGAAAAGATTAGAGAGACCTATTTAGGGTATTGCTTGGTAAATGTCTGTATAAGCTAAGATGAAAACAACAGCAACCTTTATAGTTAGCATCAATGGTGTATTTCCCAGCTTTTCTCTTTGCTATTGCAGTCATTTGAAATAACCACAACAACCTAAACATTGATCAGTTTTGTTATCTTCACATTTCAAAAGTGGCACTCAGAGAATGGGACATTGTCACTGAATGTATTTGTTGGAAGTGGGGGGGGAGCTACACTGTGACATTACAGGAATGTCTGCTGCCTGAACAATTGATCATTTTGTACAGTTGATGAAAGAGAACCATATTGAACTCATGTCCTTAGTCAGAAACTGAAGACAATGTTCTTTTCTAGCTCTAGGAGGTGAGCTTTCCACAACTACCTGTGTTCCCAGTTACAATTGAATTACAGGATTTCTGTACATTCAGGAAATGTTTTAATGGGTGAATTGTTTTCTTCCAGAGAGACTGGGGTTTTTTTTAGGCAGATTTTGTGAAATGCTACATATCTGCCTAATTGCCAGGGCATAAATTGCATAGCTGTTATAACTTTTCATAAGCAACATCTGCCACAGATGTCCACAGATTTCAGTCCTATACATAGATTATAATAATACTGTCTCTGAAGAAATCTTCCTTTGGTTCTTTCTGAAAGAAGACTTAGGCCAAAACTTCATTGCTCTTCTTGCAATTTGCAATTTGCTCAAGAGTTTGTATTAAGAAAAGGTTGATTAACGAAATATACATCTGGAATTCAGTAATGAATCTTAGGAAATTTGAAATTTTTGAACCTCATTGACATCACCCCACTTTTCTGCAAACAATATGATTTCTTCTCTTTACAATGAACATAGATGTTGTTTATAGAAACTTAGCATCTTAGTGGGGAAAAAAATAGTGCGATCTTGTCATTAATATGTAGTTGATAATTAATAAATCCATATGGTCCTTCATTCCCAAGTGATAAAGTCTTAGGAAACCTCTATACAATGTGGCTTTCTAACTTGAAGGTCAATTAGCATAATACTTTTAGGGAAGGAAACCTCACACATAATTTTTATGGATGTAATACCCAGTTCCTTCTTGCCATAGGCAACATTATATTAGGAGTCAGTTTAACCAATAAATTGCAAACATACGCCCCCCCTTTTTAATGACTCTGTAATCTTTTGCTTTGGGGTGGGGTCATGGCAATTGATTGGAGCTGAGTGTTTACTGGTAGGATGACCTTCCTGATACCTATGTGGAGTTCACAGCTGATATTTTCTCTTTGCACCCTGATAGAGCAACATCTGTAGCTGCTTAAGATTGAAGTCTCAACCTTTTGAGTGGGAGGAGAGCGTCTTCAACTCTAGGCCACTGCACCACTGCAAACATAGAGCTCCCTTAGGCTCTCTTATCCAAGATATCACTCTTAATTTTTCCATTTCCTGAGCCCAGTAACTCCATTTGCAGTACTTATTTTAGCAACATTCATTATCTTCATTATTTTTCTTTTAATTCACTTAGCTTTCATTAAACTACTATCACAGCTATTTAGTCTGTGATTATAGAATTCACATAATCATATACCATGACCAGCACATCTTTTTCCTTACCTCTTCCTCCTAATTCACAATCGATGGAAGATTGGGGGATTAAGCTTTTTAATTAACAGGTGCACATGTGCTCAAGAAAAATAACCTCCAAATGCAATCAGATTAAACCCTAAAGTTTTTAATCAGTGCCTTGCGATTTTAAATACATAAAGAAAGTGGCTCTTTTACTAAAACCATTTTTTGCCCAAAAGCAATGCTGAACCAGCAATCACAAATGCATTCAGTACATGGCAAAGTGTAGAAAACCACAGTGCATAATATTAGCGGAAAACAGGGTTTCAAATGGTAATCCTTCCTGCAATTATTTATTTGCTTATGTTTTGATCTGCATTATGCTGGGAGATGCTCATTCAGAGGAATCAAGAATGCTAAACGGTAGCAGACAGGTTCAGAATCTACAATTATCTGTGAATACCTAGAAGCAGAGAGTGTATGCATTTGCATTTAGAATTGCTATGCTTGATTAATAAAGTATTAAGATGAAAACATTCACAAAGAAAGAAAAAGTCATAATAAAATGATACATGAAAATCTTACCTGATATGAAAACAATAATGCCAATGCTAGAGTAGCATAATTGGTGAAATACCAATTAATAAGGTTTAATGTTTAATACTATCTTTTGTTCTTATATGATCAGATAAAATTTGAAGATTTTTTCCAAAGAAGGTTGCCACATGGTTTCTTCAAGTGATGGATTTAATTGATTTACATTTCTCTGTGATATCATGTCGAAAACAGCAAAATTATTGGTCATTCCATTATTATGATTCTTCAGGGGGGGGTTGGTTTAAAAAGCTGAAATCTAGCTGAGGAATCAGGGGCTTCTCAGTATTCTTCCACATCTTGACAATGGCATTATAACCTTCAAACTCTTTCATGAGAAAGAAGTCTACTTCTCATTCACTTTTTCATCAAGTGAAACAGGGAGCAAACACATCCCATTTGACTACCACTCCAGCAAAATAGGCAAGCAATTTACTCAATGGTTCCTGAGCAAAATTCTCAGTGCCCCCTTCACTTCATAATATGTTGGAGAAGAAGAATAAAACTGTCTTCTGCTACCTTTTCTCTATCCTGTTAGGTGTCTGCTCATCATTCATGCGCACACACACACACACACACACACACACACACACACACACACACATACAATGGCTTTTTGGTTTTTCTGCTAGGCAATTATCAAGTAGGTTTATTACGATTACAGAAAATTAGTTAGATATTTTACTTTGTAGTTTACACTTTGTTTTTTTTTTTAAACACAGACCCTTATAAATAAAATACAACTCTGGAATAAAAAAAAGTATAACTTAGCAAAAAGGGAAAGAAAAAAATAGAGTTTATCCATTAATATAAAGTCAAGAACCTAAGGCAAACTCCTTCCAAATCTAGCTAACCAGGTATGTATTATTTCTGATTTCACTGGAGATCATATGTTAACTGATTTTTCTTAATGTCTTTTTTTTCAAGATGAAAAGTATCTCATTTCAAATTTGCTATATTCAATTTCATCATCATTTTACTATAGTTCCTTTTACAATTTATTTTTTAAGTTGCCTTCAAGGTTGTTCTTTTATAAATCATACATCTGAAAAGCTGTTATGTTAGATATATGCAGAACAGTAACAAAAACTATTAAACAGAGTGAAGGATGATAGTGCTATGAGAAGTGGCACAACTTTGCTTTGTGAAGATAAATCCACTCTAATCTTAGAAACAAAAAAGGCCTACATATAAAATAAAATAAAAAATGGGTTCTCCATTCAGCTTTAACTGAAGCATCAAGGCAGTTTATTTTAATGTACCATATGTCAGCTCCACTACTGGTCCTAGAAGCAATTGGGTGATTTGGGGCCAGTCATTCTGTCTTAGCCCTAGGATGAAAGCAATAGCACACCCCTTCTGAAAATGTTGCCAAGAAAACTACTGGAACTTGCCCAAGCAGTTACCAGTAGTCACAAATGATTTAAAGGCATGCCTATACATTCAAAAAAAATTTTTTTTATATATATATATTTGTTGTAGAGCGGCAGGATCACTGAGGCAGACAACCAGAGCAACTTCAGCTTTTAACTTTATTTACAGAATAAAGGGTTGCCGCGACTGCCGTGCTAACTCGGCAGCCAGCTGGAGCGGCAACAGCTGATGCTGTTTGACAGCTCCTTTTATAGCCGGCTGTCAAACAGCATCAGCCAATGGCAGTAGTCTGTGTCTGTGCCAGAAACACGGACCTGAGTGAAGACTTTAGTCAATACACAACACTCCTCCCTCCTAGCGAGGAGCATGTATAATCTTTTAAATATGTTGGGTGCCTGCGCAGACAACCTGATCTTCTTGGCTCTGTTGGAAATGACGCTGGACCACTGTCTTCTTCCTGTCGTGTGGCTTCCATTGATGATGAGGCTGGCAGCTCGTTTGGGGTCGGTTCTGGTCCCTGGTCAGCTTCTTTTTCAGGTAGGCTCTTGTTATATGTGGGCTGGAGGCAGGCTTCCTTGGGCAACGGTGGTTGTTCAGCATCAGGACCGTCTAGATGACCTCTGGGTGTAGTGCTCCAGCACCCTCTCAGGTGTTCTAAATGGTGGCGCCAGATGCACCCATCTTGTAGCTGGACTCTATAAGACTTAGGACCAGTTACTGCTACCACAATGGTTGCCTAGCAAAGTTTCTAGCATATACTAGGTCATTTTCTAGGAACCCTCTGCTTTGGCTATTTGACCCAAGGGGAAGCACTGGGAATAATTTGGGTGAACCCTGTCAAGGGTGATTCTTAAACGGTGCCCCATTAGGAGTTCAGCCGGTGACCTGTTTGTGGAAGAACAGGGGGTTTTATGCTGGCTCAGAAGATACTGGGCTAGTCTAGAATGCCAGTCTATGGGCCCAAGTCTTTGTAGGACCTCCTTAGCCAACCTGACTGCCCTTTCAGCCAATCCATTACTAGCAGGGTGAAAAGGAGCTATCAATATATGTCTGATTCCTTGGTTGGCAAGGAAAATGTCAAACTCGCATGAAGTAAATTGGGGGCCATTATCAGATACAATGGTATCAGGGATGCCATGTGTGGCAAACATTCTGGTCAATGCCTTAGTTACTGCTTCAGTGGTTGTAGTGTGCATTAAAGTCAGCTCCACCCATTTGGAAAATGAATCAACTAATATTAGAAATGTACGCTCGTGAAAAGGGCCAGCAAAATCAATATGAACCCTAGACCAGGGTCTCCCTGCCTCTTCCCATGTCCTAGAGGTGGATGCTGAAGGATATGGTCTGGTGGTCTGGCATGCATGACAAGCATTAACCCAGTTAGAAATCTGGGCATTCATATCCGGCCACTACATGTAGCTCGAGCGAGGGCCTTCATCCTAACAATGCCCAGATGGCCCTCATGCAGAACTTTTAAAAATGAGGTCTGTAGCCTAGGGGGAATCACTACCCTGGTTCCCCACAGCAAACAGCCTTGCAATGAGGAAAGTTCCTGTTGGCATAATTTGAAAGGTAAAAATTCAGATGGATAAGGGGTTGTAGACCATCCCCTCCCTACGCAGTCAAGAACTTGGTAAATTACCTTGTCCTTGGCAGATTGGACAGTGATGTCAGAAGCGGTGACAGGCAGGTGGAGGTTGTTGATCAGGAACACAGCATTGGTTGGTGCAGGATCGTCCACTGGAACTGGTAGGGGACAACGACTGAGGGCATCTGCATGACTGAGAGTTTTGCCAGATCGACCAGAGTATATGAATAAGCAGCCAGAAATAATGTCCACCTGGTCATTCTAGGAGATAAAATCCAAGGCGTTTGCTTATTGCCTGCTAAAAGTCCCAAAAGAGGCTTATGATCTGTGACCAGTTCAAAATGATGTCCATAGAAAAATTCATGGAATTTCTTTACTGAAACAACTGCAGCCAAAGCTTCCTTATCAATTTGACTATAGTTACGTTCAGTGGAGGATAGTGTCCTAGAGAAAAATGCAATGGGTGCTTCTGATCCATTAGGTAGTCTGTGACTTAGAACGGCCCCTATTCCGAATGGTGAAGCATCTGCAGCTAGTACTAATGGCAAATTCTTGTTGAATTGTATTAAGACAGCTTTAGATGTGAGCAGTGATTGACTGTTTTGAAAGCAAGAGACTCCTTAGGACCCCAATGCCATGCTGTCTGTTTATCCAGGAGCAAAGGCTCTGCAATTGAGGCCTTATGTAGCAAAAATGAAGCATAGAAATTTAGAAGTCCCAGAAAAGATTGGAGCTCAGTCTTATTAGTAGGAGTGGGTGCCTCATGAATAGCCTTTACTTTAGATTCTGTTGGGTGAATACCCGAGGCGTCAATTTTGTAGCCTAAAACCTCAACTTGTGGAGTGGCAATTGTGCATTTTTCTTTTTTTAACTTGAGACCTGACTTTCTAAATCATTTGAGGACACTTCTGACTCGTTGTAACAGTTGAATTTTGTCATTGGCAGATATTAAAATGTCATCGAAATAGGGTACTATGCCAGGTAACCCTTGAAGTATCCTTTCCATTAGTGACTGGAAAATTCCAGGAGCCACACTAAACCCAAATTGGAGGTGTGTACATTAAAAGCACCCCTGTGTGTCACAATGGTTTGCAATTCTGCAGTTGTGTTATCAACAGGGAAGTGTTGATAGGCCTGTGACATACCTAGTTTTGTGAAAATAGAGCCTGGCTCTAAAGAATGGAGTAGGTGCTGAACAATGGGGACCGGATAAGCGCTGATTTGTAAATATTTATTGATTGTGCACTTGTAGTCTGAACAAATTCTTAAACTGCCGTCTTTCTTTTGGGGTGTCACTATTGGGGTTTCCCATTTAGCGAAGTCTGTAGGTTGTAGTATGCCTTGTTTGATTAATTTGTCTACTTCCTTGTCAAGTTTAGGACGGATTGCAAAGGGTACCCTTCGGGGCTTTAAACGAATTGGAACTGCTTGTGGGTCTACGTTAAAAGATATTGGAGTTCCCAAGTAACAGCCCAGGCCTTCGCTGAATACACAGCATATTCCCTGAACAGGGAGTCCACTTTTGAATTTGCAATGGAATGGATTCCACCTATATGAAGGCCTAGGGCAGGGAACCAGTCTAATCCCAACAGGCTTGGGAGGGCGCCATCCACTATCACTAAAGTCAAGTGACCCTTGAAACCCTGAAATTGAATCAAAAACTTGCCTTTTCCGATGACAGAAATGGTTCTGCCTTGGTAGTCTCGTAGAGTCAAATTACAGCCTGGAATCTTCTTTCTTGTTATTCTGGGAAGCAGTTGTTTCAAGGTGCCCCATGAAATGATGGATAGTGCAGAGCTAGTGTCTACTTCCATCCTGCACACTTTATCTTCTAGGGAAACAATGACACTAATTTTGTTAGAACTTCTTTTTGTCATTTTGGCTTGGTAGCATGTGGAGCAGTCTTCAATTTGTCTTTAGAAGTGCATGGTTGTCTGAGGCTTTGGGGCTGGTTAAAAGTCTTTCCTGCTTGACATATTCTTGCTAAATGGCCCTTCTTTTGGCATTTTAAACAAATGGCATTTCTGAATTTGCAGGATGCCCTAAAATGGTTGCCTCCATAGCTTAGGCAGGTGGGCTGTGGCCGTGGAGGTTGATTTGCAACTGGCCTGTAATCCCTTTGACTGAGTTTGAGCTGCCTAAGGCAGTTTACATCAATAGCCTCTTCAGAGCCCTCCTCTGTGGTGGTCTCAGCAACTTTGTCTAACTGGCTTTCCCTGTATTTCAGCTGCTGAGAGTGCTGACAGCTCAGCAGCTTGAGATTCTTCTATGGCTTGTTTTAAGGTTAAGTCCCCTTTAGCTAGTAATCTCCTTTGCAACCTTAAGTTCCTGACTTCACATACCAACTGGTCTAACAGCATATCTTCTAAATAGTCTCTGAATCCACAATGCAAGGCAGCTGTCCATAGTGCTGCCATATAATCACTAATTGATTCTCCCTCAGCCTGGATACATCTCCTAAAGGCATGGCATCTGGCAATTCTAGAAGGTTTAGGGGAGTAATGATTGGAAAGAATTTCCTGCAATTCTTCCCATTGAACAGTCTTAATAGAATGTGGAGCCAATAATGCTGTTGCGGTGTCAAATACCGTGGCTCCGCAAAAGCTTAGAAAATAAGACTTTTTCCTATGGTCTGAAATGTCAGCAAGGTCAATAGCATCTAAAAAACAGTCAAACTGGTTTCTGTATGATTCCCATCTCTCTGCCATCGATCTGAAAGGCGGGAATGCTGGGTTTGAAGTCATTGTCTTCTCAGCTGTGCTGCTTCTCCTGAGGTGATTTGAAAATCACGCTTCGCAAACAGTGACAGCAGCTCTTTAAATGTCTTCAGCTCTTTTTGTAGTGACTTCGCTCTTAATGTCTTTTTGCTTGCTTTGCCTCTTATAAGTATCCCGCCCTTGTCACCAGTGTTGTAGAGCGGCAGAATCACTGAGGCAGACAACCAGAGCAACTTCAGCTTTTAACTTTATTTACAGAATAAAGGGTTGCCGCAATTGCCGCGCTAACTCGGCAGCCAGCTGGAGCGGCAACAGCTGATGCTGTTTGACATCTCCTTTTATAGCCGGCTGTCAAACAGCATCAGCCAATGGCAGTGGTCCGTGTCTCCCACCAGAAACATGGACCTGAGTGAAGACTTTAGTAATACACAACAATATTAGCTTCTGGGGGTCCTCCAGAGCCTAGGGAGGCTGTTTTCGCCCTCCCAGAGGCCCAGGGACCCTTGGGAGAGTGAAAAACAGCCCTCAAAGAAAAACCGGATGTCAGGAAATGTGCCAATTTCTGGCTTCTGGTGGGCCTTCAAAGCCTGGGGAGGCTGTTTTTGCCCTCCCAGAGGCCCAGGGGAGGCCTCAGGACCCTCAGGAGGGCAAAACATGGTCCTCCCGAGCTCTGGAGGCCCACTGGAAGCCAGAAACAGAAAGTTCTAGTAGGCCATGCCCACCATGGCCACACCTATGCAGCAATGGGCAGCAAACTGGTTGCTGGGATTTTTGAATCCCATCCCTGAGTATTTCCTTATATAAGATGATTTCTCCTTAGAGCTTTTACTTCTATTACCAAAAATTATACATTCAATTTTCTAGGAGTAAGACCTGCTTTATTGATTTATATATTTATTTTATCCCCCAAGTTCTGGGCAATTTATAACATATGATTATTTATTTATTTATTTAAATTTATATACCGCCCCTCTCCCAAAGGGACTCGGGGCGGTGAACAGCCAGAATAAAATGCACATATAAAACACATATACAATATTTAAAAATTAAAAGAATTAAATATATTGGCTCTTACAAAGATTAAAAATAAGGGGATTAAGAAAGATTAAAACCAGATTAAAAAATTAAAAAACCCCTAGGCCAGACCGGCTTGCTGAAATAAATAAGTTTTCAACGCATGGCGGAAGGTCAGGAGATCAGGGATGGTCCTCATCTCCGGGGATAATTCGTTCCAGAGAGAGGGTGCCCCCAATGAGAAGACCCGCATCCTCGGGGTCACCAGCCATCCAGCTGGCAGCACCCCAAGGAGGCCGACTCTATGGGAGCGGGAGGCCGATAATGGCAGGAGGCGGTCTTGCAGATATCCTAGTCCCGAGCCATGGAGCGCTTTAAAGATGATAACTAAGACATTGAAGCGCACCTGGAGGGCCACCGGGAGCCAATGCAGCTCGCGCAGAAGTGGCGTAACATGGGAGCCCCGAGGAGCCCCCAACACCACCCGCGCGGCAGCATTCTGCACCAGCTGGAGCCTCCGGATGCTCTTCAAAGGCAGCCCTTTGTAGAGAGCATTGGCATAGTCTAGGCGGGAAGTCACCAGGGCGGAGGTGACAGTGCGAAGCACATCCTGATCCAGAAATATTTGCTACATTGTATATGACATCAATGGAAATGTTATGTATATGTTATATGTATGCTATGTATGTTATGTCATTGTATATGACATCAATGGAAATGTCAACAGCATATATGACACTAAATTTGAAAATCTCTTAATAATACCATACCTTTTAATCCTAACAAACAGAGGAGAAGCCTCAGTTCTAGCAATTAAATACTGTAACTCTATAATCTAACCTGTGCATATGTTTACACAGGTAAGTCCCATATTGTTGTGGTTAGCTGGCAGCAGGTGCAGATGGCTGAGGAGAGCGAAGACTCAGATGAGGGGCCAGGACCATTAGGGAGTAGACTGCTGTCTTCAGAGATTGTGGGGACTGGCAGCAGCGATGAGGAGGTTTCCAAGGAGCCTTTGCCAAGTGTGCAGGGCTGCTTGCAGGAAAGAGTAGCTGCAGCAGCACGAACGACTCGGGAGTAAAGCTGCAAGGTAATGGCCCCTCCTTCAAGAAGATAAAAGCCAGATGTGAATCGGACGTTCTTTGCAGGAAGCAAAGATGTTTTGAAACTTGAGCCTCTTGGACATTGCAGTATCTTAGTTGGTATTTGAAGACTCTTGTGTTGTAAAATATTTCTAGGTAACCTTATCTGTTATTTTTGGCACAGTTTGGCGAGGCTCGTACTTATCAAAGTTAATTAGTTTGCAGCAGCTTTTTAACCAGGGATTCGTAAGAATCATTAAAAGGTTTTTGTTCCCTTTGGTTCATGTTTGTTTTATTGGACAAGGGTTTGGGTCAGAACACATATGTACTGCAGCACGCTTTGCAAGCAAAGGATTTCATCTAATGTATTTTGTTTTTCTATATATGAGTTTTTTTGAAAAAAAAAATAAGCAGAATTTCATATTATGAATTCTAGTTCATGAATTCAATTTTCTATACTTGTTTTGAAAATGCATTTTGAAGATGACTTGACTGCATATCCATATTTCAATAGATTTCTTACCTTAATAAAGAGAGTTTAAATAATCAGATAGAACTGAATACTTCTAAAACTAATTTTGACAATTTGGATGCTTGTGCACATTCAGAGAAAAAGCTTTTTCTGAATTCAGAATGCCAAATTCACTTGATCTGATTCAACAATTCTGATGTCCAAATCAAACTGAACTGATTTTTGAATTTCTTTACATAATCAAATCAAATCAACTTTCTAAATCACGTTAGCAATGCAAATCCTATGTTACTTCACTTGCATAGAAAAAATTAATTCTCCACCTTCTTACTATTTTATGGTTGCATCAACTCCCTTAAAACTCCCTTTTCTGGATTTTGCAATATTCTTATCTCTAAGCCAGCACAATTTTTTTTTTAAAAAATGCAGTTAAGTCTAAGCCTGTAAGCATTTACAGAATGTGGTATTGCTGCATCAATTTTCCTGCTTCCTTTCTTCGCTCAACAGGCCATTTCACCACTTCCTTGGCAGAGATTTTCTGTAGTCTCCTCAGGCATCCACTGTTCATTGAGGGAAGAAAGTTTCACCTCACAGCTCTTCTGGAAAAATAATTACAGCAATCTATAATCTGTTAATATCCATGGGAGGGAGCTGCGGAGAGATACACTGGGCTTGAAATGGAATTAATACATTAACTCAGCAAAAATTGTAATCAACCACACTAGAGTAGTGCTTTCATGCCGAGGGCAGTGGGGGGAGGGGAGAGAGAGAGAACGGAACAAGAACTACTACAAGATGGAAGTTCACCTTCCTAGGACATGGATTTAGATAGATAGATGTTGATTGCTAATAGTCAATCAGTCAGCTAAAGAAAAGATGTCTGGTTAGAACTTCTCATTCATTGTTGCTCTTTTCTTCCTGCCCTGCCAGGAGACAGTTTGACTTGCTTATTTATTTCACTTATTTAATTATCACATTTTGGAACTGCCCATCTCTCTCATAGAGGACTCTCTTTTTTAAATTATTTTATTTACTTATTTGCTTCCTAGAACTATAACCTGCATTTCCTAGCGCTTTGTCCCATGTTTCCTGCACTAAGTGAGAGAAACTGAGAAAAACCAAGGGACCCAATTTCACCCAGTGAATTTCCATAACTGAAAGTGGAAGAGAACCTGGGTCTCCTTGAGATTTCCTTGCTCGTAGTCTAAGACCTTAAATGCTATACCTCGCCGATATGCTTGATATTGAAAAGTAGAATTATTTCTACATATTCAAGATATTATTTGTGCATTATTTTCAGAGTGCTAAGTCCTTGAACATTGTTCCATGTAACTATTACATACCAAGTTGAAATTTATCAGGAAAATGGTTGGCCACAGACTGAAAAGAAGTACAGATGAAACTATGAACTTTTTGTAACTGCTTATTATTAAAGGCAATGCCATTTCTCCCCAAAATAAGCTAAAATGCACTTTAATTTTTTAATGTACAATATTGATCATTATTGATAATTTGTATTACCTCTGTTCATGTAACACTGTGAAATACAAACCAGTCAAGACAATTTAGACATGTCAAGTAAATCTAGATCATTTTATTAACTGAGTTAAGGTAAAGATAAAGGTTTCCCTTGCAAATACGTGCTAATCATTTTTGACCCTAGGGAGCGGTGCTCATCTCCATTACAAAGCCAAAGAACCAGTGCTGTCCGAAGACGTCTCCGTGGTCATATGGTCGGCATGATTAAACCTTCCCACCAAAGTAGTCCCTATTTTTCTACTTGCATTTTTACATGCTTTCGAACTGCTAGGTTGACAGAAGCTGGGACAAGTAACAGGAGCTCACTCCATTATGCGGTGTTAACGATTCAAACCACCAAACTCCTGACTTTTCCTATCAACAAACTCAATGTCTTAGCCACTGAGCCACCGAGTCCCTTTTAACTGAGTTAGCCATGGTGAAATCATATAAATGCTGCCATTCTTTCTATTCCCAAGCTCACAGGAAAAGTTAGACATGACAAGAAAGTTCAAGAGAAGAGAACAGCAGTGTTCTGTTTAAATCCTTTTGCTGAGATCATTCAATATCCTCCCATTCCTCTTTATCATATTATCCTCATCATCTAGAAAGTCCATCTTTCTTTTTGTAGAGAAGCCCAAAGATGGCTACTACTTTTTTTAAAAAAAAAAACAAGAACAATCAACAAGAATATATTCTTATTTTTAAATATGCATTACATTTATTGCTTTACTTTCAGAGGTACAGAAATTGGTATTCCTAGCACTGCATGCAGTATCTGAAAATCTTTGATGAAGCCCCCACAGAGTTCTTGAAAGAACTATCACCAAATTTATTATTTATTTATTTATTTGTCAAACATGTACAAGATAACAGGTATAAGTATGAACATAAATAAGAACAAAGGGAGTAAATATAGATAAATGGGGACAGTCAGACAGAGACGGTAGGCATGCTGGTGTGTTTATGCACGCCGCCTTAAGGACCTCTTAGGAATGGAATGAGGTCCACGGTAGACAGTTAAAGCTGTGAGGGGTTGAGGCTGTAACAATGGAGTCAGGTAGGGCATTGTAAATTTTAAATTTAAATTGTAAATTTATTTTGAGAGAAGAGGGAATTAATCAAATATGAACATATCCTGTATAGTCACTTCCTTCAGTCTTGGACCACTTCCTGCTTAAGCCCCTAATTTTTTGAGGCAACATTTTCAGAAGTTGTTTGCCATTTCCTTCTTCCTGTGACTGAGAGAGAGAGAGAGACTAAAACTGTCTCATAGTTACCAAACTGTTTCATGCCTAAGGCAGAAATAGATGATCTTTTAGTTTTTTAACCTGCTGCCTTTAATCACACCGAACTAGCTCAAACATGCCTTTTATAGACTTATTGTCTTTGATATGATACCTCTTCTAATGCAGTCCAGAACTTCATTAGCTCGTCTAACAACTGTCTCATCTGATCACTCATCTTGATCATTCACTTCTGTCTGATGCCAGATTTTATATCCAAATCTTTCTCTGGTGTAGTATGGCCAAACCACAGATCCCCCATCCTATATGTGTGCTGTGAATTTTTTATCCTTAAATGTAATACCTTACATTTATCTCTATTGAAGGACATCATTTTTTGGTCACACTTAAGGAACAGCCTGCCCCTGAGACATGTATGATCTGCCCTTCTGGAAAGCCTGAAGTTAATGAAAGTCTGGTTTTGTGTTGGTGGTATGTTTATAATGAGATTTTCACATATATACCTATAAAAAGAAGCCTCAGCTTGGTAGCTTAATTGATCTGGATTATGTATTTTTCTGTTTTCTGCCCAGAATTACTCCGATAGATGGGCGACCATTTAAGTTTGTTTAATAAAAATAAAATAAAATAAATTCTGTTCTAAGCTGTCCAGATCAGACTGCAGTCTCATTTTGTCACCTGATCAGACCTTTCAGTTTAGTGCCATCTGCAAATTGGGTAAGCAAATTGGGTAAGCAAACCGTCAACCCCTTTACCTTGTTCTTTAATAAATTGTTGCAGTATGCTGACTCCAAGACTGATTCCTCAGGAACTTGTTACTGCTCTCCAAGTTGATGTAAAGCTGTTAATGCTCACTCTTTAAATGTCATTAACCAAACAGTTGTGGATATAATTTTCTGTAATACCGTCCAAACCACATTTTAATAGATTATCAATTAAAATGTCACGTGAAACAGTAAAGAGCAAGTAAAAAATCATTGCAGGCTTAGAAGGTGATGGCTCAAATAATTATGGGCACACAATATAGTCACTTCACATTTTTATTTTGAGAACCGCATTTTTTGCCAGTTGGCTTTGGGCACAATTCAGTTACCATCTATCACCTTTAAAAGGCTTTCTCTCACATGGGACCTTCTCTCAATGATACCATCTATCATCTCCAAGGGAAATGGAAGCATGCCTTTTCTGTTGCTGATCTCTTCCTCTGACATAGGCCCAAACATTCAGATGGGCTTTTTCCTCCAACTCTTCAGAAATTTGTAAAAACTTGGATATTTCATTAGGCCTCTGGAAGAGGACTGCTATGACTATTCCTCCAACATGTAATTATTTTTAATTACTTATAAAAGTAATTACTTTTATAATCAGGGATGGATGCTACCGGTTCGGCCAGGTTCTAGAGAACCTGTAGCTCTGAACTGGTTTGGTGTCTGCTGCTCTATTGGCCCAGCCACCCGCCCGGGTTCTTAGTTGTCCTTTATTTCCTGCTTTTTCAACCGCAGCTGCTTTGTGCGACATAGCTGAGGTTGAAAAAGAAGGAAAGAAGAGGATTTTCAAATGCTGCGCACCCTGGCACAGCTGAGGTTTTTTGGAAATGGTCTACACATACGTGCAAAATGCACTCTGACTAGGGGTGGGATTCTACTTGCCTGAGAACTGGCAAATTATGGCACTGGCTGGCCCTGTCCTGCCTCGCCCACTCACTCCTTGCCTGGCATGCACACCATCAAACTTGCCTGCTAAGTTGCTATTTTTCTTTTTTTTTCCCCCCGACCATCAGCTCTTCTGCTGTGCTGGGAGGTTTAGATTAGCTAGAAAGCAGGACATTGTTGAATTTCTTGCTTTCTAGCTAATCTAAAAGCAGAGCTTAACTTTCCTTAGGACCGAAGCTTCTATTTTTCAATGCAGACTCAGGTAGCCGATTGCAGATAGATAGATCTCTGAACAAATCTGTGATTCTGTGAGAAACTCAATCTGCCTGTCTGCTTTGCCTGATTTTGGGTAAAAATTGCTCTTTTTTAAATAAAAAATTCAATATTTACATACATGGTGTGTTGTGAGTTAATTTTGTGAGTTTGCTTGCTAGCAAATTTTATGTGACAGACTGAGCTAGCCGATGGCAGATAGATAGATCTCTGAATGAATCTGTGATTCTGTGAGCAACTCAATCTGCCTGCCTGCTTTGCCTGATTTTGGGTAAAAGTTGCTCTTTTTTATAAAAAAATCAATATTTACATAAATATTTATAATATTTACATACAAGCCATGCCCAACCAGTCACATGACCACCAAACCATGCCCAGTCAGCAAGTCATGCCCAGCCAGTCACATGACCACCAAGCCACACCCACAAATTAGGCCACACCCACAGAACCAGTTGTTAAGAAATTTGAATCCCATCCCTGTTTATAATGGTTTTGATTTTTGAGTTAATTTTAAGTCAAAGTTTGTCTTTGGGAAGTTGTATAGCAGTCAGAGTTAGTTGACTTGGAGTGATCTCCCATGCCCTATAAGTAACAAAATAACAAATGAATGAATGAATGAATGAATGAATGAATGAATGAATGAATGAATGAATGAATATTTTCTCATATCTGTGCTTCAGGTTACTATAGTTTCATTGTATCCAACCATTACTTCATAATTGCTGAAACACATTTCATATCAATATAAACATATTGATTCAGATCAAAAATAAAAAGCATCATAGGCTTTCTCTTGTAAATAAGATAATCTTGGTACCTGCAAAGTTTATTTGCTATAGCGGTCCTGATAGAAACTATATTAATTCTGAGCAATCATTTTTATCACTTCTAGAAGAGCCGTGGTGGCGCAGTGGGTAAAATGCAGTACAGCAAGCTACTTTTGCTAAGTGCTGGTTGCCAGCGGTTTGACATTTCGATTCTAACCAGCTCAAGATTGACTCAGCCTTCTATCCTTCTGAGTTCAGTAAGATGAAGAGTCAGATTTTGGGGGGCAATATGCTGACTCTGTAAACCACTTAGAGAGGACTGTAAAGCACTGTGTAGTGGTATATAATTCTAAATGCTCTTGCTCTTGCTAGATTTCAGATGGAAATTTGTTGTGAGTCTTACTATAAATATGCACTTGCAGAATGTTGTGTCTCACTTTGCTATGCTAAAACATATTCTTACATAAATACAGGATATGTATGCAGATGTAAACAGCTAATTCAATCATATTATTATCAAGTTCCTTTGTGAGCACTATGGCCAAGGTGTTTTGATACAATATGGAACACTTTGAGTGTTTTCTGTTCTCCTATAACACAGCATCTTTTTGCTTCTTGATTGCCAGGATTCCTAACATCTGTACACAATAATGTAGACTATCTGTATGGATAATGATACTCTCAGTGTTAGAAAATAGAACCTCTTTGAAGAAAAGCAAGTAAGGGGAGGAGAGTGCTGAAGTACAGAGTGCCTCTTAGGAATGTTACCTTCATAACAGTCTATGTTTTGATAGTAAATATGTATTAGAATAATAAAACATATCCATAAACGCAGGTTGTAAAACAAAAGAGGGAAGGAATTCAGCTTAATACTTTCTTACAAATCAGGCTTTGAAGTATAATTTTATTTTATTCCAAAATTGGAGGTTATTGCATTGTGGTAAATGGAAAAATCAAATAACCATATATTTCCTGTTCTCCAGTATTTTTTTTGCCTTCAATGAAGTGTGCATCACTATTATGTCATTCACTGCCATGGCACAAGCAAGCTTCAAACATGTTAAAATTCCCTATGTGTACACTATAAATTAACTGTTATCATTGGGATTTTAACTATGCAAACTAATAAAAGCAGAGCATAAGAGATGGGAAATACTGTAGAATAAGGAAGCTGAATACCAAGAGCCCACTGAAAAGAAATTAAGAAAACAATCTAAAATAGTTTTTATAGTTCTTCTATTTTTTTTAAAAAATGAAAAAAATATCTACAAAATAGTGAAAATGAGGGACTGACATGTGGGTGAATTGTTTTAAAATCCACTAGTATTACATTATTTCTCCTCTTCATAATAGTCAAAGAAAGTTTAAAAGGACTGAAACATGTCTTGGGACCAAAGATTAAAATAATATTTTTTTGTAAAGGAAGCAGAATGTTTGCTACCTGATGGGTAGAATATCAAATCTTCAAAAGGTTGCAATGAACAGAAGAAAGGATTACATGTAGGATATCCAGCCAGATCTAGATGATCTCATTAACTACTGTTGAATCATAGTTGATTTGAGGTTCTTTAAAGCATAATGACAGTATAGCTGCAGATATTCAGAGAAGATGCCAATTATCTCAACCCTTAGTCTTAAGGTGGAAAGAATCGAGAATGACTCTATAAATCCTGTTTGAGTTCTCAGACACTTTCAATTCTCTTAACCTTTGTATTTGATTTACTTCCATGAAAGAGAGGCACTGAGTTCCACTGGCTCCATTTCTATTTATAGACCACTTTCAGAGAATTGCATTTTTTTATTGTACTTCAGTATGCTGGCAATGATGCTATAAGGCAGGGGTGTTAAACTCATGGTGTCACAGCAGCATCACATGACTTTTTCCCCCTTTGTTAAATTGGGTATGGGCATGGCCAGCATGTGACACATCCGGCCTGCAGGCTTGGAGTTTGACAGCCCTGATATAAGGTATCAGAAAACATTGTGACATAATCAGTGGTGGGCTACAACCAGTTTAACAACTGGTTCTGTGAGTGTGCGCTTCATATATAGAACCCTGTTAAGAAAAGCTTTAAAGTACCAACATCAACAGATGACTGTTATTTCTAATTCAGAATTTAGATACCAAAATCTCACTTCATGTAAGATGCTTACAAGGAATGTGCAATACACCCTTTAAAAAGTGTCAGACAAGGATGTATTTTAATACCCATACTGTCAAACATTCATATCAAAGATACAGTGAGAACCTTAGATCCCCTTGTTGCCCATGCTCCATGATGATAATGATGATGATGATGGTGATGATGATGATGATGATGATGTTATCTGTTCACTCAAGTTCAACTCTTGGTGATTCTATGGGCCAGGTCTCTCATATCTTCCAATCTTGCAGTATTTCATTGAGTTTTTCAATACTCTGGCTGTTGTCAGCTTCGATAGCATCCAGCCACCATGGACATTTTGATGGCCTGGTTTCCTTTTATCACTAACTCTTCCAAGCACAATTGTTTTCTTCAGTGAACTCCTTACATGACATACAGTTTTGTGATTTTGCCTTCTAGTGATGTGTCTAGTTTTATGTGTTCCAGTACTTGCTTGTTAGTCACCTTTGCTGTCCAAGGAACATACAGGAGGCTTCTCTAGCACCACAGCTCAAACAAGTTGATTTTCTTCCTGTCTCGCTTTTTTAAGGTCCAACTGTCACAGACATAGGTAGCTATAGGAACCCAATAGAGCAAACTAATCTACATTTGGTTGCCAAGCTGATATCCTTCCTTTTCCATATTCAGCTCATGTTCATCATTGCTGTGTCACTCAATGCAATCCGAAATTTTATTTCTATACTTCATTCACCACTTTGAACTATCTATGGTCCTAGGAAACTTAATTTTTCCACACATTCTATCTCTTCATCATCAAATTTTATTTTGATGTTTCCCTTCCTTTCAGTGGTCATGAGCTTGGTCTTTTTAATGTTCAGGAAGTGACCAAAACTCTCACTTTCTTTTTTGATTTTCTTGATCAGATGTTCCAGGTCTTCTTTGGTTTCTGAGAGGAGAGTTATATCATCAGCATATTGAAAATTATTGATGTTACCCTAATTCTATATGCTGATGATTCTCCTGTCATATCTAGTTCTCTGATTGCTGGATGCTATTATACATGCTTTTGTGTCCATAAATAAACATTAACCTTCAGAAGTACAAAATACTGGTTTGTGCCATAAGGCAAAGTCACATACATGAATGCCAGGTGGAACCCACATAGAACAAATGTACTCCTTCAAATACAATGGGAAAATATTCCATACCTGGAAAGCTATCGTGAACATATAAATGAAACAGCAGCTGGAGCCCCATTGTCCATTAGGAGATTCTTCTGTGAGAGAATGAGAATTTGTCCTTGAAGCCCTTAAACTCTTTGAGGCCAAAACCTTCACCGAGAACATTATATAAAACACAGGTTCACCTATTTGTTAAGAAGGATCTCACAGAGTCATACAAACTGAATTTTTGAGATCCTGTTACACCAAAAAGGATTTCTAATGCAACCCTATCAACCTTGAAATGCAGAGATCAAAATCGAACATAGGGCTTGGAAGGCAGTTTTGAATATTTCCAATAGACCTAGCACCATTGACTTTAACAGAGGATTATGCTTTTCTATTGGCTTTGACAGTAGAACATAAATTAGCCAATATTGACCTATCTAAAGAATAGCTTATCTTTTCTGGCTATGATCAAGTCAAAATGAGTATATATCAAAGGCTGGAAAATGCAGAATTACAAATCAACTAATTACCTAACATAGTGCTACAGAATGCTCATCACCATGAACACCTGTAAATCTGCAAATTATTTGATTATGTTAGCCTAAGGAAAGAATTATTTTGAACTACACATAATATATTTCTGCCCTTCTGTTTGGCAGGTATAATAAAACACCTATACATGAAAGACTATGTCCATACAATTCTGGAGGAATAGAAACAACCAAGCATGTCCTTTTACTGCAATTCCTATATATATCTCTGAAAATCCCACATAGTATCAATTTCCAGGCAAAATAGATGAGTTTAACTATTTAACTATTATTATTAGACACTAATCAAGGTATAACAAAGAGAGTGGCCACCTATTTGCCAGCCAGTAGCGAAGGCATAATGTCAGCTGACTCCCCACCCCCACAATTATTTACAATTTTGTCTTGTAATTTACATTTTACATTTTATTATCTGATCTTTGTCATTTGTGATAGTAATAAAAGAATTGGATTTGACCCCTGTAGTGCAAAAGTAGTTCAGCATGGGCTTAGCCATCAAAAAGTTATCTTCTAATGTTTTAGGAGAAGAGATGGTCAAGTACAAGAACAAGGAGGAAAGATCTTAGAATTAGACCAATAGTCCCTAGGCATCAGAGCATGTATCCTAGTAGGAAACATTTTCACAA
Source organism: Bungarus multicinctus (assembly GCA_023653725.1). Taxonomy (NCBI): domain Eukaryota; kingdom Metazoa; phylum Chordata; class Lepidosauria; order Squamata; family Elapidae; genus Bungarus; species Bungarus multicinctus. The sequence goes on along the minus strand of CM042836.1, from coordinate 56,570,671 downwards.
GTTTGCAACATTAATTGTGAGAAGTCCTGATCATCAACATTATAAATTACAGACATGACTGGATCCATCTCTTAAGAATCTACATGATGATTGGGACTCTTCATGACTAACAATAAGAGATGGATCACTTCAGATCTGGTAGTGGATTAGCTTTTTGCCCTGAATTACAGCTCCTCCCACAATTCTGATCCAGATTGAGGAAGCGAACAACATAAAATATGATCTCTGTGTATTACTCAGTTAATATGAAGCATTATTTAATGATGGCCCCTAGGATGTGGACCAACTTTAGCAGATTACAAGTAGGCTTTGGTCAATTTTGAATTTCTGTACCAGTTGCTGCTGCCACTATCAGCTCATTTTTTAGTACAATCTCATTCAAGCAATTGCTCCAAATTAATATGATGGAACTCTCAAATTTGTTTTTCCTGGATTGATTCCAGAACCTGGGCACTTTGGAGATATTTTTAATGCCATTAATTTGATCTGAGCTGAACTTTGGCAACTCAGCTCAGTCTATCTATGTGTCATTTGTATTTTAATTGGATGAAAGCCATTATTAATTATTCAGATTTTTAAATGTGTGGGTTTGAAAAGGAAGCTCCTTTGTTCTTGGAAATGCTTATTTTAAAATCAGATTGTTGTATCCTATCCTATCTAGTCAATGAATAATTCTGACTGCTCTAATTCTGTTTTTAATCTTTCCATTCTTGCCCTATAGGACTCTCAGAAGGGTGTATAGAATAGTCTGAGTGCATATGAAGCCAATCTGCTTCTAAGAGTAAAAGTATTTTGATTAAATGTAGGTGAACAGTTCAGGTTTGATTTAGATTCAGGATCAGAAGTCAAAGGTGTCAAGATTCAATCTGAATTTAACTTTCAACATTCAAAAGCTTTAAAGGGTTGATTCGATCCAATTCCAGATATGATTTGATAAAAGAGTTTACCATAAATGAGAACAGAGAAAGATAGAAAAATATATAGATGGCCTTTCCCCCCTGAAAATGGCAAGAAAATAACAAGATAGTTGACCCTTTATGGGTCATTAACTCTGCAATGTTTTAATCAGATAGCTTTACCATAATTATTTTTATGAATATCTTTTTAAAGCAGAGAGAGCAGGGATGAGGGAAAGGTAACAAGAAGCCTCTACATTTTTCAGCAAAGAGCCTTATAGCAACATTGTTACATTGAAACAATGCATGAAAAGTCCCATTTTGATCAAATTAGAGATCAAAATTCCTACTAGCTGACCCGCCCCTTTCCCCCCTTAAACTGGAAAACTTATTGGTAGGGTTCATTGTCAAGTTTAGCTTCTTCTGGGAGTAAAATGTTATGTACTTCTTATGCAACATTTTTTGAAAAACCAATATTTGAGAAATGTGTGTCCTACACAGTAGGCTGGTTTATAAACAAATATTTGGAATTATAAGTCATAATCTAATATAAAAGCACACTATCTCAGAAACATTGAAAAATGAAGAAGTTCTACACAAGCATTATAAAATAGTGATAGATAACTCAAGGAAAGCAATCAGCTTTATTTATTTTTAAGATAGGGAAAATGAAAAGGGGTGAAAGGAACTATAAACAGGGACTGAAAGGCCTGAAGAACAATAAGCTGACTTGATAAAGAGACCATGCTATAAGAAAGACAAAGATAAGCAGGTTATACAAAAGAATATTAAATTAGGAAAACTAAAGGATCACAGAAGAGAGCCCAAATTAATGTTGCTTTAAATAGCAGCAGAATATCTCATTCTCATTCCTAGCAAAACTACTACAAAATTAGCAAATAAACACAAACAGCAGAGGACCCCTTCTGCAAACTCTCTGATGGGCAGCATTTGCAAAGAAGATAAAACTAATGTCAGTACCAGATAAGCCATTCAGAGGTGTCTGCAAAATCTGAAGCTTTCATTAAAATGATAAAAGCAAAGGGATGCAAGTTCCACCTGCACATGAGTGACATCATGAGGCATGCACAAAAGGGAGAGAGCTTGCACTGTGGCGTCATTTGCCCCTCTTTCACAGAACCTTTGCTCTTTGTGCAATTAAGAACAACTGCAACATTGAAGGTTCTTCAAAGCTAGAAGCTATGCTGCAGAGCTGAGAAGTACCTTAAAAGCTCTCCAAAGTCATTCAGAGCCACCTGCTTCATTTTGATGCTTTTAATGACTGCAGAGAATTTGATCCAAAGCAGGGAATTGATCAGATCCCCTTTGAATCAGTTCCTTTCTTTAAGGCTTCACAGTGGTATAGAAATATGCGTCACATTTCTTTGAAAAGGTGTAACCCACTATTCGGTCAAATAATTCTCAACATCCTTAAAATCATTCCTTTTTTTTTTCTTTCTTTCTTTCTTTTCATCTGCACAGTACTTAATTCCCTGCCAGACGCATGGGGGGAGGGGGGGGGGCTTGAAACTTGCTTCATTCTCATCTCTAAGATGACAGAGAAAATCTTTATGTCTTGTCCTTTATAGACTTTCCAGGAGGAATTAGGCATCATTATAATTAGCATCTTTCCAAGAAGTGAGAAAATTAGGAACCTAAAGACCAACTACTGAGACTACTTTTGGCAGACTTAGCAAGAGAAGTCCTAGCTCTTTTTTTTCCCCATAGGAGAATAGCAACTGCACAAAACAGAATAAAGGAGCAATAAAAGTGCTGTGAGATAGATCCACAAAGATATCCTTTTAAAATGGCTTCTTTCCATTTTGACTGATTGTTTACTTAAATTAAAAATGGAGTTTGGTTGAAAATTAGAAATGTAACTAGGAAAGTAAAAATTGGGACATTAATAATCTGCAATAAATAAATTATACTATTGTGGAAATAATATAAGCTCCTGTGCATTTCTTCCACCTTCTTGCTTTTAGATACTAGCAATCTCTCAATATCCCAGTTCTTGTTTCTGACCTTCTAATTTTTCCTATTTATATCTACTACTTGCTTTACTTCCTCTATTTATTTACCTTTACTGTTTCTCTCCATAAATTTTAAATTTTTCTTTCTTCCCTATTCTTTTCCTCCTTCCTGGTTTCTCTGTCCTTGCTTTCAGCATACTTTCTTTCAGTTTCTCTCCTATTCCCCTCTTTAAAAACAAAAACTGAGCAGGTCTCGATGGTGGCAGGTGGAAAAGGGGTGTTCCCAGCTAGAAATACATTTAGATTTGATGAAAAAAGCCTCAACTCTTTCTCTTTGAGAGCATATTTATAACATCCATGAAGTATACATTCCCCAAAGTAATCTGTGCTACTAAGTTTCAAATCTCAGTGAGTTATTAGAGACCAGAAAGCATAACTAGTGAACACAATTTAGGGCTGGTGCAGAAGAAATGTTATTGCCGTTGTAAATTAGGAACCAGAAATTATCATCAAATTTCACACCAAAGTATTCAGAAATCTATAACAAGATCCAGATCTTCTGTTATAGAAGATTGTTAGAGACCTATCCATTATTAGAATCTATCTTTTTAAAGGAAACAGTGAAGGGAAATTCTCTTTTGGAATTTGAATTTGCTTAAATATTGACCTGCCTCCATTCATCACAAGCAAGTCAATTTATATAATTACTAAACTATAGCAACAGGAACTAAACTTTAGTTTTGTATAGAGAAACACAGCAGATCCTATGGAAAGAGGCCATAGTTACAATGGAAATGCTGTCAGATGAAGCATCTCATCAGCTGTTGGTTATTTATACCAAATTTAAAATATAATTTGACTTTAATGTAAAGTTATTGAATATCAATACCCATCAGATGATAAGAAAAAATCCCCACACCAGATTTTTTTCCAAAAGCAGCTCCAGTTCTAGAGAATTATTGATGGGTTTCATAGTAATCATATTTAAATGGATCTTTGAAACCTTCCTTCATTCAGCAGTTTATTTTAAAAGAGCTGAATTTAAGATTGGAAAAAAGGAGACATTGAAATAAAAGGTCACACCACCAGCCCTCTCTATTTTCAGCTCATGTATTAACACTTCCAATCTTAATATATGTTTACTCTGACATGTGTTTGTCCACTATCTCACATTGATCATACTCAGAAATCTTTAAATCCAGAGATTCAAGTCACATAGAAGGGTTGGTATCATGACATGTATAACTGACATATTAAAACATGTGGCAGATTTATTAGGTAGCCGAAACAGAGAAATTGTCGTTTGCTGTGATTGGCGGCAGCAAACTGTTGGGAATTATTCATAGAGACAAGTTTACAAATTGTTGTGATATCCAGTGAGCAGTGAGGGAGTCTGAGATATCCCATTGCTTGAGGCTTTGGTAAAAAAGAAACTTCTTATTCTACGTGTATCTTGGGAACTTCACAAAGTGAATCTCGGGAAAGGTATTAATTCATTTTCCGATGCAGGCGAGACTACCTGGTGTCCTTTTTTTTTCCCCCAAGCCAGAAAGCACTATATTGCACACAAATTATCCACATCTTCAAAATAATAATTTACAGTTTTAATTTATTCAGTGTTAGCAAAGAGAAAATGTTACAATTTTCTGCATAATTATTGTCAGTTTTTTCAGTGGAAAGTTGGCTTCATTGTTGATCAATTTGGATTATAACATGCATTTGAAAAGTTAATAGATTCCAGTTCTCATAAAACAATTTCTATATTCTCTCCTTAAAATTAATTTCTTTACTTGAATTTAATAGGAATGATGAAATATGAAACAAATAAATGAACTAAGCAATTAGAGATTCTACTAATCTAGAAGGTGTCAATAAAGAATCAGAGGGTTCTGTTTTTCTTTGCTGCCATCTAGTGACTGTTCAGGGTTTAAAAGATAAATGAACCCCAGTTTCCAAATCATACTCCTCCCAGATGTCAGGAATCAAAAGAACAGTCCCCAAAAGGGATGAAATGTCTTCCAGCCAGCAGAAGTAAGATGAACAAGTAAAATGTCTGGATTGACCAGACATTTGGGCAGTCTAGGCAGAGGCCACAGAACCAAACATTCACATAATACAGAGACAAAAGCAAGTTGGTTGGTTGGGTGGGAGATTGATTGGTTGGTTGGTTGGGTGGGTGATTGATTGGTTGTTTGGTTGGTTGGTTAGTTGGCTGGCTGGCTGGCTGGCTAGCTAGTTAGAACTTAGAAGGACATGGCTGAGCATCTGCTTCAACTTGACCTTCTGAGTTCTGAGCTCAATGGATTTGATGCCTGCCAGCCATCAGTGGTATCTGATAATAGAGAAAAAGGAAGTGGATGGTGGGATGATAAAGAAAAGGAAGAACTAGATGTTCCATAGAACCCATTTGATCCTGCGGTTCTTCACCTTCTTTATTTACAAAATAAATTCCAAAGCACTAAAATAATCATGAAAATAAATGACATATATTACAACTACACGCTAAATACTGATGTTAAGCACATATTTACACACCAGTTTTAAAATCTTCCTTTCCCACAAGCGATCTTGGAATTACTATTTAGGTTATTTTTAACAAAAGTAATCTGCTATTATTAATGGGACATTAGATGTCATGTTATTCTGTTATGTGACCTATCCTTGCTGTTATGATTTCATTTTAGAAACTGAACAGAAAATCTCCAAGGCAGAAACTGAAATAAAAGTATTTTTAAAATAATCTTACTCAAAAGGTAGAATCCAAGAAGAGAGGCTGGCCTCCCTCCCTATTTTGCACAGTTTTTCTGTTATTTAGAGTGTTTTACTCCATGGAGTCAGAGAAATAAATAGCAATAGTCAAGCATATTTTCAAAATAATTGTGCACCTGGCAAATAATGCATCTGTGAGGTGCCTATTAATTTCAGCATGGAAAAATTAGTTCTATTTTCCTGTTATAGTTGCTAAACATAAAGCCTTCCACAAAAAGCATAAAGAGAGGGTGGTTGCTGATTTTTCTCTCTGAATATTCCATTACAGCTCAAATAAGGTTTGTCCCCTGTTCCACAGGGCAAAAAAATTGCAAAGCTTTTTCTTTCTCCAGGCTTGGAGGAGATGTCATTGCCCACCTCAGGGATTATATCTTAGTCTTTAGTGCTACGTCTTGTCATCCTGCTAACATTCTTAATTTATTTTTTTCTGACATTTGAAAACAGTTGTAAAAGCCTTTCTCACCCTGTTGTGCTCTAATCAGCAGAAGACCTCCCAAGGTCAAAGGAATCAGAGCTTATTTCCATCAAGAGGTTAGAAACCAGTTTAAACCCTAGTATAAATGGATCAGAGTTCAGGCTGATATGGAGCAATGCTGTATCCTTCTGGACAAAAATAAGGAACCCACAGAGACCTCCTACTGGAAACTAGACAAGACTTTACAAGACGCTTGAGCAATACAAGGCACTAAATCACATTTTTTGTGAATTTGTGTTTGGTGTAGTGCATTCTATTAATACAGAGAGCCCAATAGAAGTTACTACATAGATCTCAGCTGTGCACAACTAGTTTATAGTAGAGCAATGTCTGTGAATGTCTAAGTCTTATCAATGTCTAAGCCTAATTAACTATAAAAAAAAAAAAACCCAGCAAATCTACATGGTTTGGAAAGAAAAAAGGTTAGTGTATCCAAAGTGATTATTTTTATTTATTTATTTATTTATTAATAGGTTTTATATACCGCCCTTCTCCCGAAGAACTCAGGGCGGTGAACAGCCAACTAAAATACATATAGACAAATATAAATATTGTTAAAAAAGAATTAAATCCTAGGCTGCCCCAATAAAAATCTAAAACCCCCAATTAAAATAAATTAAAACTTTGTACCCCATCCCAACTAATCTAAAACCCCATTTAAAATCCCATTTGAGTCAGCTCAGGCCAGCCTGCTCGAAGAGCCAGGTCTTCAGGTCACGTCTGAACGCCCTCAGGTCATTGGTCGTTCGTAGTCCCGGGGGCATCCCGTTCCAAAGGGCGGGTGCCCCCACAGAGAAGGCCCTATTCCTCGGGGTCACCAGGCAGCACATAGAAGGCATCAGGACCCGGAGGAGACCCTCTCTGTGGGAGCGCACCGGTCGGTGGGAGACTACTGGCAGAATGCGGTCTTGTAAGTATCCTGGTCCGATGCCATGGAGCGCTTTAAAGACCAAAACCAATACTTTAAAGCGAACCCGGAAGGCCACCGGCAACCAATGCAGCTCGCGCAGGAGGGGCGTTACGTGGGAGTATCTCGACGCCCCCATAACTACCCGCGCGGCCGCATTTTGTACCAGTTGAAGCCTCCGGGTGCTCCCCGCAGGGAGCCCCATGTAGAGGGCATTACAATAGTCCAGACAGGAGGTGACCAGGGCATGAGTGACTGTGCATAAGGCGTCCCGATCGAGAAAGGGCCGCATCTGGCGTATCAGGCGAACCTGATAAAAAGCCCCCCTGGAGACGGCCGTAATATGATCTTCCAAAGACAGCCGTACATCCAGGAGGACACCAAGATTGCGGGCCCCTTCTGTGGGGGTCAAGATTTCATCCCCAATAGCCAGCGACGGAGTCAGCTGACTATATCGGGCCACCGGAAACCACAGCCACTCGGTCTTGGAAGGGTTGAGTCGAAGCCTGTTCTCGCCCATCCAGTTCCGCACAGCCTCCAGGCAGCGGGCCATAACCTCCACAGCATCGTTGGGGTGGTTTGGGGTGGAGATGTAAAGCTGAGTATCATCAGCATAAAGATGGCATTTAACCCCAAAACCACGGATGATCACTCCCAGCGGCTTCACATAAATGTTGAACAGAAGAGGGGAGAGGACCAACCCCTGAGGCACCCCACACATGAGGGGCCTAGGGGTGGACCTCTCCCCTCCCGTCAACACAAATTGCGAGCGGTCCGAGAGGAAGGACGAGAACCACCGCAAAACGGTGCCCCCAATTCCCAACCCCTCCAACCGCTGCAATAGGATACTATGGTTGATAGTATCAAAAGCCGCTGACAGATCTAACAGGACCAGGACAGAGGAATAACCTCTGTCACGGGCCCTCCAGAGATCATCTACCAACGCGACCAATGCTGTTTCAGTACTGTGCCTGGGCCTGAAGCCCGATTGGAACAGATCTAAATAGAATGCTTCCTCCCGATACTGAGGGAGCTGACGCACCACCACACTCTCAACAACCTTCGCCACGAAGGGAAGGTTGGAGACAGGACAATAGTTATTCAAAAGAGCCGGGTCCAGGGAAGGCTTCTTGAGGAGGGGCCGCACCACCGCCGTTTTCAGGGCGGTCGGAAGCGCCCCCTCCGTCAACGAAGCGTTGACAATCCCCTGGAGCCAGCCTCGTGTCACCTCTCTGGAGGTAGAAACCAACCAGGAAGGGCACGGGTCCAGTAAACATGTGGTGGCATTCAGCCTCCCCAGTAATCTGTCCACACCCTCGGCGGTCACAGGATCGAACTCCTCCCAGATAACCGTCTCAAGACCTGCCCCGGACACCTCCCCCGGGACCACCCAACTGGAGTCCAGCCCATCCCGAATCTGAGCGATTTTATCATGCAGAAATCGGGAAAACTCTTCTGCCCTACCCTGCAAGAGGTCCTCCCGCGTTCTCGGCTCAAGCAGGGAGCGGGTCACTCTAAACAGGGCAGCAGGCCGATTTTCTGCCGACGCAATAGTGTGTGAATGCTTCGCCGCCTCTATCGCCACTAGGTAGGTCCTAATATAGGACCTCACCTGTGTCCGGTCAGACTCAGCACGACTGGCCCTCCAGATGCCCTCCAGACGTCTTTTCCGGCATTTCATCCCCCTCAGCTCCCCCGTAAACCACGGAGCCAAGTGGGATCAGATTAAAGTAGTTGTTAAACAGAGACTGCAGAACAGATTGTGATAGGCATGAGATAAGCCCAGTACATTTTTATATTGTACAGCATACGCAAATAGACCAGCAAGCTTCCTTGCTTTGCTGGATATTTGGTGAAGCTTCCCATAAATTACGTACATTAGGTAAATTTGTTTACAAAAATACCTATTTTGCGTTTTTGACAATAATTGAGTGTCTGGAGCTGATGCAGAAAGGAACACCTGTACTTACATTATTTTTCATCTGCCTTAAATATATAATGTAGACCTCCTCAAGATTTCAAATGCAAAAAGTATAAAATGCAAAGGGATAACTAAAATTGGAAAATTGACTTTATTGATACTCCGACCTGTCTTGTGCCATTTTTATTAAATAAAAATAAAAAATATTTGGAATTGACTTCTAATGGAAGGGGAAATGGGAAATTAATTTCCTTCTGTTACATGATTATTTTATGCAGCATAATTACAATCTGTTACTAGCCTCCTACAGGCATCTTATTTACAACTTTCATTTTAATGAGCAAGCATCTCAGCTAAAGGACAATGCCTTTGACCTCCCATATAACAGTAGGAAAGTCAAATAAGGACATTAGTGATGTATGCATCTCCCCATGCCCAAATATCTCACAGAAGGTGTGTGTGTGTGTGTGTGTGTGTGTGTGTGTGTACATACATACACACATACATACATACATACATACATACATACATACATACATGCATATGGTCCTCAAGTTATGACCGAAATGAAGGCTACATATTATGGTTGTAAATTAACAGATAACAGATAACAGATAATCAGAATTGGAAGGGACCTTGTAGGTCATCTAGTCCAACCCCCCACCCAAGCGGGAGACCCTACACCATTTCTGACAAATGGCAGTCCAATCTCTTCTTGAAAGTCTCAAGTGATGGCGCTCCCACAACTTCCGAGGGCAAGCTGTTCCTTTGGTTGATTGTTCTCACTGTCAGAAAGTTTCTCCTTATTTCCAGGTTAAATCTCTCCTTGTTCAGTTTCCATCCATTATTCCTTGTCTGGATTACAAGTGCTTTAGAAAATAGCTTGACCTCTTCCTCCCTATGGCAGCCCCTCAAATATTGGAAGACTGCTAACATGTCTCCCCTGGTCCTTCTCTTTACTAGACTAGCCAAGCCCAGTTCCTGCAACCGTTCGTTGTATGTTTTAGCCTCCAGTCCCCTAATCATCCTGGTTGTTCTTCTCTGTACTTTTTCTAAAGTCTCAACATCTTTTTTATAATGTGGTGAACAAAACTGGATGCAGTACTCTAGGTGTGGTCTTACTAAGGCTTTATAGAGTGGTATTAGTACTTCTCTTGATCTTGATTGTATCCCTTTGTTAATACAACTTAGGATTGCATTAGCTTTTTTGGCTGCTGCTGCACACTGCTGGCTCATATTTAGCTGGTTGTCCACTAAGACTCCAAGATCCTTCTCACAGTTACTGCTATTGATATGCCTGGTTCACCCAGTCTATATGTGTACTTTTGGTTTTTCTTGCCTAAGTGTAGGACTTTAATTTTCTCTACATTGAATTTCATTTTGTTAGATATGGCCCAGTGTTCTAGTCTGTCAAGATCCATCTGGATCTTGAGCCTATCTTCTTGGGTATTAGCTATTCCTGCCAGCTTAGTATCATCTGCAAATTTGGTAAGTTCCCCTTCTATTCCCTCATCTAAGTTGTTAATGAAGATATTGAAGAGTACTGGGCCTAAGACGGAACCTTGTGGCACCCCACTGCTTACTTCCCTCCATGTAGACTTAGACTCATTAAGGACTACTCGTTGAGTACGGTTTGCCAGCCAGTTGCGAGTCCATCCAGTGGTGGTGCTATCTATTCCACTTCTTTCTAGCTTACTAAGAAGTAGGTTGTGATCTACTTTGTCAAATGCCTTGCTGAAATCTAAATATATTATGTCCACAGTATTTTGCTACTAATTTAGTCACTGTGTTGAAGAATGAAATAAGATTGGTTTGGCATGATCTGTTTTTAACAAACCCATGCTGACTACTAGTTATTACTTTACTTGTTTCTAGATGTTGGCAGATCTGTTTTTTTATTATCTTTTCCAGTATCTTCCCGGGTATTGATGTTAGGCTGATTGGTCTATAATTTCCTGGGTCTGTTTTTTTTTTTTTTCCTTTTTTGAAGATGGGAACCACATCAGCTCTTTTCCAGTCCTCTGGTAGTTTCCCAGTGCTCCAGGAGTTTTGAAAGATATGGTGCAGTGGTTCTGAGATGACCTCTGCCAGCTCCTTTAAAACTCTGGGATGTAATCCATCAGGCCCCAGTGATTTGTTTTCATCAAGATCAGACAGGTGTTCTCTTACTATTTTTTTGCTTATTTTAACTTTTCTGGTCTGTCTTTTACAGTTATGTTTTTGATGGGTTGAGCTATAGTTTCTTTTTGCATGAAGACGGATGCAAAGAATGAGTTAAGCATCTTCTCTCTTTAGTGGACTGTTTCCTTGATTTTTTTTCTTGTTATTTATATGGTGGAAGAAACTTTTTTTATTATGTTTGACTTTTGTTGCAAGTCTTTGTTCATTCTGAGCCTTTGCTATCCTGACTTCGTCTTTGCAGATTCTGGCTACCTGCTGATATTCTGCCTTAATTGTATGTCCTTCTTTCCATTTTTTTGTACTTGTCCTTTTTTTCTTTCAATTTGCCAGAGAGATCTTTGTGCAGCCATGCTGGTTTCTTCTTGGATTTCTTGTTTTTCTTTCTCAGTGGTATTGTGCTGGTCTGGGCTTCTATGATCATACTTTTTAGAGTTTCCCAAGATTCTTGAGTTGTTTTCCCCTTTAGGATTTTCATCCATGGAATCTTTCCCAAGTTCTCTCTGGGTTTATTGAAATCAGCTCTTTTAAAATCCAAGACTCTGCTGTCATTATGTTCTGTTGCTTGTGTTTGTGTTATGTTGAATTCTAGTATGACATAGTCACTCTCACCCAGGGTTCCTGCAATTTCAACTCCCTCTATCCCTTCTTCTCTGTTTGTAAGAATTAAGTCCAGTATGGCTGTCCCTCTAGTTTCACCCTCTACCTTTGGGACAACAAAGTTGTCAGCTAGGTTGGTTAGGAACTTATTTGATTTCTCACTTGGTGCAGAATTAGTTTTCCAAACTGATATCAGGATAATTGAAGTCTCCCATTACTATTGTTGTGTGTTTCCTGCATAAGCTTGTTAGTTGGCTGGTAAAAAGGACATCTATATTTTCTATTTGATTGGGTGGCCTATAATACTTATGGAACCGCCTGCTGCCACCAACAGCCTCCTGCTGCCCAGAGCGCTCCCACAGGGTCGGCCTCCCGGGGTTCCGCCGGCTGGGCGATGCTGGTTGGCGGCCCCGAAGGTGTGGGCCTTCTCTGTGGGGACTCCCTCCCTTTGGAACGACTTGCCCCCCAAGATACGGGCCATCACTGACATTCAGACCTTCCGGCGTGCAGTAAAGACCCTGTTTTTTCAACAGGCCGGCCTGGCCCAGTAACGATTTGTGGGGTTTAAAATTTGATATTTTTAAAAATTTTTATTAGTTTTTATACTTATTAATTTTATATTCAGCCACTAATTTAATCATTTTAAATTGTTTTTAACTTTATAACTTTATACTGTTTCTGTTTTAACTGGCTGTACACCGCCCCGAGTCCCTTTTTTGGGAGAGGGGGCGGTATAAAAATCTAATAAACTAAACTAAACTATAATATACACCTATGGCCGTGTCATTCTTTTTTTCTTTTATATTGACCCATATGCATTCTAGGAGGTTTTCATCTTTGGTTTCATGCATTTCTGTAGCAATATAGTGGTCCTTTACATACAGTGCAACTCTACCTCCTCTTTTATGGCGTCTGTTTTTTTTTTTTTTTGAATAGTTTGTATCCTTCTACCAGTATGTTCCAGTCATGGATTTCATCCCACCAAGTTTCTGTTATTCCAACTATATCATATTTACCTTCATGTATTCATAGTTCAAGTTCACCCTGTTTGTTCCCCAGACTTTGTGCATTTGTATATAGGCATTTGAGATCTTTATGTAAGTTTCCAAGTCATAAGTTCCCTTTTTTTCAGGTAAGTTATAACTTTGAGCAGTCACAAGTGACTTGTCATCCCACAAGTGCTTTTTCAAGAGGCAACTGGACTTTCTTGTTTTTCTTTGAAGACATTTTGCTTCTTATCCAAGAAGCTTGGGAAATGGAAGGATTTATATTCCTTCCAGACAACTGGTCATTTGCATTCTTAGAGAGTCATTGAGGCCACTTGGAAGTTTATCTGTGTCCTCAGGGTCACCTGAATGGTACAAATGGGTGTGCAGCCTTCTTGGAATTGTTGTAAGAACTGGGTTCTAGACTGAAGATAGATGATGTTGTATCCTTCCCCCTCTATTGACTGTTCAGTTTAAACATAGATGGCCAAAATGTGGACTTTGCTACATTCAAAAAAGTGGCCTTTGTCTTTTAAATGCCGATGTAGTGCTGAATCTATTCCTGAGGGGTTTGGTCTCCGATGTAAAAGCACCTTCGGGACAACCATGACCTGGATGACTGAGAATCTGCATAAACATAAATGACTGGTCATATACAATTGGGTATTGAAAGAAAGGAAAGACAGAAAGAAATGGTTGGGGTGTTGATGAGATTAGTAGTTTAAATAAAAAATTGGCAGTATATCATGTTCTAATATATGGGAACAAGAATGGTTTGCAAGGATAGAAAACAATAGAGGTAGACTTAATGGTGATGGTGTCAATTAGTTTTATCCTTGTTTCATTTTTAGCTTTAATTTATTTTGTTTACAAACTGTTATTTCTTTTCTGCTCTCTGAATAATATAACATTTTTTATCCTAGCAGGAAATAGCAAGGTGTGTGTGTGTGTGTATGTGTGTGTGTGTGTGTACTTTAATACTAAGTGTAATTCCCTTCAACCCTTCAGCCTATCTTATGAACGATGACAATGAGTCCATAACGTCAGAAAAACACTCAGAAAAAAGCAGTTCCCAGTAAAATAAATAGGTCAAGAAATCTGATTGTCATCATTTTATAGATAGCAGATTGACTTATTTGCTGTTGTTTGCTTAGTGTTATCAGAAATATTTTCCTTCTTCAAAGCCCAACACATTTCTTTTGCAAATAAAGTCAGTGCCTCTCAAAAAACGCCATTGTTCCTTTAAAGCCAATGATATAGTAAGGAAACATAAGCCATTCCAGATGCTAGAACAGAAGCCCTTTAAAGTGTGTTTTCTTGAAAATGAATGTTAATACCTCTAAATTCCATGTAAATAAGTTAAGGGTGTGATGATATCCTTGTAGTCCATCCCGCCCCCCCCTCCCCCCCCCCCCCCCCCGATTGCCATGGGTATTTATTTATTCATTTGAATAAATAAATAAACCTTGACTAATCTGAAAAAAGAATAGCTGGATATTGGAGATCCTCGCAGCTTTCACCAAACTTCAGAAATGCAAGCCCTGAATAAAAGAATGTGCCTTTATAGTCTCATTTTCAAGATCAATATTAGCATCCTTAATGTGGTTACACAGGTTTTTTTTTAATTAAAGGTACCATGTTACATGGTAGTAGAGGAAGGAAAATTTAATTCTTGCTATAGTTATGCTTTGTGTATCAAATAGTGATGCATTAAAAAAAAGAGGCTCCCAGCTGGGCTTTTGTCACTGCACAACAAAGCAACTAAACATGCACACATGTGTACAAATAGCTGGAAGCAGCTTATGAAGTAGTTGCACAAGCCTGGAAAAAGATATATTTCATTGATTCAAAGGGTAATTTATGCTATGTGTTCTTGTTCATTGTGGTGAACCACTCAAGAAAGATTTGTGCAGCCCTAATTGTTCATGTCATATGTATTTAATCTGCTCTATGGCTGTCAATCAGTCTTTTTTTAATATCCATCTGCTTGCTTTCATTATTGTTTTTATATGTGATGATGGGTAAATCAAATCAAATATCTTTATTATGGTCTTTGACCAGCCTCTGTGTATGAATAGAGGTAGATAGAGATGCAGATATAAATGGTATAGAAAGCACTTCATTATCACTTTATCATTTTATCTTTGTATACTTTGGATAGTGCTAATATTCAAAGTGTCACCTTCAGTGGATTCTGCAAGTCCATCAAAACACCCCACTGAAGTTGTCTCCCTTATGCACACTTTGGGATTGTTAGTTGATTGTGGCAAATTGGACAGGGAAGTTTTCCTTACAAGTTTTAGAGGAGGCACAATGCTGTAGTTTTCAGTCTTGTGACCTTTCCCCATCAATATGGTGCTTGCTCTGTGTAATAGAGAATTGGCACTCAGCCTTTTGCAATGTGGGCTATTGTTTAGCTTTTCTCCCAGAGACTTTGCTGAAGGATGTGTGCATCTCGGTAGCAAAGATAAACAGCATAATATAATTTGCACATCAATTTAAAGAAAGAGAGAAAAAGAAAGTCAAGGCGGCCCCAATAAAAATAGCATACCCAGACATCATACAGAACTACACCAGAGATGGATGCCTGTGACAAGCCACCACTTTTAAAATATGTTCATAGCTGTAATGTCTCCTTTTTTCAAACAAAATCTCACAGGTATTTATCACCTTACAACAAGGTGGATCAAGTTAGTGATAGCACCTAACCAACCTGAGATGATCTCAAAAGCCAAGACAAGACTGGAGAGGTTAATAGGTTGGATTGCAGACTACCAGAAAATCCCAAAATAGCTGCTAGACCTTTCTTTTTTTCTTTTTCTTTTTTTTTTTTGGGGGGGGGGGAGAGGAACCTAAAATGCTTTCACATCATATACTGACAAATTGTTTAAATACATTCAAGTTGAACATAGAATTGTAGCATTACTATTTGATGAATGTTTTCAATCAGAAAAGAGATGGAAAGGATCTTGGAGGGTTTCTAGTCCAATCTCCTGCTCAAGCATTAGAGCCTTTACCCATTCAGACAAATGACTGTCCAGTCTTTTCTTAAAAATCTCCAGTGATGAAGCACCCAAACTTCTGAAGGCAAACTGTTCCACTAGTTAAATGTCTTTACTGTTAGGAAGTTTCTCCTTAATCCCAGGTTGCTTCTCTCCTTGATTAGTTTGCATCTATTGCTTCTTGCCATCTGGTGCTTTGGAAAATAAGTTGAACCCCTCTTTTTTGTAGTGGTTTATATTTATATTATTATTGTAGTTGTTATTGTTATTATTATTGTTATTATGTAGTTTATATTATATTGTTATAACTGATTGTTGCAAATCATTTTCATACTGTTGCCAAGAAAACTACATGGAAGTGTTCATGAAGCCTCTAAGGCTTACACTTCATTTTTGACGAAGATCTTCATTTTTAACAAAGATTTTAGCTGGAATAAGTAAACAAGATTTTATTTTCTCAGGTAATGACGTGACCTGGGAAAATGTAGCAGAGTTTGATATCTATGCTTAGGTGCAATCTCACCATGTGTGAATCCAGCATGAATATCATATGATAAAGAGGTAAGAGAGATTGCTTAACTACACTGAGATGTCCATTACTGCATTTTTTTAGGAGCTGGAGAGAAATGTTTTTACAATGTATGTACTCTTTCTGCTAAATTTCCCTATCATCAATTTTTTGTTGTTTGTTTGTTTGTTTCCAAACTTGGATAGTTTAAACAGAGACATCAAAGCTTCTAATAGGAAAGCAATTGAAAATAACATTACGCCTCTGATCCAGGCATAAATTCAGAGCAGAATACACAGGTAGATCTCTCATTACAAGCCTCACTGAAATGAATGTGCGAGGAAATATACTTTTAGATTGCACCTTTTATCTTCTGGCATTAGCACATAACAAATCCTGCCTAGCGGGCTATTAAAGCTGGGTGGATAATCCAGGAGCTTTCTCAGGTCAAAGGCTTACAGTTAACTGGAACCTGGCTACAGAAAATCATTGACCATCTGCTTTGCTAAATGGGTTGGAAAATGGAGGCTAAACATGTCACTTTCATGCTCGAGAGCAGACCATTTGATCCTATTCATTTCTAATTCTCCTTTATATTCTTTCACTGCTTTTTTTAAAAAAAGATTTGTCTCACCTTCCTTTTTTATCTTATTCACAGCAAAAGAAGTGAATCAGAATTCAGGCACTGGGACCGGGGGCCCATTGAACTTAGATAGTTGATGAGATCTTCTGGGATTTTCTTCCTCACTAGAGAAAATATTTGAAGAAAGGTGCACTGCAATGGCATCTCCAAGCAGGGGCAGCAAGGAGAGGGCAACAAAACAAGTAGTGCACAAAGCAGTACAAAGTTCAGCTTTTTGCATTCGTGATGACATTCATATGAGAAAGGGCAGAGCTTGTAGTATGACCAAAGCAACACTTCTTTTAGTGAAGTGGCGAGACTCAGAGTGGAAAAGCATCTAATATTCAAACATTGGCTGACTTACATATATTCCCAAAGCTACCTTCACTATGATGATATCACTGTGGAAACAGGCAACATTTCTAGATGAGTATTTATGGGCAACAAAGAATATGTAAACATCATGGCCTTCTTACATACAGAGAGAGACAGACAGACAGACAGACAAAGAGACAGACAGACAGACAGACCGACAGACAGATAGACACATACCCATCCACATGCACAACGCTCTTAGCATTTCTTTATCTATATATGCTTAAAAAGTATTTTCAGGAATTTAGTAGAACTTAATAAGAAATTCCCCCTTTTGTGGATTAGACAATTTTATAAGAGACTGAAAGCTGTGGATTTTCTACATGTTAAATACAATGACAGATGGTTAACAGAGGGATTTTAAGGTTAATGCAATGTATGGGTTAACCTGTTGACTATTTTTTTTTTCTTTTACATATTTATTGTGATTAGATGTTCAGTGAATTTGATTATTAGACAGAAAAATTTCCATATCTTTGTATATTTAATATAGCTGGGTTTTTTTTTTTTTTGCTAAATATAGATGGGAAAGTTTATAATTATTTGTAGACCCATTATGTAAGGGAAGGAATAAATATCAGTTTTTTAAATCTATTTTTCAGCATCCAGCAGGGGTGGAATTTATGTTTAATGTTAGATTATTGGGGATTTTTTCTTTCTTTCTTTTCTTTCTTTCTTTCAAAGTATATTTTTCTTTTTGTTGTTAGTATTAGTTGTTTGTTTTTCTGTTTTGTATTTTATTTTTATTGATAAAAGAAAATAAATATGTTTTTAAAAAGAAATACTTCCATTCATTCACTTAGAAAAGCTTCAGTTGATATAAGCAGTGCTTTTCCTTTCCAAATATCTAAATATAGTACAGTACGGCATATCTTCTTTCTCAGATGACCTATTAAAGATTTGTTTTCATTTTTGGAATCAGCATATTTGGTATATCTTATAAATTGGAAGATGTTAGACTCTACTATCTTAGAAATCTGAAATTCCACTTCCAATTTTTTTGCCTATGGAGCTGGAGCATGCAATAGCATACCGATTCAAATTTGATCCTTATGATCATGCTAAATCGGTGCTAAGAAGCAATCCAAATATCATCCTATTAATGGAGAGCCTGGGCAAAAGAATTACATTAGTTAATAGGATCAGATGGAGATCTTCTTCTCATGTGAGGAGCTGCCATATAACTATCACTTGCCAAGATGTTCAGAGTGGCAATATTATGAATTTAAGCACATTGAGATGTTGTTTAGATATGGCTGGTAGTTCTAAGTGCTTCAAAACCCACTCTATCTAGCAACAGAGAACTTAACATATTTTTATAACAGAAATCCTATAAAAGCTATTTATGACTGGTTGTTGGAATATGATAAATGTTCAAAAATATTGAGAGTCATAGGATAAAGTACTGGAATGCTCAGTAAACACATTTCTGGTAATTCAATGTCGCATCTCTACAGTTAAAGTTACAATTTATTCAACATAAATTCTTTCAGATATTTTGGAGATTTATAAAGCTTTTTGCAAAGAATTAGGCAGTTTTCACTTAGAGGAGAGGAACTAATCATGTAATATAAACATATGATGAAAATGAATCACAATCTGTGGTCATGTTCTACAGTAGCTCTCTTCTGTATGGAAATGATTTCATATTCATTTATTATATTTGTATAGCCACCATCTGACAACAGATTGACTTTGGGAGGTGTATAGTACTTAATTAAAAAAGAAAGCAATACATTTTAATTAAATACCAACCAACAGACATAGAACCAGTTGATAGTATATTTCTAAAAAGATAGCTAGAGCTTAGCTGAAATGACATGTATTTTCATCAGCTATAGAACAGTCTGAAGGTCTCATATATCTATTTTTGAACAAGTTTTTAACCACCTGGTATTGGGGAACAGTTAAAAATTGGACTAGATACACCAATTTATATGATTTCCTAGTTTTTCTATTCTATCACTGTATAAAATGATGGATATGTCCATAAATTAATTATTAAATGAGTCTGGAATATATCTAGGGAAATGTTTGTGTGTATGTGAGTGTGTGTGGTATATTTCTGTTTTGCTTTTAAGTTTAATTTTCTTCATTTATTTTTGTACGCTCAATAAATACTTTAAAACAGCAAGCCAATTAAGAAGGAGGAATGGTGTGACTGCGTGTCAATCAGCAGCACAGGCTGCCACACAAGGTGGGGAATTCTTCTGCACTAATAATCGTCAGGAGAAGCTGAAAGTTTCTTATAGATCCTGCAAGAAGTTGGGTGAGATGACTACCAAGATTGCACTCAATACTATGATTCTATGCATATATAAGAAGTGCCATTTGGTAAATTTTATATAAAAAAGGAATGAAACAAAATTCATAACACATTGACCAACAAAAAAAAAAATTTACTTTATGGGGTAAGCCAACTTTAAAAATGATGATGAGTTGAAAAATGATGATATGGAAAAATTGAATAGAAACAGGGATATTGACTTTGAATTAATTGATACATAATGAGGATGAATTTTTAACACATACTATGTTAAGAGACATATTTGCAGTTTCATTTGTTGATAACATTGTTATTAGTTCATCAGATTTATGTATAGATAAGAGATGGGATATGGGAAGAAGAGATCATTTGTTATATTTTAAGATAAGGTAATAAGTTACTAAAATTGTTTATACCTGTTGTGATGGACCAAGATGTCATTTCTTAATATATTTCTTTTTTTGTCCTGCATCTTTTACTTTTTTCTTTTTATTCCTTTTTGGTTTGCATTAGGTTTTTATTGTTGCAACTGTAAATTTTTAATTAAAATAAAGTTTAATAAAATTAGTATTTTAAAAACTTGAATGCATTCTGGTAAAAGGTAAAGATTATTTTAATAGAAAACTGAATGACATTTTCACGCAACTTGAGTCAAAAAAATTAACCAGGATAGCATTTACAATTTCCATAATTAAATGCTGTAAACAAAGGTGGAAACAAAGATTTGAGTAGGGAAAAGAATGAAAAGAATGAGCACTGACAAATAGAGAACAAGGTGACAATTTTATCAAATGCAAGAGTATCCAATGGCTGGGTGAGAGATAAAAGATATCTAGATGATAGCCATAACATTGCAATCAAATCCCTGCTTCTTTTTACTGACATGTTCTTGACTGAGTGGTATTTCCAAAGCTGCTACATTTCATTGTAATGCAAACTGGCCCCAAGGAAACTTAAATGACATTGGATTGAAAGGTCACAGTAGTAGAAAGATTCCTAACAGTGCAATTTTGAGTTAGGCAATAATACAAGCATGACATACACATACAAACAGAGAGCTACTTTTACTGTTGGCTACTGCAATTTTCTTGGCATATTTCTGAGATATTCTGGAGCCATGAGAAAGAGCATGTAGATCAGGGGAGGGATGCTACCAGTTCTGCCCGGCTCTATAGAACCGGTAGCTCTGAAGAGCAGCAGACATAGGTGGCTGTTTGGCCCACCCACCCTCCTTACCTGTCCTTTATTTCCTGCTTTCTCAACCTCAGCTGCTTTGCGCAGCACAACTGAGGTTGAAAAAAGCAGGAAAAAAGAGGCTTTTCAAACGCTGCGCACCTGCACCCAATGCTTTTCAGCTGTCCGGGCAGCATGCACACCTCTGGCGCACATGCCTACATTTTGCATGCATGCACATGCAAAACAGTCACCGAACTGGTAGTAACACCGGTTGAATCCCACTACTGATGTAGATGAGTATATACCAAAAGGAAAAGTAGTAAATCAACATCAGGCATAAAATTACAGAAGACGGATATAAGGATTTAGGATATATCTGCTAGTTTCAAAAATTCCATCAGTTTATTGTAGTTGCTGATGAACAGGGCAGGATGCAGGTAATTATGCTCTGTTTGATCTCATCTACTGATCCATAATAAACTCATCTGAACATGGCAATTGCCTTTAGCTGCCATGGCAACCATCCTCTGATAAAATTCTAAAAGGCCATCTAATATACTGCTTATTACATGGAATTGAGATCATCTGATCTTCTCAGGGAAGGTTTTTTACATGCATGATTATTTGTGTGTATGCGCAGCAAGGTGTGTGTGTATGTGCAGCAATCTGTATTGGCATGATCTCTAAATTCATTCTAGAGCAGATAGCAATAGGGCCATTCAACTCAGGCTTATGACACATGATGGTCTTACATGAACATTGCACGTGTTCCAAGCAATGTTCTGAAAACAATTGTTCCAAGCAATCTGAAAAGCTGTTTTTGGAGTTTGGAATTTACTTAGAGAGGCAAATAAGCAACACAAACAACTGCAGTTAGAGAGATTAAAAGACTAAATGTTTATTAAAATAAAAAAAGGAAAGACTAAAAGCCTTCCTGCTTATACATGTTTTGTTTTGCATCTCAGCTTTACATCCTACCAGGCTAGGCATATTAGTACAAGTTTTGGGGAGCCCTTACTGCTGGAAATGAGAATTTGGCTGCTCATCACAGGCTGGAGCTGATTAATTTAATTTCAAGGTATTGGCATTTTCCTAATGGAAGCTTTCTTTTGTCTGGATAATTTACTTTTCAGTCACCACTTTATATCACAAAAGCCTGAAAAATGCATTCCATTTTTTTTTTACCCTCAGATGCTTCAGGTTCTAATTAAGTTTTGTTCAGATTGTCTAATTTGAGAAGCCATTTTCTAGGAATATTTAACCTGCAAGTAATATTCAGAGAAGGAAACATTATGCTGGCAATGTTAATTGAATATCCATATAGAACTTCTTGGCTAATAAAACATCCAGTTGAATTGAAAGTCTTAAAAATAATTACAAGTGAGGAAAAACCCAGGGGGATATATTGGTGGCTAGCTGGCTGGCTGGCTGGCTAGCTGGTGATAGATAGATAGATAGATAGATAGATAGATAGATAGATAGATAGATAGATAGATAGATAGATAGCCAGCCAGCCAGCCAGCCAGTCATCTATCAGTTATGAGAGAATAAATATTAAAATAGAATTTCTGATGAAAATTAAAAATAACCATTTAGTGTCAAAAAGCTCAAAACCATAGGATTTTTCTTTATTATAGATATATTATAAAATTGCTAACTAAGTAACATGAGCTTAAGAGCTGGGGTGGCGCAATGGTTAGAGTGCAGTATTGCAGGCTAATTCTGCCAACTGCCAGCAGTTCAATTCTCACTGGCTTAAAGTTGACTCAGCCTTCCATACTTCCGAGGTGCATAAAATGAGGACCCAGGTTGTTGGGGGTAATATGCTCACTCTATAAACCACTTAGAGAGGGCTGTAAAGCACTCTGAAGTGATATATAAGTCTAAGCTTTTGCTATTGCCTAAGACACTAAGAAATTGAGACAAAGATGTTCTTCATATTGCCTAGTTGCCTCATGATTGCATGAGCATAGGACAAGAGTAGCTTAAATGGTAAGTATAAATGATATAAGGATATGAATGTGTGTATATATATATATGTGTGTGTGTATGTATATGTGTGTGTGTATATATATATATATATATATATATATATATATATATATATATGTACTATGTATGTATGTATGTATGTATGTATATTCCCTTATAGTTAGAGATTTTCTCACACATCTTGAAAATTCAGTCTCTTATGCTGGGCTTCTTGATAAGGTACTAACTTATCAAGCAAAGGGATTTGTTGAATATGAACATTATGAAGTGTTTCATTTTGTCAGAATGCCCTTGTCAGCTGGATAAATCAGATTGTGAAATGATTTTACTCATATTATTTTATTTTAGCAGAACAATGAAATGGAGGTTGGCTGAAAACCTTTGCTTGTCTTCAGAATTGCATTGCTTTACATTGAAAATGCATTCTTCCTTTAAAAAACAACAACAATGCAAGACCATTAGAATTTATTGTGGTTAATGCATCCTTCCCCTGTCTGGCTGGTTTTGTGTCCTGCAATATGTGTGTGTGTGTGTGTGTGTGCGCGCGTGCATACGCGTGCACACACGTGTGTGTAAGAGAGACAGAGAGAGAGAGAAAGAGAGAGAAAGAGAGTATAAACAGACATACACATATGCACAAACACATAATCAATTTCTATTTTTTAAAAAATTAAAATTCAAACAGAATTTCACTAGATTGAACCTGGAAGCAAAAGGTCACTTACATTAGAGGGTGTATCACATGTCTAAGACATCCTTTCTTTCCTTACCCTCTTTTTATTCTTACAAAAGCCTGATGTGTTTCCATCAGTCTCCAGGACCTTTAATTCATTTCTGTCCCTGAGTGTTCTGAAATTTCTGTAGAATAAAATCACATAGATACATCCTCTGTCACCAGGATTCTGAAAAAACTTGGCTTTAATACTTGTCTCTTAAATCCTATTGCTTGATATGAGATGAGCACATTTTATTTATTATTGACAGCAGATAATGAAGCAAAGTCAGCTGCACATGTTCTAAATTTAAACCATAATCATTACCTTGTTTTTTTTCCACTTTCCCCCCCACTTCTAAAGAGTTTGCAAGGCAGAATGTGGAAATCACAATTGTTTTTCTTCAAACACATATTCAAAAAAGAAGCCCATTCTAACAGAAAGAATTATTCAACAACAAACAGATTGTATCTGTTGGGTCAGTTCTAGTTAGTGACCTGAAATGTTATCTCTCTCTTTCCCTCCCTCCAATTTTTTTTATCAAGGATTATATTTAAACAGAAAAAACAGGTAAAAAACTGACTATAAAAGTATACATTAAAGAGAAAAGAAAAATATTAAGGGCGTGAGAACCACTATCACCCAAAAATAAAGAAGGGAAAAGAGAAAATATAATAAAAATAAATTTTCCCTTTGTCCCCAGAAAGTATAGTCAACATTAATAACTTATCACTGTCTCTTAAAACACAACCAAATTATCTTCACTCTGTACCTCACCCCATTTTCTATAAACTCATCTCTAAATTCTCAACTTGCCTTAGCAACTGTTCAATAAAAAGTTAACAAAAATATCAAACAACCAAATATATATTGCCACTCCTATGTGGAAACTAATCCCCTAATGCCATATAATAATAAACAAAGTCTAATCCAAATTAACTTTTCATCACTGAAAAAATTTAAAAGTACTAAATATTACCAAAGATAATTCTTCTTTGATATATCAAAAGTACCAGCATGCATATTTCAAACCAACCCATTTCACTCAATGAACAATTCCAGAGCAAAAGAACTACCCAATAAAAATAGCTGTAAACATCATCAGAGATAGTAATCCATTATTGTAATAAACCCTAACTTTTATAAACCAAGGTTTGTTTATTTTTGTCAGTCAATTAAAATAAGATCTATTTTATGACATAACATTTAAAATATAAAACACAAGATTAAAATATGCAGAAGTTAAACAGATCTTGCACAGAAACCAGCAAGCAGCATTAATTGTGTTCTGTTGTGCTGCCATTGGGTTCTCAAGTATACACTGATCAGGACACAAAAGGCAGGTATACATATGTGTTATTGTCTGCATTTCACCACAATCACAAAGGGCAGAAGCCACTGGATAGCCCCATTCTTTAAATTTCATTCATCAGGTTGTAACATATGTTATCTTTATGCTAGCGCTTAGGCTTCACAATGCTTTATAGCTCTCTCTAAGCAGTTTACAGAGTCAGCATATTTCCCTCAACAATCTGGGTCCTCATTTTACTGACTTCAAAAGGATGGAAGGCAGAGTCAATCTTGAGCCGGTCAGGATCGGACTCCTGGTGGTGGACAGAGTTAGACTGCAATATTGCATTGTAACCATTGCACTAGTATGGCTCTGTTCCAGGGGTGTCAAACTCACATCATCACATTGTCATCACATGATGTATTGCAACTTATTCCCCCTTTGCTAAAATGAGGGCGGGTGTGGCCAGTGCTTGACCCATCTGGCCCGCGGGCCACAAGTTTGACACCCTTGCTCTATTCTCTCAAAGTCCTTGTCTCCTTTATCAATTATTTGATAAAAGTATTTGTAATTTCAGGGTCATTCCAGCCTCTCCAGAAAATCTTTCATATTTCAAGTTAAATAAGAAATCCACATTATTCTTTGATACCTTATTTGTCTATCTCTGTTTTTTTTTAAATAATCCTCTGGCTGCATTTGTAAGTCCAATATTTATATCTCTTTCTTGTAACTTGTAATTTTAGGATCCTCTATAATATCCTTTTCAATTTTACTGAAATAAATTTGATTCTCTTCAACACTTTTGGTTGCAGTATGAGATTAAGTAGCATACAGATCTTGAGTCTACAGATCATACATTTCTTTTAAAGTAGTCAACCAGTGCTTTCTAATGGTTAGGCTTCAAAGCCTTCTTATCATCAACTTATAAACACAGAAACTCATTGTCAGCAGGATATTTTTAGTTAATTTCTTTAAATCAACTTCATCCCAATCCTTAGTATTTAAAAATTAAAACAACACTGTATTAATCCTTCTGCTGTATATTACAAAAATAAAATCTTACAAGGCTGGAAATGTATACTTTTCTTTCTTTTTAAATGGATTAAAGAGTGGGTAGAGCAATCATATGAGATACAAAAAGATAGATCTAAAGTTGAAAAATAAATTCTTTTATATGCTACTTTCTGCATGTATCGCAAAAAAAAAATGGTGACAGTGAGCACTGGAACTCATAATGAAAAAGCAAAATTCCATTTCATTTATTTGCTATTGTCCTACACTTGTATACTTTATAGAAAGAAAATGTTTTCTTTATTCATTCATTCATTCATTCATTCATTTGCCAGAGATTCTTTACGGTAAAACAAATCTGTATCAAAACATAAAAGGGAGAGTTAAAGGTGAATATTTTTTTTAGAATCCAAGCAAGCATGAAATCCTAGAGCAGCTCTGGAAAAAGATGACCACCACTTTTGTTAAATGAAGCTGCATTTGCTTTAACAAACTTCATTGGTCATAACTTCAGATTTCATCATATAGTGCTTTGACTTATGACTGCAATAACTTATGACCATAATTTCAGCCTCTCTTATAGTTGTAAGATGAGAACTATCAATAAAAAGCACCGGGAGGTGAGAGTTTCCTGGTTACTACCATGCTATTATTTCCCATTTGACCAGGAGGTTGATGATTATGTAATGCCAACATCAAAAGATATTTATCTTGGCGAATCAATTGATTGGGTCCATTGTATTTGAAAACAAAGGCAATAGGTATAATATCTCTTGAAGACCTGTGTCTATAGCAGTGAGTGGCACGTGGGGAAGGAGTATGAATAAAATCAAGATGGCAATCTCACATAAAACACATAAAAAAGGGTGGGGCTTCCTTCAACACCATCTTGACTTTTTTAACCTTTTCTATGGACTTCCTGATAATATCGAGTCTCAACTAAAATCCTGCAAGATGAAAGAGAACTGGTAGTAGATCAGGCATTATACAAGAATAATTCCCCTTTCTATTCTTCACAGCTATGTGATGTTCTATGTAATTTCTATGGAAATTGCTTGGTGCATGGTGTGTATGTGGCCTGAACAGAGCAATTATTTGAAGCAGTTAATGGATCTGCTTCTGTTTAAATAGGGAGAAGTTTGACCCATTTAAAAATCTCAGTCAAGCTGAGTGACCTGTGCTTATTTTTAAAATTTCATAAAGTTAACATGACATAAGATTTCAGCCTAAGCATTAATTTTGCTAATTAAGGGCATCTGTCCCATTTCTTACCAGTGAGGCCGATAGTTTACAAATTAGTGAAGGGAGTTTTTATATACAGTTGCCATGATTCCAAAGAAAAATAAATGTTTTTATATTTTAGAATGTCTAGTTTTTAACAGAATTCCTGCTTCCAAGAAATTAAAACAAGGATACTGTCAGGTATAATTGGAGCAGAGAAAAGAGGATGGTAGGATTAGATATGTGGAGCTAAATAAAAAATCTATACACCTATGCATATTTGTATTTTATTCATTTCACCCAGTTTCTAAGTGAATATTTTAAAAAATACCATACTATTTGGAAAATGAAATGCAATTTTCTGCAATGCATGTTCTGGGTAATTGTGTGTATGTGTGTGTATACAAAGACATTGTAATATTTTTTTCTACCTGCTATGCCTATCATATCTTGATATCCAAATTTCATTATATGTTTATACAATCCTAACCCTTATATGTGTGTTTTATGTGCATGTATGTGTATGTCTATGTTTCTGTATATATATCACTCCCTAATATATAGTCCCAGTATATATTTACTAATATTTGCACATATTAACAAGAGAGATTAGAGCAGCAAAAAGAAGCTACTTTGAAAAGTTAAGGAATCAGTTCTCAAGAAATGAACCAGCAACCATGTGGAAAATTCTTAAAAACATCACTGACTACAGCAAATCTCCTTCCCAAGCAGAAGGAAATCAACAACTAGCAGATTACCTGAATATGTTTTACTGTAGGTTTGAAAGGAAACTACAGCCACCTATCTCCACAATCCCCATCTCAAACACACCAACAACAGCCAAGCCTCCTACAACTGTCCCCAACCCATTGGATTCACAACCTCTGGTGATCACAGAAAAAGAAGTGCAAGATCTATTACACAGATAAAAGCCAGGAAAAGCACCAGGGCCAATTCCTTCTTGCTTAAAAGTTTGTGCTGACCAATTGGCCCCATCTTTACTTGGCCGAATCTTCAATAGATCACTAGAGATGTGCTATGTTCCTTCCTGCTTCAAATGCTCTACTATCATCCCAGTGCCAAAGAACTGGATTCTCCATCAAGGAATTGAATGACTACAGACCAGTTGCTCTAATATCTGTAGTTATGAAAATCTTTGAAAGGCTTGTGCTGTCCCACCTGTCAGATGGTGCTCCATTCAAAATCCAAGAAAGAAATACTTAAACTCCATTAGTTAGAAAAAATATATCTTTTACTGGAAATCTAGTGATAGCAACAAAAGAATTCTGAATCTGAGAAAATGAGTGTGTAAATTTCCACCCCCAACAGTTCAATTGGCTCATCCAATTAAAAGTTGTGTATAGCATCATGTGAGCATCTTCAGGTGGTAATGAGGCCTCTGTCCATTGACCTTGACATATTTTGATAAAGAGTTGCGGCTGCGCATAGCATAGGATAGAAGCCTAAGCAAGAATCTTCCACCCTCCAATTTATACAGTTCTGTTTTGTAATATCTCCAGCTCGCTTCCCATAACCATGCCCCCCCTCCTCCCCCCGTTACTTATGACAGCTGAAAGATGCAAAGCAAAAGAAGAAAATCTTGAAGGCTGACACCAACTGAAAACCATCATGGATCCACTGTTAGATTCCATAACAAGCAAATACATTGACAGATGATGCTGTTAATATGGCTCTGCATTACATCCTACTACACCTTGAATCTCCAAATACCTACGCAAGGATCCTCTTTGTAGACTTCAGTTCAGCATTCAATACCATCAGTCCAGATATTCTTCTAAGTAAATTAAACCAACTAGTGCTACCTGAACACACTTATAAATGGATAATAAGATTCCTAATAGACAGGAAGCAGCAGGTGAAGCTAGGCATAATCACATCTGATACCTGTACAATTAGCACAAGGGCACCCCAAGGCTGTGTGCTTTCTCCACTTCTCTTCTCCCTATATACCAATGACTGCATCTCAAATGATCCATCTGTTAAAATACTGAAGTTTGCTGATGACACAACAGTGATTGGTCTCATTCGAGACAACAATGAATCCGCATACAGACAGGAGGTTATACAACTTGCCTCATGGTGTAATTGGAACAATCTGGAACTGAACACACTCAAAACTGCAGAAATGGTGGTAGACTTTAGAAGAAACCCTCCCATACTACCACTTCTTACAATACTAAACAACCCAGTATCAACAGTAGAGACCTTCAAATTTCTAGGTTCTACTATATCACATGACCTAAAATGGCACCTAACATCAAAAATGTCATCAAAAAAGCACAACAATGTTCTTTCTTGCGCCAACTCAGAAAACTCAAACTGCCCAAGGAGCTGTTGATACAGCTCTACAGAGGAATTATTGAGTCTATCATCTGCACCTCTATAACTCTCTGTTTGGTTCTGCAACCCAACAGGACCGACACAGACTTCAGAGGATAATTAGGACTGCAGAAAAAACAATTTCTATCAACCTGCCTTCAATCGAGGACCTGTATACTGGACGAGTCAAAAAGAGGGCTGTGAAAATATTTACAGATCCCTCACATCCCAGATATAAAGTGTTTCAACTCCTTCCCTCAAAACAATGCTATAGAGCACTGCACACCACAACAACTAGACACAAGAACAGTTTTTTCCCGAAAGCCATCACTCTGCTAAATAAATAATTCCTTCAACACTGTTCAACTATTATAAAGTTTGCACTATTATTACTGTTAATCTTCTCATCGCTCCTTATCACCCATCCCCTCCCACTTATGACTCTATGACTGTAATTTTGTCGCTTGTATTCTATTCTATTCTGTTATGTTCTGTTCTGTTCTATTCTAGTTTATATGAATTTGATATCTCCAACAGGTATTTTTTTCTTTTCTTTTTTAATTTTTATGCTGTCAATACTCCTGTAAGGGGACTCGGAGTGGCATAAAAACTAATACCTTTTTTCAGGCTTTTTGCTGCTATATATAGTAATTCAAAAACTGGGACTAATTCAAAACCCTTTTACATGGCTGAATAGGATCCAATGTCATTATATGTATTACATCAAGATTTGTATTAGGGGAGGGGGAAACATCTCACTGGGCAAGATTAGAATGCAAAGGATATTTAATAGGATTAATACAGCTAGCCCAAACATTCTACCATGGAACAGTCACAAAATGTTCTGATTTGTTACTGGAAGGCTCTTCTGGTGATGATGGTATTACTTTAATTAGTAGACTGTGCAAATTGAAAAAGAACTTCAGTTAGAGGAGATCTAGTCATAATACTCCTTTAAAATGAAATGGCAGAGCTAATTGTTGGATTAGTCAAAAAGAATAAAAAAAGTCTTTTGCCCATCGGATCAATTAAAGTAATTGCATTTCCTTTGATGTTTCCAATCAGATCATCAAAGCAGGGTAAGCTTTTTCAAACTGAAGCAGTGCTTCAAAACAGATCACTTTGAAGACTCAATTTGAAACAATGCTTCAAACAGCATTGCAACCATACTTGAATAGAAGGTAAATATTATTTTTCTTCATATAATTGTCTTTCAGATGGGTGGATCATTTTAGATTTGCTGAGAATAGAGAGACGGATTACTTCTTCCTCTGCATGAAGGAAATATTCAATAATATTCTGTATCATTGGTTATATTCTTCCAGATCACAGGTGTCAAACTCGATCGTGTCACATGACATCACATGACCTATCACATTTTTTGCCTTTGCAGAGCTGGGATAGGTGTGGCCTGAGCATGATGCATCCAGTCCACGGGCCACCAGTTTGACACACCTGTTCCAGATCATCTCAGACTCATGGCTATTGCTTATGGAGCTCCTCATGGCTCTATATTATTCCATAAACTTTCAGAAAAGAAATGCTTGAAAAGTGTATTGAGAGTTTTTCTGATGTATTCATGTTTTCTCTCTCTTTTTAATGGTTATCAAATATTACCTAAATGCAGAAAGATAAATAAGTAACAAACAAATTAATGATTACTGTAGACATCATGATTGGAGAACAACTTATTATGGAAGTATTATATATTCCCTTTGAAAGAACTAACATAATTTCTGTAGGGGGTATTTAGATACAGCTGGCAAAAGCTCCAGTGACATTATCGTAACATTGATGTGACACAAACGGCATACTTGTGTCATATTGTTCCACAACACAAATGATGCAAATACATTATCTGCAATTTCACTTACCGCTATCTCTGCAGATGACACTGGATATATCTTAATCAGCTTCTTCTGGTGCATTTTTGTAGAGAAAGTGGATACAGCTGTAATAATGGATGTCTTAATTACCTCTTCCTTTGACAACTCCAGTTTTTTCCTTTCCAGGGGCTGCCTTAAAATGTGTTTTGAAAGTATTGCAGCCTTAAACTACATTAGCTCCCATTTGTGTGAGAGGTAGTCATTCCACACTTAGAACAAACAACCTGATGCTACTTTTAACCACAACTGAAATAGGAGACAGAAGGGAGCCACTTTCTCACCCAAAGAGGAGTGCATCAAGCCTTTGTGCAGGCAGGAAGAGAAGGTGCAACAATTGAACAATGACTTTACTAAATGAGTATATTTCATTTTTGCACATAGAAATTGCTAGAACTGCAAAGAAAGAAGAAGGGAGGAGAAGGAGAAGGAAGTAAGTTCTTTTTATTCCTGGATTTTTTATGCTGGTTTTTAAAAATTCCAGTCCAACTTGCAAAGTAGGATTCTGAAAATGTGCTTTTGAGCCCAATTCCAGAGCGTGAGCTTCATTTATAAATTGGCAAAAAGAAATGCCACCTCCAAATGATTCTGCCCATAATCTATTTAAATATAGACCGTGTATTTTGTCTTTCACTCCAGCTCCACCCATCTATCAGCACACAAGCAGTTTAGGTTCGCCAGCATATAGCCTATTGCATAGATAATAAATAGGTAATCCACATCCAAAATGGCTACTTATATGTAACTACTGTAGCAATGGTGGGATTCAATTTTTTTTATTACCAGTTCTGTGGGCGTGGCTTGGTGGGCCTGGCAGAGGAAGAATACTGTAAAATCTTCAGTCAGAGGTGGAATTTCCCAGTTCTCCGAACTACTCAAAATTTCTGCTACCGGTTCTCTAGAACCTGCTGAATACCTCCTCTGAACTGTAGATATGTGGGGATATCATGATTGGAACATGGATCTTTCTTATATATGAAATAAGTGTGGGGAGAAACATCCCCCATACAATTGCTTGACTAAGGCTACCTAATGTTGGCTAAGATGAGACTGAATTAAATATTTTTCAGGTCACTGCTAACACAATTTGCCATAACATACTTTGGATGCTAAAATAACATTAAAGGATATTACTTATTTGTTTTACGACATGTCAGTGATGAAGACAAGCCTCTTCAAATTGATTATTATACCAGGATATAATTATAGAATTAAAAAAATTACAATGGAATATTTAATTGCCATTAATTGTTGACCCAATAATGTTGACCCAATAATCTAAAAAATGTTTATAAGAAAACGCCCACTTAAAATATGACCAAGCACAGATGTGTGATGAAAAAGAAGTTATTAAGAGTTAAATCAAATAGAAAGCAAGGCTGAGAGGAAAAGTCTTCCTGAATACTTTACAGCAAATAGATTTCGTTGAAAAAAACAAGCCATGCAAGTTTGATTGGATGACTTGATTCAGAAGAGATTCAATTGAATTACTATTTTGAATACATTTCTGACATCAAATTGAATCAAATTTCACTTCAGAAAAATTCTGAAGTTTCAGGGGACTTTCTACCTTCATAGACTGTCAAACATTATTGCACTGTTTTCCATACATTTGCAAAGATAAAGAGAAAGGCTGAGTGGTGTTGTGGATTCTCTGATATTGGTAGGAGCAGCCAAGTCAAAATTATCATCTCTGTGAATTTTACCTATAGTATTAGAGTGCTTGGAGAAAGTAAGCTATGCTGGTTCTGCCTCTGCCTCTTCAACTAAAATTTGTTTTCAGCAGATTTGATTAGAAAGAGAGGAAGAAAGAAAATTCCAGATATTTGCATTGTGAGAGCAGGTCTGAAATGGTGCATTTCCTATTATGATATATTACATCGTATTGTTGCATATAAAGAAGATACCATATATAATATACCCCATAAATTATACACACACACACACACACCTTACTGGGGGTGGTTAACATTTCCACCAAGTCAAGAGTTTACATTTAGCAAAAGTTTAGTTTTAAAACAGAAGTTTGAAAGTTTGTAATGTTAGAATTTGTATTCTTTACAAGTTTGTTTCTGAGCAGGGATCAAATGAACAGCAGGCAGTTGCATAAAATTAAGTTCTTTATTCTTCACCCAAGAGCAATATCAGCAAGCTGTTGGGTAGCAGCCAGAGAAGCCCCACTTCCTTTCAACGTATTATATACATTCCTATAGCTTTCCAATCACCTGGATCCCATCACAGCATCATTCCATGTAAGGGTCTTCCTTCTTCCCTTGCTAGGACTTCTAACCTTTCTAAATTTATCTATATAAGAAGAAGCTATCCTTGGAATGTACATCTTATCTTATTTCCATGAGTAAACTATCTATGAAGATCTGTAAGAAATGGAAAGTAAGACAGTCAACAAAATCCTTAAGACAGGGTTTCAGAATCTTAATAAAAAGTGTAAATGCTTGGATACTAAGTTTATACAATTTTAACAGGTGTTTTTTTAAGCAGTACCAAAGTACCAAAAGGCAAGACAAAAACCAATGAATGGAAACTAATCAAGGAGACAAACAACTTAAAACTAAGGAGAAATTTCATAATGGTGAGAACAATCGAATTCTGGAATGGCTTGCTTTCACAAGTCCAGTGTGTGCCCCATCACTGGAGGCATTTTAAATAAGAGACTGGATAGCCATTTGTCTGAAATGATATAGATTCTCCTGCTCCAACTTGGACTACTAGAGAACCTCCAAAGTCCCTTCCAACTCTGTTATTCTATATTCTGTTCTGTAGAATTCTACATTCCTTTCTGCATCGGTTAGCACAATTTGTCTGCTGACCAGTTTCAAGATTGTTATGTTTTTATTCCTGCTACCTTTGCTTTAAAAACACAGCAGGGAACAATATTTCATAACAGTGTTATGGTGAAATCTTTGATTTTAACTTTGCAAGATTTAATATCCTCTAGAGCAGGCGTGTCAGACTCACGTCATCACGGTGGCATTTTCCCCCTTTGTTAAACCAGGCATTGGTATGGCCAGAGTGTGATGCAACCGGCCTGAGGGCCAGGAGTTTGACAGCCCTGCTCTAGAATATGCAACTGTTTTAATTGTACTCTTCTAAAAAAAGACAATTTCAGGCATTTGATGCTGCCCTATTATAGCCCATAACTACTAGCCTTATTGTCACAAATGTAACATACTGAATCTCAGATCATAAATTGATCTGAATTACATACCTCTGCTTTTGAGTCTCAAATTGTGTTCACATTCATTTATGCCATATTCAAATCTCCTATTTGAATTGGATATTGCGTATTAGGATTCTATTAAAAAATAGATGCTGCAGCCAAAATTACCTACTTCAAGGTAACTAATACTTTGGATCAATATATAAGTCAATGCATAAATCATAAACCCTCAGATCTCATTTCAGTCTCAGATCTGATTTGAATCAACATTGATTTGAGATTTAGCACCATACCTGAATAACTTAGCACCATTACAGAATCATCATAGCATTTACTATATGCAGGAGGGAATACTTTGAGTTTATTTGCATAGCAAAATGTCCTAAAGAGTACTACTTTCATCCTTTACCATAGACAGCAATGAAGAGGGAAGAAATGACCTTCCCTCCAAAGCAATATTTTCATGTTTTGTAGCATTTAGACATGAAAACATCCATTCTGCCCAGTTTTAAGTTGTGTGGGATACCAGAAAATATTTTTCCTTAGCAGAAATGCTGAATGGACATGAACTTTTCCAGGACTGGTGAGTCTGGGTGCTTGTGAAGAACCTTTGATAAAGATAAGGAAGTTCTAAACATCCACCTGCAAAGCCATGAAGATTCATTCTTGAGGCAAATAATTATGATTGGATTATAAACAAGAGATTATAATACAATCTTCTATAATATTAGAAAAATTAGCATTAGCAAAGAGATTTTTGGAGTCCTACTGTATCTTGGGAAAGATGTCTAGCACTATCTGCCATCAGTTTTTGCCTTAAATCAAGACAGTGGAGGTCAGCTCTATAAATGTCACAAATAAAGAATCAGTTTTCTCCAAATCATTGCTCTAGATAAAGCAATTGTTTTGAGCTAGGAAAATGTAGTCCCACTCTATCCACTGGAGGGAAAGACACAACAAGAAGCATGCTTACTGCTCTTGTCTCTATATAAGCACATCTACAATTGGTTTAGTTTATTGTGCATGGATAAAAATACTTATAGGCTGAATCACAATCATATATCATCATCATGAAGCAAGAGCCTATTTAAACTGATCCAACTATAGTTAAACAGGGGAGGGAAGAATAAAGGTGAATATAGATGACTTTTCTACCCTTCTTAATCAGTGTCTTCTATAAATTCTTTAATATACATACTATTTTCTTTTTATTCCTCCCCCAAAGATGAAAACAAATTGCACTCAGAGGCAGATGTCACTCCCACTTGTATAACAAGTTCGCCTCCCACTAGTAGCAAATTATCTACCAAGCATAAATGCTTAGAGTGAAATGTTACAAAACCTTAAATTTAGTCCCACTTTTAAGTACGTAGATGTCTGGTATCAGTTTATGGCATCTGAACATCTTTTTTGTACGGTTTAAGTTCTGTAGCATGTTCAGTTAATAAAGCAATTATTTAAAAAATAGAATAAATAAAAGCTCTTGAAATAAAAGCTTTTGAAGTAAAAGCACACTGCACTCAACAGTCTTTTAATGTATAGATTGCTATCTACAATTACTGTAACTTGGCTCTGAAATAATATGTAGATTCAAGCAATTAAAGCCTATGAAAAAATATCTTAATTATTTGTATTGGCAGATAGAAGATGAAAAATACACCTGTCCACAAACCTCTATATGTAAAGTGTATACATACATAATAACAAGTTTCTATTGTTGAGACAACTGAAAAAGGAGAAAGAAGGGGGGCAACTTTCTTTCTGGAGGAATGATGTTCCAAAGGGAGGGAGTCACTACAGAGAAGGCCTCCTTCTAGGTCCCATCAGGTGTATTTTCTGGATAGATGGGACCCACAACATACAGTACATAGCCTTCCCACTCTGAGGAGCTGGCTAGATGTAATTACAGGTAAAGGCAGTCTTTCAAATATCCTTTGTTGTTTTACTTGTTTCTTTGTCACATTTTTTTCAAATATGTGTGGTATTTTATTTTGTTGTTGTTGTTAACAGGAACAGATGTTAATGATTCACTAATGGTTCACTGTGTTACTCATTCACTACTCTTATCTACATCATGATGGAATCCATCTCCATACATTGGGTCGGTTCGCTCTCAAGATCCAGGATAGTTTTGTTTTTGTTTTTAAGATTTCACTTGCATTTTCTACTTCCTATGCTTTCTGATAACGCATCCATGTTTCAGAGCTATTGTTTGCATGGTACATTAAAAAAGCATGATAGAGTTCCTTTTGAAGCATAAGAACAATTCAGAGGTTAATTCCAAATAGTTGGCTCTTTTTCCCCAGTTGACATTCAAATATTTCATTTTTAAAAAATCTAAACTTCTATTCTGATATCCATACTGAAAGATATACAAAATTAACAGTGATATAAAATGGAAATTCATTGATCCCTTTCCCCATTCCTTTTGATAATATGTATCTTGTCATTTAAAAAAAAATACTTTTAAAGGAAGCTCTGGTTCTTTGCTTGGATGTCAAATTGGAAATTTGGGCTACAAAGAAAATTAGTGTACTGAAAAAGCTTGTACCATTGCCATGACAGTCAGAGACAATGGGCACAGGCAGCCTCCCCACCCCCAAGGCTGAATTGCTTCAAAGATCATATCTTGAAAGCCATATGTTAAAGATAAAGCTAGAGTCTGGTGAGCTACATCATGAAAATTAGATTGCATACATTTCTGTCTTAAGATCATCATCAGCCAATCATGCTTTTATTTTGCAAAGAATCTATTTTTCTTTCATCTCAAGAGTAAAGTTTCAGTAAAGAGAAACGGGGCAAATAGTATTATGGCATAATTGGACTTTAGGCATAATTGGACTTTTGGAAATGGTTACCTATCAGTTTATTTTCAGAATACTTTGTGAAATGACAAACATTTGGAAATTAACAGGATCACAGGGAAAACAGATACTGCTTTTTTATATAGCTGCATAAAGATTATATAGGTAGAAGAATACACATTGACCATCAACTTTATGATAACCTGATGAACAATATTATTTTTATGTTTAAGCAGACCCTTTACCGCTGGTACCCTTCCTTCCATCCATCCAACCTTCCATCTATCCATCTTGTTAGGTTAAAAAAAAAAAGAGTCCTTGTGGATTTTTCTGCCTACTTTGCTGGCTGAAGAATTCTGGCAGTTGAAGTCCACAAGTCTTAAAGTTGCCAAGGTTAGAGACTCCTGCTTTAGACTACTAGGTTGACAGGAGCTGAGGTGAGGACAGAAGTTCATGGTGTCATATGGAACTTGGGCCTTGAACCTGGCTGCAGACTTTCCAGCCAATAAGCCCAGCATCTTAACTGTACCACTTACTGTACCACCCTCCATTTTGTTAACATAAAATAAGTAACTTTCTGAAGAGTCATAGAATACAACAAATGATTTTTCCCCAAAATGATGCTATCCAGAAGTGAGAGGAAACCTAATGTACAGTTTACAACAGTTCGTTTACTGACTGAAGTTATGATGGCACTGAAAAATGTGACTGATGACCATTTTTCACACTTATGACCACTGCAACATCCCATAGTCACATGATCAACATTCAGACGCTTGGCAACTAACTCATAATTATGACGGTTGCACGGTCCCTGGGTCATATGATCTCCTTTTGCGACTTTCTGACAAACAAAGTCAACGGAGAAGCCAGATTCAGTTAAAATCCTTGTTACTAACTTAATCAATGCAGGTCATAAAAGGGGAGGAGGAAAGTCACTTCACCACTGTCTCACTTAACAACAGAAATGTTGGTTTAGTCATGGTCACACTCTTTTATTACAAGAGTGTCAGCTATAGCTATTACCATAAGATTTCAATGTATGTCCTTCTCGTAAGTGTGAAAAACAGTCTAAGTCACTTTTTTCAGTGCTGTTGTAACATTGAGTGGTCACTAAATGAATTGTTTTAAATTGAGGTCTACGTGTATTTATTGATCAAATGTATTGGCTGCTCATTGTACTACGGGGTAACTCTGGGTAGCTTACAATATAAAAATATAAAACTATATAACTACAGAAATTAGAAATATAAAACACACTAGCTAAAAGATGGAGAGGGAGTAGGATAAGCAGGGGTGTGTGGTTAGGTGGGATCTGATATTACTCTATCAACCAGCCCATACAAACTATGAGAGCAGGACTAGCAGCATAATACATTCTGACTTTTCTCCATACATTTTCTTGATGTAGAATTAAGATGCAGTTAGGATTTGTGTTTGTGGGTATTAAATAAATATGCAGCTATTTACTTCTAGTACTTGACAGAAGGTTTCCTTGCAGATCTTCTATTACCATATGTCAAAAGAAATAGCACATGAAATTATTTCCAATCTTTCTTCTGGAAATGTGTCCAATAAACGTGGTTTTCTTTGGTAGCACAATATCTTCCTTTTGTAACATTTCTGGAATGATTGTTTTGAAATATAATGTCTGCAATGTTTCTATTAAAAAAAGTTAATTAAATATTAAATAAAACTAAAAAGAATAATTGAATTCTTGGACTAAATGAATACAGCGTTATTTCATAGGGTTTCTTAACTATCTCTGCCCTTTATTATTACAGAATTGAGTAATCTATCATTTTATTTATCATGAATGCCTGGTAGATGGCAAGATTATATTTTAAGTTAGCATTCAGCAATACATGACTGCCCCTTCTTTACCCCTTAAAATACAGGTAATTCTCGACTTACGGCCACAATTGAGCTCAACATTTCTGTTGCTATTTGAAATCTTTGTTAAGTGGATTTTGCCCCATTTTATGTCTTCTCATGCCACAGTTGTTAAGTGAATCACTGCAGTTATTAAGTTAGTAACATGGTTGTTAAGCAGACCTGGCTTCCTCATTGACTTTGCTTGTCAGAAGGTCAAAAACGGGAACAGATGACCTTAGGAAATTGCAACCATCATAAATATGAACCAGTTGCCAAGCATCTGAATTTTGATCATGTGACCATGGAGATGTTGCAATGATTGTGGGAAAAATGGTCATAAGTCACTTTTTCCAGTGCCATTATAACTTTGAATGGTCACTAAATGAACTGTTGTAAGTCGACGCCAACCTGCAGTAACATGAATATCCAACTGAGCATTAACTAGAAAGCATGGCAAGCTTGTACATACTGTATAGCTCACTGTGTGATTTTGAATCAAATGAAATCCAGATTGGACTGAAAAATGTACTTGCTTTTAAGCAGATCCTGAAAATATTCCTACTTTGAATGGTCTATGTCAAGGTGTCAAACTCAAGGCACCTGCAGGGCCACCATGAAAACACTGAGGAACTGATCCACGGTGCCTCTGCAGTGAAAACAGAGCTCTGTTCTTGCTGGCAGAGGATTGAAGGCGGCTATTGCAGCCGAAAATGGAGCTCAGGAGCCCGTTTTTGCTGGCAGACTGCTTGGACCACCACAGGCACCCCTGACATGAGTGACATTGAGATGGCCATGCCCACCCTGGCCATGCCCATTCCAGTCCCAGAGGTCAAATACAACCCAGATACGGCCTTCAATGAAATCAAGTTTGACACCCCTGGTCTATGTATTCAGATGGATGCCTGAACATAAATATAATCATCCCAGAAACTATGTTTAAAACTGGCATCTTAGAAAAAAAAATTGGTTCTTGGAGTGAGAGACACAAGCCAAGCCAAAAATAGAATAAAGTAAAATCTACTTTCTTTACAAGCTGCATATCAATAAGAGGACAATATCTCTGAGAATGTTGGCAAATCCCTTGAGAGTAACAATATTTCCTCCCTTTCTTATTCCTTTGAGGAAGAATGTTTTATATTTAAATTAAGATTGATGAATATAAACAATCATGCAAAATAGAGGTGGAGTTATTTCTTTTTGAGAAAGATCAGTGATATAGGAAATGATTTTCTGTGCAATTAATCTTAATGCCAAATGAGGCTGTCAATTTTTGTTTCTCTACCCTGCCTCAGCATTTTTGCACTTGGAAGGAAATGATCAGTGAATGGGAGGCCCATAAGTGAGTGAGACAAAAAAAACAGAGCTATTTATCTTTTCCATTTACAAAACAAAACAAACAGCTTTTAAACCAAAATTATATTTAATGCCACTTCTTCCAACATGCTGTTTCTTGACCTTTCATTTGCCCTAGGATGGCAATATGAATAAACACAGATTTCAGGTACCTAGACAATAAAATGGAAGGAAAATTTTCCCCCATCAAATAATTAATACTAAAAGGATTATTTTGCATGATGCCAAAGTTCAAAGAGCAAAAATAAGTATCATGGGAATGGGCTTAGAAAAAAACAGAATAAATGGGAAAGTGCTCTTTTCTGTTATGGGTGCTTATGGTGATCTATCTGATTCATCTGTTGCATAGAAACATGGGGTAAATTGTAGATAACCAATGATGACGACACCACATAGTGCTCCCTTTCACTCTTCAGTGGCTTTCTATAGAGTTCTGCCACATTTAAAAAGTATTTGCCTCTACAGAAAAGTAGCCAGAAGCACTCTCTTACAGACCCCATTTTCTGCTTATTGCTCAGAAAAAAAGCGTCCTTGGTAAGGCCTGGTGAAAAGGGTGGGATCCATTCCACCTGCAGATTTGCTGCAAAGATAGGACTGATTGTCGAAAATTTCTCTTAAAATATATGGGAAAGCTTACATGAAGTTTATTTGCTGCCACAATGCCTTTTTCTAAGTAAGGACCCTAAAAGTGTGGAGATTACCTATCCTAATGCTTCAGTGATTATACATTCATAAAGAAACAAAAAAATAAATATATTAAATTAGAGGGTTATGAGGGATGGTGATAGGAGAAATCTGAAGGGGAAGAGGGGAAGGAACAAAAGAAAAAAAATGAATTGCAGAGAGAGGGGCAGAGAAAGACAGAGAGAGGGAGGAAGGACAATGAGAGGATAGATGAAGAGATGGCTTCTAAATTTTGCCTGAGGTTTATCTTTTGAAACTTCTGCTATCTATTTGTTTGTAACGCTGAATTTACACACCTTTAAGCTTCTCTGGAAAAATCACATTGCTATCCCTACTCCTGAGGGAGGAAAATATTTGAAGAAAGAGCACTACAGATGTAGTGTATTGCTCAGTTCTTTCTTGAAGATTAAAATCAATGAAACAAACAAATTTTGTGCCAAGAGAAAAGTCTGGGAGGAAATTCTGGAGCAGTCAATCAATGCTTTATAGAAGTGTTAAGAAAAATACGCTTTGCTGAACATTTCAGAAACTTTCCGTTTTACCAATGTACACAATCTTCTATCAACCATTTGATAATGATAAGATGGTAATATAAAATTAAAATAATATTTATGCAAAAAATCCATACTCTCTTATATTTACAATATATTATTGCTCAGACACCCCATTCCCTGATAATACTGCTACTGTATTTCCAATGTATTGTTTTTCTCCATTTTGATGGCTTTACTTTTGTGACAGTAAATTGTTAATTTGTTCATCACTATTGTTATTGCCATTATTGTTGTTATTATTATTTTAAGACTATTTTATATTCTCTTGTTATAGTTATTGATATTTTATAAATATGTACTAGCTTCCAGCTATTCCAATGAATAAAGAATTCATTGTCCTCTATAAAGCATAACATTTTTCCTTGCTGAATTTCTAGGTTTGCACCCCTAGTTTTCCTGATTAAGTTG
This sequence comes from Bungarus multicinctus, assembly GCA_023653725.1. Classification (NCBI taxonomy): domain Eukaryota; kingdom Metazoa; phylum Chordata; class Lepidosauria; order Squamata; family Elapidae; genus Bungarus; species Bungarus multicinctus. Next base: position 56,528,710 of record CM042836.1, on the reverse strand, counting down.
GATGGACTTTTTGTGCCCAAGTAATTAATTTGCTCAAGATCAAAAGAATGAGAGGTGAGGTCTGCAGAATATGATAGCATGAACTTTCTGATGAATTACATTTGTGCAAATTCATTCAGATTTTAATATTTAAGCTTTTCAAACAGTTATATAATGCAGTGCTCTAAAATCAGAAGGATTATATATGTTGACTGTTGGTAATGAATAAGTGCAGCAATCCAAAAAATCTGTTGCTCATCAATATATTGTACCATGTTGGTGTGTGTTTTGGATAAATTTCATATTTCTAATTTTTAAAAAGTAGGAGAACTATCACATCTCTTCCTCCTGCTGCTTTTTGACAGCTTAGATGGCATGGATGAGAAGCAGGAACAAAAACAAACAGAATGACAGGGACCTTGGAGGTCTAATCCAAACCCCTGATCCTATACCATTCCAGACAAGTGGTGTCCAATCATTGCTTAAAAACCTTCAGTTGATGCAATACCCACAACTTCTGAAGGAAAGTCATTCCACAAGAATGTTGAAAGAAAGGGACACAAAATAAAGCTATAGTTAAAAGGCAATGGAGATTTGTTTTAAGGCTTTGACTTTGATAATTTTAGCCCACATTAACAATATAGTACAGGAGTCCCAAACTTGGCAACTTTAAGACTTCAACTCCCAGAATTCTCCAGCCAGTATAGCTGATATAGTAGATATCACAGCTACTAAAGATTTCATTGTATCTGTTTGAATGCCAGTTTTGACTACTAACTTACTTTACCATATATATATTTTATTCCAAATTCAACCATTTCTTAGGATGAATTTTTTAAAACTGAATTCCAATCAGTAATGTTCTGCCTCTCAGAGCCTTCCAGCATTGTTGCTGAAGGAAGTTGTGGGTAGGGGCACCTTCAGCTAAATAAAATCCTTTACATCAGTGGGAAAGAAGAAACATTTTGTTTCCATCAGTTGATGTAGAACAAGGCATTTGTCTATTGCCGGATGTTTTTAATCCTGCTTGAAGTCTTAACAAAAGGTGCACAGATCATAATGTGGAGAAGTTGGTTTCCCCAAGGAAAGGAGAGCAAAATAAAGGCAGCAAGAACAGACAAAGAATCCACCTGGGAGGAAAAGGGAAAGAACTGTCAAAATCACTGACTCATTCATTGTTTGACTGAAGTTCCTGTTAGTGAATAGAATATTTATGTGAGTTTGGAGGTGGCTGAACAAAGCTGCAAGGAGGAAATATATGTTGTAAATTTCTATTTCTTTAGGGCTTCTTGTTTTAAAAGAAAATCCCCATATTTTTTTTTCATTTTTCTATTCAATTTATTATTGAAGGGATGAGATCAGGAGATACCCTGGCAAGACTGCATGGCTTTTGGTACAAAGGGATCCAGGACCAGTTGCCTCTTGAAAAAGCTCCTTTGTGACCCAGGACTTTGTCATCTTTGACTTGGATGTGGTGGCACTGCCCCTGGAAGACCTGGTCTCCTCAACTTGTGACTCCTGTTCAACTTGAGCTAGGAGAGTTGCAGTTGCAGCTAGGAGAGCCTTTGCACTTCATGTTGTGAGGCAGTTGTGGCATTTCCTGCACCAGGATGCCCTGTGTTCAATTGTCCATCACAGAATTGAACTATTATAATGCACTCTACATGGGACTATTCTTGAGGAGCATTAGAAGCTACAGCTGGTGCAGAGTGTGGAAGCGTGGATAGTTTTGGGCCCCCCAAGAATGGCCCCTGTGACACCACTGCTCCATGAGTTGCCAATCTATATCCAGGTGCAATTCAAGGTGTTGGTGATCACCTTAAAAGCCCTTCATGGCATAGGTCTAGGTTACTTGAGAGACTGTCTCACCTCACTGGGATTGTTTCATTCCGCTCATGCCGTCAGAGGAGGCATGCTACGGATCCCATCAGCCTGATTATTCTGGTTGGTGGGGCCTAGGAGGAGGGCCTTCTCTGCTGCTGCTCCTGCCCTCTGGAACATTTTGCCCCTCAATGTGAGGTTCATTCCAACCTTCCTATCTTTTTTTAAGGGCCTATAGATATAGCTTTTCCATATGTCGCCTTCCAGTGAAAGAACAGCACAACAGAGATGGTTGATTGATTGATAACAGATCCCACCTTTCTCATATTCTGCCTTGCCCCCCCGCCACCCATGTTTCTTTGGCTTTGTTTGCTTTTAACTTTTTATGTTTTAGCTTAGATGTAACTGCAAGCTGCCCAGAGTTACCTTTGGTAAGATGGGCATCCAATAAATTTAATTAATAAATTCAATCTTTATATCTTTTTTTTCCATTAAATTTTATTTAGTTTTCAAAATTTTATACATCATTACATCAACATCAAGACATCTTTTACATTTCCTTATCATCTTTCTATATATACATTTCTTTCATTATACAATTTCAACTTAATAGATAAATAAATATATATAGATATGAATATAGATATAAGTATTCATATAGTTTCTTATTCTTTACCTAATTGTCATTTTGATTTATTTTTATTCTTAAACCATTCATACCAGGCATCCCAGACATTATAATATATTGACTCTTCTTTATCTCTTAATTTCATTGTTAGTCTGTCCATCCCTGCACAGTCTAATTTTTTTTTATAACAACATCTTCTGATGATATATTTTCCTGCTTCCAAAATTGTGCGTAGGAAAACCTAGCTGTTAAGATATGTAGCATAATGTATTTATCTTTTTAATTATATTTTTCTGTTATTATGCCTAATACAAATAGTTCTGGTTTGGGTTCAATTTTCTGTTTTGTTATTTCTTCTACCCATGATCGAATTATATTCCAATATTTCTTGACCTCTGAGCAGGTCCACCACATATGAAAATGTAAAAATCCTTTTTACATTTCCAACAGCTTGCGCTTAGGTTGAACATTTTTGCTAGTCTAGCAGGAGGAAGATGCCATCTATAAAGCATTTTATGTAGATTTTCCCTGTATGCTGTGGACATAGTTAATTTGTAATTTAGTCCCCACATTTTTTCCCAATATTCTAATTCTATATTGTGTCCAATGTTTTTTGCCCATCCAACCATTGTCTCCTTTACCACCTCCTCTTCCATTTTGAAATTTAATAAAAAATTATATATTTTTGAAATCATCTTTTTTTCCAGTTCTTATATCTTTGGTTGCATGCACATATATTTTCTATTTTTCCATGTAATTTCTTAGCAAATGTTTGAGCAATCCTTGTTGCTGCTAAATCAGTCTTATTCTCCTGCATAATTCAGACTAATCTAATAACACTGTTTTGTATAGAGTTATACCAATATATGATTTATTTAACAATTAATCTTAGCATATTTTAAGATACAATATACTGTTTTTTTAGTTCAGCTTTTTCAGATATGTACTAGATTTAATTGGTTTTCCTAGCTTGACAAACATTAATGGGAACTTTTTTTCTCATTGTGTAGCAAAGCACATTTTGGTGGACTTTGGCAAATTTAAACTTAAAAGTAATGTGCGATAGATTTCATTTTCATAGATTTTCCTTGACTTATGACCACAACTGGAATCTGGTTTTTTGTTGCTAAGCAAGGCGATTTTGAGGAGTCACATCCAATTTTTGCCATGGTTGTTAAGTGAATCCCATGGTCATTAAGTGAATCCACTCCCCCCACCCATAGACTTTGCTTATTGAAAGCCAGCTGGGAAAGTTGCAAATGGCAATCACATGATCTCAAAATGCTGCAAGTGCCTGAATTTTAACCATATGACCATGAGGATGCTACAACATTTGTAAATGGGAGGGCTGGTCATAGATCTTTTATTTTCTCTGTTGTTGCAACTTTAAATTTTAAATGTTTGGAAGTCAAGAACTACCTGTATATCTCTGGTACATTGACAGAGGAATTTCAGTTGGAGTTACTGCTCAGTGAGTAAATCTAATATGGTTCAATGGTATGCTGTCTCGCTTATTCAAACGCACACAACTGTGGATTAATGGGTTTATTAATATTCCCCAGCAATTTCCTGAACCCAGAACTGTCCCAATTAAGTCCTGTCACAAGCAGACCAATGCTAGTCCACAGAGCAATGGCCACTGAGCCCACATGGTGCTTGAAAATTTTCCAATCAAAATAAACCTACTAGGCAAAATTAAAGTCACAATACAAGACGGTTTACTAGGCAAGAAAAGTCTAGAATTCACAAGGCATGATCCAAATCAAAGCACGGTGTCAATCCAAAGCAATTGGCCCTTGACCAATTTCCCTCCTGAAATGCCAGGAACTGGTTCATCCTCCCCCAAGCTGACATCTGAAGAAGTATCTGCAGAAGAATCCAGAGGAGTCATTACAAGTGGTTTGAACTGTGGGCTCATATCAGAAATTGTTGATGATGTTGGCAATTGTCCTGATTAGTTTCAGGGTTTATTTGTTCTGCATGATGTTCCCCTGGTTCTGACAGCAACACTGATCACTGCCTGAGGCAACAAGACGTTTCTGTTTTCAGCCAGTTTGTCACACCGGCTGGTCCTGATTAGGGCTGCAAAGAGTGATGAGTCGAAGGTCATCCAGTTGGCTCCTATGTCTAAGGGAAGGGAGGAGAACCTGAGTCTCCCCAGCCTACTACAGCACCTGGGTGCCTTACCTCATTTCAGAAGTAAAGATTTAAAATCCTGATCAGAGACAAACTCAATATCTGCCATGCTGTAAAGTGCTATAGACTATTTCTTAGCTTATTTCACAGTGTGACTAGGATCATTAATTCCTGGAACTCTTTGCGTCCTATTCTGTACTTTGTAACAATAGCAGAAACATAACAATAATATTATAATTTAGAGCAGTAAATGAATTGTGCAGGGGATGTTTTCCTATTAAAAATTGGAAGTCATGATTTATCAGTATGACTATGCAAGGTCTCCTGGAATAAAGTAATAAATCAATAGCTTTTTGAGGCGGTTGAGAACAGGAAGGAGATAAAGTAGAACTTTCTCAACTTTGTGGTAAATCGTTTCTCATTTCAGAACAGTTTCAGCCCGGTGGATTTTACTGTTTCCTCCTAAGCTAAGTTCTGACTAAAAGTGCATAGAATTATAGCCCTCTTAATCAGGGGTGGGATTCAAATTTCTTATCAACTGATTCTGTGGGCATGACCTAATTTGTGGGTATGGCTTGATGGTCATGTGACTGGGGTGGACGTGGCCAGGTGCCCATGTGATTGGCAAACCAAATGTAAGTAGTCCTTGCTTAATGACCAGGTCCCCGCTTAACGGCCAGTTGCTTAGCAAGTGTTCTAATTTACGACTGACCTCCATAGAGCTACTTGGCCTGTTTTGGAGTTTTGACAGCCATGCACACACTCTCTCTGTCTCTCCCTCCTCCCTCTCTCTTTCTCTCTCTCTCTCTTTCTCATGACAAGTTACAACATCCCACACAGTCATATGACTGAAGTTTTCTGTTTTTTACCAGTTTCCCACAATTCCTTCTGATTTCCAGTTAAAAATGCCCATTGGAGAAAAGGGACTTGTTTAACAACCAGTGTTAGCTTAATGACCACAATGTTCACTTAATGACCATGGTGTTTGCCTTAACCTTAAACACTCAAAGAGCCATTTTTCTATTTTCTTTTAAACAGATTCTCTCTCTCTCTTTCTGTATTTGTCTCTTTCTTTCTCCCTCCCCCCCATCTTTCTCTCTCATCTCTTTTTCTTTCTCCCTCTCTTTCTCATCTCTCTCTTTATTTTATTTATTTATTTGTTTGTTTGTTTGTTTGTTTTTTGTCAATTGCTTACAAGATAATAGGCATAAGTAAAAACATAGTTATGAATACATGGATACATATAAGAAAAATAAAAGAAATAAAAGAAACAATAGGACTGGACAGTAGGCACATTGGTGCGCTTATGCACTCTCTCATTTTTCTCTCTCATTACTATCTTTTTCTTTCTCTCTTTCTCATCTCTTTCTCTCTCCCTTCTCTGTCCCGGGGGGGGCGGGGGGGGAAAGGAATATCTAAACAGGTGCTGGGTAGTGGGAATTTGACGAGCCAGTACTGAAGACCAGGTGGCTGGCAGGGAGCTGGGGCAATCCCGCAGTCTCTCCAAAAATAACGCTTCTGGTGAGGAGGAAGAAAAGCGCATTGGGAGGAGACTTGGTGGGTGACAAGGGGCGGCGAGCGCATCATGGCTCCTGAGGGGATCGAGCCTCCCTGCTCCCAATGTCTTCACATGAGGGCATACATGAGGGCATCGCTGGCAGCTGCTTCCTGCTTCTCTGCAGGGACGCTAACAGCATTCAACCTGGCTGCTTCTCTCTTCCTTCTCAGCCCCATACATACAGAGCAAACACTCACACATCTCATGGTGCTGGAGGGACTCGCTCACGCCCCATCTCCTTGCAGAAAATCCTCCCAGCGCTGTGTGTGCATGCTCTACCAGAGGAGGAGGAGAAGAATTGCCAAACTTTTCTTCCTCCCTTCCCTTCGGAAGGCAGCTCCTGTCGCCTGGCTGTCTATTTATGGTTTACCCCCCCCCCCTCACCACCACACCTGTGTCAAAGTACCTTAAAGGTACAGGCTGCAGCAGCTGACTTCACGCTGGGAGGGAGTAAGAAAAGTTTGGCAACTCTTCTTCTTGGGCTTACACACACACACACAGAGCATGCACACATGGCGCTGGAGGGACTCGTCCATGTACCAACTCCTTGCAGAAGATCCTTTGCATGTGCATGCATAGGAGGACCCAGCCTCACATGTCCACACTCTGTGTGAATGTCCGAGAAGGAGGAAGAATTGCCAAGTTTTTCTTCCTCCCTTTCTTCTGACACACACTTGCTAGGCAGGTGAGCAGTGTCACATGGAGTAAGTGTTCTCCCAGCCAGCACAGCCATGGGGCTCCAACCTCATACAAATGCAAGTTTGTAGATACCCCAGGATTCCCGGCTTTGGCTGCAAGAACTGCAGACAGCCTTTCTTCCCTACCACACACATCCTCCTCCCGCAGCCCCATGCGAGGCAGGAGGCCCGACAGAAAGCGCCTGGCCCAAAGACACAGCCCTGCATGATGGAGCCCTTCCCAGGGAACAAAACAAGAACATCCTGAAGGTGAGCTTCAGAGTGGTGGTGGCAGTGTGCCAGGAGGACAGCTCTGGGAAATGGAAACTGTCTTGTGCAGCACATCAAAATTTACTTTAGCAACTGGGAGTTGCTACTTTGTGTTCTGCAAGTCCCCCTCCCTTTAGGAGCCATTTCCTGATGGAGACTTGCAGGACCCAAAGCTAAATTTTGCTGTGCTGGGAAAGAAACTCTTGTTCTTCCAGCTAGACCAGCAGGGAGAGAAGCAGCTACTGACCCTGACAGACCCAACATGAGCCTCTCCACATGTTCTTCTGCTGCTTTTGCTGAGAGAGTGATAAAGTCTTTCCTGCACAACAATAAGCTAAATTTTGCTTTGCCAAGAAAGACTCTCTCACTCTCCCAGCTAGACCAGCAGGGGAGAGAAGCAGCCACTGACCCCACTGGAGCTGACACAGAGTTGCTCCATGTGTTCTGCCACGAAGGCAAGTGGGATGGGAAGGTGACCGGCAGCGGCGGTAAAAGACAAGTGGGGGGAAAGGTGACTAGTGGCAACAGGTAGGTGACTGAGGCTTGCTTGCAGAGCCTCACTTACCTAGGGAGATCATGGTGAACAGACAGCGGCAGACAGGGATGGCTGCCTGGTGGGCGGGCGAAGGCAGACTGCAGGCAGCGATGGCACATGGCCATGATAAGGAGGGGCGGGGTTAGAATGCAGTCAGCTTGTCGCGCATGCATGCAATGTCGCGCATGCACGATAAGGATTGACTGGGCAGTGAGCAGAGAAGCAGGTGGAGAGGGTGGGGCCAGCCAGGGGTTTTATCGATTCTCCGAACTGTAACAACGGGTTCTATAGAACTGGACAGAACCGGTATAGTCCCACCCCTGTTCTTAACAGTAGAAGCCTGTTTATTTTCTTGTGTGATTTGTCTATGAGTGTGGAAGAGAGAAAGAATGAGTTGAGTATGTGCATTTGTAACAGTCTTCCTATTACATTATAGTAATAGTATAATTTACATATTATAGTAATATGTAAAATGGGTTGTCATAAAAAAAATCAAACCCAACATTTACCATAAGTTTAGAATGATTGTTCATTTGTTATTGGAATGTTAAATATGCTCTTTTGAAAAACAAAAACAATCTTTAGAGTCCCTTTGAACATTGCGTTAAGATGAGGATATTAGACTATTTGTTTTAATTAGGTCTAATTTCTGACCTGGGTTATATTTTATTGTCTTTTTGTTATGGTAAGTAGCCTAGAATCCAGAGATAACATATAATTGACTATAAATAAATAAAAAATAGATCTTGTAGATAAGTAATAAATATGCCGTGCTAAACGGTACCATTTGTACATGGTGGAGTTTTAATAACACCCATTGCTGATTTGCTACCCACTGTAACACAAAAACAGAACCTCCAGAAACTACATTTCTAAAAAATTGCAACCAATATAGCTAATGACAAGGAATTGTGGTTAGTATCAGCACCCCAGGTTTCTCACCTCTGCAACCTAATCACAAAGTAAAGATTTTGTTTTCCTCTATTTAATCATGCCCAATTCTCTGAGTCAAGTCTGGTGGTTTTCTTGGCAAAGTTTTTCAGAGGTGGTTTGCCATTGCTTCCTTACCAGGGCCGAGAGAGCAACTGGTCCAAGATCACCTGGGCCTTTGTGCTTAAGATGGGACTAGAATTCATGGTCTTCCAATTTCGGGTCAGATGCCTCAGCTGCTACACCAAACTAGCAGGATTAAACCCTAAGAAATCATTTCTCCCTCACCTAACTTTTTTTAAAAAAAGGCTGGGTTTGTTTGTCTTTATTTATTTTTTTAGCTTCATTTGGGTTAGTTGTTGTAGACCACTAATGGGTACTATTTACTTATCAAGGAGGAGGGATTAGACCAATCTGTTAAAGGCTTACTCTTGGCCATCAAGGAAACAGCTTGCAGGTTAGTCATTTTTCAGCTCCTGTAAATTTTTGAATCTCTTATGACTTCCTTTCTGTTTAGGCAGCTGAATGTGCCACATAAAAGGGGCAATGGAAATTAAGTTAAACTGAAAAAAAAATATTAAAGGGCTTCCTTTGTTTCTAAAGGTTTGGAAAAGCAGCAAGAAATATTATAGTACTATTTCTAGGGAAAGGGTAAATTATTCTCTTTAGGAAGGATCCTGCTTTGGAAGCATTGCCCAACCCGACTGAAACCAATGGAACTAATCTGCTGTACGTGCTCTTGAATCTGCTCAAAAGTAACATTCATTTATGAAAAGTCCTCTGATTATGACCTGAGCCCTGAAATTACAGTCATAAGATGTCACAATCATAAAGCAGGCCATCATGTGACCAAAACCAATGTTATGACCTTTTTTATGAACACCCTGGTTGTTAAGGGAACACCACAGTCAATAAGTTAACTCACTGTTCATTATGGGGCTTTTTTGGGCGGGGGGGCGGAAACTGGAAGTAAATGCCAGTTTTTAGCAATAACATTGTAAATTGTGGTCACATGATTGTGGGGTGCTGCAAATGACTGTAAATGCAAGCTGGTTGATGAACACCCCAAATGCACAAGGGACAGATGTTGGAACTTCAGAACTAGGTCAAAAGTAGCTTTTGTGGGGTCTGTTGTAAATTTGAATGGTTGCTAAGCAACGCGGTCCTAAATTGAGGACTACCTATAGCTTGTATGTCTTGCTTCTTCTGTTCTTAATGAATGGCTATTTCTCTTTTTTTTCCCCTCTGTGTTTATTTTTTAATCTATGCATAACCATCACCCATTCCTCAAGGATTTTTTCCCACTTGACCAACTAGAAATAGGCAATTAAACAAAGTGGTCAAGAGCACTTCACCAAGATGCAACACCTAGTTAACCTTAGCTGATCTTTGATTCATATGATTGGATTATCATTCATCCTCTTGTTGTTCTCCTTTTGTTTCATCATGCATACTTTGGAAATAATATATTCTTACTGCATTTTATTTATTTTTATTTTTCTCCTAATATCCCAAACTTTCACTTTCATGCATTAGCATGGTCAGAAGGATGACTATGCATTAACAAAGGCTTGCAAGTTATTGGTGTAATGTACATATTTATAAAAAACTATCAAAGTTTAATATTGATATTTATGTTCTGATAACATTAACTTAGCCTTAGTTCATGATTCTGACATTCCAATGTTGTTATATGAGGGTATATGCATGTGCACATGCATTTATGCATGAATTTGTCTGGGTCAGAATCTATGTCCATTTATTCATATCTGCCTATCTATCATCCATCCATCTATCTCCATTCGTCCATATCTTCCTGCCTGCCTGCCTGCCTGCCTGCCTGCCTGACAGAATCAAACTTTCCTTTTGCCTCTAATCACAACAGCAGCTGGATTCAGTTTGGTTTTAATGCAGCCAAGTTATAAATACCAGCACTACTTGAATTTTTTCCTCTGATTTTCCCCAGTAGTTCACAGAAAACTTGGTCTTGGAACATCATTTTCACAATGATGTTAACATTGTCCTGGTTATGAATGTCCATTTCATTTTCTTGGCGGATCATGGGTGTCCATTTCTTTATCCAAGATATTGTATTTAATCTGACTATTTATGATCTAGCCATCATGGGTGACACTTCTGGTAGCATACACTTCTGATGTCTTTGGAATGCTCTACAAGGAATGGATGTCATTCCAATGTCATTGGAATGCTCTACAAGGCCCCATTGTCCAGCATAAAGTCATACTCCTCTACCATTTTGCTCATTGTCATCCTTTGTGCATTGTCTGGCAATCCAACAGATGGACTTGGTTACAGTGGAGACCAGTCAATAGAAAGAAAAAGTTAGGGATCGATCATCATGGAGAAAATCTAACGATATTGTCACTTAGGAGTTGAAAATGATTTGATAGCATATAATCAACCAATTATCTTTTATACTCTTTCAAACAGAATTCTGCAAAATGTTTTCCCATGAAAGTTTATCAGCTTAATCCCTTTTATAATTTGGGCATTAATTCTTACTACATAGAAACTATCCAGCTGTTATTATTTTAGAAAGTGTTTTTCTTTTACTTTTACCTGGAAGTCTTATTGCTTCTTTATTAAGTATGCTGAGTTTATTGTTTACATTTTAGATTAGTTGGCAGATTGATATCTGTACCCTCAACCTGCAACATAGAGTAGGCAGCATGATTAATATTAACTCTTCCCTTAGCACAGAAGTATTCAAGCATATGGTTCATACTCACAGAGAATAGTAAATTACCTCCTTAAAACACTGTGAAATGTGATGGCCATACAATATAGCACATAAGAAATTTCAGCCTCAAGCTAGTCAAAGTAACTAAATCAACTTCAGCTTGCAATGAAAGAGTCAAGCTGAGAGAAAATCAGAAACAGAGAGTTGCTTTATAAAATGAAGCAGAGAGTTAGCTAACTATTATTGTGAAGAATATTTCACCCCAAAAACACTTACAAGGACACCACTGAGATTTCACAGCATGGCAAGTCACCATTTGCCAATTGCCCAAGACAAAGAGGATTTGACAGAAGAAATGGAATTCTAAGGGTTGCGGGTAAAGTCTAAGCCTTGTGCAAATCAGCACTGATTAGATGTGAACTGGCAAGGTTCAGTTTCTTTCCAGATCTGAAACCAAATTATTTTAAACTCATCTGGATCAGAAAAAAATGGAATATTGTAACCATCATTCCATGTAAGAGTACTGTGGCAGACAGGCTGAACTGATGTTTGTTGTCTACAGCTGAAATGTTTGAAACTAAAGAGAAAGGGCAATGGTTTGATTCTGTATTGAAGCCTAATGATCTACTACTCCCACTGAAATAGAGATGTCCATACAGTCACCCCAAATGATGGTCAGATCGAATGAAGATCCTATGGTGGCCCCATGTACAGAAAAATATGTATGCAAGCATAATTTAAATACCCCTCTCACTACTGATACAAACTTCAGTTGTGTCAGAAGAATGTTTTTTTCCAAATGCTGAACCCTCTCATGATGATAGGTTTGAGCTTCAGAATGGCTATACACAGCATGTGGTAGGAGGTTAAATTGTACATCACAGTCAAATGGGCCATTGCAGCAGAATGAAACTTTCCTAAGGATTGACATGAGCTGTTCTTTATTTTTTTTCCCTTTCTTTTCTTCTTTCTCGGTGAACTTGAAAGGGCATGATGGGGTCAATTAAAATACCTACATTTTCATTACATTCTAGGAGGCAAAGAAAAAAGCTTAATTAGGAATAAGGGATAAAACCTATTTTACAATACAAGAGAAGAGAGCATTTAGGTCAGAAAGCTAGGAAATACTTCCTGACAAAAAGATGTATTAGGTAAGCAGCTACTTTGGAAATTATTAGAGAGGAGGCTTCTTTGTAAAGTAATAGCCTCATTTATTAACTACAGAACTACATATAGAAGAAACACCTTATTAAGAATATCTCTGATAGACTCTTAATTTTCAGAGCAACAAGACAGGCATATATGCAGGGGTAGGAGTGGGGAAGGGAATTTAAGATGATCATCACAATTACTAACTTGAAGCCTCAGAAAAACTGTATGTGTGAGACACACATAACAAGAAACATTTCCTTAAGTTAGCAGCAAGCTTTAACTTCACTATAGCAAGATTTTGATTGCTACTATCAGAGATATTGAAGAAGATCTCAATGCAAAGTGCATTCTAACTTTTAATGCAGTTCTTATGCCAGAAAATTAACCAGTCCTTACAAAAAGGAATTATATTCCTTTAGAGGACCTAAAGTGATAATTTTGGAAATTTTTCTGCAGAAAAATATAAGGAGGTGTTTAGAAAATCTTCAGCAATTAAACAAGATCTATCAATCCCATTATCAATCAAAAAGAAAGTTAGAGCAATTGTCTACTTCACATTATGAGACCTGCAGTTCAACAAAATCAACGTTTTGAGTTGAAAGATGTATCTCTGGCTGCCCTATTTTGAAGGTTGAGATGATAGACTGATACTTAAATTATCTTGGTTGCTGCAGATTTGAAGATTGGAACTGGAGCTGAATCTGTGTTGCAGCAAAGCCACTTAAAACATGCCATGATTCAGACTATTTTCTACATTTGTGACAAATAGTATCCAGTTTACATTTTGATCATCTATGCTTGCTTTTGCACATTTTGGACATGTGATGCGACACCCAGAAAAACACGGCATACTTCATGGCATACTTCCAAGGAAAGATTGAAGGCAAATTAGGTCCAGGCAGAAGAAGAACATAATGACTTCAAAATCTAAGGGACTGGTTTGCACAAAACTCAACAGCACTTTTTCTTGCAGCTGTTGATTAAAATAGGATCACCAACATGATCGTCAACATCCGATGATGAATATGGCACAAGAAGAAGATGCTTGCTTCTACTTTTCCAGAACAACTCTTGTGCCTGGGACTAAGAATCCTTTTTTTAAAAAGTTAAAGAAAATTATCTCCATTTGGGAAATTTGGATAGGAGATTCTGTGTTATGCAGACCCATACTAGGACCCCAAATGTGATGGAAAACTCATCGAATAAATGGCAACCATCAGAGAGGATCAGAACAATTTTATTTCCCAAATGTAACAGATTCAGTCATTGCCAGGTTATGTGGCTCTTATATAGCATCATGATAAAAGAAAAGTTGACTATGCATATTCACTAATAGGATACCCAAATAGGTATTCTCTGAGGAAGAAAAATAAACTTTACAGCTGATAAAAGAACAAAATAAATCTAAGGAAGACACATTCATGTTATGAAAATATTACAAAGCCATTCTTTGGAGTATAGCACAGCAGCTCTGAAAGACGAGAACTGTCAAAACTCTAACTGTTTGAATGATAGTTGACCCTATGCTTGACTGGAGAAGGAGGGAGAGTTAAGAAAGTAAAGCCCAGCAATATTCATCCTCAAATCTCCTGTCTTTGTTCTAGACATAATTCTAGTGATATTCCAAATCATCACAATAGTTATAACAACATTGTGGCTAAGGGACCAGGATAAACCCAGTCTACTGTATTGTTCTATTAAAATAATATTCCAGTAAGTCTGGTTTTTGCTATTAGTGTTGATAACTTCTTAAAAAGATACATAAAATGAGATCCATATATGTTCATCATTTGCACAATTATGTTTCATGCCCAAAAAATGCAAACAATCTGGCAAGGTTGACTTACCTCTGGCCCCTTGAGTAAAGCACAATTATCTGGCAAGGCCACATCATCTGGAACTTTCATAAGTTGTGAGAATAACCTTGGGAGGAATAGCCACAGTTAGGACAATGGCCAGATAAACCCGCAGAAGGAATAGAGGTGGAGAAAGAATCTCAGAAGGGATCCTCCGTAGTTCTCTCAAATATGAAGCCAAGGCAAGAGAGGAATGCTTTCAGAGTTGCAAGGTTCAATTACTGTAATCTAACAATAAAGACTTGTGCTTTTGTTTTCCTGTCTGGATTACCTCAAATGGCTGGCAGGACCAGCATTCCCCCCATCTCCATAAAGTCTGTAGAACCCAACCTTACTGTATTTTCATAAAGCTGCCTTTTAAAAGCAGCTTTTGAAAACCTGCCTTTTCCAACTGGCCCAAGGGATGATAAGATGTGGTCCTGTTCCTAAGTATCTATGTATTGTTACAGAAAGGTTTTTTTTCTAGTTTCCATAGCACAGGCTTCTTATAAATGATACTACTGTTGGAAGGGGAAAAAAATCCATCTGGTTCAATTCCAAGCTGGGAGAAAGACAGTAGGGGTGTATGTGTTGTGCAATGTCTGAAACAGTGGTGGGATTCAATTTTACTACCAGTTCTGTGGACATGGCTTGGTGGGTATGGCTTGATGGGCATGGCAGGGGAAGGATACTGTAAAATCTCCATTTCTACCCCACTCTAGGGGAAGGATACTGCAAAACCTCATTCCCTCCCCCACCCCACTAACCTGCTTTCCAGCTCCGTTCTCCGTTCTCCTGTGCAGGGCAATCAGCTGGGACTTGGGAGGCAGAGAATAGATGGGAGAAGGGCCAGTCAAAGGTATTATTTACTGGTTCTCCGAACTACTCAAAATTTCTTCTACCTGTTCTCCAGAACTGGTCAGAACCTGCTGAATACCATCTGGTCTGAGACGCCCTTAGGAAATTGTGCAATGTAGTGAGCTCTGTGCCTTCTGCTAAATGGTAATGGGTTAATCCTAAATAGTCATGTCCTGTTCTTAGAATTTGGGTGGAGGAGAATGTAAAATTTTAATCCCATCACTGGAGATGGTCTTTTATTTCTGAATAGGCTGGCCCAATCTTTCTTAAGGGGCACAAAATATCTGCTGGAGGCTATTAAGAAAGACTGAGTCACCTTTCTGGCATGTTTCTCCATTTCTCCTTTATGGAAATATAATATTCTGCCTTTTTAATATTTCCCAAAATATTTCATTCTTCTAAGAGGGGGAGCTTCCCACACTATGTTGTTACTATTGTTTTTTTTCCTTGTTGTTCTTGCTTCATTTAGTAAGCTGCCTAGAGTCACAAATTGCAAAGTTGTGCAACTTTGATTGTGGTGGCCTATAAATTTGATTACTAAATATTTTTTTTTCTTATCAAGAAGATGTTACCCTACATTTTCTTTAGTACCTCCTTTGTTTTATTTATTCAAATTTATATAGTTGCCCATCTCATAAAACATACGATTCTTTCAATGTCAATTTTCCTATATTCATTTCTTTTAAATAAGATTTGCCCACAGCATTATTCATTATCTTTCCCAACTGATTCTCTGAAACAATATTTTATAATTTATATAAGATCTTTTTTCTATTTTATCTCAAATATATGATTATTTGGAAATACAGACTTCTCAGTTCTATGAAACATACTAATATAAGCTTCATATAGATATGTTCTTTTTCTTTTTTTCAAAAGTATCCTTCACATACAAATTCCAAGTATTTTAACAGGTAAAGTGTTTCTATTCATAATGTAATAGAATCAGATTTAGTGGATTTTGCAAAACCATTCTACAGAAAATCTCTTGCAAATTTCTTTTATATTCCTAGCTGCATTTATCAGGAATTAAGATTGGTATAATGTCAGGAAGTTAGCTACTCTTTCTTTTTTTAAAAAAGATCCAATTATGAAGTAATGGAGATATATAGAATTTGGAATCAGCCAAAGATGAAAAATATCTAGTGTAACACATTTTTCAAAAAAGAAACTAAATTTAATTTTTTGTACATGAAACTGCTTTTATGTGGAGAAAGAAAAACCCTGCACATATAGAATTAAAGCTGGAGGAAGACAGATTACTTAACCTCCTTTATATCCAGATTTCTGTACATAGGTATTTTTTTTCCTTAATAAAAAAAGCCATATTCAGTTACAGAGTTCTCTCCCTACCCCCAACATGCAGTCTTAAATACTCCAGTCTAATCAGTACTTTACAAGACTGGGATATAGAATTGCTACTTGCCATATGTAAATTATATAAGATACAAGAGAATATCAGGATTTCTTTCACATATCTCTGCCCTTCTGAAGGTTCCACTTATCCTTAGTCAACAGGTCATTCGGTTGCATTCAACTTATAGGTCTTCAGAATACTGTGTAATGCATTCAACTTATAGGTCTTCAGAATACTGTGTAATGCTGTCTTTGGAGGTAGGCTTCATAGGCTAGAATAGCATAGCATAGCATAGCAATCTCATATAATGTTCAAGATACCTGTTCAGTATGATGCTAAGACAGTGGCTGTCCAGGATTTTAAAAGTTGCATGCCTGATCTGAAGAACCAGTTGGAAAAGTATTGATCAGCGGCTTTTGATACTATCGACCATAGTATCCTATTGCGGCAATTGGGGGGGTTGGGGTTGGGGGCACCGTGTTGCGGTGGTTCGCCTCCTTCCTCTCCAACTGTCTGCAATTTGTGTTGGTGGGGAGGGAGAGATCCACCTCTAGGCCCCTCGATTGTGGGGTGCCTCAGGGGTCGGTCCTCTCTCCTCTCCTGTTCAACATTTATGTGAAGCCGCTGGGGGAGATCATCCGTGGCTTTGGGGTGAGGTGTCATCTGTACGCTGATGATACTCAGCTGTATATCTCCACCCCAAGCCACCCCAACGATGCCGTGGAGGTCATGTCCCGTTGTCTGGAGGCCGTGCGGAACTGGATGGGTGGGAACAGGCTCCGACTCAACCCTTCCAAGACTGAGTGGCTGTGGTTTCCAGCGTCCCGATATAGCCAGATAGTTCCATCGCTGGCTATTGGGGGTGAGATTTTGCCCCCTTCAGAGAGGGCTCGAAATCTGGGTGTCCTCCTGGATGTACGGCTGTCTTTGGAAGACCACATCACAGCCATCTCCAGGGGGGCGTTTCATCAGGTTCACCTGATCCGCCAGATGCGGCCCTTTCTGGATTGGGATGCCTTACGCATGGTCACTCATGCCCTGGTCATCTCCTGACTGGACTACTGTAACGCCCTCTACATGGGGCTCCCGAATGGGAGCATCCGAAGGCTTCAACTGGTACAGAATGCAGCCGCGCGGGTGGTTATGGGGGCGTAAAGGTTCTCGCATGTGATGCCCCTCCTGCACGAGCTGCATTGGTTGCCAGTGGCCTCTTGGGTGCACTTTAAGATTTTAGTGTTAACTTTTAAAGCGCTCCATGGCATCGGACCAGGATATTTACAAGACCGCATTCTGCTATTTTCCTCTCACCGTCCAGTGCGCTCCCACAGGGAGGGTCTCCTGCAGGTCCCGTCGGCATCTATGTGCCGGCTGGTGACCCCGAGGTATAGGGCCTTCTCTGTGGGGGTGTCTGCCCTCTGGAATGGGTTGCCCCCGGAGTTACGTACAGCCATGGACCTGGGGACCTTCAGGCGTGCCTTAAAAACCTGGCTCTTTGACCAGGCCGACTTGGGCTGATTTTAGATTTGGGTGTTTTACTTTTTATATTAAATTTTAGGGTTTTAGGGAGAGGTTTTAATTGATTACAGCCAGGGCCTTAGTTTAATTTAGTTTTAATTTTTCACATATTTATTGTTTTAATTGTACGGCTCTGCACTGCTCCGAGTCCTTCGGGAGAGGAGCGATATATAAATAAATTATTATTATTATTATTATTATTATTATTATTATTATTATTATTATTATTATTATTATTATTTGTTAGGGGCTTGGTCCAAATTCACTGTACTGCCTAAAGGAGATACAGTACTTCACTATGCCTCACTGTATGGTATGTTCTAATAATTAGGTATGTTCTTATTTTTAAAAAATGGAATTATTTTTCTCCCTATCCCTAGTCCTGATTTCTGCTAGTGATTAGTTTTCAGGAAGATATATTGGAAGATACTTTTCAGGAAGATACTTAAATCATTATAACAATGGGATTGATGATCAATAAATTGTTTGGCTATTGGGACACCAACATAGCACTCAAATGCTACACTTCCTTGTTTGGATCATGAAGACTGTTCTTAGCTCTGATATTACTGGCCAAATTCTATACAGTATCTAATTTTGTTATCGTTGTCCACTCCGAAACAAGTTATTGGGTTGCTTATAGGTTATAATTTTAATAGCCAAATGATTAATCATCAATCCAAAATATTCCAGATTATTATAATGATTTAAGTGCAGGGTTAGCTTCCTGAAATGAACTAGTGTCTAGCAGAAACCATGACTAGAGATATTGGGGGAAATAATTCCATTTTTTTTTTATGAGAACATACCAAATTAATGCAACAAGTTGAACAGAATGTGACATATCCATCCAGGCAGAGGGCTTTTACTGTTAACATCTGATTCTGAATCCATGGGTGTTCAGTCTAGATTGCTGCCCTCAACCCTGAATCTTCAAATGTTAAGCAATCAGTTATGTTTCTCTGAATATTTCTACTGAATATTTCATGTAGGAAAAATGGTGATGGGGGCTGGATAGATCCTTTGGATAAAAGAGCTTTGTTTTAAGAAAGAGAGGGACATGGCAAATGAAGCAGAAGGAGGAAAAAAAGAAATATATTATGAATTGAAAGCACAATAGGTAGACTGTCAAGGAAGAGGAAAAAGTTATATAAACGCAATGCCCCTCTTCAATTTGTGAAGCCTCAACACCCAGGAGAAAATGGCTGCAGCAAAATAATAAACCCTTGTCATTTCTCAGACAATGAATTAAATGAGTCACATTCTGGGTGAGAACCCTTGAGTTGTATCAAAGCTCATCCGATTTCTGCTTTATAGAACAGACAAGAAAAAGATTTTATCTTCCTGTTCCAAAGCCAAATCTCTAAGCAGTTAACATAATGGAAGGGGATTTTTTTTAAAAAAAAAAAGTTGAGTGGCTCCTTATAACAGCTGAGGTGAGGCAGTGCTGTTAACCTTTATTGCCTTGAGTGCCCTATTAAAATGAGTTATGCTGATCTTGTCAAAGGAGGGAAGGATTACAATCCAGATGTTCAGCTGCTCTTGACATCTGCCCTGTGAGTGGTGGGATTCTATGGCACCAAAATTTTTTACATTCATGGAATGTATCATCAGAGCTGTTCCAATGATACATATATGCCACAGTTAATAATTCAGGTGAAGGGTTCTAAATATCTCAAAAGCTCACCCATTTATCTGCTATTCATTAAGAGATCCCAAATATTAAAGCTTCTGTATGAAAAAAAAAAAAGTCCTATGATTTTAAGGAATCAATGCATTCAGGCGAATACAACTTTTTGGAGCCATGTTTACAGGAGATTCAAACCATTTCTTCAATTTATTTTTAAAGCAGGTATAACTGTACACATAGAGTTTACTCAGAATTGTAGTTTCATAAACCACTCTAAAGCCAGATTCTGAAAGCAGCTAAACTAAAAAAAGGGATTATTGAATTGAATATAATGCTGTTTTGTTACAGCCCACTTTTTTTCCAGTTTTTTGGAGGCACAGAATGAAGCAAATGTTTTAGTTAAGCTGGAAAAAAAAACCACAGAATTATTCATTTTTCCATCAACATCATCTTCAAAATTGCTAAGTACATTCCTTAGAGTTCTTTTCTGGCTGAAAATCAAGGCTGACACTGAAGTGGTGAAAGATTTATTGGAAAAAGGAGGATAAATCTTGGAAAGTAAGCAATCTGGTCATTTGCAATGTAAAATTAATTTAAGCATTAGTCTATTCTGCTTGGATGCAAATTCAGTATAGGCCCTCCCCTTCTTCCCCTTTTCTCTAATGTCTTTATTGTGCACCAGTGCTGGAAATGTGGTTAGTCATGCCTGTCAGCTACCCCTAGCAACCATCAAACCTAGAAAAGAACCATCAAAAGAATAATTTTCTTTTGAGCTCAATTTAAAAAGTATTAGGGAAAAAAGTTGAAACAAGAACCCCCAAATTATGGTAACAGTCTTTCATATGTGGAACCTATTTATAGGCAATTAAAAAATTGTTTCTTCTTCCCACATTCTCTGTGTAATGGGCAGGGTGCCAATTTCTTATGAGCAGGGAGGCCAGCCTATCCCTTGGTTTCCTTTCTTACCGTATTATCAGTGTGAGCCTCCTTTCTTACAATACTTTTCACTGCTTCAGACTGAAAGATCCTTCCTCAGGGCATCTGGGATGAAACAAACAGAGACACCACCTCTGTGGTCATGCTTAAACACAGTTGTCACAGCAAAGTGATAGTAATATAGGCAGGTCCAAATTCATCTATCTCCCTTGAGGGAGATATTCCACAAATATCTGATGGAGGTTTTGGAGAATTCAGCTGCCTGGTTTCTGTTTGGCAGAAAAATTACAACAGGTTTTATCCAATAAAGGAGGCCTTCTAAACCACAGACTGGGGTGTATATGGTCTTGTGCCCCTAATAATGAGCTACATTACATAAGCAAGTGATCCATATCAGGAGGACCGTTCTTACTTGGATATGATTTTCTCAGTAGGCAGAGAGATTGGCATAATTACTAATGTATCTTCAAAGTCAAAAGTATCATACATTTCATTTCAATAAGAATTGAGGGGCAGGGTGTTATTAATAGAAAATAGACTATGTAGTCAATAGTGGTGCTAGTAGTGCTATCTAGTTAATAGTGGTGAAGGGAAGGACTAGGGGACACGTGATAGTTCCAATATTTGAAGGGCTGTTGAAGACAAAAAGCAGTCAAGCTATTTTCCAAAGCTCACAGCTACTTCCAGACAATTGAAGTGAAAGAACAGATGATAAAAACTATATCAGAGCCTCTAGAACCTCAGTACTGCCATCTTTTGGTGAGAGACAGATTTTTGGACACTTACTTAACAGATAGTTTTCATCTTATCTGAGACAAAAGCCTAATTTAAAATAAGTGTCTTGTTGTTTTGCATTGCTCTCATTCAAGTTCCTGTTTTGTTTTTGCAATTGCTGTAATATTTGTAATACGGATGTCAATGTCATAATCATGGCTGCGAAGGCCAAAAACAGCACTAGGTGGATTTATCATACCAGAAGTTAAAAACTGCATTGATGAGAAATAGAAAACACTCAGCAATGGAATTCACATATAGTAATTTCATAATCTCATAGAAACAAAGGCAGCACATTATAATTACTGCAATATACCTGGAGCCACATAAAGGACTCTTCCTTATATGAATCAGAACCATTGTTGCAGCAAAAGAAGAGGATAGTAGCCATCCAGGGGAAAGCTTCTCCTGAGCTGAATCAGAACACTTCCAAGGTTGTTTTCATATAATCATCTCATGAAATCAATGCAAAAGTCTTTCTAAGCACTTTCCAATTTTAGAAGCTTAAAAGATGGGACTTGTTACAATTCATTTCCACACCTTGTTTCTAAACCCTGCTAGCCTTAACCTATTTATCATGGAAGTGAGTAGAAGGACCCTGCATTTCCATGCTACATCTTCATCATCACAATCAAAGACTAGAACCCCAGAACTCCAGAATCATTCAGCATTAGAGTGTCAGGATTCAGACAATCATGCCAGCCTCATTCACTACTGCATCATCATCTCCCTACCCATCCACATTTCATTTTTTTTAACTAATACAAAAATTCTATCAGTAAATTCTAGCTAGAGAGTCTCTTATACAACTTTTGGTACCCCTTAAAAGATCAGCAAACTGATCTCTGTAGCATCAGAGATGTGAGGGTACTAAGAGGAAAATTCAAAGGAATCATGTTAGGGTTGAAAGAGATGATATGAGAAGAAAGGTGAAGGCATCCATGTATGCAAACATCTAGGAAAGCAAAGGAAAGTCATGGTGACTTGTGAGAAGGGAGCAATCTGTAAAAGAAAGAGATCAGCAGATTAGTCCACACAGAAGCAAGGTAGCAAGTCTTGCCTTCGTTGTGTGGCTGGGAAGAGCAAGAAGTGGGGGAATACCAATCAGTGGCTGTGGTCCAGACTGAGCTCCATCCCAACCTTTGCCAACCACCAAAATCTAGATTGGATGTTTGGTATGGGCTTAATTTAACATTGGAGAGCAGCATGAAGAAGAAGGAGTTTAAACTGCAATGCAGAATTGCCCCTGGAGATACCAGAATTGAACTCATCCTTTTATTTGAAAGTTGTGTTATTTTATTCAGTTACTCTCTAATTTATCTTTTTCAAAAAGAAGAGGGCGAAAGCAGAGCTGGAGTGCTGGAGTGACTCTTCAAGTGGAAAGGAAGTTTTTATCAGGACAATTCTCATTCTTTCTATACTCAGTAAACATTGGGAGAAAAATTTAAGCATGGAATATAAACAAAGTTTGTAGGCAAACGTTTCAGCTAACATCATCCATTGGGACCTGTATTTAGTTCTAGGCTCCTTAAGAATCCTTTGTTCTATTGTATGCTTTGGGAGATTTTTTATATTTTTCATTGTTCTGAAAATAATGGTTGTCAATAAATAAATATGTACAAAGAAATGTTTGAGATCCAAAACAACAGATAAAATTTATTAAGGAAATGATCTGCTCTCATTGAAAGCCTGCCTCTTTGAGTTTTCTGTCCTTATGTTGTTGGGAGAGGAGGAGAGAAAGAGGGAAAAAAGGAAATACTCTCTTCTTCCTATAGGAAGTACTTTTGGGAAAAAGCTAAGAGTATCTGTCACCTGGCCAGGGAAAACAGAACAGACAAACAAAGAAATATCTCTAGTCTTACTCCTAATGCCCCTGGTAATAAATCAATTTTTTAAAAATGCAGAAAGCCATCTATGATTGGTTCAAGCTTTCTCCAGCATCCTGCTCCATATTCCTTACTTTGCAGGGTCTACTTGAAAAAGAAAATTACCTGTTGAAAGAGTGATTTGAAGTGCTTTCATAGAGGAAAAAATGAATTCCTATTTTGATTTTCAGGGCACGATCATCATTTTATCTGTGTTGCTTATGTATAATCAGTCTCCAACATTTTGTTCCCATACACAGGTCTGAATCCTGTCTTAGGTTTGTTTCTTTGATGAAAACAACAACAACAACAACAACAACATGTCCAGATAGAAGGTTACTTGAGCTTCCTTTGCCATTCAGTGATTTGTTGTAAAATGTAATCAAAAAGCCATAATTAAAAAATGGGAGAAATAAAATGGCTGTGCATGAGATAAAAGCATAATAATAAATACTTGTAGTCCCAACTGAGTCTTCTTTTGAAACTTTAAATGTCTCAAAAAAAGTCTACCAACTTGCACATGCTTCAATTCATAGGATTGGGGCATCTTCAGGGAATGTGCCTTTTTAAAAATATCCTTTTCACGTGTGACAAATATAAAAAAGGGATGGATCCTTCCTCCTGAAAGAGATCTTGGAGTTCTAGTGCACAACGACTAAGATATGAGTCAGCAGAATGCAGCTGCCAAAAAAGCCAACACAGTTCTATGCTACATAAACAGAGGGATAGAATCAAGATCACATGAAGTGTTAATACCATTTATAATGCCTTGGTAAGGCTACATTTGGAATACTGCACCTAGTTTTGGTCACCACAATGTAAAAAAGATGTTGAGATTCTAGAAAGAGTGCAGAGAAGAGCAACAAAGATGATTAGGAGACTCAAGGCTAAAACATATAAAGAACTGTTGCTGGAATTGGGTATGTCTAGTATGATTAAAAAGATTAGGGGTGACATGATAGCAATATTCCAATGTCTCAGGTTTTGCCCCAAAGAAGAGGGAGTCAAGCTATTCTCCAAAACACCTGAAGGAAGGACAAGAATAAATGAATGGAAACTAAAGGAAAGAAGAACCTAGAACTAAGGAGAAATTTTCACCTGGAAATTGGGAAGAATATGGTGGGTACATGAAAGGCTTATGCATTCACAAAATGGTGTCATGATCAGCATGGCCAATCACAAAAAGGTATCAAAAGTCAACTAAGCACCTGGGATGCTTTGTACTATTTTTGGAAAACTTTTGGAAGCAATTAACATTGGAACAAATAAATATAACATTAGTTTGTTCTTTGATTTGCAGCATACCAACTTTCTATACACACACACACACACATTAAAACATTATTTTTAAAAATCAAGTAGGTCTGAGATGTCAGTGGGCACAAGGAGAGATTTCTGTGTTTGTGGTGATGAAAGGGGTTCTTTCTTGTCTTCCCACTAGTAAATTTCAATATCTGCCATCTTTTTTCTACTTTATTTGTTATCTTGCCATGTTTTTTCCATAACTGTTCTCCAGGAGGAAGATTACCTGGTGGCCTAGCCAAACAAAGACTTCTAATAATAAAACTCCAAAAAAAAAATGCACACAGTTTTGTATCCTTTCCTATGGTCTACTAAAAGTATACATCAAAATTATTTTTATTTCCAAGACAACTATATTTGCTTTTTAAAATAACTTTATGGAATACTATAGATAGGTAATTCTGTTTACAACAATTTATGGTATACATAAAGTTGTCAGGCTCAGGGTATACAATGAGAAAAAGACACCTGGCATGAATACTACAGCAATATAGTGTATATGTACAAAAGGAGAACCCTGGCCATTAGCAGGCATTTAGGTATTTTATCTCAACTGAAGAATTGAGCTTCCATGTTGAAATACATTCCTTTCTCCCAGAAAAGAGAATGAGGCAGTAAATGGAAGTAACTGAAATGTACACAAGGCCAATCAAAGCACCAGAAGATTGATTGGGGGTTATAATCAAATAATGGAAAGAAGATCCAGCATCTCCATCTTACTTTATTATCGTTCAGAGGTACTCTGTCTTTTACCAATTTTTCCAATGTACAGGCACCAACCTAGGCCATATAGGATGCACTATCCATATACTTTAAATCAGTAGATTCAGAAGAACCCCAAGATATCAGAATCACAGTAGGTTGGGGATGGATGGGAGGAGATAACCCAAAAGAAGGATGAGGAGACTAAGCATCCGCAGTGGCCATGGAAATACTGAGTGATGGTTGGAGGAAAAGGGCAGAAGAAGAAACAGAAGTAAGAGTCTTAGAGGAGGGCATTTTGTCACAGTAAATGAATTTTGTACTAGTCCAACTATCCATTAACAAAAGTCCAAGCAGATTTCTTGATGTGCTCATGGGCCATTTTTTTTATGATGGATTTCTAGGAATCTTTATCTTTTTAAATGTTAAATTTAAATGTGAGATGATAGAAATATTCCAGTATTTGAGGGACTGCCACAAAAAGAAGGGCTCAGCTTATTTTCCAAAGCACCAGGGGTCAGGACAAGAAACAATAGATGGAAACTAATCAAGGACAGAAGCAACCTGGAATTAAGGAGAAACTTCCTAACAGTGAGATCATTTAGCCAGTGGAACAGCTTGCCTTCAGAAGTTGTGGGTGCTTCATAACTGGAGGTTTTTAAGAAAAGGATGGGCATCCATTTAACTGAAATAGTATATAGGGACTCCTGCTTGAGCAGGGGGTTGGACTAGAAAGTCTCTAGGATCCCTTCAGCTCTATATTGAATTTAAATTGAAAAATTAAAATTTACACAAGTGGGCACTTTTGACTTCACTGTTCAATGCATCAAGGTTCTGCTTTTAAAGTCTTGGGTTCCGGATTGAATCATAATCTGCACAAGGTTTATTCCACAAGGTGGTCTCTCTTTGAACATTTTGCTAGAGTTAGATAGGAATATTAGAAGCTTTAATCCCATCAGGATCATGAAGATGATCAGGCTATCCATCCAGATAGTAATTTCAAATCTCATCTTAATAAGAAAGAAAACCAAAAAGCTTTGCAGTAGAAGTGACTTATTGTTGTGGTTGGTCACAAAATCAGTTAGGTATTTAGTCTAAATTTGCCATTTTTTAAAAATTTATATGTTAATCTTCTTAAATGCTCATCTCCCTCATAGAGAATCTCTTTGATCCACTTATTCAATCCTTCCCAAGGACCTGTGATAGGTAGATATCGCTGTTTGATGATGCTAAAGATATCGTCACAGGATATAAGCTTTTTCAAATAAGGCTTATATTTATAAGTTTTGTGTGCTATTTTATGGAATACTAAAGTTGCTTGCCCAAGATGGCAGATATGTTTGACACTGTATAGTAGAAGGAAAGCAGATTAACATGCTTGTAAAAGGAGGGCAAGAGAGGGATAGGTATGAGACAATAAAATAACTACAGGTAGTCCTTGATTTACAACCACAATTGAGCCAAAATTTTTATTTCTAAACAAGACGTTAAGGGAATCACTGGTGTTATTAAGTTAGTAATATTAAGGGAATCCAGCTTCCCACCTGTCTTTGCTGTTCAGAAGGTCATAAAAGATGATTACATGACCCCATGACATTACAAGTTGTCATAAATGCATGCCAGTTGCTAACATCTGCATTTTGAACATGTGACCATGGGGATGCTACAGTGGTCATAAGAATAAAAAGTGGACATGTCACTTTTTTCAGTGCCATTGTAGCTTTGAACAGTCATGAATGGCTATAAGCAAGGGTGGGATTCAAAATTTTTAACAACTGGTTCTGTGGGTGTGGCTTAGGTGGTGGGCATGGCTTGGTGGTCATGTGACTGGGTGGACATGGCTTGGTGGTCATGTTATTGGCTGGGTGTGGCCAACTCAATATCACTCACATTGAGGCATGCATCTCCTTGCCTGGCCTCTCATGACTGTGGGGATGCTGCAACAGTTGTAAGTGTGAAAAACAGTATATGTCACTTTTTTCAGTGCCATTGTTACTTTGAATGGTCATCCACATAAGCAAAGTATCAGCAAAGGAGGGGAAAAAAACTCCAGAGAAGTTCCAGAGATAGGAAGTCTAGTCCTGTCAAGAATGTAATAAGGGTTAACGGAGAGGCAGTTTCTGTAAGCAACACCAGAATGTTTCCTTCCTGCCTTTCTTACAGGATTAGGCCCGTAATTTTTTCTAACAACCGGTTCTCTGAACTGCTTAGAATGTTAACAACCAGTTCTCGCGAACAGGTGTAAAGTGGTAGAATAGCAACCCGGCTATAAGTTGACAACTACCTTTATGTGTATACAAGCAGGGAAAAAAGGAGATTAAGCTATGGGCTACATGGAAGAGGCAGATTTTTAAGGAAGCAACCAGACAATACTCTAGCTATGCTATGTGTCCATTGTACTGTACATCGTAGATTGCTTGCACTTTTATCTTATAGTTTGATCAAATGAATATATTTTTTCTATGCACTTTTAATGTAGTGAGCCTACATTGACAGATGCCTTGCAAGTTCAGTCATTAGCCTAGAGACCTTGAGAGCCAGCTGGATCAGCAGCAATCTAATAAATCTCATATGGCCTCCCACTAGACTTTATAAAATGCAATTAATGATAATAGTATGTTTATCCTTTTACTGGTTTTGGGAATCAGGCCCCTGTGAAGTATGCAAAATTACAAACATTTGTGGGAACATGTCTTAAATATGCATATATACCTACACTAAATCTACAGCATGCTGTAAATCTATATCATCACATATTTCATGCAACATATTAGAGGGTTGGGTTTTTTCAAAAATTTCAATACCCCAAATTGAATTAACTATAACCAATGACTTAACGAAACCTAGAAAGGACAATCAATTATTATTTTTGTCTTGAAAAAGTCCATTTAGAATGATACTGTATATGGGAGCATAATTAGCATTTTGTTTTAAAATTCCAGTACCTTCCCATGTTCTTATGGAATACTTATACCCGTAAGGTATAAATAGCTATGTAATAATAAGTAGCTATGGGTAAGTATGATTAGTTCTTCCCTTAACAAGGGAATTTCTGTCATTCATGTGAGATAAATGTGAACATACAGTATGGAGTGCATTATGGAACTTGGGAAGCTGCTTTTAGTTTCAGACATTTGAGATTCACAAATGGTACCAAGCTATTGTTTCTGCTTAGTGTTAATTTAATATGGTGAGAAAACCTAGCTACAATTACTTACTTCTAGTTCAGAAGAATGCATTCAGTTGACCATGTTAACCTGAGGATAAAAGCAATTTGTCCTCCAAATTATAATATGTTTCTCCCCTGTTCTAGCATGGAGTTGCTTTTTTGCCACCCTTTGTAAGTTCTTAATAAATGTCTATCATAGTCCTTTCATTGAGCCTAGCCTTGTATGTAATGTTTTTGCTGTCATAAAAAAGCTTCCGCATGATTTCAAACATCTCTGCTCTGCACTGCACATCCATAGCAAATTCATCAGGGAAGTGGAATAATGTAAGTGAATAGCTGGATGTGACTAGAGCACAATATAGACAATAGTTTAAAAGGAGAGAAAGAGATTGAGAAAGAGACAAACAGCCACCCTGTATTTTTGGTTCACAGACTTACCAAAATTTGGAAGCCTCAATTTTGCTAACTTTCCAATGATTCGGGAAGGTTTTATCTAGCCTCTGCTCAAATTTGAGAAGATTTTCAGGTCTCTAAAACAAAACAACTTACCTGCTTCCTGTAAAAGCAATAGTCTTTTGCTGCAAGCTAGACCTTTTTTGGCATCACATTGTTACTGTCACTAAAAAGAATGGGCAATAAGAAAAAAAGGTCAGATGCAAGGTTATTTACAAACAATTTCCTCAGTCTCTTGTTTTTCTTCCTGAGACCAAAATACCTTCCTTATTGCCAGTATTTAAAAGTGAACAAGCAATTAACAAAACTAAAATGGTACTTCCTGAGTGTTTACCAAGATATTTCAAAGTTTAGAATAAATCACCATACATTAATTCCAATGAGTTCCGCTCTTCAGGCATGTTCAGTGAATCTCCAAAGTGGCTAAATATATTCTAGTCTTTATTTTGCCATATGTGTTACTCTCCATCTGAAACTAGAAATCAAGAACGATAAGCACAGAATAAGAGTTATATTCAGAGTAGATACCTGCCAACATATGAAGATAAGAAAAGTATGTGGCTATTGGAATCACCTTCACATTCAGTAATTTAATAACATGGAATGTAAATCTTTTCTTTCATTTTCCCAGCATGCATTCAATCTGACAAGCCAGAGGAATAGGTCTATCAAATTAATATACTAGCAATTGGGACAAAACTAATGTTGCCACAGTATGAGCCATTTTTCCCTAAGCCAAAATAATATGTCTAATAGTGACTGAGAACTAACAAGTTGCTGTAGTTGGGTTCAGATTCAGAAATGTAAATCAATTGCTTGGCAGTGTCTTCAAGCAAAAATAGAGAAAGTCCAGTTGCCTTTTGAAAAAGCACCTTTGTGACACATGGATATATTTTTTTAATTTTTAATTTAAAACATTTATTTAAAACATTTATATAGCTGCCCATCTTCTAAACAATTCTGGGCAGCTCCCAATCAAAAGTAAAATCAATATATAACATCATATTAAAACTATAAAAGTAAAGAAATTAAAGCATTAAATGAAGATCTGGCACCAAGTCAAATCTCTAATGTGCAATCTCTCTCTTGATTGCTGTTAATTATTAGAGGTAAAACAGCATGCAATTAAAATTCTCAGGGAAAGTGTCAGAACAATGACCAGGTATGTGTGCTGGGGAGAAAAAACTAGCGTCTCAATTTTGCTTATTCAAGTCTTTGCATCAAATAATCAATGTATATTTATAGAATAAGAGTTCTGAATATTGGAACCAGATATACAGTAATGGATTGAGGAGATACCAAGCCTTGGAAATAAAATTTAAGAATGGTAGAGAGCAAGATATTCACTATAAAACATAGAAGTTTAGTTTGGTTAAGTTCTTGAAAAACTGAAGCCTTTGTGTGAATGTTTTTTTTTTAATGTTTGTTCCTCTTTGAATTAGACTCACATTGCTTTGTGAGACTCTAGCAAACCCAGGAAATCCAGCCTTAACAGGCCTAGATGATAAATATTTGAAGAGGCAGTCTGTTGAAAGGAAGAACCAAGTTTGCTGAGGTTAGCCTACAAAAACCTTTTAATGGGCCCAGAAATCATTTGTGCTGAGATCCTCAGATTCAGTTATAATGAACTGCCAGGAAGAAATCTGAAGTTTGTTTATTTTTATCTTATTTTCAAAGTCTCCTCTCCTGCTGAAATGATTTTTTTTTAAAAAAATCTTCTACAAAAGAAAATGTGTGGCAAAAGTCACTAAATAGCATAAGGGCCCTCAAAATCCTATTGCAGCACTCATACTGAACCAGTCAGTTGTCTGGAACAATCAGCTCGGCTCCACATGGTTACTGCACATAAACCTTTCTTTTGTGCTAACATAAATAGGATGCCAACTTGGATGTCTGAGTAAGCTTCAGAAGAAGCTAGGTATAGAAAGAAGTCAAAAGACTGTGGCATTGTTTGTAACTTGTATTTTGCCTTATATTTAGCCCTAAGGTGGATGAGACCTCAATTTGGCTGATTTGCACTCAATATATTTTCCATTGATTTTGAGGGTGAAAAGACAAGTCCATGCTGCTAACTCATCCACTGAAAACAATTAAGAAGATAGGGAGAGAATGCAAGCAATGTGCTTGAAATGGCTCATGTGAAAGAAACAGTTTCTCCTATGATTTATTAATTGTGAGTGCCAAGCTAGGCAAAGAGAAAGAGCAACTCTATTGGAGTTTAGCATGCAAGCTGTTGGTTGGAAGTTCTTGTGGCATCTGATAGTAAGTGGCTATTTTGGAGGTGCATATTAGAATCTGCACGGAGTGGTGACTTGTTGCATGGAATAACTTAGAGATAACACCAGAGCCAAGACAACTTTTCTCAATAAAACTGCTTCATATTTTCATCTGAAAGCCAGAAACCATGAAATAACTGAGTATAGAGGAATATTCCCCTTTACTCTATTTTATGGCTAAGTGGGTGACTTGTTGATAAGAGAGGCCACAAAATGACACACATTTTCTCCCTGTATCCAGGGATGTGCTGTCAATTTGTTAACAAGGGCTCTCTAATCACCATGGGGAAGAAGAGGTCAGGAAAAGCTTTTACTTGATGATCTGGAAAGACAAAAACATCCCTTTTTCTCTTGCTTTCCCTTTCCTGCCCTTTGTCTGGGACCAAGAGAATGATTGACGTTGCCTGGGAACAGTGTAAACCTGCCCCCACACCTCCGGTGTTCCTTAAGCACTCTCTCCCTCAGCATATTATTTTATTTTATTTGTTTGTTCACTTCTATTTTATATTTCTTAAGCTCCCATCTCCCTCCCCATACTGTCCATGGGATCAAGCTGCAGCCCTTGCAGAGCCTGTCTTAAAGTCATTTCTGCGCCAGCGATTTATAACATCGTCAAGAGTTATTCAACCTTGGGCTGCCAAAATAGCATTAACGCAGACAGGCTTCAGTGGCAATGCCATGAAGATGCTGTAAGTCACTGGTGCAGAAAATATCTTGGTTCCGTCCCTCTTGTGGATACAACCAGACTGTTGGAAGACAAGCCTCAGTACTTCTGTCCTCATTGTTTCACCACTTTCTATGGTTACAGCACAGATTGTAGAACATAGGCTCTGAAAATCCCTCACATTAACAAGGAGCTGCTCCCTCCAACCTGGAGAATCATGGCTACCAACTGTCATGCAGGAAGAGGAAGCAGAAAAATAGACAATGAGCCTGTGTCTGTATAACTAAGTATTTCCCTTTCTCTCCTCCACCTTCCTGTTCTGCTTCCCACCACCACACAAGGGTATCTTTAATTGCCTCATGGGATAAATCTTTGAAAACTTTTTAAAGCTTTAAATAAGGATTATTGTACTGTTATTTCCAATTATTGATATAGGTTGTAAACCACTTTAAGAAGATAGTTATCCTAAAAGATGGGCTATGAATAATTATAAGAGGCAAATAATAAGTAAAGTAATGAAAACCTGCCTACGAGAAGTCTTTAAGTTGAGTTACATACTGTAGATGAACTTGTCTTTTATTATGAAAAAGTCCAGCACAGAACAGAATCAGAAGGCTCAGTTCTGCCTTTGAGTTCCTTGCCCCTCCCAAAAGGAAGAGAGGGAACAAGCCCAAGACCAAAACTCAGCTTAATACCCAATAAATTTCACTTACATTTAATTAAAATTAAATCTTCAGGCATATGTTGAAATAATTTCCCCCTTCTGTCTCATTTAAAATTAAAATAGGCAAAAATTTAAACTGGCAAAATGTTAAAAACGGGACAGTGTTATACATGAGCAGATTGAAAAGTTGGCAATAACTTTTGGAGGCCCTCGGGAGGCCACGCCAAATGCTTTCATCTCCAGAACAAGGGAGGGGGCTTTCCTTAGTAAGTGCCAAGGCAATTGTTTCAGAGACCAGAGTAAGTTACCTTTTTGAAAATGGACTTTTTTGAAAATTGGTTCCCCTCTCTAACGGGAAAAGAATAAATCTGGGAGTTTAACCTTGTGACTCATACCTGCTTCTTGCTGAAAATTGCCACCTGGAACTGTTTGTAAACACTAGGTACCAATTAACCCCTGCAGCTCTAGTGGTAACCAGCAGTTCTAATTTGTTGTGGTAAAATGGCAGAGGGTTAACAGGTCTGCAACACACTTCTCAAAGCTGAAATCTGATGGGAAGTATTTCACAAAGAATCCCAAATAAAGTACTTTTGGGAAACATTCTATCCCTGAGTGGTAATGATGAAAATCTCTGTTAGACCTCAGATCCCTCTGAGTTGTGACTGGCAACACTAAAATGTTCTATAAGGTATCAAGTTGTTGTTGTTTTCCTGTTTGTAACTGCCACTTTATTATCACAGTTTTGTTTTGTTTTAGGTTTTCCCTTAGCATTTCCTTGTGAGGCACTTGGAGATATCGTGACATGAAAGAAGGAAGTAATAATAATATCTCCACAGTTTAACACTGTGCTACAATATTCTCTCTTATTAATAATTTTATCAATCAGCTGGGGTGATGTTTCTCAATTAATGGGTGTGATAGAATCTGGGACTTGTCCTAAGGTGTTAGATAAAACTCCCATCAGATCTAGCCAATGTGATGAAGGGAGACATAAGGAAGGAGAGGCTCTACAGCAGCCTTTCTGAATCTTGGCAACTTTAAGATGGGTGGATTTCTATCCCAGAATTCCCTAGTCAGCTATTCTTCTGAATCCAATTGCCCAAGTGGTAGTTCTTATTCCACATCCTATTCACATCTCGGGTGTAAAATGTTGAGTACAATGGTACCTCTACTTACGAAAGGCTCTGGTTACAAAAGTTTCAGGTTACGAAGCGCGTCATCAAGAAAATATCGTCTCTAGTTACGAAATATGTTTCAAGATACGAAAGGCCAAAAATTTCAAAATTCGCACTAATTTGCGCAGTTTGATCTTGGTTTGAAAATGGTGCGTCCGAGCTGTTCTGCCATTGGTTATCTCCCAGCATCTTCCTGGAATCCCATTGGCTAGGAGGGATCTTTGTGTATGGGATAAGAGTAACGCACCGCGCCGCGTTCTCAGTCTCACGCTAGCGAAATCCAAAAAGATAGAAAGAGGTAGCTGGAGACACAGTAACGTAACATGTTTTTATTACAGGTATTAACAAAATATTATAATTTATAAAAAATTATTGTCTGAATTTGGGGGGCTTGGAACGGATTAGGGCATTTATAGGGTAAAATGCGTCTCTACTTACGGAATTTTTGCGTTACGAAACGGCTTCCGGAACGAATTAATTTCATAAGTAGAGGTACCACTGTATTATCTTTAATAGTATATGAAAAAAATGCAGTTGTCCAGTTGATGGAACATTTTTTAGCATTGCTCTTAACACAAAAGGCATCTATGACATCTTCAAGGTCTACATGACTCAGTAGTCACCAGCTATCCAAGTCCCATTTTTAAGGAGCTTCTGGGTTGAAAGATTAGCTGGGTTGAAAGATTACATCACAGTTGCCTGGACGATACCTGGCAGGGGGGTTCCTTTCATGTCCTCTTCAAGGAGCTAGAGTGAATGACAGGAACTCACTCCACCATGCAGCAGCACTCAGACTTGAATGCAAACCCCAACTCAGCATCCTAACCATGTGCCATTGCACTCCTATCAGCTATCAACTGTCAATGAGCACGAGTCTCCTACTGATTGCTGTAGTAATGGGATGGAATCGGGAACTTCAAAATTTATTTCTAGAGGTATATCAAACTCTTAATTCTTCAGGAGTCATGGATAATGGAAAATGAATTGGTTTCAATCTCAGATTCTTAGAATCCATTACTGCTATCTATTTTTCATTTCCTGTAATTTCAAAGGTGATATAGTGGATCCTAGGAATTACATATCCTACAGTTTTCAGTAGTGCAGAGATGAAATTTTTATTCTTGCGTCCATTTCTTTTCTGCATCACTCTCTGTGATGCAAAATACTACATTACCATAGATTCATATGTTAAGTGCATTCTTAGAGATCTACCTTGTAGTCTGGTTAGTGAGTTTTAATTGTCACCCGCCTATGACAATGCTTGCAGATGTTTTCTTCCGCAATATTGTTCTATTCTCCATTTTCCAAATATTGAATTCATTTTTAAAACTCTGCTAATTAGTTAAGGACAAAACTGTTTAGAAATTAGTTTTTAAATTCCTCACCTGTGCCACGTCTTCCACTTTTGAATGTTGCTTCAGTGTTAATTTTGAAAAATTAAACTGAAGAACAAATAACTGTTGGCTGCTTCCCAAATAGTCCTATGTGCTATATTATTGTAGTTCTCACAAGGTGGAATCTTTTATAGAGGAGAAGATGCTGCTATTAAATAAAAAAACCTTGCTTTTCTAACAAAAAACAAAAAACCTGAAATGCTTTTGCAGCAGAAGCACTGGTTCTCACAATCAGGACAATAAACCAACAGAACAAAGAATTCCAGTGTCAGAGAACCTGGAACACAAAGGATCTCACTAAAATCTCTGTTGTTTTTATATTTGGATTTGTTTCCCCCCAAAAAAGGTAGTTGAGAACTTTTTTGTCTAGTCATAATAAGGGTATTGCTGATCCAGCAAAAATTGCCCTCTTTCTTTTTGGCCTTTGTTTCCAAGGATGTTGGCACTGGGCTAAATGAACTAAAAATTTGATCTAGTGTAAGGTAGCTGAATATTTAAATAAGAAAATTTTATTACTAAAATTACAGTATCTTCTGGGCCAAGAAAAGAAAGGTCTGTAGATTAAAGATCATGCATAAGATTCCAGAATACCTAAACAGTTTTTTTTTCAAATTAACCATTTCTTTTAAAAAAGAAAGACTTCTCCAAACATTTCTTTCAGATCATTTCTTCTACTTTTTGCTTCTTTCTGTTGAAAACTTTCGCTTCCAGATGAATGAGAGAAGTACACTAATATAGTATTTCCTGAAACCAATCACTATCAACAGTGAGGCAATTACAGCAATTATATCATTTATGCCAGTGTATTTCCACTGTAAATGTCACAAGCTAAAAGAGAAGTAAAGCATGGTGTTCAAATGTTTTTGAAGACAACACTGGAGTTATGATGTTTTTAAAAAGAAGTTATGTGTGCAAAACTATGACTAAAAAAAACCCACATGAAAGACATACATGCAAAACCAATTTCAAGGATTGTAATTTAAAAACATATCCTGGAAAGATTTGCATTGAAAAACTATATTAGAGGAACCTACTTAGGTAACAAACCTTAGCTGATCTCAAAAGGTTGAGCAAAATCAAAACCAGATTAGCCCTTGGTTGGAAGACTACATCCCAGAAGAAGTAGGGACAAACTGCATCTACATTGTTGCCAAGGAATTGAATAGCTGTCTCTATGAAGTGATCAAAAGTCAAGTTTAAAGTTGCAAACCATGTGCATTATTTGTAATGTCACTTTTTTTAAAATATAGAAAAACCTGTAAATCAATATATTGTCCTGTCAACAAAAATAATAAAATACCAGGAAAATGGATGTACCCAGTGGTAGGATTCAAATAATTTAACAACCGGTTCTCTGCGCTAATGATTTCTTCCAACAACCAGTTCACCAAAGTGCTCAGAAAGATAACAACCAGTTTTCCCGAACTGGTGCGAACTGGCTGAATCACACCATTGGATATACCCTATCACAAAGCTACATTTGCAACCGATAATGAAGCTAAGTGAAAAGAATGCTTTGTGCTTTGATAACTGGATATTTCAGTGACTTCTCTCTGACTCAGCTATTATTTTAAACTGAAAGGACTTCTTTGTGGCTCTAAGATAATTAGTATATAATTCATAATTATTTGTTTTCAATAGATGAGAATCACTATAGTTCAAGGTTGAACCATGGAGTCCTTGGTACTCTCTGAGCTTGGTTATTTACCTGCAGATGTTTTATTACTAACAAGGGAACTTGTTGGTGAGTGAGGTTTCTCCCTCTTTATATACAAGTAACTTGCCCTGCCAGTTCTGGTGGGGATGTTGCTTTCTGCTTGATTGTTTGTCTGGTATTAATCCTTACTTATCTGGGTATTGGGTGCTGGAGAGGATGTGTTCTCATTTTCTTCTTAACATTCTTATTGTCTCTTCTGAATGGTGTGTGTTAATGTGGTTTATCTCTAGAAGTCTATTAATGGCTGACAGCTAGCTATTTGTTCATTTTTGCTTTTTCATCTTTGTGTTTCCAGGTGGATTTACGGCATTGCTAGATATGCTGCCCAGTTTTGCCAGGAAATCTAGTTCAAAAGCATTTTGGATAATACCACTGACAAGAACTTCTAGGTCTAGACAGAGCCATTAAGTCAAGGAAGAATTGCTCTAGATGGTGCATTCAATGAATAATGAAATACATCACTCGTCCCTTTCTCCAACAGCTAGCCACAGCAGCCAGGAAATAATTTATCAGCTAAGGTTTTAAGATAATTTGTTCTTTGCTTTCCCTTGTATCCAGATGATACATTATAAATACATGCATTCAGGGGAGGGTGGTAAAATGGTTGTCCTCTCTTACTTAACTTCAGAATACTTTTTGTTGAGCAACATACAAAGCCATGTACTTATTTAGAATAAACTTTATTACATTATTATTTATATGATGGCTTTTTTATAAATATCTTTTTGGCATATTCTCCAAAACTCTTCAGCATTCAATGAAACTTTTGTTTTTCCAAGTAAACATGGCTCAGATTAATATGGATAAAAATGCTTTATTAAAGAAAGAATTCATTTTTCTACAATTTGTCAAGTTTATCATGAGTCACATGATTGCATAGAAATACAGCAATATAACAAAAAACAGAGTCAAGACTTTGATTATGTCAGTGTATTGTGATCACTATGAATTAGCAACTATTCTCTAGATCAGGAGTGTCAAACTCAAGCCTGTGTGCCATATCTGGCCCGTGGGGTCATCCTGGAAACAGCAAAGGACCAGCCCGCATTGCCTCTGCCAGCAAAAATGGAATTTAGGAGGGTCTGTTTTCATTGGCAGTGGATTGCAGGAGGCCATCTCAGCCAAAAATGGAGCTCAAGAGGGCCACATGTGGCCCTCCTGAGCTCTGTTTTCACTGGCAGAGGGTTTCAGGATGTGGCCCAGCCAAAAACAGAGCTTGTGAGCCCGATTTTGCTGGCAGAGCACTAGGGCCACCATAGGCATCCCGACTCAAGTGATATCAAGTTAGCCATGCCCACCCTGGCCATGCCCCCCGCAGTCTCCCTGAGGTCAAACACAACCCTGATGCATCCCTCAATTAAATCGAGTTTGATACCCCTGCTCTAGATACTTCAGATTTAGCTGGAAATGCAAGCTTACCTGTATATAAAGCCCTGCCATAAATTCTGATGGTTAGAAAATGACCAGACAGGCTGCTAAAGACTGAAGGAAAGCAATTACTGGATCAGAGAATATAAGGATCTTACTGAGTATGTACTGTATGTCTATGGCTGAGTCAAATATATTCCTTGAGGACTAAGCTAGTGGCAATATCAAGTGGCCCATGACAATATCATGGAACAGAACCAAGTTCAGAATTCATGTACTTAGAATGGTCAAGCAAGATGTGTTGCAGAATTCCAATTACATATAACACCATGAGTAAAAAAGATTCATTATATCCAACAAGCTAGATATCTTTCAACCTGGTACCACTTGATTAAATAGTTCAATATATTTCTGCCAACTGTAACAATTGATCACAATGCCCTAGTACAGGGCTGTCAAACTCCCGGCCCACAGGCCGGATGCATCACATGCTGGCCATGCCCATGCCTTGTTTAG
Organism: Bungarus multicinctus; assembly: GCA_023653725.1. Lineage (NCBI taxonomy): Eukaryota > Metazoa > Chordata > Lepidosauria > Squamata > Elapidae > Bungarus > Bungarus multicinctus. The sequence continues at coordinate 56,490,153 of CM042836.1, read as the reverse complement.
GGAAGGGGGAAAAAGTCCCAATACATCACGTGATGCCATCATGACAATATGAGTTTGATGCCCCTGCCCTAGTAGCATACACCTCTATAAGACCAGGAGAAAGATAGGGATAGTGATGATTCTTTTCACATCTGCTCTAGTAGATGCTGATGATCCTTGGTCTCCTGTAGGTCCTGTTGAAAAGATATCATCTCCTCATTACTAACAGAGGACTCATCAGAAGACTTTTACCAAGGGATTTGTGCAACATTAGCAGTTTCAAGACGTGGATTGCAGAAAACATTTGCAGAAAAGTCTAACTCTTCAGTAATATTACTTGATTTTGTAATCTGACATAAAATTTGAGGCAACAGAGGATATCCAAAAGTTAACTGAATCTTTCATAGCTATTGGTGATCTCAATATTGTCATATTAGACATCTGGAATGATTTGTCATGCTATAAAGTACCTTTGTTTTTGAATACTCTTAGGTACATATCCCCCTGCATCTTAAAAATGCTATGAAGAAGAATAGGCATATTTATTTCCTAGAGAAATCTCTAAAGGTTTGTGCCATCTTTCATCTGAAACAGATGTGGTACCTAAGGCTATCATATACTGTAGGAACCACCAAAATCCAGATGACCATCAGTTGGCAGCAAAGAATTTTATATATCCTTTTGCTAGTGTTCTAGTGGTCATCTAGATTTTTTTTTTAGCTTTAATAAAGGAGAAGCAGAAAATTGAGAAGAGGAAAACTGGGGTTGGCATAAAAGAGGAGATTGTAAAATAATTCTGGGAGAATGTGAAGTAAGGGGAACTGGGCTGTGGATAAGGAGGAAAATTTGGGGCAGGGGGACAACAATTAGAAGCATCAGGTAGGAGGCTTAATGGTGAGGCAAGGAAAGAGAACAAGCTCTCTCTCTGTGCCTCCATATATATGGAAGAAAGAACAGAGTATAGAGGTAATTCTTTAAAAAAAAGAACTGACAGGCTTTGAGATGAGAAAGGTAGTTTGGAAGTGAGAATTATCCTGAAAAAGAGAGGGGGGGGAGGGAAGGAGGGAGAGAAAGAGAAAGGGGTTTTGTTTTGTTTTTTGAAGATCTAGGATACTGTTTATTGGTGAAAAGCCTCAACAACTGGCATTCTATGAAATGGATTTCTACTGTAATAAAGTCTTACAGGATCAAAAGGTAGCTTTGCCTTCTATTAATCAAATGCCGCAAGTTCAGATACCAAGCAATTAATTTACTACCTTTTAACCTCACTATATTCTTCATTATGGTAGGATAGACTGCTTCCATCACTCCAGGTATTTATAATAATGCCATAACACTGTCTCAAAATTCCAAGTGTGTTCATTAATGGGGATAATATTACATTTTTGCTTTGTTTTGTTTTGTTTTCAATCTGACCCTTATGCATTCTGCACATGCTCAGGAGCACACCCTCTAACAACATGATATGAAGTCAGGCTCCAGCTGACTTCATATCTTCAATACTCACCAATATAATGCACATCCAGGAAAGGAGCCATTTTGAAGGACAGTTCTTAGGACACTCTGTAGTATGAAATGCTATTTGGAAACATGGCTAAATCTCTGTTTAAAAAGAACTGTGTGTTCCTGGCTATAATCTTCCCTGCAATGCACATCAGAGCTGGCTATTTGTTTGCTTGGAGAGTTGAGCTTATTGTAAAAGAGAAAAGAGAATGAGAGCAAATAGACAGAAAAATCTGCCGCTGCTGTTTGAACAAATGCTATCATAGTTAGCCTTCAGCATTTACTGGGTTGTCTCCTTGACCTTCTTTTCAATTAGCCTGCTAAAGGTTATGCAGAGCACTATCAGCACTGAAGAACAACAACAATAGATTAGCTAAGTAATGTTTCCTAACCAATAACTCCTTTCAGAATAATCAATAATCATAGCCAAGCTAAATTGTAGCAGTCATTATGTTGACAATGAGGTTTCAATCCCTGCACTGCCACCTATTGTTGAAATAATTTAATTCAATGTATAAGATAGAGTGGCTAATAATGCCTGTTTTTTCCTCCATCCCACTTTTTAAAAAAGGAAATGACTTCTTGCATCCCAACAATTTTTCAGGCAAAAAAAAAAAAATGAGTATTTGAATTCCAAGTCTAATGGGACAGGGAAGCATCAGCAAAATAAAGCCACTAGTGACTCCTGGTGGCTTTATTGGCACAACTGAGTTTTCTTGGCATTATAGAGATGAACTTTGAGGATTTTTCTTGAATTTTTTTTGTTCAGCTTCCAATTCTCGATGGTATTCCCTAGAAATATCTAACTAAATACAAATCAAGTCACCTTTTGAACCACTGGAGTAAAGACACATGACTTATTTGCTTAATATTCTTATTTTCCATAAAATAGTCACAAAAGGTTAAGACATATAAGTATTCCACCTAATGTTGAAACACCTCTAGCATTCCAAAATGTTACAAAACTATTATTTTGCTTGAACTAAAGGAATATACAAGAAAGGAAGAATTTGAAAACAATCCAGACTGTAAAGGGAGAAGGGGCAAAAAAGCAAGTTATTTGGACACATGATCATGTCATAATTGAAACTATCTCCCCTTTTGTATGTGTATTCATGTAACATGCATGTATAAAGGGGTGGATCCTTTGATCCCGCTTGCTTGCTCCCCACAAGCATCATTACCTCCAGTGTCTTGAGAAAAAAAACCACACAAAATAGTTTCACAGGAGTTTCAACTTAAATTTAAACAATAGCAATTGTAACTAAGCTGGAAATAATTTAGCTGAGGCCTGCAAAAATACACTGGGAGCACAGATTCCCATTCTCAAATGCATTCAAACAAGTACAGAATGCTTTGTGAAGGTGTATTCACATCAGTGGTGGGATTCACATTTTTTTACTGCCGGTTCTGTGGGCATGGCTTGGTGGGAGTGGCTTGGTGGAGATGGCAGGGGAAGGATACTGCAAAATCCCCATCCCTCCCCACTCCTGGGGAAGGATACTGTAAAATCCCATTCCCTCCCCACTCCTGGGGGAAAGTTACTACCGGTTCTCCGAACTACTCAAAATTTCCTCTACTGGTTCTCCAGAATGGGTCAGAACCTGCTGAATACCACCTCTGATTAACATGTAATAAATTATAATGTGTATGATGCACATATCAATATAATGTATATTATATATCAGTATAATGATTTCCTTATGAGATTAATAAAATCATAGTTGTTAATAAAGGTAGAAATTGAGTTAATATGCAAATAAGTGGAATGAATTAAAAACTTATGTAGGATCTGCAAGCATAAGTATGCGGGGAGCCAACATTTAAAATGGGTGAGCAACTATGGCAACCTTATGATCTGTAGACTTCAACTCCCAGAATTTCTGGCTGGCTCTGTGGACTTCATAATATTGCCTAGATTGCAACCATGGTCTAAACCAGGGGCAAAGCTGACTGAGGAACTCTGGGAGTTGAAGTCCACAAGTCTTAAAGTTGCCAAGGTTGGAGACCCCTGGTCTAAAGTATCTGATTAGTTCCTAACCAATAAGATAGCTGCATCACCCATTCCATTCTACATGACTTGGGAAATCTTGATTCCTTCCCATGAATAATATGCTAAACATACCTATAGAAACAGTCACTATCCTATTCAGGCTCCCAGAGTCTCAGGGGCTGCCAGTTTCATAAAGGTGTCTGAGGATATTTATTAATTGTTAATTTTCTCACTTTGATTTTCAGAATTTTTGCCTAAGTATTGCCTGGTCATTACTAAATAACCTATCCCCCAGCCCCCAAATTTTATTGTCTGTCACTTTATGACTCAGATCAGGTTGTCAAAATAGTCTAATAAACGATATTCTTGTTAAGGCTTTTTTTTTAATTTCTTGAGTGTTTTTTTAAATGTGATTGGGCTACAGAGACAACTAGCCAATATTGTACAGATAGCAATAGGAAGGTTAGCAGATGTCAGAGGCAGGGTGGAATATCCATCATGTTCGATCTTCCCAACCTGACATTAGTGTAATATAATTCCTATATTGACTTTCCCCAATTACATTCTTTCTAGTGTAATAACTTGGGTCAAGTGGAGGAAACACATTTTAAACACATAGCATACAAAGTTTTCACATGCTAGAAGTATTTCATCATGGTAGATGGCACCCTTGCTTAATAAACTTCTTTTCCATGTGCGGCTCCCTCCTTGCCTTTTCTACTTTTTAATCAAATTAAAACCAAACTAATGACTTTTTTTTCTGGCAACAAACTGTTCCATGAGTAACTAGGGAAAGAAAGGTTTATTGCAGCTTTATTAACATATATTAAAATCAATTGAAAACATTCTATCCAGCCAGCTGATTGAAGAACAGGCTCCCTGTAGATGTTTGGATTTTGCATTAAGAAAGTTGTCACAAGTAATTTGGGCAAGAGTGCAGAGCTACAGACTGCCAAATGTTGATTAATTAAGCCCATGTTTGGATTAGTTCTGCTAGATGGTTTCATTAGGGAAAATGACTGAAAATATGGAATAAAGGAACCAAGGGAAAATATGAGGGATTAGAACATCAGTAAAACCTGAGACAAAGGAGATGAGAGTTAAAGAGGGATGATCAGATTACATCTGGCACCTAGTGAATTTATTCACTGACCCTGTTTTTTGCTAGAAGAAAAATAGATGCTATATGAGATTACATGTTGCTTTCTTTCACTGATGTCTCTCATTTGCAGTTATTTCAATATTGTATTATTAGACCAGAGCAAATGGTTGTAGAATTTATTTACTGAAGTCTAGCCAGGGGCCATAGATCTGTGACGAAACATACGACTTGAATACAGATGGAGCCATATTCAATATTTAGCCTGTCTATTTTTAAAAAGTGAAAGAGATAGCAAGGCCAAACAACCCTTTGCTTAAGATCTAAATAAAGTGTTCCCAAGATGCTTGACTAGCTGGAAGTACCTGTACAATCACCAACCACTATATCTTTTTTTAAAGGGCCATAATATTTATGTTAATCGCTTTTTAAAGTAATCACTACAAAGACATATCTATGTGTTCAAGGGCACTGTTGGCTTCGTTGTAAATATATATCTTCTGAAAATTACAATATGATAGATTTATCCAGTAGGTCAGAATTTTGATCCCTGGTGGAAAAGTGCTACATTATTCATAACAATGATCATGGCTGCAAGAAAATGTGGTTTACTACTGAAAAACAAAGGCCTTTTTTAACCAAATTAAAACATTAGGAATAATGATTTGTGACCATTGATACATTAATCCCAGGAGGTTCAGTGGGGCTTGGAAATTGGTAAAGGGGAAATAGGCAAAAGTGCAAATCTGATAAGCATCTAAACTCTAATTTTATGTTTTCAGTTATATGAAGTGATACAAAAAGTGCAACAGTCAATAGCATTATACAATACTTGTATTGGTCCATGCCTAGATTCATTCAATTGCTTAGATCTGCAGTTATCAAGTGATAGATGTGAATGGGTGAACAGCTCAAGTGATCAATAAATGCAATGCCAAGAAATCATCATATGATTACATGTATGAACCACCCACACTGTGAATGGGGATCACATATGTGTAGTCCATTTGATTATTACAATCTACATTTTGCAAAAAGGGCTGCTATTATGAAAGATATCCATTCTTCAGTCTAGATATCTCAAGGGACCTTGCTGAACCAGCTATTCCTGGAACCTAAGGAATAAAAAATTCTGATTAAACCTTCACCAGGGGTGTGATACAACTGGTGTAACAACTGGTTAGGTGAGTGCATGCTTTGTACACGTACCTGCGCTTTGTGCGCATGTGTGGAGAGTTTGCTATTGACCTCCTACAATCCTGCAATCTCCCTTTTTCTTCAACAGCTGACATGAAGCAATCCACTGTGCTGCCAAAGCAGCTGGGTTTGAAAACCAGGAAATAAATAAATAATAGCCAGGGTGGACGGGAGGGCCCAGCAGCTGATCGTCGGAGCAAACCGGTTTGCTCACAGATGATCCTTGAACCAGGCCGAACCAGTAGAATACCACCACTGACCTGCACCCATACAGGAAGCAGCTTGTTACTCCCACATTCTTCTTCCATCTGAGATCTAACAGTATCCCACACTTGGGTTGGATGGGTGAGCTGTTATTTAAAAGTATTGAACTGTTTTATCAGGAAGAAATCTGTTATAGCACAAGGGAAATAAAACTTAGAAACACCAAGATGGGCATGTCTAAATAATTCTTTATTCCCTCTCTTGATTGAACCAGAGATGGACTGCCTGGTGATAAATGTTTCCTAAAGAGGAGGGATTAATCAAGAAAGATGTGAAGTATCTTGTAATGCATCAGGGACACAACTGTGTATTTCTGAACTAATCGGTCTTGGTCAACCCAATGTCACCTTCTAACCTCACTTTTCTGATCTTATCAATGCAGTTCCAGTTCAAAGAAAAAAATATATGAAGTTCCAACTATTCCAATTCCGTGTGAGTGCTTACAGGAGAAACAAAATCTCTTGTAAGCAGAATCAGGTTAAAGTCTATCAAAAGTATTCTTTTGTCTCAGGAAGTAGCAAGTCAAGGACCCAGAGATGTCCCTAGAAAAATTAAGAATAATTACTTAATAAATAACTCTTCCATTTGAGTATCTTAGTAGTAGAAAAACTGCTTTGCACATAGAAGGTCACAGGTTTAATATCTGGCATGACACCATAAAGCTATAAAATTCCTCCCTAAACCATGAGATCCTCTGCCAAACATTGTAGACAATATTAGATAAACAGAATGAAGTTATAAGTCAGAATCCAATACTGAAGATTACTAAAAAATTTTAATATTTTCAGAATTTTAGAAATTTTTAGTATCAGAATTTTAGAAAGAACCTCAGATATGTCATATATATGAGACCAGGCAGACATTTGATTATGAGATCAATTTACTTTTAACTAGATCCCCAGGATCTACCCACTAGAATATTATAAAATATTTATTCAAAATGTAGAATAGCGAAATAACTGAAGTTTAGCATGTATCCATTTAGTGCCAGTTCAGATCTGGAACTCACATATGCACATTTTATAAATACATTTACCTTACCCATCTGCCCCCTATCTTTATCAGTCTAAATTACAAGAAAAATGTGCTTTTTAATGCCATTATTATTAAACTATTGAGAGTCAGAAACTTGTTTTGACTGATGGCTAATCATCTGGAAATACGCCATTACATCTTGATTTTTCACATGCCAAACTGATTTTGTTTCCCTATCCAGCTCACTAGTCATGTGATTTTCTCTTTTAACCTGTTGGCATCAGCAGTCCTCTACCTGCATCTACAAAAAGAAGAATAACATTGAATTAGAGTTAGTTTGGGAGCTCTGATGAACACAGTATATTCCTTGGTGGTATTTAAAACACTGGACTGGATTTGAAGAATTGTGTAGGGCAGAGGAAACGATGTATGAGAAAATAAGCAGCATACACTACAATTCTACCTAGTGATGTACAGTAGTGATATGTTCAATCCTGTTCAGAGGAAATGGGTCAGGAGCTGTGAGAGTTCTGCAGCGCAGCAGGTAAGAATTTGTTCAGTTTCAATTGACTTTGACACAACTTTCCATTTTGATTATTTAGTCAAATAAATTACAGTTCTTGTAGACAGAAAACATAGGGAATTTGTGGGAAAGGGCAAGAGACATGAAATGATGTCCCTTTTGAGGGAAAACTAGGCTGGAATTGGATCTTTTTCCATTATGTTTAGTTCTTTGTTTTTAAGTAGTTGAAATTATTTATTAGGTAGTATTGTATTATGAAAGGGACAAGACCCTTAAAGGTATGCTGCTGTCATCATAAGGTCAGGAGGCAAAAATAGGTTTGATTTTGTTATGTTTGAGGTTGATTATGTGGCTGCTTTAGGAGAAAGGAATTTTTCTTCTCCATTTTTAGTTCACCAAAGTTTAAAGCCATCTTTCAAGTTTGTGCCCAAATGCACACAGAGAGTGATATCTGCCTACTTTATTTAAATTCCCATTCCCTTTCCCTGAGCTTAAGTGATCTGATCCTATGAACTCCCTTTCTCAGGATGGCCATCCTTTCTTGTCTCATATATAAGCTTCCTGATAAGACACTTGTGTGTGTTTGTTTATTGTACAGAGCTCATATAGTCTCAATTCTATTTTCTCTTGTTGCAAGCTTTTCCCTTTTTGCTCAGTTGTACAGTTGCTCAGTTACTTCCCTATAGCTTAAGCAAGATTGGGGAAATTTTGGCTCTTCTAGATAGGATAGGATAGGATAGGATAGGATAGGATAGGAAAGGATAGGATAGGATAGGATAGGATAGGATAGGATAGGATAGGATAGGACAGAACAGAACAGAACAGAACAGAATACTTTATTGGCCAAGTGTGATTGACACACAAGGAATTTGTCTTGGTGCATATGGAAGTCTTCTGCTGGTAATATGGTCTTGAGTGATATGTACTTAGGGTAGAAATCACTATCAGAAATATTTTATTTCTCCAACAAGAGGCTGAAGTCAATAAATTGATTGTGTGGAATAGCAGCTGAACTAATTCTGGTTCCCTCTTCCTTTCTCAAAACAATTATGCAAGGAAACTGGATGTGCTGGATGTTTTGATTACTTTGTGACATATTAATATGAGGCTATTAAGGCTATTACCACTATTTCACTGGATAATTTCTACTAGGAGAATTGAACTCATCTCCCAGTGAAATGTCTAGTTCATATTTGAAATAGAACATACAATAATATGATTGGAAGGATTTTGGAAACATTCTAGTCCAGGGGTGTCAAACTTGATTTCGTTGAGGGCCACATTACAGGGTTCTGTTTGACTTTCGGGGGCTGGGGTGGGTGTGGCCAGGGTGGGCATGGTCATCTCAATGTTACTTGTGTCGGGGGCACCTGTGCTCTGTCAGCAAAAATGGGCTCTTGAGCTCCAGTTTTGGCTGCAACGGCCTCCTGCAACCCTCTTCCAGTGAAAACAGAGCTTGCAAGGGCTGCCTGCTGCCTTCCTGAGCTCCGTTTTCACTGGCAGAGGCATCATGGGTCAGTCCTTCACTGTTTTCAGGGTGGGCTAGATCTAAGTACATCATAGGCTGGATCAGGCTCCTGAGCCTTGAGTTTGACTCCCCTGTTCTAGTCCAACTGCCTGTTTGATCTGGAGATCTTATATTATTTTGGACAAATGGCTGTCCAATCTATTCTTTAAAATCTCCAGTATTAGAACACTCACAATTTCTAGAGGCAACCCATTCTACTGATTAATTGTCCTCACTGTGAGGAAATTTCTCTGTAGTTTGTAAAGTATGATCGAATCATATTTCAATGATTTAATTATTATTCCTGTCATCTGAAATATTAAAACAGGAAGACTATAGCAAACTAGGAATGCAATTAATAAACAAAAATCCATTAATATACTAATTTTAATCCTAATCCTATCCTCACCAACATTCCTCTATTTTTCTTTTATGAGACGTATTGTTGTGGTTCACTGGCAGCCAGTGCAGATGGCAGAGGTATCAGACAGTGAGGATGAAAAAGAACCAGTCAGGGAGTCTGGTGAGGACTTGGACAAGGGTCCTGCATCTGATGCAGGGATGGGCCAGGACTATCTGAGAGTGGGTTGCTGCCTTCAGAGCCTTTGGAGTCTGGTAGCAGCAAAGCAGAGGATCCTGGAGAGCCTGTTCCCAATGCGCGTGTGCGCAGGGCTGCTAGAAGGAGAGAGCAGCTGAAGCAGCAGGGGTGACTCGGGAGTAAGGCTGGGAGGTGATTGTCTCTCCCATAAGGAATAAAAGCCAGCCCTTGGGAATATGCTCTTTGCAGGAAGCAAAGAAGTTCATTAGATTCTGATTCCTCATCGAAGCCCTGTAGACTCTGGTTTGTCTTTCTATCAGTTTATCTGTTAATTAAGTGGACGTCTGTTTCTTGGCAGCCTTTTACAACCTTGAAAGACATGCTCTTATCTCAGACAATTGTGTTTAATGAGTTTTGGCTGGGAATGTAAATAATTCCCAGTGTCACATTAAAAAAGACTTGCTTTTACACACAGCATGTGTTTTCTTAATTTGAACAAAGCCTGGGTCAGAACACATATCTAGAAATTGTTAACTTGTTTCTCCAGGTCATTCAAAGGCTTTGGATTCACAATCTATTCAGAAAGCCCAAATATTGGCCTACTACTGCTTTGACTAGCTTAACTTTAATTCTTTTTCTATTGGAAGAGAAAATTAAATCTGATTTTATATACAGTATATAGTATCTATCTAGCAAGGCTGCATTCTATAGTATGTTTTCTCATAATTAAAATACGAATACATGACCTGTCATGTGATGAATCACTAGACAAATATAATACATCAGAGTCTGAATAATAAAATAGACAAATACAAATCTGTTTAAACAATGAATGTGAACAATTTGAGTGTATCATCATGAGCACTCAAAAGTCAAGGTAAAGGGGAAAAAAATCAGCATACAGTAATGCCTATACTGTAGAAAATTCCTTGTTTATAAGAGAGTAAGTGAGCCAAATCTTTCTGGTTCATGTCAAACGAAGATACATAGAATGTGGTGCAAAATATTATTAAAAGTTATCATTTGATCAAGAAAGCATAAGCCCTCTCCAACAAAAAAAGAAGAAGAAGAAGACACCTAAAATAAAATTTGAAAATGACATGAGACTTTAAAACGATAGTTTACAAAACTTGTCTTCCTTCAAGGATGAACCTTAAGGATCATACCTAAATAATTTACTGTATGTTTTCTGGATAACAGAGCAAGTAATTGAATTCTTTTTATAATTGCTTTGAAATAATGTTCACAATTCTAAAGGCAATTGGGAAAGAGGCTATCAGATATCATGGCCATGAATCAATTAGAGCTTTACAGATCAAAAGCAGCATCTTGAATTGCATGCAGAAACAAATTGAGTAAATGCAGCTTATGTATTGGACTCAGATCTGATGTTTTAATATCACTAGATCAGTTTTTCTTAGACTTGTGCCCTCCAGTTGTTTTTAATGTGTTCCCAGATATTTTACCTTTGCTGAGACATGTCCTTTGAATTGAAATGAGCACTTATTATTTCAGGTGAATGATTAAGTGGGCATATCGACTGCCCAACATCATAAAATAAAATAATTCCCAGTGGAAGTAGTAACAACCGTGTATTCTAACTCCATTGATAAAATTTCTAGATATTGGTGTGGGGTGGAAAATCTAATGTTTTCTATATAGGGCTTTAGGTTGAAGGGACAAAAGCAATATATAAAAGTTTTAAATAAAATGTATAACTTAACAACAATAACCATTCTTTTCTATATAATGGAATCCAGCAAATGATTTTAAATGATTGGCTTTTCCCCTAACATTATTGGGTTATCTAATTTTTTTTTCTATATTGTCTGCGAAGGATTTTGCAGAAGTTTCCTAGATATTGCATGTCTTTTATTCTGGAAAAAGTTGCAGCTTTCTATTTGCTATCTTGTTTTGAGATTATTTTTCCCCCTCATCTATCTTCCATTGATTGCTACAAAAATGTCTAGCAAAAATGTCTAGCAAATTTTCACCAAACCCCCTATGGAGCAATTTGTTCATACAGCAAGGCAAGCTATTCATCTATGTGTACACACATTCAAAATCACTTGATAATAATCTTTCTTTCATTCTTTCTTTACTTAGCCTTAATAACAATTTTACTGATGATAAGTAGTAGAAAGTTCAACTAAGCAGAAACTCAACCATCTACTTATCTGGAAGCATCTCTACCTGGCTCAGCATAAAATGTCCCTAATATGGCTATTTTGATTTTAAAAGGAATTATTTTGATAGATGTGGAGAATCAAAAAGCCACTCATTTTCATAATAAATAATATTAACCAAAGGGAGTAGACTTTGAAGTCCTTTGTATATGAGTGGGATTTAATGGAATAATCCATATCTGAATATTAGAAGCAATATTATCTATTCATAAGATCCCAAACTTAGATTCAAATTAAAAAAACTCAAAATAGCAGGATGAACTTGTAAAAGAAAAATTTTTGGAAAGCTCCCAGTCAAATCACAATGTGAAGCACCATGCCTATCTGCAGCTTTCTAGGCCCATTGAGATATTACTTTCAAATTGTGTTCTTTAATCTAACAGCAGGGGGAAATTATTAAATCTAAGAAGAGTAATCATTAATTTGATGCATATTTGATTTAAATCAAATTTAGTTTTTGCCCTAGGCTTCACACTTTATCATCCTGGACTTGCTAAGTTTGAGAAGTATAACCTAAGGACATAATTGAAAAGCTTTTAACCTCCCTGAAAAATGTTCATCACTGAAATAGACTATTCAATTTATTGGATGCCTTGTAGTAAAATTTAAAGCACACTCAATTTATTGGATGCTTTGTAGCAAAATTTAAAGCATTCAAACATATGCAAAAGCAATATGGCAAAAAATATCTTATGCGATTATCAATGCGGTGCAACAGAGAAACTTTGAAATAATAAACAAAATGCTTCCCTTTGGATCATTGAAGCAGTTGCATCTTTTTTTCCCCAGCCTCATGGCTTTTTCAAAAGCTGTGCCTGACTGCCTCCAAATGTGTGTGCATAAGCAATCACATCACATGTTTTCTTTTTTGGTGAATGTTGTAGTTGCTTTAATAGATTGAGGAGAGGTGCTCAGCATGCATTCTTAAATCTTTCTGAAGGATTTACATAGCTGTGATGATTTTGATGCAACTTTCTCCTAAAAGTCATTTGCAGAAGCACAAAAGTTAATGAAGGATTCATTGATGAGCTACAAATGCAAAACACAAAAATAAACAGATAAGTGAGTCTCTTTGTCACTAACAAATTACTTCCTTATTAAAGCATCAGTCCTAGTACATAAAAATAAGGTTTTCTTATTTTTGACATATTCTTTGTTTTCACGTCCTCTCTTCTCCAAATATTTTGTATCTTTTTCCTATCTTTCTTATCTGTGATTTCTCTAACTCTTAAGCCTGCTGTTTTTCCCAGAACCAGTTCTGCCATTAGATGGAGGGGAATGCCTTCTGTCTCAGGTAATGAATACATCCTGAGGTAGCAGTGATCCTAGTAGAATGCTCCTGAGCTGTCCAGACATTTGCTTCTACTGCAGGTTTGAGTCACATCATATGTCTTGAATCGATCTATTACACAGACCTGCTGTTTTTGGTTACAATAAAGGATGCTTTCCCACTGCCAGTGCTGATATAAAATCCAGCTGGCAATCCAAGCACTTCAATGTGAAGGGAAGAAGCTATTATCTTGTATTCTGTCTGACAAAATAAATTGTTTTAGGTCAGTCTCATTCTCTCACCTCTTGTTTCATCTCCACTGGCTTTGATTCCTCTTTTGTTTTTTCCTTCTCTCTGAGTCCTTCTCTTTTATATCTTTCTGGAATTGTCTAAGTGGTTCCCCACTAATGAGCAACCATGCTCCCTGAATCCCAACTAGCCACAGATCCAACTTTAGTTTAGTTGCCTCTTGGGAGCTGTCAAGATTATAGCATCACTTTTCAAGGTCATCTGTGGTTCATGAATTTATATCTGTCTTGACAAATCCCAGCACTGCAGCTCAGGGACAAAAGTCATATCTTATCACACAATGTTATATTCTAATTTCTAATCTTGCTTTTGGCCCTTTAGCCTATGCTGTTCTGAAAACTTCCCTGTTATATTGCCCGTGATGTCATATGCACTTCCATATAATGCAGATCAAGTAGGACTCTAAGTAGCAGAAAAGTAACCAGTGGACAAAGAAGAGAGAAAAATCTGAATGCTGAAATAGATATTTTGCAAGTCGAAAAATGATGTGGTTTGGAATCTGACTTTTACATTAAAATGCTTCAAAGAATCTATTCTACCCTTCCCTTCTTTCTGTTTGCAGATACAATCTCTTGGGGGGGGGGGGGTAAAAAAAGACTCCTGTCATTTAAATTGCAACTGAGACTATGTATGATGTATACCTCCCGGATATATTTTAGGGAAAGGGAGTTGATATTCTTACCATGCAGCAGTTTTTTCTCCCAGATATAATGTCCTTGGGAAAATGCTGAGGCCAAGAACTCTGGTCTTTGTCACTTAACACAGATGCAGGGCTTGTGAGTATTTTTGGCTACTCCAGGCAACCTATACTTATAAATAGGAAACGGGGGAATGGGATTTCTGACAATGCATACATTTATTGAAGCAGCTTATGTGAAAATGTGTTTAAAAATACAACATTTGGTCCTTCAAAGAAGAAAGGGGAGATTGAAGAGAGCTTCATAGAGAGTAGATCTAACAATCATGATGGAATGAAGAACTAGCAAATAAATATCTCCAGACAAGGAAAGACCTGAGTACTGTTATTTATTTATTTATTTTTATTTTATTTACAGTATTTGTCAAGCAAGTTACTTGAGACTGCAAAAAAAAAAAAACCAGTCTCCGGAAGATTTAGAGCTCAACTTGCTCAAATTATATGCCTTTGAAAGGACATTGATTTTGCATATTCCCTTTTCTAATCATTTTCAGAAGTTGCTTAACAGCTTTTCAGTTATTAGGAATCTTTGGGTTGACAAGTTTGGAACACTAGGTAACTTTCCTTCAAACTTAGCAAAAGAATATTTAACTATCAGTTTAAAAACTTAAAAAGTAATTTTGTGGGAATAAACAAAAAACAGTGATAAAAACTCTGATTTTTGAAAGTTACAAATGGAGTAGGGGTCTAGATAAACTTGAAATAAGACTTTGGAATTAAATATAAAGATTTTTTTTCTCATAGGAAAATACTTTTGTTTTGAATAAAAAAAGATAAAGACTTTAAAAATTGAATACTAAGGAAACTAAAGATTACAATTAAAGGAGAAGAACACTCAAACTTGATTTATGATTACAGAATGAAGCAAAATAATTGAATTATTTTGAAGGATAATTTTGAACAATGGATCCAAAAATTAATTTCAATAATGTCTACCTTTACATAAAGACTTTATCAAAAAGATGTAATGGAAGAGAAGCTAGTTCTATTTCACAAGAATGAGACTGAATTGCAAGTGGATTTTCAAATGATAGGCTACAACACAGGTGTCAAACTCAATCACATCACCTGATGTCATGTGATGTATTACGACATTTTTTGCCTTTGCAGAGTTGGGGTGGACCTGTCCTGTATATGATGCATCCGGCCCATAGGCCACCAATTTGACACCCCTGGGCTTCAAGAATGATATGATAAAGAGGTTGCAGTAGATATATAAAAGAAATTGGCTAATGTCTTAATAATTAAAATGAATATACAAACAACAAACCAAGATAATAAATTGTTTAATATTCCTATACTGAATTTATTAAAGAGTTTTGTGAGAAGAGACAAAGAAAAAATAAAAATAAATTAATTTCTAAATCTAGGACATTATTTGGATGGGTAAAAGATGAAGTCTGTTAGAAGTTAAAAGGAAGGAATATAAAATTTAATTATTTGATCAAAGTAAAAATAGATATGGTGTTATCTCAGGAAGCCTTAATGGACCTTTGCTGATCAGGACTGAATTAGGCTTTGAATTTATTTATAAGTAAGGATGTGGATTTGTTTATAGATAAAAGGTTGGTTATGGGAAGAAGAGATCATTTGTTGTATTTTAAGAAAGTTATTAAGTTATTAAAATTGTTTATGCTTGTGTTGAATGTAGAAGTCACTTCTTTACATATTTGTTTTCCTTTTCTTTACTATATTTTTATCATTTATTTATTTACTTATTTATTGCTTCTCTGATTCTATTTTTTTTCTGTTTTTTTCTTTTCCAAAGTCAGTAAAATGAGGATCCAGATTGTTGGGAGCAATATGCTAACTCTGTAAAATGCTTAGAAAGTACTGTAAAGCATTATGAAGAAGTATATAAATCTAAGTGCTATTGCTATACTTTTGCACCTTCTACTTTTTCTTTTCTTTTTAGTTTACATTAGTTTTAACTGTTGTAGTTATAATATTTAAGAATAAGAATATTGAACATTTATTGGGCAGCATTAATTTTCTGATTACTGGACAAGAAAGCAACAAAAGTCAAAGTATATCATCCTTCCTTAGTCTGTAGTGCAAAAGCAGTGATTGAATGTGTGATTGATTATTTCATTAATATTACTCAACAGAAAAAGTGAATATTTTGACATCTTAAAGTAACAATTTGAGAGCAAGAATGGAAACATTCTGAAAAAATGTCATTCATTTAAAGTGCTTTTTCTGGAGTGCTTTGATTGCAATGATTCTGAAAAATAAACTAAAGAAACACAGTGCTCTGTCTGGTTTTTTTAAGTGATATACATATATATGCATACATACAGTGGTGGGATTCAGCCAGTTCATACCACTTCGAAAGAACTGATTGTTAGCTTTCTGAGCAGTTTGGTGAACTGGTTGTTGGAAGAAATCATTAGTGCAGAAAACCTGTTAATTATTTGAATCCCACCACTGTATACGTACTTACTTACATACATACGTACTGCTATCAGTTCTCTTTCTACCTCTTGTTCTGCTTTGATCTTTTTCTATTTTTCTTTTTAATCTTCCTGAACATCAAACACTACACACAATTATTCAGAAAGCTGGAATAGACATAGCAAAGGTATCATTTATTACAATATAGAAATCTTTTCCCCTCTTCCTAAAAGTTTTGTTCTTATTTTAAATATTATTCTTACGTCTTGAATGAACGAACAAACGAATGAATGAATGAATGAATTCTTTATTGATCAAGTGTAATTAGGCACACAATGAATTTGTCTTGGTGCATGTGCTTTCAGTGTACATAAAAAGAAAAGATACATTTGTCAAGAATCAACATTTTAAGGTACAAAACGTAATATAGTCATAGGGTACAAATAAGCAATCAAATTATACTAGGAAACAGTCAATATAAATTGTAAGGATACAAGCAACAAGTTATAGTCATACAGTCTCAAGTGGGAGGGAATGGGTGATAGGAGTGATGAGAAGATTAATACTGATAGTAATGCAGATTTAGTAAATAGTTGGAGACTGTTGTAGGAATTATTTGTTTAGCAGAGTAATGGCATTTGGGGAAAAACTGTCCTTGTGTCTAGTTGTTCTGGTGTGCAGTGCTCTATAGCGTTGTTTTGAGGATAGGAGTTGAAACAGTTTATGTCCAGGATGTGAGGGATCTGTAAATATTTTCACAACCCTCTTTTTGACTCATGCAGTATACAGGTCCTCAATGGAAGGCAGGTTGATAGTAATTGTTTTTTTTCTGCAGCTCTAATTACTCTCTGAAATCTGTGTCTGTCTTCTTGGATTGCAGAACCAAACCAGACAGTTATAGAGGTACAGATGACAGACTCAATAATTCCTCTGTAGAACTGAATTCAATTATTAGTTGATATTTAAAATATCAACAAATTATTGGTATGGAAAGAATGAAACAAAATCTTAGGACAACTGCACATATTACAATTGTTTTTGGAAATGTTAAATACAAATTTAATAAAATGTTGGAAATTTCTCCTTCTTAGCTTTATTACACATTCTGCATTCTAGCCTTTCCTACCTAGGTTTCCACTAGATCAGTATTTCTCAAAGTTGACCATGTTAAGATGCATGAAGACCCACCTTTTTCAGCAGGCTGGTTTTAATTTTTAAATCTTCATTTTTAACGGGGTTTTATTGGTTTTATTTTTAATTACAGCCGTGCATTTAATTCTCTTTTAATTCATTTTAAAATTTATATCGATTGTATTTTATTTTAGCTGTTCACCACCCCGAGTCCCTATTTGAGGGAGGGGGTGGTATAAAAGTTTTAATAATAATAATGATGATGATGATGATGATGATGATGATGGCTGGTGAAGTCTACACAACTTAAAGTTGACAAGACTGAGAAACATGGCACTTGATTACAGTTTAGTTCCCAGAATTTTCAGCAAGTTGTATCCTTTAAAACCAGTCAAATCATAAATATAAAAGTCTACTCATGTTTAGTTGATATTCTGTTATTCTTGTTGAAACTTACCTGTCCTCCTTTGAAATTCTTCAAAAGAAAATCTACTTGAAATCCAATCGCTTTCCTGTGAAATGTTATTGGAGTTAAGATACCAAAGTATCAGCTCCCTTGAATATCTTCCTTGAAAAGAGTTTATTTGGGACATACATTAGGACAAATACTCATAATTGTACTTACTTGACATAATTTTATACTGCATTTTTTTAAATTTTGAAATCTGTAGATGTTAAGGTTCTATCAGTATGCCAATCAATGCAATTTTCTGAAATTGAGGTCATTGCATAGATGCAATATTTACTGTACAAATCACCTTAAACATTTAACACATCAGACTAATGGATTCCCAGCTGGCAAAATTTCAGAGATAAATTCACATGTGACAGTTTATGCCTTAAGATATAATCTCTTAGTACAATTATTAATTCAGGTTATATAGACTCTGTGAGAAATGTAAATGCATTCATTTACAAATACAATTAAGAAGGAACACTGGAAAGCTAGTACTTGCTGAACTGCCAAATGCTAAATAGTATCCAGAGGATATTGATGATATGATTAGAATGCAATGGAGTTGAAAAGCAATTGATTCCAAAATAAAATTACATTTATTTTGTGGTGATAATGATTAAAACACAATTAATTCACTTGTTTAACAACACCCCCCCAGTATTCATCAGATCTTTATAGTGATGCACCGTTTCTCATACTGCATATTTATTCCATTCCTATGAATAGCAATAGCAATAGCACTTAGACTTATATATCGCTTTATAAGTGCTTTATAGCTCTCTCTAAGCGATTTTACAGAGTCAGCATATTGCCCCCAACAATCTGGGTCCTCATTTTATCCACCTCGGAAGCTGAGTCAACCTTGAGCCTGGTGGGATTTGAACTGCCAAACTGTAGGCAGCTGGCTGCAGAAGTAGCTTGCAGTACTACACTCTGCACCACAGAGGCTCTTAGAATCCTAGTAACTGTAGCTTACATTGTAATTGGAACTCACGAAGTACCAGCACAAGTCTTTGAAGATATTTTTTTAAAAAACAATTGGGCTTCTCTAATACAAGTGCACCTTTAAAAATTGTCTTTAGCTTATATTATGGTATCTGAAAGATCTGTATTCAATGTAACTTGTACATGGATGAAGATTTCCATTTGTCCCTATATCTAACCTATATTTGTTTTTAATGACATCATTTCCTCTAAGCTTCACTATATATTTAGGCTTTTTTGCTTTCACAGTGAAACATTTTTGCCATTTGCCTTACCAAGCAACCCCACTGGGATCATTGGTTATTATGACTTCAGGTATCATCTGAAACATCTTGAAATACAATTCTTCAGATTTAACCATCTTAAAACACATCAGAACAATGCATGTCGCTCTCTTGCGCTCTTGCTTTCTCTGCCTCTTTTTATATGTGTGTGTAAAACATGCATAACATTTACTAGAACAATGCTTCATATGAGAATTATAAAAGACAATTTGTAGCAAATTGCAATATCAATGATAATGGAAATTATGCATCAATATTATACACAATGTATAACCATCATCCAGTCTTATTCAATCATCAATTAGGCAGAAACTTTGCTTTGGGAGAAAGTATCCATAAAATCTGAAGTTAGAAAAGTTGACTTTTAAAAAATGCAAATAAAGTATCTCAAGATCCTCCATGCTACGCTAAACCCCATTGTGACTATTACATCAGCAGTGATATACCATTTGTAGCACCAGAGACTGCTTTGCAGTGTGTTACAAGACAGGCAATAACATTCAGAAAGTGTTTGAATATGCTCATGAAAGAAACCAGAGTTGTAAAAGCATTGTAGCTTTGATTCCTCTGGGTCTTTGCTTGCATTTTTATTCATGGGATCTCAATTCCTGTTCTGATTTTCATCTTATGATCAAGGAGATTCTACAATTTGAACGTAAGATTAGTTTTCCACTACTATATTAGTTTGCTTTTGGTTCATTTTAACCACACCCCACATAATGAATACTCAAGATCTGCTCTTCACACTTATGAGCATACACATGACTACTAGTAAATTGCTCGTTCATTTTCCTAGTATTTTATAAGAGAGAAGCTTCTTAGAAGTACAACTGTAATGCATTATCTCCTGGACCAGCCCAATGGATAATGTTTGGAGAAATAAAGGGTAGTTGTATGAAATGATGGACATAGTGAGAGTCATTTTTAAGATAGCCAAAATTCTTAGTTAAAAGCTAAACATTATCTCAGAAGTAGGTAATGGCAAACTATTTTTATGCTATTGTTAAGAAAGCTAGAAAGATGTTCCCATGAAATTGCAAGAGTCAAGGCTGATCTGAAGGAAACCAGGTTTCAAGTGTAGCAAGGAAGGTTTCCAGTGCCCTATATCTAAGAATGGTCCATTCTTATCACAAAAAGGAACACCAATGTGAAATAGCACTAAAAAGTATCATTGCATTCTAGACATTTTTCACTAACTTCTTGTTTTACATCCATCTCCCATAAATGTATTCCCTGGGAAGAAAGGAAAATAAAATTTGTAACTTATTTATGATTTATTTACTCCATCTTTCTTCCACCATTTCTGACTTATTTAACATTACTACCCATGATTCAGCCCAAAACTTTCCCTACCTTCACCTCCTGAATTTCCTGCATTATCTCAGACAAATGGGATATGATATCTATCCATCCTGGTAATACTTCCACTTTTCCCTTCAGTTTACCCTCCTATCCTACTGGAGGATTGGTTTTTGAATGTATGGTACAAAGCAAAGAAAGGGTTGGATAAGCAAGCATTGTCTCCTTAAAAGCTTGCAACAAAGAAGAAGCCTGGAATAATGAGTGATAAATAGCTTTATATGTAAATATTTACATCTTTAATTTGCTTATGTCCAAGTGGATAGCAGTGCAATATATTACACAATTTCAGATGCAGAAGCATCTGTTTCCACAGATGTTATTTTAAACTCCACTATATTCATTTTCCAAAAAAAAAAGAAAGAAAGATGCAGATAGTGGTTCTAGTTATGATGAGAAGCAGATGAAAATTAAATTCTATGCTTTGACTTTAATGTTTCTACTATCTAATTCAGTTTGCAATCCACCAAAACCAGCTTGGAACTCATGAATAACTATTTTTCCTCCAGACAAATTCAAAGAAAAATAAATATTGTCCCCACCCCTCATCCCCCAGCACACACACTTCTCCTAGCTTTTGTTTAAAAATCAGCTAGGTTCTTCCAATTTAGATTTTCATTTTCCATATGCCCGAATCATAGTCTAAGCCTGAATTGCAAACTTAAATTTTCTTGAACAAAGAAAGTCAACAAGAAAAGGGTTTAAAAATTGTAAGAAGGGAGAAATTACAGAAGGCCGCCTTCCTGATATATTCAAATCTTTCATATAAAAGTACAAATAGTTAATAAATTAGCAATCTGTGACAAAGTGCCTGAGAGTAAATTATAAAAATTAAAAGAGCTGGATAAATTTTTGGGAGAAGTTGGTATGGGCTATTGTATTCAATTGTATTCTATTGCTAAAATACTATGAAATTAGCATTTTTGACATAGAAATGTGTCTAAAAAGCTTTTGACAGCTTTTCTAATATTCAAAACAATTGTGAAACTTTATCTAAGTATGAAAAAGTGCAAACATCTATGTCTCCAAGATTCAAGGCAAACCAGCCTCCATGCTATATAGTTTCAAAGAAAGAAAGAAAGAAAGAAAGAAAGAAAGAAAGAAAGAAAGAAAGAAAGAAAGAAAGAAAGAAAGAAAGAAAGAAAGAAAGAAAGAAAGAAAGAAAGAAAGAAAGAAAGAAAGAAAGAAAGAAAGAAGGAGGGAGGGACGGAGGGAGGGACGGAGGGAAGAGGGAGAGAGGGAGAGGGAAGGTACATGTATAACTCATCTTCCTGCCTTAGGAATCTTTCTGCCCTGCAGAGCAGATTTAAAAGAAAATAGGACTCTGTATAGGGCAAGAAAATTTGGTCAAAATTCCCTCCTCTCCTATTTAGTCATGAAAAGTAATTGTTGAATCAAAACCTTCCTACTTTGGTCAGGTTCTGCTAGATACTTTACTTCCACAGAAAGACTCTGTGTTAGTTTGAACTGATTCCAGAACTCTGTTGCTCGCTAGTATTAAATGTGTTGAGGAACTGAAAAGATGCAATTCTGACTCAGCTGTAATGTACTGGATGTCACAATAAAATGAAGGTTTTTATTTTATTTTTTGTTTATTTGTGTTACAGTTTTGTGGAGTTTTCCCATTTGCAGGGATTCTTGTCTTAGACAAGAATTTCAAAGAGAAAGACAACTTGACCATTTTACAGCTCTTCTCCCTAGGACATGGGAGTTGCTCCAATTGCTTTCCATGAAAATACACAGAACATGAAGGAAGAATGAGGATGGAAACTGCAGGCAATCTTTCTGAGTTGCATTTTTATGGACCAAGAGAGAGGTCATTTTAGTTTTCCAGAATACGTGGTAGCTTGAGGCAGGTCAATAATTCCCAGTTGCTTAAACTTAGCACTTCAGGGATGGCTAAAAGGAGGACCATGAATCACCTTCAAACTATTGTTGAAGAACTGTTAAGTAGGAAAAAAAAACAAAAATGTGAAATACCTCTGAGCTTTTCTGGGGGAAATACATTTTGAACATATTGAAAATAAGTAAAGTCTCTAACAAGTTCCCTCAGCTTGGCCCTGAAATAACAGAAACATCCATGTGATGTGAATCTGAAGGCAAACCTATAATTTTCTTCATGCCACATCCAGAATTGCTTCTATTATGAATTTCTAATTCCAGCTGTGCCTGCCAGTTGCTGTGGGCTCCCTGCTGGTCTTTCAGAGCAGTTCTGAGGCTATAGTAACTCTAATTTTGAGGAGAAAATCATAACAGACAAGCAACCTCATCTTCACAAGTCAGGCTATCTGGCATACACCACTGGAGACCAGAAGGCATCAGAAGTACACAGTAGTTGTTCTAAAATGCACAACGATCTTATAAAGTAAAGAAGGGTATTACAGCATGTTAACATTTACATGATGATTAGAATATATGAAAGGCCACATCCTACATTTTTATAATTCCCCTCCCCCTCCCCCCCCCCCAAAAAAAGAAAATAGTGTGCTAGAGCTGCAGTCCTTTCAAAGGAAATTATTTATTCAGGAGAGAGAATGAAAGCCATGAATGACCATGGAGTATAAGAAGAGAAGAATTATGTTGCTGCTTCCTCCCCTTTGCTGTAATCTACATCCTCAGAACATAGGAAGAAGTATTTTTGAGTTGTGAATGACCCTAATCAACTCTTTCTCCATCCCTGAAGGGCTCTGTTCCTACAGGAATAATTTGGCAGCTACATCATACCAATTGGAACATAGAAAACTAACCACATTCTCCTCTGGGACCATCTGTTCTTCCTCCTTCTCTCTCTTCTTTTCCTTTTGCAACAAACTGCAAGGTATACCTTTTCCCAAAGATCTGAATCCATTGTATCAGTAGGTTTTTGACATCCAATCATACATCAGATGCCCCTGCATGAATGCTAGAATTAGTGTAATGCATGCTTTTTTTCTCTTTTTTTCTTTTCTTTCTTTTTCTTTTTTGCATTCAGTGATACCTTGTTTCAAGAAACAAGAGGTTACACCAGTGGAACAATCCAAATAATTTTCAAAATAGCTTCAAACTAATACTTCTTTATCCTTCAGTGTGGAAGTCAATAATTGCTTGAAGGCAAGGCAAGGCAAGGATCTAATTGTTAAATGTATATGCAAATTGTAAACATCTTTTCTGACAAAGGAAAGGAATTCAACAGCATTACTAACTGCATTGATGAGAGGGATAACTTCTTGTTTGAGGGATAGTAAATACCTACATGTGTCTCACTTTCTGTACAGTTTTTAAGCATAAAAAAAAACAAATGTCCATTCCATGAAAAATCTCTACATGGTAAGGTAAATATGGTAAATTTTATGAAGTGAAACTTATTTCATAATGGAAAAATGGAGGTTCCACCATTCTTTCCAAGGGATTCTCTGAGCTTATATAGATATACTTGTCACCTGCTGTGACAAACTAAGACTCCATTCATGCCTGTCCAAATTCATACCTGCAGGTCACAGTTAATTTTTTGCTCTATTGTTTATTTCCATAAATGTCATGAAGTTCAATTATTTTGAAGTAAATTAAGCTCACAAAGACAGAAATGGCTTTTATGTAAACCAGAAATCTTTTTGTTTGGATGCATGTAAAATAAATATTTCCTCAGGGGCAGCATTAAAATGGAAAACAAAATTATGTAGGTAGATAATACAAATTACTGTACTGAGCCTGTTTCAGACAAGCAAGATCTGCTTTTTAATATTCCTGACCCCGAATTATATTTTCTCCAGTAGAGAAAATGTTCAATAATTGCCCTTTTGTACCCTTTGGAGAGATATCAAAAACAGCCTCCTTTCACTTAAGTGCTTTCAGAAGCAAAGAAGCATTTAAATTAAACATCATTAAAGATCTTGAGTCTGTGTATGTAAGCATATATGCCTACACACACACACACACACACACACACACACACACACACACACACACACACACACACATGTCTGTGTTTGTAAATGGCTCCAGAACATTTAGCAAAATAATCACTGAGCGAGCCAAGGCATTAAAATGAGTGACAAAGCATCCATTGCTTTAATTTTAGTATATCCACTACAATAACAAATTCTGCTATGTTTAGTAACTACAGTACATTCTACTGTACTGTAAATTACAGTACAGAACTGTAGTTAAATAGGGTCAATATGAAACAAAGATTTGCTTATGATGCATACATTTTTAAGTTTTAAAAACTTAGCGGGCAATCATGAATTGATCAATGAAAATATAACCGTAGAATGCTGCATCTGATGGGAAAAAATGCAGAACTAGAGAACAGAAAGAAGGTCTATAGGGGAGGGAGATAAATTTCAATGGCTATTTAATATCATTACATGAATGCTACACCTTATCTAGTTGCATCAGACATAGTGATGCAAGTAAAGGCGGGACTTGTATTGTGATAGCAGTGTGAATACATGTCATTTTTATGTCATTGCATTTTTTTGTGGATGCTGCCGGGAATGTTGTAGCATAATTACTAGTGTCCATTTCACATACAACTTGTATGCCAGATCCAATGGGCTGTTCAATCTATTTTAAGAACATTTTCCCAAAATATCAGCACACAAGTTGTGGAACAGCCTTCCTCCATGCTGATATTTAAAATGCTAAATAACATGTGCAGAATTCGATCACATCTACTCTGTTGTGTCCCTATGGTTCATGACTATGTTATTTTGGTGTTGTGTCTACACCTCAAATGGTCAGACTAATGTAAACCGTGCTATTCACTATGAAATTCTATGAAAGCAAAAGTTGGATTTGAAGAAGTCGAATAGGAAGAATCTTGTTGCTTTTGAATTTGAATTTTGGTGTTGAAAAAGACACCTAAGAATGCCATGGACAGTGAAGAAAAAAAAAAATAGATGGTTGAACACATCAATCCAGTGTTCTCACTAGAGACACAAATGGATAAATTCAAATGATCACATTTTGAATATATCATTTAAAAATGTAGTTCCCTTGAGAAGTCTGTAATGCTGGGAAAGGTGGAAAGAAAGAGAGAAAGATGACCAGGAACAAGATTGATTGATGTATGTATAGTACTGATAGGTTGAAAGCCTTAAATATCAGGTTAGATACAGATTATCAGAAAGAAATCAAGCTATGTGGTTACAGTATTAAGAACAGGCTTCAATTTGATGACACATAATCAATTCAATCCTTTTGGCTGTGTTACTATTAACTATTCTGGGTCATGTTGGTTTTATTTCATTGCTTTGTCTTTATGCATATTTCTTTTGTTAACTAATTTCAAGATTCCCCTGTTAAGAATTATAAAACAATGTACCTGTTTCCCTCAAACTGTAATGGATTTTCAACTCACTCAAGGTTTTCAAACAAAGTCTAGAGAGCCATCTGCCAGAATAATTTAGTGTATTTTATGCAGAACATAAAGTTGGCCTAGAAGACCTATAAGATCTCCCTTCAACTGACATATTCCTTGATTCTATGTTGATGAAAGAAAAACAGAATCTCAGTATTCTGATAAGGAAGTATCACAGTTAACCTAACCAGTAGTTTTCCTCAGCAGCTGTATAATCTTCAGGCAGATGAATTCTCATTGAATATTTGAACGAGATTGTTGCTATTCATCTGCATATTTTTCTATGAATTATTTTCATTTGGTACCTTTGTTGACTGAAAAAAAATTGGCATCACTTCAGAAGCCCTAGATATGCTTCTCCCTATTCAGGCTGCTGCTAATATACCACAATTAAATGCTAATGTATGACAGAATGAGGCAGAGTCAGACAAATGTTTAATAAAACATATAAAGACAATTCTAATTAGTACTAGAATGCACTTGGGTTGACCTCTGTTTTCCAGTACTCGCAGACTAGCAAAATTGACACTTTTCCAGGCGTTTATAGATTTGGGAGAGAGAACCAGAAAAGCACACCAAAAGCTATTCAAATGAATGCATCTGCTGTTTGGGAATAATGCTGTGTCCCCATTTCAAATATTTGTGTTTCAATGAATGGCAAACAGGACAATGCAGATTAACGTAGTTCCTCACTTCGCTGCACTTTTAGATTTGCATGGCTGCCTTTCCTGCTAAAGTTGTCCATTTTGTAGCTCTCTTTATAGAAAAAACTTCTTTTCTGCTTTGTACCTGCCACTAAATAATATCTAGATACACTTCAACTTTCTAATGGAAATGTTTTTCTTTTAATTTAAATAAAGTCAGCCTTCCACAGACCATTGTTTTTTAAGAAATACTTTCCAGAATGATCCATCTGTTGCAATAGTTTTGTGGCTTCCACTTTCAGTACCTTTGGTATAACAGACAACCTTTAGAAATTGCTTACCAGTGTTAATGCCTGTGCACTGCAGGAAAATGGTCTGTAATCAAAAAATGTTAAAGGGGGAAACTCTTTTCATTGACTTCTTTCCTCAGAAATCTGTAATATACTTCCTGGAAAGTTCACATTTTCTAGAAACATTCTGCTGGGTTTCCTGTATATTTTTAAAACCTTGTGGAACAATTCAGGTGATAGGCTATCTGCTTTGTTCACCTTTATTGTTCGCAAAAAAGTGTTCATCCCCCTTTCAATTTTCTGAATTCTTGCTTATCTTTGCCATTAAATATTATCAAAACTTCCTGAGGACCTTACTGATCTATAAAGAGAATCTGAGTGAACAAAGACATACTAAAACTTAGTGCTTTTTTCCTCCATAAACCAAGGAATTCAATATATGAAGTGCCCTTGTGAAAACATCATTTCAGTAACTGAATTAGTAGATTTAATAACTAGTTGTACCACCTTCAGCTGAATAATTACAACCAAACACTGTAATTGGTGTTCTGTCTCTCACACAGTCATGTCAGAATGTTGGCACACTTCTCCATAGAACTGCTTCAACCCAGTAATATTTAAGAGTTTTCTTGCAAAAAAATCCCCACTTACTTCAAGCCACGCTGCAATACTGAAATGGCATTTAGGTCAGGACTTTCATTTTAAAACTTTGAATTTATTTTCTTTATCCCTTTTCCTTTAGACTTGCTTAGATGTTTGGAACTTATTGCATGACTGTCTTACTGCATGACCCACTTACATTTCAACTTCAACTGATGGATAGACAGCCTAATTCTCCTGTTGGGGCTCTCTAATATGAAACAGAATTTTTGCTTCCTTCAGGGATGGCAAGTCTTAAGGCATCAAGTCATCTTCAAACCATGCTGCTGTCCTATGTTCTCTCTACTTGACAGCTATTATGAAATTTGTATTATGTGTTTAGTTTCTGTCAGACAAACTGGCACCATGTTGTCCAAAAAGTTCCAGTTTGGGCTTATCTGCTCAAACCTCTAAAAATCTCATCTAATAAAACTCTTGGGATCTGGAAATCCATTTGAATGTTATCATATATAAATGGTGTTTTAAGATTCCTGGATGTTTCAATTCCCACAATGGACGAATGGTTACAGAAGCTGATGGAGTTGGAAGAAATGGCTAAATTGACCATTTTTATTAAAGAAAAGAATATAAGTACCTTTGTTGCCACATGACCGCTTCCGGACTTTGTGCTTGTGGTAGAAAAAAATGAAACTTTGATTTTGTGTTTTACCAATTAAACTGATATGTGTTTATAGAAATGGCTATAAACTATATTACTATGGAAAAGCAAAAAGTTGTGGTTTGATGTTAATGCTTTATTTTACTGCAACAGAGGGAGTCAGAAATCAATTTTTTTTTCTTTTCCCCAGCTCTTCCTCACTTCTCTTTCCCTTTTTTCCCCTCACTGTCTTCCTATTTTCTTTTGTATTTTGCGTCTTATTTTATAACCTAATAAAAGTTTCTGAGAAAAAATGTTCCTGGATGTTTGTTTGGGGTTCTTTGTGACTTCCTAAATGATTTTGTACTAGTTTTGGTCTTGATAGGATAACTAAACTTGGAAAGATTCACTATATCCCTTTATTTCTAGACAATGCCTCTGACTTTAGATTGATAGCAACTAGCTTTAGAAATTGTCTTGTAATCAATGGCATTTTATATAGGTCTCTTTTAATCGATTGTGTGTCATCAAGTCATTTTCGACTCCTAGCAACCATATAGATAGATTTTCTCCATACCAGTCTATTTCTAAATTGGTCTTTCCGGTTTTTCAATTGTGCACTTATCATTACTGTAACTGAGTCTCATCCTGTTGATGGTCATATACTTCTCTTTCTTTCCATCTTTCCCAGTATTAGAGCCTTTTCTAGTGAGCTAGTTCTTCATATAATATGTCTGAAGTAGAATAATTTGAGCATGATCATATGTACATCTAGTAAGCACTCTGGGTTGGTTTACTCTTTAGAGACTACTTTGAGCAGGGTAGGGTATGCCTGTGGAATTTGTGAGGTAAGGACTTCTGATGGATAGTGCCAAAATCTGTGAGTATATATAGGACAGGGTGGCTCAAATCAGATCCAATCATTTAATGGCATACTATCCCTTTGACTAATTTTTTGAACTTGGGGGAGGTATTTTTCACATTGGAATATTTCATTTTATATTATTTTATTTATGAAACTAGCATCACTTTTTTTAAAAAAATATTTATGGTTCACTCAGTATGAATTAGCTGCTCTTGGAAACTGGGGATTATATCACCATGAAGTTCTCTCAATTCATGTATTCTTCAACTGTCAAACTATGCAATGTTTGGTTTTTCTGAGGCTAAGCCATTGGATACATGGCTGGCAAAGTAGTTAATTGGTTAGGTTATACGTTTCTCCTGCTGGATAAAGCATATGTCTTTGAAAATGCCCACAGCTGTTCTCTGGTTATGGTTTCAATCTGATTCAGAGAAAATTTTTCTGACAAATTGGCGATGCATTCAGACCTCTTATTTGCCCCCTGCCCTTTTTAAAAGAGAATTCTATTGATATCTCCCCAATTGTTCATAACAAATTAATTTTGAGGAAATAGTAGAGAGTTTTAATGTAATCAATTTTGACAATTAATGTCTAATCTTTGATATAATCTTTAAAATATTCAGATAATTTTGCCTATCAGAAGGTATCTAACATTCAGTCAGTCAGTTACTTACTAAATAACCCTCTTAAGAAAAGTATAGGTTTTTATATAGAAGGTGTGTCGAGAAAAGGGAATATGATAGAAAATTTTTAAAAATGTGTCAAAGATTTAAAGACTCAGAGAACTGAACATTCATATTGATAAGAACAACAAAAAACCAACATTGGAACTAGAATATTTCACTCAGCACCTGACTATCCATGGGACAATGTTCTCGCAGTGGTTACTGCCTGTACAAAAGGCATTTGACATACATTCATAACCAGGGACCACAAAGTGACCTTTTTTGTAGCTCTACAAAAGTGCAGTACTCCATCTGAAATCAAGTCAGCATCAACTCTGTTAATATCCAAGAACGCTTCCAAGATCTGGAAACTGTTCTGGAGAGCATGACCTGGTACCAGTTGATTGGTTCTGGTAGGAATATTTCCCTCAAATGTCAGTGACTATTCTTAGCATTTGGGGATTATGCTGGGTTTTGTTTTGTTTTTTCTTTTAATTTTATCTTGTATCTCTTTGTCAGCTGTTAGATTCTTTAGGGATTGAGCATCCTATAAATCATACAAATAAATAAATATTACCTTGAGCAGAGTGTTGTAGGCTTGAAACCACCATTATAATAACAGCCTTTAAGGCTTCCTAATGAGCGAGGTAAAAACCATCCCTCAGGCTTCGGAATAAGAGAACAATTGAAAGTCTACAATAAATGGAAGGAGGCTTTCTATTTATTTTTTTATTTTTTATTTATTATTTAGTCTTTTATACCACCCCCTCTCCCAATGGGACTCGGGGCAGTGTACAGCCAAATAAAATGGAATAAAAAATACAATACAATATTTAAAAGCAATTTTAAAAGATTAAATAAGACGGCTGATAAATAACTAATAGATAAAAACAATCAAGGTTAAAAGTTATAAAATTGAGAACCGATTAAAACCAATTAAACCCTGCACAAAACTCTAGGTCAGACCGGCTTGGTGAAATAAGTGGGTTTTCAAAGTGCGCCGGAAGGTCAAAAGGTCATGGATGATCCTCAACTCCGGGGGTAATTCGTTCCAGAGGGAAGGTGCTCCCAGAGAGAAGGGCCACACCCTCGGGGTTGCCAGCCGTCCAGCTGGCAGCACCCTGAGGAGACCCACCCTATGGGAGCACACTGGCCGACGGGAGACTGATGGTGGCAGTAGGCAGTCCCATAAGTACCCAGGTTCCAAGCCATGGAGCGCTTTAAAGATGGTCACTAATACCTTGAATTGCACCCGGAAGGCCACCAGGAGCCAATGCAGCTCACACAAAAGTGGTGTAACATGGGAGCTCCAAGGAGCCCCCAAAACCAGCTGTGCAGCTGCATTTTGCACCAACTGGAGCCTCCGGGTGCTCTTCAAGGGGAGCCCCATGTAGAGAGCATTGGCATAGTCTAGGCAGGAGATGACAAGGGAAGATGTGACAGTGCAAAGTGCATCCCGATCCAGAAAGGGCCGCAATTAGTAGATCCTATGGAGCTGACAAAAAGCCCCCCTGGCGACGGCTGCTATGTGGTCTTCTAACAACAGCCCCACATCCAGCGTCCTCTCCTTAGGGGCAAGAATTTTCCCCCCACGGCCAGCGATGGAGTTAGCTGGTTGTATCGGGACGCCGGAAAGCACAGCCACTTGGTCTTGGTCGGGTTGAGCTGAAGCCTGTTCCGCCCCATCCAACCCCGCACAGCCTCCAAGCACCGGGTCATCACTTCCACAGCTTCATCGGGGTGGCCTGGGGTAGAGATTTGATACTGAAGTCTCAAAATCTGAATGTCTCTCTAGGGTAGTGTTTTATATTGATATGGAAATGAACAAAATGAGACAGACTTGGGCTTATATGTTTAAGCCTGAATGTCCCAGTAATAATTCTCACAGCCTTAGATATCACATACTGTACTGGATTTCTGGATATTAGAACACTGATTAGTAAAGCTTCCTTTATGGTTTTGTTGCACTAAAACTGCAATTTAGAAAGGTTAATTGTGGTTTTTATAAAAAAAAGTACAACTTAGACCAGTGAGATCAAGAGGGTAATTGGGGATATAGAAACTGGAAAAAGAAATCTGAGAGAAGATAGAATTACATTTTTTAAAAGTTGTAAAGGAAAGAAATTGGCTGCTTGAAATATTCTAGGTTTAAAAAAGTGAATAACCAAGTGATAGGTTGCTTTTTCTCTATATTTTTCCACATGTAAATGTTTTCCAGTCTAATAGGACTCTTAATGTTATAATTTAAATATGGGCTTGTTTGTTTGTTTAGAAAATGTTTATATCTGTCCATATACCATCTAAGCAAATAACTCAGAGATTAGACACCAGATATAAATCAAGGGAGAACAATTGAGTCAGAGTTAGATGAGGAAAAGCCCTAAAATAAGTGGTAGTGAGTTTAACATGAGAAAAAGTAATCAACGTTGATTTCACAAATCAGTCAAGCATTTTTATTTTTATTTATTTGTAAAATATATTTGCCATCCATCTTACCATGCAGAAATTAAAATCAAGTTATTTTTAACAACTGGGTATTTCTATTAAATTCCTGAGGAACCATCTCACCCAATGATTTTAACTGTCCCACTCAGAGAAAGAGGCTTAATCTGGATCCCATCTGATGAAGAATGTTGACTGTGGAGTCTGGGAGAAGTGCCTTTTCTGCTATGGCCACTGCCCTTTGGAATATTCTCCTGCAAGTGGTAGGATTCAAATTTTTTACTACCGGTTCTATGAGGTGTGGCTTGGTGGGAGTGGCAGGGGAAGGAAACTGTAAAATCTCCAGTCAGAGGTGGTATTTACCTGTTCTCCGAAAATTTCCGCTACCGGTTCTCCAGAACTGTTCAGAATCTGCTGAATACCACCTCTGTCTCCTGCTTGAGGTGAGGTTGGCCCTCATGCTCCTGTCATTTTGAAGAGCCTTAAAACCTGATTCTTTAACTGGCCTGAGATCCCGAGAATGGCACCCTATGCTTGGGATGGCTGCTGGGGTAGAGAGAAGATCCCCATCTCCATGTCACCTGTCTTCTTAGATATAAATGTAAGTTTAATAAATAAAAATAAATATGCAACCCAGAAGATTAGCATCAGCAATTTAAAGTGATAAAATTCCTGAAGACCCAGCCAGTGTAAGAACTGGGGAGTAGGGGAGAAGAATTAGGAATTAGTTAGGGGATGTCTAATGAGCAAATATTATTTTGGAGCAGAACCATAGAGCAGAGAGAAGAGTCCTAATGATCTAATCTACATCTTAAAGTCCTGGTCCCATTCTACCAAGGCAAATAAAAGAGTAACAGAATAGCAATTTTAAGTTACAAATTAATTATCTACATGGCAGTAGCAGTAGAAGAGGAAGTCAGACTCATTGCCTATCTCTCCAACCACATGCTGGCAAGCCAGAAACAGAATTGTGGCAGGCTTAAACTCCTAAAAATATTTTCTGCCACTTCTATCACTTCAGCTACTAATGACAGTATGATAGTATGCTTTCAACAGCATACATAAACTAGTGTACTGGATACTTGAAAAGTAATTAATGGTTGAATCTAGTTTATCCAGACCAAGGAAACAACTAACTATAGCAAGTTATATGCCATGCTTTGCTTAACCACAATTAATTGAATAAACATGCTAGTTTGAATACAATTTGTTAAGCCACAAACAAGCAAACTACGTTATAGTTTACAACAAGCTGCAACCCAATGTTACTTTCTCGCTGGACCAAGCTATCTCATTTGTCTAATACTTTGTTCCAATCCCCATTTCAGCATATTCTTAACAGCTGGTTTCAAAAAGAAGGAAAAATAAAGTTGCACTATATAAGGGGACTCAGTGACATCACATTGCAACCTCCCACATTATTGTACCTATCTATTCATTGAAAGAATTGGAAGATGAAATGAGAAATAATATGAAGAGTGAAAATGCCTGAAGACAAAGTAGCAAACCCCAAGTACTAGCTTCAGTCATCCAAGAAGGGGATTCAGAAAAATTGCCACAAAACAGCAAGATGATACCAAAGGTCACTGATAGTTCAAGGAAAATTTAAAGTTTCAGGTCCTCTGTCTCTTCTTGCAGAGGTCATCCTCCAGACAGAACAAGACTGATTTGGTGCCAAATCTAAGTCCAAAACCTGATGGAAAATGAGTTGTTTTAAACTAAACTTCAGCCACCTCTTAGTTTTCCTTTGCTGTATTTTCAGTTTCGATTTTAGTTCTTTAATCCACCAAGACTAGAGAAGCATAATGTTGCTTTCTTGCCATAAGCACTGATTAAGATTTGGAATCTTGTCTACGGTAATCACTTCGCTAGTGAATAAAGTAGAGTGTTTAAATGGAGTAATAAAGAGGTTGGTTAAAAGTGATCTGAAAAATACCTACTCCGACTCTAAGGGAAAAAGTTAGACCATTACTGATTCTAATTATCCAGTATACTGACTGCTGTAGTAGTTGGTAGATATTCTTTTTTTTCCCTGAAGCAATTAATGAAGATAAAGGGAGAAACATTGCTCTGCAGGTTGGAATTATGATAACAATGAAGCAAAGTTGGGTAATTAAAGCACTTTGTATATTTACTGTTATAGTGGCTATTCTTCCTGGAGCAGTTAATGATGGTAAAACTAAGTTCAGGAGGAAAGAACAAATATTTCAAAGCATCCTAGAGTTGGATGATTGATCAATGAGGCTAAATTCAGGCTTAAATTCTGCTTTTCCCTTAAACGTGTCATTCCATTTTCTTTTCACAATTGGTTTCCAATAGCTGACTTAGTCCTTTGGTAAGCAATTTTTATACTGGTTATTAATGAATGCCTAAAGGGGTGAAAAGTATTTCACATAATATGTATGAAATGGAAACAGTGCAAATATGTTTCAACAATCAACACCCAATCACAGGTATAGTATCTGTAAACTGGGAATCCAGTGATAACACACAGGTAATGACATCATTCCAAAAATGACTCTGTGACACATGTGGTACCATCATGGCTTCTAAGGGAAGCCAGTGCATCCAATAGGCTGGATAGCTTCCTGGATCTTAATTTCTCATCAAGAACCCTTATGGATATTTGCCTAAGAATCTACCATTTTGCCATTGCAAAGCCTGGCAGGAAAAACTAGAGACCAATTATTGATTTCTTGAAAATGAGGTTTATTTGTAAACAATAGACAAAGTGCCTAGATTAAACATCTGGTGTGACTATTTGCTCTATGTACTGTACTTCCCTTAATTTGGGAATTCAAGCTGATATATCTAGCATCCACTCCTTCTTTTTTCCTTATAACAACAGCCCTGTGTGATGAGTTGGGCCCAAATCACCCACTGAGCTTCCATGGTTGACAGTGGACTAGAAATCGAGTTCTACTTTGAGTCCAACACTTTAACTACTACATCACATTTGCAATCTAATCTAAAACAGTTTTACCTTATATTTAAATATGAGAGAGGCGAAGGACAAGAAGGGAAATAACCTGTGTCCCTCAAATAAACTAACCCTTTGAAAACAATTTCTCATATGAAAACTCTGTCCATACTCTGACCTTCTCATAAGGGAGGTGGTCCTTCTAACAGCTATTAGAATCTGCTATTTTCACATTATTTTGTTTTAAATGTATTTTGAGAAACAGAAATGGCGGTAAATTATTCATGGCTACTGCTGCAAGTATGTACCACTGCACAACTCATGGACCTATTTACTGAGGAAGGAACTCACAAGGAGGCTTTTGGTTTGGATTCTCCTCAAATCTGTAACCAAGCCAGACTTTATATTATGTTGGAGTGGGAAGAGGACAAAGACTGAAAGGGAAATTTTCAGGGAAGCGTATTAACTTATCTCAGTTGTAAGGAAAGTCCTGTGAACATACAACACCACTTCATGTAGAAGAAGAGAAATATAAACTGCATTACATTTCAAACTATGCTCCTAAGAGCAATGTGGTAAACTCCAAAATCTTAAATTCACACAGCTGACAAAAATAAAAATCCTTTTCATTAATATTAGACCCACAGAGGCTTTGACAAATTCTTTGGTGGTTTCTTTATGGACAAGCAAACATGACCTGAATGTAATTATCAGGAGAATCAGGATAAAATTCAGTCAAAAGACAACAGAGAGTTATTGAGTGTTTATTTTCAACTTCCAAAACTATATGTGGTTTTCATTAATTTTAGGACATTTTTTTAAAAATGTACAATTTAAGGGTTGTGTTGTGTGGTTTTTCCTCAGCTGTGTATTACATTTAATCTGTATTTTTAAATTTTGTGTATACAAGTGGTCCTCAATGTATAACCACAATTGAGCCCAAAATTTATGTTGCTAAGTGAGAAATTTGTTGAGTGAGTTTTGCCCAATGTTACGACTTTTCTTGCCATATTTGTTAAGTGAATCACTGCAGTTGTTAAATTAGTAACATGGTTGTTAAGTGAATCTGGTTTCCCCATTGACTTTTTGCCAGAAGTTTGCAAAAGGTGATTACATGACCCTAGGATATTGCAGTCATCATAAATGTGAGTGAGTTGGCAAGTATCTGAATGCATCTGAACCATGGAGATGCTGCCATAATTGTAAGTGTGAAAAATGGTCATAAGTCACTTTTTGAGTGCTGTTGTAACTTTGAATGGTCACTAAATGAACTGCTGTAAGTCAAGGTCTACACACACACACGCACACATATTCAAGCGGAAGATAGATAAATTCCACAGAAAATTAATTATAGGCTATGCCATTAACTTCTCTACAGAAAGAATGTTTTTCAGCACATGAGTAAGACTGATTTATTTATTGTTTGTTTGTTTGTTTGTTTGCCAGACTTATAAACCATCCCAACTGAAGCCAACATTGAGAGACACATAATTTCCATCTTTGTAACTTCTGAACAAATGCAAATAGTTGAGCATAGCAATATAAATAATAAGTAAATGAATCAATGGTGGTGGTGGGGAAACTAAAAAAATGAGAATAAGTGGCCCAAAAGATAGTCATCACTGGCAGATAAGCTGGAGCTGTTAGACCAGAAAGGCCCCCTTAAATCTTTCATAGTTTAAAACATCAGAACACATCATTGAAACCTATTCGTAGATTGTGCAGAATTCAAGGAGAATAAGATTTGAACTCCTATGGGCACATACTTGCTTCTGTTGTCAAATACGTAAGGACTATGTTTCTTTTCCCAGGACTTTTATGGCTGTGCAATCTCAGACAAAATATATGTTTGATTTAAGGAGGTGCCAACAAATGCAGTGCTCCAAATTAACTTTTCCCCTTTGAAGTTGGATCACTACATTGCTCTATTATTTTTCCTCTTATTCCAATGCTGCCTAAAAGCAGCATTAACATGTATAGAATATGTTACATTTCTCATCCATTAACTTAGAAGGAAGTCAGATGACTATCTTTGATTGGAAAATGAGGCAAGAGAAGTGAGAAAGAAATCAGCAATGGAAGCAAATTTCATGCCACTATTGTATTCTGCAGACCTGGGACAGAGGAATAACACAAAATCTTAATTGCGGGGACAAACATAGAATGGAACCCCTTTTCAATTAATACAAACTATTTCTGCCGAACGAAATAGGATTTTCCACCCTTCCACTTTGTTTCATTAAAGAAAGGAGACAATCCACCACACTAAAAGAGGGCATATAGTAGATTAAATTTTACACATTGAATATAAAATAGCACAGCCAATATAATCTGATAGCTTAAAAAAATTAACAAAACCAGATTGTCTCCAATGATTGTACAAGCAGAAAGGTGGCTTGCATATCAGTCTCCATCATTTTCTCTCCATCTCTATTATTAAGCAGTCCAAAACCTTCTTTAAAAAGGTTTTTCTTCATAAGAAATAAACAGAGGTTAACAACATAAAATAACAACACATTACAGAAACCAATAAAGTGGAGTTACACTTTGACAAGAATAAACATTTTCCTAAAATGCCTTGGCAAATAATAGGAAGTCTTAATTTGATCAATTAAGGAAGCCAACTAAGACTTTTGGGGAGGTGGAGGCATTCCAAAGTCGGAACTCCATCTCTTCAAAGGCCTTTTCCTTGAAAGCATTACATCCTGTAAACATTTTGTATCAGTGTACTTTTATTGTTGTTTTATTTTGTTTTAATTATTCACTGGAAATTATCTGCAAAGTTTGGTTGTGAGCTTGCTGCTCAATCGTTCATTGCTTCTCAGTTCATTCATTGCTTCTCAATCAAGGCAAACAGGGAGGAAAATATTGTGTAAAATTTTAAATTAAATTAACAGAATTCCATCTGCAAGACTACTGATAATATTCAGAATTAGGGGAAAATGAAACAGAGATATAGAATTATGTAACTTATTCTTTCCCATTGTTTTCCTACAGGAAGGCTAAGGATTTCAATGATAAAATTTCCAGAAAGGTTAATGTTGTGTGTTGGAATAGAATTAGGCCATTATGTCATCCATAGACAAAGATAGGAACAGAAAGGAAAGAATTGGGCTTCAAGATGTCAGAGTTCCTAGTAAACCCTCCAGACAATTCAAAACTCCAAGACAAAGTCCATCAAAGTAAGAATTTATTAGAGAAGTCATGCTGACACCTCTGGGGAAAACCCAAATCTGAATTCCCACATTTCCCCCTCTTCTACACTAAAATTCACACCCTGCCCCATTTAGTGACTCCAAGGTCACATTAGCCAATCAACCTCCTGTCTCAGCTGCTGCCAAATTCCATACACTCCCCTCCAGATGCCAGCAACTTGTCCTTGATCTCTGGCAAAAGAATATTGTTGTGGCTATAATCCCTTCGCTACTCTCCCATTCCCACAACCAGACCATCCCCCGCTGTGGCAGCCTGGAATCTGAATCAAGATGGATCTGGGGCTGACAGGCTGCCTCCCCTCAAGCAATGAGAACATCCTGAAATGAAACAACTGACAGAAATTCTTGAAGAAGCACTACCCTGAATTTGGAAATAACACTGAATCTTCAAGGGTGATCTTTTGTGATGTAATTTATTGAATCACCTTTTAGCCAATCCAAATGCACAAATATTGAAAATTAGACTATGCCTTTCTCCTTCTTCTAGATGGGTTCAGATACTAGATAGTTTTCAAGTTGTTAACTAGATTCTGAATATCAAAACTGGAACATTCTGTTTGATTTGACAACAAAGCAACAGTCAGTGTCTTCAGAGAGGTGGCATTCACTTATGTAATCCTTTATTTATTTACTAGGTGTTGTGTATGGACTGAGTCTTCACTCAGGTCCGTGCTTCAAGCGGGAAGCACGGACCTCTCCCATTGGCTGAGCCGTTTGACAGCCGGCTATAAAAGGCGGCTGTCAAACGGCATCAGCTGTTGCCGCTCCAGCTGGCTGCCGTGTTAGCGCGGCAGTAGCGGTAACCCTCTTTACTTATAATAAAGAGTTAAGCTTTTAGCCTTGACCTGGTCTCTGCCTGAGTTATTCCGTCGCTCCACAACACTGGCGACGAGGACGGGATACAAGTAAAGGCAAGCCAGGCAAGGGAGAGAATTAAAGGAGCGAAATCACTACCTAGAGCTGAAATCGCTACAGAGTTGCAGACTCTAACCGCGAAGTGCCGTCTCTAACTTACCTGAGGAGAAACTTCACAGCTGACAGAAGATGACTGCGAATCCGGCATTCCCGCCCTTCAGACCGGCTGCTGAGACGTGGGAGTCATACAAGAACCGGTTTGACTGTTTTCTTGATGCTTTAGACCTGTCAGAAATTTCTG
This sequence comes from Bungarus multicinctus, assembly GCA_023653725.1. Classification (NCBI taxonomy): domain Eukaryota; kingdom Metazoa; phylum Chordata; class Lepidosauria; order Squamata; family Elapidae; genus Bungarus; species Bungarus multicinctus. Next base: position 56,450,729 of record CM042836.1, on the reverse strand, counting down.
AACATAGGAAGAAGTCTTACTTCCTAAGTTTTTGCGGAGCCACGGTTTTTGACACCGCATCAGCTTTACTGGCCCCTAGATCTATAAAGACTATTCCCTGGGAGGAACTGCAGGAAATTCTTTCAAATCACTACTCCCCAAAGCCTTCCAGGATTGCTAGGCACCATGCTTTCAGAAGGCGCATCCAAACAGAGGGGGAAACAATTAATGATTATATGGCAGCACTGAGAACAACTGCCCTGCATTGTGGGTTCAGAGATTACCTGGACGATATGCTGCTCGATCAGCTAATTTGTGGCATTAGAGACCCAAAGTTACAAAGACGTTTATTAGCCAAAGGGGATCTAACTCTTAAGCAAGCCTTAGAGGAATCCCAGGCTGCTGAGCTGTCAGCACTCTCAGCAGCTGAAATTCAGGGAAAACCCAGCAGGCTAGAAAATCCTACAGTATATTTTGAGGAAGCCTCCTCAGAAACTGGCCCAGAAGAGGCTACTGAGGTAAACCGCCTCAGACAGCCCAATGCAAATCAAAAAGAGTTCAGGCAAGGTATAAGTCAAACCCCACAGTTACAAACAGTATGCTTAAGCTGTGGGGGAAATCACCTCAGAGCATCCTGCAGATTCAGGAATGCCACATGTTTAAGGTGTCAAAAGAAAGGCCATCTGGCAAAAATTTGTCAGTCAGGAAAAACCTTCAGCCAGCCACAAAGACCACAGAAGCTCATTCAATATCCCAGGCAAATTGAGGACTGTTTCACTTGCTATCAATTTAAAATTCAAAAAATTAATAAATCTAACAAAATTAGTGTCACTGTTTCTATAGAAGGTAGACCCTGCAAGATGGAGGTTGACACCGGCTCTGCATTGTCCATCATCTCATGGGACACCTTAAAGAAGCTACTCCCCAGAATGTCAAGACAGAAAATTCCAGCCTGCAACCTAACACTTCGGGACTACCAAGGCAGAACCATCCCTGTCATCGGAAAAGGCAAGTTCCTAGTCCATTTTCAAGGGTTTAAGGGTCACTTGCCTCTAGTGATAGTGGATGGTGTCCTCCCAAGCCTATTGGGACTAGATTGGTTCCCAGCCCTGGGCCTCCACATAGGGGGAATCCACGCCATTAACAATTCAGAAGTTGACTCCCTGTTCAGGGACTATGCAGACGTATTCAGTGAGGGCCTAGGCTGCTACGTGGGAACCCCAATATCTTTCAGGGTAGACTCCCAGGCAGTTCCAATTCGTTTGAAGCCCCGCAGAGTTCCTTTTGCAATTCGTCCTCAACTAGACAAGGAACTTGACAAATTAATCAAACAGGGCATTCTGCAACCAACTGACTTCTCAAAGTGGGAGACCCCCATAGTAACTCCTTTAAAAAAGGATGGACACTTGAGGATCTGCTCAGACTACAAGTCATCAATAAACAGATATTTACAAGTTAGTGCGTACCCAGTCCCTGTGGTACAACATTTACTCCATTCCCTTGAGCCTGGGTCCATTTTTGCAAAGTTGGACATGTCCCAGGCGTATCAGCAGTTTCCTGTTGACGATGAAACTGCTGAACTGCAAACAATAGTAACCCACAGAGGGGCTTTCAAATGCACACGTCTACAATTCGGAGTTAGTGTGGCCCCTGGAATTTTCCAATCCCTTATGGAACGAATACTGCAAGGGTTACCAGGCGTTGTGCCTTACTTTGATGATATTCTGGTATCTGCCACCAACCAACAGCAATTACTACAAAGGGTCAGAAGTGTACTTGACCGTTTCAGACAATCTGGTCTCAAGCTAAAAAGGGAAAAATGCACCATAGCCACTCCACAAGTGGAATTCTTAGGTTACAAAATTGATGCAAAGGGTATTCACCCAACTGAATCAAAAGTTAAGGCCATTCACGATGCGCCTACTCCTACAAACAAAACTGAGCTTCAAGCTTTCCTGGGCCTCTTGAATTTCTATGCATCGTTCCTGCCCCATAAAGCTTCTGTCGCTGAGCCACTTCATAGACTTTTAGACAAGCATTCGCCATGGCACTGGGGACCAAGGGAAACTATTGCTTTCAAACAAGTCAAGTCATTGTTAACTTCAAAGGCCGTCTTAATCCAATTCAATAAAGACTTACCACTCATTCTAGCAGCCGATGCTTCTCCATTCGGAATCGGGGCTGTCCTGAGCCACAGACTGCCCAATGGTGCAGAAGCACCTATAGCTTTCTTTTCAAGGACACTATCTTCCACTGAACGCAACTACAGCCAGATCGACAAGGAGGCCTTGGCTGCAGTGGCTTCAGTGAAGAAGTTCCATGAATTCCTCTACGGGCACCATTTCGAACTGATAACTGATCACAAGCCACTGCTAGGCATTTTATCCGGCTCTAAACAGACTCCCCAGATTTTGTCCCCAAGGATGACCAGATGGACGGTTTTCCTGGCTGCGTATTCCTACACTCTAATCCATCGATCCGGGAAAAGCCTTTCCCATGCTGATGCACTCAGCCGCTGTCCCCTGCCAATGCCAGTCGTGGACCCAGCACCTGCAACCACAGTCTTTCTTATCGACGATCTCAAGCTTCCAGTCACTGCTGCTGACATCGCTGCCCATTCGGCCAAGGACCAGGTAATATCCCAAGTCCTGGACTGGGTAGGGAGGGGGTGGCCTACGGCCCCTTATCCTTCAGACTTCCTACCCTACAAATTACGCCAGCAGGAACTTTCCTCCTTGCAAGGCTGTTTGCTATGGGGAACCAGAGTAGTCATTCCCCACAAATTACAAACCTCAATACTGAAGGTTTTGCATGAGGGCCACCCAGGGATTGTGAGAATGAAGGCCCTCGCCCACAGCTACGTATGGTGGCCAGGCATGGATGCCCAAATCTCTAATTGGGTAAATTCTTGCCAGGCATGCCAGGCCTCCAGGGCATTACCACCAGTAACCACCCCTAGGACCTGGGAGGAAGCAAGTAACCCCTGGTCCAGGATACACATAGACTTAGCAGGCCCTTTCCATGGGCGCACTTTCCTGGTGGTAGTAGATTCGTATTCAAAATGGGTGGAATTAACTTTAATGCACTCCACCACTACAGAGGCAGTCAGCAAAGCACTGACTAGGATATTCGCCACACATGGCCTTCCTGATTCTGTCGTGTCTGACAATGGCCCCCAATTCACCTCCTGTGAGTTTGAAATGTTTTTAGCAAGTTTGGGCATCAGGCACATACTAGTAGCCCCTTTCCATCCTGCCAGCAACGGGCTGGCTGAGAGGGCAGTTAGATCTGCTAAAGAGGTGTTACAAAAATTGGGTCCCTCTAACTGGCATGACAGGCTGGCCCAATACTTATTGAGCCAACACACTACACCCTGTGCCTCTACTAACAAGTCACCAGCCGAAATATTAATGGGACGCCGGCTGAGGACCACCTTGGATAGGCTGCACCCAAGTTATGCCCCTTTGCTTCCCCTTGGGTCAAACAGCCAAGACAGGGGGTTCCTGGTTAATGACAAGGTATTTGTCAGAAATTTCACTGGGCAACCACTATGGTTACCAGGGCTTGTGATAGCAGTAACTGGTCCCAAGTCTTACAGAGTCCAGTTAGCTGATGGGCGGACCTGGCGGCGTCACGTGGACCACCTGAGGAAGCGTTGGAGCTCTGCACCCAGAGGTCATCTAGACGGACCCCATGCAGAAGCAACCACACCATTCGACGAAACCAGTTGCCAACCCACCAGGGACGACTACCTACCAGATGTGGAAGCTGACCAAGGTGCAGACCCGACTCCAGACAATCCAGCAGCCCCTCCATCGCCTGGAAACACGCAGAGAGCTCCAGACAACAACCCAGCGCCATCTTTGACGGAGCCTAGAAGATCCGGACGAATTCGCAGGCGTCCGACGTATCTGAAGGACTACGCATGCTCCTCACTGGGAGGGAGGAGTGTTGTGTATGGACTGAGTCTTCACTCAGGTCCGTGCTTCAAGCGGGAAGCACGGACCTCTCCCATTGGCTGAGCCGTTTGACAGCCGGCTATAAAAGGCGGCTGTCAAACGGCATCAGCTGTTGCCGCTCCAGCTGGCTGCCGTGTTAGCGCGGCAGTAGCGGTAACCCTCTTTACTTATAATAAAGAGTTAAGCTTTTAGCCTTGACCTGGTCTCTGCCTGAGTTATTCCGTCGCTCCACAACACTAGGCTCATACACTATTTATTTACTAGACTCATATACCACTCTAGATTCTAAGTGGCACATTTACCAGATATTGTAAATCAGACTAAAAGGAAAAGTAACAATAAATTTTAATGATAAAATCCAATAAATTATACGGTATTGAAAATACAGGTGCCTGCTAGAACATCTTTTCTAGAAAACTGAGGCTAGGTATCAAGAAAGCAATAAGCAGCAGAAACAGCAAGGTGGATCTGTCTAAGAATTTCTAAACTGATGACTCTCCAGTCATTATCTCTGGAATTAACTCTGAATCTGTTTTGAAAAGTCAAGGGCTTTACACTTAAGAAATTTAGGGTAAGAGCATGGTTATACATCTTGATACCTGATCTGTCCATTACCAAAATCTAATACATGGAATTTGACTTTACTCCAAAAAAGAGGCCCATCTAACCTGTTATATTACTCAGGTGGGAGAAAAAGGCATGAACATTTTGAACTTTGATTTTATTAAAGATAGGGCTCACATTTAAGTCATCAGAATTCTTAGTTGCTGCACACAGTGGATTTGGTTTAGTTTTCACACTTGCTCAAGTTTGCAATTTTGTTCATTCTCTATTCATATTATCATGGCATTCTATTCAAGTTATATTATATCAAGCTTGCCTAAGAATTGCATCATTGGTTATAGTCTGGAGAATGGAGGATCATTTTCATATTATTAAAATAATTTGGAAAGTATTCAGAATAAATAAAATTAGCATGTCTGCAACTGTCATCCTAATAATTTCAAATTTGAGCTTCATGACACCAGTAAACATCCAGGAGTATGACAACTCATAAATCAAACAAACCTCCAATTTATTTAATCATAATTAATTTGAACCAGCCTCATTTTGGGGCTTCAGTATCAAATCTTTTTTTAAGAGTATTTAGAACTGAGACTTGAATGACCGTGATTTTCAAAAGAAGAGATATGGGAATATGTCAAAGGAATATTTTGGGAAAAAAACACTATGAAAGTGAAATGACAATTTCTGGATTTTAAGGGATCCAAATAAATAGAATCTCTAGGTTTGGTGTGTTGTTGCTACAAGAGATTTTCTGTGTGTTTATTCTGCAACTGCTTTGCAGGTAATTAATATAGTTCCCTAGTGCTACATTTCCATACCAATCTCCCCTTCTTGAGCCATCTAGGGAAATCTTAGTTACATATTGTGCCAATATTTACAGAGAGTTATTCTTTATTTTTCATATTGATAAATGCAAATAACAGCCACAGTGACCTCAGTCTGCTGTGTTACTAGCAATTACTGTTTTATTTTTCACTGTGATGCCACAGCAAACACTTAATAGTCATGGCACGACCCTGGAAATGAAAAGCTTTACATACTGTATAGCTTCTTATGAATACCAAAGAACCTTAGCCCCTCAGTGTAATGATTGTTTTTGCCTCACTGCATAATTCTCTATAAAGAGACACACCTTTCCCTGTTTCCATGATCCAGCACTCCCTACAGCCAGCCAATCAAAGAAGACAGCTACCACTTCCCATATTCACTTTGCTCTTCACTTTGCAATTTGTGGCAGGGAGAAAATAACATAGGACCAGACTATTTCCAGACCACTTTTCTCCCTTTTTGTACATCTATCCCACCACATCTAGAAGAGAGCACATGCCCCAAATCCCTTCTATTAAAAATGTCACCTTGTTCGACCATGGAGTCCAATACCTGCCAACAGGAATAGCATTTCCTTGGAGATTTTGAGGACCTCATTTGTAGCATTTGTGTCATGGGGTGGATGAACTCTGTTGCTATTGGTGGTAAGTGGGGTGAATGGTTTTCTTTAGTGCTGAGGGTTATTTTGTGGGGTTGTTTGTTTTAATTTTGTAACCCTCAGAGTCACCTGCATGTGATAGGTGTATAATATAAAATATGTAAATAAATGAATATGATGAAAATGCACACCAGCTACATTTTGTATCTTTGGAGATATACAAAGATGTTCCTCTGTTTTGTGAGAAAGAAGAGGGCACCACGGAAACTTGGTTTCTAGGCAGAATGGATCAGAAGACTCCTATTATCTTGAGGACATACAAGGATACAAAATCTTAGGTGGAATTATCCCTTATGTCAGGGGTCTTCAAACTTTACAGCTTTAAGACTTGTGGACTTCAACTCCCACAATTCCTCCTCCAGTCATGTTAGCTCAAAAATTCTGGGAGTTGAAGTCCACAAGTCTTAAACTTGCTAAGTTTGAAGGCCCTTGCCTTATGTGGAAGGGGCCATAATAATCTCTTCAGAGCTGGATGTGTGCTGCAGATGTGAAGAAAGTTCTTCCTTATATCAATTTCCCCATTCAACTGGAAGGAATATTCTTCCCATCATTTTCTGGGTACACACCATCTCCACAGCTGAAGTGAATGGGCAAATTTCAGATTGTCAAACTCTGTATGTCAACTTTACTGCATTTGGACTTCTAGTTAATGTGGTCCATTTCTAGAAGGATAATATTAATGTGCATTCAAATGTAGAGGGTATACATTATTTCCTGAAAGATGCTATTTCAACATACCTTATCTCCTGTTGAAACATGAGGAATATTGAATAGCAGCACTTCGGAAAGCAGTAGCTACTGTTTTGCATTAAACCTCCAGATATATTGGACAGTAAGGAAGAAAAGATGTAACAGTTTCTCAGGGATAGGACTCCATGTAACCTTGATTTAACTTCCTAGACTCCATGTAACTTGGGTTAATTTCAAAAGTCTTATAAAATCTGTTGGGACAAGCTTCTGATAAGTTTTGTTTACTGGCAGAAAAAAATAAAAGAATGGGACAATGGACAGGAAGAAACAAGGTAGATATTTAAAAGGATGTTTATCATCATTAAGCTACAAACAGGTGCATGCATTTATTAGATTTTTATCATTTATTGTATTTTCATATACAACTCAAGGTGGAGAACATACCAATTCTCCCTGAACACATATATTATTTATGGTACTGAAGCATGACTTGGGACAATTAGCAAAATCTAGTCATGAAGAGTAATAAAATTTTAAAAGCATCGACTAGTATAATAAAAATGGAGTTGCAACAGTTAGAATGAATGTATATCCATGCGATAAAACAAACAGCTATCTAAAAGTTTTTACTAAGAAAGACCAACTGAATTACCTGGGCAAAGAGATTCACAATTTAGATGAGACCACATAAAATAACCTTTCTATGATCATCATCAATCATGTCTCCACCATGTTGGAACAGAGGAAAAGGTCTTGCCTTCAGATCTCTAGATACGAGTAGGCCAGAATGCAAAAAAGCAGTCTTTTCCATTCAATTTTCAATTTCTGGAATTCTCAGGGATGACAAAATTGGCTGGGAATTTCTGACACTTGACATCCACACATCCAGAATGTGGTGAGAATCAAGGAAACTGCTCAAGATACCATAAACAGAAATCAGATAAGGAGCCATTTAGAACTGTTCAAGGAAATAAATGAGTAATGATTATAGTCTTCCTACAAATGAGAATGCTATCAGCATATTTACTACTGCACTTCCTCATGGACCAATTATTGCTTCAGAAGTTGCTCCTCCAGGTAGAAAGATAAAGCTGATTCTTCAAAGTAATACTGTCCTATCTAGAATAGCTTTAATTAACTATCCCAAAACCCATCCAATTTACCACAAGCCATTACCCTTCCAGGTATAAATCCAAATAGCAACTTGTAATCCATGAACAAATCATTTTTGGCTTTAAACTGAAAAAGGCTCACCTTGGCCTCTCTTAATTTATAATTTATTCTAACATAAAGGAATATCCAGTAAACTACAGAACAGTACATGAATGCAAAATAACAGTATCTCTGTTGAAATCATGATGAATATCTCTGTTGAAATCATGATGAAATTTTAAATACTGCTTGACTTTTCTATTCATTAGACAATCATAGTAATAATCCATAGGGCTCTGAGCATATGTAGAATTTATTTCCTTAACAATTGATCACAATAAAACCTCACCTGATCCAGAGAATGACTTACTGTCCCAGCCAATCAGAATCTTGGCATCTCCCCTATTTTAATTAAAACTTAAATATCACCCCTCTAGAATTCTTGTATAGGCAGTTATTGCAACTATGTTTTAAGTCTGTTTCTGCATGTGTAGAATTTCCTTTTTATCCAGCAGAACCTTTCAAATGTATATAGTTCAGTAGGTCAGGCCTTTCATCTCAGTAAAAAGTAGAAAAAGGTGAAAGCTAGATTTATAATTTCTCATGATTCCTTTTGAAGCCTTTTCAGCCTGAATGAACTTGATTCTTTGTTACTTACAGGGCAGGCAAGGAGATTAGAAAGGTTGTAATTTTATGCCTCCACCAAAAAAAAGAAAAACCCTAAGTCTGAAATGCTAGCTAGGTAATTCACTAAACTGAACCTTCTATGTTGCCTGAAAAACAGAGCAATCAATTTCTCCATGTTATGAAAAAAAAAATCCATTCCCATTTTCATTCTTTCCAAAAACATAAGGGAGGTATGAGATTAGATCTTCCCACTCTTCCTGTTTTTACATACTTCTTTTAAGCATACTACCCAACATACCTTAAGGGAGAAATAATACATCATTCCATCACTCCCCATTTTTATTTCACTTCTGAAGTAGACAGTAACAGAGATGAGTCATAATAGGGAGAAAAGCAGCAGTTCAAAATTCAACCATCAGGTTTCATACAAAACCAGAAAAACAAAGCAGCATTGCAGGATGTTTTCCAAAGAGTCTCTAGAACAATGTTCATTTTTTTTAAACCTTCGTGCAGCTTTGCATACAAGGCTCCTGAGTATTGCTAAGATGTAGAGGAGGCTGAAGGAGGCAGCTGTTCTCTCTTCTTTCTTCTTACATCTTCTCTCATTAAAAAATATAAATTTTATTGCTGTCTGGCCTTGGTGTTATATGGTCTGTTAAAAAAATAATAAACCTAAACCAGAGCAGTTCAGCCCTCTATTTCAGATTCTTTAAAATCCTTCCCCGATCTCTACAGATGCTTTTGTAGTGTGAAATATTTCAAATTGCCTTGAATTTTAGAGTAACACAATTCTTCAAGCTCTTTTGTCTCTTTCTCAATCCTTGGAATTTCACCCTTTTTTTACTGGTCCTGTAGATGTTTAAACGAGAAAAATTGTAACACATTATCAACTGGCATATTTACTCTGTTCTAAACTTTTGTTTGTAGCCACTCATTTAAATGCATAACATATTATTCTGGTTAGAGATATATTTATTGGCAGGAGGAGGATAGAAACAGTGAGCTTAGAGAGAATTTAAATGTAGAAGGTACTGATAATGATAATTACCTTCCTGGCTTTTTCTTTCACCTGAAAAGTTATGAACAAATTAGCCTCATATTCTGCATTGACTGAATTCAGTAGACACTACAATGTACATCTCTTTGAATGTCAAGAAGTAATAATTAGAAAATTATGTTTCCCCCAATGACCAAGAATTTTCCATTAGCTATGCCAAACTTTGTCTTCTGATTTTTCACAAGTTTTCCTTCCTTGTGAGAGAGGTGTCTCTTTTTCTGCCTAATTCCTAGGAGGCTGAAATTCTTCAGATATGGTTCTTGAGTTTACATTTTGAAGATGTTAAAGGGTGTTCTATCTATTCATGATGGGCTCCCTGTTACCCAGCTTTCCATCCTTCTGAAGCCTTCCTGATTGCCCACATTTTCCATCTGGAAAAAGGCCCATTATTTTATGATGTCTTCCTTACTTACTTTTGTGTGAGTGACTCACAAAACTTTAATGAAACCTATTAGAACAATAAAAATCAGTCCCTTTTGAAAAATATCTGTCCATTCTATCATGTCAGAAATCTAACCAATACTCCCCAACAGATCCACAATTGCAATCCCTGGGCTATAGCCTTACCTTAGCCCACTCTAGATCCAATTAAGGAAGGGCTACCAAAGAAAAGTTACCCAATAGATCTGCTACTTGTTAGATGGCAACATTTAAGGCCTGAAGCATGCCCATGCTGTCTGAGATGGTAGAATGGATAGATACTCTCAGGAGATGTGGTCCTGCAAATAACCATTGCAAATAAGCAGCACCTTGAACCACACTTGGAAAGAACCTGAAAGCCAATGCAGCACATGCAGTGGAGTTATAATATGGGTAAACTGAGAGGTGTCAAAACTCACTGTGCTGCAGTCGCGTAATTCAATCGAGTTGTATTTTCCAGATTGTTCTCAAAGAAAGCGTGTACTGCAATAATTCAGTGGGAAGTTACCAAGTTATGGGTGACTGTAAGTAAGGCCTTTTGGTCCAGGAATGGGTGCAACTGGCCCTCAGATGAATCAATGCAAAGCCCTTTCTAGCCATGGTTCTCATCTGCTTGAGAGGACTCCCAAATTGCATACCAGCTCTGCCTAGATAAGTACTATTCCATTGAATATTGAAGCATGGGAATTGCAGATAAAGTGATTAAATGCACAGTGAAAGATGGGACATTCACATCTACCCCTTGCCATATCAATACTCCACCCAAGGGTCTTGTATCATATTCTTTTTCCCTTTGAAATAAATTTCTAAAGGAAATTCTCTTGCATTAAATTAGAAGATAACTGACAAGAAGAAAAAAGAACCAGATTTTTTTTTTCTTCTGCACAGAACCAGCTTTAAAATCATTAAAGCTGCTTTTGGGTGGAGAAAATGACAGATTGACATGTTTCTGAAGAGTGGGAATGACATTGAAGTGAAGAAATAAAAAAATTCAATAAAAATTACATATACATATGCGAACTCATGTAAGGAGAAATCCCAGAACAATGCAACCTTTGGTCCTCTGCTGCTGCCATTCCATTCCAGGTTGAAAATCCTTTTGATAGCCATGAGCAGCCAAAGAAAGTGCTTCAATTAAATCCATAAATGTTAATCTTGAATGTGAGTGGCTTTAGAAAAGGACAATTTGCCCTTCACATTGATAGCTAGATATAGCTTGATCCTCTTCAACCAAGTTATGAACTGCAGCAGCCAACAACCATTTGTAAGCAATGAAGTCTTTATTTGGCTGCTTTGGGGTTTGTTTTTATAAGTCTGAGTATTGTAAAGATGGCTGTGGCTTGAAGGCAATAATAACATACTGATCAGTCAATGAAGCAAAGTTACGGCATTCTTTTATCATATAATGAACCTGAACTAACAACTTCAAGGGGATATGAACCTCTAAATAGAAAGGCATGGAGAAGCTTGATTATAGCCAAGCCCTATAAGTTAAGCACAAGGGAGGGAGGCTATAGTCAATGGGCAAACAAAGCTACCATGTTTCTCCGACAATACGCCCCCCACATAGGAAGGCCCAGCATGTTTTCTAGGCATAAGGTAAAATTAAGCCCCTCTCCCAAATTTAGGCCTATTTAAACCATGTGTTTCCCACCGTTTCTGACATCGTTTGAACTATACAAGGTGAAAAGAAATGGGGGGAAGGTCGGGGCGAAACTTGCCTTTAGGAGCCCCCTGCAGGTAGCCTCGGCTAGTGCACCCCGCAGGCAGACTTGCCTCTATTGGCCGATAGAAGCACCCCATGGGCAGAATCGCCTCGCCACAAGGCATGGCTGCCTGCAGGGTGCTCCATGAGGCTACTTCTATCAGTCGATAGAAGCAGCTGGTGACTCTGCCCGCAGGGTGCTTCAATCATGTTCAGTTTTTGGTGACTGCCTGGACAAGTCCCTGCAATTGTCTCAGCAGGATTTGGCTTAGTGCCTAAGGTAGGACTAAAACTCATGGTGTCCCCCTTTTAGCTTGATGTCTTAACCAATGCACCAAACTATAATAGTAGTTGTGGGGAAATCAATGAAGTGATAGAAGTTATGAGCCTTTAATGCTAAATCAAGGCAAAATGAGCATTGGGGAAATATATTGTCCTTTATTTTTATTTTACTTAGCAGGATTAGGACCTTAACTACTTTACTATTCCCAGGAAGCCAGAAGTCAATTATTTCCTCAGTAAAATCTACCTTTCCCTATTACCTTTTTCTATTTGTTTCAAGCTGATAATAAGAGCAGCCTAAGCTGTAGGCCTCTGAGTGACTCTACAAGCTCATTAAATCTGGGGTGGGGGAAGCTGGGAAGTTCACAAGCTTTTTATAAACTTTTTAATCATCCCACTTTGCATTCAAGTAATAGGTACAGCAAACATGCTTTCTGCAAAAAAAAAGATCACTTTCAAAGCATGATATTGATTTTAGCAAAGTTTGGAAATTGCTTACCACACATTTTTGCATCCTTCTTGGTAATGGTGCAAAATGATAACTTCATATAGCTCAAAAGTAAGATAGAATTCATTACTTTGAATAAGGTATTCTTCTTCCTTGAAACAACAGGGAAATAATAAAGATAAAAAGAAAGCATTATGTTCAAAATAGGCCACACATTTTAATAAGTATCTTTTCTAGGATTAAATGTCGATTTCAGAAGCTGTGACATTTCTGTTGGGGACCATTTATCATTCTCCTTGGATTTTATTTTTAATAGCTCAAAACAAATATCTACTGATTATACTGGCTATATAAAATCATAACATTAATCAGCATCTATTCATTGTCAACCAAAGAAAAATCTAGCATTTAATAGATAGGATAAACAAGCTATTTTAGCAAGAATTTGCAAGATAAGATGCTGCTTGGCACAACCTTTTTTTTTTCTTTTTCCCTGAGAACATTATTATTCAGGAGTGTATTTCATGAGCTATATTTTATTTTGCTATTGATAACTTGAAGTTTTTTCTGGTGTTAGCTACCTGTCCTGTTAGTTCCAATAGGAGAGGAATGTTCTGAGTCCCATCCATTAGGGAGTATCACCTCATGGGACTGAAGAACAGAGCTCTTTCTGTCGTATCATCCATTATTTCCTCAGAAAGTCCCAATCCTACTAGTTTTCCATTGGACCTTGAATAACTGATTCTGTTAGTGAGGCTGGGGCCCTAGGTGTGTTATTGAATCCATATCATGTTATGCTAATTGTGCTGCTTGCCTTTATCTTGGCTGTTATTTCTTGGGTTTTTTAAACCATTTAAGAAAGATAGCCATATAAACTGAATATATTTTATTTATTTATTTATTTTATTTTGTCAATTATAAGATAATGGGTATAAGTATAAACATAGTTATGGATACATGAAATGGTTACATATAAGAAAAATAAAAAAGAAACAATAGGACAGGGACAGTAGGCGCTTGCAAGGGTCTGGTGCGTTATCACAGACTGCCGTGCAATTGACACTCACCACTGGCTCAGATTGTGCTTCTGTTGCACGCTGAGGCGTATAGTGTGGTTTTGCAGCACATTGAGGCTCATAGTGTGCTGTCACAGCACATTGAGGCTCCTTGTTCAAAGGAGGGTTAGAACTTGTCTGTTGTGGTGGCTCAGAGTCTGGGTGCAGAGCAGTTGGGTGCTCGTTGTTGTTGCATAGATGGTATTGCACCTGATAGACAGATAGATAGATAGATAGATAGATAGATAGATAGATAGATAGATAGATAGATAGATAGATAGATAGATAGATAGTTAGATAGATAGATATAGATGATACAGATATAGATATAGATACTTCAATGCCTTTTGTCCACTTAATCATTAGTTCACAAAAGAATGCTTACAGTTAAAAATAATAGCATTAGTGTAATGCCTTTATATAAATCTTAGTATAATGTCTATAGTATAATGTCTATAATGATAACTGCCTTAAAAATTCCTTGTGTTTCCAATCACAATTGGCCAATAAAAATCTAAAAAGGAATAGAGAGAGGATATTGCATTACTAATAACAGTATAGAAAATAACAGCTAAAATAATGATCACGGTATTTGCAGTTTTTTTTCATTTAGAAAAAAAGTAATACATGTGGAAAACATTATAGAAAGCTATAAAATTATGCAAGGTGACATGCTAAGGCAATTCAGTGAAGCTGTACTTAAGGGGAATTCAGGACAGAGAAAAGAATGTATTGCATCATTTTCTTTACTCAAGATATGAGATTCATTGCCCCAAGATGATAATTAAATTGGAAGACTTTAAAAAGATTTTAAACCACTGGTAATAAGTATCAATCATTACTAATCACAATAACTATCTCTTACTTCCAACATCAAACGCAGTTAGTCTTTTGGCTTCAGTCTCTGAGTTATGTAAATGGGAGAATGTATTCACATCCTTTACTAGATATAGATATATTGATATGCTTGTGAGCTTCTCAAAGTCATCAGTTTAATGACAAACTATTGAATTAGAAAATCATTTCCTAATGCAGATTGAATACTACATTCTTGTATTATAACTTCTTCCCATCACAATTATTTTCAACAAGTCAAGAAGCAAAGTTTTCAAAACAATAAAGATCTTATTGTAGCCAAGTAATCTTAGGTCTGAACTAAATGAGATATTGTATCAATGATTTGTAATCAGGCAATTTTAGAATTAGTCTTCATATGTCAGGTAATGGTGATCTTTAAACACAAGCTAAGTGAACTTTTTGTTAATTGCCAATTAGAAAGATGGACTGCAGACCCTCTATAATACCAGCCATTCTTGTGAGTTATTTATTTATTTTATTTATTTATTTATTGTTCGTATTTCTATACCGCTCCCTCTCCCAAAAGGGACTCGGGGCGGTGTACAGCCTAATAAATACATAAAATACAAAGTTACAAAATTAAATAGAATTTAAAACCAGATTAAACATAGATGTGGCTGCATCCCGAAAAATTTTAAAAATGTGATTAAAATTTAAAAAACCCTGTTAACTTAAAACCCCATAGACCCTTACTGGGCCAGGCCAGCCTGTTTAAAAAATAGGGTCTTAACTGCGCGCCGGAAGGAGAGGATATCTGTCATGGCTCGTATCTCCGGGGGGAGATCATTCCACAGGGAGGGGGCTCCCACAGAGAAAGCACGCACCCTCGGGGCCGCCAGCCGACAACGATCAGGTGGCGGTACCCCAAGTAGGGCGACCCTGTGGGAGCGTACTGGGCGGCGGGAGGTTGTTGGTGGCAGCAGGCGGTCCCGTAAGTACCCAGGTCCCGAGCCATGGAGCACTTTAAATACCATCAGTACCACCTTGAATCGAATCCGGAAGGCCACAGGAAGCCAGTGCAGCCTGCGGAGAAGTGGTGTTACGTGGGCGCCCCTCGGGGCGCCCACGATCACCCGCGCGGCTGCATTCTGAACTAACTGCAACCTCCGGAGACTCTTCAAGGGGAGCCCCATGTAGAGAGCATTGCAATAATCCAAGCGGGAGATAACGAGGGCGGAAGTGACTGTGCGAAGTGCGCCCAGATCCAGAAAGGGCCGCAACTGGTAAATCAGACGAATCTGATAAAAAGCCCCCCTGGCGACGGCTGCAATATGTTCTTCCAAAGACAGCCGCACATCCAGGAGGACACCCAAGTTGCACGCCCTTTCCACGGGGGTCAATACCTCTCCCCCCACGGCCAGCGAAGGAATAAGCTGGCTGTATCTGGGCGCAGGAAACCACAGCCACTCGGTTTTGGCCGGGTTGAGACGAAGCCTGTTACGACCCATCCAACCCCGCACGGCCTCCAGGCACCGGGTCATCACTTCGACGGCTTCGTTGGGGTGGCCCGGGGTGGAGATGTACAGCTGAGTATCATCAGCGTACTGATGGAACTCCACCCCAAAGCCACGGATGATCTCACCCAGCGGCTTTACATAAATGTTGAACAGCAGGGGTGAGAGCACCGACCCCTGAGGCACCCCACAAAGCAGGGGCCTTGGGGACGATCTCTGCCCCCCCCCAACACAAATTGCGAACGGTTGGAGAGGAAGGAGGAGAACCACCGCAACACGGTGCCTCCAACCCCCAGCCCCCCCAACCGCTGCAATAAGATACTGTGGTCGACAGTATCAAAAGCCGCCGAGAGATCTAACAGGACCAGGACAGAGGAACAACCTCTGTCCTGAGCCCTCCAGAGATCATCAACCAACGCGACCAACGCTGTCTCCGTGCTGTGCCCGGGCCTGAAGCCCGATTGGAGGGGGTCAAGATAACTCGCTTCATCCAGGAACCGGGGGAGCTGACGGGCCACCACACTCTCTACAACCTTCGCAACAAAGCGAAGGTTGGAGACAGGACGATAATTTGATAACAATGCTGGGTCCAGGGACGGTTTCTTGAGGAGGGGCCGCACCACCGCCTCCTTCAAGGCGGCGGGTAAAAGCCCCTCTCTCAAGGAAGCGTTTATAATACCCTGGAACCAGCCTTGTGTCACCTCCCGAGTGGCCAAGACCAGCCAGGAGGGGCACGGGTCCAACAAACAGGTGGTGGCATTCAGTCCCCCCAGCACCCTGTCCACGTCTTCTACAGTAACAGGGTCGAACTCAACCCAATTGACCTCACCGATATCCACCCCCGCCTCCCCGCCCGGAGATGCCCAGTCGGAGTCCAGCTCGTCCCGAATCTGAGCGATTTTGTCCTGCAGAAACCTAGAAAACTCCTCAGCCCGTCCCTGTAAGGGATCCTCCCGCGCTTCCATCTCTAAAAGGGAGCGGGTCACCCTAAACAGGGCGGCTGGGCGGTTTTCCGCGGACGCAATAAAGGTGGAGAGGTAAGTCCTCCTCGCCATCCTTATCGCCACTAAATACGTCTTAATATAAGATCGTAGAAGTGTTCGGTCAGATCAGAACGGCTAGCCCTCCAACTATTCTCTAGGCGTCTTTTCCGGCACTTCATCTCCCTTAGCTCCTCAGAAAACCAAGGAGCCACTTGGGATTGGCACCGGGTCAGAGGCCGCAAGGGCACGACCCGGTCAAGGGCCCCACAGCCACCCTATCCCAGGTGGCGACCAAGCCCTCAACCGAGTCGTGTGTGCGAGCTTTGGGAAATGGCCCAAGCTCCATCAGGAACCTATCCGGGTCCATCAGGCGCCTGGGGTGGTACCATTTAAGCGGCCCCGCCTCCCTGCGGTCAGGGGGTGCGGAACAGAAGTCGAGCTTCAGGAGCGAGTGATCTGTCCATGACAGGGGTTCTATAACTATATCCCCTACACCCAGACCACTCTGCCACTGATCAGAGACAAAAACTAAATCCAGGGTGTGACCTCCCACGTGAGTAGGGTCCCGAATTAACTGGGTCAGGCCCATGGCTGTCATGGAAGCCATGAACTCCTGAGCAATCCCCGAGGTACCGCCGGCAGAAGGGAGGTTGAAATCCCCCATGACCATAAGCCTGGGGGTCTCAACCGCCACGCCGGCTATAACCTCAAGGAGCTCAAGCAGGGCCGATGCCGCATAGCAGGGAGCCAGGTATGCGATCAACAAGCCCACCTGCACCCTGGGACCGAACTTCACGAAAAGAGACTCACATCCGGTCGTCTGAGAAACAGTGGATTCCCTCAGACACAGATCCTCCTTAATAACCACCGCAACACCCAAAACTTTACTGCCTACTATTCCATCTATTCAAGTCATCTGAAAATAGGAAATAATTTAAAATCATTCAAACTGTAGCTATTTTAAGTCCAGCATGTTCTATTTCCTTTGCTGGTTGCTCATACTTCCCAAAGACTGTGACATTGAAGAAACTGCCATTCAGGATTTACATACACACAACACAAAGAGAAATAGAGATCTGATTTAACCCTAAAGAATTAAGTAACTGCAGACATCTGCCCCAGAGCATGGGATTAGGTCCAGGCAAACAAGCAAGGACAATTTAATTAAATTAGTTAGAATTCTTTATTGGCCAAGTATGATTGAACACACAGGGAATTTATCTTGGTGCATATGCTCTCAGTATATATAAAAGAAAAGATACATTCGTCAAGAGTCAAGAATCATAAGGTACAACACTTAATAATAGTCATAGGGTACAATAAGCAATCAAATCATACTAGGAAACAGTCAATCTAAATTCCATAGCTGGTTCAATGATCTGAAGGATTATCAATCACAGTTTGGTCAATAAATATGCATTGGCTTATTATGCTGGATTTCACAATTTCAGGGCAATTTATAAATCAAGATTCAGTGTGTTAGGCAACAGAAAACTTGAGAAATGTATTAAAACTTTAGTGTACATTAAATGAGAGTTATATATTGCCCTGTACTGGAGTTTAATGTAAGTGTCATGACCTTTGAGTCAGTCTTTCATTTATTTTGTCTCTTGGAACATTCCTTTCCCCTTCCTTTCTCAAGGGATAGACTCCAAAATATTGACAGAATTAACTGTAAAGTGTATAAGGCATCTGAAGTTGTGAGAATTGATCTGTCAATAGCTTGCAGCAAATCTTATGCAGTCTGCATAGCTATGTGGTTCAATTTAAAGTATATGCCTCCTTAATCCATTGAGTAGCAACAGGGGAGATAAACATAGATGAGAGATTCTGTGTGCCTTAATTATTCTTGGAAATTTTAAACTCATGATTAAAGATAAAGATAAATATGAAATTATTGATCATTTTGGGTGTTCATTTGGCTTTTTTTTCCTTTTGCAGGTGGTTTGATTTTTTTCTCTTCTGGATTAGTTAGTGTCATTACCACCCACAACTATTTCAGAGTTTAGTACTCATGGTGACTGCAGATATGGGATGAATTGTGACAGCATTTATCTTAAGACAGGTAGACAAAGGACCTCCTCCCTAACTTCATGAAATATTTTTATCAGGTTCTCTTCTTCTGCCTCTTCCTTGTAGATCATATCTAAATTATAACACAGAGAGACCATATTTAAATTATAACACAATTCAAACACATAAACACACAAACACACATACCTAATTCCAAACCTCACTCTAAGCAGTCATGGCGTTTAGCCTATAATGTCTCTCTCAAATCATGGAGCACCCTTGATTCAAAGTAAGCTTCAAATGCCTTGTCCTAAACTGTTTCCCTCTCACTTAGTAATGGAGTTCAAAAGAGTAAGGGAAGATGTAATTTTTCTGTCAGTTCAGATGAATGTCAGAGGCCTAGAATTATGTTGCAAGCTGGGGAGCCATAGTCTTCCCTGACATGCCAAGGGACCCTGTACACCATGGGTATCCAACCTTTAGGTTTGCCTCGATTGAGTGAAGAGAAATTGTCTTGGACACAATATACAATATATAATATCATTAATGTATATAAATCACTTCCATTAAAAGTTTATGAACTTGTGGGGCTGTATTACTAACTGACCAGGGCTGCATGTGGTCCATGGGCAATGGGTTGGGCATGTCTACTCTACACCTTTTTGCAGCCTCTTAATAGAGGTTGCAAAATCAGGTTTCCCTTTTTAGGGATATACATTTCACCTTGTTATGAGAAGAGAGGAGGAAAATCCCACTTTTGGAGGCATCCAAGATTTTTAGAATTCTATTTGTTATAAACCTCTACAGAAATGGAGGACATGTTAAAATGATATGACTCACAAGCCTGGTTCAAGTGGATAGCTTACTGAATGTGCTTGATTAATTTTTTGTTTTGCCTATCAGCAATATTGTTGAAGCTTTGGCTGATTTATAGAATATGCTCAAGAACTGTCAACCTTTGATTAGAAGATTTTTGAATCTCCAGATTTGATTGGATTCAAATACCTCATTGAATCAGTTGATCCAATTTGGCTTGATTTGGGTGCCTTTCACTTGTGCATACCAGGAATTTTAATCTTAGAATTGATTTGAATCAAAACAAATCATACAAGTTTGTTGATTTGATCTTATGGATTGTATTAGCCAAATTGAATCAACAGGTTGAGTCAAATTGAATTTGATTTGCATACATCTACTCAGGTCTACATATATGTATCCCCAAAGTTCCTGAATACTTTTAATACTGCCCTCTTCTAGAACCCCATTCATACTGAAATCCTCTATTTCATAGAAGGATTCAGTATGAATACTCTGGATACTTGCAAATATTCCCACAAATATTTGCAAGCTGATTTTTTTTCTCTTGACTTTCCTTACTATCTGCATGGTAAATGAAAATAAGGGCAGGATAACATGTATGCTTTCCAAATTAACTGGAAGCATGAGAAACCTAACTTCAAATGGTTCCCCAACAACAAATGTAGTACATAGCTTTGGACAAATAACGAACAGTTTAGTATAAACTGTTTTATAAGATAGAGTCTTAAATGCTCTTATGGATCCCTTGGAGGGATCAGTGAAACAATACATTTCTATTTTATTTGTTAGTCCTTTGTCCTACATTTTTCAATAAAGCAAAAAGCACAAGTGGGATTCCTTATTCCCAAACAGGTTTCCAAACTCTTGCTTTAAAAATAGAGGGAGGGAAAGAGAAACAGGTCTCTATTAGTACATAATTGTTTATTCTATATTTTCCACCTACATTTGGGTCCTTTGAAAGTAATGATATGATTTACCATCTACATTAAATCAGACCATTAAAGCTGCAAGTTATGTTTAGATAGTCCTTGAAGGACTAAAATGATGAAGATATATTGGACTATTATCATCAGATACTAGGGGATAACAAAACTAAATTCTGACAACCTCCAAAGACTCCAATTTAAATTACTCTATCTCTCTCCCCCATCCCAGTGGAAATATGATTTAATTTTATATACATCTGAGCCCAAATAAACATTTTTACTAATAGATTATTGGGAAAGGGGCCAGAAGACTTCAGTGCCAATCCCAATACTTGTATTGCTTAATGCCTATCAGTGTCCCTGCCATTTTGTTCCAAAATTCCCTACTTCGTCCTGTTTCACTTCGGGATGCATCAGTATCTGACTCATTCCCTTTCTAATAGAATATATTAATATGTCCTATATCTAAATTATGATTTCATTCTAACCCCTGCACTGTGTAGTCAGGGTAATTCTGCTTTCAGCTGACTGACTGCATTTTGGCAGTTCGATTCTCACCAGCTCAAAGTTGATTCAGTCTTCCATCCTTCTGAGGTCAGTAGGTCAGTAAAATGAGGACCCAGATTGTTGGGGTTAATATGCTGGCTCTGTAAATCACTTAGACAGGGCTGTAAAGCACTGTGAAGCAATATATACATCTAAGTGCTGTTACTATTGCTAAACTGTTGCAAAGAACAATGAAAGAGGACGGCCCTTAAAAGATAGAGATTTATTGCCACCACTAGTATAATTTGGGAAAAATATTTGGGGGGGAAATATATCCGAAAATCAAAGCTGATCCTTTTTTTTTTTTGTAAATTGCAGTTATGCCTTTCATGACATTTCTCCCTGTTTTTTAATTTGGAGATTTTCTATTTAATGCACAGATTAAAAACACATCAAGATTCATCAAGATTAAACAGAAAAACAAAGAAAAGAAACTGGAATTGGCAACAATAGTTTATGGTATTCATCTTGAGAAGCAAAGAACTAAATACATACTTTTTCAAATGTTTTTACCTACGAGGGATGGGGGGGGAAAAGAACATTCATGATAAATATGTGAGTTTGACAACATACCCCTTCCTCTCCCTACACTTATTCTGTGCCTTTCCATGTGCCTTAACTCCTATGCAAGGAGTTCAAATTCATTCCCAAACTGATGTACTAAAAAAAGATTCCCAGCTACTGAGAGCAGTTTATTCTTGGAGGTTCAGAATCAAATATTGTAGACCTAGCAAGTTGCTCCAGTATTGTGTTATTGTTTTTTAGCATAGACTATAAATGAAGGATTTGTGTATAATATAGAGAGTGGAATGGTTTGAAAGTTATTATTTGCAATGGGAGTAGCTGTCTAGACTGCTTAAACTGCTGAACATCAGAAAGAAGAAATATATCACTTGGCAGAAACAAAATATAGTTATTTCTATTTTCCAGGACAGGTAGTCCTCGACGTACAATAGTTTGTTTGATGACCATTTTGGTCAAAAGTGACTTATGACTATTTTTTACACCTAAGATTAAGATCACCTGATTTACATTCAGATTCTTGACAACTGGTTCATATTTATGATGGTTGCAGTGTCCTAGAGTCATGTGATCATCTTTTGGGATGTTCTGACTAGCAAAGTCAATGGAGAAGCCAGTTTCACTTAATAATTTTGAAAGTAATTTAACAACTGCAGTGATTCACTTAACAAATGGAGCAACTCATAAAATGGAGCAAAACTCACTGAACTCATTTCTCATTTAGAAAAATAAATTTTGGGATCAATTGTGGTCGTAAGTCAAGGACTACCTGTATTGATCTTCCCTTAATTCATATTTACACTTCTTATTCTTTCCTGTCCAGTCACAAGAACTTTCCATTATTTATGCCATAATCCCCTCTTCTTTATCCAACTTTTATCCAGCTGTTTTTCTTATCCTCCTCTTCATATAAGTCTAGTTTAGAATAAGTAAAAGAAGATGCATCTTGTGGAGCAATCCAAAATTCAATTCTATATATTATATTCCTTAAGGAGCATACACCAGACTAAACTACCTGATGATCTCTGGTTGTTTCAGACAGTTGATCCAGGATGACAATTGTCTTATGGATGTTAGAGTCCAAAACATTTGGAAAATGTGTTATTACTTAAACCATATTTATGTACCAGAAGTACCTCTAGAAAGTAGAAGCTAAATTAATGACAATAATATTTCTTTATGAGCCAGAATAAAATTGGTGGCATAGAATTTGAAAAATAAATGCTTACAGTTACATCCTCTTTGCTATAGATGATGACTAGTATATGCTTTTTGTTTTTGTGTATTGCAATATTATTTTGCTATTTATTTTTGCTGTACAATATATGAAATGAGCTGGAAGGAATAATCTGCTGAGAAAAATCTCATTTAAATCTCTCAAGTCCTTTGGAAAATAAATGGGATTTTTTTTTTCTCCAATTGGAGCCCACCTAAATGTATGGAGATTTTAACTCCCCTATTTGGCTGGCAATTTTGTGAGTCATATTCCCAATATATGGAAGACTCAAGACTGGCGAATGGTTTTTCATTATATTATGCCAAGGATAGATACATCATTATCAAGCTATAACCACCTCTGTCATACCTATTACTCCTCAAACAGTATTATTGGAAATATAAAACTGTTCACTGGATCCTTTTTGCTTCTGTTAGAACCACCACATTTCAGTATCTTTAAAACATACTTATCCATAGCAGTCTAAACAGCAGCTCCTTTATTGTGGAATGTTCTCTGTCTGACTGTATCAAGTCCCAGTTCCCATTGATAGTCAAAGTCAATGAGTTACTTGTTTCTAACTTACCTTCTAAGCCAATAACTGTGACAATTCCCATCAGCTAATCAAAAGGGATGCATAAGGAGTAAAGAGGACTTTCTTGTCAGTTATGGCCTACCCACATCAGGCTCGATGGGAGGTGGTGAAATTGATAGCTTAACCTTTGAAAGAGTGTTTTTCTACAACACAGTAGCAAAAGACACTGAATCCCATGAGAGTACAAGCCCAAATGCAGATAATGAACTCAGATAAATGGATTAGCTTATTTTGGAGTGTTGCACTCCATTGCAAACACTGCCTAAAACAGCACAGTCTGGACTGTCAATGGATTCTAGCAATTATAGAAGAACCAAAGTAGTTATTCAAAATCACTTAACTCAATTTGGATACAACCAAATAGTTGTACTTGTTGTACTTTCTATTATGCAGTATTATTCAAATTTTAATTCTAACATTTATAACTATCTTGCAGGCTGGATAATATCCTGGATGCAGTCAGTGATGAAGATGATGGTGCTGGTAACAACAATAATATTTTTTATTAAATCCTTAGTTAAAAGAAAATGGGATATCCCTTTTCAAATGACCTACTTGAACTGTTGCAATATGATGGCCAGCTGAGACCTAGAAGTCTCTGGATTTGAGAAGCCCCCAGCAATCTTTGAGAACAGCTGTGTTAGCAGCCAGACTGTGGACTACCCTATGGCCTGGCATATTTACTATTCTTCCCCCCCCCCCCCACAAGGGTCTGGTCAGCCTTCATTAGCTCCCAACTGTTAGAGGTTCTATTTAAGCCAATGATGTATGACAACATTTCATTGGGAACAGCCATTCATTCCATCTGAACTCCATATGCTAAGCCTTGAACCACCTGTCTCTAAAATGATATTGCTTTGAACCTAGACCAAATGGTGACCTACCCATGATACCTAGACCTTTGAATAACGACCTGATGAAGCTGCTACTTTGCACTTCACTCTGTTCTGAACTGTTTGCACGTAGCAAGTCTTATATGCGATTTTTTGCAATGTGCACCTGATTTTATATGTTGGAAGTAAAGCTTTAGCAACTTTGCATCTGTATGTGTGAATATGTAGGATTGCACAGGAGACAGTTATTTATATAATATAATATAATAATATTAACACTATAATAATAACACTATCACTTCTTCTTCTGATTATTATTACTGGTATTCAACCAAATCATCTAAACTCCCAAAGGCCTACAAGATAAAACACAATAAAATATTCATGGTAATGAAAACCATTTATAACAAAATATCCATAGCAAAAAATAAACTAATAAATACATTTAAGCCACAATCCAGCTAACACCCAAATCCCCAAACAATTCCTAGAATCAAAACCAATGACATTTATAAAATAATGCTAAAAATTAATTATTACGGTGAACAATCACATCCCAAAAGACTTCTGGAGAGTTTAGCTTTTACTAGTCCCCAGGATTAGAAGCATATGCAGACCAGAAGCTTTTATCAGAATTACTAAACCAGCATCGCAATAGCAATAACACTTAGACTTACTGTATATATTACTTCCCAGTGCTTTATAGCCCTTTCTAAGCGCTTTACGGAGTCAACATATTGCCCCCAACAATTTGGGGCCTCATTTTACTTACCTCAAAAGGATGGAAGGCTTGAGCCTGGTGAGATTTGAACTGGCAAATTACAGGCCACCGGGAGGCAGCAAAAGTAGCCTGTAGTACTGCACTCTAACCACTGTGCCACCATGGCTCATGATGTCATTTCAGTGCAAACTCTGGCCTTTTGTATATGTTTATGACTTCACAGTGAACATACAAAAGTGGCAGAGATTGTCCCTAACAATATGATGATACTTTCATCATCCTCACTTCCCCTTGCCCTCTGTGTCAAAAGCCATTACTAAGCACCGTTCTAATTTCCCCATGGAGGTTGTTTTAAAGCATAATTAAAAAATAAAACAATGTTTTCTAATCTCCTCTACTTCAAAATATTGGCTATCATCTGCAGCTTGGCTTTGGACTGGTCAGCCTTGGTATACCAGTCATCAAAAGCTGTACTGTGTGACTTCATGTAGAACACATTGCATAAGTTAAACTGTGTGTTGTCACTGAAGATAGAGCTTCCTGCCCCAGGAAGGGCCACATCTGGCAAACTAACAGAAGCTAGGCACAAACCCTCATGGCTGTTGTTGGCATTTGCTCTTCCCACAGTGGCAGCATCTTCAGGAGGACCTACAAACCATGAATCTGCTCCGCCATCTGAGACAACACTAGAGCGAAAAGAAAACTTCAATTAACTTTCCTTGTATTCAACTTTAATCCATTTCCTCCCATTCAGACCTTGAAAGCCTCCAGATATTAAGACAGAACTTTGACAACATCTCTAGTTTGACGAAGGATAGCAATATAAACTTGAGTATCACCACTATATTGATAGTATTGCACTCTAAACTGCTAAAAGACTTCTCCCTGCAGTGTCTTATAATTGTTAAATAATGAAGAGAGAGATGATTTGTATTGCACACCACAAGAGAGTGACCATGTATCCATCCTCTGCTATTGATCAGAATTATAGACAGATGTAGAAAGGAGTCACTGCAGACAAATGATACTAATTCCCAGTCCCTGAAGACAGTTTGAAAGGATGCTATAGTCAATGATATCAGAAGCCCTTAAAATACCTAAAAAGACCAAGTATTAACTCCATGAAAATCCTAAGAAAAGTCATCCACTAAAGCAGCCAGTCCATCCTATAACCTGGCCTAAACCCTGAGTAAAAAGACACCAGATCATCTATTCCTTCTGGGGTACCCTGCAGGTAGATCCCCACCATAAAAGCCTGGAAACTTGGTTATAGAGTTGAACCACTTCTGAATCCATAGGGTGCTTCCTAAGGAACAGGTGTAATATTCTTGCTTTGAAGGGTGCTGTCATCAACCCATTCCCTTAGAAAACATTAACCACTCACAAATTAAAGCAAATCGTACGTTCCAGCTCCATGTATTACTACACCAAAAGGATTATTCTTAAATAACAGAACTAGACAATGTCTCAGTCACCACATCAGATCCTGTGCTGGATGAGTCAAATCTAAGCAACTTGGTAGACAGTGCAGTTGCCAAATGGGAGATCTTGTAAATCTGTCCCATGCAGGATATTTACTACTCTAAACAAGGCTAGCCACTAACAATCCACTGACACCAAACAGAAGGAATGACATTATAGAAATACATAATTTAAAAAAATATTTTAAAAAATCACCAAAAAAGAGGACACAAAAACTAGGTTTTGAATTTGTGCAATATATGCTAATTTTATGTTTAGATGCAACTTTATGAAATGAAGATTTCTCCTAGATGCATCTATAGTTATATACCAGGGGTCTTCAAACTTGACAGCTTTAAGACTTGTGGACTTCAACTTCCAGAATTTTTCCTCCAGTCATGTTAGCTCAGGAATTCTGGGAGTTGAAGTCTACAAGTCTTAAACTTGCCAAGTTTGAAGATCCTTGTTATACACAGTATTAATTGCATAGATTTATTAATACAGGATGTCCATTCAGGTAGAATTCCTGTTGATACATTTCCTTTCACCTATATACAATATATATAATCTTTTTTTCTTTTCTCTTTTTCTTTTTCATGCATGCTTGTAGCCATTTTTGATACCGATACTGTACCATATAAGCTAAATTATGTACATCTCTTTCCATTAAGCTGTCACCTATAAATACTTCACAATGAGTACCTGAATGATTAATGCTTATTTTAATCAGGCATAGGTTGGAGTCTCCTGGAGAATGACAAGTCAGTTCATTCATTCATTCATTCATTCATTCATTCATTCATTCATTAATGACCCTGATTAAATCTGCAATAGAACTTGCCAGTGACAAGTGTCCTTCTATGGATCTTCATTGTGAAAAATGCTCATGCTAACACTGAGTAATGTTTTCAGACTTTCTTGAAGTTTTCAGAGTTCTGAAATACCACACTATTCTTTATTTGATTTAATACAGAGCAAGTACAATTGTTTCTTTTTAAAAATTGAGTGAAATATTGAAAATTAAAAATGCCTTAATCATTTATTTTCTCTTACAGTACATTTGGCACATATTATTCGCCTTCATTCATTGATTTCTCTGCTGTAGCATTTTCACTTGTATTTAGCTTTCTTTGGGGAAAAAATAAATTTCCACAGTTTACATATTTTTGCAGAAATAACATGTGCTGTGTCACCGACCCACAATATAGTATATATCTCATGTACTATATTCATAGATTTTGACGGGTTTTGTACATGTAAAAATAAAAATATGTTGCAATAGTTTCCATTGTTGTTATCATTGTCCAACAGTGTTTGGTAGGGAGGTGGCTCGGGAGTAAAATTTGAATCATTTTTACAAATTCTTGCAACACATTTGCAAATTATTTCCAGAGCACTGATGTTCTACATATTTTTTTAAAAGAGAGAAAGAAATAAAAACTATTTTCCTGCCATATTATTACTTTATTTTATTTTTGCATCTGGGATTCTTTTTTTCTTTTAGAGGAAATTGCCATAAGTAAAGTGCCCTGTTACAGAATTCTTAGATGTGATGGGATTAGCCTATGGGTGCCTCAGCTTTAGAGAGGGTCATAGTATAGGGAGCCCTAATGCAACCCACATTATTTTCCTTTTAAGATAGACCATGTCTTATTTTTGTTTTATGGGAGAAATAAAAGATAGAAGGAAAGTGGATTGCTCCTGTCAGTCTACCCAGTGGAGTAGAAAGATCAGGACTTTCGTTGTTTCTCTGTTATTGATTAGAAGGGCAACTTCTTCAATTTTCCTGAACAACAGCAGAAAGAAAAATCCAGCAGCAGGGAGATGGCCTGGCTTTTATTGACTGCTTGCTTGGAGGTATAGACTGAGCCTCAGAGGAAGAAAATCAGATCAGATCTCTTTGGCTGAACCTGTTGTTTGTTTCTGTTCTAAAGTGAGAGAGTCTCTTTAAGTCCCTTTTGCTTCTCAGGAGGGACCTTCACTTGGTTTACTAAAAAAAAAAAAGACCCCTGGCAAAATTCATAGCTTTCTTCAGAAATACAAATAGCAGAGCCTTTCAATATTAAAATTCCAAATGTGTGAATCTATTGAATAATGGGAATGTTTATGCTCCTTTCAGAATTACAATGGCTTCCTACCCTGTTTTGCTTTTTAGAAGATTAGATTCCCTCTTTTATGTTATTTTGTTTTAATTATCTTCAATAGATTTAGAACTGATTTTATCAATGCATTGTTTAGTGGATGAGAACCAATTTGGTATAGTGATTAAGGCCTTGGACTAGGAACTGGAAGACCAGTCACTTTCTCTAAGCCTAGGAAAGAGGCAATGGTAAACCACTTCTGAAAACCTTGCCTGGAAAAGTGCAGGGATATATCCAAGTAGTCTCTGAGAATCAGATATAATCTAACAAAAGAGAAAAATGTTTAGTAGGGCCAGACTTGATTGCTAATTGTCTAGGACACCATCAGAAAGTCTCAGAGCTATAAATTAGTTTGGGAGATTGACATAACGTATCAAGAAAGACTACTAAATAAATTGTTTGTCTATTTCCCCAAATCATAAATCTCCTAAGTATTAAAAAATAATCAGTTAAAGTTCATTAACTGATTTATATTCCAGCACAATGACAATATAATATATAAATAAAATAAAACCCAATGCATTTGTCTGAACTTTTAACAATTTTAAAAATACAGTGAGAATCTAATTCAGATTATAATTCAAACTGAGACTGGATCAAAGGGTCTGTGCAAAATTCAATATGTGCCTAAAATCTATCAGAACAAGTTTTAATAGCTTTCTTGAAGTTATAAGTGTAGGTTCCATCTGAATTCTTGTGGAAATCTTATTTCAGAATGCCACTTAGGCAAATATGAAGCTCTTCTTCTGGACCTCCTCTTCCCACCAGGTTTCAGGTCAAAAGAGACCACACCATATCTCCCAAAGAGTGAACAGACAGGACAGAGTCTAGCTAGGGGAGACAATCCCAAGTAATCCAATGACCTTCCATTGACCTCATTTTCAAATCATTCTCCCAGAAGGTTTATTTTTCAGAAAACTTGACATTTTTTAACAGAGTACTATAATAGTATTAACATTCCATGACCTTCAATGAAGTAGATGTATGCTGTTCTTCAAAATATTGTTAAATAAAGAGATCTATATAATTCTAAATCCAGACTAGAAGTTGTGAATCATCTTTTTGCAAAATATATTCAGCACGACAAGTGCTCCATCAATACTTAAGTCTCTAATTCTCCAAAATCCTGTGTTGTCCCACTCAGTACTCATTCCTTGTTTTGAAATTTATCTTACTCTTAAAAATAGAATGACCAAAGTATCAGAGAAAAGGAAGAAGGTTGGGAACTGACAATTAGTTCCATCTTTTCCACATATCATCTTTAAACTATAGAGGGATCGTTTGCTATAACATGTATTCAAATTATCACAAGAGTGCCACAAAATATAATTGTTTATCCCTGCTTTAAAATGGAGTAGATTTCCATGCAGGTTAGCAACAGTGTATTATAAGAATATCTTTTCAAAGCACTATGTACTGAACATTTCCATCTGGAGTATTTTAAGTAAAGTAGCATCCAACCCACTCTAGCACATTGCTTTCCAGAACAGAATAATCAAGGAACTAATATCCTTAGTTTAAATAAATAGAGGTAATAGGATCAGTTTCTAACATTTCTCTTAACAATATATTTGGAATAGAAGGAAGATATTGTCTTTATTTACTGAAGAAAAATAGACACGCTATAGAAAGCACTCTTATTAAGAATTGCACAGCATTATTTGAGAGCTGACTCCTCCTTCCGAGATTATTATATTTGGTTGCCAATACATGTATTTCTTTGCCAATACATTGTTATTAACAATAACAGTATATGCTGTTGTTTTGGTCAGCCATCAATTCTAGATAAGAAATAATTCATAGAGTGGAGGAAAATTCAGGAAAATCTGTGTGAGATATCAAGAATAAATTCACACCTGTTGAGATAATTGGCTAAACAAAATTTGTTCCATTCAATAAGCAACTGCAGAAAACTAAAGTGTTTAGGGAAACTGTGAAGTGCTTTGTAGAATCCTCCTGGAAAGAAAACAGTTGAATACATTAGCCAGATGAGGAATGAATAACTGAATGATGAATGAATTAATGTAAATATATTTTGAGAGGTGTATCCCTCTGCATGTCAATTCAGATCAAGGAATAAAACTGCTCAAAGAAAAACACAGTCCAAACTCTTCACAAACCCAACACTCATCTGAGATGCTTTGTGGGGCTTTGATCTCAATGGCATACCAACTATCTTGCACATTTGACCTCTTTGCAGATATCCTGAACATCTCTACTAGTTTTTATCCTAGCTAGCAGATGTAACATTGGTAAAAAGAACCAGAGTTTCAATCACATGTTTGTAATCTTAATGCTTGACCTACCCATCCCTCCTAAACACACCTATGCTGCACAACCTTCACTTTAAAATTTGATATTCCAGCAGCAAGTAAATTATAAATCAATTCTTAGATGTCTATTATAAGATAAAACTCTTGCAGAAAACTACAACTTTGTTTTTGAAAGTCTGGTTCTCTATGAATATGTTCTGTCAATCAGTATATATGTATGTAGCACATGAACTGTCTGACCCTGATCCTTATGCTCCAGTAGATAATGAAATCAAAATATTATCAGTGGCTGTCTAATGCCAGTGTTGGAATCAGACATATAAAAATATGGAATCTATACTTCTCTAAAGTGATATGGATATAAGAAGTCATCATCTTCTCGATAATACAGTAAAGTCTAGAAATCTGGTTCAGTGTGATTTTTACAAGGAACAAAGAATAAGGACCTTAACACAAACCTGAGAACTAGCATCTAATTTTAGGTGGGACTTATAATACACATAAATATATAATTTTGCAATATTGCTAACAACCATAGTCAAAAACAAAAGTTTAAAAAATGCTCTTCTAAACTCTCAGGAAGCGATAGTTCAAAATGTGTCTCAATTTTGAATTCTTCAGGGAAGATTTGAGAAGGGATCTTCTTAAATTGCAGCTTAGTTTGATGGTCACTCCTGCATAGAGATCCACTGATTCAATTCCCCATTTTGTAGTATTGGATATTGGGAGAGGGGACATTTTATTTATTTATTTTATTTATTTAATCAAATTTCTATACTGCTCCCTCTCCCAAAAAGGGACTCGGGGCGGTGTACAGCCTACTAAAAAAAACAGAATATATACAGTTTAAAAACAAATTAAATATACGAATCTGGCCGAATCCCATCAATTGCAAAATACAAAAATTTAAAATTCCGGGATTAATTAAAAATTAAAATTTAAAAATTTAAAACCAAATTAGATTAAAACCCATAAACCATTTACTGGGCCAGGCCGGCTTGCTGGAAAAATAAGGTCTTAACCGCGCGCCGGAAGGTCAGGATGTCCGTCATGGCTCGTATCTCCGGGGGGAGATCATTCCACAGGGAGGGGGCTCCTACAGAGAAGGCCCGCACCCTCGGGGCCGCCAGCCAACAACGATCAGGCGGCGGTACCCCAAGTAGGGCAACCCTGTGGGAGCGTACTGGGCGGCGGGAGGTAGACGATGGCAGTTATACTGAGAGTTATACTGCTACCATATTTGAAGATATACCATGGAGGGAATGCTCGCGTAGACAGTCATTGGAAAAAAAGGAGTTTATTCTTCTTGGGTAATCTGCAAAAGATGAACTATCTGTTAGCAATGAATGTGATGTAGCGATCATATGGGATCTGTTTGGAGGGGGGAGTGAAATTGTGAATTCACTGTACAGAGGGATCCACCAACAAAGGTTCTGGAACAGAGTATTCATTTTATCTAGGAAAGAAGTGGAATAGATCAGTCTATCACCAGGAGAGGCCAAACATGTCAAGCTTATATTATCTCCTAGCACATGAAGGCCAACGAGATTCCATGCTGACAATAGCAGTCATCAGAGGAATATACAGAGTGAATGAAGATGGATGAAAAGAACTGTTTTTTTCCCATTTTGCTAGCACTCCTCCCCCCCATTATAGTTTCACTTAAAAGTCATTTTTTTACAGTAACTGAATTATTTTTAGCAGAATTTAATCTTGAGCAGAGGCTGCCAGACTGGCAGTTATATAAACAAAAAGTTTCTCTCTCGTGAGCTGTGGAGAAACCCATAGCAATGCAAGCTCTACCCTGATAAGGCAATACTTGAAGGTTTATTTTTAATACACTTGGGATCTATGGCAACAAAGGAGCTCAATCTTGATCCCAAGACCACCTTCCAGAGCAATCTCATTAAAGACTCATAACACCAGTCAACTTTATGACACGGAGCAAACAATAATGCATAATCCTCTCTACATCCAATATCACTGCTATTCAGTAAAGCCATGATTTTTTAGAGGTATCATGTGCATGCATTAAATTTAGGCTGAAATCCTACATTTACATATACATGTATATATGTATATGTATATATGTATATTTACATATACATGTATATATGTATATATATATGCAGGTCTTGGCATGTTCGGGTCTTTTCCCATGTAAGATTGAGAGTATCTTGGCAACGTTTCGACGAGATCTCACTCGCCATCTTCAGGCTGGTGCTTTCGCCTTCATGCTTGTGTGAGCAAAGTGTGATCTTAGCTACTGTCTCCCTATATATACTGGTGGGGAGGTTGGCTGTGTGGTTATTTCTTGATTGGTTGATGGAGTTGAAGTTTGCAGATTGGCTGGCTTTTTCTTAAGAACATGTTTGGCTGAGGTATTGGGTGTGTGTCTATCAGCCTCCTGTGTTGTAATGACTTGGGTAATGGGCTGTGTGATGACCTTCTGAGTTCTATTGTTGCAACATCCTGAAGTTTTGTGGTGTAGCCTCCTGAGTTCCCTGAAATGATATCCTGAGCAGGTGGCTGTGATGTGATGTTCTGGGTTTTGGTTTGATGTGATGTTCCGAGTTTGAGGCCTGGCTATGTGTTCATGGCTTGTGTCAGTTTGCTTGGTTTGGGGGTCAGGGTGTGTGGCAGCTGGTGATGCAGCTATGGTCTGGTTTCTGGATGGTGGTTACCTTTCGTCTATGGGGTGGGTTTGGGTTGGAGTCTGGTGAGGGAGATTGATGGTGGCATCATGTGTTGTATTGGGTCCGGTATTGGTTTTTGTGGCTGTGACTCATTTGTTGATAAGGGCTAGTTTCCAAATGTCTGGTAGGTGGGAGGCATTGTCCCGTTTATTCATGTTATGGGGGTGTTTCTCTATTTCGATGGCTTCCCTGATTATTCTGTTGCTGAAGTGTTCAGTATTGGAGATTAATTTGGTTCCCTCAAAATTAATTTCATGTCCTGTGGCTTTAAGGTGCTGGAAAAGGGAAGAAGTATTTTCTTTTTTTCTGACTGTGTTCTTGTGTTCTGCAATGCATGCATTTATTTTCCTGTTAGTTTGTCCAATGTATGTGGCTGGGCAATTGTTGCATGGTATTTCATAAATTCCTTGGTTTTCTAGCTGGATCTTGTCTTTGGGGTTTCTTAGGATGTTGGCTATTTTTTGGTCAGTGCCGAAGACTGTCCTGATATTGTGTTTGTGGAGAATTTTGCTGATTTTATCTGTGGTGCCTTTGATGTAGGGGAGGAGGGCGATACCGTTGTCCTGTTTTGTGTCTCGGTTTCTGAAGAGTGTCTCCTTTAGGATTAGGTTGGTAATTGTGTCTCTTTGGAATCTGTTGGAAATTAATACGTTAGTGAAGGTGTATAATTCTGTTCTCAGGTGGTCTTTGTCAGTTAGGTGTTTGGTTCTGGAGATGAGGGTCTTGGCTACAGAGTTGATCTGTGCAGGGTGGTGATGGGATTATGCGTTTAAGTAGCAGTTGGTGTGTGTTTTCTTCCGATGGATAGTATGTCCTAGGGACATAAAAAATAGCCAACAATAGTTACAACTGAAAAAAGTGACTTATTACCATTTTTCACACTTAGGACTGTTGCAGCATCCCCACAGTCATGAGAGGCCAGGCAAGGAGATGCGTGCCTTGATGTGAGTGATATTGAGTTGGCCACACCCAGCCAATAACATGACCACCAAGCCATGTCACCCAGTCACATGACCACCAAGCCATGCCCACTACCTAAGCCACACCCACAGAACCGGTTGTTAAAAATTTGAATCCCACCCCTGGACACTGGGTATTATAGGTGAGTAGAGAAACAGAAACAGAGACAGAGAGGGAGAGAGGGAGGGGGAGGGAGGGAAAGAGAGAGAGAGAAAGAATTAAATCTACCTATATATTGTGAGAGCAGGATGGGGCAATTTTTACTGACTGGTTAGGTTAATATCCAAAATGTTCTTGTTTACAGTCAAGATCCACAAGCATGCAGTCATAGTCCTAATTAGTTTTACAATCAACAATGAGTTTTTCTGCCTTACAGCAAGAAACCATTACCAAGGCTTTCATTTCCTACCTATCTTGCCTGCTTCCCCAGAAGTGTAAGGTTTATTTTATATTTTGCTATCCTTTTATCTGATTTGGGTCCCCTAGCCTGAAGTTGTGCACATAAATGTTGGTTCATTGCCTGTTCAATCCACTTTCTTCCTGTTGTATGTGGTCCTGTTTGATAAGAGAGAAAGAAGGAAAGGAGTTGTTTTCTATTTTAAGGATAATATATCTCTCGTGACAGTTTTCATGGCAGTTTTAAAACTTTGAACAAGACAGTCAGCTTACCTATTGGAAAGGAAATAGAAGGAAGTGGTTGATATAAATGATAATCCTTAAATTTTATTATCCTGCACAAAGTTATTGAAATATTGAGATATTAATCCAGGTAGATGATCAGATATTAATTCTTTGGGTAGCCTAGAGAAGAAACATATATCTTTAATAATAATTTAGGCTGAACTTACCAATAACATGTAGACAACTGGGAGTCATTACAGTTTGATTTTCATCTGAATCTACTATACTATAATCCCAGCAAAATCAATAGCAAGTAACTCCAATGGGCCCTGTGACTGCCAGCAAGCTTCTAGTTAGAGAGAATGATATGTCTTGATATTCAGGGAACAATTGTCAACTTAGACAGCTAAGAAGAGTGACATGTCAAACTTCTGTAGAGAGATGGGAGAATTTAGACGTTCAGTATCTGAATTTTTGCAATGACTTTTCTTGTTCTTATAACATATAAACATTTATGCTTATGGCTCATCATAATTTATGCAACTTCCAGTCATGGTTCTTCTAAAGAGAATAAGGCAATTTTATTTAAGGCAAATCAATTTAATCTATCACACAGGGTTCTTCTGAGGAAAGTAAAAAAGAGGGTTGTCCATATAATTGTATGTTATCGTGAGGTTGTCTATGTTAGGGAATTTGGGGTTTTGTGGCTCCTTTTCCAGTAATAGTTCTTTTATAGTTAGGGCCACCAGCTCCTGGGGGATGGATGTAAACAGTGATATGATATCAAATGACACCATTGTCTCATCCTCCCAAATCCCTCCAATCATTGTAAAAAGTCAGTAAAGGATCTCACACTGGTAGAGACGTCTTCGATGAGATGTCATAATTGCCCATATAACCATTTGGCTAAACCAAATGTGGGAGTGCCACGAAGGGAATCAATGAGACGCAGGGGTACCTCTGCCTTTGGATCTTTGGTAACCCATAGAACTGTGCCATGGCTTGGTCAAATAATTTTTAGATCCTCCTCATCAACTTTCCCTTGCCTTATGAGTTTATTGGCTACCTTACTAATTTGGTTCTTGAATTATGTCATGGGATCTTTGTCCAGGAGTCAATAGGCACACCTGTCATTGAAGAGATCATAGACCTTCTTATTATAGTCCATTCTGTCCATGACCACTGTCACCCTGCCGTTATTTGCTGCTAGTACGACAATGGAATTATCCTTTCTTAATTCCTGGGGGACCGTCATTTCCGATTTCGATAATGTGATACTCTGCTTATGGCTGTTGAGAAGCCCTATCACCCATTGCCTAATTATATATTATAGGTACTCTACAAATATAGATTATTGTCTTGGCAACATTTTAGAATAAATATATAATTGGCAGTGTGTTACAGTTTCAAAACAAGTTTTATTTTTTTCTTTCTTTAAAACGTTTTTATAGCAACATTAATCAATCAAAAGTTTTCTAATTGTTGGGTGGATTGAAACATTGTATTAAGCCATGGTTTATTTTATCCAAAGCATTTGGAAGAAGTCATGTTGTACTACATTATACACTGTTATCAACAATCAGCCATTGTTCACATTTTAAATGACAATATTCGGTTTCACATTTCACATTAAGCCCAAATCTAGCCAATCACACTGAAAGGAGTTCACATGACAGCTAAGAAAAGAATTATGTTTAATGTGGAAAAAAGAAGACTAAGGCAATCAGCTCTCTTCAAGTATCTGACAAGGTGTCATATAAAAGAGAAAAGGAATATTCTTTCTCCTGCCAGCACAGAAGATGTAACTGGATTTTACTGACTCAAAGTAATCTATTTATTTATTTAAACATTAGCAGAACATTATTAATATGAGGAGACCTCAGTCTTCAAATAGAAGCATATTATCTTGGGAATGTACAGTCTTTGGGTTTTCTGCATCAGATAGGAAGAGGATTAACCTGCCATTTCTATTTTAAAAAAACTCACTTTTTGTCTTTTATAGCATGCGTTTTACATTTCCCAAGCTTCTGTGCTTGTCCAGCTAAAGTTTCCATGCACCTGGGATTTTTGACATTTTGTTTTTAAAACTGCAAGCATATATTTTTATTTACAGTATGCAATGAAATAACCTTTATTATCTTTGAAGTACCACACTACACTTGTCTAACACATTTCTTCATTTTTTTAATGGTTTTCAGATTTGACAGTTTTGTTCACAGATTTACTTGATGCGGGGGTCTGGAGTATCTTTCAAAAATGTCCTCTTAAATTTTATTTTACACACCAGTGTATGCTACAGATAAATCTCTTCCATAAACTTGTGATGAAAAATTGTCTAAACCAATATGATTTGCCCTGTTTTTTCAATCAATTAAACTAGTTTTATATATTCTGTTCCCTTTTTATCTATCTGGGAATTGGAATATTTCATTTCAAAATATGTGCTTTTTAAAACTGACCTAACATTAAATTAAGGAAATGTTTATTGATTTGTACCACCATAAATTAGTCCATTTAATTGGAGACTATTTTATATATTTTTGTGCATGGGCATCTGCAGAAGGGATAAGGGTGGGTGGGAAGGGTTTTTTAAAAAGCCAGGAAGGCAGCTATGACTATGCAATTAAAGCCCCACCTGTTTTTTTGATCAGGTGATATGTCCCATATATGTAAAAAATAAGATGAAGCTTTCCAGAATTGCAGACACCATCTTTTTGTTTTAATCCCTATCATCAGGCATCTCTGCTATCAGATCATTTCATGCAAACAGAGATAGGGTTCACTAACATTACATGCGAGGAACAGAAAGACACCATGAGCTGCTCAGAGTTGCTTCTTTATTGTCGCTTGCCTATTTACAAAAATCATGTCAGACTGGCTGCATTCTCTTGGGAAAAGCCAGGTAAAGGTTTCAGAGATTTGGAAGAGATCTGTTCTGTGTTGTTTCCTAATGTACCAAAACTCTAAGCTTGCCAGTCTCTTCATTCTTCCCTCCAACTCTAGCTGGGGATTCCACGACACTTTCACAGTACTTCATAATTCGTTTTAAGAATGGCTTGTTGACCAAGTCATAATCTATGGATTGGCAGATAGTGCTAAGCTACAAGCCAGTAGCAGAGTTTGTGCAACACACTTCATGCTTAACAAAACCACATTATGGCTTTGCACAATGTGGGAATTCTGTTTGAAGAAAGCTTTTGGATTTGTAATGCTGCAGATATCTTGTGTTGTTTTCAAGCAGACATTTTTCATTTTCACATATAATATTTATAGACATCTACATGAAACATTCAGGTAGTTCCCTAAAATGTAGTTTGTGATATAGTAATCAGAAATATGGTTTAGATTGCAAGCATATTGTCTATGGGCACCAGTATGCATGCAGACATTTCTTTGGTTGCAAAATCTCAGACACTTATTTTTCTTTTCTTTTTTTAAAATTCTTTCAAATCATCATAAGAGTAACCAGAAACCAGGCATGATGTAATGCAAAGCATCAGCCATCTGGATTTACAATAATTCAGACACAATGAATTACACAATGTCTAGTCCATCAGTATTCATAGAAAATTAAAATGGTAGGTGGCCACAGCCCTGCCTTTGTTTGGAAAGGTACTGAGCAGCCTTGAGAGTGGAAAAGACAAATATACTTTGGGACAATAGACAGCATATCAGTGGCAGGAAGCATCCCCATAGGGGATCAGGGGATAGGTATGTCAAAACCTGCAAAATGGTAGGCATGGCATTACTATCAGAATGTACTACAATAGAGATGAGATTTCAGTCACAATGTTGTTGTAAAGCCTGAAATAGACATATGTGTAGCCATTTTCGTTAGGCTTAGTATATATTCTTTTTCTTACTTTTTCTGACAGTTGTGCTTGTCATCTTGACACTTTACCCACTTCCCTCCTCCATAGATGTCACTGAACATCCTCACTAGTTTGCATTCTGATAAGCAAGTGCTTAATGAATGGCCAGGTCCATCTACATGACAGCCATTCTGTGCTCCTGCTGTATGGTATCGATCTTGTGAAAGTACCTGCAATGTGCTTTTAATGTGTTTCCAAGTGCAAAAGTTCCTACCCATTCCTAAAGACTGCCCATCCTGAGGCAAGGAGACAAATTGAGGGACTATGAAGACTGATTGTGATCTTTGGGCACAAACTGACCATTGGAAGTAGAAAAAAATAGAATAGAGCTGGAAGGGACTTTTGAGGTCTTCTAGTTCAGTCCCCTGATCTGACAGGAGACCCTATACCAGTGGTGGGATTCAAAAATTTCTACTGCCAGTTCTGTGGGTGTGGCTTGGTGAGCATGGCAGGGAAGGATACTGTAAAATTTCTAGTCAGAGGTGGTATTTGCCAGTTTTCTGAACTATTCAAAATTTCTGCTACCTGTTTTCCAGAACTGTTCAGAATCTCCTGAATTCCACCTCTGCCCTATACCATTTCAGATATTTGACAGAATATTATTTGAAGGAGAAAAGAGTTAATGGACAGTGAACAATCCTTGCTGTAGCATTTGTTATACAATAGGTTTCTGTTGTGGTTATTACTTTTTCTTTGGCTTAATGGACTATATCTATATTATACAAATGCATTATATATGTCACCAGCTTCCCGTTTGCCCAAAGATATGGTTTTTATCATAGTCACATTTCAATAGATTTCCAGAAATGTTAAATTTGGGCCTAGATTGAAATACTTCAGTATTTAATTGTAATTCTCACTAGCATAGTTTATATCTATATATAGAGCAAAAGCAAAACTACCATGTCAAAATCAGCCCTATATTAATCTTTCTCCCTGATATATGTTTTCTCCATGTAAATAATGTTGTTATTGATGGTATATATTCATTGATGGTAAAAGCATCTTGAAGCGTAAAGTGCT
Source organism: Bungarus multicinctus (assembly GCA_023653725.1). Lineage (NCBI taxonomy): Eukaryota > Metazoa > Chordata > Lepidosauria > Squamata > Elapidae > Bungarus > Bungarus multicinctus. Next base: position 56,410,769 of record CM042836.1, on the reverse strand, counting down.
ATTGTTCAGACATAGATTGACATTGACATTTTATGAAAACTAAGCTTTAATAATGGCTAAACTAATCTCAGTAGGGCTTGGCTATGACATACAAGTGGACATACAACTGGCCATATGTCCTCACAATGCTCCGGTTCTGTTTGCGTCTAAGTCAGCAGCTGGGATAGCACATTGCACAATATAATTTGTTGAATCATAATTGTTTGGCTGGGTTCACACAACATGCTAAATCATAAATCTTAGTTGATAAATCACAATAGCTGAGTACACATATGCAGACCAAAATTAAACAAATGTGACTTGGTGCAACCCTGTCCAGTTACAATTTCTCAGATGTAACTCTTCTTTGCTGCCCATGCCTATTTCAGCACAGAAGTTTTTGCTTCTCTTGTGCTCAGACCTGTTCTCATTCTTATCTATTTTCCTATAGCTCTGTGATACTTGCATCTTTTTATATACAGCACATATATTGATGTTGAAATTGAAGATCTCATGCTGCCTATTTTTCCCAATGGAAGAAAATGTGGCTAGGTGTCTTTTAACCACCCAAAAAATGGTATGATGAAAACTGATTAAGAAAATGTTTTTTCTCCAAATCAATCTCCTGCTTCAGATTGCAGCTCAGTATTACATCTTTTGAAAGAGTCACAGGAGTTCATCATCCATACCATTTTTTGTTAATCTTTCAATGCAATCTATTTTCCATTCTGGAAGAAACCAATCCAAAGAATTATTTTCTTTTAGCTGCCCAGTCATTCTATGACTATGGATATTCTTTAAGAAATTGTTTCTATCTCAGCCTAAGTTTTCTACAGATATCATTTCTTTTTCATTGAAGTAAGTTTTCTGTTTCTTGCCTCCATTTCACTATAACAAGTCTTATTTTCACAATCTTATTTTCTCCCATATGTAAATGTACGAAGTTTTTTTTTTTTTAAAAAAAACCATCACCTGTTTACCTATTGTATCATTTAGATGTACAACCCAAAATTGGAAATGTGGGGATATCTGTAGCACACTTGTGTTTGTGTTAGCACCATCTGTATGTGTAATGGCACCTCCAGAGGACCAAAATGTTTCCATTTGCTTGGTCTGAATTTTTCATAACAACAAATGTCAAAAGACTATGCAATTCAACAGGAAATGATAGTCTTTCATCAGTGCCCTGCTTCATGTGTTTTCAGAAAAGGGCAACCACTTGTTTACTGCCAATGTGAAACCTGAAAGCCTTTGGTTAGACATTCAAATGCCTATAATCTGGGCAAAATGATTTAACTGAGAATAATTAGCACAACTTTTGTGATATTGTTCTTAAATGATAGAGGTTATGACTTCTAACATGGAGCACCTTTAAAAAGAAGAATTACTCCTTTCCCATGGTGCATAGAACCATGAGGAAGTGTTAGCGCATCATTACTATCACTTAGGGCTAATATTGATTGTACTTTTGCTTCATTTATTCAGAACTAAAAGATGTTTCTTGGTTATTTTATATTTTTAAGAAACTAGAGACTTCAGCTATTGAGTGCTGTGGTGGAATGGGAAACCTGCCCAAAATGATTTTTCTTCTTTAGGCAATGCCAACACTAATGAGATGTACTAATTACATCTGGCCTACTAATTAACTGCTAGAAAGTCACTCAAGAATGTACAGAATATGAAATGAATTTTATTCTTGGGAGAAAAAGTAATAATTATGTGGTTATTATCCCTCATAGCACATTGAGGAAACTAATGTGTCTTGAATTTTAGATGCTGAGCAGTGAAACTTTGACTCAGAACATTTCTTTGGAAGACTGGACATTTGTTCAAGCATTAAGTCATTGATATAATTTGGTAGCCTTGTATACTTTTGTGACAGAAAATATTGCAATATTAGTTCAACTGCATGTTTGAAAGCTACCCGTGGCCTAAATTAGCTTCTGTATTAAGAGTTTCTGCATAAGCCTTCACAGAAGGTTTGTTGTTGTTGTTGTTTGTTTGTTTGTTTGTTTGTTTTCTGTATGGTCTAGTTTAACTTTTCATATGATGGAATTCATCTAGACCACTCTAATAACAAATATCAGCAAAACTATATGTCTTCCTCCCATTATAATAAGGAAAGTGGCACTTCTGACAAATGTATTTAATTGGCTAATATTCATTTCATTCATCAGTTTAGAAACTAGTATAAAAATGACAAAAAAGCTTTAAGCTATTTATCTCCTCTGCTGAATCAAGCTGGAAATGAAATCAGTTTAAGGAATAGCTCTCTGAATTTCAATACATTTCTCAGCACCAGCAATAAACCTAGTCAAGTATTGTGCCTGGACAGCAGTTATGCTTGGCCTCAGTTAGTGCATTCCCCTGCTTCTTTGATCTTCCACCATAGGAAAGCAACTCCAGTCATGTTCCTCTCTGCAGGAAGGTCTTTGAATACATGTAGCTTTCATATATCAATCATTTCCATGAATCCTCTTCTATTTAAGCCACTGATTCTCATCCTGTGATCCACGAAATGCTTGGGGGAGATGTCACCATGTCATCATGGTGGGTCTGTGAATGCTTGAGGAACTGTTATGATTTAAATCTTGAGTTAATTCTTGGGGCTCCGTAGCCATAGTCTGTGGCCACATAAGGTATGTAAAGCGCATCAGTGGTGAAGATAAAGTTGAGATTTAGGTCATATGTTTATCAGTCTTACAAACAACTCTGGCAATTTTACCTCTTGACCTAAAGATGTCCATGTCATTAATTTGTTTAGAAACCAATTTAAAATATCAGGCATCTTCAACACTTCAACCACTGAATATTTTCACTGATGTAACAAGGCCCCAACCACCCCTACCAATGGATTTCAAAACAATTTCTTAATTTAAGAGCATTTCTTTCATGCATTTTGAGGTTTTGATTATATCAAATTTTCATGTTTCATTAAATATGTTTGGGAACATCTCATCCCAGCAAATCTATTCTTCCTGCTCCAGGCATATCTGTTAAGCAACTGTGCAATAAAGAAAATAATTTCAAAGGAGAAAAAAATACACATCAATCTCCATTAATCAAGAATACCAATGCAACCTATGTGAATTCAATAAATTAAAGAGAAACTGTTAAATTAAAAGATTAATCAATCTCTAGTAAAATTATGGAGGGTAAAGAAAGAATTCCCAGAGAACTAATTCGTGGAGACATAAAATGTTACATTTGCTTTCGTGATAGGAAGCTTTCTTCTAATGGCACAATAGAGTTCCTAAGGGGTTTTAAAATGAGATGTTTAAACTCTGCAAGGGCTCACAGTTCCTAAAAGAAAGAAACTCGTTTTAGCAATCATTTGTATCTTTCTTTACTAGAATCTACATTAAGAATAGAAATCATTCAGTAGAATCAGTAATTTGAAGCCCAATAACTGATATTTCATACTCTTGAGTGGCAAGTTGAGTTGTCAACAGTAGCTAGTCACTGCAAATATGGTTTTCATATTGCTATGATAGATACTCAGTAATCAGTCACAATGCATCTCATCCTCCACTTGAACAATCTGTCCTCCTCCTAAGAAATTCTTTTGCCATGAAAAACAAAACAATTCCTGATTTACAATATACTGACTTACACTTTGGATTAAATGTATACCCCTCTCTCCTTTAGTTAAAAAGCATTTTTATGTAGAGGCAGAAGAAGTCATGTTGTTAAATACTCAGATATAAGACAACACATGCTGTAAGCTGGCCAGGGTTGCTTTGAAACTAGATGGATAGCAAATAAATTTAATAAATTAAACAATTAATTAAATAGCATATCTTGATCAATCTAAAGCAAATATGGGCATTTTACAACTCCTGGGCCACATCCACTGCTTTGGCTGTTCCTGTCCATGAGATCAGTCAGAAATTAGAAATCAAACATAAATAAGTGTAAAGCCATGCACATAGTACAATTGTATTGCTTTTATTTTGAAGGCAACTGGGCTTTTTATTATTATTTACATATCTGTGTCCATGTGTGTCCATGTGTGACTACATACCTTCATGGTCCTATTGGTTCTGTCCTCTACAACAGTTCCAGTAATAGGATAGGGAACACAGAGAATAAGGAGATCATGAGAAATTCCACATAGGGCTTTTTTGCTGCTTCAGAATCAGTTCCAAAATGTTCTGCTACCAAACTAATGATTAATTAGAACAACTGCAGTGTATTCAAAATCATCCTAGAAAACAGAAGAATCTTTCTGTTTTGCAGTGCCAAAGCTCTACAGAACACACACCCAGTCTCTTCCTCTTGTCTCTACCCCCTCCCTCACTTCCTCACTCTTAAGATTCAGCTGTTCTAAGATTATATTCGCAGATCCTTAAAGATGCAAGATAACTTTTTACAACCAAACAAATACATATCATTCAGTTGAGACTGATCTGGTCTATTCCAATTCTTCACAGGTACACACAACTCTTCCCCAACACCATTACCACTACTCCTCCACCACTGCAGCCTAGGAAAGCAAGCTCTAGCAAAATTGACCGTAGTTTGATTTCACTTTCTCTTCAGCAGCGGCTTAGACTATTTCCATGCATCCCCCTGCTACTGCATTTTTTCCAGCAGCCACTTCAGGACAAGGGAAGCAAGGTGGGTAGCAGTGTCTTTTATTTCTTTTTTTTTTTTTGGTGTGTGTAGGTAGAAAATTTTTGTGGTCTAGAACAGAGGTGAAATGCGACCGGTTCTTCCCGGTTCTGGAGAGCTGGTAGTGGCGATCAGCAGCAGAGAGAAAACCGGTTCTCTCCGCCACCCGCCCGGTCTCCTATACTCACTTTTATGAGAATTTGAAGCGCAGCTGCTTTGCATTGTGCAGAATAGCGCCGCGCGGCAGCTGCTGCAGAAACCGGCATCGTGCAGGCTTCCAGGAGGAGAGGTGGAACAACTCTGCACCTGCGCAAATGCCTCTGCACCTACGCAAATGCCTCTGCGCCTGCACAAAGTGCGTGTTTGGTGCGTGTATGCACGCAAAGTGCGTGCACGTGCGCAAAGCGCGTCCACCAAGCCACACCCACCGAACCGGTGGCAACTTTATTTGTATTCCGTCCCTGGTCTAGAATCTACAAAAGGTGAGGGTGAGCTCACCTGATGATAGACATTCTTGCATTGGTAGGAAGCAGGAAAGGCAGACAGTATTTCCATTCTGTTTTCTGCACTCTGAGGTCTGCAGCAGTGAAGATAGTCAAATAGCCAGCTTTGTGGCTTAGACAGATTGGGGAATTGAAGGCTGTATGAATAATCTAACAGCAAAAGAACTTAGTCAAATGTAGAAATAAGAAGAGAAGGTAAACAAAAACAGAACACATTATGTTGTTTGACCTCCCTGATTTTTAATACAGCCAGAGACTGGGCTAGACTTTGTAAATTTCTAGTTTCTGTCATTGTTTCTTCATACCTCACATTCTGGAAATTACCATCTTGTATTTTACATGGTATTCACAGGTCAAGTTAGTTTAGTATTATTCTCTTTTGTGGCTGGAGTCTAATTAGACTGATTAAAAACAGTGGGAAAACATTTTCACTACTGATTTTAAAAGGAAGGAAGGAAGGAAGGAAGGAAGGAAGGAAGGAAGGAAGGAAGGAAGGAAGGAAGGAAGGAAGGAAGGAAGGAAGGAAGGAAGGAAGGAAGGAGGCACAGCTTGAAATGCTGAATTTTAACAAATAGTCAATTCATTCAGTGGAAACATCTTTTGTATTGTTTTTGAACTAGTTCTTCGTGACAGCTGCAGGCTAAATGCAAATACTGATTTTTGACAGGTTGGATTTTTGTCACTTAAAAAATTGAAAATATTATCCAAAGTTTAAAAATCACATCTTTCTCAGCTACAAAGAGATTTAGTTCTTGGATCTTTCATTTGCATTCAGGATACAGTTAAGGCTATCACTCAAAACAAGGATTTATTTTATTACCAGAACTGAAGGGTCTTCTAAAAAGTAGCTGTGTTTTACACTCAATGGCATAAGGTCACATGGTGACTGGACAGATAACTGGATATAAGATTTTACAATAGTAATAATACTAATGTTCTAGTATAACTATCATTACTATTATTTCAAGAGCCTCGGTGGTGCAGTGGTTAGCAATATTCCTAGAATTATGTAAAGTAAAGTAGGAAAAGCCCTCAAATAATTAAATAAATTCCAGAGTCAAGCAATGTCAAATCACTTACAATTGTTACTAAGAATACTATGTTGCTGTATTTATGAGTGTATTCAGCTAAATGAATTGTAGTCAACCTCAATTCAGTTCAATTCAGAACATAAGATTGTTACTGCTGTAAAACTATTCATGAACTTTCTCCCATTTTGCTTCTATTAATGTTCCAAAAGGTCAGAGAATTCCTAGAATAGATCTAAAGGCAGCAAAGAGACTTTATTCTGCTGGTCAATGCCAATCAATTAATATATTGCTTTTAGGATATGAATAGTATTAGCATCATTTTAGTAAGTTTTAAAGTATGAAACAATGATTTAAGAGAAAACTTCCATGCTCCTACAGATATTCTGTCATTTGAGGGTTAGGATTATTGCTAAGCATATTATTTCCATGGGAGTTTTCAGAAAAATGTTAGAATGACTATATTGTTGACATTGGATTCATTTATTTCTAGGAAGCATTCAAGTGCTGAAGAAAAGAAGTGTGAGGAATACAGAAAACTATAAAGAAAGCTAGAATGAGATTTATTAGTAGATCTCAGAATAATTTGAAATAGAATAACAAGGGTTCTTAACTCAAATCGTTTAACAAGAAGAGTAACAAATGAAGGCTTCCCCTTGTTCTAATTTGTACACAGGAGTGAAGATATATATTTAAAAAGGCTCTTACTCTAATCAGTGTTACATTTCTCATATTTAGTCCCAACTGTGACTGTCAGGTAATTTTATCAGCTTCATTGCAGTTTGGACATCGTTCAGGCAAAGATAACAAGATTTGTCTACTATTTCATCATAAGTAAAATTTACAATTACTTCAACCTGAAAACGCATTATATCGCTATTTAAATGTTACTGATCATATCAAAGCCTTTTTTGGTAGATGGTGCAATCCCTTGCTGATTTAATTTGCTATCTAAAGCAATCTCCAGCTTTGTAACTTGGCTGGTTCCCATCCCCAATATATCTCCAGTTGATACCACTAATGAAATCTTGTGCATTTAGTACGAGATCTCTCAAAATAATATGATACATTTATATCTTCAGGCCCACAAAGTGATCCAGTTTAGTAAAGCTGCACTGGATGCATAATGATTTACTACAGTTCAGAACAGAAGGCAGGTTGGCAACAGATGGCAAAGGATTTTTGGGAATCAACCACTTAAGCATCCCTGCAGAGAAACAATTTGCTATCTTTTGCGGTCCATGAGCCACAGAAGAGTTTGTTTCTGATTAATTATATTTGAAAATATATGTCTGGGTTTGCTGTCCTTATTGTGCTCCTGTGCACATCTCTGCCTTCCAAAGTAAAAGAACAAATCAAAGAAAGGATAAAAGAGTTTTTGAACAGTACAGTATATTTGATGTAATACTTGTACTTTTCTGGCCAAACTTTTGAGTTGCAAGAACCTGCATATGACAAAAGTGTGTTTTTAATTTCTTTTTCCAGGTTTTTGAGAGCAGCTTTTATATATTTGTCCAAGAAATTCGGGGTGATACACAAAGCTACCATTTTTGCAATTTTCTCCCTGACTTTATGGTGTAATAGTTGTCCCAGTGAGCTTCTATTGTTTTTTCACTTGGATGATCCCAGCGCAATAGCCAACCATTACATTCATGGTTAAAAGTTAAAATTCTTGATTATATAACAGAGAACTGGGAAAATCCATTGCACTATTGAATTTTAGAAGTGATATTGAGAGACACAAAATGGGATTTAGCAGAGCTGCCAGCTATCCAATCTTAATTTACCACATCCTTCTCCAATTCTAGTGTCCTCTGGAAGTCATTTATCAGTTCCAAGAATTTTTGCTTAATAATTTTGAAGGTCTAGAAAGCTGAGAAGGCAAGACAATGAGAATTCCTCTCATTATGAACCTTCTAGATAGATATACTATAGATGTGATTCCTAGGGCCAGAAGTTCCTGTTGATTTGTTAACTTGAACTGAATGAACATGTTAATTGAGAAGAGAATAGATAAGTGTCATTTCACTTTATCCAAGTCATTACTACTGTTTCATATAGTGATATATTTTGATGAAAAGGAAAAAGAATTTTGCAGAGCTTAGCCACAACAATTGAGGGGCAAGTTGGAACCTAAAGCATTGTACCCTCTTTTACTCTGCTTATTCCTGAAAAAAATTAAATAGGAAAACAGAGAGGAAAATAACATTTTGGATAGAGGAATTATTAAATTTAGTAAAAACTTCCAAGATGAATTGCTGTGCAGTAGGAATAATCTAGCAGTTGAGTGTTTCAAGCAAAAGGCCTTGAATTCAAACACCAACCGTTGTTGTTGTTGTTATTGTTATTATTATTTGTCAATTGCTTACAAGATAATAGGTATAAGTAAAAACATAGTTATGAATACATGGATACATATTAGAAAAAAAATAAAAGAAACAATAGGACAGGGACAGTAGACACGTTGGTACACTTATGCACGCCCCCTACAGACCTCTTAGGAAAGGGGTGAGATCAATAGCAGACAGTCTAAGGTTAAAGTTTTTGGGGTTTGGGGAAGAAACCACAGAGTCAGGTAGAGTATTCCAGACATTGACCACTCTGTTGCTGAAGTCGTATTTCCTGCAATCAAGTTTGGTGAAATTAACCTTGAGTTTGTATCTATTGTTTGCTCTTGTGTTGTTATGGTTGAAGCTGAAATTCCATCAATATTAGGATTATGATTATAATATTATATATGATATTAAGATTATAATATTATGAAATTCCATCAAAATTCCATTAATATTAGGCAGTATCCTCTTAATAAGAATCCATCAGGTTAGGATTCTTTTCTATCACAAAAAGACTCCAGGACAAATCCTTGTAAAGCTTCTTCCATTGCTCATTTTTAATATGTGTGCTGTTATTTTAGCAACAAAAACCCCAGAGATTTTTTTTCTCTCCGCATATGGTTTGGGCAATAAGGAGGGTATAAACTCTTATACTGCTATTGCATTTCTTACTGTCTGAGCTCACACATTGTTTATAATTGGTATAATAACCAAAATAGGGAAAATATTTATGAATGTATGTATTAGATTTTTATCCAATCTTTCTTCTGGGGGATCAAGGTGGTATACATATCATTCCTACTTGCATAGACAAGTTCAATACCCTGGAGAGTAGGGAATGCCTGAAGACAGCCAGCGCTGCTAAGAATTGCATTCTTGGAGTTGGTACCATATGGCATTTTCCTCACTTTATACCAACAGGGGAGGACAAAAACAAAGATTAATTGATAGACATGAACTAGTTGTATAAAATATTTGCAACCCATTTTTCTGCCACAAGGCGCTCAATGTACTTGGCCAAACCAAATTAAAAGAATAATTATAATATAGGATTTTTTTAAAAAAAACCTCTCAGCTATAATTTTGGAAAAAAATATATTATAAAATCTCCAACATCAAATGTCTGTTCAACCAAATCAGCAAAAAGTGTTCTTTTTCTGTCAAAAGCTATGAGCTTCAGACAGTGAATAATTTCACAATACAGAATCATCAGCAGAACACCTTTCTCCCAGGGGGCCATCAGTCTAACTCTGGAGGAGAAGAAAACTGAAAGGAGGGATCTTTAGCTCTTGTTACACAATCAGCAAAATCATGCAGGAGTTCCTTTGTCCTGTTCCAAGTAACGTAGGACTATAGTGGGCATCTTGAATTATACCTGAAAACAAAGTAGTAACATAAGAACTAGGAATGTGTGGATTCCCCTCTTTGATGCAGGTTTTTGAATCAATATGGTGACTTTATTTGAAGCACCATATTTACTTGGTTTTAAACCATCCTAAAGCAAAGATTGGTTGGCTTTTCTGCTGGTTCTGTGATTCCAACAGACAATTAGCAATGTTGCAAGTTCAGCTCCACAAATGGGAAATAGTGGAAAGGATGTCTTAGCCTCTCTGACATTAATATAAGTAGCCAGCCCATCAGTTTAAATACCTCATTAAATTGTCTGCTGTCACAGCTCTTTTGGACAGGCAAAACTAATGTTGCTTTGGGCAACATTCATTTTCTCAGCTCTCAGCTTCTTTCATATGGTCAAGGTTTGCTTGCTTTTGTGCTAACGGAATGATATCCTTCTGCACCAGTTCTGCCAATACATTTAACTAAACTCTTTTTAGAAGGCTGAAAAGGGATCAAGATTGACCAGTCCATTAGTATGCACACTTGGTCAAATGTTCAGATTGTGCATCACTGATTCAAACTGAATCTCTCCATATTACAATGAATGGATGCCAAATATATATTGTCAGGTGGTTATCCAAACATTTAATATTTTGAAGAAGGATTGGAAACAATTATGAATTCCCCTTGTTCAAGTGCTAGCTTCTGTTCCTATGACCTTCTTTTGCTTCTCCTGCTGATTAAGGAACACAAGAGTATTGCTAGCAAGGATGACTAAGACAAAGTCCTGACAGTGTTCAAGGGAGTATGTCCAAGAGGGACCAAGTTTGCCAAACATCTATGCCTGCCTTCCTCATCCCAGAAAACATCAATCAGAAATAGAAGACTCACTCTTGTGGGTGCCAGAAAACTAAGTGTTTTTTAAACCCAGCTTTTAAATGTTGCATTTTAAGGCAGCTTTTCTTTGTTTAAGTTTTCAGTTGAATTTGGATTACATGTTGTATCAGCCAACTTCTCTGTAAGCTTTTTGCTAAGCAGTAAATGATCTGTTGTGTTTTCCTCACTTCCAAAGTTTCTGCCTTAAAGAGGAATGGAAGAATGCTTCAAAAGTATGTTGTAGTAAAATCTTTAAAGACATCTAAGTGAAACTTGACAGAGTTACATGTTCCTGAAAGGTCAACCATCTCAGCTATTTTCATTCCATTCTGACAAAATCATCATGACCCTATTTGACATTTCCTTACGAATGGGTGCTTTTAAATTAAATCTTGAATTGGTTCAGATTTAGCTACCATCAAAGCTTGAATCACAAACTGAATCATGCCCTTTTCCTATCTGGAATTTCCAGTTTGAATTCAATCCCTGTTGATTCATACAAGTCTAATAAAGCCATATGAACTTAAAAAGACCCCTGCTACACTAGACCATTAGCCATCTAAACTATAATTTTACAACATTTGTATTGTCATATGGATGCATTTGAGAAAATCATAAACCTGCACCAAGGATTCTTTACTTGTTGCCTATGATTCCAAAGTTAACTATATATATATATATATATATATATATATATATATATATATATATATATATATATATTATATATATTTTAATTACATTTATATGCCGCCCTTCTCCGGAGACTCAGGGCGGCTTTACAGTCTATGGAGCACCATGCTAGGTGCTCAGCAATAGCCTTCATTCCATTGTATATGCCTGCTTATTACTAGGGCATTTTGGCCCACCCAAGCGGCATTTTTACAAAGTCAGCTTATTGCCCCCAACAATCTTGGGTCCTCAATTTACCTACCCCGAGAGGATGGAAGGCTGAGTCAACCTTGAGCCTGGTGGGATTCGAGCCTGCACTAATTGCAGGCAGCTTGCACTAAGTGCTAGATGATTAACAGCCTGCACCACCAAGGCCCTATATTGCATGGAAGAGTGTTTCTGTAGCTTCTGTGGAACTTTGAATCTGGCTTCCTGGGTTATTCAACATATTCTTCCAGAGAACCTTCCAAACAAGGTCTCTTTTAGGTCTTCTAAAATGTATTTTTATCAAATCCATTGCTAAACCTTCTACTGAGAGGACCAGAGGGATTCTATGAGATAATTTTCTTCTTCCTCCTTCCATTCAATAAGCAGAAACAAACATCTCATCTATACATATGAACTTATTAAAGTTTTTGTTATAACACAGGCACAACGGTAATATTAAAGTATACTATGCTAGTGATCTCAGTGGGGATGAATTTTCAAGTGCCTTTCAGGGAAGCTTGCTCCAAGCTAAAGTCTTCTCTCACAACAACTTTAACAGATTTTTTTTTACAGTACATATCAACACACAGTACATAGGCAAACAATTATCCTTTTGGCTCTGCCTTTCTGGATTAAACTTCTAATATACTTACTTTAGTTTCTCATCCTCTTCTTTCAATTCACCTTTGGCTAAATTCACTGCGAGTTTTCTAAGGTAGTTAAATTCCAAACCCTAACTCCCTGTTGGCCAAACTGATAATTGATGCTCCTGAATTTCTTGAAAACAAAAATCTCATGCTTTCTCTCTTTCACCTCTTGGTATACGTAGTCTGATTCATAAGTAGATATCTATGGAGATTCTCAGTCATCCAGCATCCCAAAGATGCTTTTTCAAGAGGCAACTGGACTTTCTTATTTTTCTTTGAAGACATTTCACTTCTTATCCCAGAAGTTTCTTCAGCTCTGACTGGATGGTGCAGAATGGAAGGATTTATATTCCTTGCAATCATTGGGTCATTTGCATTCTTTTAGAGAGTCATTGAGGCTACTTGGAGATTTATCTGTGTCACCTGAGTGGTGCAAATGGGTGCCAAGCCTTCTTAGAACTGTTGAAAGGACCATGTTGTAGACTGGAAATAGATGATGTTATACCCCTCCCCCTCTGTTGAGAGAGGGCTGTTCAATTTTGACATAGATGGCCTCTTTGAGCCCTCTTTCAACTCAGCGGTTCTCTCTGTCCAAAATGTGGACTTTGCTGTCTTCAAAAGACTGGTCTTTGTCTTTTAAATGCAGATGGTCTGCTGAATCTTGTTCTGAAGGGTTTGTTCTCCTATGTTTATGCCATGAAGTGGTTGGGGTTTTTTTGACCAATGTATAGATCTGCACATGTTTCACTGCATTGTATTCAGACCAACCTTCTTTTTTTTAGTATCAACATTAAGTACTTAGGTATATACAAACAGGGCCATTTAAAATATAATATTTAAGAATCCAGAGGGACAAAAGAGTGATATAGTTCCAACTAATTGGTGGGTTTTTTTTCCTTAGCCAAATATAACATTAGTACTTCTGTAATATGTGCATCTTTCTAGCAAATGACTGTATTGCTGACACTGATTTTTATTTTTTATTTTTTTTTGCATTTTGAGTAACACATTTTGATGGGCCTTGCATTTAGAAATACTATGAAAAACTAGGTCCCATGAATTTTAGGATTTATTGGTCTGGCCATATAGTCACCAGGAATGCACTCTGCTAGTTACTTTGTAAAAATTAGGATGGTTTTAATATAGTTGATCTCAGGTACTTTCTCAAAACAATAATTGGTTAAGACTTATTTTTAACCAAATGAAGTAGGAGCACTACATTATTTGTGTACACTAAGATTGCAATATGCTAATTGCCTAACTAGTAGTTGCCTAATTAGTAGTGGTGTTCTCGATTTCTTCTTTGGCCCACAATAGAATTGAGGTATAAATTGAACACTGTGGCAGCCAAAATGGTTCCTTGTCCTTCCTCTTCAAGTTGGAATTTCTTAGTGCAGTTTCTTGCATATTATAGCAAAGATTTATTTCAGAATTCTCATGCAGCTTGTATTTTAGTAGAAGTTACTGTCTATTGTAGTATTGCTGAGTTTGCCCTTCAGCTTTGTTTTGAAGATAAGATTAAATGCAAAGTTGCAATTATCAGACCTGTGCACAATACTCCAAGAATGATCTCCCTGTGGGTTTGTTTAATGGCATTGTATTAGTTATTCCATTTCAAATAGTTAGTGATTCTAACCATGGAATGTGCCCTTTTTTAAACTACAAGTACTGTTCTTATTTCCAACAGTCAACCTTCCCACTATTTAGGTAACCCAGTAGAACACGTTCTTATGAAGTTCTCCTGCTGGCATACTGTATAACAAAGCATGGGTGTCAAACTCATTATGTCACATTGCTATCACATGATATTTAGTGACATTTTTCCCATTCACAAACTGGGGTGGGCATGACCCGCACATGACACATCCGGCCCACAGGCCACTGATTTGACACCCCTGTAAAATAAAGGATCGATTTAGCATGTAGAAGAACTCTAGAACTCTTGAGTTATGGTATACATGCCTTTGGTGTAATAGATGCTTATTCTCTCAGATACAAATAGGCAAGCACACACGATAGCCTATTCTCCTGCTGAATCTATATTTTAGGGGCCAATTGTAATGCCTACAGAGGTCTTTAAGATCACTATAATATGGTAATCTGAACAAGATGATATCCTGATATGGTGAGCATGCTTTAGAAATTACCATTGAGAAATCATCCTCTACTAGAAAGGTGACATATCCTTGTTGGAGTTTGACTCTGAGAGAGAGATGGAACAGCTGACAGGGAGTGGGAGTGTGGCTCCTGTGGTTGTGGAGGAAACTGGGAAGGGCAAAGGTCAGATGGGCATTCAGAAGAAGACCCAGGCCCATCATCTCTTCATCCTAGGGCATGCAGGGAGGAGCGGATAAGGGAGAAACATGAGTGGCATGGTCTACGGGGAGGAAGGGGCGCTGATTCCCTTCATGGGCTGCAGCTGGGAGGACTGTTTAAAAGGACAAGCTGCGCATGGTAAAATTGCTGGAAGCAAAGCCCCCTTATCTGTGTTTTGGCTTCCTCCCAACTGTGGTTGCAGCATTATCTGGTGGAAGTCTGCAATTAAGCATCCTTGCCTGCTGTAGTAATTCTTTCAGTGTGGTGTGTTAGGTTTTTTTATTTTGAATTAACTTTACTTTGGGTGCAGACTGCATTTACTCCCTCCATAAACTGTTTTCTTTAAGAGTTTGATACCCAGCCAAGGATAATTGGACATTGGGGCCAAGTTGGAGGCATTAAAAGGACTTTCTTCTATTTTTGTGAATTGGTTATTTTTGTGTCATGCCCTAGGTCATCACAAAAGGTATGTTTTCTTCATTAAGAAAAACTCTAATTTCATACCTACTCCTTCAAAAGGTTTATTGCAAAAAGCACTCTGGTTTTGTTTGGGGCAGCTGTTAATTAAACTTCATCTAACAAAGAATGCTGGTTTGGTTTTTTTCATGAGCTTAGAGTAATATTACATTGAGATGACTAGTAAGTTGGGAACAATAATTTACAATATACATCTGGCATAATTTCCTTTGACATCAATAGTGCTACATAGTGCAGAGTATAAACAAAGTTTAATCCTAAACAATTACCATTTCCTATTCATTTATTCAAATAGTCCTACTTATATTATCACACTTTGGGTACCTGCAAAGTGAAGGTTAGGCAGAATAGGAACATTAGATGTGGATAAAGATAATATCTATCTCTGATTTGAGAATCCTTATGGCTGTGAATGAAAAACATAACAACATTAGGGATTACAACATAAGTATTATGAGAACTTTGCTGTCTACCTCACCATATACCCAAATGGCATCAAGGAAAAGAGACATAGATGTTATGTTATGTTATGACCCTGTGTATGAAATTTTTCATAACTCCTACACTTTGTTCATTGTGATATGACATTGTCCTATTTCAGGTTTCAAACTCACACAGGTGCTAGGTATTTATTCAAGGCTGAGTAGAAAGAAATGTATATCAAAACAGAGTCCCTAGGAAAGAAAGCTTTCTGGGTAGTTTTGCTTTCAACAGGAATGTAAAGAAAAGAAAGCTAAATTCAGTCAGAGAGCCAAACCAGGTTTGTAAGTCCAAATGTCAGAGTTTAGGATTTTTACATGAGCAGGATTCATAGCAACAACAAACTAAAACAGAAGATCAAATCATTGTTTCCAACAGAGAAACTTGGATCAGAAATGCCTCTTAAAGCA
The DNA here is from genome assembly GCA_023653725.1 of Bungarus multicinctus. Classification (NCBI taxonomy): domain Eukaryota; kingdom Metazoa; phylum Chordata; class Lepidosauria; order Squamata; family Elapidae; genus Bungarus; species Bungarus multicinctus. The sequence continues at coordinate 56,394,892 of CM042836.1, read as the reverse complement.
GGCTGTAGCCATCTACTCTTAATTACAATACTTATTCCATTGCTTGGCAAGGAGCCTCATTGAGTGACTTTGCTCAGCTTTGTTCTCTACTTATTGAGTTCAAGGGCTTGGAAGTCATTCCTCCTCATCTTACTGCTCCAGTGTTTGATTAGTCTTAGGTGATTCTTTGCTTGATGTCTCCTGAGGCTGACATTCCACTGATTAAGCCAGAGCAGCTTCTTCAGAGTCTGGTTCTGGTTCATGACAGACATAACACCTACATCTCTCTTCTCTGAAAGCTTAAGGAAAAGTTCACTTTATATACGGTTCTAATAGCACTCTAGATCAGGGGTCGCCAATCTTTTGGACCTCAGGGACCACCAAACACATAATTTCAAATCCCGGGGACCACTAACCGGTTCTGTGGGCATGGACTAATTGTGGGTGTGGCTTGGTGGTCATGTGACTGGGTGGGTATGGCTTGTATGTAAATATTATACATTTTTATATAAATATTGATTTTTTTATAAAAGAAGAGCAACTTTTACCCAAAATCAGGCAAAGCATGCAGGCAGATTGAGTTGCTCACAGAATCACAGATTCATTCAGAGATCTATCTGCCATCAGCTAGCTCAGTCTGTCACATAAAATTGGCTTTCAACCAAACTCACAAAATTAACTCACAATACACCATATATGAAAATGTTGAATTTTTTATTTTAAAAAAGAGCAACTTTTACCCAAAATCAGGCAAAGCAGGCAGGCAGATTGAGTTGCTCACAGAATCATTCAATGATCTAAAGACTAGCTAGAAAGCAAGAAAGACTAGCTAGAAAGCAAGAAGATCTAAAGACTAGCTAGAAAGCAAGAAATCCAACGATTTCCTGCTTCCTAGCTAATCTAAATCTCCTGGCACAGCAGAACACCTGATCAGAAAAATAGCAATTTAGCAGGCAAGTTTGCCCAGTAAGGAGTGAGTGGGCAGGGAGCGTTCTTGCAGGCCATGTGGATGGCGCAGCCTTGTGTTTCTGCACAGCCTGAATTAATTGCTTTGGGGAGTGCTCTGGGGGTGAGATTTCTCTGCAGCCGACCAAAATTTTCTCATGGCCCACCAGTTGGAGACCGCTTCTCTAGATATTCCTTTGTGCAACTTCTCAGCATAAAGAGTTGGTTTTTCCTAAAGCTAATGTATCATATTTAGTAATCTAAACTGTGAAGTCTAATTCCTGACAGAAAATTGAAACCCATGGAATAACACCTGGCTACCAATATCTGAAGAGTTCCAATAAAGATAAAATCAGTCATGTGGTGCATCCTGATGGTCAGTGAAACTACATAACATTGAGTCTTTTTCTCTCTCTCTCTCTGCCTAATCCAACTCAATGTGTTATTGTTGGTGAGAAAAGAGGAGAAAAGAACCAGCTATGTAACCTATCTTTAGTTCTCAAAGAAATATATAAATATAATTTATACTAAAATGCATTTAATTTTATTAAATTTCATATTTCTTAACAATCCATCTCCCTCTGAGAGGGGCTCTGGGAGATGAAAATATAAAAAAGTTTAACAATATAAATGTACAATTTCACCTATTGCTTCTACTCTACTCTAACTTCTCTTTCAAAACTTCTTAGATCAGGGGTGTCAAACTGGCAGCCTGCGGGCCAGATGCATCATATGCAGGCCATGCCCACCTCAGCTCCACAAAGGGAAAAGACATCATGTTATATCACATGACGTCAATGTGACATGGCAAGTTTAACACCCATGTCTTAGATGATTGGGGGAAAACTATCCTCAGCTTTTAATCTTTTCTTCTCCATATTAAGCATTCCCATCTCTTTTAATTATTTCTTAAAAATATAAAGACCATGAACTGATATGTTTTCCTTTGTTATTTTTCATCTAATTTTGATAGAGATTCTTAGACCATGACTGGGAATTTATCTGGGGCATCTGATAAAGATATTATTTTGCTTTCTCCCTTTTCTCTCTTTTTCCTTTGCCTTTAGTATTCAAATCCATTCTTCCCATTTATTCATTTGTTTTGGTGATTTTTATAAATTCAGCAAGATGGGAAATAGATTATTACTTGGAACAACTTTTCTACAGTCAAAAAGATAACTATTCTAGAAAGATTAGGGAGATTGGCCAAAATGGATCTATGTGGTTATGGGAGTTTTAAACAAAATCATTATTTTGGGCCTTGGTGGTGCAGGCTGTTAATCATCTAGCACTTAGTGCAAGCTGCCTGCAATTAGTGCAGGTTCGAATCCCACCAGGCTCAAGGTTGACTCAGCCTTCCATCCTCTCGGGGTAGGTAAATTGAGGACCCAAGATTGTTGGGGGCAATAAGCTGACTTTGTAAAAATGCCGCTTGAGGGGGCCAAAAAGCCCTAGTAATAAGCAGGCATATACAATGGAATGAAGGCTATTGCCGAGCATTTAGCATGGTGCTCCATAGACTGTAAGCCGCCCTGAGTCTCCGGAGAAGGGCGGCATATAAATGTAATTAAAAAAAAAAAAATAATAAAAATTATGTGAGAATAATCAGCAGGTGGGGAGAATTTATTGTCTGCTTTCCTTGTTCTCTCTTAGCTGCCTTAAGAGACTTGAAACTTGAAATATATCTCATCTGAAGGCAAACCACTTCAGACAAAAAGCCGGCACCTTTATGAAGTTATTGTTCTCTAAGGTAATTAAAACACTGATAGGATTTGGCTGAGGAGCAGAGGTACTGAAAGCAAATGGAGGAAAAATCATAATATTAAAAGAACCTCTTGCCACATCTTCAATTAGCCATGCTGTCTCTGCAGCAAGTTAACTGCATGGTTCATTACTGATGAATAACTGCCATTAAAGTAATGGACTAAAGCCTGCAAGATGGGGATGGCCAATCAAAGAAAGGCTTAATCCCAGACCATTTGGCATTTGATGAGGGGAGAGGCAACAGGACTCCATTTCGGCCAACCCTGTGAAGTGGTCAGCACATATGCTAAGGGCATTGGACCCAAACTCATCTAGTTTGATGGCACAATAAATATATTTCACTGTCTCTTTCCACTTCAAGATAATATGTCAAAAAGGAAGTTAAAGAGGAGCAAAGGAAGAGAAAAGAGCCTATCAATTTGAGGGCAGCAAAAATAATAAGAGCAATATTCCAACACTATTCTAGCTCTCATCAGGCCTTCTTCTGAGATCAGAAAGATTGTTTAAAATGAGAACACACTTGCAGATCACATGGTTCTCTATTAACAGTCTGTGTAGCCAGCCTGGGATTGATTCACATACATGAAAGTAAATATGCCCCTCCTCATATTGTAATCAAAGGCCTTGCTGTATGTGGGTCTGCCATCTGATAGTTTTCTTAGGTTCAAGTAAAGGAGATCAGGAAACAAGAGAGTTTGGATGAAGTAGTAGATGCACATCAGGATGCCTTTTGGTCCCATATAACGTGCAGTCTCCATACTTTTGGTGAGTATTACTTTTTTTCTAGAAAACAATTGAGAAAGCTTAAAAAAATATGTCATGGTATTAAAAGAAAATAATGCAGATAGCAGATTTTGCACACATCTTGTATAATTGAATTTAAACCAGATTTGTATAGATACAATATGAATGCAGGGGAAGTAAATTATGCATCCCAGAACAGAACATTAGTAAGGCTGCTCTCTGGACACCCAGAAAACTTCACAAATCATCTCTACTATTTTTATGTAGGGAAGTACTACACCTACAACTGAATTGCAACCACATATACAGTAATTTATATTTTCTAAGAAAAAATGCAGAAGATTTCTTAAAAACAAAGTAGATGCTACATGATGCTCTGCAGCCTTCCAATTCCCTCACTCCCAGATTTTTATTGTTTTCTTAAAAGAATTTAGGAAAAATACAGCCAGATAGAAAGAATTTGCTGAACTTCAGGATAATATCTAGGGGAACCTTGGCACTCAGGAGACCACTATTTCCTGAGTGAAATTTCTCAAAATGGAACACACTTGTTGTTTTCCAGGCATGGCAGTTACCCCAATATAATAAAAGCTGGAAAAAAGGGATATATCCTATTTCTTTTTTCTTTATTCTCACTCACTCTAGATATCCATTTCATTGCTGCTCTGAGAAAATAAATATAGTCATATATACTGTATTTCTCCCTCTCTTATGACCTGCAGATGGTTAGAACTACAATTCTTGATTCCAAAATATAGTGTTGTGGCACACCAGAAATAGACTATCCCTCCCAGGATTTCAGAAACAAGATGAGGACCAAATTCTAGTCCCACTTCCTCTCTATGTAAACCCATCACATCTGAAAAGACTATTCCTGCCTTCCCACCCAGTTACATTGATATAATTTTCTTATTGGCTCAGCTGCTGGATAGTTGCTAAGGCTGAGCCCTCACTATCTTTTGTTGGTTTTATTCTGCTGAGTTATGCTTCCTTTCTTCTGGCTGACAGGATAAAGCCCCCTTTATCTTCTTGTTCAATGCTCTGCCCAAGGCAGAAATCTTCATACCATCTTGGACAAATGATTGTCCTATCTATTCTTAAAAACCTCCAGTTATGGAGCACCTGCAACTCTGAGAGGCAAGTTATTCCACTGATAATTGTTCTCACTGTTAAGAAATTTCTCCTTAGTTCCAAGTTGGGTCTCTCTCTCTCTCCCCCCCACCACCACCACCTCTCTCAGATATATCTATATGATCTACTCATTTATATGATTGCAACTTCAATTGGCTACAATAAGATGTCCTAAAATGACATCTATTGTATATGGGTAGAGGTAGGGCAAAGGATTTGAAACATGCTAAAAACATACTAAAAAGAAGAAGAATTTCAATGAAATGTTACACAATAGGGTGCTTATTGCTCTGGCCAATCAAGCACTATGTCTTTCTGTTCCATTTGTTCATGGTTTTCTTTTCCTATTCAAATTTTGTGACTTTTGTCCACTCAGTCCACATTCAACTACCTAAAAGGGAGACATCTTTTTTCCACATAAATATTTATTCCACTCTTGCAACCCTTACGAGTCTCCCTAACTTACTTATACTTCATTCCTCGTTTTTCAATAGGTAGAACTTGCACAAATTAATTCAATCTATCCCCCAAGGTCTCCATTGTATATTTGTGCTTCTCTGTTATGGTGAGTGTGCAATTCCATATAATATTACATTGATGTATGCATCAGCATACAACACTTGCTCAGCATTGGTCAATATTGAGTTGCCCACTGGCATACAAAACTCTAGCTGAATCTTTGCCCAGGAGCTCAGCTTGCCAGAAAGCCATTGAAATTAGCAGCTGTGATGGATTATTAGCAATAGCTAATGGCTAGTCAATTATTGTTCTTTGCGCCACATTTTGGGATGCTTGAAAAGCAGCATTAGTCATCAACCAGATCAGCTTGCTTAAGTAGGAACTGAAAGAGCTCTTCATGCCAAAAGGAGCACAACATTTTTAGGAACCACACCCTGGAAATAAAAATGATGAGTTTTCTGAAATCTAACTCTTTACTTTCACTCTCTTGCTTACTATCTTTTTTGCTCTCCGTTCCTTTAAAGTGAAAAAAAGATAAAAGTTTCCCCTGCCTCATCATGCCAATTCATCTCCATTTCTTAGCCACGGGAGCCATAAGGTCCAAAGACACTTTTGTGATCATGTGGCTAGCATGACTACATGCCAAAGCACGTGAAATGCTTTTACCTTCCCACTCAAGTGGTACCTATTGATCTACTTCCATTTGCATGCTTTCAAACTGTTAGGTGGGCAGGAGCTGGGGCAAGTAATGAGAGATTATCCTGTTATGTAACGGTCGGGTCTTGAATAGAATAGAATAGAATAGAATAGAATAGAATAGAATAGAATAGAATAGAATAGAATAGAATTCTTTATTGGTCAAATGTGATTGGACACACAAGGAATTTGTCTTGGTGCATATGCTCTCAGTATACATAAAAAGAAAAGATACATTCATCAAAAATCATAAGGTACAACACTTAATGATAGTCATAGGGTACAATAAGCAATCAAATCATACTAGGAAACAGTCCATATAAATCGTAAGGATACAAGTGACAAAGTTACAGTCATACAGTCACAAGTGGCAGGGGATGAGTGATAAGGAGTGATGAGAAGATTAATAGTGTTAATAGTGCAGACTTCGTAAATAGTTGGACAGTATTGAGGGAATTATTTGTTTAGCAGAGTGATGGCGTTCAGGGAAAAATTGTCTTTGCGTCTAGTGGTTCTGGTATGCAATGCTCTATAGCGTCATTTTGAGGGTAGGAGTTGAAACAGTTTATGTCCGGGATGGGAGGGGTCTGTAAATATTTTCACAGCCCTCTTTTTGACTCATGCAGTATACAGGTCCTCAATGGAAGGCAGGTTGATAGTAATTGTTTTTTTTCTGCAGCTCTAATTACTCTCTGAAATCTGTGTCTGTCTTCTTGGATTGCAGAACCAAACCAGACAGTTATAGAGGTACAGATGAGCCCAGGCTGTCAGCTTTCTATCTGTCGAACTCAGCACCTTTAACTGCTTAAGCCCTCATGCCCCCTTAAAAATGAAAACAACTCATAATTCAGCAGATAACTTCTTGCTAGCTAGAAAAAGTCAGAGATCATTGGAAAGCTCAGAAAGTAATGTCATTAGAATATGAATGTTTCAATACTAAGCTATTTTCTTCAGCAATCTTTTACACAAGAAGGTCAGTGTGCCTATGTACTGATGTTTGTGTCTATACTCACATCTTTCTTCCACAGTCATCACCCTGAGTATCATGGATCATTGTGGTCATTGCTATGCTTTCATGAACAGTATAAGGTTAATTTTTGAATTTACATTGTAAATTCAATGTAATTTAGCAGGACAGACAAGACAATGTATTATGACTAATTATGAATCAAAATCCCATATACCATACAAAGCTATGATGCTTTCACTATGCAATGGACTGATACTTCTGTATTCTGGAAAGTATTGCAGAGATATATGACCTGAGGGGGAAGGAAGAAGCTAATTCAGCTGCAAGTGCAGCAGGCCGTAGAAGTTTGCTGTCTTGTCTTCTGAATCTGCTGCCATTTTTTTTAATAGCCAGAGCACCTTTTAGATCTGAACTGGACTCTTCCTTCATCAGTCTATTTATCCTTTCTATGATGGCTCAGAATCACTCATCAGTCACATGGCACCTGATGCTAAAACTCATTCATTCGCGACATTTGTGTGCCTTCCCTCAATTGCTTGCTCTTCTCCAGATTCTAAAGGAACAGACATAGTAAAGAGGGAACCATTTTCTGGCTATCACAGCTACAAATTTCAGAGGACTGACATTTGGAATGACTTCCATCTGCTGCATTAAAGAACTGAGCTGCAGGTCAGGTTGTTTATTGGGCACTAAAATTTAAGTAGAAGCACCTTTGAAAGAGAAAACTTTTCCCAATATTGCATAAATGTTGTTTAGAGCCGCAAACTCTTCTAGTTCAAAAAGCAGACTTAACCACCCACACCCAAAGTTTTATTTTCCTGAGGTATCGCTTTCTTCAAAGAAAACAAAAAAGGTTCTTTATTATAATATGACTGATACAAGCTACAGGGAAGAAATACCAATTGCAAGTCTAAAATGATACCCTCCTAAGGATACCCACCTCTTGGTATTAGTTAGGATCCACAACTGTCTATTTTCTTGAGTATACTCTTTCTTCCAATGTATCCCCACAACAACCCTGTGGGATAAGTTAGTCTGGCTAATAGCTGAAAGACACTAATAAGATTCCATGGGTAAGGCTGGACTTGAATCTGGATCACCCTGTTTCTCGCCCAATGCCTTAAGTACTCCACAATACTGGCTAATATGTAGCAGAACCTCTCCTACACTGCCATGCCATTACAACATGGGTTTTACTATTCTAACATGGTAAAGTAAGGGACATAAAACACTTAACAGGACTGTGTCAAGAGGCAATTTCCTGTCTTTTCATTAAGAGTTTGTTTGCCTTGCCCTTTAACCAGGAGTATGGTACACTTCAGAAGCTGCATTGAGGGTCCTTGAATGGCTGATGGCACCTTCAACTTCCCAGTTCCAGGCTGAGAGTATCTCACAATGGTGTTTTCTTGTTCCACTTCAGAGGAGGTGTTTTCCACAGCAGCAAGAAGACTCTAGGCACACAAAAAAATGGAAGGATACCTTGATTCCCACAATGGATGAACAGCTGCAAAAGTTGATGGAGTTAGCATGGCTAAATTGACTTCTTTGATTAAAGAAAAGAATACAATTTATTTTGTTTCTACTTGGAAACTGCTTCTGGACTTTCTGCTTGAAGTGGGAAAAAAAGAAACTTTGATTTTCAGTTTTACTGATTAGATAGGTTTGTTATTATAGAAATAGCTAGTATATATTATGAAAAGTAAAACATTTAGGTTGTGTGTTATGTACCTTATTTTACTTCACCAAAAAGAGTGATAAGTTATTGGTGTTTTTTTTGTCCTTTTACCCTACACTTTTTCCCCTTCCCTTCTCCTTATCTCCTTTTCCATTTATCCTTATATTTATGTATTTTATATTTGATAAGTTGATGATTTGTGACAAAAAGAGGTATTTTTCGCTTTCTCCTATGTGATTTCTCTGCTGACCTTTAACCCAGAATGCAGTGGCTCATTTTGTTGTAGTTCTTGTTGAAGGATGGGAGCTTAGATAATATTAGTTTAGTGGAAACTTTAGTGGAATCTATATTGGCTTCCAATAGGCTTCCAAAATGAAATATGGAATGCTGGGTTCTAGCTATAAAGTCTCTGAAGACTTCTTGACTAGAAATTTGCTAAACCACTTCCTTTAGGAAATGAAGGAGCACCTCCTTTAGGATTTGAGATGCATTTTATACAGATGGGGATGTCCATCCATGTTCCATGTGATGGCAAAAACACAGTGTTTCTAGTTTATCCTTGTGGAATACTTTACCTTTGGATATTCCACTGTTGTGCTTCCTGTCAATCAATTAGACAGTCGGAGCTGAGCAATTTCCAGTTTTTTTAGTTAAAATATCAACTTTTTAATGAACTGACATATGGATGTTAAGGTTATGTTGTCGTGTTCTGTCTACTTTCATTAATTTTATGGGCAGTCTTTATTAAAATCCCAGGGGCAAGAGGTTGCACTGAAACTGAGAAGGAAACAGAAATACCTCTAAATATAAACAATCAGCAAACACAGAATCCCATTACAAGCTTATCTAATGTCCTTTAGTTGACAGTAGGTGCCCCTATGGAGTTAGTGATATATCAATGGCTCAAATAAACAGATAAGACTTACAGAAATGGTGAAGGTAACTATTTCAGATTAAAAAATGATAAAGTCTTTTCTGAAAGACTGGAAACATTATATGGATATTTTGCTGTGTGGGAGAATCAAATTGATTATTTCAAGATTTGGGGATTTAAAAAGACAAAAAGTTTGGAGAAAAGTTGAACATGATGATTGCTCAATAGAAAGAAGGTATAATTGTATGCTTTTTTCTCTTATTTCTTTTTTTCTATTTCTTATTTTCTATCTTTGTATTTCTTCTGTATATTTAACTACATTGAAAAGTTCTAATAAAATGTATTTAAAAATAAATGAACAAATAATGATTTAATACTACGTAATATGCAAAAACCCATAATTATTTTGCCGTTCAATCAGTGTGAATGAGAGGAAAATGCTATTCATCTTCAAGAGAAATATTAATCCTGCACCACAACCTCAGAAGGTGAGAGAGATGGCTAAGTGCTTGACATTTAGATAGCTGCTGATGCCCACTTCCCTTGATTGCAGCCTCAAGAGACCATTGATCTTAGTTTTTCATCACCGCAAATTAGATATAAGAGGGCTTCTGAGGGACAAGATCTGATTTTATGCTTCACACAATGAAGTGACCAATACTGGATTAATCAATCTCTGACCCTGTACTTCTTTAATTAAAATGTAACACAACAGCCTTTTAAGACAGCCCATCAGACGTTTGCTAACATGCTTGGTTCAGTTCAGTGCTTCCTGAACCTGGATAAATTTAAAATTGAGTAAAAGTGTCTTTTCTTTGAGTAATGACACATGAACTCATTACTCAATCAGAATAGGGACATTTAAATAAGAACTTTCTGATAAACTTTGGGCAATGAAGGAAAAGAATGGGAAAGCACCGGTTTAGTTGTTTAACTAGGCAAGAGATGCCACTCTCCTGTCTGGCTACAACAAACACAAGACTTTATAGCTCACAACTTTCAAGCCTCTTGCTTACTCATCCAAAGGTTGGAGAAGAATGAAAACAAATTTTAAAATGTCATGACTCTTGTCCAGTTTGACATACATAATCTCATTTCTTTTTTCATCATCCCAGCAGGAATGATTATGCAAACAGTAGCATTATCGTTCCTGATTGTCTCTAAAGGAGAGAACTGTAAAATTTGACAGGAAAAGTGATTGGTGAATTACAAAAGACAAATAATAAGAAGGGAAGGGTACTATCGACTATACGCCCTTTAATATGGCATGTTACTGACATTTTGCCTCAGAATAAGAGCCTCTGAAGCTCAAATATGTAAAGAAGCCCAACCAAGCTGAAAGTAGCATAATTCTGTACCCTTTAAATATTGCTAAGTTGACACTAGCTTAGTGACAGCTAATGAAACCTGTCCCTGTTTAGCAAAAGACCCTGAACTTCAGTAGCAAAGTCTTTTCAAGCTGAAACGATGCCATTTGGGCCATGAAGTCCAACTGTGCTAAGTGCAGAAATCCAAATTAATGCCAATTAAAACACCCTCAACAGATGGGTGCCTGCTAAAATGCATCTAGCTCACTATCTCACTATATAATTGGTTCCACCACTCTAGTAATCTAGTCAAAGCAGTCTGGTTTGGGGTAATTGTTGCCTCCTAAGATAGTTAAATAAAATTTAATTGGTATAGGATGCTTTGTTTCTTCTGTCAGTATGTATGTCTCTTCCATAGACAGGCATACTTTTTCTTCCACAAGCTTCCCTCTGCAGCTGAGAGGAACAAAGCAACAGATATACTCGAGACTTTACAAGAAGCCAATACTTCCCACAACAGTGATGATATTAATTTAAGTTATAGGTAGTTCTTTCCTTCACTTTCTGTCCTAATGTGCTGTTCAGGAGTTTTGCAACAGATGCTGGAGTTCTCTTCAGGTATGAATTAGCTACTAAATAGAGTGGTGCATTCTATCTTCATCTTTGCTACCTGGAGTCTATTGAAGAGACCAAGGCCAGTCCAGAGAATTTTGCTCAAAAAAAAAAAAAATTCTTTTAAAGTTGATTTTCTGTCAGCCCTTGCTGTGACTGCAAAAGCCTCTGCCAGCCCTGCTGTGACTATAAAGCCTCAACTGAGAAGAGAGATGGTAGAGAGTCAATTGAGTATATTCTTTGAGGAATTCTTGCCATGTGACTTTAGTGTGTCAATGAGAATGCAAGGGAAAAATGCTCCAAGATATATTTATTTCTTTATTCATCTGATGTGGAGTTTTTATGGATTTCCAGAAGCAAAAAGGTTCATCAACACCATTTGTCAAAATTGTGACCCGCCATTTTTTTAAAAAATATCCAAATATTTATGATTTGCCTAATAGATCACAAAACAGGTTATATTCAAAATGCCATAAAGCAATATAACAGAACTCCATAAATCATGTTGACCTTTTTGAAACACATGGTTACCCTTGCATACCCTTGTTGGGAATAACCTCTATGCAACTTATATTGTTCTTACTAACAGCCTCTAATTCTGAAAATTGTACAGATTGTTTTCATCAGCTCTTATTTCCAATTTTTTTCAGAAAATATCTCCAAAAAAATGACAGCAGCTGATGTTTTTCCAAGAGTTCATTACCAAATTATCAAACGGGACATACATGCACACACGCGCACGCACGCACACACACACACATACACACACATTAGATATACATTCTCATATTGCTCTGAAGTATACTATAGCATTCCAGTATGATAGTAGAAAGAGAAAGCAAGGGAGCACAGCTGTTTGCTGTTTACCATTTACTGAATATGTATTGTTTTGCTAATCCTTGAGGTGCAAAACAATTCTTTAGCAATTTATTTATTTAAAAAAAACTTACCACTTACCAAAATTGACAAAAATATATTTCCTACTAAATTTCCTTATTTTACAAGATGAATTTTTTGGAACTGATTTTCAGTTTGATGTTGCTTTGTATTGATTAATTCATCCGTTCTGAAGATTTCAGGACAAAATAGAAATTTTTATGAGTATTTTTCCCTGGCATCCAAGCTGTGTTTCTTCCTCCTATCTAATAGTGATTTCTCAGGGAAGGATTTGCAAAGATGAAAATGTCTTTGCTTAAGGGCTCCGAAAATGGTTTGGAACAGTTATCAATGGTCAACTGAAAAAAGCATCAAGGCTGAAGAAAAAAGTGAGTCTGATGGCTATTTCCCCCCCCAATATGTTTATGTCTCTAACATATCTCCTAGGTATATAGACAACTCCTAGGTATAAGACAACTCTCTTACGTAGAGATCTTAATTTTAAACCCACAATACCAACACTGTCAGATAGTTCGTGAGTTGACAGAGTGCAGCTGGTCCCAGTTTGGCTATGGTAATGCATTGATAGATTTGTTTTTATCTGGACTGCTGTTTTATGTATATTGGTTTCTGTTTGGAGGGGCAGCTGACCTGCATGATGCAGGTGGCATAGCCACATGCTTCCTGGTCGTCCCCTCCCCCCTACACCTCCCAGCAGGCAAGCCTCAGCAGCCCACAGGCATGGGGGAGCACTAGGAGAAAAGGTGAGCATGGCAATCGTTTTCCACCTTTCCGGGTATCCTCAATATTCTTCATTGCCAAAAGAAGAGTAACTAAACAGCTCGCTGGTGGGGTCATGTGGGGGAAGTTTGTGTAGAAAGATGGTTGGGAAATCAAGGAAATGATTTGCGGGAGTGAAGTGGTGGGGTAGGTGGGGGACAGGGCTGAGCACACGTGGCAGGTGAGTAGCTTTGTGTGGGAGTATGGCTTGGCTTTGCTTTCTGGCTTTGCTTCTCGCATCTTCCCTGCCGCTCTTGTTTCTTGTCAGACTGTATTAACCTCCTCCTTTTTTGTGGTGCCTAATGGTGGGATAGGTAGAAGAAGTTGAACAAATTAAGCTCCCCCACCCCCCCAACAATTGCCAAAATGCTTATTCAGTGAAGGAGGGGCAGCTGCCCTCGGCAATGTAGGCAGAGTAGCCTCGTGCTTCCTGGTCGGCCACCCCACCGTGCCTCCCAGCAGGCAAGCCCCAGAAGCTGCCAAAGAATCCAGGCAGTTGGGAAAGCCAAACCACTCCCTAGCCCAGTGTTTTCAGATGGGCAAGGCTGCAGCACATGCCTTGCTTGAAGTTCCCAGCCCTTTCCTTTCCCCAAAAGTGGGAGGGAGAAAGTCTTTGGAAGTCTCAAAGGAGCAGCACCTTTGTTGGACCCGGAAGCTTTACCTGCCAGCTTTCCTGTGCAACGCAGGACAGGAGACTGGCCAGGAAGAACCCTTGTAAGGAGGGATGCTGCCAGGCACTTGAAAGTTTGTGTGTGTGTGTGTTTCTTTCAGGTGGGTGCTTAGAAGTGTGTGTGTGTGTGTTTGTTTCAGGTGGCTTTAGAGGGAGAGAGGGAAGGAGGAAAGGAAGGGATAGAAAGAGAGAGAGAGAAAGAGGGAAAGAGAGAGAAAGAGAGAGACGGGAAGAGAGAGGAAGAGAGAGGGGGGGAAGAGAAAGAGAGAGGGAAAGAGAGAGGGGGAAAGAGAGAGAGAGAAGGAAGAGACAAGAAAGAAAAGAAAGAAAAGGGAAAGAAAGAAAAAGGGAGAAAGAAAGAGAAAGGGATAGACAAAGAAAGACAGAATGGAAGGAAGGGAGAGAAAGAAAGAAAGAGAGAGCAGGAGGGAGGGAGGAGAAAGTAAATAAGATATATGGATGAATGGCTGGAAAGATACATGGAAGGAGGGAGGGAGAGAGAAAAAAGGGAGAGGAAGGAAGGACACAAACCTGGCTTCAGGAGACTCTTTGAAATAGCACAGGAATCTAGGGTTGGAAGGGATCTTGGAGTCATCTTCTAGTGCAAAGGTCTTCAAACTTTGCAAGTTTAAGACTTGTGGACTTCAACTCCCAGAATTCCTGAGCTAACATGACTGGAGGAGGAATTCTGGGGGTTGAAGTCCACAAGTCTTAAAGCTGTCAAGTTTGAAGACCCCTGTTCTAGTCCAACCCCCTGCTTCAGAATCATAGAATAGCAGAGTTAGAAGGGACTTTGGAGGCCATCTAGTCCAACCCCCTGCTCCAGCAGGAGACCTTATATCATCTGGAATCTGGATTATTTTGGTGCCTCTAACAGAGAGGAAAATTGGCAGAGAGGTTTACTAGGACAAGGCTTCCATGCAGAGGAAGGCAGATAGTCCTTCACTTACAATTGAGCCCAACATTTTGGTTGCTAAGCAAGAGCATTGTTAAGTGAGTTTCACCACATTTTACTCAATCCATGACATCTCCTGGGTCTAACGGTCATATGCAGGCTAGGGAAGTAAATCTGAAGACGTGTGCAATGTTCTAATGTACAGAAGTTATAGTTTGTGTGGCAGACAGTGGACTATGGGTGTGTTTTTCCAAACGCACTGAGGTTGAATGTATATAGTTTTAGAAGAGCTCTGTGTGAGAATAGAATAGAATAGAATAGAATAGAATAGAATAGAATAGAATAGAATAGAATAGAATAGAATAGAATAGAATAGAATAGAATAGAATAGAATAGAATAGAATAGAATAGAATACTTTATTGGCCAAGTATGATTGGACACACAAGAAATTTTCTTGGTATAAATACTCTCAGTATACATAAAGAAAAGATATATTCATTAAGAATCAAGAATCATACTGTACAACACTTAATGATAGTCATAGAGTACAATCAACAATCAAATCATACTAGGAAACAGTCAATATAAATTGTAAGGATACAAGCGACAAAGTTACAGTGCTACAATCACAAGTGGGAAGGGATGAGTGATAAGGAGTGATGAGAAGATTAGCAGTAATAGTAGTGCACACTTTGTAAATACGTGTAGTTGAACAGTGTTGAGGGAATTATTTGTTTAGCAGAGTGATGGCTTTCAGGAAAAAACTGTTCTTGTGTCTAGTTGTTGTGGTATGCAGTGCTCTATAGTGTCGTTTTGAGGGAAGGAGTTGAAACAGTTTATGTCCGGGATGTGACATAAATCCGGGATGCCGCGTGGGTGGTTTTGGGGGCTTCTCGGAGCTCCCATGTCACACCACTTCTGCACGAGCTGCATTGGCTGCCGGTAGCCTTCCGGGTGCAATTCAAGGTGCTAGTGGTCATCTTTAAAGCACTCCTTGGCTTGGGACCTGGGTACTTACGGGACCGCCTATTGCCACCTATTCCATCAAGCTGGTCTTGCCTAGAGTTATTGGTAGGGTTTTTAATTGATTTTAAATGGTTTTAACTTTTAACTTTTTAACTTTACAGTCTATTTTATCCTCCAGCCACTCATTTAATCTTTTTAATTGTATTTTAAATATTGTATTTGATTGTGTTTTATTTGGCTGTAAACCGCCCCGAATCCCGTTGGGAGATGGGAGCAGTATATAAAATTTGGAAATAAATAAATAAATAAATAAATAAATAAATAAATAAATAAATAAATTAATGTGAGGGGTCTGTAAATATTTTCACAGCCCTCTTTTTGACTCATGTAGTATACAGGTCCTCGATTGCAGGCAGATGGGTAGTAATTGCTTTTTCTGCAATCCTAATTATCCCCTGAAGTCTGTGTCTGTTCTGTTGGGTTGCAGAACCAAACCAGATAGTTATAGAGGTGCAGGTGATAGACTCAATAATTCCTCTGTAGAACTATATCAGCAGCTCCTTGATTGTGTGTACATACACACAGTATATATAGTAGATAATGTATCTTTTTGTGCACCTGTACATGCACTATACTAGGTAATATCTATGTACACACATGGCATATATACATAGGATTAAATAGTGTATTTTGGATATTCAGTAGTAATAAATAAATAAAGAGGGAAATTGTATCTCTGAGGCGAGGAGAGGCCAGGCAAGGCTCCTCTTGACATGAGTGATGTCAAATTGGCCACACCCACCAATCACATGACCACCCAGCATGTCCACCCAGTCACATGACCACCAAGCCATGCCATCCAGTCACGTGACCACCAAGTCACGGTCACCAAATAAGCCACGGCCACAGAACAGGTAACAGAACAGGTAATAAAAAAATTTGAATCCCACCACTGATGCAAAGCCATTAAGATGCTTTGGAGAAGGCCTGCATGCACCTATCAACAGCTCCCTAAAGATATAAGCAATCCTGAGAAAATATGAGTTTGATGAAGAAGGCACTGAGAGCATCCCATGCCTATGCCCCTTGCCAGCTTCAGACCCAAAATGCTGCGTACTTCCAATCTGTCTCCACTGCCCCAAATATACAACATTAAGGTTTAAAACTGGGCTGGGTGAGATATCAAAAATATTTCCATTTCATTGTAGTTTTACTGTCTTCCCAAAAGTATCTTCATGGTCATAGATCATCCTTTCTATATTATGTCCATAAATTCCTCAGATAAACTACTGAAATAATTCTCTCTCTCCTTAAATATGTCAGTGCTAATAGTGAAACTCTCAAGTTATAACTGTATCTCACAATATACACATGTCCACACATCTAGCTGAATTTGGGGATTTCAAAAGCAGAAGTGAGAGGTCACCTGTAGGCTTTCCTGGAAACTAGGAGATAAATCATTCTTGAAAAGGCAAAAGCAGATCTCTTCCACATCGTTGCCAAGAAAATTATACAGATATTCCTAAAGCTAGCCTGAGTTATGCTCAGCTTGCCTTTACAATTCTGAAAAAAATCATTTCAAGTTGATACCTGAGGGCTACATCCAGTAACACATATATCAGTGTGGTGGGTTTGTAACATCTGAAGAGGACTTCTATTATTCTGTTTCTAGGAATGAGAACCCAGATAGCTTAAACTAGAAGGCGAATCAAAATGATTATTCTCTCATTTTAAAAGCCTGTGGATCAATACTTTTCATACAATACCAGCTACATCTGTTTTTCTTTCCTTTCTTTCTCTTTACCCTCCTTTACTAATAAATAATTATAACTTCAATTATAATCTGAATCATTTGTATTTTTAAAAAATTTATAAGGCTGCATATCTCCCAAAAGTGACTCTGAAGGAGGTATAAAAGTAACAATTTAGATGAACCATAATATTCATATTATAATATTGTTTGATTCCAATGACAGGATTGGGATCAACTGAATCCCAACTATTCAACTGAAATAATAAAAACTCAAAGTTCAGCCATAAAAGTCTCTATTTAAAGAGTTAAAAGCAAAATTTCAAATGATGACCTGCATCTGACCTACTCAGGCCTCTACAGAATTGTACTTTTGCTCCGACTTAGGTAAAGCCTTTGATAAAGTAGACCATAACCTCCTTCTTGAAAACCATGATTAAATTCATGTACTTCATTTAATTTTCAAGTTAACAAATGGAAGATTGGGTTTTGAAGCTTTGATGAAACTGTTAAACAGTACAAAAAGCAATATTCTGCAGAATTGTTAAAATCATTGGAGCTAAAACTACACTGGCATTATGTAGACAAAATCCTATTAAATGTCTACCATTAATGAGTGGTTTGTAAAGTCATTTGAAGTTGCATGATTGGAAAAAAACCACACATTTAGTTCAGTGAAAAAATTGATAGTTCAGTTTTACAATCACTTTTTGCAGACACAAAGACTCTAGAAAGACCCATCAATTTTGCTTTTCTTCAGTTATTCTGTTTCTTTCATTATTAACTTTAAACACATACACACACACCCAAACAGTAGTGCCTGAAAAGTTAAGTAGACTTTCAATCTCTTCAAGTCTCATTGTGTATGTGCACATATATCCAGTGCTTACATCTAAACCATGATTATTTATTTATTTTACAGCTTTTCTATACCCATCCAACTCACATACAGGCAGAAAGAATAATGAACTTCAAATCCACATTAAAACAACAATAATACTTGGATGGTCATCCATCACTTATAGTATGGGCCAAAGTCCTGACAAAACAAAGGGCTTTTTAGGGCCTTCTATAATGAGAGATCTAAAGATGCCATGTATATCTCTGAAGCTACTATATTCCAGAAGGTTGAGACTCCTAAAAAAAAGATCACCCTGTGATACACACACTCTTTTCTCTCATGAGAGTGGACCTTCATCAGATATTCTATTTCATTTATTTGTTTATTTTGTCAAATACTTACAATATAATAGAAATAAGAATAAACATAACTTTAAATACATGAAATAGAAACTAATAATTGAGGACAATAGGACAGGGATTGTGCACTTATGCATGCCCCTTACAGATCTCTTAAGAATAGGGTGAGGTCAATAGAAGTTAGTTTGAGGGTGGGGACTTCCGGTTGGGTGCTGTGTCAGTGCGGAGCCGAGGAGTGGATCACCGCTCTGAAGACTCCGATTTTCAGCTAATTGGTGGCTCTTTGGAGTGTGCTGGATCTCGGAGAGACAGGCAAAAGAAAGGGGAATTGTTGGAGGTCCCAGGGAGGTGCCATGATCCTGGAGGCTGGAAGAGGAAATCCTTAAAATTCCTGAAAATTAATGGCCGAAGAGGGAGATCGTAATGGCGATCGGAACCAGAGACACAGCAGCCCAGCCGATTAAGAGAAGTGAAAAGAGGAAAGCAGCAGGCTGAGCATTGGAAAGGCGTAATTAAAGATTTTTAGAACATTGGTGCGCATTCTAAGAGAAGCTCCTATTAGAGTGGTATGTTGAGGCGGCGGAACTATTGATAGGAGCACTGACTGAAATAATGGGAGAGCTTTATGCTGACTAATGGCACTGTGAAACTTGAAGCGATGAAGGGTGAGATAATACTTGTTTTGCAATTGTAGGACTGAACTATAGAACACTATTGTCTATTTATATGAGACTTGAGGAAAGAAAGGAAAAGAATTGAAAGTGATTAAATGGCATAGGGAAACATAAGGACAGCTAAGAGTGTAAAAATTGGGAGAGACCTGTTAATATATTGAAAAACCAGAAGAAAGGACTGGAAAAAGAAACTTTAACTTGATAAACATTAATAGACAATTTTGACAATAAAATAAAGAAGATTTATGTAAAATCTATATCTGGGACTGTGATTAATAACAGTAAAAGTAAAAGAACAAAAAAGCAAGAAGAAAATTTATAAATAGAAAGAAGAAATGGAATCCTGAAAGCAACTGTGCAATTTGGAACAAGGACATTTTGAACTGGATGCTGCTTGAACATAGATAACTAATAAAAGGAGTTTGGATTTGATCTAAAAGATACCGGTAAAATATAAATCTATTTAAATGTTTTTGATATAAAGTTAATTTGATAGAGCTAAATGCATTAGAAATTTATATAGGGAGTATTGTTGAATATTGATTGAATTTTTTGGATTAATTGAATAATTGCTGGAGGTGATTTTGTAAATATTATAAATGTATGAATTAGATGGTTAAAAAATAACAATATAATACTATTACTGTTACTTTTGTATTTATATTATTCTTACATTTTTTTCTCTACTGACAATTTATATTAATTAATCTCTGTTTTAAAATATTCTATAAGAAATCTAAGGGAGAAAAAAAGAGATTGTTGATTGTACATCTAAACAAGTGTGTATTTGATTAATAGTTGATTGTGAATCTCTGGAACAGAACTTTGGTAATTAATAACATAATATATATATTAACACTACCACTGAATCGAAAAGGAAAGGAAAATAGTCCTCTACTGGGGATAGTGGATGGTAGATTGGAGAGAGTTGCTACAGATAGTCAAAATGGTGACAACATCCTCTATAAATGTAAAACCAGGAAAGAAAACTACAACAACGATGTCTTCACCTGCATGGCAAAGATCTATAGACGCAATGTTACTGGAAGAAAAAACTAGCTCAAAGCCTGCAGACAGTACAGACAGTGCTTACTATGATGGCAAAAACCCACAAACTAATTGCGAAAAATCATGAAGACATCAAAACAGAGATGAGGACAGAAATAGGAAGTGTAAAAAATGAAATACAAACTTTGAATACTAAGATTGGAAAGATGCAGGAAGTAGTGTTAAAAATGAACAGAAATTAAATTTAGTGGAGATAAGAACGGAGATGGTGGAGAAGAAATTAGAGGACCCAGAACAAAATTGGAAAGTCCTTTACTGTGAGCTCCGGGATTCAATGGTATCCATGGAATTAGAGAAGGCATCGTTTTATCTTATATTTCAAAATGTGATGGAGGATAGAAAGGAAGATCTGCGTGCAGTCATGATGAACCTGATAATGGCAGCTCTACAGAAACCCAAATCAGAAATCGAAAGTGACATAGACGAGATTTATAGAGTATACACTCATTAAGCGAGAAGACATAGACTATCACAAGAGGTCCACATCAGATTTGCGAGGAAGACAACTCGAGACCTGCTTTACAGTAAGACCAGAGACGAACCACTTATATATAAAGACCATGAAGTGGTCACATTAAAACAAATACCCAGGAGAGTTAGAGAACAGAGAACGGCCTACCAATTTCTATCAACACAACTTATCAGAAACGGTATTTCATTTAGGTGGCTCACTCCAGAGGGGCTGTTAGTCTTGTGGCAGGATAAAAAATATAAAATAGATACAGTTGAAAAGGCACAGCAATTCTGTGAACGTTATCTAAGACCCGAGGAAGAAAGTAGAGACAATTTAAGAAGTCAAGAAGAACAACTCTCCACCGAAAAAGAATCCGAACCCCAAACCTCCAGAGAAGAAGAAGAAGATAATAGACCAAGAAAAAGAGAGCCCAGAACAAGGAATGAAATAAGAAATGCCTCCCACACTCAGTGATATTGATAAGGAAATTACCTTATTTTCAGTTAATATTAATGGTTTAAATTCATCATCAAAAAGAAAACAGATATTTGAAAAACTCAAAAAACAAAAAGCTGATATAATTTGTATCCAAGAAGTACATATTCCAGACAGTCAAGCAGATCTCTTAAAAAATGTAAATTTAGGTAAAATGTATTCGGCACTCGCAAACAATAAAAAAGAGGTATTGTAGTATATGTAAAAGACTGGCTTCAACATAAACAAATATATAAAGACCAAGAAGGGAGAATGCCCTTTATAGAAATAATTTTAAATCAGAAAAAGGTGTTACTAGCCACAATATATGCCCCGAATATAAACCAAAAATTTTTTTATAATAGGCTTCATCAGAAGATAATAGGGTTTCAATATGCCAATGTATGCATTGTAGGGGACTACAATGCAGTCCCAGATAAAGACAAAGATTATAAAACGTCTAAAAAAAAAAGGAAAGGAGAATACTCCCTTTGTCCTTTAATAACATGATAAGAGAACTTAATTTGAAGGACGTGTGGAGAGAATTAAATCCAAATAAAAAACAATATACTTTCTTTTCGAATCCTCACCACTCCTGGTCTAGATTAGACTAGATATGGATGGACCCTGGGTTAATGGAGAATATTGAAAAGATTGAGATTTTGCCAAATTTATGGGCTGATCATAATCCTATCCAAATTAGATGGAAAGGAGAGAGAAAATTTGGAAGATGGACATTTAATAATACTTATACTAAGAGATAAAGATTATATTGAAATGATTAAGAAAGAATTGAATATATTTTTTGAAATAAATAAAAGAGAACATACCTCCTTACAGAATCTTTGGGATACGACCAAAGCTTATGTCAGAGGTTTAACCATTGCCTACAATATCAAAAAGAACAAAGAAAAAAGACAGCAACAAAATAGATGGAGGGAGAAATTGAAAAATCTGGAAACAAGTAGACAACAAGACCCAAATAATTTAAATATTAAAACAGAAATAGATTTGGTAAAGCATAAGATAAATTTGGACGTACAGGAAGATTTGGCCTGAAAAATTAAGTTAGCAAAACAAAATTATTTTGAAAATGCAAATAAGCCAGGAAGATGGTTAGCCCATAAAATTAAAAAAGAATAAGAAAAGAGAACGATAGTAGCTCTCCAAGACCAGGAAGGGAAAATATATATGCAGACCCAAGAAAAGAAAGAAATTGCTAAGGAATTTTTTATGAAACTATATGATCAGGAAGAAATATTAGAAGAATCTATTGACCAATATTTGAATGAAAAGAATTTGCCTGAAATCACTGATGAAGAGAAACAAAATTTGAATAGTAAAATATCTATAGAAGAAATTAGGAAGGCAATTAGATTACAAAAAACAAATAAGACCCCTGGCCCAGATGGAATTCCTTCAGAATTCTACAAGGAATTTCAAGAAATATTAGAGGAAATGCTGGTAGATTTGTATAATGAAGCCTTAGAGAATGCCAACATCCTAAAACATGGTTGGAAGCATATATCACTCTTATTCATAAAGAGCAATCAGACCCACAAAAAATTCAAAATTATAGACCAATATCACTTTTAAATGTAGATTACAAAATAATGGCTACAATATTGGCGGAAAGATTAAAGAGAGCATTAAGTAGAATTATTCATACTGATCAGTATGGCTTCATCCCTTATAGACAAATAAAAACAAATACAAGAACTATTATGGATATATTAGAATATTATGAAGTGCATTCAACTAAGATAATGGCATTAATATTCTTAGACGCCCAAAAAGCATTTGATAATTTGAATTGGAAATTTTTCATTAAACAATTGATTGGTATGAAATTTGGTGAGAATTTTATAGGATTTATCAAGACAATTTATAGTATGCAAACTGCAAAAATATTAATAAATGGGGAAAGTACAGACACCATAAAGTTAAGTAAGGGAGTAAGACAAAGTTGCCCCTTAGTTCCCCTACTGTATATATTGGCAGAAGAAAGTCTTTTAGTACAAATTAGAAAAAACCAAGAGATTAGAGGATTAAAAATCAAAAAAGAGGAATATAAACTTCAAACATTTGCTGATGATATGGTATTTATATTAGAAGAACCTCTAGAGATGAGCCCTATATTATTAAAAGAAATAGAAGAATATGGAAAGGTAGCAGGGTTAAAAATTAACAAAGAAAAAACAAAAGTATTAATAAAAAACTGTACAAAGGATCAAAAAGAAGAATTAGCAAATAAATTAGGTATGCAGGTGGTAAATAAAGTAAAATACTTGGGAATATGATTGACTGCTAGATGTTCATCGATTAAAAAAGTTAATTATGACAAATTAACAGTGCAAATAGTTAAAGACTTAGAAAATTGGGCTAAACTGCAGGTATCGCTATTGGGACGTATTGCAATAGTAAAAATGAATGTTTTACCAAAATTGTTCCTATTTCAAACAGTGCCAGTCAAGTTGGAAAGGAATTTCTTTGTAGAATTAAACAATTCAATATCCAAATTTATATGGCAGAGGAAAAAACACAGAGTGAAATATAAACTATTACAGGATGCTAAGAAAAAAGGAGGATTTGGCCTTCCAGATCTTGAATTATACTATGATGCAGCTGTGCTTTGTCTAATACTTTTTCTAATACAGAAACAAATGAAACAAAATACCTCTGAACCTTATTTTCCCCACTCCACTGAATAAATGCTTGCATACATGGATTGTAAGACTAATTTCTAAAGACTAAAAGCTCAGTATATGAATGGATAAGTTCTATTTTTAGCAGTGCATTTGAGATGACCAATTCATCTATTCTCATTTTTATTGCATTTACTATACATTTTTCTACAGACTCAGCAAAGCACATATGAAATTCCTATGTGGATTGCCTCTCCAGAATTATCACTTCAGTCCATCAGAATGTTTCACTAATATGCTGATCTGGGATGTCCTAAATAGCTTCAATTCCCAGAATTCCTCAGCCAGCATGGCTGGCTGAAGAAATCTGGAAGTTAAAGTTCACAAGTCTTAAATTTTCCAAGTGTGGGACTTCCAGGTACTCATTGTCAGAGTCAGAGCAGAATCCCTGATTGTGTGCGGTTTCACTCCAAGCTCACTTGTTGGAGAGTCCCAACTGGGACTGGAACCACCCTGGAGGGTGGTGAAGAAAGGGGGAATCACTTGGAGGGTTGAGGGAAGCTGCATTTCCCCTCCCTGACAAGAAAAACTCCTTCTGAAGACAAGTTGCAGTGGTGATCTAAAATGGCCACCATGAAGACAGGAAGCAATCCAGGAAACTAAGACTGTGCTGGAGTAGTGAAGTAGTGAGTGGAGTGTGAACCAGGTGAAATACATGGATTTTAAGGTACCCCAGAATTAAGAAACAAAGAACTATTTTGGAGGAAAGTGTGTAGAGGTGGCGACCAGAGAGAGTGGGAAGGAAATTGGAATTTATAAAATTGGTTTGAACTATTGCAACAAATTAACTTGGAGGAGAAAATTCAGAGGAAAATATTTGACCACAAAAGGCTTGGAAATTAAATTGGATAACTATTGGACTTTTGGCACTAAATAGGCATAAGTAAATGCTGGAATTGAATGTATTGAAAAGAAATAATAGCTAATAATTGGAATTAGTGAACTTAATAGAAGTTATATAGCAAAAAAAGGAAAGAGTGAAAGAAAGAGTGGAATGTAGAAATAAAACTAAGAGCACCACCTAGTGGTACAGGAAAAATTTCAGTGACTTTTTGAAAAGTGCTTAGTCTTTTTAAAAAATTGGACTTTGGAATTTAAAAGAAAATAATAGAAACTCCCTATTAAAAAAAGAACCCTGAAAAGTGATACCAGAATATTACAAGCGGAAAGATACTTGAAAAAACTGTTTTTGGAGCCACCCAGTGACTTTGGGAAAAAGTTGGAAAACGACCTAACAGAAAACCTGGAAACAAAGACTTATGGACATTGATTGTTGAAAATAAATACAAAAGATGCTGGTTGAAATAACATACTGGATTTTTGGATCTGATACATTTAAGAAAAAAAGGAGCTGACACAATGGGGGAATTATTTGTTGAAATAAGACTGGATATACAAGGAATGAAGGAAATTATGAAATGAGTCTGAAAATGTGCAGCAATATATTACAGAAATTAGAAATGGCAATTCAGCTTGAAGAAGAACAAAGAGAACCAGAGGGGGAGAAGTTAAACAAAGAGGAAACCAGTTTTGAAGATCAAGTGGAGCAACGATACTTTAAGCACGGCAAAAAAAGACTTAAAATTAATAATTTATGGTTTGATGTGACAATGAAAGGGGGGAATGGTTCAGAACAAAGGGAAGGGAAAAAGCAGAAGAGGGAAGTACAGAAGAAAGATCAAGAGAGGGAGGGGGATAAAATAAATAACTGGAATGAGAAATGGAGGGAAATAATAATGGGGAAAAAGAGAATTAAGAGAAAGGACCAGAAAATAAAGAGAAACAGGAAGCAAACAAGAATGAAAAAAAAAATTACATTGTTAAGAGAATGAGAGATAATGGGTAAAAAAGAATAGGGAAGAAGATTCCACAAGGCAATGTGTTATGATACGTAAGAAGAAGTATTGAAAATAGATAAGATTGGAACTGATATCGGTTTTTTTTTCTCTTTCTTTTCTTTTTCTTTCTAAGGATTATCACTGTATTAGATATGGAATTTAATCAAATAAATATGGAAATGAGAATTTACAATAAGAGTATTATATATTAACTGGTCATCAGCAGTGTACAAAATTATGAGAATCATTACAGAAAGATTAATATCAATTTCTATAATTAATTGATTAGACTAATAGTTTTGCAATGTATAGATGATTTATAAGGTGATTGAGAAAATACTACGCGGAATCTGATTTAAAATATGTGTATATCTGATATGTAGTAGATAGGAAAATATTGTTATTAAAGTAGAATGAAGGTGGTAAGCTTGAATTAACAACTAAAGGGGACAATCTTTAGAATTAATAGAATAAGGATTGATAAAATTGCAAATGTGACAGATAAAAAATATAGAAATGAAACAAGAACTTTAGATAATATTGTAAAGTAAGATATAAGAATATCCTAAGAAAAATGAAATAAGTTATGAACTGAAATTGGATAAAAAAGCTTAATGAGTTTAATAACAATAAGTAATAATGAGATATGGAATTGAATAAGTAAGATGAATAGGTAACTATCGTCATGTTTGTACTGAGATGTAAAACCTGGAACCACACTGCTTGCCAAAAGAGAGGCTTTTTTAATTTAAAAAATAAAAGAAGAAATTGAATAATGAAATTATCATATATGTTTAAATAATATGTGATTGGCACTAGAAGAAAGTATTGAAATATTGAATGATTGAACAATGAAGGATTATAATTTAATGAAAATATGTGTATCAAGAGATACAATTAATGTTATCATTTTTGTTTGTACTAAAATGTATGATGCATAGATGCCACATTGTTTATTTATTGATGTGTATATGCAGATTAAAGTAAAAAAACTTGATTATAAAAAAAATCTAAGTGTGAAAACACTTAGTGTTTTCTAGTGATCTAGAACAATTCAAAATAGACATAATGATGTAAATCATGCTTTTAAGGGCCATTGCTCAAATAATAACTGATATGGAAATATACATAAAGAATAAAATGTACTTCCTAATGGAAAACACTTGCTTACAAAAAGTGCATATGCTAGGAATAATATTTATAAAAATGTAATGAGTTAAGTGAGATGTAGATAAGAAGGATAGAAATATTTTATTTGGCAAATTTATAACTAGCTCAGACAGACTTTGCATTTAACAAAACGAGAAATTCAAGTAAAGTAAATTTGACAGCACTGGCCACTTTACAGTACCAGAACCATACTCGCTTAGCTTTAGCAAGGTGTCCATATGATGTGCCATCTAAACATCTGGATAAGCATCTGTAATGCTACACAAAGACTGTACAGCTGCAATTTTTTCATATAAGTTTGCTTATTTGCTGGGAAACTTATTCAGAGATAGGATATAGTGTTGGACACATAGATGACAAGAAAAAAAATCTTTATTATCTTCCTCTCACATGTAGACTAATATAACATTTTTTAAAAAAGAGTTTATGCAAACAAATTGTGCATTCTTATGAAACTGTTTGATAACTACCTGGGGAAATTTCTTCAGTCCTTGATACCCAACTTGTTATTCCTAGTAGTTCATAAATCATAATCTCCTAAATTTTCATTAAACAGTATCTTCAAGGATAACAGTATCTTTCAGGATTTTAATAAAAATGAAAAATGGCAATTCTCAAGATATAAGAATCTTCTATTGGCTTAATCATCTTACAAATAAGTGGATGGAAGGGATAGGTGAGCAGAGAGAAAGCATCCAATTAATAATAGTGAATGATAGATGCCTCTGCCTTGTTTTTATTAGTTCTTCCATCTTATATAAAGGCTTTTTGATCGGCGCTCCAAGTATTGCATTCCAAAAAATTGAACAGGCCTTATCAGGTAGAGCTGGGGGGGGAGGGGGGGGACTAGATTCCATTTAATTTTAAAATAAATGTCCATTAAAATGTAATTAAATCTAGTAATGTGGTCACTTGACATGTATTGAATAGTTTAAAAATCATACATTAAAATTACAATTTCAAGCCTTGAAGCTAAATTCAGATTTCTGGACAGCAGCACATAAGGTCTTGGAGTCACAAATTGGTTATTTTTAACCTCATCAGTCCATTGACAATAGTGTGCTTCCAAATCAAATCTGCTTGTGTGGAGGGATGTTAATACCATACTCATACTTCACAAGGAAGAGTATTGATACTTTTGAACAATGGCGTTGGAGAAGACTCCTGAGAAGAGTGTGAACAGCCAAGAAAACAAACCAATGAATCATCAAATAAATGATCCAGAGTTCTTACTCAAAGCGCAAGTTATCAGGCTCAATTATCTTACTTCAGACACATTATGTAAAGCCTAGCTCAATGGAGAAGACTGTTACTGGGAAAGATGGAAGGAATGAGAAGGGGGTGACCAGTAGCAAGATTGACAGATTAAGTCGTACTGGTGATGGGTATAATGTTGGAAGACCTGAAAGATCAGATTAGGGACAGTTTGTCATGAAGGAAATCAATCTGGTCACTAAGAATCAACACCAATTTGATGGCACATAATCAATCAGTGGCAAAGGATGTGATGTGATCTTAATAGAAGATACTTTCCATTGCTGGGAATCCAATTCTTCTGTAAGACATAGAAGAAACCAGATTACTTACCGAGTGTGATAACTGGGGTGGTTGTTGTTAGTTGCGAAGTTGTGTCCAACCCATCAGAACCTTATGGACAACATTCCTCCAGACCTTCCTGTCCTCTACCATTTTTTGGAGTCCATTTAAGCTCACACCTACTGCTTCAGTGACTCCATCCAGCCTCCTCATTCTCTGTCATCCTATTCTTCTATTGCCTTCAATTTTTCCCAGCATTAGGCTCTTCTCCAGTGAGTCCTTCCTTCTCATTAGATAGCCAAAGTAGTTGAGTTTCATCTTCAGGATCTGGCCTTCTAAAGAGCAGTCAGGATTGATTTCCTCTAGGACTGACTGATTTGATCACCTTGCAGTTCAAGGGACTCACAGGACCATAGTTCGAAGTATATAATATAATAAAAATTCCTAGTATATACAATATAATTCAAAAATTCAAAATATATATAAAATAAGTGGGGAGACACAGTCAAAAAGGAATAGGTGTTCTTCAGGTTTTTTTCTGAAACTAAAACACAGGTACCAAGATTGGTTCCCCTGAAATATGGGTAGTTAAATTGGTTCCCCTGAGTTATATATAGTTGGCAAGCACATTCAGTTCTATCTGAATTTTCTCTTATCAGCAATCAAAATGGGGTTCATAAGTGCTGTAGATACAGAATAGAGGATTTCCTGACACAAACTTTTTAAAAAATCAGTGGAAATCCTCTGAGAACCATTTCCATAATCAAAACAATTTCCATTTCTAATAATTATGCTGGAACAGCAAGCAGTACCTGATTAGATCTGAGCCAAATCAGCTTAAAGAAGTTTGCATGTTGAGGACAATTGTTGTAGTCCCTTGGAAATCATTTCAAGTGAAGGGAAAGCATTTCTTAAGACAAATGATTTGCACACCCCAGGCTGCAAACCAAAAGGGATGTTTCTCACCTTCAGATATTCCTTTTCTCTAAGTGAAATTAAAATGGATGAATGAATGCATTATGTCATTTTAAAAAAAATGTTGTCCTGGGCTTGGGTTTTTTTTTGGGGGGGGGGAGGTAATTGTGCAATGAACTTGTACCTTGAGAAGAAGAAAAGTTGCAAGGACCGAATGAATCAATGCTGAGTGCTAATGTGAGAGTTGCAGCTTGCTAAAATGCAATGGATCATTTGTCGATTTGAACACATGTGTGCTGCTATGAAATAGAAGCTGTAACCCAGGGGTGGGACTCTACCAGTTCGCACCTATTCGCTAGAACTGGTTGTTAACATTCTAAGCAGTTCAGAGAACTGGTTGTTAGAAAAAATTACTGGCCTAATCCTGTAAGGAAGACAGGAAGGAAACATTCTGGTGTTGCTTATAGAAACTACCTTTCGGTTAACCCTTATTACATTCTTGGCAGGACTAGACTTCCTGTCTCAGGAATGTCTCTGGAGTTTTTTTCCCCTCCTTTGCTAGTACTTTGATTGTGTGGAGTGACCATTCAAAGTTACAATGGCACTGAAAAAAGTGACTTATGACCATTTTTCACACTTATGACTGTTGCAGCATCCTGACAGTCATGAGAGGCCAGGCAAGGAGATGCGTGCCTCGATGTGAGTGATATTGAGTTGGCCACAACCAGTCAATAACATGACCACCAAGCCATGTCTATCCAGTCACATGACTACCAAGCCACACCCACCATCTAAGTCACACCCTCAGACCAGTTGTTAAAATTTGAATCCCACCCCTGCTGTAGCCGCTAAGTTGAAAAATTGTGAATTCTGACCCTAAACCACTCCCACTCAGATGCCAGCTCCTGCTTTTGACCTTAAAGATGCTAACTATGACAAAGGTAGACAGAACAAATGTTTTATTTATTACATTAATTCCGATCGTGCTCTTAACTGTTTATAAATCTAGAAACCAATGCATTGAAACATTCACATTGTAAGACTTTTTGCCTCAATGGTAAGACAAGAACTGGCCAATTCTGGCCAATGCTGAGAGCAAAATTTGCCTTAATTAAGAAGCAATTTGCTTGCAAAATATGCTTACAATGTATGTAACAAAAACTCATGGGCTCTATTGCTGATGGGACAGGCCCTCTGGGCTGCAATGATTGACAGTTCAAAACTAGCAGGAGAAGAAGCACTCAACTTTTTATTATATACTGTTCATCTGATTTCCATTTCCCATTCTTCCTGTGTGAGAAAAAGCAGATCAGCAGTAATTAAGAACAAATAAAAAAAATAGCAGGCAAGGAAATGATTAAACATCTTCTCCTTTCCACTTTTCTTCTGCCCAATCTCCCCAGCTTTGCAACCGGATGAAGAAACCATAAGATTGGCAGTACATATGTTTGCATTTGCAACATAACTCAACATTTTCAAGTTTATAATAAAGATGGTATTAACACATGGTTCCAGCATTCATCATTGGTCTGGGTGATTGTAAATCAGGAAAACATGACAGAGAAATCTGGTCACTAGCAATGAATATCAGTGTGGTGCCATGAAGTGTCCCCAGAAGAAAGGCTTAAAAAATTGAGAGCACCAGAAAGCAGGCATAATAGGAAAAATGGATGCAAACTAATTATAACATGCAACAAATAAAAGATACATAAATGTTTTTAGTGAACAGAAGGTAGACAAGTAGGCAGAATAATAATAGAAAAGAATAATAGAAGGGACCTGGGAGGTCCTTTAGTCCAAACCCCTGCCCAGTCAAAAAACCCTAAACCATTTCAGACAAATGGTTGTCCAATCTCTTATTTAAATCTTGCAGAGTTGGAGTACTCACAACTTCTGGAGTTGTTCCACTGATTAATTGTTGTAACTGTCAGAAAATTTCTCCTTAGTTCTAAGTTGCTTCTTTCCTTGATTAGTTTCCATCCATTGCTTCTTTTCCTGCCTTCTGTTGCTTTGGAGAATAGCTTGACTCCCTCTTCTTTGTGGCAACTCCTTTAGATATTGGAACCTCTATAGATATTGGAACCCCTAGTCTTCTTTTCATTAAACTAAACATCCCCAATTCCTGCAACCATTCTTTATATGTTTTAAATAGTTTGGTGGTTATTTTATAAAACATGAATTACCAGGGGAATGGAAAGCAGGAGGCAGGAATTGCTGATCTACAACTATGAGAAATTTTTGTCTAGAGGGAATTTTACAAAGACTGACATGCCATTTTAAAAATTCTGTGTGTGTGCCTTTGAGTCAGTACTGATTCTTGGCAATTGCCTGGGTAAGTCCTTGCAGTTTTCTTGGCAAAATTTTGGAAGTGGTTTGCTCTTGCCTTGTTCCTAGGGCTGAGTGACCAGAACTGGTCCAAGATCAGTCAGCTGGCTTTTTGCCTAAGGTAGGATTTGAACGTATGGTCTTCCAGTTTCTAGCCTGTTGCCTTAACACCTACATAAAACCAGGCCTCAACATGCCATTATTAATGTTGTTATACAGAAAAATCAGAAACTATGGTTTTCACTTCTTACCAGGCCTTCATGCACATTGAGTTCTTCCCAAGAACCTAGGATTTCATAGTATATGCATGAATCCAAGCTCTGTGTTTGAGTTATTATTATCAGTCAGATGTTTAGACTGGATTTGGCATTTTTGTCCACCAATCAATTCTTTCCCAAGACCTGGGATAGACAAATGTTTTTGTTGAATGGTGTTTAAGGTATTGCTGGAGCATGTAAGCTGTTTCTAATAAATGTCCTTTGCAATTGACTTATGATTATTTTGACACTGTTGATATTGTTTAAGTTGTGCTCCAGAAGTTGTTTTGGAATTGCACCCAAAATACTTGTTATTATGTATGTTTGCTTTCATTTGCCACAGTCCTTCTACTTTTACTTGCAGGTCTTTATATTTTGAGATTTTCTTTAACTTTTCTTCCACTATTCTACTGTCTCCAGGTATTGCCCACTATCCAGACTTTTTTGGCTTTCTTATCAACAATTGTTAGGTTTGGGATGTTATGCGGCAAGTGCTTGTCTATTTGAATTCTAAATTCCCAGAGCATTCTGGTTTCTTCATTTTCTATAACTTTGTCTATTTTGTGGTCCCACAGTACTTGCTTGCAGATAAATTGTAGCAGGCCAATTTGCTCTCTTTGGTATTCAGTAACCCTTCATGGTATACAAGCTTCAATGCATTTTCTTCACTGTCCTTCAGATATTCTTTCTTCATGATCTATGCACTTACATTTCGTGTCCACCTATGCTTCTTGATAAATTTCTTTATTTCTTTATTTCTTTATTTACTTACTTACTTACTTACTTAAAAATTTATTGGCTTCCCGTCTTACAACAGGGTAACTCTAGTCATCTTACAATCATACATGCTTTATATCAGCATGATATTTTTCAAGTAAATATTCCATTGAACTAAGCTTAACTGTAGTTGACTTAATGGCTGTATCTATTCTTGGCAGAATATTTCCACTACTTTTTCATACAACAGCCCGGTCTAGCCTACAGTCCCAGGATTCTTTATGGCTTCCCATTCAGTAGTCCACAGGTTTTTTTTATTAGATCAGTCAAGATTTTTTTATTTACTTGGCATTTTCATTGCATTGTAATCCACTAAAGAGAAGATGAATCCCCTCGTAGTCCCTCACATTTATAAATCAACATTTTATTGTAATTTTACTATTCTTATGTCATGTTCACAATTCCTGGCCTGAAATCCAGTTCTGTAAGTGAAGGACACAGCAGAATTTTAAAAAATAAAGAAACATAAAGAGCTCATCCCAGTCTCTTGAAAGATTATATCAAAACCGCATTGCAGAAGATGAACACATTTGCTCAAGTATTATCTGTGCTAATGTTGTAATAACCATATAAGTCAATAATAACACAAAATCCAACATTTGACACCTGTGGGATAAATATTTGCTACTCTACCTTAGAATGCAGTACACTTGCTTTCAATACATTTTTGTCCTCTATCCTCTATTTATCATTGTAACTAATAATTTACTATAGAAAAGGATGCAGAGGTGATGATGGGCCAAAAAACAACAACAACCCATCACCTTTATGATATTTGTTTCTCAGATTTTTACAGGAAGATATAAATGTGTTGCAGTGAATAAAAGAAAAGCCATATTATAATAAACAAACAAGGATAGGAAGGAGAATTTTCAAAATGATGCCAGTGCATTGCTTATCCAGAAAAGAAATTTTGGACAATCATAAACATCAGATGGAAATCTAAGAAGATTAAATAAAAACTATCCCTATTATTAGCAGGTATGGCCATTCAATTTTTTTTTCTGAGTTCATAAAGCAAGCAATCATATTTCTTGTAGGTCATTAATCTTCTTTTTTCATAATGTGGGATAACGTGAAGAGCCCATGGGTTTGCAATTTCTGCCCTTTTTTAATTTTATCACTGTCAATAATAGTATCATCATTTTGTTTGAATTCCAAACTAAATCACAAGGGAATGCTGGGAACCCAAAAGGGAACAGACAGTGAATTTTCCAAGTACTGTGGCATGTGTCAGAATGAGAAAAAATGGAACAGTAAGATGGAGGGAAATGGCAGTGATGTAGATGTTCTGAAATGGAAAGAACAGATAGATGGCCCATCTTTCTTTTAAAAAGTACTAGATCCAGAAAGCAAACAGCTTTCTCTACAAAGGAAATGTTCTCTTTCATCTTCAATATGAAAGATCTTTCTATAGGAATTTTCTGAAGTTCACATTAGGGGGCAAAACCATTTTGCTTCACCAGTTTTCTGCTCAAGTACTTCCCTAAAGGCTAACACTGGTTGTCATGTCACAGAGAAAAAGAAGAATGGAAATCAAATAGGCTTTTCTCTCTCATGCTTTCAAAATGATTTCCTATACAGTATTAAATTAAGGCTACAATTCTATGGGGACAAAGTCTATGTGTGGAGAGGAAAGAGAGAGAAAGAGCAAGAGCAATTTATTTTCTATGTAATTTACAGGACTATCCCTATATATATATATATATATATATATATATATATATATATATATATATATATATATATATATATATATATATATATATATATTCCTTTTTTAGACACAACCAAATTCTGGTGTATTTTCATATGTAGTATTCCGACGTTTGCATTTTTTCCCCTAATCAGGAATGATGAACAACAAGAATCTGCATATTTCTGCCACATAGGCTGCATCTGAGTCTCTTCTAGCAGATAATATGTCAAAATAACACCAATTCATGACAAGTTTGTTTCATTTATTTATTAGATTCTTGTTTTTTTTCCCTTTATCTAGAGAGAGCCATGGTTAGTTAGCACAGCATTGACCAAGCATTGAGAATCAAAATGTATTCCCAGCCTTTTGAATCTACAGTCAAGATGGGGGCAATAATGCATCAGATCATTAAGGCTTAATGCTGATTCTGTGGTTTCTTTGAAATCTCAGTGATTCACATGAGGGTATATTTGTGTATAGGAAAACATGAGGAATGTTACTGAAATCTGACTGGCTTTATTAAGTGGTTAAATTCATGCAGTTTAGGAAAAGCCAAGTTACCCAACTTAGCTACTGACTTTGGGGCAATTCAAAAGAAATAAGTAATCAACAGAATCCAAAACATAGTTAATTTTGTTAATTAATTATTAGTGATAATCTGATTGTTTAGTGACAAAATTATCAAATAGAAGTAAAGGTGGACTAAACAAATGAAGATAACTAAATGAACTAGTTGATGTCTATGATGATAGAGCTATCACCATGCTGTTAATTCAAGTTGGCAGTCTTTGGCATGTTTATTGGGTGGGTGGGGTGTTACTGTTATACTTTTTCTGTTTTTATATTTTATTGTTTTGACATTTTGTGTTATCATCATCATTACTATTTTGCATGTCACCAGAGCCTATACATGGGAGGGAGGGAGGGGGGGAGGGAGAGAGGAAGGCTTAATACAGTCCCTTTTGGTGAAAAGGTCTATTTTTTATATTTACTGTAAGCAACATAATCCACTTGGCAAACTTTAACATACATCAGAATCATAATTCACATTCTGTATTTATTTATTATTCCTAAAATAAAAATGGCCCAAAACCAACACCAAAACATAGCACATAATGTGGACACACCAATATAGACCCTGCCTCCAAAGACTTAAAGCCCTGAAGGAACAATCGGGTTGTCAAAGCTTTACAAATGGCTATCAGGGTCTGAGACAATCAAATCTTAGAGGAGAGACAGGCACCACAATAGAATAGACTCCTAGGTTTCATCAGATGACATTAGCAACATCAAGGATATCCACTCTACTGAAAGTGTGGGAAGGCAAAAAAACAATTGGGTACCCGCAGTTCTGAAAATAATCCAGTACTAAGGATTGATCCAGTGCTGTATCAAGAAAGACTTTGTAAGTGATCACCAATACCTTGAGTCGCATCCAGAAGCATACTTGGAAGCCTTATCAGATTGACCAAGGAAATCAAAGCCACACATACTACTTTTGTTACAAGGTTATGGTAACATAATCTTTCATATCTGAATACAATCTTCTCCTCTCTCCTTTTATCTTGTGAGAACTATGGAAGATCTTGTCTGATATGTTTTCTCAACTTACATTTCTGTCCCTAACTCAGATTGCTTTATCTGACTGTTGTTTTGATTGATTTTTGATCCTGTTTCTCATGTTTATTTATTCTGCCAACTCAATCACCGGGGGAACACACAGAACATGAAGTACAGGTATTATATGGTTGCCCATGACTACCTATACCATTATATTATGGATCAGATGTAGTTTTTAGATGGTCTTCAGGGGCATCCCCACATGCAGCAGATTGCAATAATCCAACCAAGAGGTGACTAAAGTACTATGAGCAACCTCAAGTAAAGCCTTCAGGTACCAAATAGGCACGATTATTTCCCAAGACTGAATTATGCAAAGGACCTAAGCTATTATCTGTTTTTTGATCTCTCAGTACTAAGGATAAAATTTTTTTAGATAAATCAAAATCGACAATCACTTGTTCATTCCAGAGTTACATCCAGGTCTTCTACATCCAGGCATTCAAGCCTTTAAGTACTAGGACAGAATGTTGACGGTATCACTTGGACTGGCATGGCAGAGATAAGTATTATCTGTAGTAGAGAGTTAAGTATTATCAGAATCTTTATGTTGAATTCTTTAATAAATGTATTGGCAATTGGAATCAGATTAGCTTTTCCTAGTTAGATTGGAGGATGACCTTATTCATGTCCTAAATGTACATTCTCACTGCTCTTAAGAAAATAGAAACCTCTGGAAAGGGAATTGATCCTTCTCCAGGAAAACAACCCTTAACTCTAGATCTTCATGTATCCAGATTAAAGATTTCATAATTGTTCTAAAACTTAAAAAGATTTTTCTATTGGAACTTCAGTGACTAGAAAAAGTGATTGCCACAGAAATTGCAATCCTGTGCTCAAAGGTATGACTCTGTAAGAAGCAAACATATTAGCCATGCACTGTACTCAGGAAGAGAAGAATCTGGACTATACAGAATATCTTCTGCCTCCCACTGTTGCCACCAAACATGTGACAACCTGACCTATGTTGCAAGGTTGGAGGTGAACTAACCATCCACCCCAACATGGTCATAATGACATGGTTGTTAAATAATGTTGTAGCTCTAGAAAATATAGAAAATAGCTATTTATTAGTGCTGAAATGAAAGACAATGGAAACATTTCAGAGGCCTTCAAAAATATCTTGAACTGTAACTCTTCTTTTCTACTAGAGCCATTAAAATGCAAAGCCAATCAGCTCGTAAACCAAATTAGACAGCTCTTAATTCTTGACTGCATAATGATCCTGGTGCTTATTTCATCAAAGTTTAATATTTTTATAACTAAAAGCCGGATTGATTACAAGTTATTTATATTTTTGCATGTATGCATTTAGCATGACTAATCATCCAAACTATGCCATCATTGCATGTCCTCATGATGTCTGATGTCATGACACAAAGGATGGAAAAGAACAGCACTTTATATGAAGAATGTTTCCAGGACACATCTTAGAGTTTAAAAAAACCAACATAGAAAAATTTCCACTGTAAAAGTAAAATTGGATTTCTAATTTGCCGAACAAAAACTAACTGTTGCATGGTCACATCATGCAGTTAGTCCTTCAACGTTTAAGAATATTTGGCATCTCTTTATGAAAGAGTATGGAATTGTCTGGAAGGAAAACAGTATTGGAGAGAAAAAAATTCAACTTTATGTTGTAAGAAATTAGGGTGATAGTTTTCTTTGAATCTAGTCATGCCATAGTTGACTATATGATAATGGAGGAAAGGGTGGATTGAGATCTGGATCTGGTATTCACATTACATCATAGTGATATGTTGTAAATGGAGCCAGCAAGACTCGGAATTAATGAAAAAAATGCTTGCTAGCTTATTGCATGGGAAGAAAGAGACAACAGTTTAATCAGAATAACAAAATAACAGAGTTAGAAGGGACTTTGGAGGTCTTCTAATCCAATCCTCTGCTGGACAAATTGCCTGGACAAAATTAATATCTTTGTTACCTCTCCCATAGCAATGGAAATGTCTTGCTTGAGCTAGGCCTCAGTGATTGACCATGAACTCTGATAATTTTTTCATGTTGCCTATGATCCCTGCTTCCCTGAGACGAGTTATTAAAGAGGCAACCCTCCACAAAATATTTCAATGATAGAATGTCCACAGAACATTCCTTGGAAAAGGCAGCATCCTGCTAGTATTTCAGTGAACATTTGAAATAAGTATTTGTAGGATCTGTAGTAAAGAACTTCTTGTGCTGCAGAATATAGCTAATTGATTCATACACACTAAAATGCTTGAAATAGTTTTGTTTCTTGACTTGTTTGCATGTTGGTAATAAAATAGGTGTATCTATATATCCTGCCTTTGTGGATGATTGCTTTGAATACAATGACTATAGCTGAAGAGAAGTGAAATCACTTTCTTTTCCTATGCTGTCAATTCAGCCTTTTAATTCAATATACATTGGCTTTTTAAGGGAAAACCCTTGACAAATAAAAATAAGTAATGTGACTGATCAGGCATTTGGAAACAAATTGATTTGGGCCTAAATCCCAGCTGTGCGGGTAAGTAATGACAAATATTCTAGCAGGAATCAAATAAGATCAGTAGCAGGGTTAGATAGTCTAAGATGCACAAATAATACATCTATAATTTTGTGTCTTTGAACAAAAGGCTGTAAGGCATGTTCCTTTCTTTACTTAGTGTTCTATGCCGTTGCCCTTCAATATTATTCTATATTGTAAGCCCTTTTTTTATAATGCATTTTGGAGATCTTCCATGTATGAAAGCTAACAGGACACTTAACAAATCTATCATCCATTGTGTTTTCAAAAATTCAAAGTATCACCCTTCATTTCTCAAAACTATATACTTTTAAAAGATATATAACTCGAAGTAAGAGACTGATATGAAGAGAAACAGGGATAACTCTCCAAAGCAACTAGTTCATATACAGATGAACTATGTATGTCTGGAGTGTTGTTTCAAATTATTGATCTGATAACCTTTCATAGCACTGCTACTACTACTGATATAATTCCTCTATTTCTATTTA
Source organism: Bungarus multicinctus (assembly GCA_023653725.1). NCBI lineage: Eukaryota > Metazoa > Chordata > Lepidosauria > Squamata > Elapidae > Bungarus > Bungarus multicinctus. The sequence goes on along the minus strand of CM042836.1, from coordinate 56,356,089 downwards.
TAGCCATATCTATCTGTTAAATATCTATCTAGTCTCCCATATTCCTGAACCTAAGCAGCTGGCACTTTACGGGAGTCTTAAGTCATAAGAAATTCACCTGGTTAACCCTGTGGAAGAGGACAGGATCCTTGGAGCTTTGAACTCTGCTACTTGTGTTTTATATCCTTGGCCTCTACCCCTAGATAGTCAAGGCTTCCTGGGAGAAGGAATGCATTGGTTTCAAGCAGTGATGAATCATTCTTTGTAGGATATTGCAATATGTGCCCTTCTCAAGAGGCCATCCTTGTATCTAACAATATAGAAACTTTCATCTCCTGTAGTCTCCAATCTTCCCTTTTTAGAAAGAGTTATTGAGAAAATTGTAGATTCAGAACATCAGGAGTTCTGGAAGAAGCAGGTCAGATTTCAGATTAGATTGTAGTAACAATTGCAGCAGTTGTTAAGTTAGTAACATGGTTGTTAAGCGAACCTGGCTTTTCCATTGACTTTCCTTGTCAGAAGATTGCAAAAGATGATCACATGATCTCTGGGATATTGCAACCATCATAAATATGAGCCAGTTACTAAGTATTTGAGTTTTGATCACATGATGATGGAGATGCTACAATGGTCAAAACTGTGAAAAATGGTCAAAAGTCACTTTTTTCAGTGCCATTGTAACTTCAAACAGTCACTAAATAAACTGTTGTAAGTGAAGTATTTGCCTGTACCTCTAAGGAGCAGTTCTCTCCTCCCCCACAAACCTATAAAGGAAAAATATCCAAATTTTAAATGTGAAGTCTTACAATTTTACTCACATCATTAAAGCAAACAGCAGACCAAGGGTGGGATTCTACCTGGTCAGTCCAATTCTATAGAACCGGCTGTTATGATTCTGCCCAATTCGGAGAACCAGCAAATCACGCCACTGGCTGGCCCCTCCCCTCCCCGCCCCCTCACTCCTTACCTGGCATGCACGCCATCAAACTTGCCTGTATTTAGTAAGTTTCTATTTTTCCTTTTTTTTTCTCGACCATCAGCTGTTCTGCTGTGCTGGGAGATTTAGATTAGCTAGAAAGCAGGAAATAGTTGAATTTCTTGCTTTCTATCTAATCTAAAAGTAGAGCTGAACCTTCCTTAGGACTGAAGTTTCTATTTTTCAGTGCAGACTCAGGTAGCAGATTTCAGAATCATAGATCTCTAAGAGAATCTGTGAGCAACTCAATCTGCCTACCTGCTTTGCCTGATTTTGGGTAAATGTTGCTCTTTTTTTATAAAAAAATCAATATTTACATAAATATTTATAATATTTACATACAAGCCATGCCCAGTCAGTCACATGACCACCAAGCCATGCCCAGTCAGCAAGCCATGCCCACCCAGTCACTTGACCACCAAGCTACACCCACAAATTAGGCCACGGCCACAGAACCAATTGTTAAGAAATTTGAATCCCACCCCTGCAGCCAAGGGTGGGATTCTACCAGTTCGCACCTATTTGCTAGAACCGATTGTTAACATTCTAAGCAGTTCAGAGAACTGGTTGTTAGAAGAAATTACTGACCTAATCCTGTAAGGAAGACAGGAAGGAAACATTCTGCTGTTGCTTACAGAAACTGCCTCTCCATTAAGCCCATTATTACATTCTTGGCAGGACTAGACTTCCTGTCTCAGAAACTTCACTGGAGTTTTTTTTCCCTCCTTTGCTGGTACTTTGCTTGTATGGAGTGACCATTCAAAGTTACAGTGGCACTAAAAAAAGTGACTTATGACCTTTTTCACACTTAGGACCTTTGTAGCATCCCCACAGTCACAAGAAGCCATGCAAGGAGATGTGTGCCTCGTTGTGAGTGATGTTGAGTTGGCCACGCCCAACCAGTAACATGACCACCAAACCATGCCCACCAACTAAGCCATGCCCACAGAACCGGTTGTTAAAAAATTTGAATCCCACCCCTGCCTGCAGCAGACTGACAGATATACAAGAACTGTGAGTTTGTACAGGCTGAATAGGCTTCTAAAACCTAAGGATAGAAAGCAACCTTTTCTTCCGCCTACACCTAATAGTACAAGTCAATATAAACAGCAAGACAATGGCAAGTCCGAAAGCCTGAGCAAAAGGAAAGGTCTCCTTCCCTCCTCCTTTTCCAGAATTTTGGTCTGATTCAGCTTCCCTTTTTCTCCCATGGGTTTCTCTAATCTTTTTTGTGGGCATTTTTCTCCGCATATCTTCTTGTCTCAAATTTTCCTTCCACTGCCTGTCTGCTATTTTTAGTCTTTTCCCATGGGTTCCAAATCTTCCATTAATGCAGTTTTCCTCCAGCCTCCTCCTGGGCTCAATCCTGTGTACAATCTTCTCTTTTTCCATCCGATTAAGCTTTGGGTACACTGTTTTTCCCTCCCTTTCTCTCGTAACTCTGAGATGGGAAATCTCTGCTAGAACTGCTTCTTTTAGGCTTCCTCACAGGTAATATTTCTGCTATGGAAGAACAGATCCCCTGATGATGTATGTCCCAAATGACCTTGTCTTTCCTTTTTTTTTTAATCTAAGGACTCCTGTGCAACATCCAAACCTGTGGGGTTTATATCTCCTTGGCTACTCTTCGCCTTCTCCCAAAATTAGCTCACCCTATACATCTCATGCCTTCTGCCTCCTATTTCCCTTACCTTACCTTAGGGAGTTATAAACTTTCATTCTTAGATGTTGGGATGGCCAGCATTAAAAGCAGTACAGTTCTACTAATCTCTTTCCTACGTATTGCAATTGACCTTAAGAACCTTAATCAGTTTGCATCAGACTGAATTCCTTTACTTGTTTTTCAGCTCTGCTGCTGCCAGCTAGGTTACATCAGTAAGTTTCTCCTGAGCAGTTCTAGCCCTGCTGTAGGCATGTTGTAGTTCCAAAACACACATAAAAGCACAGCTCTTCTCTTATACAAAGGAAAGGGCCTTTATTTGAGAGGTTTGATATAACAGTAGGATACGAATTAGTTTCTCTGAAGAATTAGCAGTTACAATCTGGCCCATGGCAAACATGAGCATGCTTAACTACAACATGGCAGATGAAGCTTAGTTACTGTTACAAGTATATTTCTTCTGTTTTTATTCCTTTGCTGGAATCCCTCTCTGGCTGACTATCAGCTGGAAGAGCCTCAAGCTACTGAGAGCAGAATAGTACTGGGCTCAGGATGTTGCTGCTGGATTTCGTATTTTGAGAAATATTGTTTATCCATTTAAAATAAGCACTAAAAGTGCCTTCTTCAGGATCTTTTTTGACTTCCTGGTATAATCTATAGCCCATGGGACAATTACTAATCAGCTTCCCCACTTAGTTTTTCAAGATGAGCCAACATCCAGCAGATACTGCAATTTGCAATGGCAAAACTAAGGTTGAGACAAAAATCCTAATTGTAATATAGAGAATTTTAAGACTTTGCCTCCATGAAAATCAAGTAAGGACCTTGGTCGATTCAAAATTAAAAGTTGAAATTCCATTTTGGGGAGTGGGGGAGCAACTAATTCTTAAGTGAATGGAAGCAGGAAATTCAGCAATCTCCAGTATAAACAATGAATTGCCATAGTAGAATTTGAACTGTCCACAGTATTAATAATTAGAGAAGCATGGTATCTATATCTGTACCCGTATTGATGACACTTGGAAGTAATCTTTTTTTTGGGGGGTCACTTTTTCACCCATTTTCCTCTTTTGTTTTAATTTTGTACTTTAATCTATTTTATTTTTTGAAATTTATTTACTTTTATAAAGAGAGAAACATGGTATTGAGTTACTTAGTTTTAGTATAATTAACCAATAAAAACAGATCAAATGCATAGGGCAATGAGATTCCTTGTGGACTCCAAAATTGGTTGCTTGCTCCAACCAATACTAGGTAAAATGATTATTTCCTTGCAGACTGAAGGATAAGGATTTTTGATAAATCTACTTTTTTCCTTTTATTTAAACATGCCTGTGATCTTGGAATCTTCCAAAATGGATGAGAATTTCCTTGTTCAAGGTTTGTCCTTCATTGACTTGTTGTATGAATTAATTTGTGATTTAATGATAGTTCTTTGTCCCACTTTTTTTAAAGTTCTGACCAGGTTCTGACCAGTTCTGGAGAACCAGTAGCGAAAATTTTCAGTAGTTCAGAGCACTGTTAAATACCACCTCTGAATGGAGATTTTACCCACAGAGCTGGTAGTAAAAAAAATTGAATCACACCATTGGTTTGTCGTTCAAAACTGAAGGATTTTATAGAATGATAAAAAGTCAAGTGAGGATTAAGATAAGCACTGAGGAGAGATATTAGGCATTCCAAATCTGTAGTAGCTTTAGATATACATGGACAAAAAGCAAAATTTAAAAATTAAGCAAAAATGTATTTTAAAGCCAGACGAGAAGAAAACAAAGTAATTATTGTATATGATGTGTAGATTAGATAGAGTTGACCGAAAATCCTGTCCTACATTTGATGTGGAGAAAATGATTCAATGCCTCACCACTTATTCTTTGCTATTCTATCCACTCATTTAAGAACAATGTGAATAAGGTAATCAAGTTGCTAGATCTGTTTAAGGGAGGAAAAATCATACAAAAAGAATACCCCAAAAAGAAGACAGTAATGTATATGGGGGCTTCTCCACTAACATACATTTCAGAACAAATTTAGCTATGGAGAGCTGAGTACTTATCTCACTTACATATTTTCAAAATATAATGTTCTTTTTAAAATTGAAGTGGAAAGCATTATAGCGTCTGTGGGGGAAAAAATTAAGTGGTTTTCAAGGAGGCTGGGAGAAAGATATTGAAGACAATATAGACTGAAAGTGATTGAAAGCTGCATGAAATTAAAAGAAGACAAAATATTCAGATTGGTGTCAGCCAAAATAAAAAAAGGAGGTAATAGTTATCCACTGATGATACCTTACATTAGTATTGCTCAGGGCTACACAGGGCATTTTAAATCCCCTCTGTTTATTCCAATCTCTGGCAGATTGTTTTCTTTATGAAGATGCTGAAATTCATTTTGTTATTATGTCTGGCTGCCACCATCCAAAAGGTGAGTGTTTTATTGTATGGCATACTTTTATTGGCTCCTCAAAATGTAGAAATTAGAGTATTTTTACAAGATTCATTACAGACCCATGTCCAAAATGCATCAATAATTCTTACTACATATGGAAGGGTCTAATTTACTGCCATTTATGCCAATACATTAGTGAAACATGTAAAGATGATACTGTGGATGAAAAGGAAATCTGCCATGGCTTTCTATGAAAATTTATTTATAAGGTCTGCCAAAACAGAGTCCAACATGAGATGGGTTGTCAGAACTCACGGACATCAGTATTTTTCATTTTCTTGCCAAAAATCTGTGAGAGATCTGCAAAGGAATACATATTTTCTGAAACCTAAAATATACCAAAAATGGTAATTACTAGAAGGAGAAAATGAGCTCCCTTCGGATACAAGTGCATTTTAAAAGCCTGCATCAGAGAAAATCTGCAATGAAAAGATGCTACCCTTAATTGTGTGACAACTGTGGCTGGGCAAAGCATGTTAGATTAGCTTGAGAGGGTGAAAAAAGCTTTTTAGCACAAAGACATCATTTTCCTCCATGAGGCACTTCATATTGTCTCAGAGTTTCCTGGATCTCCTCTCTGTCTCTACATGCAGATGCTAGGAGGGGCTTATGCACACTTTGCCAAGTGTTGCTGGGGAAGGTTGAATAGAGAAAGCTTTACTCAGCCCCAGCCAGAAGTTGCTGCTGTACAGATGATGATGAGAGACTGCGTAGCTGTCAGACTGAGGCCAAGAATGCCATAGAACAGTCCATACAGACTTCTGTTCTTTATTTGTTTACACACAACAGACAGAATCTTGATAGATTAAACATTTAGTACTCTCACCCCCAATAGATATACTTTGGGAGAGTCTAGGGATGTCTATCCTTATTCTCTTCTTCTGTCTCTTATCCAGCTCTGGGCCGGGCTGCCTCTTGCTTCCCCGTCCCTTTTTAGAACATGCTCCCTCCTGGGAAATTGTCTTTTCACTGTAATCTATCACACCAACTCTCTTTCCAGGGACCCCATCTCTTATAGTAGTACAGGCAAAGCTAAAAGTAAGATGGCTGCTTCACCTTATTTTCGAAGCAAGGGGATTATGATGCTTCAGGGAACATTTAACATAATAATATATGAAGTCCAGGTAGTCATTGGGAACAGTTCAGCAACTGTTCAAAATTACAATGCTGCTGAATGACAAGTGTTTTCAACTGGTGTTTTCAGTCACTGCCATTTCAGTCATATGGTTGCAATCCAGTTGTTAAGATGCTTGGCTTGTGATTATGACATTGCAGCAAGCAGTGATCATATGATTATCATTTGTGACATTCCCTGCCAGCTTCCCACAAGCAAAGTAAATGGGGAATCCAATAGGGAAGGTCATAAGTTGCTTCTGTAGGTTGTTGCTGTCACTTTTTCTCCTGAGAAACTCTATTATGGACTCCAGAGCTCACATATTCCATAGTAACCACCTGCCTATCTGCACTACACAGCACCCACTTGTAGTGCTCTCCCACCTGTAGAGCTTCCTGAGTCTCCTCTCCATCACTTGCAGATGCTGGGAGAGGCTTATGCACATTTTGCCAAGTGCTGCTAGGTTGCTTTGCTCAGCTCTTGCCAAAGCCAGAAGTGGCTTCTGTACAGATGCTGATGAAAGGCTGGGTAACTGTAGACCTACCAGCCCAGCCACTGCCCACCTATCCTTACTTGTACCCACTTCTAGCACCTCCATCCCTCCCCACATACCTTACCTAGAACTTCTATCTCTTCCCACTTACTGAGAAAAGCAATCCTGGGGTTACAATAGTAACTGGGATTACCGTTTCTTTGTGATGCCGTCACCTAACATTGTCTTTAAGACCACACTATGTAGTAATCACCAGTAATCCTAGTTCTAATTGCTCTTGTAACTCAAGGACAACCTATATTGCATCATTCAAAACAAAAAGATAAGACTAACCAGAGAAATAAACACACTGATTTTATGAAATATCCTTCCGTTTTATTATATATGCAGCTAACATGGTCAATATTTTTAAGATGTCCAGCACAGATGCAGCATTACAGAAAGATACCATCCTATGACTCATACTCTCTACTTCATATTCTGAGGGAATTTGCTCTTGAAGTTGTGTTCTTCTAATTGAGATTCAGGAACCTCAGTAGTACCATCTTTAGAGTCTTGTTGATTTGTAATTCTTTTTAATCTGATATTTTTCTAACATCAAGCACTGGAGCAATGATGAAGAGGAAAAGGGACATTTTGTAGAGAAAATGTCTTTACTGGATACAGACATGTCGGAAATGGATTCTTATCAGAGAAAACTGTAGTTTCTGAATATTAAATGTGTTTAGACAGCTCAAACAAACAAGCAATATTTTCAATGGTAATGAGCTGATTTAGAAATCTCAGTAGGGGGAAAACTGTCACTGATAGTTTTTGGTCTCTATCCAAACTAAACTGGTTAAAGTTAGATCAGCACAATGTCAAATGCTTGTGACAAATATATCTTTTGCTTTGCTTTTTCTCTATTTCTCCTTCCAGTCTAGTCAGTCTTTTCAATTTGCATATGTGTTGATTCTGGCTGGGAATTATGGAAACTGTGGTGCCCTAATAATACAGTACATGCTATAAAAAAAGGCTTCAGATTTACTCTGGCTGAAAACAAGAATTTTTTTTTTTACCATCCATTGTAGTTCAAAACTGAATTGACTTAGCCTTTAATAACATTTTGATTTTCAACACTGTCAGTGAGATGGAGAACTCAGAATGAGATTGTTATTAGTCTCCTTTTGGGGTGGGAAGGCGTTAAAAAGCAATTTCAAGAGAAACGATATACACATGTCAAGCAGTACACTCAAGTTGTAAGGGAGACATTAGCCCTTACAGCTTCCCCTTGGCCAAACCAGCAATTTAGTTGCATCAGTTGGTCTCTGAGGGAAAGAACCAAAACCTAAAAAGAAAAGAACTTGGAATGTCAGCAGAGATGAGGGTAACGTTAATTCTAGGGCACACATCAATTCCATCTCCAAAAAGAAAAATCTAGTGTTTTTAGAAGTGAGCAGTACAGCTTCCTTGCACAAGCATGGGGATGTAAACAGATTTTGCACAAGCCGAAAATATATCAGATCATATAATAGGAAAGCTTGATTTCTGAAGATCCTTCCTTTCATCTACTATCTCTGACACCACAGGCTGCATTTTTCCATGTTTCCAAGCAATGCCATTAGAGACCCCAGATTTTTAATTCCATTAATTTTGGGTTGAAGCAAAGTTGTCTGATACAAGCTGCAATGACAACAACAACAAAATGATGAAACACTCCACCATAATGGGAAATCTAATCCTTTGTAGTTGTGTTCCAACACTGGACACATTACATCAACCATATGGCTTGTTTAGTAGCATACTTTGTGTCACATACACCCAACCTGATGGAAACCTACGTGCGTAAGGGATGGTGGCAGGCCACACTTTTTGAGCTCTCTAAATGAGCTCTCTAAATGGCCTTCAGATAGATGGCACTCATTTTTGGAATACAGCTCCCATAATCCCTTTTTGTTACCTGTACAAGCTTATGTCTGAAACATTTGGAGGACATCAGAAGTTTGCTGCAGAAATAAAAGAAGTCTTCAAAGTCAGTCTTTAATTCTCTGTTATTATGGACACCAAGAAAAACCCCTGATTCACATTTATTATTTTCATTAAAACCAAAAAGAATTAAAATCCGGGCCTCCTTGAAAGCACCATCACTATCATCTTCATTTATATTCTTCAGAAAAAGTGGAGAGCTACTTCAAATATTTGTACTGTTCCCAGTCAGGAGTCCTATCATATTTGTCTCTTTGATTTTTCTTTTTCTAAAATCCTATTTTCATTAACACCTTTATCCTTCTAAGCTTTTTGCATGATGCTATAGAAAAGATTACATAAATTTATGCTACTTTTTGTATTTGGTGCACAGGAATAAGAGGCAGAGGCGAGAGTGAAGGCTAACAGGATTTATTGTAACATTTAAAGGTCGCTGTGGCTTGCCGCTAACAGGCGACCAGCTGACAGGGCAACAGCTGATTCCATTTGACATCTCCTTTTATACTCAACTGTCAGATGGAATCAGCCAATCAGGAACGATTCCAGCTCCCGCTCAAAGAGCGGACCAGAGTGAAAACTTCAGCAGAACGCTACACTACTGTTAACTGTGATCCTAAAATTCAATTCCTCTACTAGATACATTCCTCTTGACTGAACTTAGCTCTGTGCCAATATACCAATAAAGGAAAATATTTGTAGCTCAGAGGGGAAATGAGAGGTCCTTGGTGCTCTCTGACAACATCTGTGACAATATTCTCAGTGAAGCAAGAAACCTTGAATAAGCAATCAGCTTATTTTCTATCTGTAAGCAGTGATCAATATCATTTCATTGAGTCATATATTACACATTTTCCTTATATGACAGAAAAAGTTATAAAATGTCGAGGCTTTTCAACTTCTGGTACATGAAGTTAGACTCTTCAACTTCAGAGCCAATGCTCTTTTGACATCCGAAGTCATAAAGCACAATTCCTAACTACAATCCATTGCCAGTTACTGCCTTTTTCTGTCTTTTGCCCTGGGCCAGGGAATATAACTGCATTTATCATGCTGGCTACTTGTTTTTTCAGTCCAAGGTCATTTTCTGTGTGAGATAAATGAAAATTTATTAGAATTTTTTTTAAAAAAATCCTGACTATAAAGGACAAGGGCAGACAAAGATGCCACTAGTCATGCTGGTTGAGACTAAATAAGAGGTGAACATGTTTGGATGTGAACCACATTGATATAGGGAAATATATATATAGAATGGAGGTTTTTGCAGAAGAATGTGGTAAGACAGTTATCAATTTGTGTGCATGCGCGCATGTGTGTACATGTTCACTGAAAATAGATATGGAATATAGACATATATGTGTCCCCTAACAATTTCACCATTATTATTTTTTCCTGCTTCTTATAAGATGTGTGCATGAAAATATGAAAGTATGTTATTGCAGCATTTTATGTTATTATGTCATTATGCAGATTACATTATGATGTCATTATGCAAAGAACGAAAACTGAACTGAGCGTAGTAACCACATTATGCAGATGGCATTAATTGCCTCAAACATATAATGAAGGACAACTAATGTAAATGTAAGCACCTCACCCTGACTACTTCGCATGCAGAGAGGTATCATTTGCCTATTATCTCAGGGAGATGTCTGGGTGAAAATTTGGTAAGCTAATTGGGAGTCCATTAAATCAAAATTTCCCTAAGCTGATAAACAAATACAAGCAAACATCAAGTAAATGTCTGGAAAAAAGTAATGCAGCTTCTTATACATGAATGGATAGTGCTATTAGACATTAGGTAATGTACTGAATTCTCTCTGGGCAGATGCTATGGTGCCTATTCTTGCTTAAGAAATATAAATAAAAGCATATATCTGGCTTTCTATTCAGGTCTTTTAAATTTGCCATGACAACATCCTGAAAGCCTTTCTGATTTTATTATGATTATTTTTTGTTAGAGAAGCAACTTGGGATTGTTAGATATTGTTGAGACTGCAAATCCCAGAATCCCAATCTGGCTGGGAATGCTTGGAAATGCAGTCCCCAAATCTACAGAGAGCACTACATTAGGAAAGGCTTCTTTGCGTGTATAGCACTGCATCCAAAAACTCTTTCTGCTAACAGGGGATTTGAAATTCTCTATAATTATAGAAGTCCACACAATCCAAAAACAAGATCAGTTCCTACCAAAATTGGGTTGTGTTTTGTTTTGTTTTGTCTGTCTTCCAAGGTATAAAAGTCCACCCAATGCTGAAGGAAATCCTAACAATCCAAGAGAAGCAGTTTGAGCCAGCTGCAGGGTTGTTTCTTGGTGAAAAGGAATTGTAGGCTGCAGTTGGGCATCCTTCCATAGATGACTAGAACTGATTAATGCTTTTCAATAGTTGAGTTTCTTATTTAACCTTTAATGTCTTACTTATCCAGCAGAGATGCAAACATAAAATTCATTGGGAAAGAAATCAATCATGTCAAAAGCATTTTATGGGAGATCAGCAAGAACTTATCCTCACACTCTTCTAAGGATTAACAATGAAAAGATAATGTGTAAGCAGAGAGCTGTCATTTGATAATAGAAGGACTCTTTGGAATATTTATATGTTCTGTGGGCAAGAGCATATGAATTTTTAAATAATTGCACCATTCATGTTTTCACCACTGCACAATGAACTCAGCTGGCTTTGAAGCCAAGTATTAATCATTTATTACCAATTATATTTTACAACAGCTTTCTGTATTGCTTCCCGGGTGACTGTAGTAAACATGTCAGCCTATTTCTCCATTTTGGGAACCCAACTCATCAACTATGTCTACAAGCTCGTTATTCAGCAAGGATTGCCATTTTGCCTTTTTATTGTCTTCATAGTGCTCAGGCTCAATCATGATTTGTTCATGACACATTCCTCTTCAGCGTGATTCAAAATGAAGCCATGACAACCACAGCCATTAATCAGTGGATGCAAGCTACCTATCAGCTTAGATTTAATAACCTCATATATGTATTGAGTTCAGGAGCTTGGGGGCACTATTCTTAGACTAATCTGATATTTAAACTAATCTGAATGATATCGGGGGATTGATCTGGTCTATTGTACTGAGTGAGATATGTCCTTAAGGTAGGTACAGGTATGCACTCATTCTATATATTAAAATCCCAAATGAAAACTCAATTTGTATATTCCTCTAACGGATGTAAAAGCTGTCTAATTATGCCAAATATGCTGAATAATCAAGAAGGACAAATATGTTCAAATTCTCTTCTCTAATGTTCTCGAGGCTAGATTAGCCTAAGGACGGATAAAACTCTGGTTTACAATATGAACCAATTGTTGAAAGTAGCTGCAAACATGGCCAAATAACTTCTCCTCAAAATCCTCTTTTTCTCATCCTTGTGTTTAAGAGAGCAGATCTGAAAACCACTCGATATTGTTCTTTGTAGCATATTCTGAAAACACGTAGGGTGATATTTGAAGTTATCCTGGAAATTTTCAATTAGTGTGGAATAAGGTTGACCTGGCCAAATATCTAAATACATCTGAATTAAGCAAATTATAAAGGAATATTTGCATCTGACAGTTTAATTCAAAGCAAAACTTAACAGCACCTACTATAGAGTTAAAGGCTCCATCCTTTCTCACTCATTTTTTCCTTCAAATACTGTTGATCTTCATTTCTACCCAATAGTCTTCAGAGTATTAGTGAGAGCACTGACTTTGGACTGTGAGCACAGATAGTGGTTTCTAGAAAAAATTGTGGCTGAAGTTCTTTTCCATGAACGGTGAGAGGACTTGTAATTCCCTGATGATTATGGTCTGCTGTATAGTAATATCTCCATCATGTATGTGCGAGATGAAGGCATTTGTATTCATCCAAGCCTTTATAAACAAATATTAAATTTACAAAATCCATCAAGGGATCAGACTGTTTAAAGCATGTGCTTGTTTTCATCTGCTGTTTTTGTGGTTTATGATATTGATCTTTTGTGCTTTGCCCTACCTCCAAATCTAATACGGGAAGATTTATTTATGTTTTTTTCATGCTGCTGGCCATTTCTTTCTTCTGAGACTATCAATGCAGAAGCATATCTCACATAAGAATGTATTTAACTGTACAATTAATTTGGGCTTTTTCATTTCTTTTGTTAGTTGCTTTGTGTATTACATATTGATTCAAATTATAAGTTTTAAAATATTGAAGTGTTTTAAATAGGTCATTTTTAAAAAGCTAATCTATTTAAAATAGATTAAGAAAATGTACTTGAGAACACCATATTTCTTTCAGTCCAGATGTATAAAAATATTCAACGAATATCTTATCCCAAGACTTAAAAACTTTACCCCAGCCTTCCCAACTTAGTGTCTTCCAACTGTTTTGTTCTAAAATTTCCAGATGTGAGGGAAAGATTTACTTCTCCTATCAGCAAGGATAAGTATGTTCTTCTTGCCAAACTTCATAAGGTACAACACTAAAGTCGAATCTTAGACCTTTGTCTCTATATTAGGTAAAGGTAAAGGTTCCCCTTGCATATACATGCTAGTCATTTCTGGCTCTAGGGGGCATTGCTCATATCTGTTACAAAGCCAAAGAGCCAGCACTGTCCAAAGACGTCTTCGTGGTCATATGGCTGGCATGACTAAATGCCGAATGGGGATGGAATGCTGTTACCTTCCTACGAAGGTGGTTCCTATTTTTCTACTTGCAGTTTTACATGCTTTCGAACTGCTAGGCTGGCAGAAGGTGGGACAAGTAACAGGAGCTCACTCCATTACAAGGTGCTAGGGATTCAAACCACCAAACTGCTGACCTTTCTGATCAACAAGCTTAGTGTTAGTGTTTAGCCACCATGTCCCTATTGTTTCTATATTACAATGCAACAATTTTAAAATAAGGTTTAATACTGAAATACATGGGGGAGGGTGTGCCCACACGCAAATATACACCATCTGAATTGTAATTAAATTGATATGGTGCTATAAAGAATCCAGGATTATATATGACACATTAAATAATGATTTAATACTGGCAGAGAACTGAAAATAGTTTAATTAAAATCATGTTCAATCCTTGTTTTCGTGAAAATCTTTTTCATCTAAATAAACAGACCCAGTAACACACTGCATTCATGAGTAAACAATTAGTTCAATGACTACTCAATGATGGAAGCTTTGATTGTGTACCTTTCATTCCACTTCTGTATTCTTAATAATTTTCCAGTAACCAGTTATTACTATAAAACAGAGGAACTATTTTCATCCCTCAGAATGCCATCAACACTACATCAGAGAACATTCTGTTCTTACAAGGTGTGTAAAGAAAATTTGTAAATTTTGGGTAATCTTGTTAACTTCTTTTTTTCTCCCAAAGCAGGCTGATTTATCTCATGGGATGGATTCATTATAACTAACCTAACATTCATTGATTTTCAGTGGATTCAGTTTAGTAAGTTTCACAAAACTATTTTCAGTCAGAGATTCTCAGTATCTACATGTAAATAATGTTTGATCTTTAATCTGTCTTTTCTGGGGCATGAGTCTGAAGTAGCAAAGACTTAAGAGCCACTATAATAGCCATGGACCTGAATTTTGGAGATAATTATGTAAAATTTGTGAAATTGATCTATACTTAACAGACAGCAAAAATAATCATTAACAGAGATTTAATTAAACTATGTGAAACACAAAACGGTAAAAGACAAGGTTGCCCACTGTCTCTTCTGTTGTTTATTTTAGTTCTTAAAATGTTAAATTATGATATAATGGAAATAAAAGGATTATGAAGGTAAAGATTCAAAAAGACTCATACAAATTAGGAGCTGTTTGGGATAATTTTGATTTTGGCAGATCATCTAGATGGAATTGAACTTTTAATTAATAAAATAAAAAACCTAAGTTATTAGCAGGCTTCAATAAACAGGAGACAAACTTATTAACAAAAAATATGAAGTTACAAGATGAAACTGAACTCATTGAGAAGATGAGATTGAGAAGAAAGTAAAATATTATAACCAATATGAATTGTAGGTTATTTCAAAACAAATATATTAAGTCATGACATGAAGTTTAAAAAGGTATGTCACTAATGGAGAAAATTATTGTGATTAAGATGAATGTTTGCACCCAGAATATTATTTTGTTCCAGACAATACCTATCTTGGCAACTGATGTAACTGTTGGCAAAAGAATATATTTAAATTTGAATAGCAAAGAAACAAAGTATGGGATTAATATAAAGTATGACAAATCACAAAGGAAAGAGGATAGGTTTATCACATTTGGAAATATATTTTACTGGTTTCTGTTTATGTGTTGTTAAAGAAATATAAGATTACCGAGTATAGAAAGTCATGATTTGAGATTTGGCTAGCATGAATATCTATGGTATAATAAAGATGAATGTAGAGTTTAAAAATCAATATGCTAGACAGATTATTCTTAGAATATGGAATAAATATAAGGTTTTGCCAGTTAAAGCCTTATGGCTTTAAACATAAGAAGCAATTTATAGATGAGACATTATAAGTAAACATAAATGGTTAATATATTAAGATGTACTAGAATTTTCTCAAATGGATTGTATAATGAAATCAAGAGAAGATTTGATAACAGAAGGATATTCTTGACAATGTACAATTATGTATATTGAACAATTATGTACAATTAACACAAAGGTCTAAAGTGGATAAAAGATTTTATGGTCTTGAGCAAAGTAAGCCTCATTTTTAAGTAGAACTATGTACTAATGATGTTTGCTGTAATGTATAAATTTTTACTGAAATGTGACAGCAAAAGAATGTATGATAAAATGGGCTAACTTTTTTGGCAACAATATACAAATGGTCCAATGGGAACATATGTGATTGAAAAGATTGAAATTTATTTTATGTTCTAGCCTTAAAGAGAATTTTTATAAAATCATGTATCATTGGTATTTCTCACCAGATAAATTGTCTAGAATGTATAAAGGTACTTAGAATCATTGCTAGAAATGTTAACAACATGGTGGCATTTTATCATGTTTGATGGATACAAATACATGCAATAGTTCAGAAGATTTTAAAGACTAAAGCACACCTAAAACAATATATTTTTCTTTTGGGACTAATAGATAATAGCTAGGGGGAAAGTCATGGAACTTAGTTTCTTTGTATGACAACTGCAGTGAGACTATCATATGCTCAAAAGTAGAGAGGCTCAAAATTACCTGCAACAGAGGAATAGCTGGTGAAGATGAGGGAAGTTATAGAGATGTCTAAATTAATCTGTCTTAGAGAAGAACATCTACATTTATAATTGACTGGAAACCCCTTACAGACTTTTTGCTTTTTCTGAGGCAGAAAAAAATGCATTTATGATGGTTTTGATGATTAAAAAACTTGGATAATAGAAATAAATGAACCTTTCGGTAATCATAGAGTAAGATGTAATTTTGTAGCTGTACTTATATTTGCTGTAAAGGAAATTGGAAATTTCTCTATTTTTTTCTTCATTTTGCTTTTTTTTTCTTTACTGCTTCTGCTCTTTGTTATTTTGTGTTAGTTTTTATGTGCTTTGTAAAACTTTAATTGGAAAAACATTTACATTACATACTAGTTATACTAGATATAGCCCAATAGGTTTCACATTATTATTTTCAGTCAAAAATATTCAATATCCACATTTTAAATAATGTTCTATAGGCTTATAGTCTCTGGAGTCTTTAATTTCATCTTTAATCCTCTGGGGACTAATTCTGAGGTAGCAATGAGTTTGTGCCACTATGCCAGCCATGAACCTGGGTCACAGAGATTATCAAGCTAGAGATTTTTCTTCAGGGTCACTCTAAAGGCATCCATCAAATAAAATCACTCAAGATGGCCGGTAAACTGTAACTGACCTGCTGAAGCTTTGGTTTTATTCTTGGCATGCATTGCTTTTATATTTTGCTTATATTCTTTTTCACTGTATTAGTGTATGCTGGGATATAAAGCAAATAAAAAAAGAAATAGTCAGCATTCCAAATTTTAGGATTGGACTGATTCCTTCTGTATTAATGAATGGCAACTTTCTGACACTAGATTTTCAACTGGCTGCATGTTACCTCTTTTTTCTAGGTTTTGGATATTACTGTATTCATCACCCTTTTCTTTCATAGCATGCCCACTGTGATTCCAAATAACCTTCCAACAGGGGTGGGATTCAAAATTTTTAACAACTGGTTCTGTGGTGTGACTTAGTTGGTGGGCATGGCTTGGTGTTCATGTGACTGGCTGGACATGGTCAACTCAACATCACTCACATCGAGGCACGCATCTCCTCGCCTGGCCTCTCATGACTATGAGGATGCTGGAACAGTCGTAAGTGTGAAAAACGGTCATAAGTCACTTTTTTCAGTGCCATAGTTAACTTTGAATGGTCACTCCACACAAGCAAAGTACCAGCAAAGGAAGGAAAAAAAAACTCCAGAGAAGTTCCAGAGACAGGAAGTCTAGTCCTGCCAAGAATGTAACAAGGGTTAACCAAGAGGCAGTTTCTGTAAGCAATACCTGAATGTTTCCTTCCTGCCTTCCTTACAGGATTAGGCCAGTAATTTCTTCTAACAACCAAACTGCTTAGAATGTTAACAACCGGTTCTAGCGAATAGTGCGAACCTGCAGAATCCCACCCCTGCTTTCTAATGTTTGTCAAGCTTCATGCACGTGTATGGTGATAACATACATTTTAGCCTCAGCCTTTCCAGTCAACAGGCAGAAACAACATGCCTATGCTTTTACATCAGGAATACCCAACCAGGCCCCCTCTGCTGTCCACATGTAGTTTTTTCTTTGTGGCTCCTGAAATTTCTCCATTTGTAACTGCTGCACATTTTAAGACAAGAAACACATGAAAATTGTAGGGATACCATGCCCAAAAAACCCCAAAGGATAAAAAAGACAAAAAAATACCATAACGCTGTACATTTTATTATGCCCTCTGTATTTGATAATATTACTTGAACCCTTCTCCTTCTTCAAAAACAAAAATAAAGTTAAGTGCAGCTATTGCTTGCTCCTTCAAATTTATCAATTTTATTGCTTTTTCTTCATCTAAGTGGTTAGTTATACATTGCCTTTCCATTGTCCCTTGGCATCTAAATGGTTCAGATTTGTTGATCGAGAGCTGCCAGATTGGCTAAATAAATGTTTTAAATAGATAGATGATAGTTGATTGATTGATGATTGGACAGACAGACAGACATTATCAGCAGCCTGTTAAATTGCTGCAGTTTCAAATTATTTCTCAGAAATTTTAGTTGCTGATTTCATCTCATTTTTATCTCTTTTTATTTCATATCAGAAAAAGAGCTATGTGACATTTCTAGTTTAATTCCACATTTAGCCTGTTGCAGTAAACTATGCCTCAGCAGTTCTGAACATTTGCAATGCAGTAGCACCTTTAGTGCGAAGGTTAAAACAACCTAGGGAGGTTTGCAAGTCAGGTATATCAATTCTGCATGGAGGGCTGAAAAGAGACAAGCAGCATCTTTGGTACAGTCTGTGCAAATGTAGCACAATCTGTTCACTGGTGAATGTTTCATTTCTGATGTGTGTTGCATCCAGGATCTGGAGAGGGAGAAATAAGTCAAAAAAGGGCAAGTTGGCAAAAGTGGTATTGCAGTATTGCAAGCACTGTCCCTTTGGTAAATGTATTAATGTCACTTATCAACCTGCACATATAAAGAGGTTCGTTATTTCACACATGTACTCAAAAAAAAAAACCAGAAAGTCCAGTTGCTTCTTGAAAAAGCATCTTTGGGTCAACCATGACCTGGATGACTGAGAATCTCCATAGACACCCAAAAAGATTACCCATTCTTCCCTAAAATTCACATAAGAGAATTGATGGACACATTTGGAAACATTTGCTACCATTTAAATAAAAATGCCATAAATAGCTAGATAAGCCAACAGTTTTCTGCTAACTACTCAACCCCATTAGGAAAAGTTCAGCTGTGATTTCTAGTTTGGATATGTCAAAATTATCATTCACCATCCAAATCCTGGGCTATGCTAAAATCCAATAAATCCAAATCAATTTATCTTTGGGTCAAGGAATTATTTCAGACATTATGGAATGAGAAGAAATGTTGCAGAATCATAGACTCGAGAGGAAAGCAAAGAAGAGAATGTATTTTTAAATTTGTTTTACAAGCTATTTCTGTTTCTATTTCTGCCTCTAATATTTAAGTGGTTTGCTAAATAATTCCCTATTTACTGTGTTCTAATATAAAGTGAAGGGGGCTTATACTATTGACCGCAGTGTAGGGCGAGGGGAAGAAATTTACAGGTGAAATTTTGTTTGCCATAAAATAATACATTGTCATTATACTGCTCAAAATAGGAATATAGGACCCCTTGATTCTTAAAGTGTAGTGTTTATCAGTGAATGCTATTTGTTAAAAAAAAGTAAACAGGAGTATGTCAGCTTGATAGGCAGAAAGGAAAGTGATCACAACTGTATTTTAGAATAAAATATTAGAATTGGAAAGGATTTCGGAGGTCTTCTAATCCAACCCCCTGTCAAGCAGGAAACACGATACCATTTCAGACAGGTGGCTAAGGAATAAGGTGGCTTTTCTAAAGAATACTCAATGGAGAAGAGTACACAGGTCATCTCCAGAATAACTGCTGATTGGAAGGAATGTGCAATTCTTGACTGTTGTGGATGATTTGAGTGATTGTTTCCTGCTGAATACGCAGAGAATGCAAGAAGAATATAATTCAGCAAAGTTTTAGAGGTCATGCTCGCAATGGGAGTTAACAGGGAAATCAAACAGGAATTCTCAGTGCAGTTCAGTGAGGAAGTTTAACAGTAAATCTTTCACAAATCTTGCTTTTTGTAAATGTGTACTTAGCTAATTTGAAAGCCCAAGAAGGGAGCAAGAGAAATAAAAACCATTCATTGAGCTATGTGAATAATTCAATAATTCAAGCAGCAGTTGTTATATCTTGTTTGCATTTCTGCCTAAAAGCAGCTTAATGTATTACACTATCATCAATAGTAGTAGTCATTGAAGAAAATGTCAAAAGAATCAAAGCAATAAATAGCACTAACAATAGACTTGGAATTATATACCACTTTGTAGTGCTTTACAGCCCTCTCTAAGCAGTTTACAGAGTCAGCATATTGCCCCCAACATTTTGGGTCCTCATTTTACCCACTTCGGAAGGATGGAAGGCTGAGTCAACCTTGAGCCTTGTGAGATTCGATCTGCCAAATTGCAGTAGGAGTAGTTTGCAGTACTGCACTCTAACCACTGTGCCACTGAGGCTTTTGATGGTCACATGTCATATAATAAGACAGACTGAAGATTTATCAGAACAAAAAGAGAGACTCCAATAGGAACTGTTAGAGAACGGATATTGATTTGTTTAAAAAAAAACAAGTCATATGGACAAGAAGGGCTATATACAGCTAGAAATATTCCACTCCACTAAAATGCAAAAATAGTTGCCCAACCTTTGTAGAAGAAGCAGGCTCTGAGCCTTTGAAAAAGAGGGAGGGGGAGAGTGGAGAGAGAGGTGGGGAGAAGCAGTGGAGAGAGAGGTGGGGAGAAGATTTCTGAAAATTAAAGAGGATACATTTTACAAGAAGACAAAAGAGAAGAGCTATGATAAGTGGTGGCATACTGCCAGGA